>OZ017743.1:64010324-65365324 GCA_963969285.1 Odontomyia ornata | reverse complement strand
TGGAAGCGGTGCCAAATCAATTTCCCCATTTCAAAATAAATACTTCCAACATCTGCCCCATCAAAAAAGAATGGGGAAAATATGATATGGCACCGCTTCCATAAAATTTATTTCATCCTTTTTAGGGCATTTTGAGGTCGGTTTTCTTTTTTTTCTAAAAGTTTTTTATTATATTTATATTCCATATAATTACATGTAATATTCTTTATTTATATATTTTTTATTTGGAAATCAAATAATAATTTTACTATACTTCATATAATTTTTGATTTGAAAATAGTAGCGTATATCGATTGACTTCTCGGTTTTTCTTCGCTTAAAAAAACCGAGAAGTCGATTGATACAGGTTATATTTTTCAAATATCAATGGTTAAAGATTAGATCATATTTTAATTTCCAAATTTATACTACATTTCATCTTAGCAAGCTTACCAATATAATTCGTTTGCGTTTTTTTTAGCATTTATGCAATTTTGATTAGCATAATTGCCAGTGATTATTTTTCCAAATTTAGTTTAAATAATAAGGAAAAATTGCGCTGAAATAGAAAACCGACTTCATAATGCCATAAAAATTTGAAGGAATTTTTATGGAAATGGTGTGAAATGGCAAATGTTTACATTATTTGCCCAAGAAGTTAAAATTATTTATTTCCAAGCTATTGATCATCGGAAAATGAGTCTTGAAACGACTTTACAAAGTTTATCAAATTCACTCGTTTATTGTTCTCGACAGTTTATTCTTTGTAAGCCTGATTGCGACTTTTAAGATGTAGATACGTATTTAATATTTATCCAAATTATCTCAGATAATTTTCATTAAAACTTCCATTCTATTTTTTCACTTCACTTTAATTTTTAGGAACGCAGAGACGTCCCATCCTGTAGTTTTTGGAATGAACTTGCGTATCTTGGGAGTCCTGAACGGATACCAAAACCAAAAGTAACAATGATTAATTATCAATTTATTTTCAAATATGATCAGCTATCTACTTTGTAGAAGAAAACAACTCCATTGCACCGGATTTTGAAGTCTTCATCATCACCTTCTACTGGTGATCCACCAACTCCAAGGAAGGCAAAACTCAAACGGCACAACAATATTTTAAAAGGAATTGTGAAACACCAGAGAAAGGAGAAGAAGGTATTGCAGCAAAGGATACGAAGACTCAAACGAAAAGTAAGTAGTTTAGATAAGATTGTAGAGGAGTTATCGAAAAAAAATTATATTTCTGTAGAAGATTTAGAGAGGCTGAAAGGTTCATATGTAGGTGTTGAGTTACTAGAAAGAGTAAAAAAAAAGTAGGAGGTGGTAAGGTTTCCCGTGACTATTCTTTGGCTCTTAAGAAATTTGCCCTTACTCTTAACTTTCTATCTCCTAGGGCATACAATTACGTTCGTGACGCGTTCGAAACATGCTTACCACATTCACGAACAATTTCTAAATGGTATCAGTGTATTGATGGTAGGCCAGGATTCACGACAGAATCCTTCAAGACACTTGAAACTTTGATGAAAGTGAAAAAAGATGTGGCCTGTAGTTTGTGTGTTGATGAAATGTTTATACGAAGGCACACTGAATTTGAAGCTAAAACAAAAACTCATTATGGATATGTGAGTTTTGGAGAGCTTGAAGATCATCCAGAAACTTTAGCAACTCAAGTATTCGTATTTATGCTGGTTGCAATTAATGGCACATGGAAGCTTCCTTTGGGGTATTTTTTTATCACCTCGTTGAATGGTGATCAAAAGAAATATCTTGTTGAGTCCTGCATTCATGAGCTCTTACAAAAAGGAGTCAAAGCTGTTAACGTTACGTTCGATGGGGGTACATCTAACATTACCATGGCTTCGAAGTTAGGGAACAAATTGACAGAATGTAATTCTAAATGGTCTTTTGTTTGTGATGATAATGAAATTACTCTTTCATTAGACCCATCGCATCTCATAAAACTTGTCAGAAACTCCTTAGGTGAAACTGGGCCGTTTTTCGATGAAGATAACTTCATCATTGATTGGGAGTACATAAAAAGCTTGCATGAACTTCAAGAAAAAGAGGAATTGCATTTAGCGAATAAACTAAAAAGATCGCACATTGATTATCTCAAACAAAAAATGAAGGTACGACTCGCAACACAGGTTTTCAGTAACTCGGTTGCTGATGCAATTGAATATTGTAGGGATGTGATACAATTACCAGAGTTCTTTAATTCTGAGGGTACGGTCAGATTTATTCGATATATGAATAATGTGTTTGACATCCTGAATTCTCGAAGTATTCACGCGCCAGATTTCAAGCAAGCATTATATAGTGAAAACTTCGGGCGAATACTTGAGTATACTGAAAAATTTGAGCACTATATTCGTAAATTGAGGCATTCTGATCAAACGTTCGTAGTTAAAGGGAAAAGAAAAATTGGATTTTTAGGTTTGATAGTGACACTTAAAAATGCTTTGTTTCTTTATAAAACTCACGGGATGGATAAGAACTTATTGAGTTATCTCGCTACTTATAAATTAAGTCAGGACCATTTAGAAATGTTCTTTTCTCATATTCGTTCTCGTCTCGGGTCCAACAACAATCCCACTGCTAGACAGTTTGAGGCCACCTTTAAACGAATTTTAGCTTATGTGCAACTATCTGATAGAGGCGTTGGTAACTGTGTACCACTTGAGGAAATAAACATTCTAAATATTTCATCAACTGACGTATTGCAACCATATATACACCACTATGAAAATGCCGATGATATATTTGATTATATGCAGGAAATTGGACCCTTTTCACACTTTATTGAGGAAGTTATAATTTATGTGAGTGGCTTCGTAGCGAAATCCCTTAAACCTAAAATTAAATGCCAGATATGTTTTCCTTGTCTAATTGGTAACAGGAGTGATTTTGGATCGTCGATTATTGACCAAAAATTAAGAGGGGGTTCGCAGTACCCGAGTAAAGATCTTATTGAGACATGTCGTCCAGTTGAAAAAGCTATTCGAGAATTCCGTTCGGTAAAATCGAAAGTGAACTTTAAATTAGTTTCTCATAAAGTCTTTCGAGAAATATACCAGACCAATTTATTTAGCTCTCTTATGCTTCATAATATTGAGACTGGGCCAATTGATGGACACAGATCAATATTAATGAAATCCATCATTGAAAAATATTTAGATGTACGTATCCGATACATAGCAAAAACTGACAGCGAGCATTCAAACTATTATAGGAGCCTCTATACGAAAATGATTTTATTTCGGGGTCAATAGCACATTTTCATCTATTATATTAATATTTCTTTCAACATTATCTTTACAAATTTATCCTGGACGATATATATACATATATCCATATATATATATATATATATATATATATATATATATATATATATATATATATATATATATATATATATATTTATATATATATATGCATATTCATATATATCATATATATATCTATATATATATATATATATATATATATATATATATATATATATATATATATATATATATATATATATATATATATATATATATATATATATATATATATATATACAGTCTTCCATAAAAGTCAAGGTACAGTCATAAATATCATGAAAATTGTTTGATATTTTTATTTAAAAAACCTATAGTGATAAAATTTTTTTTGGTATTACTTCAACTATAATCATTACACTTTAAATTCATGTAAAACAAAACGAAAATTCTGTCGTATTAATATATTATTACATATGATGTGTTGGAAAGTCAATGAATGAAGTCCACAAAAGTCATGGTACACCTAAAGAAAAATGATACAAATTGTAATTATAGTCTTGCATAGTTATTTGAATTATACTTTTCTTAATATTTTGTCGGATATCCTTTCATCTGAATTGCTGACTTCAGTCTTTTAGGCATAGAATATACCAATTTTTTAGTAAATTCGCTGCTGATTCTGGCCCACTCCTCCAATATAACATCCTTAAGCTGCGCCTTGCTTGATATCACTCTTTTTCGGATTTTTGTCTCAAGCTCATTCCAAAGATGCTCCATAGGGTTCAAATCAGGGCTTTGAGGCGGTGTAGCAAGCATGCGAGTATTGTACAATAGCCACATTCGAACTTTATGCGCAGTGTGCTTAGGGTCATTGTCCTGTTGAAACAAGAAATCTTCTCGCATACCTAATTGGCTGCACTTTGTTTCATGTTGTTTTCTAGAATCTCTAAATAAGAGTTCTGATCCATAGTATTTTCGATGAATGTCAGATTTCCAACTCCAGCAGCAGCCATGCAACCCCAAACCATAACACCACCACCTCCATGTTTTACTGTTTTAATAGTGTTCTTGGGATTAAATGCTTCTCCTACTTTTCGCCAGACCCTCTTATGCCCATTTACACCAAATATACAAAATTTAGACTCATCCGAAAATAAAACATTATCCCAAAACGTTATTGGTTTGTCAATATATGCTTTTGCAAATGTTATTCTTTTTTGTTTGTTTATGGAACTTACAAGAGGTTTTCTTCTAGGCGTACGAGATGAAAATCCAGCTTCTACGACAGCTCTAAGCACAGTTTCTGCGCTAACCTCCTTCTTATCATTAATTCCAAGAACATCGCAGATTTTTCTACAGCTTAGAAATGGATCTTGTTTTACCATTCGCGAAATTTTTCTCTTGTCCTTTGCACTTAGTTTAGATGGACGACCTGTTCGGGGCACATTTTCCACTCTATTTTCCTTCTTAAATCGATTTATCACTTTTTGAATGGTTGACCGACTTCGCAACACTAGTTCAGCTATTTCAGAATATGATTTGCTCTGATTTGAATGCAGATTAATAATTATTTCACGCTCCTTAATACTCAACTCCTTTCGACTCAGTTTTTAAAAATTTTATTAAATAAAAGATACACCACGAATACGGACGCGATATTAAAGACAGCGGCCTACGGTTGTTAACTCACTCTGATAATATGTACTTGGGGGATTCCCCTTTTTACAAATAACAGGGCATTTTCTGCAACTGTACCAAGACTTTTGTGGAGTAGAAAAGAGACATTGCCAACAAAAAATTATTGTCTTCAATGATCATTATTGCCGAATCCCTTTGAATTTATGAAAACTTAAATTCAACAGAACTCGTATTATTACCATTTCATAACTTTTGGTTTTCAAATAAAAATATTGATTCAGTAATACAATTTACAGTTACCGATTCTCTGTACCTTGACTTTTGTGGAAGACTGTATATATATATATATATATATATATACATATATATATATATATATATATATATATATATATATATACATATATATATATATATATATATATATATATATATATATATATATATATATCCATATATATGTATATATATATATATATATATATATATGTATATAGACATATATATATATACAGTCTTCCACAAAAGTCAAGGTACAGAGAATCGGTAACTGGAAATTGTATTACTGAATCAATATTTTTATTTGAAATCCAAAAGTTATGAAATGGTAATAATACGAGTTCTGTTGAATTTAAGTTTTCATAAATTCAAAGGGATTCGGCAATAATGATCATTGAAGACAATAATTTTTTGTTGGCAATCTCTCTTTTCTACTCCACAAAAGTCTTGGTACAGTTGCAGAAAATGCCCTGTTATTTGTAAAAAGGGGAATCCCCCAAGTTCATATTATCAGAGTGAGTTAACAACCGTCGGCCGCTGTCTTTAATATCGCGTCCGTATTCGTGGTGTATCTTTTATTTAATAAAATTTTTAAAAAATGAGTCGAAAGGAGTTGAGTATTAAGGAGTGTGAAATAATTATTAATCTGCATTCAAATCAGAGCAAATCATATTCTGAAATAGCTGAACTAGTGTTGCGAAGTCGGTCAACCATTCAAAAAGTGATAAATCGATTTAAGAAGGAAAATAGAGTGGAAAATGTGCCCCGAACAGGTCGTCCATCTAAACTAAGTGCAAAGGACAAGAGAAAAATTTCGCAAATGGTAAAACAAGATCCATTTCTAAGCTGTAGAAAAATCTGCGATGTTCTTGGAATTAATGATAAGAAGGAGGTTAGCGCAGAAACTGTGCGTAGAGCTGTCGTAGAAGCTGGATTTTCATCTCGTACGCCTAGAAGAAAACCTCTTGTAAGTTCCATAAACAAACAAAAAAGAATAACATTTGCAAAAGCATATATTGACAAACCAATAACGTTTTGGGATAATGTTTTATATTCGGATGAGTTTAAATTTTGTATATTTGGTGTAAATGGGCATAAGAGGGTCTGGCGAAAAGTAGGAGAAGCATTTAATCCCAAGAACACTATTAAAACAGTAAAACATGGAGGCGGTGGTGTTATGGTTTGGGTTTGCATGGCTGCTGCTGGAGTTGGAAATCTGACATTCATCGAAAATACTATGGATCAGAACTCTTATTTAGAGATCCTACGAAACAACATGAAACAAAGTGCAGCCAAATTAGGTATGCGAGAAGATTTCTTGTTTCAACAGGACAATGACCCTAAGCACACTGCGCATAAAGTTCGAATGTGGCTATTGTACAATACTCGCATGCTTGCTACACCGCCTCAAAGCCCTGATTTGAACCCTATAGAGCATCTTTGGAATGAGCTTGAGACAAAAATCCGAAAAAGAGTGATATCAAGCAAGGCGCAGCTTAAGGATGTTATATTGGAGGAGTGAGCCAGAATCAGCAGCGAATTTACTAAAAAATTGGTATATTCTATGCCTAAAAGACTGAAGTCAGTAATTCAGATGAAAGGATATCCGACAAAATATTAAGAAAAGTATAATTCAAATAACTATGCAAGACTATAATTACAATTTGTATCATTTTTCTTTAGGTGTACCATGACTTTTGTGGACTTCATTCATTGACTTTCCAACACATCATATGTAATAATATATTTATACGACAGAATTTTCGTTTTGTTTTACATGAATTTAAAGTGTAATGATTATAGTTGAAGTAATACCAAAAAATTTTTATCACTATAGGTTTTTTAAATAAAAATATCAAACAATTTTCATGATATTTATCACTGTACCTTGACTTTTGTGGAAGACTGTATATATATATATATATATATATATATATATATATATACATATATATATATATATATATATATATATATATATATATATATACATATATATATATATATATATATATATATATATATACATATATATATATATATATATATATATATATATATATATATATATACATATATATATATATATATACATACATATATATATTTCTATTATAAATCTATTCAGCCCTCTAAATCATGTTCATTTCATTAGACTTTTTGCTTTTTATTAATAATACACCAACTGTAATATTTCAAATCTTTTTTATTAGATTTGAGTAGGTCATTCATGAGGATTAGGGCTATTGGCGATACCTCTTTGAAAAAAACGTGTGCGGCGACTACCTCTTGGGTCACACGGAAACGTTGCAATTTTTAAGAACAGCTTATTTATTTATTTCTGGCCTTGTAATTAATATATTATGTATGTATGTATAGATGTTGTAGGTTTGTAATACACATATATATATATATATATATATATATATATATATATGTATATATATATATACATATATATATATATATATATATATATATATATATAAATATATATATATATATATATATATATATATATATATATACTACATAAATATATATATATATATATATATATATATATATATATATATATATATATATATATATATATATATATATTCTATGCAGATACAGTCATATCTCTCACATTTGTAATCTAGCGCCACGTAAAATATGTTACCCCCATTTTCGAAATACACTTCGAGACTATGGCGATATTCACAAGTGCAAACTTGAAAGCTCATGGCTTCACCGCTTTGGGCTTAAGCGGTCTCTAGTGTATATCTCTATGCAACAACCCCTGCGACCACTTTTCCTACTGCTACGCCCTTGTTTACAATCTTAGAGAGAGAGCCAAATTGCACAAGCAAACATGGCTGCTGCTCAATGTAAACAAATTTTCATACAATACCAAAAATTTGCTTTCTATTAGAAAAACCTTCAGCATTGTATGAAAAACATGCAAAACATTAATATAATAACTACTCACTTGTGAAAGGAAACACGTACAGATCCTTTTCCACTATGATTTTTTCACGAAGGCACTACACATTTCAGTTTGAAATTCAAGTTAATTACACAGTGTCACACGTTAAAGTAACATGAATCACAAACTCCAATCGAATGTTTAAACACTTGAAACGAATTTAGATCGCGAACACTTTCCACAGTTTTAATATCGGATAAAATTCGCGACGAAACTTGCAAATTGGCCAATTTGGCGTCCAATTTGCATCACTCAACTTGACAGTCAGTTCACACCTAGTCAGCTTTTGGAACAAGAAAGTGACCAGCAAGAGGCAGACGGGGAGGAAATGACAGACTGTTCACTTGGAAGAGAGCAGAAACCGGTCGCATGCTCTCTCATGCATTTTATATGAGCTTAGCCCATCCAGTTCTTATTAGTCTTAGCCATTGAGTAATTAAATAATACTGGAGTGGACAACCACGTGACAATATGGTTGCAACGACCCCTGCGACCACTTTTCCTACTGCTACGCTCTTGTTTACAACCTTAGAGAGAGCCAAATTGCACAAGCAAACATGGCTGCTGCTCAATGTAAACAAATTTTCATACAATACCAAAAATTTGCTTTCTATTAGAAAAACCTTCAGCATTGTATGAAAAACATGCAAAACATTAATATAATAACTACTCACTTGTGAAAGGAAACACGTACAGATCCTTTTCCACTATGATTTTTTCACGAAGGCACTACACATTTCAGTTTGAAATTCAAGTTAATTACACAGTGTCACACGTTAAAGTAACATGAATCACAAACTCCAATCGAATGTTTAAACACTTGAAACGAATTTAGATCGCGAACACTTTCCACAGTTTTAATATCGGATAAAATTCGCGACGAAACTTGCAAATTGGCCAATTTGGCGTCCAATTTGCATCAGTCAACTTGACAGTCAGTTCACACCTAGTCAGCTTTTGGAACAAGAAAGTGACCAGCAAGAGGCAGACGGGGAGGAAATGACAGACTGTTCACTTGGAAGAGAGCAGAAACCGGTCGCATCATTGAGTAATTAAATAATACTGGAGTGGACAACCACGTGACACTATGGTTGCAACAACCCCTGCGAAAACTTTTCCTACTGCTACGCTCTTGTTTACAATCTTAGAGAGAGCCAAATTGCACAAGCAAACATGGCTGCTGCTCAATGTAAACAAAATTTCATACAATACCAAAAATTTGCTATCTATTTGAAAAACCTTCGGCATTGTATGAAAAACATGCAAAACATTAACATATTAACTACTCACTTGTGAAATGAAACACCCACAGATCTATTTCTGCTTTGATTTTTACACCAAGGCACTGCACACTTCATTTTGAAATTGTAAATTAGTTTCACAGTGTCACACGTTAAATTTACGCGAATTGTAAACCACAATCGAATCTTCAAACATTTGCAACGAATTTAGATCGCGAACACTTTCCACAGTTTTAATATCGGACAAAATTCGCGACGAAACTTGCAAATTGGCCAATTTTGCGCCCAATTTGCATCAGTCAACTTGACAGACTGTTCACATCTAGTCAGCTTTTGGAACAAGAAAGTGACCAGCAAGAGGCAGACGGGGAGGAAATGACAGACAGTTCACTTGGAAGAGAACAGAAACCGGTCGAATGTTCTCTCATGCATTTTATATGAGCTTAGCCCATCCAGTTCTTATTCATCTGAGGGTCGCATGCTCTCTCATGCATTTTATATGAGCTTAGCCCATCCAGTTCTTATTAGTCTTAGCCATTGAGTAATTAAATAATACTGGAGTGGACAACCACGTGACAATATGGTTGCAACGACCCCTGCGACCACTTTTCCTACTGCTACGCTCTTGTTTACAACCTTAGAGAGAGCCAAATTGCACAAGCAAACATGGCTGCTGCTCAATGTAAACAAATTTTCATACAATACCAAAAATTTGCTTTCTATTAGAAAAACCTTCAGCATTGTATGAAAAACATGCAAAACATTAATATAATAACTACTCACTTGTGAAAGGAAACACGTACAGATCCTTTTCCACTATGATTTTTTCACGAAGGCACTACACATTTCATTTTGAAATTCTAAGTTAATTACACAGTGTCACACGTTAAAGTAACTTGAATCACAAACTCCAATCGAATGTTTAAACACTTGGTACGAATTTAGATCGCGAACACTTTCCATAGTTTTAATATCGGATAAAATTCGCGACGAAACTTGCAAATTGGCCAATTTGGCGTCCAATTTGCATCAGTCAACTTGACAGTCAGTTCACACCTAGTCAGCTTTTGGAACAAGAAAGTGACCAGCAAGAGGCAGACGGGGAGGAAATGACAGACTGTTCACATGGAAGAGAACAGAAACCGGTCGCATGCTCTCTCATGCATTTTATATGAGCTTAGCCCATCCAGTTCTTATTAATCTTAGATCTTAGCTACCAACTACTCGGGGCAAAAACCTCTGAGGAATGAAACAAATGGAGAGGCGATGCTCATATAAATTCAAACTGACGTATGATCAGAAGCCATATGGTAGCAATTTGCATATGGGCAGAGCATATATACTAACTAGCACCTGCAATCGAGGAGCTGTCAAAATGAAAAGAGAGGCAAATAAACGTGTAAAAGATGGATTAAAGTTTACCTTGTGTTGGTAAAATTGCATGCAAGTTCAAGTTTTTGCTTACCATACATACGCGCTTTTAGTCTAATTCTCTCTTCTCCATAAGTACCGTAAGAAAGAAAATTTGTTCTAATTGCAGCTGCTATCTAGTAGATATGCTCTGATATGGGTTTGTCGCAAAACTGACGATAGATACAAGTCATATGGCAGCAGCGCTTACTACCACACACATGACCATTAGTAGGCCGACTTTGTTGGCTAACTTACATGGCGTTATATGAAGAATTGTGGAGGTGCCAACAAAAATTCGAGGTTTTGTACGGTTTAGAGACGGATTTCTACAGTGAAATCCAGATAATCCGTAGAGAACACAATAGCGCTCCTAGTGAATTGAAAATTATTTCAGTTCTTATACCCGTTTGGTTTTTATCGCCTTCCAAAGTGAATTTATAGGAGTTTGCTTACATCTCAACGCTGAGCTATCAGTCGAAGGTGCAAAACGTGTGCTTCATTTGGGCGTTTAGGAGCACAATGGGCTATACAAGGTGAATTTATAGCATGCACGGAATGCGTTTGTCACGTTTTTTATTCGGAAAATAGTATATATGACGAAATATAAGCATTTGCTAATGCCGCAGATGGGGGACAGCTACCGGAAGCTTGTCCATAGTAGGCCGACTAAAACATATGCAAATTGCTACCATATGGCTTGTATCTATCGTTAGTTTTGGTTTGTCGGCCTACTATTGGACAAGCGTCCATGCCCTGTCAGCCAACTGGGGCATAAGCAAATATTTTGCGTAATATTTACTACTTTCCGAATGAAAACGCATGAAACGCATTCTGTGCATGCTTGCACTGTCCACTGCACTCCTACACTTTTCAAGACGCGCAAATGAAGAAACTATTTTGCACTTTCCACAGATATTTAAGAAGTAAACATTGTGTTCTCCGAGGACCATCTGCTCGTAACCGTAAAAAACCTCGAATTTTCGATGGCACTTCCATAATTCCTCACATACCGCCATGTAAGCTAAAGAGCAAAGTCGGCCTACTAGTGGTCATGTATATAGTAGTAAGCTTTGATGCCATATGGCTTCCTTCTTACGTCAGTTTTAAATGAACTCCATAGGAATTGATAAGCCAGCGTCCACTGAGTCTGATGGTTCGATTGCCAATTTGAAGACCAGACCAGAGCTTATACACTTAGATGTAATTATCAATATGAAAGTGTTTTGGGTAGTAAGCAAAACTTACGACAGATACAAGCCATATGGTAGCAATTTGCATATGTATTAGTCGGCCTACTATGGACAAGCTTCCGGTAGCTGTCATCCAACTGCGGAATTAGCAAATGCTTATATTTCGTCATATATACTATTTCCCGAATAAAAAACGTCCCGAACGCATTCCGTGCATGCTATAAATTCACCTTGTATAGCCCATTGTGCTCCTAAACTTTCCAAGACGAGCAAATGAAGCACACGTTTTGCACCTTCGACTGATAGCTCAGCGTTGAGATGTAAACAAACTCCTATAAATTCACTTTGGAAGGCGATAAAAACTAAACGGGTATAAGAACTGAAATAATTTTCACTTCACTAGGAGCGCTATTGTGTTCTCCGCGGATCATCTGGATTTCACTGTAGAAATCCGTCTCTAAACCGTACAAAACCTCGAATTTTTGTTCGCACCTCCACAATTCTTCATATAACGCCATGTAAGTTAGCCAGCAAAGTCGGCCTACTAATGGTCATGTGTGTGGTAGTAAGCGCTGCTGCCATATGGCTTGTATCTGTCGTAAGTTTTGGTAGTAAGCGCTGATGCCATATGGCTTCCTTCATACGTCAGTTTTGAATGAACTCCATAGGAACTGATAAGCCAGCGACCACTGAGTCTGATGGTCTGATTGCCAATTTGAAGACCAGACCAGAGTTTATACACTGAGATGTAATTATCAATATGAAAGTGTTTTGGGCACTTTCCTGGCATCAGCACTACGCGTCGGGGGCGCAGATTCTGTGTGCAAATTGGCTCGTTTTAATTCTTAGTAATTTATTTGCACCGAGAATCAACGCTAAAACGCGAAGATGATAGTTAATTTTAAGCTTGAAATCTGCTTCATACGAAGTGGGAATGAGCTCCTACGGGGCAGGTGCAAAAATTTTAACACTTTTTTCTTATTCTTTAATCTCATAATCAGCTGTTTCTCACATTTCTTTTGGTACAACCCTTCGCCGCCATCAATTTTATTCAAATTTCGTACGAAGCAGATTTCAAGCTTTAAATTAACTATCTTTTGCGTATTTTTGTGCCGATTTTCGGGGCAAATAAAATACTAAGAATAAGTGCGAGCCGATTTGCACATCGAGGCTGCACCCGCGACGCGTATGGCTGATGCGAGGAAACTGCCGTCACCCAGTGTTTTCTTTCCCAAGTAACCGTAACGTTTTATTCATATTAAATACTGCTTTCTGGTTTTGTGGTGTTTTTTGCAAAAAAATCATATTTCCGATTGCATAAGCATTTGTTTACTTTCTTGTGATTACTCATTGGATTCCCCTTAACTAGCTTTCGAATCGCGGTCACAAAGGTAGAAAAAAAAGGTACGTAACTAGGCTGACAGTCGCAGGGGTTGTTACGAGAACGTGGACTATGGATCATTGAATAATTAAATAATACTGGAGTTGAGAACTATGTGACCATGTGGTTGCAACACCAATGCGACCCCTTTTCCTACCGGCATGCTTTTGTTTCAACCCAACAGAACGCCAAAAAGCACAAGCAAACATGGCCACTGCTAAATGCAAACAAATTTTCATACAATACTAATTTGTTTTCTAATTGAAAAACCTTCAGCACTATGCGAAAAACATGCATAATATTAACATATTAACTACTTACCTGTGAAAGGAAACACATGTAGAGGCTCTCCGACTATAATATTTACACGAAAGCATTGCACGTTTGAAATTGTAAATTAATTTCACAGTGTCACACGTTAAAGTTCTTCGAATCACAACGCAGAACAACGCTTGAAACAAATTCAGATCGCGAACACTTTCCAAAGTTTTAATATCGGATAAAATTTGTGACGAAACTTGCAATTTGCCAAATTGCTCTCACAGCTGCTTCCAGCTGTGAGAGCGACATTTCTTCCGATCGCTAAATTTTTGAGTTGTATTTTGCCGATTATAAATAGTTTCGCAGTGGAAGTTACGTGTTTTATGAATCGAAATATCGGGGAGCAAATTTCTCAGTGTTTCGTTAGTGATAGCAATTGGCTTCACAAACTTACATTTCACGGCGCTATATTGTTCAACTTTTTAGTTTATGTCATCAAGTTCAGTGAATGATTGCGCATGATTAAATGAATGTAGATTGGTGAACACAATCGTTTTCACTAAAACGATTCTCACCGAAATTCAACGGTTAGAATCGCACGGTTTCTACCTTTAAAACTATTTTTGAAAATTCTGCACTGAATTCGTAGCGTTGTGAAGTCGAAAAAATGTAACTTATTGACAAGAGGAAAAGTACACACCTGATTTTAGCACATCTCGAATATATCATCGATTCTACAAATTCGGCCATAATATAACGAAATCGACGTTCGTACAATATATTAAAACTTACCCTTTCCAGACCCCTCATAGATATGCCTGCAGCGGAAGCGCTTCAATCAACATTAATCTATGAAATTAATAATGACAACATTATGCAAAAGGTTAAGAGCACAGATCTTAGGGAGAATGAATACGAAATGCATCGATAGAATTGAAGCACTTTATGATACAGCGTGAAGTTGGCGCATTATAAATTGCTGATTCGAATTTCAAATATATTTGACGTGACGTCTCCCACTAATTTTCGCTTCTTGAACTAAATCAATTTTCCGTGCGGGTATTCTAACTTGAGCTATATAAAAGATGGAACATGACTTACCCTACGAAGGATACGTGCCTGACATCTTCTTATAGCTGTTTTTACAATCCCACACACTTCACTACATTTTTCATTTTCCTACACAAAAACACTCGCGATCCGTATAACAATTATCACATTTGCAACGCTTTTGCACTGCATTCAAGACAGTTTATCTTAAAAAATTGTTTCTTGTACAATTACAGATTCAATTTGATTAGACGTTTCCTATCAATGTTGAATTTTCACAAATTATATGTTTTCAATCATATCACTGCCTCCTTAAACCTGGCCATCTTGCTAGGTTTGATAATGCAGTGAAAAGGTAAACTGACAATCAGCTGTTTCATCAATGACGTCATTACTTTTTTGCTTTTTTTATCAGCTCCCGTGACATTTCTCCAATAAGTGTCAGATTATTGTCAAATTGTGGGAGCAATCATTATTGGCGGTAATTTGTTGCCTGAAAAATAGTTCAGCAGGATAGCCTGAATTATTTTTGTGAGTCGTATAGTCGTGTAGGAAGTTGCAAAGCAGTTAATTATTTTTTTTATACATATTTTAGTATACATTAACCTGAACTTCATTCAATTTCAGATCGATGAAACTTCGTTTATGAACATTGTTCGAAAGTCATATCTCCTTATCAGTGTTCGTTAAGGACCATTGTTAATATTTCATCCAAGACAGAATCCGGAAACAGTGTGGTAGGCTGCGTTTTCTAATATTTAATATCATATGATATTAGTATTGATTCCTTTGAGTAAATTATCAACTTTACACATTACGGAATGCTACAGTTAAATCGCTTGCACTAGAAGTAGTCGCATTGGTTTCCCGCAATAAGGAATGTGTAAGCGAGATAGCAGCGTGCGAAATACAGGGAAGCTGTTTTATTGCGCTAAAAGATCCTGATTTGAGAGACCAACGAATGAAAGTACTGGAAACATTTTCAGGGCTTCTGAATTCACAAGAGATGATAAAAGAAGCTCAAAATAAAGGTAAAGTGAATTCTTGGCAAACAATTATAAAATATTTACTTCTTGTTTAGGTGCTGTGATATATCTACTGGACATGTTCTTCAATTCAAGGAATCCTCAAATGCGAGAACTTAGTGCTGAAATTCTCGCTAAAATCACCGCTGACCGTTTAAGCGGACCCAAGGTAGGAAAATTATAACATATACAAAATGATCGAAAGCTAGTATTGCAGAAAATTCTGAAGGTTCGCATAACAGTTTGCAAATTTCTACCTCCATTATTCGTCGATGCAATGATCGAATCTCCGGCAACTTCCATCCAATTATTCGAATCAATTCACGAGCATCCAGAATTAATTTGGAATGTAAAGACAAGAACAAAAGTATGTGATGTTGCTGATATGTGTGATGGGTAAGCTAACTGAGATAGCGTAAAAATTTTAAATAGCTAATATCATATATATTTACGTATGAATGTAGTTTTTGTAAAACTCAGAAACAAAATCTAAAAATTTTGTGGAAAGACCCAGATATTCTTAAAGATATGAATACCCAATGAGATGATTGTATCTGGCGTTTATTTGCTGGATTACTAATCCAGCTTGGACTCTGCGCAAGTCGAAGTTATTATCAGATTTACTGGACTTTGTTGTAGACCTTATCAACAAAAATTCGCCGGATGTAAGTTAATTAATTTTTTAAATCACCTGTAAATGGTCTTCTGGAATCTTCATAACGTACTCTTGAATATTTTTAGAAAGATGCATTGGAATTAGCATCTACTGCACTCGTCAAATTATTAAGAGCGCAGCAAAATTTAGCAGATGACATTCCTGTTTGGAGTCACATACCAAAACTCTTCAATTTACTTAACGTACAACCAAAACATGCATTGTCAGCCTTACATCAATTAGCACTTTCAGAGGTAAGATCAATTTGTCAGAATTTAATTGATTTTAGATAAACATGTATTTTATTTTAGTACTGCGTGACAGCAGTGTCGCAAACTGAATGTATCTTGCCTTTAAAACGGTGTATGGAAAATAACAAGCCACTGATAGAAAAAGTGTGTGAAATGTTAAGCCGTTTGTTTAAATACCAGCATGTGAGTGTAATGATTACATAAAAAAGCTTACCTCTAACTGTTATTGCGTTAATTGTCGGATTCATTGATTAGCCATTCTTTAGAAAGTAATCTAATACCATTCCTGTTAAATTTGCTTGAATGTCGTATGGAGTATGTAGACAGTTCTTCTGCGGTGAAGGCACAAGTTGTAGCTGCGCTCAAGGCGATGACACAAAATTTAAATTATGTTGATCGTAATCGCAAATTTTATTGAAACATCCAGTGTGGGCAGAGTTTAAAGATCAGAAGCATGACTTATTCATAACGGATACAAACGTTAGAGGCTATTTAACAGGTGAGTTATTTACTTATTTATGAATTATTGAATGAAACATCGATAAATTACCAAAATGGATTAAATACTTTACGCATATTTTTTTGCCAAGTATCGTGTTTGTTTCTTCTAATTCTCAATTCGGCTATGATGGATATTAACTCAAAGTTCAAACAGTCCCAAATTCAATTACACATTGTGATAATTATCATTGCTTTTCAATGGCAAATTATTGAATATAAGCTTAACAATTTCGTGTCATCGATTTTGAGCCTATCAAAGGATACACAAAGATATTTTTAATTTTGATCAGGTTCCACGATTTTCGCTTGATCCCTATCTCCTTGCTTATTCTAATTATGAAACGGACAGCCTTATAATAAAAAGTTTCAGGAAATCCTTAAACTGCTAAGCCTATACAGAAAATTTTTGGAAAGAGCTATCTTTACAGCAAATGTTATGCTTATGGGCGTAGATAATTAGCAAATCGATGTATGTTTAATTCGAGCATTTTTCTTGAATTCATCCTAAAAGCTGATTTTTCTACTTATTCCTTCTTAAAGTTGATTTCCAATAGAACTGGCAGTATCTGTAAGCAATTTAATTAATTTTAATTCAAATCTCGTTCTTTTGTAACATGCAATCCTAAACATCAATAGATATTGTGAACCTTTGCAGGGAAAAGGCATAAAAGCTAGCATCTAATCACGGGTGTTTTAATGGACCAAGTAACCCATCGCTCATAATTTTGTTTTCATAAATTGGAATCAAGCCGATAGACGCGAGCATTAAAATGTCTTTCCATTTCATATATCTGCAGAGGAGCCCAACAAAATGATTGCGTTGTCAACAATACATTTTTTAAAGATTAACTCCGCGCTTGTTTTCTACGGCAAGTTTATTCCTCGTTTGGTTGTCTAGAAATGTGACTTTCCTCGTTCTATATCGTTCCATAAATCAATACTTGACCATTTCTTTCTTCTTTTAAGCACTACAGCCCGGCTCAACAAGAACTGGAAGTGCATGTTTTCCTTGCCGTTATTTTAAAAACACCTTTGTAGCTTGATCTGCTTTTCATTATAGCTTAATTGAAAAAAAAATAAATTTTAAATAAAATCATTAAACTATATGTTTCAATATATTTTATAATTTATCAAGGCTGATGACATCAATTTAAAATTTTTTTTATAGATCTTAATGCAATAACAATGAGTATGGACGTAGAACCGT
Organism: Odontomyia ornata; assembly: GCA_963969285.1. Lineage (NCBI taxonomy): Eukaryota > Metazoa > Arthropoda > Insecta > Diptera > Stratiomyidae > Odontomyia > Odontomyia ornata. The sequence goes on along the minus strand of OZ017743.1, from coordinate 65,346,998 downwards.
GATGATTCGAGATGACTAGTGGATGCTAAATCCCGATTTGGTGTGTCGCGCTGCTGACAATGAATCAATCTCATTGAATATTTTTGTATCTTGATTATAAAACGTCTGTTTTTTACCACGGATGCTGTAATAATGTTAAAAAATTTATAAAGCAAGAATTAAATAAATATTATTCAAACTAATTTAAGAAGGGATTGATGATTTCGGTGGATTTAGAGGAAAAAGGATATGCATCTAAGCTAGTGAGGGAAGCAGATATGAAATATTATCTTATTGAAAGTCATTTAGATTTTAAGTTTTCGGTAGGTTAACAGACAACTCTATCTTAATTTAACTATTGAAGTTACTTAAGAGTTTCTAGGTGGATAAACAGTCTGCAATAATTATCTTTATCTATAAAAGCTAAATCTGTTATCGCGTGTATTTCTGTTCTGGATAAATTCATGTTAAAATCTCCTATTAAACTTGCTGTCTTTTTGTATGTAGCTAGATTGAAAAGCAAGCATACGACAGTATTGATCGTAACGTGCTGTACTAAATAATGCTTTGCTTTGGCAACCTAGCCAAATTAGTCCATCTTATCAGAATGACGTGGACAACCTTCCAAGTCTGGATTAATAACCAACTCACCGACGCCTTTGACACCAAAAGCGGACTAAAGCAGGGAGATGGGCTGGACCCATTGCTATTCAATTTGGCTCTGGCTAAGAAAGCTACCTGTCCATACAAGAGATACGCTTTTATACAAGTTAAGCCAAGTGGTATCCTATGCAGATGTTATAGGTCACATGCGATATACTTATTGCATGCTATTTCTCTAGTTGCATGCTACTTTACTTATCATGACTCCCTCTCTTTGATAAAGTCACGAGTTGCCTGATATTTCGCTTATCATAATTAATTACACATGCATGAAAGAGGTGTGTCTAACTTGCACTTGCATTGAAACACAAAACCTCGACTCGCGTGTACACACAAAATCTTAGGCATGTTTAATGTACCGAGCCGAGTCTCAAAAGAGAAACTTACTGTTAAGAGCGAAAAGTGGGCGTGGCAAAGACGGGAGCTTTCGCGTTATAGCTGTAGCAGCTACGGAGGAAGAGATTGTCAGGGTTCTGAAATGTTTGAATGAACTAAATTGAAACCATTATTTTGCTTGATAATCAAGTAGGCTATCGTCGAGTATAAAAGAACCTGGTGGCTCCAACAATGGTGTCTTAATCGTTGAGTAGCTTGTTCAAGGTGTATGCCCGAACAAAACCACTTCCAAGGCTTCCGCCAGGAATTGCGAAAAGCGATTAAGGCCTCGTCGTGCTGAACATACAAAGGAAAGCCAAGCAGCGGACAAGCGAACACCAACAACTTCGAAGTCCCAGACACGCAGAGGTAATTATTTGTTATGCCGACGGACCGTCCGGCATTGGAGCAGGCTATTGAAGCATCGCCCACGGCAGGCCCGCGACCATTGACGATCGAGGAATACCGCGCTCGAACAGCGAAGCTTTGCAGCCCACCACCTGAGCCAAAACCCGAGAAGCGACAACGAGGCGGCCGAATAGATGCATACCGGCGCCAAGCAAGCGACCTGCGAAGGCTGGCACGAGTTGCGGTCACTTCGGCTGAGCGAGAAAGTTTTAGGCGGCAGTATCGGCAACTGGAGGCTGAGTTCACGAGCCAGCAGCGGCTTAAAGAATTAGCGAGAAACACGTCTTCGCCTGAATCGCCAACATGCCCAGAATAATTTGTACAAATATTTGAAATTAAATAAATGTGCATTAAAAGAAGGAAGATTAGTTTATACTGGAGGAAGGTGTTCGTTCGGTAGTAGGTACAGTGCTTTGCTTCCTTTACAGGTATCAACGCTATACATAGGGTGTAGCGTTGTGGTTATATTTACTCCAGGCAGTTGAGGTTGCAACGTTCGTTGCAAGATACTTAACATTTTGGCGCAGCCGGTAGGATACCGGTTTTGCTTAGATTACAGTGATAGCGTCTGTATAGCAAATTAAGTGATGGGAACATCAACCGTAATTCGAACCTATATTAATTATTGCTTGAGAGTGAGGTTTCTAAACATCTTATTTTTCGAAAAGCACACTCTACCACGAACATGCCTTGAGGTACTCCAGTCTAAACTAATCCGTTGTTATAAAATATTAATAATCAAATTTAAATTACAGTGAAATAATTTTAATTAACATAAAAACAGATACTGCAATATAACAAGTGGGCTCTTGGTGCGGGTAACCGAATAAACGGGGAAATTTAATTTTTGATTAAAGTGTATAAAGGCAGTTTGAAAGTGAAAAAAAACTCTAAGAGTAAGGAGCATATCACTGACAAAACATTCAACGTTGGTGATTTGTTCCATCATTCGACGCCTTCAGCTAAACCCAGCGGAGTAGTGCTACGAAGCGGAAAGGTATTACAACCTCAAAGAAATAAGTCTGAGTCCTTTGATGAATTGAACCAGATAACCACAGCACAGGTTCTGCGAGATTCTGCCCTCCAAGAACTGGAATCAATTCAAAGTATTACCAAAACTTTAGAAGAAATAAATATCAAACGGATCCAATTCATAGACAAGTTTCGTGAAAAAACGGAAGAATTTAAGAACGAGATAAATCAGTTGCGCGGAGCCTCGCAAAACCCAACAGGCCGTTTTGACCACGTATCGCAATCAGTTGATCGATTAATCACTTCACTAGATTGGAAAATTTCTCTAGAATCAGGAAATACCTCCTTTTTTGCTACTCAATCCATGGTAGACGAGAGTTCGAACGAAATGGCCGACTAAATGAAAGTGGCCAAACTAATGGGACAGATGATCCCATTGTTCTCTGGCGCCCCGAGTCCCACCATCGTGTACGAGTTGCAGACCTTTTTAGGATGCAGTAGGCAGGTTTGGCAATGCTTAAACAAACTAGGGCAAGCTGCATTCATGCAAATTTTCCCTACCAGGCTACGAGGTGAAGCTTATCAATTAATTTCTTCAAGTTGCCCGACAACACTTGAAGCAGCAGAGGAGCTCCTGAACAGGTTATACCTACCACGGGAAACTTATCAGGAGTTAGTTATTGGGTTGGCTACGGCCAAGCAGTCTCCTATAGAGACTCTTACTGCTTACACATCCCGGCTGCGGCAACTGCTAAAGCGTTGTCAGGAAGCGGCAGGGCTCAAATACGGAAAGGAAGCAGCCAACGTATCAAATCAACAATTGGAGGACTTTGCTATAACATCCCTCAAGGGTGGAGTTACAAATCCATACTTACGCCAGTACCTACTGCCACTGGAGAAGATAACGTTTGAGGACCTCATACCCAAAGCCTTGGATATGGAAAAGATGCAACAAGGAGCCCACCATGTTCAGTGGATTCATGAGCAACTCAGTTTTAGCTATCCAACCAGCCAAACCACCATGGCACTTAATCCCCTTATACCATCCTTTCAACCGCAGGCCGAAAAGGTAATAACTAGTTCAGACCATTCAGAGGTGCGTAAAAAGCCATCTAAGTTCACGTGTAACTTTTGCCATAAACCTGGACATACGTATTCCGAATGCCTAAAGCGGAAGAACTCTCCTTTCTGCCCCACTTGTAAGAAGTATGAACATGATCTAAGAGACTGCAATGCAACCGCTGCCACACCGAAACAAGATAATGGTCCACAAGTGTATCATATGTCGGTAATTTGTGATTTCTGTGGCCGGCAAGGTCATCAAGTGGGAGACTGTTACCAAAAATTGAAATGGGAGAGTTCTAAAGCGGGAAACGAGAAAAAGTCGAGCCGAAAATCCCCGACTCGACTCTAATTAGAATTGAACTGGGCACCGCTCGTGGTGGATCCAAACTGTTTTCCGCGTCCCTACCCATAGATATAGGCATAGAAATTAGGACTAGGTTCACAACTGACACAGGCGCAGAGGTTAGCTTAATAAAAAAATCTGCCATAAAAGCAGGAAATATTAACTTTCGTCAGAAAATAACACTGCAATGTCCGTTTGGTCGAGGAGAAACATTAGGTACTATTTTAGGAAGATTTGATTTTTCCACTCCCCTTTTCTGCAATTTTCATGTAGTGGATGAGATACCTGGGGTAGCCGATGATGGGTTATTGGGAAACGACTTTTTAGCTAAACACTGTAACGTGGAAGGTCCTGGACAAACTCTTCGATTTCCTCGCACAGAAATCAACTCTGAGGAGTTTTCATTCCCATTATCCCTGCCAGGGGATGGGACACAGGAGCAGCGGAGTTGCCAAGTGGTGTCGAAGAGCGCGGATCCAGACCCTAGTGAGGGGCAGGCACGCGTGACACCTGAAGTACCTGCAGATTCACGACAAAACCCAAGGGACGTAATACCCACTAGGGACATGGAGGAAGGCAGACACAGGGTTACTTTAGAGAAGGCCGTCACATTACACCCCCGTACCCAACAAATAGTGGAAGTCCCATTAAAATAACCCCATGAGATGCTTCGTCAATCGCAAGAGGTTTGTGATGGAGTTTTCCTAGCTAACTCCTTGCTGAGCCCTTGCAGGGTATTCATTGGCATGCTCAACGCTAACAGTATCCCCATCACAATAACCCATGTTGATCTGACACTCGAAGCAGTCACTAAATACCATATTCAGGAGTTAACTGAAGAGAAAGGGTCAACAGGCCCTACTGTAGCTCCTATTGTTAAACCACGAATTCAAATGGAACGAATAGGGGTTGTGTCCAGGTCGGTGGAACCAGATTTCAAATTCAATTCCCGGCATTCTCCGATCAATTCTACAAGGCATGCTGATACTGAAAGAAACTCACAACTTGAAAAAGAACTGATATTATATGAACACCTGAATCCCGAGGAAAAGGGAGCTATAACGCAGCTTTGTCAAGAATTCAACGACATATTTTTCTTATCAGGCGACAAACTCACACATACGAATGCTATTCAGCATGAAATACCTTTGGTGGCCAATCAAGCACCTATCAACTAGAAAATGTATAGGCTGGCTCAGCCCCAAAAGGAAATAATTAACGAGCAGTTAAAAGAGATGTTGGACAATGATATTGTCCAGCCTAGTAAAAGCCCTTGGAACTCTCCTCTTTTGGTAGTGCCAATAAAGGCTGGAGTTGATGGTAAGAAGAAATGGCGCGTAGTTGTTGACTTTAGGCGGTTGAACGATAAAACCATAGGGGATGCATTCCCTCTGCCTCGTATTGAAGACATCCTGGACCAACTTGGACATTCACGCTATTTCAGCACACTTGATTTAGCTAGTGGCTACCATCAAGTCCTTGTTCAGCCCAGGGACCGGTCCAAGACAGCGTTCAGCACGAGCTATGGGCATTATGAATTCAAGCGTATGCCATTTGGGCTGAAGGGAGCGCCAGCTACTTTTCAGAGGTTAATGAATCACATCTTGACTGGCCTCCAGGGTATTGATTGTTTCGTGTATTTGGACGACGTAGTAGTATACGGAAAGAACCTACACGAACATATTGGCAGACTCAGGAGACTTTTTTATCGCCTCAGGGAAAACAATTGAAAGTTGCAGCCAGGATAATGTCAATTCCTACGTCCCGAAGTCGTCTATTTGGGTCATATCTGTTCTCAAACTGGTGCCCGGCCAGATCCTAGCAAGACTAGCTGCGTTCGAGATTTTCCAGTACCCACCACTGTAAAACGGTTGCAGTCTTTCCTGGGTTTGGTAAACTACTACCACAAATTCATTCCTAACTTTTCGAAAATAGCTAAACCCCTTACAAACTTGCTTAGAAAGGATGTAAAATATACCTGGACGGAAAAGTGTAATGAAGCATTCCAGCTTCTTAAAGCCGCTTTGGTTCAACCACCATTGCTAGCCTACCCTGATTTTAGTCAGCCTTTCAACCTAACCACAGATGCAAGTAAAGAAGCACTGGGTGCGGTATTATCCCAGGGGGAGATAGGTAAGGATAAACCAATAGCCTATGCCAGCCGTACCCTAAATAAGGCAGAGCAGAATTATTCTACCATCGAGAGGGAACTACTAGCAATAGTATGGGCAGCACGCAACTTCCGCTGTTACCCTTTAGGTCGGCAGTTCACGGTGTTCACAGACCATAAACCTCTAAAAGGGGTCTTCAATGTAAAAGACCCTACTACACGTTTGGTTAGATTTCATCACAAGCTATCAGAGTTTGATTATCGGATAGAATACAAACCTGGTAAGTATAACACGAACGCTGACGCTCTCAGTAGGATTCCTGTGGAGACAGTGGAAGATACGGAACAGGTGTGCCAGTGTAATGTCACCACCCGGTCCAGAAAAAAGCATTCAGAAGTTCAGAAAGAAGAAAACCAGCTACTTCCGGCTGATCTCTCTCTCTCTCACAGACAACCCACCCGGTGGCCCACCCAGAACGGGTTAGTATCGAGATAGATGAGTTGCCTGTGGAGTCAGCCTGTCCTCTTGGTATACAGTCGGAAACTGCAGGACCAGATAACATTACTCTATTACATACTCCCGAGCAAGTTAAGGCTATATTACACGAGTATCATGATTCCGCTTTCGGTGGTCATCAGGGAGTTTCAAAAACATATAAAAAACTCAAGAAGCATTTTAGATGGAATCAGATGTTGCAAGACATCAAGTCTTATATAAAAAAATGCAAGAAGTGTCAAGTGATGAAGAGCAGTCTTCAGCACCGTATGCCCATGGTCATTACAGACATAGCTGATAAACCTTTCGACAAAATATACCTGGACATCGTAGGCCCTTTAATCAAAACCTCTTTAGGCAATAAGTATATTCTCACTTTCCAGGATAATCTAACAAAATTTGTTGATTGGTATGCGATCCCCAACGCGGAAGCGGAAACTGTAGCCCAGATTTTCTTTGAGGAAATTATTACAAGGTATAGAATACCGAAACAGGTAGTTACGGACCAGGGTACAAATTTCACCAGTGATTTATTCAAACAAGTTTGTAAATTACTCCATGTCAGGAAACTGCAGACCACTGCGTACCATCCACAATCCAACGGAGCTCTGAAAAGGGCCCATCGTCCTCTAGTAGAGTACTTACGTACAGCTGTGGATGAAAATCCAAACACTTGGGACCACCTTTTAAGGACTGCCGCGTTTGTGTATAATAATAGTGTACACGATAGTACCAAATTGACACCTATGGATTGTTTATTTGCTTTCACGGCAGATATACCATCTAACTTCAAAAAAGATCCTGAACCTTTATATAACCATGAGAATTGTTACTATAGCCTCAGGTATAAACTACAAAAAATGCATTCGATAGCCCGACAGAACTTATTCTCGAGTAAAATAAAGTCTAAAGAGCAGTATGACAAAAAGATGAGGCCAGTATCTTTCCATTTGGGGGATAAGGTACTCTTGAGGAATGAAAATAGAAAGCACAAGTTAGTACAGGTATGGTTAGGCCCTTACATAGTGAAAAAAATAACGTCACCGGTCAACACCACGATTGCGATAGGCAAAAAGTTGGTCAACGTTCACAACAATAGATTAAAACTTTATCATGAATAAACAATTTTGTATATTTATTTACATTTTTTTTTTACGATTTTGATCATTTAGAAATGGCGCAACGTTCGATAACCACACTTTTAATCCTCACCGCAGTTATTGCCCGAATCGAAGCGGTACCATTCACTATTACACCAGTTAGCAATTCGGGAGTTTTATTTGAAGACGTAGGTGAACTCCTTTGTTATTATAGCTCTTGGAGCATTGTAATGGAACTAAACCTTGGAGAAATTCGGACGCAAATAGACCTTGCGGAGCGAGCAGAGCACTTGGTGCAACTACTTTGTTCTTTTAACAACACAGAATGCAGGGATCAGGACCGGCATATGCATGTGTTAGTAGAAAACCTAAAACTCCGCTCCGAAACTCTTCAGGAATCCTTGGTGCCGCGAAGATCCAAAAGATCCTTATTCGACGGTTTGGGACAAACCATGCATTTTTTGTTTGGGACTATGGACAACGAAAATGAGCAGGAGCTATATAGTAGGCTTGGGCAGGTGGAAAAAAACGAAGAGCAGCTAGTGAACTTGGAGAAGCAGAGAATAAGCGTTGTAAAGACTTCTTTGGAGGAACTTCACAAACCATTAGCACACGTTATAGATAGGCAGCGCCAATTAGCAATGCAGATTCGCGATATTGAAAATGCAACTAATGCTTTGTTAGTAAGTGAACGGAAAAATCAAATCATAACCACCCTGCTTGCACAAATATTGGAAATCGAAGCAAGGCAGCGAACGCTAGTAGATATCGTAGTAGCAACCAATAACAATAGAATACATCCTCTTCTTATATCTACCAGAAAACTTCGGGAAGTTTACGTTAAAACCGGCAATAATTGTCCGGAGTTTTGTGAGCAAGTATTAACTCAGTCCGCAAGTTTACATTATTATCGGTTAAAGGATAAACTCATAGTAGTCATAGGACTTCCACTATTTCAATTGCCAAGGATGCGGCTGCAGCAAATACATATTTTTCCTGTTAGCACTAATAAAACATACACGCTAGTGCCCGAGATTGGTTACACTCACATAGCAAGCCATATACCATCACAACAATTCCTATTATTAACGTCTATAAACGCGCAGAGTTTTAAAAAGATTAGTCACCCTGAGCCGGGAGACCTATACGCTCTTAACAGTAAGTTTCTCTTTTGAGACTCGGCTCGGTACATTAAACATGCCTAAGATTTTGTGTGTACACGCGAGTCGAGGTTTTGTGTTTCATTGCAAGTGCAAGTTAGACACACCTCTTTCATGCATGTGTAATCAATTGTGATAAGCGAAATATCAGGCAACTCGTGACTTTATCAAAGAGAGGGAGTCACGATAAGTAAAGTAGCATGCAACTAGAGAAATAGCATGCAATAAGTAAATCGCATGTGACCTATAACACAGATGATAGCAACATTTTGTTACGGCCGCTAGCAACTGCCAAAGAAATTTTCACGAAACTCGACAGCGAAGCAAAACTAGTATGGCTACAAATCAATGCAAATAAGACAAAGCTCATTACGCAGTCGAGGAAAAATACCTAAAGTACACAAAATATCGCACTTGGCGAATACACTAGTGAAAATGTGGGCGAACTTGTGTATCTAGGCGCCAAAATAACGAGAACGCTAATGAAAGAGAAGAAATACGCTGACGAATACAGCTCGCAAATAAAATATTGTATTCAGTTTTGACGATCTTGAACATGATGAACATATGGAAAAAACAACTAATTCAATATTACTAGCTTCGATTTGGTCAGCAGCTTTGATATACTATTTAAATGTTGCTTTGCTCATTGACGCCAAATAAGTACTCCATAATGTAATTTCGTCAGGATAAACGCATTTAGAACAAGTTCCTTAATGTGCATTGTAAAAAACTCATCTTCTTAACAAGCCTATTATTGGGGCTAATTGCCTCCTTAAGCTATTTATGTGTGGCAACTAGGTCATATAATGGTCTATGATAAGACCAAGATATTTCATTTTTAGCACTCTTTACAATTTTTCGCCGTTAATATTTAGTTCGATATCGAAGTCTCATTATTTTGGTTTGCGATCGGCAAGCGCCTACTTTATTTCCAATGCTTCATTCAATCGAGTATTTCCTCTGCATCGGAAAAGCTGATTGCTTAACAAGAAGTTTTTGGAATGTTCTGACAGCAGGATTCTCGGACTGCAAATAATTAAATTAGCAATTAATTAACCAATTCAACATATAAACTTGCAAAAATAGTTCCTATATTAAAGGGTGGTGATAATCTCGACCCGAATAACTAAGGCCCGATTACGCTGCTGACGGGATTTAGTAAGATATTTGAAAAAATACTAAACAATCGATTGACATCATTCTTAGTTGAAAACTCTATCGTAAGCAAATATCAGTTTGGTTTTCAAAAGAACAAGAGTACTTTGGATGCCTTACATTCTGCCACACGTTTCATCAATCTAGGACTTGACAGAGGTGATTATGTCATCGGCATTTTTGTGAATTTGAAAAAAGCATTTGATACAATTGATCATGACCTCTTGCTTCGTAAACTTGAATCGTATGGTATTCAGGGTAGTCCTAAGCAATTGTTGAAGAGTTACTTGGAGAGAAGATCACAGAGAACTTTAATCAACAATGTCCTTAGCGATCGAGCACCTACGAAAACAGGAGTTCCCCAAGGCTCACTACTTGGCCCAACGTTGTTCCTGCAATACACAAATAGTCTAAATACATGTGGACTATCGGGATATCACACATTATATGCTGATGACACAGTTCTACTTTATTCAGGACGAGACAAAACATTAAAAACACTATCAACCTGGATCTAGGAAAATTCCATCAGTGGTTAATCGAAGACAATGTAGTACTGAACACTACAAAGACAAAATCAATTGTTTTTAAGCAGAAGAACAAAGGAGACATAGATGTCAACCAAAATATTAACGGCGAAAAATTGCAAAGAGTGCTGGAAATGAAATATCTTGGTCTTATCATGGACCGTCGTATGATAAATAGTTTAAGGAGGCAATTAGCCCCAATAATGGGCTTGTTGAAACTTGTTCTAAATGCATTTGTGCTGACGAAGTTACAATATGGAGTACTTATTTGGAGTCAATCGGCAAAGCAACATCTTAATAGTATATCCAGGCTGCTGAACAAAGCATATGAAAACATTCTGAAACTGCCAATGCTTACTCGTACTCGTTTGGTTTACCAATTAGCAAAATCATTAACTTTTAATCAAATCATTAAAATGGAGAAAGCTATGTTTATTTACAACAATTTAAAAACTAATGGATCGGAACGAACACCATTAATTAAGGTATCACAGATCAACCCATATAATGCGAGGATTGCAGATCAATTCGTAATACCTTTTGCTGGAACAGATTGTCTATAGAACGATGCAACGAATGATGCTCTGCGTATATATAACAATCTACCAGAAACGGTTCAGAAAGCAAACTCTCTTTTGGTATTTAAGAAAAGACTAAGGACTGATTCAAGCGTGGACCTGTTACTCAGAGCTTTTTTTTTGAATGCGTCGTATTATATTGAATTTTTTTTATATCTGAGAGCTGATCATGATTTTTGGGCTAGATGTTCATGAAAAGGATTAGTTCACATTATTTTGTGTGCCCCCTTATATCGATGAATTAAATATTGTTTGGGTGGCACAAAGGTCGAAGCGAGATCATGTGAACGCAGATCGCACGAGCGTTGTGCGACGCAGAAAGAGTGATGGAGAGAGTGGTAGGGAGTGGAGGTACTAAAAAAAAGTTATTTTTTTTTTTATTGTTTGGAATTTGCTTTATATTCTTTGAAAATTTATGGCGATTAGTATTGAATAAAGCACGTTTGACTTTGACGTGCGAGGAATGCAAATTAATTCGTAATGTCTTTTTTCAGAACCTATCGTCTAAAGAACGATGTTCTGTGTACGAGTACATATAACAATCCTCCAGGGATGGTTAAGGATGCAAACTCACTATTGGTATTTAAGTATAGCCAGGGATCATCTGATGAACACTGATTGAAGCGTGGACATGGATTTTTCAGCACAGTATTTTAGGGCATTTTTGACCCTATCGGCGAGATACTTGAAGAGGCAGTTACTCAGAATTTTTTTTAGTTTCGTGTTATGTGGTTTTTTTTATCTCTGAGACCTGATCACGAATTTGACTAAATATGCACGAAAGGATAGATTCATTTTATTTTGTGTGCTTTTTTATACCGATTTATTGAACATTGTCTGAGAAGCACACTTCACAAAGCGGACGAGTGTTGGTGAACAAAGAATGAGTGAAGATTGTGGTAAGAAATGGAGGTGCTTAAAAAAATCGGTATGTACCACTTCCTCTTTACGATTTATCGGTTTCACCCAGTCAGAATGAAACAAAAGCCACAGACGCTGGTCAATATAAATGTGGATATTACTTCTGTAAGCACATAACTGAAAATCGATGTACACTTTATCCTATGAAAATAATTTGGCACCCTATAGAAACCAAACACCAGGCTATAAATAAACATGTAGAAAAGTTTTCTTCATACCTGCACTCGAGAATATGGTTCAATGATTCTACATAAATTTTGTTCCAGCATTGTATCGTACAATGTACCTAGATGTGCTTTGACAATTACATCTTCCTCCAGCTCTTTTCGATATTCCTTGAGCGTGTCCTGAAAATCAGCTAGAGATGTTTTGTGAGATGCTTGCGCGACGGATTTCATTGCGTCGATGTCTCGTCCTGAATACGTGATAGCCTAATAAATGAAAAATATTAATTTCTATGCAACCAACTTTAAATCAACATCCTTACCAGCTTTCCACTAACAATTTGATTTACATCTTCCGTCCTTCCCAGCATTATTTTGCAGAGTAACATATATTTGAGTGCGGTTAATGCTCTGTGACTTTCGACACTGTAAAAACCTTCGAATGCTTCATAAAAATATGAAAAAGCTGTTTTTAAGTCTCTCTCATCTGCCGCATGTAGGATACCCGATTGCAAATCTAGAGCCCCCTGCATCTTAGGCGGACAGTAGATAGCATTTTCTGTGTTACGTGCCGAGGTCAGGGCAGCACGCGCTTTTGGCAAATTGCTTAGAGCATGATAGGTCTTACTTTCAAGAAGTTGAACTTCTATGGGCAAATTTTTGTCGCCCAACTTTTTTAATTCTTTCAGCAGCTGTGACCCTAGCGCTAGCGCTTCTGAATACAATCCAGTATCGAAAAATAAAGCAATTAATCGAGCTTCCAGCGATTGTCTTAAGAATGTTCGTTTCTCTTGTTTCGCCCATTCTATACATTCTTTACAAAGTTGAACGTCGATAACAGTACCAGTTTCCAAGTCTTAAAACAAATCCACTAACGACCACACTAACTTGGCGGCCTTTGCGTTGCTTATCAGGCTAAGAAACGGTCTCGTCACTTTGATCAAAGCTGCTAGCTCCTTGGCCTTTCCTTCTTGTTTGTACAATTCACCTAATTGCAGAATACCTTGTTCCTTGACACGAATAAGCTCTTCGTCATTCTCGGCGATTTCTTGCTCGCGAACAATTTTGTTGAGTAGCGTAATTCCTTCCTCGCGATTTACAAGAGATACAGCTGTTGCGAATTCCGGCGTACCAACTTCCTCCCATTCGCAACTTCAAATTGCCGCCGTAACATTGTCCCTTTCCTTTGGGCATTCCTACCTTTTCCTCCATAAATTTATTTATTTTTTTTACATGTTTCCATTTTCCCTTTAATTTTTACTCCCCCATCATCACAATACTACCCTTTTTCCTTATTAACAACTACAAAAAATAATACCTACTAATAATTTCAATTTTCCCACTAATAACGTTCCATTTATTAATTCCCACTAACAAAATTTCATTCTATTCATTTTCCCTAACAAAACCTAATTCCTTCCTTAACACTAACTAATTCCATTCCCACTAACAAATTTTATATTTTTATACTAACAAAAATGAATTGACTAACAAAATTCAATCCCATGCCCAAATGAATCATTGAAGTTGCTAATCTGATGAATGGGAGATCGATAAGGCATAGCTCCATTGGATACGTCGCGAGTTTCGACCGTGCGACTGCTGGAACCCTGAGTTCAAGTTCCCCGGGCGCACGGAAGCACTCTTTTTTGGGGTATCGGCAAAATCAATAGTTTTCGTAATGTACTCGTATATGTGACACTTTACATTCAATCAAGCGATTCTTGGGGATGCAAATTGCCATATATGCAAGTCAATGGAAACTACTGTGATTGTCGATACGGACCAAAAGATGTGTGGGTAGCGGAATCGAAGTGTAATGAACTTCGATTACGTTACCCAGATGTGGCAGCGGTAATTGGAAAATGAAAGGGATTGCGGGATCGAATGGCATGAAGGTGGAAGGTGAAAATTAAGTGGTTGGAATTGGGGAGTCAGATTTTTGATTTGGAGAAGGAAAGGTGTTTCCGGTGCGCGGTGAAGGTGATTTTTGGAGGTGTTAGGAGTGTGGAAAAAAAGGAGTTAGTCTCTGACTAGTAGATAAAAGGATTTGTGTTTGGCGACGTGTGATTTTGAATTTGAATTCAATTATAAACGTGAGAAATTCAAGATAAAAACTAATAAATTTTGCTTGTGGTGTATGCGAGTGGAGCTAAGTGTGAATTTCAGAGGAAATAATAACTTAAGTTGTGGAGTGAATCGGGAATAAAATGGTCCAAAACGACTCAAATCCGAAATTCTGTAGAAAAAGATATCAAAGAAAAAAATAATAGAGTGTTTGGACATTTAAAAGTAAAGTATAAAAGTGTCTTAATTTGATTTAATGAAAAAACGAGAAGAAAAACGAAAAAAAAACAAAGAGTAAAGTTTCCGTGAAGCACTTTGTAAAAAACATACAATTTGTCGGATTCAAAAGTATCCTATTGGATGAAGGGTAGTGAATTGGTGAAGAAAGTGGAATCAGCGTCTTGCGAAAAGTGGCCGTTCAGTGCTTTAATTTCTGGACTTTGTTCACATTAATTAGTAAATTGAAGTTTGAGTTTCAGGTGCCCCGAATTTCTTTCTTTTGTTCTTCGCCGAGCGCTCGGAGTTCAACAAGGAAAGTGTAAGTAACTATTTGAATTTTTTTTTTTTTTGTATAAATATACTGTTAGTTTTTGTCTCAAATTAATAATTTTCTTTTTTTTTTTCTTCTTGATAATAAATTGTATATAAATTGTATTATGCTTGCATAAATTTTAAAACGGGGAGTTAAAATTTGTAAATTTCACTTTTAGAATTTTTTTCTTTTGTTTTTGTTTGAATTAAATAAACGGCCATGTCATATTAGAAAACCTTATTTTCATTTCTCAAAATGACCTCCCCCTTTCCCATCCTTTTCCCTTTGTGCTAGTTTTTATGTAAGGTGGCTCAGCACGAGCAGAGGGTGTCCCGGAAGACCCACGACACGACTGAGCGCTAGCCGGCCTCAGTATGCCACCCCGGGCTACACACCTCTCTGCTAATTACTTAATGTCTGCAACTGCGGTGACTTCCGTGGTTGCTACATATGGCGCCCAAACTGGTTTTAGTTGATTTTATCAGTTTTTAATTATAACTTAAATTTTTCAATTTCAGATTTGTTTGGCTTGAGTACCTGGAGTGCCTGACTTGAATAGTGGTTTGAGCATTCCAGGGAAATTATTTTTTTTTTTTGTGTTGCATTGGAAATTTTTTATGAGTTTGGATATAATTTTTACATGATTTCATTGATGGTTTTAAGTTTAATCTGGAGTTTTGATAGTTAAATATTGAAATTTTGATCACGGGGTTCGCCGCAGTTGCAGTGGCGCCTACCGTGCTGTTTTGTGTTTGATAGTCTCCACCGGCTATGATAGTGGGCATGCTTTAGCAGTGTGGATGTTGGTTGGGATCAACCGAATTTTGAGTCGTTGGCTATATCTCCCTGCACGGGATAGTTGGACTTAGATCCATCTCTTGGAATTAGCCAACGCTTTCGGCCCTTCCATCATCTATCTGGTGGTAGCTTTGGGATATGTGCGGCTCTTGTCCGAGCCATCATTAAATTCCGTAGCGTTTCATAATGGTCTCGTAGTCGGCCCTTTGTGGCGACAGTTTGAGCGGAGTCCGCCTACAAATTCCATTGTTATACCAGGCACTGTTGTGGTTTGTCTGCTTCGTGTTATGTCTAAATATTAATCACTATCCCGTTCAATTACCTTTTCTTTTCCCTTTCCATCAATGGGGAGATTCATTTTGAGAAATGATAGCGCAAGTAAATTGTTATATTTAGTTCATTTACACTCGCCTGCACTAATTTCACTTCTAATCATATATTTTCTTTTATTTCGCCATCGCATTATTGATTGTGTAGTAATTGCCGTTAGGTTGCTTGTTTAGTTTTAAAGTCATTGGATTTAGGTAGTTTAGTTATAGATTATTGAGTTTAATTAGGGTTTATGATTTAGATTATTGATTTTACGGTTGTTAGTTTAGAATAATTTCTTTTAATTTTAATGATTGAGTTTGTTTTAGTTTATTTTGGATTTGAGTGATTTTAGGTTGGGTTTGATTATTGAGTTTAGTTTATGTTTATCAGTTAGGTTTTGGTTAGGGTTAAGATTCAAGTATTGTATATTATAGAGAATTTCAGTATTTATTTTAGCTAGTAAGATTTTAAAATTTTTAAAATTTTATATATTTATTTACTCGTCCGTTTGTCCGTCTGGGATTCAAATTTTAATTTGTTTTTAAAGAATCGTTTGTTCGTCCGTCTGTGATTTATAAAATTATTTATTTTATTCAAATTGTCGATGTTGTCCGTCTGTTCATAGATTTTTATATTTCTAAATTGTTTAGATGATCTGTGGTTTTTTATCATTTTTAATTTTCATCATGTTTCCGCACACGCCATATGAGTACTTCGCTTGCCCTTCACCGCGTTCTTCTCAGGATTTGCCAGAATCTCATTTACAGCATCCGTTTCGGGATAATGGCCAGACATCTGAATCGGATGAAACTTTTATTCCCATGTATAAATGGGGATTCAAGTTTGATGGAGGCTCAGGTGGAATGGATGCTCGCCAGTTTATGTTCCGTGTTAGCACCTTGGCTCAAAGCTACGGTATTTCGGAGCGTGAATTGGTGTCGACCTTACATATTCTCCTGCAAGGATCTGCCAAAAACTGGTACTGGCAGATGCGTGAACTGTATGGAGACTTGAGTTGGAGTCAGCTGAAATGTGAACTCATTGAACGATTTGGATCTCGGCTTGATGATGCACATATTTGGGAAAATATGTTCGCCCGCAAGCAGAGATCTCACGAGCCGTTCAAAGAGTTCTTTGAATCCATTGAAGCGATGTCTCTCCAACTCAGGACTCCGATGAGGGACACGGATCTGCGAGAACTAGTCTTTAAGAACATGAATCTCCGATTGCAGGAGCATCTGGCTGGACATGAGTTCTCAACCACCCGAGATCTCGTCAGGATGTGTCGCCGAATTGAAATCACATGGCAACGGCTGGAAATGGATAACCTTCGATATCCAGTTCAGACATGTGAAGTCAATTCTGTGCAACTGCATGACGAATTTTCGGCTGGTTATGATTCATGTCTCCGGTCCGGTGCCCTCCCTGCTGAAGCGCATCCTACTATTCCCCTGCAATCATTTTCTCGGGGAATTGGAATTCAGTCACCGAGGTCTGTAGATGTTTCTACACAGACGTCGCTGCCTGAGGTCCAATTTCACCAAAGCAATTCCCTGGACGTGGCTTGTGACTTTGATTCTGACTGCAAGCCTAACCGCAAGCGGCGAGGATCGAAGTCACGATTCCACAGATCATGGAAATATTTTGTCACGCGACGGTTTCTCAAGCGAGCGTGCATTGAGTCAATCGTGGCATCGCACGAAGACAAGCGGCCTTATGCTGAGATCAGCATTAAGGGACGCAAATTGAAAGGTCTGTTAGACAGTGGTGCAAGCGTTAGCATCCTGGGAGCGGGAGCCCTTGACCTCGTCCGGGACCTTGGTTTGTATCTTCATTCGATGCATGCCGATGTCAAAACGGCATCAGGTCATAGGGCTGACGTGTTGGGATACGTTACTGCATTGGTTCAATTCAATAATCGAACTCGGTTGATTCGGTTTTTGATTGTTCCGGCATTAACGTATTCTATTTATCTCGGGATTGATTTTTGGGACGCTTTTAACATCGCGCCAGTTGTATTGCCCCTGTCTGCAGAATCTTTTATGTCTACTTCAGTCCCCTTGAGTCGTTCTTCTCTTGCGGCCGGTGACCCATCCGAAGTTGTTGACCACCACCTATCGTCCATCGATAAGGTGAAGCTGAGCAAAAGCATCCCGATTTCTAAACGTCATTATTCGGGTACTGCTCATTGCACGGTCGATACTCATTACAGTGGTGAAATCGTACTGCTGAATGAGGTGCACAATGATTCGGATGGAGCATTGTCTGCCGGGAGGAGCGAGTTAAGTGACGGATACTGGGGCTTGCCAATCACCTAAACAGAAACCAGACAGAATATTTCCATGGTGTGAAGTCCAGTGAATGTCTACTTTTTTTGTTTTTTTTTCCGGTTACCTCTGCCGACATTCTTTCTTTGCCCGGCTGAATGAGACACTCAGGGTCTGGGTCGTCCCCACGATTGTTGCGAATTCCGACGTACCAACTTCCTCCCATTCGCAACTTCAAATTGCCGCCGTAACATTGTCCCTTTCCTTTGGGCATTCCTACCTTTTCCTCCATAAATTTATTTATTTTTTTTACATGTTTCCATTTTCCCTTTAATTTTTACTCCCCCATCATCACAATACTACCCTTTTTCCTTATTAACAACTACAAAAAATAATACCTACTAATAATTTCAATTTTCCCACTAATAACGTTCCATTTATTAATTCCCACTAACAAAATTTCATTCTATTCATTTTCCCTAACAAAACCTAATTCCTTCCTTAACACTAACTAATTCCATTCCCACTAACAAATTTTATATTTTTATACTAACAAAAATGAATTGACTAACAAAATTCAATCCCATGCCCAAATGAATCATTGAAGTTGCTAATCTGATGAATGGGAGATCGATAAGGCATAGCTCCATTGGATACGTCGCGAGTTTCGACCGTGCGACTGCTGGAACCCTGAGTTCAAGTTCCCCGGGCGCACGGAAGCACTCTTTTTTGGGGTATCGGCAAAATCAATAGTTTTCGTAATGTACTCGTATATGTGACACTTTACATTCAATCAAGCGATTCTTGGGGATGTAAATTGCCATATATGCAAGTCAATGGAAACTACTGTGATTGTCGATACGGACCAAAAGATGTGTGGGTAGCGGAATCGAAGTGTAATGAACTTCGATTACGTTACCCAGATGTGGCAGCGGTAATTGGAAAATGAAAGGGATTGCGGGATCGAATGGCATGAAGGTGGAAGGTGAAAATTAAGTGGTTGGAATTGGGAAGTCAGATTTTTGATTTGGAGAAGGAAAGGTGTTTCCGGTGCGCGGTGAAGGTGATTTTTGGAGGTGTTAGGAGTGTGGAAAAAAAGGAGTTAGTCTCTGACTAGTAGATAAAAGGATTTGTGTTTGGCGACGTGTGATTTTGAATTTGAATTCAATTATAAACGTGAGAAATTCAAGATAAAAACTAATAAATTTTGCTTGTGGCGTATGCGAGTGGAGCTAAGTGTGAATTTCAGAGGAAATAATAACTTAAGTTGTGGAGTGAATCGGGAATAAAATGGTCCAAAACGACTCAAATCCGAAATTCTGTAGAAAAAGATATCAAAGAAAAAAATAATAGAGTGTTTGGACATTTAAAAGTAAAGTATAAAAGTGTCTTAATT
Source organism: Odontomyia ornata (assembly GCA_963969285.1). Lineage (NCBI taxonomy): Eukaryota > Metazoa > Arthropoda > Insecta > Diptera > Stratiomyidae > Odontomyia > Odontomyia ornata. The sequence goes on along the minus strand of OZ017743.1, from coordinate 65,327,607 downwards.
TGATTTAATGAAAAAACGAGAAGAAAAACGAAAAAAAAAAACAAAGAGTAAAGTTTCCGTGAAGCACTTTGTAAAAAACATACAATTTGTCGGATTCAAAAGTATCCTATTGGATGAAGGGTAGTGAATTGGTGAAGAAAGTGGAATCAGCGTCTTGCGAAAAGTGGCCGTTCAGTGCTTTAATTTCTGGACTTTGTTCACATTAATTAGTAAATTGAAGTTTGAGTTTCAGGTGCCCCGAATTTCTTTCTTTTGTTCTTCGCCGAGCGCTCGGAGTTCAACAAGGAAAGTGTAAGTAACTATTTGAATTTTTTTTTTTTTTGTATAAATATACTGTTAGTTTTTGTCTCAAATTAATAATTTTCTTTTTTTTTTTCTTCTTGATAATAAATTGTATTATGCTTGCATAAATTTTAAAACGGGGAGTTAAAATTTGTAAATTTCACTTTTAGAATTTTTTTCTTTTGTTTTTGTTTGAATTAAATAAACGGCCATGTCATATTAGAAAACCTTATTTTCATTTCTCAAAATGACCTCCCCCTTTCCCATCCTTTTCCCTTTGTGCTAGTTTTTATGTAAGGTGGCTCAGCACGAGCAGAGGGTGTCCCGGAAGACCCACGACACGACTGAGCGCTAGCCGGCCTCAGTATGCCACCCCGGGCTACACACCTCTCTGCTAATTACTTAATGTCTGCAACTGCGGTGACTTCCGTGGTTGCTACACAGCTTGTGCTCGTTCGAATAACAATGACAGTTATTTTGACGTCTAATTGTTTTTTTTTGTGGTAGGGAGGTGAAGGCATTTACGCTCGCTGAGTCTGGCAGTGTGGGACTCCGATGGAGGATACCCTTGGCCTACCCACTAAACACCTCCCCTGTCAATCTGAGAACCTAGCCTGGAACCGTTTGACACATTACTTCGGGCCAGGTCTCGTTTTGTTACGCCGTGGGGCACCTTCAAGCAGGGGAGTCCCTTTCCTAGCGGGAGGGGAGAGGGGAAGAGGGAATGCCAGAAGAGCGATCCCCCAGCCCCAGCGCTTCCGGCTGCTGTGAGTCCCTTTTATATTTTAGGACTGCCCGAGCATAATGTGCCACCTGGTTCTATTTGTCAACCGATTCGAGCATCACCGCAACTATATTATCCGGGGTGAGCTCTCCCGTCTCCCTGTAAAGTTCCCTTCGCAGCCTGACCCATTTGGTACACGCAAAAAATGTGTGACAGGCATTGTCCTCCTCTCCTGGGCAAAACCGACAATCGGGAGACCGTGACTTACCGATCTTGTGCAGGTAAGACTGAAAACACCCATGCCCGCTCAAAAGCTGGGTCAGATAGAAGTCAGTCTCACCACGCCTTCGATGTAGCCGCGGTCTCATATCCAGGATGAGGCGCGCAGTCCACCTTCCCTTCGTGCAATTCACCCAAGACTGCTGCCAATCGTTGAGTGAGCGCTGTCTCTCTTCGCGGACAACTATTTCCCTCGCATCCTCGTTTCGGCGCAGGTATATAGCGCCGCATTCTCTAGCAAGGAGGGCGATAGGTATCATGCCTGCAATCACTCTCACGGCCGAGTCGGAGACTGTTGGATACGAAGATGCAATTCTCAGTGCTCCTCTTCTCTGCACCCGTGCCAAACGTTTCCGGTATACCTCCTTGCTGAGAGCGTCGCCTCATACCTCTGCTCCGTACAGTAGCACTGACCCTACAACACTCATCAAGAGACGCCTCCTTGATGGGCTGGGTCCCCCTACGTTGGCCATAAGTCGACTCAGAGCCGATATTCCCCAAGAAGCCTTCTCAGACGTTGCCCTGATTTGCTCAGAGAAACTCATCTTCGGGTCGATCAGTAGCCCCAGATACTTCACCGCTGGCTTCGATTGGATTTGTATGTCTCCAATACTGATCATCCTTACTCTAGGGATTCTCTCATTTGTCAAGATGACCACTTCGGTTTTCCCCAATGCTAAACTGAGCCCGAGAGCAGTCATCCAGTCCCCCGCTCGACACATTAGCATACCCAGCCTAAGTTGCGCTTGTTCAACGGTGCGTCCAGCGACCAGAGCCGCAACATCATCCACATAGCCGACCAAGTGCGACTCATCTGGCATCTCAAGTCTCAGTAGCCCGTCGTAAGACACGTTCCACAGGTCCGGACCAAGGATAGATCCCTGGGCAACACCCGATGTAATTTCCATCCTTCGTTGGCCCTGTGTCGTGTCGTAGAGCAGGCTTCGGTCCTTTAGGTAGTTCCTCAAAAGCCGCATTAGATATTCTGGAACTTGAAAAGAGTTTTCCAGCGTGTCCAGAATATCCACCCATCAAGCGGAGTTGAAGGCATTCCTGACGTCGAGTGTCACCAATAGGACGATCCGTCGCTTGGTACGACTATATGCCTCTGCCTTTTGGACCGCGCTCACCACCTCTGCAATCGCATCAATCGTAGAACGTCCTGCTCTAAAGCCGTACTGCCGAGGAGATAGGTCCCCAGCAGCACGAATCGCGTCAGTGAGTCTTCCCTTGATAAGTTTCTCTAGCACTTTCCCAGCCGTGTCTAGCATGCATAGCGGGCGGTATGCAAACGGCGATCCGGGATTTCCCTTCCCCTTGCTGATCAGCATGAGCTTCGCCACCTTCCATCGTACCGGGAAAACCCCGTCCCGTAGGCAAGCGTTGAAAGTGCTTAGCAGCAAGTCAGGACAATGGTGATAGACAAGCCGCAACACCTCAGCTGAAACACCATCTGGACCTGGAGCCTTCCTCGTTTTCAATGAGAGAACTGCCTCTTACAGCTCCAGCTGTGTGAAGAGTGGGCACTCTACTGCTGTTTCACCATGGACAGATCAACACGGACGGGATGGGCGGGGAAGAGTCCCCACACTATTGCGTCCATCTTTTCCGCGTCATGTATACAAGGCTTCCGTAGGGCACCAAGTTTCCCCATGACCAGCTTGTAGCCAAGGCCCCACGGATCCTTGTTCACATTGTCCACTAGGTCTTGCCAGCAGCGAGCCTTGCTACTGTTGATCAGCTTGCGAAGGCATTTCCTGGCCGACTTATATGCTGCCACCTGCTCGCATGCCTCATCAGGGTTCCGCACCCGTTGAGCCTCACGTCGAAGCTTTTGACACTCCCTTCGCTTTTCAGCAATTTCAGTTGACCACCAGTACACTGGGGGCTTGCCGTGCCGGGGTCTTTGACGGGGCATAGAAGCGCAGCAAGCAGTCGTAATGATGCTCATAGTAGAGTTCACCACGTCTTCAGCTGCCCGTTCTTCCGTCCCCTCCGAAGCTCCCTGCAGTGGCTCACCTGCTGTGAATGTCTTGACAAACCTCTCGACGTCCATCCTTCCGATGTTCCATCCAGTTGCGGAAGGCCGAGAGCGCGGACGTCGGGAGACAGCATCACTTATCTCAAGCAGAATGCACTGATGATCACTGGCTGAGTAGTCCTCTTATACTTTCCAGTTGTGTATCCTTCGTACTAAGGACTTCGAGGCAAATGTCACGTCCAGTATGGTTCCCTTACAGCCAATACGGCGGAAAGTCAGCGTATTTGCGGAGTTTAGTACGACGAGGGCCGTCCTGGCCGCCATTTCCAGGATTCGGTTCCCCCGCGGATCCATCTGAGGCATGCCCAATTCGATTGCTTTAGCGTCGAAGTTGCCCCCAACGAGCACTTTGCCCTCTGCGTTCGAGACAGCGCCCTCCAAAGCATTAAGCTTGGCTTGGAAAGATGATATCGACTCGTTAGGCGTTAGGTACACACTAAAGAAGGTGATCCCTGAGCACCGAACCCACACGAAACTTCGAGGCGAATGTCACGTCCAGTATGGTTCCCTTACAGCCAATACGGCGGAAAGTCAGCGTATTTGCGGAGTTTAGTACGACGAGGGCCATCCTGGCCGCCATTTCCAGGATTCGTTTCCCCCGCGGATCCATCTGAGGCATGCCCAATTCGATTGCTTTAGCGTCGAAGTTGCCCCCAACGAGCACTTTGCCCTCTGCGTTCGAGACAGCGCCCTCCAAAGCATTAAGCTTGGCTTGGAAAGATGATATCGACTCGTTAGGCGTTAGGTACACACTAAAGAAGGTGATCCCTGAGCACCGAACCCACACGAAACTTCGAGGCGAATGTCACGTCCAGTATGGTTCCCTTACAGCCAATACGGCGGAAAGTCAGCGTATTTGCGGAGTTTAGTACGACGAGGGCCGTCCTGGCCGCCATTTCCAGGATTCGTTTTCCCCGCGGATCCGTCTGAGGCATGCCCAATTCGATTGCTTTAGCGTCGAAGTCGCCCCCAACGAGCACTTTGCCCTCTGCGTTCGAAACAGCGCCCTCCAAAGCATTAAGCTTGGCTTGGAAAGATGATATCGACTCGTTAGGCGTTAGGTACACACTAAAGAAGGTGATCCCTGAGCACCGAACCCACACGAAACCATCCCCCCGTCCACAACTCTCCGCTTGAAACTCACTGTTCCGAACCCAGATGGCGGCAGTACCAGTTTCATCAGAATACCATAATGCAGGACTTTTACTATGGTGTTGCTCACTCAGCAGCAAGAAGTCGGCTTTCATGTCCCTCGCAAGCTGCTCAAGCAGATTTTGGGCGGTTGAGCTGCGGTGTAGGTTTAGCTGCAGGATGCGGGTCATTGAAGCTCTGATTTGGCCTTGGCTAGGGCTTCCTGGAACACCCGGCATTTTCTTGATCCCAAGACGTGTCCAAAATCAGGTTTTGGATCAGCATCCTTGCAAAGAATACAGTGTGCCTCCTTCGTACACTCTTTTCTTTCATGTCTCATTTCACCGCATTTGTAACATAGGGAACTCCTATCGGGTCCTTTGCATACTTGTGTGGTGTGACCATAACCAAGACATTTGAAACATTGAAGAGGCGTTGCCCTTCGCCGTATCCTACAGACAACCCACCCTATTCGTACTTTGCCCTTGTTCAGGAATTGTTCGGCGTCCTTTTCAGTCAAGTCGACTATGGCCATGCGTTGTCCCCTGTTGTTTTCTGTTGTCAGTCTCGCTTTGATCCTTCCCACGCTAGGGAACTCCCTTTTGATGGCCTCTTCTACCTCGGCCAGATCCGTCACGCAGTCAATGTCCCGTATTTCGATCGTTGCCATCGGCTCAAGCGGGGCTATAGTTGCGCTTTTGCCGAGGACTTTCTTTACTGCGTCACAGAATGCTTCTTTATAGCCAGCCTCTGCTCCAAATTTGACCAGTATGTGGCCCGACCGCGTTGGTCGTACTACTTTAATGGTAGTATTGGTGTCTTCGGGCCTTACGTTTCCCCTGATGTCCCACATGCCTCCGCGTAGGATCGGCCATCTTGGGGCCTTACAAGCAGTGCCTGCTGCCGGGGTCTTCGTCGGGGCTTCTGCCTCTCCTGTTTTGCATCAGGTTATTCTTCAAATTGGGCGTCCGTGCAAATTTTATTTTCTGGCTTTTTTTGAAGGAGTTTCTTTGCGGCTTTCTTCGCTCCTTTTGTAAGCACTGTCTGGAACCCCTGATCTGGCGCTCCATGCCCGTCAAGTGCCTCTTCCTTCCTTCTTTTATCTCGATCTCCTTCGATTGGGCTAGACGCCATTCTTTTATTGACTTTTAATGATGGAGCTATCTGCATGGTGCCTTTAGATTTTGCCCCAAGCGCCTCTTTAGCCTTCTGTTCATCTTCCGCCCTTAACCAGCTCCTCCGATAGTGCCCTATGCGATTTAGGAGCTCCTCTAGTTCAAGGAGCCCTTCCTTTGCTACTTTGCTAATTTTTGGGGAGTCGCATGCAGCTTGTATTCTTTTCAGAACATCTCCCGCTTTTCGAAGTAGTCTTTCTTCTTCGTATCGCTGGGCCGCAATTGTACCTTGCAACCATCCTTGGAAGAGGTTATCGCGTTCCGTTTCCGAGTGCAGTACTTCCGCCACATTTTCAACGTTGGCGGTACAATCACGCGGTGTCTGGTCACTCTTTGCTTTTCGTGCCGTAATTTACTCGTTTGCTTCTGGATTTTTCGTTGCAATGTCGGGATTTGTGACCCTTGCATCGGTCACGTTAGTAACGATCGCAGCGGTGACAATCGAATTTTCGGTGCCCTTTATGTTATCTTCCACTGCTCGAACACCTGAAGCATCTTGCTGAGTCTCCCGCTTCTCCTTAATAGGACGCTCGGGCGTTCGCATAATTTTTTTGCTGCGCCCGAACGCCGCAGGAATCTCAGTCTGCACCAGACTGTCTGCTGTTCTCCGTTTTTCATCTACCGTCACTGTCGTCGTGTTAGTCTTCGTTTTTAGGGTTTTGTACTAAAATACAAAACCCTATTGCAATCACGACCTGTGTCCGTCTGTCCGTCTGTCCGTCCGTCCGTCCGTCCGTCTGTATGTCACAGCACTTTTTCTCCGAAACTATAGAGGCTACATCCATGAAACTTTGTGGAAAGGTCAGAAGTGGTGACCTCTTGAAAGTTCAAGGGTGAAAAAATTGTTCGAAGGGGTTTAAGGGGGGTCTCCCCATATAGGGAGTTGACCCCTCAAAAAAAAATTTTCACCAATGGTAGTCGAGTAGTATGTCATTGGAAAGGTCTCAATGAGATCTTTTGAAAACAGGTCTTAAAATTGCCTTATGAGTTCCGAGGGGGGCAGGGGAAGGGGAAATGTACGAACTTTTCGCGTACCCCCCCCTCGCGATTGGACACCTTCAATCCGAAAAACATGAAAAAAATCATGGATGTAGGCCTTAATGAGTACAACAACAACAAATACGTGAGAAGTCGAAATTCACTCAACTTTGTTAGTAATAGTATGATTTATCGATTTTATGTTTTCTTGAATAAAATCTAAATGGTACCCTTAAATTCAATAAAATTTAGCAAACAGATGATTATTTATAAGATTGATCTTTCCTGAAAGTTTCATAAAGATCGATTTGTATTTAACGAAGTTATAGCGATTTGAATTTTCCTGTATTACTATGGAACAAAATGCCCTGTATTACTATGGAAACATTTGGCTATGGAGCCATATGCGCTTTTTACCGACTTAGACACTACAGCTTTGCTAGGATTTGCATGAAAGTTTCAGGAATGATAGATATCATGAGGATGACTACATACAATTGAAACAAGTCAAAGAGGCAGGAGAGAGCTCCTAGCAAAAGGGTTTTGTAACCATTCTAGGATTCGAAAAAATAGGACATGAATCGATGCTTACAGTACAGAGGAGTGGCCCCTGAAAAAAAATTTCATGAAACGTAGCCGATATGAGTATCAAATGAAAGTTCTCTATGAGAGCTTTTCAGAACAGTTCTTAAACTGACAGTTTTTGCTTCAGTGGGGGCACAGAGGGGGGGGGGGGGGAAATACATGAAAAATGTGTTTACTCCCTCGCGAATGGACACCCGTGATCTAAAAAAATCTGAAAAAATTATCAAGCGAGATATTTATGGGTATAATTTTAACAAATACCTCAGAATTAAAAAATTCTTCCAACTTAGTTAATAATAGTATGATCCTCGAACATGACGTGTTTCTTAATTTTATTCGTTGCTGGTTACGGCATTTTTTAAGTTGAGTACGAAACCCTTCTGACATGAGCATAGGTCTGTCTACCCAACTTGTTTCGTGGTTAGTACAGCTCTCGATGTACTGTTGACATCGTGGCTGCAACCGCTGGTTGCGTCGTCGTTGCTATTATTTTTTATTTCCTTTTTTGCATTTTTTTGGTCTTTTGATTGCTCCAGTTTTGTTGGGTCCCCCCTCGGAGCCGCTATCTCCGTTTGTGTGTGTAGTCACCTTTTTGGTCCCATGGTTATCTTTGCAGAGCAAGGAGGCCATGCGAGGGTTAGCACAAGCCCTTACGGTTACAAGTGCTCAGAGCCAGACCAGCGCTAATCGGGAGTCCGTCTCAACCGAACCTACACCACCAACCCAATGGTGCGAACTTCGAACGTACTCCGAGGCCTGCCAAGGTTTTACCGGGACGGAGACGGTATGATAGTTGAATTGGAGCCGTTCGCACACGAGTTTCACCTCGGCGCTACTGTGCAAAGCAACTAGGTCCAAACCATCACATCCGCCAGCCCAAAGCGTCAATTCCAGTTCGTTGTCCAAAGCGTGGTCCAGATACAATCAGAGTCGTTACCTGTCATCCCAGGAGGGAACCTTACGGCACCCCCCATATCATCGGGTCCGTGGGGGCGGAACTCCCCAAAGAATACTAGCCTCCAAGAATGTTCTTGTCGATCGGCTTTCTCCCTGCGGGAATTTCCTCGGGTACGTGGGGGCGGCACTCCCCAAAGAATGCTAGCCTCCAAGAGTGCTCTTGTCGACCGGCATTCCCCCTGCGGGCGACGTCTAATTGTTTGGAACTGCATTAACTGTCAGGAGTTGTCAGTTCGACTTTTGTATGAGGTCATGTCACAGAAATTGCAGGGCAAGACGGCCAGGTTTAAGGAGCCAGTGGGTCATGTCACAGAAATTGCAGAGCAAGACGGCCAGGTTTAGGAGATAGTGATGAGGTCATTTCACAAAAATTGCAGAGCGAAACGGCCAGGTTTAAGCAGGCAGTGCATTTAACTATTAATTTTTTAAGATGACTACTGAATTTTTTTTAACATGACTACTTTAATTTTTTAAGATGACTACTGAATTGTTCGGCTGTTAGCCTCTTATTATGACCAAGGCCTGTTCTGATTGAGCTGAAAAGCAGTTCGATATGGTCTTGGATTATTTTATACAGTGGCACAAATTTCAGCTATATAGCTTGTATAAATCGCATATAAATAATTTTCAGGTTACGCAAAGATCTAATTACGTCTATGAAACCTTTGCTTTCCTTAGATGCTATAATTGGTTTTCCTGAAAACGGTTTAGTCCTTTTATAAAGTTTACTGCCACATTGGAAAATTCTAAGGCAGATTCAGCATATCTATCACTAAGCGCCTGCTTGAGGGGCTCAAAAGCTGACAGCTTCCTGCTATTGAGCACATCAAATGAACCATTAAAATGCGGACAAATTTTGATGTCGCTTCACTTTCAATAACCTCTGGCAACTGAAGGAGTTTTCAACAAAAGTCTAAGATATCTACTACAGACCTACTCAACGTTTGTACATCCAAGCCAACTTTCATTTTTGGGTAGAAAAATAAATATGTGCTTTTGTGTAGCTTTTTGCAAAGATGTAAGCCCTCACTTTCTTGTCAATTCATTAGAGCTTTGAAAAAATTCCACTTGATTTCTTTACCATCCTGGTCCATAATTATTCACAAAATCGGCCAAAGCGTTGCGAACAAGCTGTAGCATATGACAAGTGTCTGGATGTAGAATGTATAGGTTGCATTCAAGTGTTACACATTCGTTGTAAGCAATATCACACAAATACTGTAACGAAATAAAAAGGTTCTTGTTTAAATTGAAACTTCGTTTCACCCAAACCGTAGGAAAACTACCTGTCGAGCTCAAGAACGTTGCGCAAGTGGTATGAGAAAGTTTGTTGCATGCCAGGACTCAGGAAAGAATCATTCACAGTTATTAGGAATAGTTGAATCAACCATAAATAGCGAAAAAAACATTTGTGAATATGGTTTTCAATGAGATTTGCATCAGGCAACATATTAACTGGGATGGAGAATGTGCATCTGGATACGTTGATTTTGGTTAAGTTGGCATCAGCAATACTATTGCAACACAAATTTTTTGTTTTCATGTTAGTTTTCATAAATTGGCCTTAGAAAATTCCGATTGTCGATAGGAATGCCGAACAAAATCCAATATAGTTTTTTTTTATGTTTTAAAAATCTCATCGACACGGGCGTGCATACTATGGGAATAGCATTTGATGAAGCATCGTCAAATTTTACCATGTGGAAAATGTTAGGGTCGGATATGTATGATCTGAATCCTCAAAGATGACAGAAAATAATTATTAAGGAAAAATTGTACTTCATCTAGGCCCATGCCATATGTTGAAACTCTTCTGCAATGCACTAGCCGACTTAAAGGTTTTCGTAGGTGGTGCTGGTCAATTTATAAACTGGCAACTTATGGTGAAACTACAGGAGCTGCAGGAAAAAGAGGGCATGTATTCGGCTAATAAGCTGCAAAAGGCTCAGTTATGCTTCGAAAAGCAAAAAATGATAGCAGTTTGTTACCCTTACACTTCAAGGGTTGTCACGCTGTCCAGCCTTGCGGGCCCGGTTCGCTCCGTCGGAGACGCCAACTCGCTGTCCCTAGGCTGGGAGGATTTAAAAATAAGATCGTCAGTGAGTAAACGATCCGACAGCGCACGCACGAGAGCTAAACACTAGAACAAAGGGAAGAAAAAAAAACGTTTCACCTCCTCTAACCACACTTGATCCTAAACCTCCCCCAAATTACGCTTTTTATCCACACCACGGCCTCCTGAAAGAAAAATGGTAGTCTGAAAGGGGGAAAAGAAAATCTCACCGCTTGAACGTCGCGCACAATCCAGGTTTTTTTCCGTTAACAATAACAAGAATATTTCCGGTGATAATTAAAACATTATATTCACACAAATGGAATCTATTAAATAAATGTAAGATAAAAATTATTAAAAGGTACCTTTTCCTAATTTTCGCTAAGCTATCCCTAACCTGGGGCCCCAGCAAACGATCGTCCGTGGTTACTTGCGCCAACCTCGGGAGCCGGATTCTCGTTCTGATGAGCTTCTCGCCAACCGAAATTGTTCTTCCGTGGGACAGGTGTTGTACCGCGGTATGATGAGCGCCGTGATAACGATGATGATGTTGATCCCAGACTTATTCACCTTTTTCGCGCTTCCAAATTTTTATCCTTCGATCTTTCCTCGCTCGTTCCAATCCCAAAAAAGAGGGCCTCCGTTATCCCTCAGCCCTTTAAATTGGCTCGCCTTAACGGACGCCCGCTACATTGGAGGTGGTTGGCCTCCCATTCGCACGACGAACTTCCATTCTGCTTTTGGCGCGGTTCGTAGCGCGGCTACCAACCATCTTCACTACCTCAGCTCCGCACCTACGGTCGTTGTATGCGAGTTGGTCTGCATTACCCATTATTTCGGATCAGCTGAGCAGTCCCAATATGTGGGTCACTAGAACATCGCAGAATGACATCGCAGAATGATATTTCGTGTTAGCAGCGGAAAGTTAATACAAAGCGAATGCTATTAGTACAGATCAATTAGCTTACGCCCTTTGAGTTGTGTTTCCATCCTAAAAACGTTTAATTGTCGCTAGAATTGCACGCCCTGCATTCAATCGCTTGTTATGACAACAGTGTAAGTGAATGGTTCGCAAGTCAGTGCTCAGATTTGTCTTTAAAGAAAATGTGAGATGAATTGTGAAATAGTGTTCCCGAAAGAAATGTTTGTCCGCTTCATTTTGCCGCGTCAAAAATCATTTCTGTTCAGTTGTAATCCTTCTGTATTTGATTTGCTTTTTCCTTTTTCTATTACTTAAAAAATCTCTTCTGTTTTCTACCTTTTCTCCCAAACGCATACTCGGCACTTCGTTAATCATCAATTTTCGTTCAAATCAGATTCTGTCTCATTTATATGATTTCATTGCCGATTTATTTTTAATTTCCATTGAAAGCTGACCTTTTCCGATCCACAATATTGATTTCGTTTTTGTTTCTTAGAGACTCATAATTTTCCATTAGCATGCGCCTGTACAATTTTTATACATTTCTTGATTTCTTGCACTTTTTTTTCTTGTTTCAAAATCCAGTAGCATTTCAATATTTTCTTATTTCTAGCTTCATTTGTTGTAGGGAAAATGACGTCAGCGTTTTAAAACTACCTTGATTTCATTTTTTGTGGACTAATTGCCTGCCGCCGCTGCGACCGGTTGCTGCTGCTGTTGTGGTGGTTGTACAATTGTTTGTTGTTGTCCTGACTGCGATTGTTGTTGATTCGGCTGTGGTTGGGGCTAATTTGGGTGCTTACTTTTCAGAAGACCAGTACTTTGTTGACCTCCTCGGTTGTTATTTCGGTCCCGATAATTATTGCCACCTCGATAACCCCTGTAACCGCCTCCTCCACCGTGCATATTCATGTTACGATTGTAATATCCGCCGCGGGAGCGATAGTTGCCACGCCTTGTCGATGAAATACCAAAAGTTTCACTATTTAATTTTGCGCTCCTGGCGCCAGTCCGTACGATTCTTGCCTTTGGTTCGGTCCGCTGCTGCTTCACACGATATATTATCAAAGAAAGATTTAGCCTTGTCATAACCTACTCCAATAGGATCTTCTTCTGGCTCGTGATCGCCAGCACCAGTCTCATTGCCAGAATCATCCTTTTTGTCAGTTTCACCATTAATCTGCTCGGGTTTGGGTTCGTCTCACACCTAAAGTTTATCCAACTGTGAACGCAGCTCTTCCAACTGATTATTTGCTTGCTCGAAATCATAGTCCTGATCGAACTTCAGGGGATTCTTTGCACGCCCCTTGTTATTATTTCCGCACTGTCGGAAATTTCCCTGGAATTGGAATTGATTATGCATTCGTCCACGACCGCGATTACCACGCATGTTGTTGTTACTGTTTGCGCGATTCATCCAGCCACGGTTTTGATTGTTATTTGCATTTGATGTTACTGTTTGCGCGATTCATCATGTTGTTTTTACTGATCCATTCCTTTACCTAATGCGGTGACCAGGAGTGGGCCCCTTAAACGCCTTCCGAGTCGGTGATAGCCGTTGTGGAGCGCTTGTGTTAGATGCGTTTCCATAGGCTACCCTTGTTGGGAAGAGTGATGTTCGACCGGCCCCCTTCTGATGTCGTTCGTCATCCATTGCTGCCGTTTGCTTCATAGCTAAGCTAAACGCCCGACTCCAGCTCGACTGATAAGTTAACATTTCTTTGATATACAACAATACCATTTTTCTTTTGTATTAAAGTTAAACAAAGTATTTGTGTTAAAGTTAAACAAAAATACAATGGATCAACTCTTACCTCGACGCTCAAGCGGGGTTGGGGTATGTTAATGGCATGCATCCTGATCTCCTTAGTGGTCGTGGTGTAGACTCTGGGTGAAAGCTGGTCATCCGTAACAAGTTCCAACTCTTAGCGAATCAGTTGCGGATGCGATTGATTTTTGTCGGAATACATTAAAATATGAAAATTTTATCGGAAGCAAAGGAGCATCAATGTTTCTACAAATATTTAATGATATCTCTGACATCCTCAACGGTGGGTAGGTTTCTGAAAAACAGTTCATAAAAAAAGCACTTTTCATCAATAATTCTGACGTGGTTCGAAGATGAAAGGATTCAGTTACGTGAATTTGATAAACAGTTTCTTGATGAGCATAATTACATGGCTGACTCGACGAAATTATCTGAATATGCAAACCACGTTATCACGTATATTTCCAGATTTATTGTCTTCAAAACCTGCAAATTTCTGAACTGTCAACCGTGCATATCAGCAATATAAGGAGAACATTCAAAAATTCACCGATAGGCTACAAAGCCAGAGGATTATTGAAAACACCATATGAAAGTCTGATTTTCATTTCTAAAACTGTGAAAAAAACCATACGGAGACTCATAAACGTACTTATTGATCAAACTCATCGCTGAAAAATATAAAAATACAAGTAACTACTTCATCGCAAGAACACAATCCAAAAAACTGTCTATAAAGCAATATTTTGATCAACTTCTTCATTTTAGACGTATGTAGGACTATCATTTCAAATCGCACACTGAAAAAGGCCATATTAATTTTACTTAATTCATTAAAAAAATCAAATCACAATTTTCCTCAATACCGCACCTTAATTCGACCAAAGCCGGTCTCAAATCCAGATATTCTAAGAAGAGGGCGGTATTAGTTAGCACTTAGAATAAATAAATCGGTATTTACTAAATCCTGAAGAAACTTTTACTCAATTCTCAATAATTCAAGCACACTTTTATTGAAATAAATATTTTCGATTCTTCTGTTTAACTAATTTTGCCAACCCTAATTAAGCTCAAAATTAAGATTCAAATTTTATTCAAATCTTTGCCCAAAAGACAATTACGCCTTTTGAAAATTAAATCAATATGCAGGGACTGTATAATAAGTAACCGGACTGAGCCGGCCCCGCGCCGTCAAAGCATCTGCTAACCGGTATCTGGTGCTGTGGTGGTGGTGGTGGGGGTCTAGGTGAAGGGAACCGGGCTGCAGCAGTTGCCTGCAAGCGCTTGGAGAGATAGCATTGAGCGAGAGCGGAGTGCGTGTTCAGTTACGTCGTCGGAGTGAAAATTCAGCGTACGATCGAGCAACCGAACTAGAGTTTTTTAACCACGTTATTACAGGAGACGAGACGTGGGTTTTCGAATACGATCCTGAGACAAAGCGGCAGGGTTCGGAGTGGCGCACACCGGCGTCACCACGACCGAAAAGAAGCGCGCATGAGCAAATCGAAGGTGTAGTCGATGATCATTGCTTTCTTTGACGTGAAAGGCATTGATCACAAAGAGTTTGTGCCACCCGGCAAAACTGTAAACGGCCAGTACTACAGAGAGGTGCTCCGTGGAATAACCGCTCGGGTTCGCTGAGTCCGTCCAGAGATTGCCGATTCGTGGATCCTCCATCACGACAATGCTCCGTCGCACACCTGCCTGCTCGTCACCGAGCAGTTGGCCAAACAATCGAGGGCAACGTTGCCATAGCCTCCTTACAGCCCGGATATGGCACCAGCGGACTTCTTTCTGTTCCCCAAGATCAAGAGACACCTTGAGGGGACGCGGTTCGGGACTCTGCAAAACGTCCAACGTGCTACGACGAAGGCTCTAGAAAGCATCGAGGTTGCCGACTTCCAGGGAGCGTTCGTGGATTGGAAAACCCAGTATCAGCGTGTAATCGACTCCAATGGGGACTACTTTGAAGATTTCTAAAGAAAAATTGTACATATTTTGCCAATGAAAAATTTTCTGAGGTCAGTCCGGTTACTTATTATTCTATCCCTGTATGAGCACCTGTGGTGCATAGGAAAATCACAATAGAGATATTGGTTGATGTTTCACTTTAGTGCTTAGAGAAACGGAACAAATGAAAAGGCTATGCGCATTTAAACTCCGTAGGAAATGATATAACTGCATCCACTGAGCCTGATTTTCATTTAATTTCCTATATTTCCAATTTTTCCTCTCACGTGTCCGATTGTAGATTTGACGACCGAACATGGTGGCGAAAATTTACTAGCGCATGAGTTACGTTTTGAAACCTACTCGTTATTTTTTTTGGTTTGAGGGTGTGTCCGAAGCAACACGTTGACTTTATTGAAGGTCATATTAAACTTGGTTTTATGAATACTATCATTTTGAGCAGTGACATTGTAAATCAGAGCGCGGAACTGATTAAAGAGTGTAACGTGCATAATTACTCAAAAGTGCATATGTATGGTAAACAAAAACTGGAATTTGCGAGCAATTGAACCAACATATGGTAAACTTTAATCCATCTTTTACATGTTTATTGGCTCTCTTTTAATTTTGTCAGCACTTCGATTCCAGTTGCCAGTTAGTATATATGCTCTACCCGGGGGTTGGGAAAAAGTGGACAAATGGATGTTCTTCTTCTTCTTCTTAGCACGACAGCCCCTCTCGGGCCTTTGCTTCGTGCAAACAGCGCTTCCACCTGTCACGGTCCATTGACCGCGTCATCCGATTCCGAAATCCGAGCAGCGATGAACTGTCTTCATCGACCGAGTCAGTTCAGCATTTCCTCGGTTTCCCCACTGGCCACCGGCGTTCAGTTTTCCCAACGAATACCTTCTTGGGTATCCGTTGTTCGTCCATACGATTCATGTGGCCAGTCCATTGCAGCTTCCGCAGTATTACGATCCTTGAGACCTCCGGCTCGTCAAGAATTTCATACAGCTCATAGTTGTATCGAATTCACCATTGGTCCCCGACTATTCGCCTCAGGACCCGTCGCTCGAAGGTGTTCAATATATTTGCGGATGCTTGGGTTAGGGTCCATGTTTTGTAATGTGACGCCTACGCCCAGGAATCGAAGTGATTCCGATCCCGAACCCTTGTAACCTGCCAGATGGATATGTCCTCGAAGTGCCAGCGGACTTCATCGGTTGTGCGGATATCGTTGTGCAGAAAATATTTTTTTTTCTGTCCAAATATTTAGATCCGTGGATATAAATATTCGAAATATAGAATTAATCCAACCCCGGCACATTTCGAGACATAGCCATCTGGAAATGCCCCTCCACCGTGGCCATCGAGAAAACTATGCCACTGGCGACATCTGGAGAAGCACATTTCCGCCATATGAAGTGCCATTCCACGCACAGATGTTTTGTCCGATGTGACAACCAGGGATTTGACAGCCACATGGAAGTGATGGCAGTCAGTATACTTTCATTTGGACAGATGTCAGGAAATTTGGCGCCTCTTGTAGGACGTAAAAGCCGAGAAGGTGTAGGAAAAGAACGGGTCACGGGAATTGCCGCTGTTGTACGGACATTGATTAATCGTTTGGCTAAGTAACAGCAATAAGTAAGTGAGTGATGCAATTTTTCATCAATTAAAAGTTTAAGAGTTAACCTCTCTCTCTAGGTTGGTGTTGTGTCTAAAAGTGAAGGCCGCTCTTGATTGGGAATAAAGAGTTCCTCGCCCCATGAATGGGATGCGCCGAAAAACACCGACTGGCGAAATTCGTTGCGACGAGTGTAACAAGGTATTTACAAAGATTTGCTATTTAACACAACACTATAAAACATTCCATAAGGGCGAGCAACCATTCCGTTGTAATCGATGTGGCAAACGTTTTTCCAACTAAGTCACTTTCGACACGCACTATGCGAAGCACAGTGCAGCACAAAAACCCCATCAATGTCAATTTTGTCCGAAACAATTCCATCATAAAACTGATCTGAGAAGACATATCGATTCGCATACAGGCAGAAAAGCTTACGTGTGCGAAACCTGTTTAAAAGGCGTCATTTAATCATAAATTATTTCTGCAAGTAAAATGACCCTACTGCACCAAAGAACGTGATATTATGAAATAAAATGGTACTCGTTTTCTATTAATGAGAAATATTCAGCAACCACTTTCCTTTTCTCATATTTACAATGTCACGTTTCTGTTCTTCACTCTGTCTGTTTAATTTAAACAAGATCTTCCACAGAGAAAAATGCCAGATTTTATGAACATTAGCCTCCAACCCTTCCTATCAAACAGACATTCTACAAATTTATCAGTGATATTCTTAGTTTTAAAAAAATCTTTAAAATTGATAGTAAATTGTCTAAGGACATAAGTTATAATTGGGAACTCACTTTACTTCCACTTGTTTTGTAAGAAACTTTCATAAAATGTTTACATACAATAACTATTAGTTTTAAGTGCTGTTTTTTTTTTGTAAAGGTTATTTTTATTTGTCCTTTTATTAAAATTATTTGATTTATTTGATTATTCAATCAAGGCAAGAAAACTTTCAGAATACATCTTCGAAAAGACAATAAAACATTCCTTAAAAAAAAAAAAAAAAAATTTATATCACATATACATAAAATACCAAGTATAATTTATCTTATAACTACTAGTAAAGGAAACTATTGCAACGAAAGGATATATAGAGTTTAGATTTTGCTGGATAAGTTAATAATTTTACGTGAACGGTGACACAATAACAGAGAAGTACCGACAGACCTCAGCGATATATTTTGCATTTTTCAACTGTAAAACTAATACCGAACAAGTATTTTTGCATTTTTAACTCTTCAAAGTAGATGATCAGAAAACTTGCACACTCCCACAACAAACTCTTAATGCTAGAGAACACAGACCACATTTACCATTCATATGTTTAAAGAAGCCATCATATATTTCAGGTTATTGATTAAATTTTTTTTTATTCTTGCAAAGAATTTTAGAAATATTGTTACCGATCAGTCACAATTTGTTAAAAGACACATTTTGGGTCTAGAAACGATACAATAATGTTTTATTCATTTAAAGTAATATTAGATTGAAAAAAAAAAAAAAATTTCGTATTTAAGGTGATCAACGTCTTACCTCATTTCTACTTTCTTATATAGTTTCCATGAATTAATGTTTTGTATCAAATACGGTGAATTTTGTATAAATAGATGTACGTTACATAGTAGTGCTACTCAAAATAAGCAACTCAATAGTTTCCTACAAAGTGCCTTGTATGTTAGTTATAGATATAGTTTTTTTACAAAAATCAGTTTGTATAAAATTAGGTAAGAATGTATAAGATATGAATTAATCGTCAATGGAAAACTCCTCGAAATATGAAAACGTTTGACATTCAAATCAAATCTATGTTCATATGTTAAAAGTATCATAAATATATTTGATTCCGGGAATTGAAATAAGATAAAGTTGGATATATGACAATCTAGGTATGCTCAGGTACACATACATTTCATAAGTAACGTCCACAAAGGTTTAGGTTCCCAAGAGTTGCGCTCATTGGAAATAGTTAGAGAAAATCTAAATTAGCTACGGTGAAATTTTCAGAAACGAAAATCTAAATATTTTATTCGGCAATATTTTTTAAAGTTATTGTTTAGACCTTTTCATTTGGACATTTCCTTTCTACATCACATACAGCAAAAAAAAAAAAAAATGTTCCTTTCGAGCCGAAGCTATGATTTTAAGCAAATGCAGAACTTCCTAGATTAGTTTATCCTTTAAACAATTACTGTGATCAGAATTTAACAGTCAACATTCCAAAATTAAAAAAAAAAAAAAATTTGATTATCAATTTCAGTAGATATGATTCACGTCTTGTTGGATTGAGTTAGGACAAAAATAAATAAAGAAGGTAAAACCATCAATTCAAATCTAGTGTAATGTAAAGGATTTGAATGTCAATGATTTTCTGTGGAACAAAGTGAAAGTGGCAGAAAATGCGAATAAAGACCATAATATTCCATTACTTGTTAAGAAAGTTTATTAATTGTATAACATAGCGAGAATATCTCGCTCTAAATTTTTTTTTGTAATAAATATAACTCAAAACTATAAAAATACAAAATAAAATCATGAATTGCTAATTTAACTAACGACTTTCCTTTTCAGTGACTCGTTCTTTTTCAGGGGGAACAGAGAGTGTAGGGTAAGTATGCCGTCGCGAGGGTAGGGTTTCGACAAATCCGCTGAAGTCGGTTTCACGTCGCGCGCGGTACGCGGTACCTTTGCTTGTTTCGCCATTTCTTTAGAGTAGTTTTCTTCGGTGTAAGTTCGAGTAGTATATTTTTCGGTACCGCGTCGGTGAATCGGTAACGCGCCTATGGGATTTTGTAGCGTTTTTGATTTGAGATCTGTGGATAGATCACATCCAGAACTAACGTAATGTAGGTTTCTCGTT
This sequence comes from Odontomyia ornata, assembly GCA_963969285.1. Lineage (NCBI taxonomy): Eukaryota > Metazoa > Arthropoda > Insecta > Diptera > Stratiomyidae > Odontomyia > Odontomyia ornata. The sequence goes on along the minus strand of OZ017743.1, from coordinate 65,308,266 downwards.
CTGGATGAGTAATTGTTGACGCGTTTGAAAAACGGGCAAGTTCAGGTGACTGAAATATTGTGATTGAGCGTAATCCATTCGGAGACCCGCGACCGAAATCCTCTCCGAACTAGCTGGCCGACAAGCAGTCACCGCGTGAATGGATTACGGTGCATGGATTGGTTGACCTGTTGGTACCATCCGTTGGCACTACTCAGACTTAACGTCTAGAACCGATGAGAGGTCGGTTCCGCGTTCGAGCTGAAGGTAGAGGAAAATCATTACAAATGGCGCCCAACGTGGGGCCAAAAACATCCTAAGGGGGAAAGAACTTCGCGTCTTCTGACGAGTTGGTCCTTTACGGAGGATGTAAGGTACTTTGGTACTCGAGTCCCACTATCAGGAGCAGTGGAATTGTGTGATACACATTAGAGGTCGCTTCACGTGAGTTGTAGCTTCCGCTCTCCTTTGTTTGATTTTGCTTTCGCGACAGAATCCTTCCGATGTGTTGTCCCAGGTTAACCCCTGTAAGGACCTTCTATTTTCTTGATGGAACTGCCAGTCTGATGGGTTTACCTATCAGCATGGACTCTCAAGAAAATAGAAGGCTACCTTGCCTTTATGTCGCGGAAGGATTCTAACTATTTCTTATGCGTGTTAGACGAGTGGTATCGGTTCAACGTTCGATGGCGTATGCTGGAGTTGCGAAGCCCGGAATGCTTCCACGCGTCGGGAATTTTGACCGCGTACAAAGTCGTTACGGTAGCTCTACCACTTGTCTCGTCGAGTCATTTAACGTAGATTAGAAACGGTTTGTAATGTATGTGGGTATGGGGATAAATTTCGTAAATCGACCGAAGCACCCTTTCTTCGGCAGATTACCACGCACTCTCATTTCCCGCTGAAGAGTTCGACCACTGAAAAGGAAAGTGTATATCAAATAATTTTTTTTCTTCCCACGTATCAATAGCTCGCCACTATCGGCCACTAATTAGTAGTAAGTTTTGTCCATTTATATATTAGGGTTATAATAGGAATAAGTCTAGTTTATATATTTTTTCTCTTTTTTTTTTAGAAGCAAAACGAAAATGGCCACGAAGCGGACCCCAGATAAGCGGTGGACCCGATCTAAAACGGTCCAACCAGCTAACTGTGGGATCTGCTTCGAAGACGTAGTGGAGGGCGTACACAGCGTGCGATTGGATTGTGGACATCTATTCCATCGTGCCTGTGTACAACAGCTCCTCCTCACGTCAGAGCTGTGTCCCTTATGCCGGCGACCCATAGAGCGGACCGCCCTAGACGTCCCCCTCGGAACGCCCCTACCAACGCGTGGAGCAGTGGCGAAAGGAGCTCCAGAAGCCGAACCGTCACACCCACTCTTAGACCTGCAAGGAGCAGTAGGCGGTGAAGTTCCGGCTGCAAGTGTCGTGTCCGAGGTGACAACCATGCCTTCCGCCCACTCCATTGACACCCTCGTGGCGTTGATGAGGGATATGTCGGAGAGGATTGGCAACCTGGAGGGAAAGATCCAGAATCTCCCGTTGAGCCAACCACCCAGCCGCGTGAGAACTCCGCTTGGCTGGGAGCCAAATCCCAGTGTGGCGATGCCCCACTCCCGACAATCCGAGCAATGGGTCCCACCCCCAAGGAACTCGGGAATGGATCCCAGAGCTCCCGAATACAGACCGCGACACAGTACCGGACCTCCGTTGGTACCTCCAGCCCCCGAGGCAGTTCAGTACCACAGGTCAATCGAGGATGTGATTCCCCCCGGGAACGCATTGGCACCTTTTCGAGACCCGACGCCTCGTATCATGGAGAGTTGGCGCCTGAACTTTACAGGGTTCAACGATATGATATCGGCGGACCGGTTCCTTTTCCGGATTCAGGCGTTGGTATCCAGCACCCTGGGAGGTGATTCCTCGGCCTTCCTCCGGCATGCACATCTTTTGTTCAGCGGCGACGCTGCCGACTGGTACTGGAGCTTTAAAGAGTCAACGCCACGTCCCACTTGGCACTCTTTCAGTGCAGCCTTCCGCAATCGATTTGAGGATGGCTTCACTGAGAGAGAGCTAAGAGAGCAAATAAAGAAACGGAAACAAGGCGCTCACGAACCGTTCGACCAGTACTACACCAGTATAGTGAGATTGAGCACGCGCCTGCGAAATACCATGCCCGAGGACGAATTGGTAGAAATTATCAGAGAGAACATGCGCTGGGATCTCCAGAACAGCCTGCTACATTTTCCCATCAACACCATACAGGGATTGCGCCTCCATGCGCGTAGACAAGAACACTTGGATGAGCGACGAGGTACCTTCCGTCCACAACCTCGCATAACGGGACCAAATCCCCGAAATCATCACACCGCGGAGTTGATGGCAGCGGACCACCTGCTTGCTGATCCAGTACCAGTACCGAGGAGCGGAGCACCACCGGAGCTTGAGGACCCAGCCTTGATTGATCGACCCTCCCTTGAAGCAATTACAAGCCCGACGGTCTGTTGGAACTGCCGACAACCGGGACATCGGTTCTATGCATGTCCAGCGGAGCCGACGCTTTTCTGCTACCGTTGCGGGAAGGCCGGCACATACGCACCTGATTGTGCAAATTGCAAAGGGCGAAAAAACTTGCCACCGAGTGCCGCGACCACCCGTCGGCACTCCTAGACCCCGGACGAACCAATCCAGACCCCATCACCAGCTATGACCCAGCTCCCAACATGACTCCAATTCTGCTGACTCGCACCGCTAACCACAATTCTCCCGAAGTTCCACAACCGACGCCGTCCTTCGCCGATTCCAACGCGCAAGGGAATAATAGCGAGGCGAAAGTTCCTTGGCATGTAAAACCTTTTCATGTCAGGTTGCGGAATTATTTGGCTACTCGACAGCGCATCTTCCATGAGGAATTGGCCACAAATGTCCCACCGCGAAGCAAGCGAGCCACGCGTCGGATGCGGAGCTTCTGGAGAAAAGTCAGGCAGTCGAGGAAAGTGTTGAAGGACATATACTTAGACGAATTATTGAGGGATGATGTTCGGCCATATGCGTCAGTACACCTCCTGCAAAAACGAGTATCAGGCTTAGTCGATACGGGAGCCAGTGTGAATTGCATATCTGCCGAGTTTGCAGGGGAGGTACTGGCAAAGCACGCGGACCGAATCCGTCATTTCACCTCCTGGTTAAGCACGGCGGACGGAACTCGTCACTCTGTAGTGGGAAAAATTATGACGGATGTCACCTTTAAAGGGGTAACTAAACCTATGGAATTTTTCATCATACCTCAGTTAATCCAGAATCTTTACCTAGGAGTGGATTTCGTTCGAAAATTTAACTTGGCCCCGGCACTATTTTCCGGTTCGACCCTGGAGTCCGTCACCACCGTTCCTGACCAATCTCAACCCACTAACTTATTACGGCATACACTGGATGTAACTCAGCAACTGCGTCTTGACTCGGCTATATCGGCTTTTTCATCGCACGAGAAAGAAGGTCTCGGGCGGACTGCCCTGGTGTTCCACACTATAGATGTGGGGGACGCTAAACCCATAAAACAGAGACATTTCGCCATATCTCCGGCGAAGGAAAAATCGTTATATGCCGAAGTGGATCGAATGCTATCATTAGGCGTAATCGAAGAATCACAGAGCGCGTGGGCTTCCCCAGTCACCTTAGTTGTCAAGCCGAACAAGGTCCGGTTATGCTTAGATGCCAGACGCTTGAACGCCGTCACAGTCAAGGACGCATATCCTCTACCGTTGATCGAAGGCATTTTGAGTCGATTGCCTAAAGCCCATTTCATCACGAGCTTAGACCTCAAGGACGCCTTCTGGCAAATTCCTTTAGACCCCGGTTCAAAGGAGAAAACAGCCTTCACAGTCCCAGGTCGGCCCCTATATCAATTCGTGACCATGCCATTCGGATTGTGTAATGCCCCCGAAACGATGACGCGCCTTATGGATAAGGTGATACCACCTCATTTGCGGCACCAAGTTTTCGTTTACTTGGACGATCTGCTGCTTATAACCGAGACCTTTGACGAACACATCGACCTGCTTCAGGAGGTGGCTCTACACATCCGGAGGGCAAGATTAACCATCAACATAAGGAAGAGCCAGTTCGTGATGACGGAGGTGAAGTATTTAGGTCACATCATTGGGCATGGGCATATCAAGACCGATCCGGAAAAGACTCAAGCGATTGACGTTTTTCCATTACCCAAGACCACCAAACAGTTACGCCGATTCTTAGGCTTATGCGGATGGTACCAGCGTTTTGTACGTGACTATGCCACCATTACCACTCCTTTGACCGACATGCTGCGTAAGGGACGTAAATTCGTCTGGGAAGAGCCCAGCTTGCGAGCCTTTGAAGAGCTAAAGAAGAGTCTGACTACAGCCCCCGTACTGCACAGCCCGGACTTTGACAAACCGTTCTCAATCCATTGTGACGCGAGTCAACATGGGGTGGGAGCAGTCTTAGTCCAGGTTGCACAAGACGGCGAGGAGAGACCTATAGCCTTCATGTCGCACAAGCTGAACCCAGCCCAGCGAAATTACACGGTCTCCGAGCAGGAATGTCTAGCTGCGGTGTTGGCAGTGAAACGCTTCCGAGCCTATGTGGAGGGACACACCTTTGAAATCGTTACGGATCACGCTTCTCTGAAATGGCTAATGAGCCAGACTGATCTCAACGGCAGATTGGCCAGGTGGGCACTGAAACTACAGGCATTTGACTTCACAATTCGCCACCGAAAAGGAAGCCAGCATGTAGTCCCCGACACCCTATCCAGAATGTTCGCCCCTGAAGGAGCCGAGTTGGTCCAAGAGGACGACAGCCCCCAATTGATCGATCTGGACCATCCTGCCTTCAAGTCAGCAACCTACACACAACTGATTCATACTATCCAGAATCAACAGCCCCAGCTGCCTGAACTGCGGTTGACGGATGGATTTATTTATAAGCGGATGGGACACGCATCCGGAGACCCCATACAAGAAGAAGAACAGTGGAAGTTGTGGGTGCCCGAAGAATTAACCACTGATCTTATCAGGCGGGCTCATGACCACCCAACAAGTGCGCACGGCGGATACGGTCGTACACTTAGGCGGTTGAAAACCTGTTTCTTTTGGCCTAAGATGGCACAACAGATAAAAGCGTACGTAGCCTCTTGTGAGCTATGCAAGTGCACTAAAGCGCCCAACACCATTCTTCGGCCACCCATGGGTAAGGTTGAGGTCCCCGAACGCGTGTTCCAGCGCTTGTACATTGATCTTATCGGTCCTTACCCTCGATCTGCTTCTGGCCACACGGGAGCTGTCGTGGTCCTGGACCAGCTCTCCAAATTCCCTATCATAGAGCCACTACGTAACATGCACACTGGACCAATACCCAGCTTTTTGGAGAACCGAGTCTTTCACATGTTTGGAGTTCCGGAGAAACTTGTCTCCGACAATGGGGTCCAGTTCACCTCCAGCAAGTTCCGAGACCTAATGTCCAAATACGGCATCATCCACCAACGAACTGCCGTCTATTCACCACAAGCCAACGCATCCGAACGACTGAATCGTACGCTCATAGCGGCCATTCGCGCCTATGTCCACCCGAATCAGAGGGACTGGGATCGCAAATTGTCCGCCATCACTAGTGCGCTGCGCTCGTCGTACCACGCCACGACCGGCATTTCGCCGTATTTTGCAGTGTTCGGCCAGTACATGATCGGTCATGGGAGCGCTTACCGGCTATTGCGGCAGCTGAAATCGCTAGAGGACCCAATCGTGGTTCTAGAACCGCACGAAAAGCTCCAACTTCTGCGAGATCAACTGCGGGAGAAGATTGAAGAAAGTAGACGGATGGGAGAGGAGCGGTACAACTTGCGATCTCATCCTTCTGGCTTTAAGGCCGGCGACGAAATATATCGTCGAAACTTCCGACAGAGCGATGCCACCCGCCATTACAATGCCAAACTAGACAAGAAATTCGTGAAGTGTCGAGTCATACAAGTCATAAGCCCCACCCGATACCTCATCGCGGACATGACTGGTAAGACCCTGGGAATTTACCACGCAAAAGACCTTAGACGATGAAGTGCAACTAATTCCCACGAGAAACCTTGGCTTATCCCAAATCTCTGCCTAGACCAAGGCCTCCGAATAACACCTGACTTCCTACTATATAGTCACTGTCGAGTCTTCACGAACAGGGTTGTAGCCTATCCTTCGAAACCGATCTTCGACCCGTCACGTCCCTAACCAAGACCTTTTACAAAGGAGACGGGATCGTAATTACTTCGATTTTGGGGGGGGGAATGTGTAATGTGACGCCTACGCCCAGGAATCGAAGTGATTCCGATCCCGAACCCTTGTAACCTGCCAGATGGATATGTCCTCGAAGTGCCAGCGGACTTCATCGGTTGTGCGGATATCGTTGTGCAGAAAATATTTTTTTTTCTGTCCAAATATTTAGATCCGTGGATATAAATATTCGAAATATAGAATTAATCCAACCCCGGCACATTTCGAGACATAGCCATCTGGAAATGCCCCTCCACCGTGGCCATCGAGAAAACTATGCCACTGGCGACATCTGGAGAAGCACATTTCCGCCATATGAAGTGCCATTCCACGCACAGATGTTTTGTCCGATGTGACAACCAGGGATTTGACAGCCACATGGAAGTGATGGCAGTCAGTATACTTTCATTTGGACAGATGTCAGGAAATTTGGCGCCTCTTGTAGGACGTAAAAGCCGAGAAGGTGTAGGAAAAGAACGGGTCACGGGAATTGCCGCTGTTGTACGGACATTGATTAATCGTTTGGCTAAGTAACAGCAATAAGTAAGTGAGTGATGCAATTTTTCATCAATTAAAAGTTTAAGAGTTAACCTCTCTCTCTAGGTTGGTGTTGTGTCTAAAAGTGAAGGCCGCTCTTGATTGGGAATAAAGAGTTCCTCGCCCCATGAATGGGATGCGCCGAAAAACACCGACTGGCGAAATTCGTTGCGACGAGTGTAACAAGGTATTTACAAAGATTTGCTATTTAACACAACACTATAAAACATTCCATAAGGGCGAGCAACCATTCCGTTGTAATCGATGTGGCAAACGTTTTTCCAACTAAGTCACTTTCGACACGCACTATGCGAAGCACAGTGCAGCACAAAAACCCCATCAATGTCAATTTTGTCCGAAACAATTCCATCATAAAACTGATCTGAGAAGACATATCGATTCGCATACAGGCAGAAAAGCTTACGTGTGCGAAACCTGTTTAAAAGGCGTCATTTAATCATAAATTATTTCTGCAAGTAAAATGACCCTACTGCACCAAAGAACGTGATATTATGAAATAAAATGGTACTCGTTTTCTATTAATGAGAAATATTCAGCAACCACTTTCCTTTTCTCATATTTACAATGTCACGTTTCTGTTCTTCACTCTGTCTGTTTAATTTAAACAAGATCTTCCACAGAGAAAAATGCCAGATTTTATGAACATTAGCCTCCAACCCTTCCTATCAAACAGACATTCTACAAATTTATCAGTGATATTCTTAGTTTTAAAAAAATCTTTAAAATTGATAGTAAATTGTCTAAGGACATAAGTTATAATTGGGAACTCACTTTACTTCCACTTGTTTTGTAAGAAACTTTCATAAAATGTTTACATACAATAACTATTAGTTTTAAGTGCTGTTTTTTTTTTGTAAAGGTTATTTTTTTTGTCCTTTTATTAAAATTATTTGATTTATTTGATTATTCAATCAAGGCAAGAAAACTTTCAGAATACATCTTCGAAAAGACAATAAAACATTCCTTAAAAAAAAAAAAAAAAAATTTATATCACATATACATAAAATACCAAGTATAATTTATCTTATAACTACTAGTAAAGGAAACTATTGCAACGAAAGGATATATAGAGTTTAGATTTTGCTGGATAAGTTAATAATTTTACGTGAACGGTGACACAATAACAGAGAAGTACCGACAGACCTCAGCGATATATTTTGCATTTTTCAACTGTAAAACTAATACCGAACAAGTATTTTTGCATTTTTAACTCTTCAAAGTAGATGATCAGAAAACTTGCACACTCCCACAACAAACTCTTAATGCTAGAGAACACAGACCACATTTACCATTCATATGTTTAAAGAAGCCATCATATATTTCAGGTTATTGATTAAATTTTTTTTTATTCTTGCAAAGAATTTTAGAAATATTGTTACCGATCAGTCACAATTTGTTAAAAGACACATTTTGGGTCTAGAAACGATACAATAATGTTTTATTCATTTAAAGTAATATTAGATTGAAAAAAAAAAAAAAAAATTTCGTATTTAGGGTGATCAACGTCTTACCTCATTTCTACTTTCTTATATAGTTTCCATGAATTAATGTTTTGTATCAAATACGGTGAATTTTGTATAAATAGATGTACGTTACATAGTAGTGCTACTCAAAATAAGCAACTCAATAGTTTCCTACAAAGTGCCTTGTATGTTAGTTATAGATATAGTTTTTTTACAAAAATCAGTTTGTATAAAATTAGGTAAGAATGTATAAGATATGAATTAATCGTCAATGGAAAACTCCTCGAAATATGAAAACGTTTGACATTCAAATCAAATCTATGTTCATATGTTAAAAGTATCATAAATATATTTGATTCCGGGAATTGAAATAAGATAAAGTTGGATATATGACAATCTAGGTATGCTCAGGTACACATACATTTCATAAGTAACGTCCACAAAGGTTTAGGTTCCCAAGAGTTGCGCTCATTGGAAATAGTTAGAGAAAATCTAAATTAGCTACGGTGTAATTTTCAGAAACGAAAATCTAAATATTTTATTCGGCAATATTTTTTAAAGTTATTGTTTAGACCTTTTCATTTGGACATTTCCTTTCTACATCACATACAGCAAAAAAAAAAAAAATGTTCCTTTCGAGCCGAAGCTATGATTTTAAGCAAATGCAGAACTTCCTAGATTAGTTTATCCTTTAAACAATTACTGTGATCAGAATTTAACAGTCAACATTCCAAAATTAAAAAAAAAAAAAAATTTGATTATCAATTTCAGTAGATATGATTCACGTCTTGTTGGATCGAGTTAGGACAAAAATAAATAAAGAAGGTAAAACCATCAATTCAAATCTAGTGTAATGTAAAGGATTTGAATGTCAATGATTTTCTGTTGAACAAAGTGAAAGTGGCAGAAAATGCGAATAAAGACCATAATATTCCATTACTTGTTAAGAAAGTTTATTAATTGTATAACATAGCGAGAATATCTCGCTCTAAATTTTTTTTTGTAATAAATATAACTCAAAACTATAAAAATACAAAATAAAATCATGAATTGCTAATTTAACTAACGACTTTCCTTTTCAGTGACTCGTTCTTTTTCAGGGGGAACAGAGAGTGTAGGGTAAGTATGCCGTCGCGAGGGTAGGGTTTCGACAAATCCGCTGAAGTCGGTTTCGCGTCGCGCGCGGTACGCGGTACCTTTGCTTGTTTCGCCATTTCTTTAGAGTAGTTTTCTTCGGTGTAAGTTCGAGTAGTATATTTTTCGGTACCGCGTCGGTGAATCGGTAACGCGCCTATGGGATTTTGTAGCGTTTTTGATTTGAGATCTGTGGATAGATCACATCCAGAACTAACGTAATGTAGGTTTCTCGTTCTGGATGAGTAATTGTTGACGCGTTTGAAAAACGGGCAAGTTCAGGTGACTGAAATATTGTGATTGAGCGTAATCCATTCGGAGACCCGCGACCGAAATCCTCTCCGAACTAGCTGGCCGACAAGCAGTCACCGCGTGAATGGATTACGGTGCACGGATTGGTTGACCTGTTGGTACCATCCGTTGGCACTACTCAGACTTAACGTCTAGAACCGATGAGAGGTCGGTTCCGCGTTCGAGCTGAAGGTAGAGGAAAATCATTACAGTTTCACATCTATAGCATAGCACAGGTCTTATCACAGATTTGCATACTTGGAGCTTTGTTTTCCTGTGTATGCAGCTGGTCTTCAAGATCGTCAATACTGAATAAAATATTTTATTTGCGAGCTGTATTCTTTGTTCCCCGTTTTCGCTATTTTGGCACCCAAATACACAAATTCGCTAACATTTTTGATACTGTATTCGCCAAGTGTGATATTTTGTGACTGCGTCATGAGCTTTGTTTTATTCTCATTAATTTGTAGCTCTACTAGTTTTGCTTCACTGTCGAGTTTCAGGTAGAGTTCTTTAGCAGTTTGTAATGACCGTGACAGAAGAAGGGTTAGGCAACGAGTAATTCATGCATTAATTGCTTACCTCTAAATGCCCATCGAAGCAAGGTTCGACTTGTACAGTAATGTACCTCGCGCATCGACAGGTAGCTTCCGTATGACGTACTCCAGAGCCAAATTGAATAGAAACGGAGCCAGCCCATCTCCCTGCTTTAGTCCAATATGTGTCAAAAGCATCGGTGAGTTGGTTATGGATGCGCACTTGGGAGGTTGTCGGCGTCATTTTCATTTTGGTATGACGGACTAATTTGGCTGGGATACCGAAACCAAGCAGTATTTGGTACAGTACGTTACGATCAATACTGTCGTATGCTTACTTGAAGTCAACGAAAATTTGGTGTACGTCTATGTTGAACTCCCAGCATTTTTCAAATACCTGCTTGACTGCAAACAATTGGTCTGTTATTGATCTACCTGCCCTAAAACCACCTTGATACTCCCCAATAATACTGTTGGTGTATGATCCGATTTTACTTTCTAAGATTTTAGAAAATATTTTGTACGCCGTACAAAGTAGTGATATACCTCTATAATTTTCGCACTGTAGCTTGTCACCTTTTTGTGGATAGGGAATATAATTGATTGGCACCACTCTTTCAGCATATGTTCTTGTTGCCAAATGTACTGGAAGACTTTGTGAATAGCTTGATGAACACTACTGCCACCATATTCGATGAGCTCCACTGGAATCTCATCAATGCCCGGCGCTATATTATTCTTTGGGCTTTGATGATGGAACAAACTTCATCCAGAGTTGGTGGGGCCAACGGACGCTCTCCACAGACATCTATAGGCTCCAATGTTCTGGAGCTGTGTGGAGGATTAAGGAGGGTCATGAAATATGATGCCCATATTTCCTTAACCTTGATTTCATCAGTGATTATATTCCCGCTGTCATCACGATAGAGCGTGGTTTTAGGCTGATAAGCACGTTTCAGGCTTTTCAATACTTTGTATGCTTGTCTTGTGTTATTGCTCGCTAAACTTACATCTATACTTCTCAATTGGTCGTTATAGTATTGTCCAAATGGATGTTCGTTCCCATTTTATCCTATTCTTAAAAGCTACAGTGTTCCATTCTCAAAAAGCCACACCTTTTGTTTTTTTTTTTTTTGTGGTAGGGAGGTGAAGGCATTTATGCCCGCCGAGTCTGGCAGTGTGGGACTCCCATGGAGGATACCTTTGGACTACCCACTAAACACCTCCCCTGTCAATCTGAGAACCTAGCCTGGAACCGTTTGACACATTACTTCGGGCCAGGTCTCGTTTTGTTACGCCGTGGGGCACCTTCAAGCTGGGGAGTCCCTTTCCTAGCGGGAGGGGAGGGGGGAAGAGGAATTGCCAGAAGAGCGATCCCCCAGCCCCAGCGCCTCCGGCTGCTGTGAGTCCCTTTTATATTTTAGGACTGCCCGAGCATAATGTGCCACCTGGTTCTATTTGTCAACCGATTCGAGCATCACCGCAACTATATTATCCGGGGTGAGCTCTCCCGTCTCCCTGTAGAGTTCCCTTCGCAGCCTGGCCCATTTCGTACACGTAAAAAATGTGTGACAGGCATTGTCCTCCTCTCCTGGGCAAAACCGACAATCGGGAGACCGTGACTTACCGATCTTGTGCAGGTAAGACTGAAAACACCCGTGCCCGCTCAAAAGCTGGGTCAGATAGAAGTCAGTCTCACCATGCTTTCGATTTAGCCACGGTCTCACATCCGGGATGAGGCGCGCAGTCCACCTTCCCTTCGTGCAATTCCTCCAAGACTGCTGCCAATCGTTGAGCGAGCGTTGTCTCTCCTCGCGGACAACCATCTCCCTCGCATCCTCGTTTCGGCGCAGGTAAATAGCGCGGCGCTCTCTAGCAAGGAGGGCGACAGGTATCACGCCTGCAATCACTCTCACCGCCGAGTCGGAGACTGTTGGATACGAAGATGCAATTCTCAGTGCTCCTCTTCTCTGTACCTGTGCCAATCGTTTTCGGTATACCTCCTTGCTGAGAGCGTCGCCCCATACCTCTGCTCCGTACAGTAGCACTGACCCTACAGCACTCATCAAGAGGCGTCTTCTTGATGGGCTGGGTCCCCCTACGTTGGCCATAAGTCGACTCAGGGCCGATATTCCCGAAGCAGCCTTCTCAGCCGTTGCCCTGATTTGCTCAGAGAAACTCATCTTCGAGTCGATCAGTAGCCCCAGGTACTTCACCGCTGGCTTCGATTCGATCTGTATATTTCCAATACTGATCATCCTTACTCTAGGGATTCTCTTTTTTGTCAAGATGACCACTTCGGTTTTCTCCAGTGCTAGACTGAGCCCGCGAGCAGTCATCCAGTCCCTCACTCGGCGCATTAGCATACCTAGCCTAAGTTGCGCTTGTTCAACGGTGCGTCCGGCGACCAGAGCCGCAACATCATCCGCAAAGCCGACCAAGCGCGACTCATCTGGCATCTCAAGTCTCAGTAGCCCGTCGTAAGACACGTTCCACAGGTCCGGACCAAGGATAGATCCCTGGGCAACACCCGATGTAATTTCCATCCTTCGTTGGCCCTGTGTCGTGTCGTAGAGCAGGCTTCGGTCCTTTAGGTAGTTCCTCAAAAGCCGCATTAGATATTCTGGAACTTGAAAAGAGTTTTCCAGCGTATCCAGAATATCCACCCATCTAGCGGAGTTGAAGGCATTCCTGACGTCGAGTGTCACCAACAGGACGATCCGTCGCTTGGTGCGACTATATGCCTCTGCCTTTTGGACCGCGTTCACCACCTCTGCAATCGCATCAATGGTAGAACGCCCTGCTCTAAAGCCGTACTGCCGAGGAGATAGGTCCCCAGCAGCACGAATCGCGTCAGTGAGTCTTCCCTTGATGAGTTTCTCTAGCACTTTCCCAGCCGTGTCTAGCATGCATAACGGGCGGTATGCAGACGGCGATTCGGGATTTCCCTTCCTCTTGCTGACCAGCACGAGCCTCGCCACCTTCCATCGTACCGGGAAAACCCCGTCCCGTAGGCAAGCGTTGAATGTGCTGAGCAGCAAGTCAGGACAATGGTGATAGACGAGCTGCAAAACCTCAGCTGGAACACCATCTGGACCTGGAGCCTTCCTTGCCTTCAGGGAGAGGACTGCCTCCTCCAGTTCCAGCTGTGTGAAGAGTGGGCACTCGACTGCTGTTTCACCATGGACAGCGTCAACACGGACGGGATGGGCGGGGAAGAGTCCCCGCACTATCGCGTCCATCTTTTCCGCGTCATGTATACAAGGCTTCCGTAGGGCACCAAGTTTCCCCATGACCAGCTTGTAGCCAAGGCCCCACGGATCCCTATTTACATCGTGCACGAGGTCTTGCCAGCATCGGGCCTTGCTCTTGTTAATAAGCCTGCGAAGATATTTCCTGCCGGACCTGTATGCTGCTAGCCTAGTGTCTGCCTCCTCCCGTGTTCGCGCCCGCTGGGCCTCTCGCCGAAGTTTGTGACACTCGCTTCTTTGTTCGGCGATCTTGTTTGACCACCAGTATACTGGAGGCTTACCATGTCGGGGTCTCCGGCGGGGCATGGAAGACTCGCAAGCAGCTATGATGGTACTCATAGTTGAGTTCACCAAGTCCTTGGCTGTAGGCCCTCCACTCCCTGGCGGAGCTCCCAGCAACGGTGCGCCTGCCGTAAGCGCGTCAGTGAACTTCTCGACGTCCATCCTCCCAGTCCTCCATCCGAGGATTGAAGTTTGGGCATATGCACGCAGAGTGGCACCGTCGTGAATCTCAACAGCTATATACTGGTGATCACTAGCCGAGTAGTCCTCTAGTACTCGCCAGTTGTGTACTCTAGGTACCAGGGACTCCGAAGCGAGTGTCACATCGGGTATGGTTCCTACGCAACCCCAGCGGCGGAAAGTAGGGGTGTTACCAGTATTTAGGACAAAAAGCGCTGTTCTGGCCGCCATGTCCAAGATTTGCTTTCCCCTTGGGTCGGATTGTGGCATACCCCATTCGATGGCTCTAGCGTTGAAGTCTCCCCCGACCAGCATGTGGCCCTCTGTGTTCGAGACAGCGTCCTCCAGGGCATCGAGTTTGGTTCGAAAGGATCGCATTGCCTCGTTAGGCGTCAGATAAACACTGAAATATGTTATCCCTGAACACCGCACCCACACAAAACCATCCCCGCGTCCATGGCCCTGCACCTGAAGGCGGGCGCTGTCTCGAACCCAGATGGCCGAGCTACCAGTTTTGTCAGGGTACCACGCTTGCGAGTCCTTGTTATGATGTTGCTCGCTCAGCAACAGGAGGTCAGCTTTCTTATCCCTCGCAAACTGCTCAAGTAGGTCCTGGGCGTTTGTGCTTCGGTGCAAATTGACCTGCAGGGTACGGATCATTTGAGTATCGATTTGGCTTTAGTTAGGGCCTCCTTGAAAACCCGGCATCTCCCTGTCCCCGGCTCATGTTTGAGGTCACCGGGTGCTAGCTTAGCGTCCTTGCAAAGAATGCATTTTGCCTCGTTCGTGCACTCCTTCCTTTTGTGCCCCGTTTCACCACATTTGTAGCACAGAGATCTCCTGTCGGGTCCCCTACAGCCATACGCGGTGTGTCCGTATTCGAAGCATCTGAAGCAGCGGATAGGGATCGCTCTTCTCCGTATCCTGCAGATCACCCAACCTATCTTAATTTTGCCCTTCGCCAGGATTTGCTGGGCGTCTTTATCAGCTAGTTCGACAATAGCCATGCGTTGCCCCCTTGTGTTTTCACGCGTCAATCTTGCCTTGACTTCACTTAAGCTGGGGAACTCCCTCCTAATGGCATCCTCTACTTCAGCTTTGTCCGTGACGCAGTCGAGGTCCCTGATTTCCAGTGTGGCCATTGGTTCGAGCGAGGCAACCGTTGCCGCATCTCCAAGAACCTTTTGAACCGCGTCACGGAATGCATCTTTGTTTGTGGCCTCTGGCCCGAATTCCACCAGCAAGCCGCCGGTCCGGGTTGGTCGAACTGCTTTGATGGCAGTTTTGGTGTCGTCTGGCTTGATCGCTCCTTTAATTTCACGGAGGACATCTGCGTAGGTTCGGCCCTTAGTGGGTTTAATAAGCAGTGCCTCTCGCAAGGGTTTGTGCCGCGTTTTGCTTTTTGTTTTCTGCGGTATAGCGGGGGGCTCCTTGTTCTCTTCGTGGTTGAGCTTTTTGTCTTTTTTTTCTAGGAGTAGCTTTTTGGCCGCTTTTTTCGCTGCCTTGTTTCGCACCACATGAAACTCCTCGCCTGGAGTGTCAACTTCGTTTATGGTCTCATCCTTCCTCCTTTTCTCACAGTCGCCTTCAATTGGGCTACCGGCCATTCTTTTGCTGCTGCTAGGACCCACTGATGCCTCGAGGGAGAGCGTGTCTTTTTGGTGCTTCTCGGCTGCAAGCCACCTCCGCCTGTAGTGCGTTATGCGGCCAAAAAGCTCCTCCAGTTCAAGAATGCCATTCTTGACACTCTTGCCTATGTTTTTCTGCACTTCGCAGGCAGCCCTCAGTTGTTTGACGATATTCCCCGCTTTCCGAGTAAGCCGCTCCTTTTCGGCGCGGTCAAGGGCGATTGTGTTATTTGGCGCCACCTCTTGGGAGAGGCCCCCGTTTCCTAGCCCTTTTGCTTCTATCGCTTGGATCGCGTTTGAAGTGGCGTCGGCCAACGGCAAAACTTCTCCCTCCCCCAGTCTTACACTGGCCTCCGTTGGTGTCGCAACTTGATCCGGATTGTGTACGTCTTGCACTGGGCGCTCCGGGGTGCGCATAGTCCTTCTACTGCGCCCAAAGGCTGCAATGATGCCAGGTTGCACAACGCACTCTGCCTTCTTTCGTTCGTTAGTCCGTCTGTGGTCTGTCTCCGATGATTTAACCTGTGGTGTTGACTTTAACAGTGTTTCTGGGGTTTGCTGCCTCCCCCCGCAATCGGTGACTTGTTTTATCGGTGTTCTTGCCAACAGCGGTTTTTGCCTGAAAGGGTTCTCCGTGCTAGCGTCCTGTTTGCTTGTGGTTTCATTTGTTTGCTCCATTTTATTGGGTCCCCCCTCGGAGCCGCTATCTCCGTTCGTGTGTGTAGTCGCCTTTTTGGTCCCATGGTTATCTTTGCAGAGCAGGGAGGCCATGCGAGGGTTGGCACAAGCCCTTATGGGGACAAGTGCTCAGAGCCAGACCAGCGCTAATCGGGAGTCCGTCTCAACCGAACCTACACCACCAACCCAATGGTGCGAACTTCGAACGTACTCCGAGGCCTGTCAAGGTTTTACCGGGACGGAGACGGTATGATAGTTGAATTGGAGCCGTTCACACACGAGTTTCACCTCGGCGCTACTGTGCAAAGCAACTAGGTCCAAACCATCACATCCGCCAGCCCAAAGCGTCAATTCCAGTTCGTTGTCCAAAGCGTAATCCAGATACAATAAGAGGGAACCTCACGGCACCCCCCATATCCTCGGGTCCGTGGGGGCGGCACTCCCCAAAGAATGCTAGCCTCCAAGAATGTTCTTGTCGACCGGCTTTCTCCCTGCGGGAATTTCCTCGGGTACGTGGGGGCGGCACTCCCCAAAGAATGCTAGCCTCCAAGAGTGGTCTTGTCGACCGGCATTCCCCCTGCGGAGCCACACCTTGGCATGGAACAGGTAGCTAACAGGACTTGCCCAATGCGAACGAAGCACGGCTTTTTCTTGTGATCAATTCTCTCTGTTGATAAGGAGGATTCTTCTTCTCATCATATGTTTTGTTGCATTGGCTGTCAAGTTTGGCTTGCCCCGAAAGTGTTCTCGAGTGTAAATAAACTCTTTCGTGTAAAGTTTTTCTATAAAAACCTTGCAAATTCGGATTTCGCGGATGACAAACGATAAAAAGGTGATAGCTGAATAATTGGACAGGGAGAAATTGTAAAGAATTTGATAGAGTGCTGAAAAATTTCAAGTTTTGTGAAAAGTGGAACAAATGAAGTGCATAGTAAAAAATTGTTGCAATAAAAGCCACCGCCGGCCAGCAGGAGTGTCGTTTTACAGGCAAGTATTGATATAAAAAAGAAGAATGAAAAAAAGTATTTATAAGTGATGTTTTTTAATGAAATTTGGTTCCACCAAAATGTGTTTATGTTATGGTGGTGGCCATTTTATAAGGTTTACTTTTCACAGTATCGCCCAAAATATAGGGCACTTTCAACGTATAATTGGCATCTTCGTTGCGTTAAAAGAAAATTTGATCTTGTGCAAATTATAAACTAAAAATGTTTATAATTCATGGATAAAACCGATATAAAAATATTTTGATGCTTCAGGTAAAGCTTGTTCTGGTTTCTAACGAAAATTTAATATACAAAAATATAATAAAAGTATTTCCATCCTTTATACGTATTTATTTTCCCATCATTAATGTGTTATTTTATCTGGTATACAGGTATTTCGCTTGAAAAACGCAAGCTCCCTCAGTGAGATCTCAATGAAAAAGCTTGAGTGTTGCAAGCGAAATACCTGTTTATCTGATAAAATGACACATTATGTATTTAGTGATTGCTTTTCAAATCACATACTAGAAAAGGCTGTATGTAAAACCCATATTACATACTTACCTAAATTTTACCATTCTCAATAAATTCACCTGAAACATACTTGCGTAATCCAAAACAAAAACATTTGCATTCCATTGCATTCCCTTTGCGTTCATTAATGAAGATCAATAACATATCGTACATTCTTGAATATGTACATATGCACGTGTAGTATGGTATCTGTGCAAAGCAATAAATTATCTGACACACTTAACTCTTCATGTGTGGATTCATGTTTCAGATAATTTATGTGCATGAAGAAAGGTCGCGTTCGAATGGATAATGCATAAAGTGCAATGTGAGTATCGTAGGTCAGAAAAGTTGCACGATGAAAATTTATTGGGTCATAAACAAACATATGGCACCAATGGATTTTCCGAGTGTGAGAAAATGTATATATTTTGTAATTGATATTTTTAAGAATTTATTAGGTCATAAATTGTTTTGATATTTTTGTAGGTTGTTAAGAATAAGAAATTTTGTATAAATAGTTGAGGCGAGTGTAAAATAAAAAAGGTTCTGATTTAGACAGTCAAGAGTTGACTTTTCTTTTTCGTAAAGAATTCATAGTCGCGAAGTTTATTATTCGCTCGACTGAGTTAATCATGGCGTCGTGGTCTTTATGTCCTCGCCACTCTATCTGCGGAGCATTTCCACTTGTTAGGTAAAATTTATCAATCCTTATCCATAATACGTTAAAACTTCTAAATTTATATAAGCGAAACACAGGATAAAGATCCTGCATCATTTCATGGCGATCTTGTAAACTACGCCGAGGGACCGAAAAATCAGTCAACGAAGCCGTTAATAGAAGAAGAACTCGACGTTGAGTTTTTAGAACTGCACCTCCAAGACAATTTTGACACTATCTTTGATAGATGCTGCAACCTGGCGGAGAAAGAGTTGGAATACGTGCCAAATGCGTCAGCAAACAACGTGGTGCTGAGATATATTCCCACAAAGATTGAGGATTTGAAGCATATTGGCCCAAAGCCACGACACATCAGCGAATTTGCGAAGCGGCCGAATGAAAAGGACTTGACTGCGATACCAAGAAAAACGCGTGCAAGGGGAGGAGTGAAGACGAAGCTACAGAAAGCCCATGCAGAATTACACCGTGTGATCAGGTTGACACATGGTGAATCGAAGAAACTTTTACAGAAGCGACTAGACAATCTGCGACCAGATTATTGGAAGCATCGTTAAGATGGGTAACAAATCTTCCACAAACAACAATGTTGGAATTGTTGAGGAATACCGGCAGTCTATTACCACTTCAACGATTTTTGTATTGGCCATAGTTTCATTCTACCTTTATGATAAATATAATATAAAATACGTAGTTAAGAGATTTAATAGAACTGTCAATGTATAAAGAAAATAATAATTTTAAGTATATCCTTTTATAATAAATTCCTGCACTTTATATTGAAATAATCTTTCTAATTAAACAATTCAGCTTATGGACAGGGTTAAAGATATTGTTGATGACAACGAAAGGACCCTTAGAAACTTAAAGAAAAACGGGAAGAATTTGTATACCGTTGAAACTCTTACCGAAAAATTAGATATTTTGAAAAAACAAAGAGAATTATTTAACTCTTTGTCATCCAATATTTCAGAGAGCGATTCCAATCTCTTAGATTTAAAGTTAAAATTTAGGGTAGAAGCCGCAACTCTAGAGAGAGAACTTTGGCTTCAATTGACCCAGCAAGGATATACTGGTCAGGATATCAAAGTTTCCGATACTGAAAATATTGTGGTAGATTTAGAAAGTAGCCTCCGGTCCTAAAAGAGAATTTCAGAATGGCATAGTTTTCATTAGAAACTGCATTAAAGGTTATTCCTGTCTTTGAGGGTAAATACAAGGAATTAGAATCATTCCTTAAGATTGTATAGCTTCTAAACGCATCTCTAACACTAATTGGCAAAGAATTATTGATAGATTTTGTAAAGAATGTTAAATTGAGCGCGTCTGTTAAACTTTCTATTACTGACAGTCTCATTTGAGAACCTGAAAGATGTCCTGTTGCGTAAATTTAAAAGTAACAAGACTATACCTCAATTATTTACCCAGCTTAGCAGCACGGTACAAAAGAAGTCGACCGTTACTGCTTATAAAGATAAAGTCGCTTACATAATTTGTGTATTGAATCAACTACAAATTCATGAACTAGGCATTTCAGCAACAGCAGCTGAAAAGAAGGTTGTAGCTAACATGAATGACAGTTACGCACTCACTTTATTTAAGTATGGTCTGAATGATCAATTGAGAAGTACTGTTTTTTCATCTAGACCAAAGAACTTTGGAGAAGCTGTATCATAAGCCTTGGAATTGGAGAATTCTGAACCACCATCAGTCAAAAATGTGCTGCACTTTAATTCTAATAACCAAAGAAAGAATGGCAACAAACGTCGTAATAGAAGAGAAAACTATAGAAATAACGATAACGACCAGGACAATAGAGAAGATAGGAACAGAAATAATGATAGGGACTATAGGACTAATAATTATAATAGCAGGAACAACTATAGTCAAGGAAACAATAGTAATAATCAGCAGGGTAGGAATTAAAATAATGTACGAGGTTCTAGCAACGGAAGTAACAGAAAAAATAATGATTCTGCTAATTGACGTAGCAATTATAGAAACGATCAGAACCGAAACAATAGAAGGTAAATTACTTTTTATGGAATTGTTTGCAGCTACATATAAATGAGTTGCATATTTTGAATAATAATTTTTCTGAAAAATTATTAGAGAAGAAAAATGTTAGAAGAAGGTGGTTTCGACGTGTGCACTAATTCTCCTCAGGCCATCACTCTTAGATACACACCGGTGATGGCGACCACCATGCCCAGAGGTGAGTAAGTTAATCTTTAATTTTTCTACTTATGCAAACTCAATATGTTTTTGTATCTGCAAGTTATATTCAAGGTAAATTTCTCTTGTAAGTACTTGTATTAGCTAAACTTTTTAATTGGATCATTTCACCCTTTTCACATCAACTTAATGTAAATCTATACGACAAATTTGCTCTACATTGAAGCTTATCTAACGTCGCGTGGATATTGATCACTCTTTCGGATGGCTCCGATAGCTTTTTGAAATTACTTTTTATGGAATTGTTTGCAGAGTTGCATATTTTGAAAAATAATTTTTCTGAAAAATTATTAGAGAAGAAAAATGTTAGAAGAAGGTAGTTTCGACGTGTGCACTAATTCTCCTCAGGACATCACACTTTTTTTTTTTGTTGTAGGGAGGTGAATGCTATTTATGCACAGAGTGTGGGACTCCCATGCGCGACTGGACTACAAACTAAACACCTCCCCTGTCAACCTGAGAACCCAGCCTGCAACCGTTTGACACATTACTTCGGGCCAGGTCTCGTTTTATTACGCAGTGGAGCGCCGTCAAGCTGGGGAGTCCCTTTCCTAGCGGGAGGGGAGAGGGGAAGAAGAATTGCCAGAAGAGCGATCCTCCAGCCCCAGCTCCCCCGGCTGCTGTGTGTCCCTTTTATATTTTAGGACTGCCCGAGCATAATGTGCCACCTGGTTCCATTTGTCAACCGATTCGAGCATCACCGCAATTATATTATCCGGGGTGAGCTCTCCCGTCTCCCTGTAAAGTTCTCTTCGCAGCCTGACCCATTTTGTACACGCAAGAAATGTTTGACAGGCCCAAAAATGTTTGTCGGTTTTGCCCAGGAGAGGAGGACATCTCCTGGGCAAAACCGACAATCGGGGGACTGCGACTTACCGATCTTGTGCAGGTAAGCCTGAAAACACCCGTGCCCGCTCAAAAGCTGGGTCAGATAGAAGTCAGTCTCACCATGCCTTCGATTTAGCCATGGTCTCACATCCGGGATGAGGCACGCAGTCCACCTTCCCTTCGTGCAATTCACCCAAGACTGCTGCCAATCGTTGAGTGAGTGCTGTCTCTCTTCGCGAACAACTATCTCCCTCGCATCCTCGTTTCGGCACAGGTAAATAGCGCGGCGCTCTTTAGCAAGGAGGGCGATAGGTATCACGTCTGCAATCACTCTCACGGCCGAGTCGGAGACTGTTGGATACGGAGATGCAGTTCTCAGTGCTCCTCTTCTCTGCACCCATGCCAAACGTTTCCGGTATACCTCCTTGCTGAAAGCGTTGCCCCATACCTCTGCTCCGTACAGTAGCACTGACCCTACAGCACTTATCAAGAGGCGTCTTCTTGATGGACTGGGTCCCCTACCTTGGCCATAAGTCGACTCAGAGCCGATATTCCCGAAGCAGCCTTCTCAGCCGTTGCCCTGATTTGCTCAAAGAAACTCATCTTCGAGTGGATCAGTAGCCCCAGGTACTTCACCGCTGGCCTCGATTGGATTTGTATGTCTCCAATACTAATCATCCTTACTCTAGGGATTCTCTCTTTTGTCAAGATGACCACTTCGGTTTTCTCCAGTGCTAAACTCAGCCCACGAGTAGTCATCCAGTCCCTCACTTGGCGCATTAGCATACCTAGCCTAAGTTGCGCTTGTTCAACGGTGCGTCCAGCGACCAGAGCCGCAACATCATGCGCATAACCAACCAAGCGTGACTCATCTGGCATCTCAAGTCTCAGTAGCCCGTCGTAAGACACGTTCCACAGGTCCGGACCAAGGATAGATCCCTAGGCAACACCCGATGTAATTTCCATCCTTCGTTGGCCCTGGGTCGTGTTGTAGAGCAGGCTTCGGTCCTTAAGGTGGTTCCTCAAAAGCTGCATTTGATATTCTGGAACTTGAAAAGAGCTTTCCAGCGTATTCAGAATATCCACCCATCTAGCAGAGTTGAAGGCATTCCTGACGTCGAGTGTCACCAACAGGACGATCCGTCGCTTGGTACGACTATATGCCTCTGCCTTTTGGACCGCGCTCACTACCTCTGCAATCGCATCAATGGTAGAACGTCTGCTCGAAAGCCGTACAGCCGCGGAGATAGGCCCCCAGCAGCATGAATCGCGTCAGTGAGTCTTCCCTTGATGAGTTTCTCTAGCACTTTCCCAGCCGTGTCTAGCATGCATAACGGGCAGTATGCAAACGGCGATCCGGGATTTCCCTTCCCCTTGCTGATCAGCATGAGCTTCGCCACCTTCCATCGTACCGGGAAAACCCCGTCCCGTAGGCAAGCGCTGAATGTGCTTAGCAGCAAGTCAGGACAATGGTGATAGCCGCAACACCTCAGCTGGAACACCATCTGGACCTGGACCCTTCCTCATTTTCAATGAGAGAACTGCCTCTTCCAGCTCCAGCTGTGTGAAGAGCGGGCACTCTACTGCTGTTTCACCATGGACAGCGTCAACACGGACGGGATGGGCAGGGAAGAGTCCCCGCACTATCGCGTCCATCTTTTCCGCATCATGTATACAAGGCTTCCGTAGGGCACCAAGTTTCCCCATGACCAGCTTGTAGCCAATGCCCCACGGATCCTTGTTCACATTGTCCACGAGGTCTTGCCAGCAGCAAGCCTTGCTACTGTCGATCAGCTTGCGAAGGCATTTCCTGGCCGACTTATATGCTGCCACCTGCTCGCATGCCTCATCAGGGTTCCGCACCCGTTGAGCCTCACGTCGAAGCTTGTGACACTCCCTTCGCTTTTCAGCGATTTCAGTTGACCACCAGTACACTGGGGGCTTGCCGTGCCGGGGTCTTTGACGGGGCATAGAAGCGCAGCAAGCAGTCGTAATAATACTCATAGTAGAGTTCACCACGTCTTCAGCTGCCCGTTCTTCCGTCCCCTCCGAAGCTCCCTGCAGCGGCTCACCTGCTGTGAGAGCCTTGACGAACCTCTCGACGTCCATCCTTCCGATGTTCCATCCTGTTGCGGAAGGCCGAGAGCACGGACGTCGGGAGATAGCATCACTTATCTCAAGCAGAATGCACTGATGATCACTGGCTGAGTAGTCCTCTAATACCTTCCAGTTGTGTATCCTTCGTACTAAGGACTCCGAGGCGAATGTCACGTCCGGTATAGTTCCCTCACAGCCATAACGGCAGAAAGTCGGCGTATTTCCGGAGTTTAGTACGACGAGGGCCGTCCTGGCCGCCATTTCCAGGATTCGTTTTCCCCGCGGATCCGTCTGAGGCATGCCCAATTCGATTGCTTTAGCGTCGAAGTCACCCCCAACGAGCACTTTACCCTCTGCGTTCGAGACAGCACCCTCCAAAGCATTAAGCTTGGCTTGGAAAGATGATATCGACTCGTTAGGCATTAGGTACACACTAAAGAAGGTGATCCCTGAGCACCGAACCCACACGAAACCATCCCCCCGTCCACAACTCTCCGCTTGAAAGTCACTGTTCCAAACCCAGATGGCGGCAGTACCAGTTTCATCAGAATACCATAATGCAGGACTTTTACTATGGTGTTGCTCACTCAGCAGCAAGAAGTCGGCTTTCATGTCCCTCGCAAGCTGCTCAAGCAGATTTTGGGCGGTTGAGCTGTGGTGTAGGTTTAGCTGCAGGATGCGGGTCATTGAAGCTCTGATTTGGCCTTGGCTAGGGCTTCCTGGAACACCCGGCATTTTCCTGATCCCAAGACGTGTCCAAAATCAGGTTTTGGATCAGCATCCTTGCAAAGAATACAGTGTGCCTCCTTCGTACACTCTTTTCTTTCATGCCTCATTTCACCGCATTTGTAACATAGGGAACTCCTATCGGGTCCTTTGCATACTTGTGTGGTGTGACCATAACAAAGGCATTTGAAACATTGAAGAGGCGTTGCTCTTCGCCGTATCCTACAGACTACCCACCCTATTCGTACTTTGCCCTTGTTCAGGAATTGTTCGGCGTCCTTTTCGGTCAAGTCGACTATGGCCATGCGTTGTCCCCTGTTGTTTTCTGTTGTCAGTCTCGCTTTGATCCTTCCCACGCTAGGGAACTCCCTTTTGATGGCCTCGGCCAGATCCGTCACGCAGTCAATGTCCCGTATTTCAATCGTTGCCATCGGCTCGAGTGGGGCTATAGTTGCACTTTTGCCGAGAACTTTCTTTACTGCGTCACAGAATGCTTCTTTATTGCCAGCCTCTGCTCCAAATTCGACCAGTATGTGGCCCGACCGCGTTGGTCGTACTACTTTAATGGTAGTATTGGTGTCTTCGGGCCTTAAGTTTTCCCTGATGTCCCGCAGTATCTCCGCGTAGGATCGGCCATCTTGGGGCTTTACAAGCAGTGCCTGCTGCCGGGGTCTTCGTCGGGGCTTCTGCCTCTCCTGCTTTGCACCAGGTCCTTTTTGTAATTGGGCGTCCGTACGAACGAAGGAGTTTTTTAGCGGCTTTCTTCGCTCCTTTTGTAAGCACTGTCTGAAACCCCTGATCTGGCGCTCCACGCCCGTCAAGTGCCTCTTCCTTCCTTCTTTTATCCCAATCTCCTTCGATTGGGCTAGACGCCATTCTTTTATTGACTTTTAATGATGGAGCTATCTGCATGGTGCCTTTAGATTTTGCCCCAAGCGCCTCTTTAGCCTTCTGTTCATCTTTGGCCCTTAACCAGCTCCTCCAATAGTGCCCTATGCGATCTAGAAGCTCCTCTAGTTCAAGGAGCCCTTCCTTTGCTACTTTGCTAATTTTTGGGGAGTCGCATGCAGCTTGTATTTTTTTCAGAACATCTCCCGCTTTTTGAAGTAGTCTTTCTTCTTCTTATTGCTGGGCGGCAATTGTACCTTGCAACCATCCTTGGGAGAGGTTATCGCGTTCCGTTTCCGAGTGCAGTGCTTTCGCCACATTTTCAACGTTGGCGGTACAATCACGTGGTGTCTGGTCACTCTTTGCTTTTCGTGCCGTAATCTCCTCGTTTGCTTCTGGATTTTTCGTTGCAATGTCGGGATTTGTGACCCTTGCATCGGTCACGTTAGTAACGATCGCAGCGGTGACAATCGAATTTTCGGTGCTCTTTATGTTATCTTCCACTGCTCGAACACCTGAAGCATCCTGCCGAGTCTCCCGCTTCTCCTTAATAGGACGCTCGGGCGTTCGCATAATTTTTTTGCTGCGCCCGAACGCCGCAGGAATCTCAGTCTGCACCAGACTGTCTGCTGTTCTCCGTTTTTCATCTACCGTCACTGTCGTCGTGTTAGTCTTCGTTTTTTCGTGGTTAGTACAGCTCTCGATGTACTGTTGACATCGTGGCTGCAACCGCTGGTTGCGTCGTCGTTGCTAGTATTTTTTATTTCCTTTTTTGCATTTTTTTGGTCTTTTGATTGCTCCAGTTTTGTTGGGTCCCCCCTCGGAGCCGCTATCTCCGTTTGTGTGTGTAGTCGCCTTTTTGGTCCCATGGTTATCTTTGCAGAGCAAGGAGGCCATGCGAGGGTTAGCACAAGCCCTTACGGTTACAAGTGCTCAGAGTCAGACCAGCGCTAATCGGGAGTCCGTCTCAACCGAACCTACACCACCAACCCAATGGTGCGAACTTCGAACGTACTCCGAGGCCTGCCAAGGTTTTACCGGGACGGAGACGGTATGATAGTTGAATTGGAGCCATTCACACACGAGTTTCACCTCGGCGCTACTGTGCAAAGCAACTAGGTCCAAACCATCACATCCGCCAGCCCAAAGCGTCAATTCCAGTTCGTTGTCCAAAGCGTAGTCCAGATACAATCAGAGTCGTTGCCTGTCATCCCAGGAGGGAACCTCATGGCACCCCCCATATCCTCGGGTCCGTGGGGGCGGAACTCCCTAAAGAATACTAGCCTCCAAGAATGTTCTTGTCGACCGGCTTTCTCCCTGCGGGAATTTCCTCGGGTACGTGGGGGCGGAACTCCCCAAAGAATGCTAGCCTCCAAGAGTAGTCTTGTCGACCGGCATTCCCCCTGCGGAATTTCCTCGAGTACGTGGGGGCGGAACTCCCCAAAGAATGCTAGCCTCCAAGAGTGCTCTTGTCGACCGGCATTCCCCCTGCGGGGAGGCCATCACTCTTAGGTACACACCGGTGATGGCGACCACCATGCTCTGAGGTGAGGGAGTTAATTTTTAATTTTTCTACTTACGCAAACTCAATATGTTTTTATATCTGCAAGTTATATTCAAGGTAAATTTCTCTTGTAAGTACTTGTATTAGCTAAACTTTTTAATTGGATCATTTCAACCTTTCCACATCAACTTAATGTAAATCTATACGACAAATTAGCTCTACATTGAAGCTTATCTAACGTCGCACGGATATCAATCACTCTTTTGGATGGTTTCCGATAGCTTTTTTAAATTATTTTTCATGGAATTATTTGCAGCTACATATAAATGAGTTGCATATTTTGAATAAAAATTTTTCTGAAAAATTATTAGAGAAGAAAAATGTTAGAAGAAGGTGGTTTCGACGTGTGCACTAATTCTCCTCAGGCCATCACTCTTAGATACACACCGGTGATGGTGGCCACCATGCTCAGAGGTGAGGGAGTTAATTTTTAATTTTTCTACTTATATATAAAAAGTTAGCTAATACAAGTACTTACAAGAGAAATTTACCTTGAATATAACTTGCAGATACAAAAACATATTGAGTTTTCATAAGTAGAAAAATTAAAAATTAACTCCCTCACCTCTGAGCATGGTGGTCGCCATCACCGGTGTGTATCTAAGAGTGATGGCCTGAGGAGAATTAGTGCACACGTCGAAACTACCTTCTTCTAACATTTTTCTTCTCTAATAATTTTTCAGAAAAATTATTATTCAAAATATGCAACTCATTTATACGTAGCTGCAAACAATTCCATAAAAAGTAATTTAAAAAAGCTATCGGAGCCATCCGAAAGAGTGATCAATATCCGCGCGACGTTAGATAAGCTTCAATGTAGAGCAAATTTGTCGTATAGATTTACATTAAGTTGATGTGAAAAGGGTGAAATGATCCAATTAAAAAATTTAGCTAATACAAGTACTTACAAGAGAAATTTACCTTGAATACAACTTGCAGATACAAAAACATATTGAGTTTGCATAAGTAGAAAAATTAAAGATTAACTCCCTCACCTCTGAGCATGGTGGTCGCCATCACCGGTGTGTATCTAAGAGTGATGGCCTGAGGAGAATTAGTGCACACGTCGAAACCACCTTCTTCTAACATTTTTCTTCTCTAATAATTTTTCAGAAAAATTTTTATTCAAAATATGCAACCCATTTATATGTAGCTGCAAACAATTCCATAAAAAGTAATTTAAAAAAGCTATCGGAGCCATCCGAAAGAGTGATCGATATCCGCGCGACGTTAGATAAGCTTCAATGTAGAGCAAATTTGTCGTATAGATTTACATTAAGTTGATGTGAAAGGGTGTATTTTCGTAGGAAATACTATTGTACCCGCGAAGGAAGTCCAACATGTGAAAATTCTGAACACAGCAGACAACGATGTTACCATCAATCAATTCAGAGCACAAGTTGAACCCTTGAGCGATTACAGTATCCTTTCAATACATAAGAGTGACAAATGACATCAAGAAAGTCATATGTCGGAAAGTAAGCATTTCGAAAAATTGCTAGAAACGATTAACAAGGATAATTTGGTTAAACCATCCATGAAGGATCTATTGAACATTATTCGAGAATTTCAAGATGTTTTCTATCTAGAGGGAGAGAAATTAACGACAAACAACTTTTACAGACAACGTCTGCAAACAACCGACAAAAACCCGGTCTACATAAAAAGTTATATGTTGCCTCAAAACCCAAAATGACAATTTTTCGTTCGTTACAGCTATAATGACGTCAAACTCAGTCTTAAAGCTTGACATTGAAGAAGTCGAGTCGGACGAATGCCGCTAAAATTAACAGCGTTAACCCATGCCGCACGGGTGGGTCAGATACAGTCCGTTACCTAGGACCAGGTGGAGATGCTACACCTGGAAACACGAAAAATACACCTAATAACAAAATGAATGGAAATGGGAAGAATATGGAAAATGGACAGAAAAATCACTCTCAACAAAGTCAAATGAAAGTGATCCTCTATCATCTATGAAAATCAACAGAATGATTGATTACGAAATCTATGACAAATACGGGCTTCTAAAGTTTGCCGAGAAGCAGCGTCGTAACATGGTGCGTAAAGAGCTCGAAGAAAAACGTAAACAACTCCTGATCGCGCAAAACCAAAAGAACCTTCAAGATAACAAAAATGCTACTGTTGAAGAATCCCAAACGACATTAAATTAAAAATCGAGCAATTAATCATCGAAGAAGCAGAAAATGTAGGGTCAGCTCTCACAGCTGAAAACGAGCGTAGAATGTATGAACAGAATGAGGAACACAGAAAGATAATTGAACAGATTAAAAATCAACATGCCCTTCGCCAACATCACGCTCTATGCAAGTCAATAATTGACTGCCAAATGAAATTCGGTGCATGTTATGAAGAGTTCAGTAAGAAGATTCGTGCATCGAAGCCTTCAGACAATCCTGAGAAGCTAAAACAGTCGATTATTGCTTTATTGGTGAAATATAATACTATTAGTGAAAAATTAAAAAAGTCCGCGGGAGCAGATATAGTCCTTGCTGATTTACAACAAGCTGAGCAACTCTGTATTGACCTGGAGGCTTTGCGAAAACAATTTGAAACTGATGCGCTTGCAGATGGTGCGGAAACTGTTGTTAATTCGCCCGCAGCGAATGATATGATAGCACAACGTTGACTTCAATAGTTGCAACCTTGTCGGACAATGGGTAAATGCTAAAATAAGTCGACACGCCAAGTAATGTTCAGAATTTGTTGACGAGAAAAAAATAAAATCTAAATTTGTGAACTCTTATGGAGATATTCGATTATGTAGCTTCAATAAACCTATGAGTGCTTGGATTCAACAGTGAGTCAACATAGATTGGAAGCTGGATTTTAAAAGTGTTGAGTTGTACTAGAGCCAACTGCTTCTCTGTTTGTCGATGAATGAAAAAACTAATGGGAGACCGAGGTGGATCGAATTGAAGCGTATGGTTAGGGATTTCATGGAGTTATTGATGCTTAGAACAGGGTGCAATGAATTGCCACAAGGGTTCGCGGATTTTGTTCTGTATTTAGTTTGCATTGCTCTAAAGAATGGCTCCAGCCGAAAGTATTCCAAGGAAAGACTAATGTAAGCCAAAAAGATTGTTTTAAGATGATTGGAAAGGTGCATACCCATGTAGGGCCGTCAAGCAAGCTTTAAGGATTATATTATGTTAAACTTTAATTGACCGTTTTAATACTGTTGTAATGATTTTACTTCTACGTCCGAACGTGGAACCGACCTCTCATCGGTTCTAGACGTTAAGTCTGAGTAGTGCCAACGGATGGTACCCACCGGTCAACCAATCCGTGCACCGTAATCCATTCACGCGGTGGCTGCTTGTCGGCAAGCTAGATCGGAGAGGATTTTGGTCGCGGGTCTCCGAATGGATTACGCTCATCTACAATCTTCAGCCACAAATACATGCCCGTTTTCAAACGCGTCACAAAACAAAACCATAAGGAGAGGAAACCTACTTTACGTTACTCCGTATTTCTTCATTTACTCAGTCAAGGACAAAAATCTGATTTTTACTTCGCGTTCCCGAATTTCCGACGCGGTACCGAAAAATATACTACGTTAACTCAACCCAACGAAAGCTACGTTAATAAAAAGGCAAAACAACAAAGGTACCGCGTACCGCGCGCGACGCGAAACTGACCTCAGCGGATTTTCTCGAACCCTACCCTCGCGACGGCATACCTACCCTGCACTTCATTTCTCGCCGAACAGAAGAACCACTGGAAAGGAAAGTCGTTATTTTGGTTTAACAATTCATTTTGTTATTTTTATTTCTTGCATCTCAATACTTAATTCGTGACCTGTTCAATTTATAGTTAATCGAACAAATTCCTTACTGGTTTCTGACAAAAATTATTTACAACCTTATGTAAACAATAATAGGGTATAATTATCAATGTTTTAGGGATATAATACAAAACTTTTTGTTAATTCTTAAAAAGATTGTACTATTTAGCAACTACGTTCATTGAAACGCCTCGTTCACTGCAAGTAATGTAGGAAATCAATTCATGTACGTTCATATACCTCCGATATAAACCTTCACTTTCTCTTTTAAAAATTACTTTGAAGATAATTTTCGCGTAAGGACACTTTCCTTTTGAAATTTATACAAAGGTGACCGAATTTGGAAAATTTAATGGGCCATTGACTGGAAGTTTTCAATTAGAAAAAGCTGGAAGAATCAAAGATAACAAGTGTTAACTTTCTTGCACCTAAGTGGCGGCCCAAAAATTATTTTCAATAGTTTTGTTTAAATTCTCAATTTTAAAGGTTACAAATTTTCCTCGGTAGTTTGTTTACACACTATTGTACTTTATTTTGTAGTATGAAGAGAAGAAAAAAAGACTTGCAAAAATACTAAATTTGACTTTCATCAATATCTCAAGTATTGTTATTTGTATCATTGGTATCTATTATTATGATATCTATTATGCCTTATTATTTTTTGTATTATTTGGTATTCATTAACATTCTGAGTATTAGGTCTTATTATTATTGGTTATTTATTATGATTGTTCGTATGATTTCTCAGTATTATTTGTTAGATATTATAGTGTTCAAATTATTTTGCATTATTATTTTTATTATGAGTTATTTATTATTAAGCTTCAACATTACAAATATGACAGCCATAAATTCTTAATTTCATTAAAATTTCTAAAAAGTTACCAGTTATTAATTCACATATCAATGGATGATTATATATTAATGCCAGTATTTCCATAGTGTAAATCTAATACAGCTTTATATAATTATGTTATTGGGGTGTTTTTTCTTTCTCTTCATTCCTTTTTTTTTTCTTTGATATATTAATAAAAAGGTAATATTAATTTATGCGCATCGTTTTCAATCTCGAAAAGCTTCCAAATTGATTCAAATTCAATTGATTTCCCTAGCTATATCTTAGAATTTAATTAAATTCAATTTCGCCTCCTAATTGGAAAAATTTACAAATACAAAGATATTTTTTTTCTTTCATCGTAAGTATAAATAATATTGCATTGGGTAAAATTATCGTGCTGATTCAGATCTTAAAAGTAAGTAGGCAAGATCATCCAATATTTCATACATATAAAAAAATGGAATAGTCCTTACTGAATATCGTTGGACCGGGAATTTAAGTAAATCACTACTCCTCTTAATACACGATACCTTGTTTTTTTTTTTTTTGTCATCATTCGCACCACCATTTTTCTCATTATTGTAATTTGCTTATGTTTTATTGAATAGTAATTGCATGATATTAAATATAATTTAACGGTTATAAGTTTTATTTAAAAATTGCGGTACTAATAATATAAACCGGGTGTCCTTGATGACTAAATTGAAACTGTTCTCATTGTTACTTTACCCCGTTTGTACGTTCCACGGAATATATCACTTCTACACACACTATGGATATCATCGTAAACATTTTTCTTTCGATCAAGATGTTTCACTTGCACTGTCTATGTTGATCATATGTATATACCTAGGATTATGAAAACGCTCGAATTTCCTTGAAAACGCAACAATAAATTCATGTTTTTTCCCGATATCAACTAAAGAACTCTTCCGCGGGACTTCCGACATGTTATCGTTCTTTACATTAGTGGCAAGTTTACTTCATAAGTCCTTCAGATTGGATCGGATTTAATCTTATATGCAACATACTCACTGTAATATGGCTTTGTAGATACGGGGTTTACAAGCAAGCACGATGTTTCCAGCTTTTTGAGGTGCGTGAGTGGTTCCAAATCGCCCAACTCTTGAATATTGTTCCCAGTAAGAACTACTGACTCCGAATTGGGGATACATTCCGGCAGGCAATCGCCCATTCGTATTGTCCGGTTGTTGTTTAATGCGGCACTTTAATCTAGGCAAATACGGACATCCATCGCATTTGCGCATCTCTGCATTGATTGATTGATGATGTCCGCGGTTAACCTAAACACCACAGAACGTTATTTTACTCGAAGCGGAAAAACAAACTTTGCATTCACCGACTTACCAATTCCAATTTCTGATATCTTTACTACTTTTGGAATAGTCGATGGATATCAGTGATGACCTATTTGTGGGAAAGTTCTTCTTCCTGTGTGACGGCCACAACTTCCACACTTTCCTCCCATGTGGCTGTCAAATCTTCTTGACATCCCAAGACAAAATTGACGTGGGATGTGCGCTCGACGCAGCCAACTTGAAATGACAAGCCACCTGGCAGCAAAGTGTGTTAGTAGTGGTAGCCAGCGGCGTCACATGATTCATTACACTGTAAAGAAAAATTTGTACAGTCACAGGCCCTTACCCGCCCCGAACACGAGCGGTCGTAGGAGGAGGTTCAAAATATAAACACTGGTGTCGCATAGGAAATGTTACCAAAGATATTGGTTGATGTTCCACTCCAGTGTTCCATTCTCAAAGCCCCTTGGAACAGGTAGATAACAGGAGCGGCCCGATGCTAACGGAACACTGCTATTACTTGTCATTATTTCTCTCTGTCGATAAGGAGAACTCTTTGAGGATGGAACACTGGAGTGGAACATCAACTCAAATTTTGTCATCATTTCCCGATGCGCCACGAACGTTGCTCTCCTGAAGTGTCGTTTGTTGTTCATGTGCTCACCATATGCAAGAAAGAGTTGCTTTCTGATGCAAGCCACTTGAACGTTTTTAAGTAAACTATTTAGAGTAAATGAAAGTTTCTTGTAGCTGGCAGTGAATTGCCTTACAGTTAGTATATTGCTATAGCCGAGACTTGATCGAATGGATAAAAAATCGCTTAATGTTATCTTGATTTAATTTAGACGAGGGAACAAATTTCAGCATATATTGGTTATAAATATGTCGTCTATTACTGTTGAATTCCTCAAACCAGCGATTATTCATTAAAATGCAATTTCTCTTTGGATGAATTATCCCGCCCCCTAATAATAAATTTATCTCGTTGATATAGGCTATAAAATTGATCGAAAGTTTTAATACGAACTTCGAATTATTTGTACGAAGCATATTTTTGAAGAGTTCATATATCTTTCTGCTTGTTAATATAATGACTAATTATTTCGAAATTACTTTTATTCATTTGGAAATTCAATAATATTATGAAATTCAAAAAAATTCATTCAATATATGCCCACAGTTAAAAGAATAATATTAACAACTCTGGGATTCTGCTTTCCGCTTTCAAGGATGAAATAGCTTCCGCATCCAGTGAGGCGCTTGAAATCAATACTGTCGCTAAGCTCGTTGCATTTGCCTGCAAAAATAAAAATGTCTGAGATCCAGATGAGATTTATAAAAATAAACAGTTTACCGATTGTTGCTAATTAATTATTTTTTCATCTCCATGTCATCGTGTATACAGTATCATTTAAGACTCCTGGAAAAAGAAATAAAATTGATTTCATCAATAAAATTATTCAAGCAATATGCTAGCAAAACTTGCCCCCAAAATGCAGTCGCTACCACGCAAAAACTAATCGAATAAAATGGTCGCCCCCGAAATGTAAACATAATCATGCATGAATTGGAAGCCGTGATTTTGAGTGAAAAAACACTTCTAAATGTTGTATTTTGTTTTACACGTTTTATCTTGTTACTAACGTATGAAATGATACTCCTGTAGGCTGAGGGTGCGTTCTTTTATTGCATATTTTCACAATGAACTTGATTTTAGAAACTTCTATGCATTTTCGTACTTTTCCGTCGAAATATAAAGTTTTCTCACTTGCAATCTAACCGATAGATTGTCTCTTATTGTCTTGTTAATGAACAACACACAAATCACAAATTTTCACTGATTTTGACACAAAAATTACATAGCAGACGAATTTGTTTACGCGTTTTCACTGCCGAATTAGACAGCAAATGCAAAAAAATCATATGATGATATGGAGATTTCTCCTTATCGACGGCGAGAAATGATGACAAGAAAAATCAATGTTCCATTAGCATCGGACCGTTCCTATTAGATACCTGTTCCAAGATACTATCATATGATTTTTTTGCATTCGCTGTCAATTTCAGCTGTGAACGACTACAAATTCGTTCCGTGTGTAAATTTTCGGTGGAAATCAGTGAAAACATGTGATTTTTGCGTTGTTCATCAATAAGACAATAAATAACAAAATATCTGTTAAATTGTGAAAGAAAACTAAATATTATCAGGAAAACAGACAATTGTGGAGAAGTTCATAAAATGAGGTGTATTGCGGGAACATGCAATAATAGAAGCCACCGTCGGCCAATAGGAGTATCATTTCATAGGTAAGTAGTAAAACAAACAATAGAAAATAAAAAACAATATCAAAACTACTGCTGCCAATTCTTGTATGTTCATGTTTGCATTTTGGGGCCGACCATTTTATTCGGTTAGTTTTCACGCAGTGTCGCCTGGATTTGGGGGCAAGTTTTTTGTTGGCATATTATTTGAATGATTTTAAAATTTTAATTCTTTTGTTAGCAGTATGTTATATGATACTGTAATTATATAAAGTTGAAAAAAATATAAATTTTATTTTCTTCAGCATTTACAAAAATCACATAATTGATAATCAATAAACGCTTTTTAAATTTCTTACCAATGAATACGAACGGGCAGCTTGGTGCAGTCTAATTAATCTCGACGGAACTAATGTGGAAAAGGCGTTCATATGCCCTGAACACCTTTTTGGAAAGCGATTTAATTAAACTCGCAACCAGAACAGTGTTGAGAGAAGGCGCGGTTCCACGTTTTGTAGAGGTAAATGGACAACAATTGGTAAAATATTCACTTTTACAAATCTCTTCTGGAACTCAGTCATATTTTTATCTTTGCACGAAAATTCAAGCAGCATAGCAACTGCATTAGTTTCAAGTGTTTCGCTGAATGGGGAAGTTATTTCATCGCCGAGGATGGTAAATAAGTTTATATTAAGCTTGTAACATTATCCTCACTTGTACTTTATAGGAACCATGCTACACCAGTGAAGCAACAGAAATCAACAGATTCGATGCTGTTGCCGATGAAATTAATATTTCGTTTTCTGAGTTGGTAATGTAAAGCTCAAACTATTGAAGAAATATGTTTACATTGGGTTTATTTTCTTCTAAGAATTCCATTCCGTACCTCCCGACCCAAATTCCAGTATCTAGTGATTATGAGTTCAAGAAATATTTTCAAAACGTTTCTGAATTTTGTTTGTGGACGTGGAATAACGATGCAACTGTTTCAAAAATAATATCTGCATCAAAAGACGAGGTACTCTAATTTTAATTAAATCTATAATGTAAAACATTAGCAGTTTCATTATTTTGTAGGTTGAAGATGAGTGCTGCAATTTAGGGTCCGAACAAGATGTCGCATTACCTGCAAGCGGGGAGTTTTTCAAGGTGCGTTTATGTTATTGGGCAAGTTATAAGAAAATCAATGTTATTTTGCAGATTTTGGGTGGTACAAATCTTATTTTACTCGGCGCACCATATTTCAGCGAGGTAAAGCAATAAATGAATAATAAACATGATTTTCATTATATCCTTTTTAAAGGCTTCACACACACAATCGTTGAACAGCAGAGAGAATACGCCCTTGGAAACATGCCCGGGTGAAGGAAATTTTATGGAAATGGATGTAAACATAGCTTTCCTAGTTTTTCATGAAATGAACTATATTGAATTCTCATTGCAGGTGCAAAACGAGTATTCTCAATTTGAGACTGAATGCAGAATGCAGAGTCCCAGTGTTGTGAGTATTATTCTTTTAAAATTAAGCATGTATTTCATAAATGCTTTTTATTGTATTGATATTAAGTTTTCAAATGAATAAAAATTATTTCAAAATAATTAGTATTTATATTAACAGAAACTTAGCATTTTTGAAATAATTTCAAGTTTGCTTTTGTTCTGTCAACTGTGTAGTCTTTTGTGTTCGACCCCCCCGAAAATCCATTTGTTTAGAAGGTAAATGTGGAAATTTATCGCAAGGAAATGAAATTTTGTAGATATTTTTCTATACTTGATTTAATTCGAATAGAGATATTATAGAAATGAATTCTATCCCGAGAATCAAATAATAACAAAGCTACGACCAAAAATAAAAGTACTTGAGAACAAACTCAAGCACAAGAAAAAATTGATTAATACACGTCGGCAAGACAAAAAAATCCCCGTTGGCAGCACCAGACGGAAAGGTAAATTTCTCGTATGTAGCGTAAAGTTTCGAGAAAGAATTTGGCTTGCCTACTACTAAACTTCTTTCTGCAATTTCCGTAGTACCACATGGGTATTTATTAACATAAAAAAAATCTGGCCACGTTCGTTTTTAGAAACCTCTTATCGGGGCGCAAATATTTTGCTAATTAAATTGAGTTGCATGCGTATGGATTACATATTGTTGTAAACATATAAATACCGGTTTCGCCCTTCTCGCATCTGCTGTTTACACAGTTCACAGTGGTAACCACACAAAGGGTTAAATAGCTCGAAAAGTTAATTTCAAAAGATTTCCATAAAAGTTTAATCAGCACTTGCATTGCCATTAATATATACATTTCAATTTTTTTCTGATCTATGAGGGCCGTCGTTTCGATTTTTATTGAAATCGGCTGCTAAAAATATTAAGCTGTAAATTTTCAACTGTTTTATTTGTCATTCAATTTGCATAATCAAATTAAATTAACTTGCCTTAATAACTTATAATTTCAAGTTTCAACGGAATCTGTTGAGAATCTTGGCTGCTAGAGGGCTACAGAAATAAAAAAAATTGTATGCCAACCCCTATACGGGGAGACCCGCCTGTATGGGGAGACCCCCCTTAAATACCTTAAAATATTTTCTTGCACTGCAAATTTCAAGAGGCATCACTTTTGACCTACGTAGAAAATTTTCTCATTCTAGCTCATGTGGTTTGCGAGAAAACTTGTTATGACGCACGAACAAACGGGCGGATAATTATAATTTTTTAGGGTATTGTTAAAAATATTATACAATATCTTAAAAATGATCTGGTTTATAAGTTCTTTCAAGTAAAGTCATTTAAAACGTTTCAATGAAAAATATTCATTATTTCAGTTGGCACTAAAATAGCGAATTGCGCTTGCCTTCAGACCTTTGGGGGCCGCCATTTTGAATGCATGCATTTGATTTTGGATTATTTTAAATCTTTGTATGCTAGGACCTCATCAATCAATGTACTATCTCATTCAAATAGGAGTTTCACTCTAGACAGGGCAAAATAATTCAATTTTTAAAGAAAATGGCAGCTAAAAATATCAGGCTTTAAATTTTCGACTTTTTTATTTTTCATTCAATTTTAATAATTTCCTGCAAAATACAAGAATATAGTACAGGGATTCATAATCTCAAGTTTCATCAAAATCCGTTGGAAAATGTGACCGCTAGAGGGCCACAAAAATATGAAAAAAACGCATATTTAAACGGCCGCCATTTTGAAATTTGCACATGCATGATCACCAAAATATCAAAGACTGTAGGTCTAAGTAATGTTTATCTTGAAACCAAGTTTCATATATGTCGGATTTTTGTTTTTTGCAACTCGCCATTTTGTTTTTCGCAACTCGACCTCCAGTTTTTTTTACGTAATTCTTTAGACACTTACAATTTCTATCAAACTACTGAATTTCATGAAAATCTGTTGAAAGCTTTGACCACTATTACAACAACAAAATTTTGCACGTTTTTCGACCTTTGAGCGGCCGCCATTTTGTTTCTGCCGTACCGACTTTGGATTTTTTATTGTGAGATTCATCACATACTTCAATGAACCTTTGTACCAAGTTTCATCCAAATCGGAGCTACACTTTGGTCAGAACAGAAATCGCGATTTTTCGTCTAAAATGGCCGCCATTTTGTTTTTGCCCAGCCGATATAGCTGGTTCATGAACTTAACCGAGATAATTACCCAATACACCTTTCCTGAAAATTTGGTGAAAATCGAAGCAAAATTGCAACCTCTAGCGTGGTCACAAATTTCGTAATATCCCATATATATATATATATATATATATATATATATATATATATATATATATATATATATATATATATATATATATATATATATATATATAATAGATATATATATATATGATGCTCTCCGCAATAGGTAAATTTCTCTCGAGAAATTTACCTAAAACGAAAACTGGTGAAAGTGAACGGCCTGAAGCAGTTGCTAGCATCATTGAAAAATCGAAATTTGATATGTGAGGGCATGAGTGAAGCTTCGGAGAGTATTATTGGAGCTAATAAACAAATTATTGAACGGCAGATTTTAAAAAGTCGAGGCAATAAACAATCGAAAACCTATTGCAATGAAATAAAAGTATTTGCACTGAACTTAAGCTTTCTGTCGCCCAAAGCATATGAATACGTTCGTACTAAATTTGATAAGTGCTTGCCACATGCAAGGACCCCACGAAAATGGTATGAAATAGTTGGTTGCAAGCCCGGTTTCACAAAAGAATCGTTCGCAGCAATAAAGAAGGTTGTGGAACTGCTTCAGGCGATGAAAAAATATTTGTTAATTTGGTCTTCAATGAAATTTGTATTCGGCAGCACATTGATTGGGATGGTGAACGAGCTCATGGATTTGTAGAAGAAGATGATGGTGGTTATACCGAGACTATAGCTTCGCAAATTAAAGTCTTTATGGTAGTATTTATAAATAGACCTTGGAAAATTTCAATTGCTTACTTCCCCATCGTTAACATGAACGACGAGCAGAAATCAAATATAGTTCCCCTGTGTATAATCGACCTTCTTGTCACAGGGGTGCACGTTATAGGAATCAACTTTGATGAGGCACCAGCAAATTTTACGATGGCCAGATTATTAGGTTCCAAAGGGAATATCAAAATTGATCGTTTTGAAGGAAAAATTGCGCTACATCCAGATCCGTGTCATATATTAACACGTGTCCGTAACACATTAGCTGATTTAAAGGTTTTGGTGGATGGTGATGGTCAGTTCATTAAATGGGACTACATAGTAAAGTTACAATAACTCCAGGAAAAAGAAGGTTTGCATTTAAGGAACAAGCTTCGCAAGGCTCATGTGCACTTTGAACAGCAAAAGTTGAAAGTTCAACTAGCAGTTCAAACTTTTAACAAGTCAGTTGCTGATGCAATTGATATTTGACGACATGTATTGAAATGCAAAGAATTCGTCGGAAGCAAGGCAACCTCAAAGTTCATACGAACATTTAACGACATCTTCGATGTTCTCAATAGCAGAAGGATATCAGAATATGAATTCTTGAAAAGAGTGCTTTGTACAAATAATTCAAGCTTTGTATTACAATTTTCGATCGATGCTATAGTCAACATTAAAAAGATAAAACTATTATCAGGGCACAACATAATTCATTCCAAGAGAAGCGTTGGATTTTTAGGACTGATAGCTGGTTTGAGAAATCTAACAGTTATATACGACACATTTATAGCCAATAATATGCTAAAATTTGTTCCACTCTATAAGTTAAATGAAGACCACATCGAGCTTTTTTTTTCATCCATCAGATCAAATCTCGGGTATAGCAATAACCCAACTGTAAGGCAATTTACTGCCAGCTACAAAAAACTTTTATTTCGGTGCTAGCTTCAAGAGGGGGGAATGGGAAACTGTCTACGTCTAGAGGAAATCGTCGTACATAACGCACAAGCTGCTTTCCACATCGACGCATTCATAAAATGACTTGGGTATTACCGGATGGCAACACACAAAACCAGATCGATCATACTTGACGTCCGTACATACCGAGGAGCCAATTGTAACTCAGATCGTTACTTGGTTAAATTACCCTATCGATGTTGTATGTCAAAGGCATATTCGGCGAAGACCAGCTCGCTACAAAAATTTGCCATCGAACGGCTCCAAATGGCGTCGGTGGCCGACCATTTCACGGAGATCAGACACATCTTTAAAGACGAGCAACGCGCTCTGGATGGAAGTGAAAGCGGCTATTAGGACCGTGGCAGAACAGATGATCAGGCATCAAACCCAGCGAAAGAGGAATGATTGATTCGATGATTAGTGCCAGAATGCGTTAGATAAAAAGAGTCAGGCGTACAAAGAATACGTTGGCAAGAAAACCAGGACGAAGAGAGAACACTATGAAAATCTCAGAAAAGTAGCGAATAAGATAATTAGGATTAAGAAAAGAAAATACTATGACGATCAATTGAGAAGTATAGATGTAAGTTTAGTGAGCAACAACACAAGACAAGTATGCAAAGTAGTGAAAACCCTGAAACGTGGCTACCAGCCCCAAACCACGCTCTGTCGTGATGACATCGGCAATATCATCGCTGATGAAACAAAAATTAATGAAAGTTGGCATCATATTTTAAGAACCTTTTTAATCCTCCACACAGGTCCAGAGCATCGGAGCCTATAGATGTCTGCGGAGAACGTCCATTGGCCCCACCAACTCTGGATGAAATTTGTTCCATCATCAAAGCCCAAAAGAATAATAAAGCACCAGGCATTGATGAGATTCCAGTGGAGCTCATCAAATATGGTGGCATCATCAAGCTATTCACAAAGCCATCCAGTACATTTGGCAACAAGAACAGATGCCGAAAGAGTGGTGCCAATCAATTATATTCCCTATCCACAAAAAAGGTGACAAGCTACAGTGCAAAAATTATAGAGGCATATCACTACTTTGTACGGCGTACAAAATATTTTCAAAAATTTTAGAAAATAAGATCGGATCATACACCAACAATATTATTGGGGAGTATCAGGTGGGTTTAGAGCAGGCAGATCGACGATAGACTAATTGTTCACATTCAAGTAGGTATTTGAAAAGTGCTGGGAGTTCAACATAGACGTACACCAAATTTTCGTTGACTTCAAGCAAGCATACGACAGTATTGATCGTAACATACTGTACCAAATTAGTCCGTCTTACCAAAATGACAATGACGTCGACGACCTCCCAAGTGCGCATCAATAGCCAACTCACCGATGCCTTTGACACATATCGGACTAAAGCAGGGAGATGGGCTGGGCCCATTGCAATTCAATTTGGCTCTAAAGTACGTCATAAGGAAGGTACCTGTTCATACGCGAGGTACATTACCATTCAAGTCGAGCCAAGTAGAAGCCTATGCGGACGACATAAACATTTTGTTACGGTTGCTAACAACTGCCAAAGAACTCTTCCTAAA
The DNA here is from genome assembly GCA_963969285.1 of Odontomyia ornata. Classification (NCBI taxonomy): domain Eukaryota; kingdom Metazoa; phylum Arthropoda; class Insecta; order Diptera; family Stratiomyidae; genus Odontomyia; species Odontomyia ornata. The sequence goes on along the minus strand of OZ017743.1, from coordinate 65,266,298 downwards.
ACTTGACAGCGAAGCAAAACTGGTAGGGCTACAAATGAATGAAAATACAACCAAGCTCATGACGCAGTCTTGGAAAAATGCCTCAAGTATACAAAACATCACACTTGGCGAATAAGGTATCGAAATTGTTAGCGAATTTGTGTATTTACGCGCCAAAATAACTAAAACGGGCAATGAAAGAGACGAAATACGCCGAAGAATACAGGTCGCAAATAGAATATTTTATTCAGTATTGACGATCCTGAAGACCAGCTGCATACACAGGAAAACAAAGCTCCAAGTATACAAATCTGTAATAAGACCTGTATTATGCTTTGGGTGTGAAACATGGGTCCTAACCCAAGCATCCGCAAATATATTGAACGCCTTCGAGCGACGGGTCCTAAGGCGAATAATCAGAGCGAAGTTAGACGGGGACTAATGGCCAATTCAATGCAACAATGAGCTGTATGAAATTTTTGACGAGCTGGAGGTCTCAACGATTGTAAGACTGTGGAAGCTGCAATGGGCTGGCCACATGAAACGTCTGGACGAACATCAGATACTCAAAAGGGTTTTCATTAAGAGAACTGAAGGCTGAAGACTAGTGGGGAAACCGAGGAAACGCTGAACTGACTCAGCCGACGAAGACAGTTCATTGCTGCTCGGATGTCGAAATTGGTCAATGGCGGTCAATGCATCGAGACAGTTGGAAGCGAAGGCCCGAGAGGGGCTGTAGCGCTACGAAGAAGAATGCACAAGCTTCTTGCCCTCTTCGCGCAATCAATGAATCGATTGATTGACCAGCAACGCTTGAAAAAGAAGGTAGCCAACAACTTGTATGTATGAACAGTTCCTTGATGAACGTAATTTCGCCGCTGATCCAAGCTACGTATCTAAATTTGCGAGCCACGTTATTACCTACATCGCCGGTTTTATTGTATTCAAATTGTACAATGCTTGTCAGCCATTCAAGGAGAAAATTGCTCAGAATCTTTGATATAATTTAAAACAAGGGGATTATTGAAAATATCTTCCGTAAGCTAAGTTTTCATTTGCAAAACTGCTGAAAAAGATATAAGAAGATTTCGTCATTGCACTGACCGAACGATACTGTCTTAAAACCCTCAATAGTATACTTAGCAATGTTCAAGTGGCATGCATCGGAAAGCAACACTCTTTAGAATATTGTGAGCACATAAACAGTACTTCAGCTTGTTGATTAAGCTTATAGCTGAAAAAAATATTAACACAAGGTACTATTTTATTGCGAGAAAAACCAGAAAAACTTTCCCTATCCACAAAAAATATGCCAAGCTACAGTGCGAAAATTATAGAGGCATATCACTACCATGTACGGCGTACAAAATATTTTCAAAGATCTTAGAAAATAAAATCGGATCATACACCAACAGTATTATTGGGGAGTATCTGGTGGGTTTAGAGCAGGCAGATCGACGATAGACTAATTTTTTACAGTCGAGCAGGTCTTGAAGAGTGCTGGAAGTTCAACATAGACGTACACCAAATTTTCGTTGACTTCAAGCAAGCATACGACAGTATTGATCGTAACATACTGTACCAAATAATGCTTTGCTTCGGCATCCCAGCCAAATTAGTCCGTCTTACCAAAATGACAATGACGTCGACGACCTCCCAAGCGCGCATCTATAATCAACTCACCGATGCCTTTGACACAAATATCGGACTAAAGCAGGGAGATGAGCTGGCTCCATCGCAATTCAATTTGGCTCTAGAGTACGTCATAAGGAAGGTACCTGTTCATACGCGAGGTACATTACCATTCAAGTTGAGCCAAGTAGTAGCCTATGCCGACAACATAAACATTTTGTTACGGTTGCTAACAACTGCCAAAGAACTCTTCTAAAATTTGACAGCGAAGTAAAACTAGTAGGGCTACAAATGAATGAAAATAATGTAATGATTTTCTCCTTTTTAGGTTCGAACGCGGAACTGACCTCTCATCGGTTCTAGACGTTCAGTCTGAGTAGTGCCAACGGATGGTACCAACAGGTCAACCAATCCGTGCACCGTAACCCATTCACGCGGTGGCTGCTTGTCGGTCAGCTAGTTCGGAGAGGATTTCGGTCGCGGGTCTCCGAATGGGTTACGCTCATTTACATAATTCAGCCACTTATACACGCCCGTTTTCAAAACGCGTTACGAAACAAAACCATACGGAGAAGAAACCTATTCTACGTTACTCCGTATTTCTTCCTATTACCAGTCAAAGAACAAAAGCTAATTTTTATTTCGCGTTCCCGAATTTCCGACGCGGTACCGAAAAGTATACTACGTTAACTCAACCCGACGAATGCTACGTTAAGGAAAAAAGCAAAAACAACTAAGGTACCGCGTACCGCGCGCGACGCGAAACCGACCTCAGCGGATTTGTCGAAACCCTACCCTCGCGACGGCATACCTACCCTGCACTCACTTTCCCGCTGAAACAGAAAGAACCACTGAAAAGGAAAGTCTTTAATTAATTAGCATTTCATAATTTTATTCATTTGATTGAAATATATATGTATAAAAGTTCCTTGTCAAAATACTCATTTAAAAATTATTGACTTTTTTAAGCTAATTTCCCGAATTCAAAACAAACATATAATCGATTTGACAGAAATTTACAAATGAAATCTAATGAAGTACATCAACACGATTTTTATACACATCGTTCGTCATTCAAGAATCTCGATTCATGTATTTAAAATGTTTTTCTTCATTTTTATTATTACTAATGACCTCATTATTCTTAGTTAAAAAATGACAATTCGACCTTCAATTTTTATTCTGATTGGTTTTTCTTCATATATTCGCTAGTCATAAATTAAATGTTCTTCTCTATAAAAGATACTTTTAGTTTCTTTATATAATTGCGTGTAAACAAAAGAACTTGCTCCACAATTTAATTGCGTTTTTTTTTTCTTTTTAATTTTACTTTAGTGATTTTGCATTAATTTTTACTTCTCAAGTTTGTCATGATTGGCTTTTTAATGCGGACTTTATCAAATATACATGTTGACCTATTTTCTTCCCAAAAAAAAACAAAAAAAAAATGCGCATTTACAACATAGTTTTTTTTCCTGTTTTTTCCTCTTTCTTCTGTTAACTCCCTATTATATACTTTTATTAGCATCTAGTTCAGAACGAATGAATCTCCTTAAGTGGTGTTCCTTTCTCACTGATTTTAGTTACTTATAGGTAGATTTTATACAAACTTTTATTACATAGAGGTTTTCACATAAAATACATGAAACACTCAATTTGATTTCTTTTAATTCAATCAACGAGCAAAATTAAGATTGCAAACATTCAGGTTGTTGTAAATATGTATAGATTTAAAACACCGGAAATCACTGCTTTTGACTTTCTTCAATGATATTGGCATGTTCTTAACTATATTCAACATTTTCATAACCTACTGAAATTGCAATATTAGCTTTTATCGCTTCTTTAACTTTCAGGCACTCTAATAAAAACTTTGCTCTCAAATAACTTTAAATTTCCGATATTGCATTTCTTTATCATAAAAATTTCATACGGTCTCTTTTTCTCAAGAGTATTTGCTAATCTTCTATTCTTCAAATAACTCACTGTTTCTACTACTTTAGGCCACAATCGCTTATTTAATTTTGTTTTTTTTTTCTTTTTGATAATTTCTTCAAGGGGAATATTCGGCATGCAATTATGTCAATACATTATCTATAATATTTAAATGTGTTTTCCCTTTTTTTTTATATGTCTATAAGAAAAGGTTAGATTGTATAGAACGGCAAAATCGTTATAAAGAGAATAATTTTTTTGTTGGGCCCAACAAGTCTACTTCTGATATTTTCATTGTTGTTGGAATTCTCTTTTTTTATTATTTTAGTAACGTTGCGTTTTAATTGCTTTTCTTAAGAGTTTCCGTTTCTAACCTTTAAATTCAAAATCGACTACTACGAGATTTCGTATTTTCTAGTCTGAGATCTACGAAATTGTCACGCAACTAGGCGTGAAGTTAACTATAAATGAAGATTAAATGAAATAATTATAAATCCAATGCTAGATGCGTTAATGCTAAATTAGTTATACACTTCAGTCTTAAACTAAAATATTAGAATTTTGTGTTTCAGATTCTTTCAATGTCCGGCAATTTTTTATTGTTCTAGCACTTAAATACAGCACCGTTTGAGACTTCTCTGCATATTTAATTGCGAGCTAAATAAATTAAATGCAGCAACCTCGTAAAGACAGACCATAGACCATTTTTAGGGTTTTGGCTTCATTTTTAAGTAAACATAGTTTTGATTCAGTTGAGTCAATTAGACAACTTTCTCCAAATATTTTATGTGTTAATTTCATCCAGAATCATAGATTTATAAAGTTGTGAAGACTCTGAACAGTTCTGAGGTACCAAATCATGCATCAAACAAATTTGAATAAATCCGCTTCTACAGCCCTATTCGCGCTTATTAACAAATAGTTTCCGCCGCGTCTATCGTTCATTTTTGCGTGTTTACGATTTAATGAAGAGGATTTCGCGCCATACAAATACCCATTCGAACCGAACAAACACCAGTGGGTGCCGGTGATGGGATTGAGGCTGTACTTACAGTTGATGCGATAAATGCTGATGAAGCTGTTGGTGATGAACTTCCGTTTGGACTTGCCGAACTTGTTACTGAGTTCAGAGATGCATTGACTGGTGATGTATTACTACGAGTTTTGCTGTTACGCATGCTCAAATTAGTGATGGGATTATTTGTCTGAGAATCCTTAGTGCCGTTTTTGACTAGTCTTGGCGAGTCTGTTTGATCAGACCCGCTTTTTTCCTCGTTGCGTCCGACTGTCAATCTCTCTTTTTCCCACTGTTAGTTCATATTTTCCGTCCCTTCAGAACACCAAGATTGCGGGAGATAAAGAAAAATACCGTATTTTCCTCCCTCGTTGCGTCGGACTGTCAATCTGACAACATCCGACAAAACAGATGTGGACTGGGAGTCGTCGCAACTGACGCGGAATGGAACGCCACATGGCGGCAATGTGCATTTTTATTGGTCGCCAGTGGCATAGTGTTTTGATGGCAACGGTGGGGGTGCATTACCAGATGGATATGTCTCGAAATGTGTCGGGGTTTTGATTAATATTATGTTTCAAATTTATATCCACAGATCTAAATATTTGGAAAGAAAAAAAATATTTTCTGCGCAACGATATCCGCACGAAAGATGAAGTCCGCTTGCACTTCGAGGTCATACCCATCTGGCCGGGTGCAAGGGTTCGGGATCGGAATCACTTCGATTCCCGGGCGTAGGCGTCACATTACACATTCCCCCCCCCCCCCCCAAAATCGAAGTAATTACGATCCCGCCTCCTACGTAAAAGGTCTTGGTTAGGGCCGAGGCGGGTCGAAGGTCGATTTCGAGGAATAGGCTACAACCATTTTCGTGCAAACTCGATAGTGGCTATACAGTAGGGAGTCAGGTGTTATTCGCGGTCTTCGTCCAGGCAGAGATTTAGGTAAGCCAAGGTTTTTCGTGTGAAATAGTTGTAGTTCATCGTCTAAGGTCTTTTGCGTGGTAAATTCCCAGGGTTTTACCAGCCATGTCCGCGATGAGGTATCGTGTGGGGCTTATTACTTGTAGGACTCGACACTTCACGAATTTCTTGTCTAGTTTGGCATTATAGTGTCGGGTGGCATCGCTCTGCCGGAAGTTTCGACGATATATTTCGTCGCCTGCTTTAAAGCCAGAAGGATGAGATCGCAAGTTGAACCGCTCCTCTCCCATCCGTCTACTTTCTTCAATCTTCTCCCGCAGTTGATCTCGCAGAAGTTGGAGCTTTTCGTGCGGTTCCAGAACCACGATTGGGTCCTCTAGCGATTTCAGCTGCCGCAATAGCCGGTAAGCGCTTCCGTGACAGATCATGTACTGGCCGAACAATGCGAAATACGGCGAAATGCCGGTAGTGGCGTGGTACGACGAGCGCAGAGCACTAGTGATGGCGGACAACTTGCGATCCCAGTCCTTCTGATTCGGGTGGACATAGGTGCGAATGGCCGTTATGAGCGTACGGTTCAGTCGTTCGGATGCGTTGGCTTGTGGTGAATAGACGGCGGTTCGTTGGTGGATGATGCCGTATTTGGACATTAGGTCTCGGAACTTGCTGGAGGTGAACTGGACCCCGTTGTCGGAGACAAGTTTCTCCGGAACTCCAAACATGTGAAAGACTCGGTTCTCCAAGAAGCTGAGTATAGGTCCAGTGTGCATGTTACGTAGTGGTTCTATGATAGGGAATTTAGAGAGCTGATCCAGGACCACGACAGCTCCCGTGTGACCAGAAGCAGATCGAGGGTAAGGACCGATAAGATCAATGTACAAGCGCTGGAACACGCGTTCGGGGACCTCAACCTTACCCATGGGAGGCCGAAGAATGGTGTTGGGCGCTTTAGTGCACTTGCATAGCTCACAGGAGGCTACGTACGCTTTTATCTGTTGTGCCATCTTAGGCCAAAAGAAACAGGTTTTCAACCGCCTAAGTCTACGACCGTAACCGCCGTGCGCACTTGATGGGTGGTCATGAGCCCGTCTGATAAGATCAGTGGTTAATTCTTCGGGCACCCACAACTTCCACTGTTCTTCTTCTTGTATGGGGTCTCAGGATGCGTGTCCCATCCGCCTATAAATAAATCCATCTGTCAACCGCAGTTCAGGAAGCTGGGACAGTTGATTCTGGATAGTGTGAATCAGTTGGGTGTAGCTGGCTGACTTGAAGGCAGGATGGTCCAGATCGATCAATTGGGGGCTGTCGTCCTCTTGGACCAACTCGGCTCCTTCAGGAGCGAACATTCTGGATAAGGTGTCGGGGACTACATGCTGGCTTCCTTTTCGGTGGCGAATTGTGAAGTCAAATGCCTGTAGTTTCAGTGCCCACCTGGCCAATCTGCCGTTGAGATCAATCTGTCTCATTAGCCATTTCAGAGAAGCGTGGTCCGTAACGATTTCAAAGGTGTGTCCCTCCACATAGGCTCGGAAGCGTTTCACTGCCAACACCGCAGCTAGACATTCCTGCTCGGAGACCGTGTAATTTTGCTGGGCTGGGTTCAACTTGTGAGACATGAAGGCTATAGGTCTCTCCTCGCCGTCTTGTGCAACCTGGACTAAGACTGCTCCCACCCCATGTTGACTCGCGTCACAATGGATTGAGAACGGTTTGTCAAAGTCCGGGCAGTGCAGTACGGGGGCTGTAGTCAGACTCTTCTTTAGCTCTTCAAAGGCTCGCAAGCTAGGCTCTTCCCAGACGAATTTACGTCCCTTACGCAGCATGTCGGTCAAAGGAGTGGTAATGGTGGCATAGTCACGTACAAAACGCTGGTACCATCCGCATAAGCCTAAGAATCGGCGTAATTGCTTGGGGGTCTTGGGTAATGGAAAAACGTCAATCGCTTGAGTCTTGTCCGGATCGGCCTTGATATGGCCATGCCCAATGATGTGACCTAAATACTTCACCTCCGTCATCACAAACTGACTCTTCCGTATGTTGATGGTTAATCTTGCCCTCCGGATGTGTAGAGCCACCTCCTGAAGCAGGTCGATGTGTTCGTCAAAGGTCTCGGTTATAAGCAACAGATCATCCAAGTAAACGAAAACTTGGTGCCGCAAATGAGGTGGTATCACCTTATCCATAAGGCGCGTCATTGTTTGGGGGGCATTGCACAATCCGAATGGCATGGTCACGAATTGATACAGGGGCCGACCTGGGACTGTGAAGGCTATTTTCTCCTTTGAACCAAGGTCTAAAGGAATTTGCCAGAAGGCGTCCTTGAGGTCTAAGCTCGTGATGAAATGGGCTTTAGGCAACCGACTCAAAATGCCTTCCATCAACGGTAGAGGGTATGCGTCCTTGACAGTGACGGCGTTCAAGCGTCTGGCATCTAAGCATAGCCGGACCTTGTTCGGCTTGACAACTAAGGTGACTGGGGAAGCCCACGCGCTCTGTGATTCTTCGATTACGCCTAATGCTAGCATTCGATCCACTTCGGCATATAACGACTTTTCCTTCGCCGGAGATATGGCAAAATGTCTCTGTTTTATGGGTTTAGCATCCCCCACATCTATAGTGTGGAACACCAGGGCAGTCCGCCCGAGACCTTCCTTCTCATGCGATGGAAAAGCCGATATAGCCGAGTCAAGACGCAGTTGCTGATTTACATCCAGTGTATGTCGTAATAAGTGAGTGGGTTGAGATTGGTCAGGAACTGTGGTGACGGACTCCAGGGTCGTACCGGAAAATAGTGCCGGGGCCAAGTTAAATTTTCGAAGGAAATCCACTCCTAGATAAAGATTCTGGGTTAATTGAGGTATGATGAAAAATTCCAGAGGTTTAGTTACTCCTTTAAAGGTGACATCCGTCATAATTTTTCCCACTACAGAGTGACGAGTTCCATCCGCCGTGCTTAACCAGGAGGTGAAATGACGGATTTGGTCCGCGTGCATTGCCAGTACCTCCCCTGCAAAATCGGCGGATATGCAATTCACACTGGCTCCCGTATCGACTAAGCCTGACACTCGTTTCTGCAGGAGGTGTACTGACGCATATGGCCGAACGTCATCCCTCAATAATTCGTCTAAGTGTACGTCCTTCAGCACCTTCCTCGACTGCCTGACTTTTCTCCAGAAGCTCCGCATCCGACGCGTGGCTCGCTTTCTTCGCGGTGGGACAGTTGTAGCCAACTCCTCATGGAAGATGCGCTGTCGAGTAGCCAAATAATTCCGCAGCCTGACGTGGAAAGGTTTGACATGCCAAGGAACTTTCGCCTCACTATCATTTCCCTGCGCGTTGGCCTCGGTGAAAGATGGCTTCGGTTGTGGAACTTCGGGAGAACTGTGTTTAGTGGTGCGAGTCAGCAGAATTGGAGTCATGTCGGGAGCTTGGTCGTAGCTAGTGATGGGGTCAGGATTGGTTCGTCCGGGGTTTAGGAGTGCCGATGGGTGGTCGCGGCACTCGGTGGCAAGTTTTTTTTCGCATTTTGCAATTTGCGCAGTCAGGTGCGTATGTGTCGGCCCTCCCGCAGCGGTAATAGAAAAGCGTCGGCTCCGCTGGACATGCATAGAACCGATGCCCCGTTTGTCGGCAGTTCCAACAGACCGTCGGGCTTGTAATTGCTTCAAGGGAGGGTCGATCAATCAATACTGGGTCCTCAAGCTCCTGTGGTGCTCCGCTCCTCGGTACTGGTACTGGGTCAGCAAGCAGGTGGTCCGCTGCCATCAACTCCGCGGTATGATGATTTCGGGGATTTGGTCCCGTTATGCGAGGTTGTGGACGGAAGGTGCCTCGCCGCTCATCCAATTGTTCTTGCCTACGGGCATGGAGACGCAATCCTTGTATGGTGTTGATGGGAAAGTGCAGAAGGCTGTTCTGAAGATCCCAACGCATATTCTCTCTGATAATTTCTACCAGTTCGTCCTCGGGCATGGTGGTTCGCAAGCGAGTGCTCAATCTCACTATACTTGTGTAGTACTGGTCGAACGGTTCGTGAGCGCCTTGTTTCCGTTTTTTTAATTGTTCTTTTAGTTCTCTCTCAGTGAAGCCATCCTCAAATCGATTGCGGGAGGCTGCACTGAAAGAGTTCCAAGTGGGACGTGGCGTTGATTCCTTAAAACTCCAGTACCAGTCGGCAGCGTCACCGCTGAACAAAAGATGTGCATGCCGGAGGAAGGCCGAGGAATCACCTCCCAGGGTGCTGGAGACTAACGCCTGAATCCGGAAAAGGAACCGGTCCGCCGATATCATATCGTTGAAACCCGTAAAGTTCAGGCGCCAACTCTCCATGATACGAGGCGTCGGGTCTCGAAAAGGTGTCAATGCGTTCCCGGGGGGAATCGCATCCTCGATTGACCTGTTGTACGAAACTGCCTCAGGGACTAGAGGTACCAACGGAGGTGCGGTGCTGTGTCGTGGTCTATATTCGGGAGCTCTGGGATCCATTCCCGAGTTCCTTGGAGGTGGGACCCATTGCTCGGATGGTCGAGAGTGGGGCATAGCCACACTGGGATTGGGCTCCCAGCCAAGCGGAGTTCTCACGCGGCTGGGTGGTTGGCTCATAGGGAGGTTCTAGAGCTTTCCCTCCAGATTGCCAATCCTCTCCGACATATCTCGCATCAACGCCACGAGGGTGTCAATGGAGTGGGCGGAAGGCATGGGGGTCACCTCGGACACGTCACTTGCGGCCGGAACTTCACCGCCTACGGCTCCTTGGAGGTCTAACAGTGGTTGGGACGGTTCGGCCTCTGGAACTCCTTTCGCCACTGCCCCACGCGTTGGGAGGGGCGTTCCGATGGGGACGTCTAGGGTGGTCCGCTCGATGGGTCGCCGACATAGTGGGCAAAGCTCTGACGCGAGGAGGAGCTGTTGGACACAGGCACGATGGAAAAGGTGTCCACAATCCAATCGCACGCTGTGTACGCCCTCCACTACGTCTTCGAAGCAGATCCCGCAGTTAGCTGGTTGGACCGTTTTGGATCTGGTCCAACGCTTATCTGGGGTCCGCTTCGTTGCCATTTTTGCTGGTTTTGTTTGTTGCTAATATTACTGAGAAGAAAAAAAAATGTATGAAATATACTTATTCCTACTATATAAGTGAAAAAGAGAATTCAATACTAATTGAGTGGCCGATAGTGGCGAGCTATTAATAGTATGATAGAAAAAAAAATTTTTGAATACACACTTTCCTTTCCAGTGGTCGACTACTCCAACGGGAAATGAGAGTGCGTGGTAATCTGCCGAAGAAAGGGTGCTTTTGGTCGATTTACAAAATTTATCCCATACCCACTTACATTACAAACCGTTTCTAATCTACGTTAAATGACTCGACGAGACAAGTGGTAGAGCTACCGTAACGATTTTGTACGCGGTCAAAATTCCCGACGCGTGGAAGCATTCCGGGCTTCGCAACTCCAGCATACGCCACCGAACGTTGAACCGATACCACTCGTCTATCCCGCATACGAAATAAGTAGAATCCTTCCGCGACATAAAGGCAAGGTAGCCTTCTATTTTCTTGAGAGTCCATGCTGATAGGTAAACCCATCCGGCTGGCAGTTCCATCAAGAAAATAGAAGGTCCTTACAGGGGTTATCCTGGGACAACACATCGGAAGGATTCTGTCACGAAAACAAAATCAACCAAAGGAGAGCGGAAGCTACAACTCACGTGAAGCGACTGCTAGAGTGTATCACACAACTCCACTGCTCCTGATAGTGGGACTCGAGTACCAGAGTACCTTACATCCTCCGTAAAGGACCAACTCGTCAGAAGACGCGAATTTCTTTCCCCCAAGGGAACAAGGAGGCCATGCGAGGGTTAGCACAAGCCCTTACGGTTACAAGTGCCCAGAGTCAGACCAGCGCTAATCGGGAGTCCGTCTCAACCGAACCTACACCACCAACCCAATGGTGCGAACTTCGAACGTACTCCGAGGCCTGCCAAGGTTTTACCGGGACGGAGACGGTATGATAGTTGAATTGGAGCCATTCACACACGAGTTTCACCTCGGCGCTACTGTGCAAAGCAACTAGATCCAAACCATCACATCCGCCAGCCCAAAGCGTCAATTCCAGTTCGTTGTCCAAAGCGTAGTCCAGATACAATCAGAGTCGTTGCCTGTCATCCCAGGAGGGAACCTCATGGCACCCCCCATATCCTCGGGTCCGTGGGGGTGGCACTCCCTAAAGAATACTAGCCTCCAAGAATGTTCTTGTCGACCGGCTTTCTCCCTGCGGGAATTTCCTCGGGTACGTGGGGGCGGAACTCCCCAAAGAATGCTAGCCTCCAAGAGTGGTCTTGTCGACCGGCATTCCCCCTGCGGAATTTCCTCGAGTACGTGGGGGCGGAACTCCCCAAAGAATGCTAGCCTCCAAGAGTGCTCTTGTCGACCGGCATTCCCCCTGCGGGGAGGCCATCACTCTTAGGTACACACCGGTGATGGTGACCACCATGCTCTGAGGTGAGGGAGTTAATTTTTAATTTTTCTACTTACGCAAACTCAATATGTTTTTATATCTGCAAGTTATATTCAAGGTAAATTTCTCTTGTAAGTACTTGTATTAGCTAAACTTTTTAATTGGATCATTTCAACCTTTCCACATCAACTTAATGTAAATCTATACGACAAACTAGCTCTACATTGAAGCTTATCTAACGTCGCACGGATATCGATCACTCTTTTGGATGGTTTCCGATAGCTTTTTTAAATTATTTTTCATGGAATTATTTGCAGCTACATATAAATGAGTTGCATATTTTGAATAAAAATTTTTCTGAAAAATTATTAGAGAAGAAAAATGTTAGAAGAAGGTGGTTTCGACGTGTGCACTAATTCTCCTCAGGCCATCACTCTTAGATACACACCGGTGATGGTGGCCACCATGCTCAGAGGTGAGGGAGTTAATTTTTAATTTTTCTACTTATATATAAAAAGTTAGCTAATACAAGTACTTACAAGAGAAATTTACCTTGAATATAACTTGCAGATACAAAAACATATTGAGTTTTCATAAGTAGAAAAATTAAAAATTAACTCCCTCACCTCTGAGCATGGTGGTCACCATCACCGGTGTGTATCTAAGAGTGATGGCCTGAGGAGAATTAGTGCACACGTCGAAACTACCTTCTTCTAACATTTTTCTTCTCTAATAATTTTTCAGAAAAATTATTATTCAAAATATGCAACTCATTTATACGTAGCTGCAAACAATTCCATAAAAAGTAATTTAAAAAAGCTATCGGAGCCATCCGAAAGAGTGATCAATATCCGCACGACGTTAGATAAGCTTCAATGTAGAGCAAATTTGTCGTATAGATTTACATTAAGTTGATGTGAAAAGGGTGAAATGATCCAATTAAAAAATTTAGCTAATACAAGTACTTACAAGAGAAATTTACCTTGAATACAACTTGCAGATACAAAAACATATTGAGTTTGCATAAGTAGAAAAATTAAAGATTAACTCCCTCACCTCTGAGCATGGTGGTCGCCATCACCGGTGTGTATCTAAGAGTGATGGCCTGAGGAGAATTAGTGCACACGTCGAAACCACCTTCTTCTAACATTTTTCTTCTCTAATAATTTTTCAGAAAAATTTTTATTCAAAATATGCAACCCATTTATATGTAGCTGCAAACAATTCCATAAAAAGTAATTTAAAAAAGCTATCGGAGCCATCCGAAAGAGTGATCGATATCCGCGCGACGTTAGATAAGCTTCAATGTAGAGCAAATTTGTCGTATAGATTTACATTAAGTTGATGTGGAAGGGTGTATTTTCGTAGGGAATACTATTGTACCCGCGAAGGAAGTCCAACATGTGAAAATTCTGAACACAACAGACAACGATGTTACCATCAATCAATTCAGAGCACAAGTTGAACCCTTGAGCGATTACAGTATCCTTTCAATACATAAGAGTGACAAATGACATCAAGAAAGTCATATGTCGGAAAGTAAGCATTTCGAAAAATTGCTAGAAATGATTAACAAGGATAATTTGGTTAAACCATCCATGAAGGATCTATTGAACATTATTCGAGAATTTCAAGATGTTTTCTATCTAGAGGGAGAGAAATTAACTACAAACAACTTTTACAGACAACGTCTGCAAACAACCGACAAAAACCCGGTCTACATAAAAAGTTATATGTTGCCTCAAAACCCAAAATGACAATTTTTCGTTCGTTACAGCTATAATGACGTCAAACTCAGTCTTAAAGCTTGACATTGAAGAAGTCGAGTCGGACGAATGCCGCTAAAATTAACAGCGTTAACCCATGCCGCACGGGTGGGTCAGATACAGTCCGTTACCTAGGACCAGGTGGAGATGCTACACCTGGAAACACGAAAAATACACCTAATAACAAAATGAATGGAAATGGGAAGAATATGGAAAATGGACAGAAAAATCACTCTCAACAAAGTCAAATGAAAGTGATCCTCTATCATCTATGAAAATCAACAGAATGATTGATTACGAAATCTATGACAAATACGGGCTTCTAAAGTTTGCCGAGAAGCAGCGTCGTAACATGGTGCGTAAAGAGCTCGAAGAAAAACGTAAACAACTCCTGATCGCGCAAAACCAAAAGAACCTTCAAGATAACAAAAATGCTACTGTTGAAGAATCCCAAACGACATTAAATTAAAAATCGAACAATTAATCATCGAAGAAGCAGAAAATGTAGGGTCAGCTCTCACAGCTGAAAACGAGCGTAGAATGTATGAACACAATGAGGAACACAGAAAGATAATTGAACAGATTAAAAATCAACATGCCCTTCGACAACATCACGCTCTATGCAAGTCAATAATTGACTGCCAAATGAAATTCGGTGCATGTTATGAAGAGTTCAGTAAGAAGATTCGTGCATCGAAGCCTTCAGACAATCCTGAGAAGCTAAAACAGTCGATTATTGCTTTATTGGTGAAATATAATACTATTAGTGAAAAATTAAAAAAGTCCGCGGGAGCAGATATAGTCCTTGCTGATTTACAACAAGCTGAGCAACTCTGTATTGACCTGGAGGCTTTGCGAAAACAATTTGAAACTGATGCGCTTGCAGATGGTGCGGAAACTGTTGTTAATTCGCCCGCAGCGAATGATATGATAGCACAACGTTGACTTCAATAGTTGCAACCTTGTCGGACAATGGGTAAATGCTAAAATAAGTCGACACGCCAAGTAATGTTCAGAATTTGTTGACGAGAAAAAAATAAAATCTAAATTTGTGAACTCTTATGGAGATATTCGATTATGTAGCTTCAATAAACCTATGAGTGCTTGGATTCAACAGTGAGTCAACATAGATTGGAAGCTGGATTTTAAAAGTGTTGAGTTGTACTAGAGCCAACTGCTTCTCTGTTTGTCGATGAATGAAAAAACTAATGGGAGACCGAGGTGGATCGAATTGAAGCGTATGGTTAGGGATTTCATGGAGTTATTGATGCTTAGAACAGGGTGCAATGAATTGCCACAAGGGTTCGCGGATTTTGTTCTGTATTTAGTTTGCATTGCTCTAAAGAATGGCTCCAGCCGAAAGTATTCCAAGGAAAGACTAATGTAAGCCAAAAAGATTGTTTTAAGATGATTGGAAAGGTGCATACCCATGTAGGGCCGTCAAGCAAGCTTTAAGGATTATATTATGTTAAACTTTAATTGACCGTTTTAATACTGTTGTAATGATTTTACTTCTACGTCCGAACGTGGAACCGACCTCTCATCGGTCCTAGACGTTAAGTCTGAGTAGTGCCAACGGATGGTACCCACCGGTCAACCAATCCGTGCACCGTAATCCATTCACGCGGTGGCTGCTTGTCGGCAAGCTAGATCGGAGAGGATTTCGGTCGCGGGTCTCCGAATGGATTACGCTCATCTACAATCTTCAGCCACGAATACATGCCCGTTTTCAAACGCGTCACAAAACAAAACCATAAGGAGAGGAAACCTACTTTACGTTACTCCGTATTTCTTCATTTACTCAGTCAAGGACAAAAATCTGATTTTTACTTCGCGTTCCCGAATTTCCGACGCGGTACCGAAAAATATACTACGTTAACTCAACCCAACGAAAGCTACGTTAATAAAAAGGCAAAACAACAAAGGTACCGCGCGCGACGCGAAACTGACCTCAGCGGATTTTCTCGAACCCTACCCTCGCGACGGCATACCTACCCTGCACTTCATTTCTCGCCGAACAGAAGAACCACTGGAAAGGAAAGTCGTTATTTCGGTTTAACAATTCATTTTGTTATTTTTATTTCTTGCATCTCAATACTTAATTCGTGAACTGTTCAATTTATAGTTAATCGAACAAATTCCTTACTGGTTTCTGACAAAAATTATTTACAACCTTATGTAAACAATAATAGGGTATAATTATCAATGTTTTAGGGATATAATACAAAACTTTTTGTTAATTCTTAAAAAGATTGTACTATTTAGCAACTACGTTCATTGAAACGCCTCGTTCACTGCAAGTAATGTAGGAAATCAATTCATGTACGTTCATATACCTCCGATATAAACCTTCACTTTCTCTTTTAAAAATTACTTTGAAGATAATTTTCGCGTAAGGACACTTTCCTTTTGAAATTTATACAAAGGTGACCGAATTTGGAAAATTTAATGGGCCATTGACTGGAAGTTTTCAATTAGAAAAAGCTGGAAGAATCAAAGATAACAAGTGTTAACTTTCTTGCACCTAAGTGGCGGCCCAAAAATTATTTTCAATAGTTTTGTTTAAATTCTCAATTTTAAAGGTTACAAATTTTCCTCGGTAGTTTGTTTACACACTATTGTACTTTATTTTGTAGTATGAAGAGAAGAAAAAAAGACTTGCAAAACTACTAAATTTGACTTTCATCAATATCTCAAGTATTGTTATTTGTATCATTGGTATCTATTATTATGATATCTATTATGCCTTATTATTTTTTGTATTATTTGGTATTCATTAACATTCTTAGTATTAGGTCTTATTATTATTGGTTATTTATTATGATTGTTCGTATGATTTCTCAGTATTATTTGTTAGATATTATAGTGTTCAAATTATTTTGCATTATTATTTTTATTATGAGTTATTTATTATTAAGCTTCAATATTACAAATATGACAGTCATAAATTCTTAATTTCATTAAAATTTCTAAAAAGTTACCAGTTATTAATTCACATATCAATGGATGATTATATATTAATGCCAGTATTTCCATAGTGTAAATCTAATACAGCTTTATATAATTATGTTATTGGGGTGTTTTTTCTTTCTCTTCATTCCTTTTTTTTTTCTTTGATATATTAATAAAAAGGTAATATTAATTTATGCGCATCGTTTTCAATCTCGAAAAGCTTCCAAATTGATTCAAATTTAATTGATTTCCATAGCTATATCTTAGAATTTAATTAAATTCAATTTCGCCTCCTAATTGGAAAAATTTACAAATACAAAGATATTTTTTTTCTTTCATCGTAAGTATAAATAATATTGCATTGGGTAAAATTATCGTGCTGATTCAGATCTTAAAAGTAAGTAGGCAAGATCATCCAATATTTCATACATATAAAAAAATGGAATAGTCCTTACTGAATATCGTTGGACCGGGAATTTAAGTAAATCACTACTCCTCTTAATACATGATACCTTGTTTTTTTTTTTTTTTCTCATCATTCGCACCACCATTTTTCTCATTATTGTAATTTGCTTATGTTTTATTGAATAGTAATTGCATGATATTAAATATAATTTAACGGTTATAAGTTTTATTTAAAAATTGCGGTACTAATAATATAAACCGGGTGTCCTTGATGACTAAATTGAAACTGTTCTCATTGTTACTTTACCCCGTTTGTACGTTCCACGGAATATATCACTTCTACACACACTATGGATATCATCGTAAACATTTTTCTTTCGATCAAGATGTTTCACTTGCACTGTCTATGTTGATCATATGTATATACCTAGGATTATGAAAACGCTCGAATTTCCTTGAAAACGCAACAATAAATTCATGTTTTTTCCCGATATCAACTAAAGAACTCTTCCGCGGGACTTCCGACATGTTATCGTTCTTTACATTAGTGGCAAGTTTACTTCATAAGTCCTTCAGATTGGATCGTGTAGTAATCTAGGAGCTATGGCTCTAAAAACAGCGCTGACACAGGCACACCGCACCAACTCAATTCAACAAGGAGTAACCCTTCAGTCACCTTCCTCATCGCGACACTCGTTTTTTTTTTTTCTCTCGCATGAAAAATAATTAAAGGGAAAAATTTCTTTTGTACTTAACACCCGGGAAACAAAATTCTAAAACTGGTTTAATGTGTAGTGATTTTATTACAATATCTTTTGAACATAATTTAACTAATTGGGTGTAATGCGGTATGCAAATGCTTAGAACGAAACGGTTAACCCCTTAAATTATAGGAACGATAAAATCATTGTATCATTTAAACCCCACAAAATTTGTCAAATTTTACCCTTTCCAACCATAATATTAATTAAAAATTGTTTTGTTTGTGGGTAATTAACGCGTGCCTGTCCTATTCTTTCGATTTATTTCCGCCTTAATTACGCCTAATAATTATAAACATAAATTGCTTTCAATTGAAAACTTAATCGAATCTACAAAAAAATAAACAATTTCGAATTTTAAAAATAACCGAAATGAGTGTGCATTATCACCACCGCATGTTCACACATAGATGGCACTTTTATTTCCATATGGTACGAGCGAGGTTATTGCGTTTGCCTCGAAGATGTTTTCAGGGAACAGTTTCCCATAAACCGCTCCGGAGATAAGACGGATTCGATACAGTGCCAACAAGTGATTTGTGTGCTCGTGGTGGTCCTTGGAGGAATATGGTTGGATGGTTGACGAGGGTGACGTGCTAAGAAAACGTGAGTAAATTCATATTATTTCTTTAAGGACTATATTTTTTCTTTGTTTTGGTGAATGAGTGAAAAGTTTAAGAAACCGTCGCCTATGCAAAAGGCGGCTATACCAATTGCTTTAAGTGGTAAAGATATGTTAGCACGAGCGAAAAACGGTACTGGGAAAACCGGTACTTATTGCATCCCCGTAATCGAGCAAATCGACCCATCTCGTTGACTGCAAGAAAATTCCTTTTCGAACTAAAAAGAAAAGGGACTTTTTGGTGGATTGTTATTGCTATGAAGTTCTGTGGAAAAATCTTTTGTTCATGTAAGCTTCAAGTCAGAGACAAAAACGCAATTTAGCAAAGACTCGAGGCAACAGTTGGATAATTGGAGTTGTGCGAGTGTATAGGACAGTTAATGGTAGTTTTGTGCGTGTCCAGAGATTGCTCGGGTCAGTTAATGAATCTACGCGTGCGAATCCGCCAGCGACACAAATTATGTTTCGTAAGCGATTCGAAGGGACGACGAAGACAGGAAAGTGTGCAACATAGAGCAAATGGAATCAGTGAAGACTTTGTGCATTTGGTATGGGTTTTACTACGTTGAAAGGGGAGTATCGCTGTTCGTTAGTGGTTATTGGATTTATTAGAAACGCCAAGGTGATGCTCGTCGTAAGCCGCGACAATAAAGCGTGTATTACTGTTGTTTATCCCGATCTGCTACGCGATCTCGAACTGAATTAATGAAAACATTGGATCGAACTTCCTAAACGTGCTTAAAATAAATTTGAGCTTAACCGACAGTTTATCGGCTTTCTTTATATTGTTTCTTCATGAAATGTTAGTAACAGTATTTCCTGTGAAACTTTAGCCAGACTTAATTTGTGGAAAATAGACATTTATCAATCCACAATGGTTATTTCCGCTGAATCTTTTCGCAACTATGAACCGTTCTGAAAAATCTTCTGGCTGAGGGAATTGCTGGGATGTGTTCTAAAACTGCTGTAGCGCCATTAGATAGGATAAAAATCTTACTTCAAGCACATTCCTCTCATTACGAACATTTAGGGGTGTTTAGTGGTCTCAGGCACATAATATTGAAGGAATCATTTTGGCATTGTATAAAGGCAATGGAGCACAGATGATTAGGATATTTCCGTACGCAGCCACGCAGTTCACATCCTTTGAAATATACAAGAAGTACTTATCGCAGTTTGAACTACATTTAAAAGTTTGTATGTGGTGGCTTAGCTGGAGCTGGTGCGCGATCAATTTCATATCACTTGGATGTTACTAGAAGAAGAATGCAACTCGCAACGATGAGCCCAGATACAACAAAATTTGGGGATGGGAATGATGCAAACATTAACGTTAATTTACCGTGAAAACGGTATCGTTCGAGGATTATATTGAGGAATGTCAATTAACTATTTAAGAGCAACACCCATGGTAGCTGTTTCATTTTCCACATACGAAATACTTAAACAAGCTCTAAAATTGGATACAGGGATGAAAATTTAATTTTATATTGGCCTAAAACATTTCAATCATTAAAAGTACATACATTTGAAGCAAAAAGTGCATCGTCTTAATGCGTTATTCTCTAAGTTGCAAATAAGCCAATCGATAATATTTTGCAATTCAACGCGACGTGTGGAATTGCTGGCTAAGAAGATCACGGGACTTGGTTATTGTTGTTACTATATCCATGCCAACGGCGCAGGCGCATAGAAATCGTGTTCTCCATGAGCTTCGACAGGGGCTATGCAGAAATCTAGTCTGCTCTGATCTTTTTACACTTGGTATTGACGTATAGGCTGTGAATGTTGCTAGTAATTGCGATTTTTCACGTATGGCTGAGACTTACTCACATCGTATTGGCCGTTCAGGGCGTTTCGTACCTTCGGGTATTGCCATCAATCTAATCGCATATGAGGTTCGTTTCGATTTGCATCGCATTGAAAAGGAATTAGCCCTGAGATTAAACCAATTCCAAAAGGTGGTCGATCCTTCGCTTACGTTGCCAACTCGTTACCAAGTTTACAAAGCGGTAACGGAAACGACATGAGCAATTCATCAATCAATGAAGAAGGGAACGTGAGCAAGTGGAAGAACGTGGGGAAGAACGATGTCTGTGAAATAGTTAAATGCTACGAGTGTGTTAGTCCGTGCGGGAATGCGCGAGTGCCTGATTTATGTGTGAATGTATTCGCGTTTTGGATTTATAGTACTTTATGAATGAACAAATTGTGAATGAAACGGCGTGAATGAAAATTTCGATTTTTAATACTTATGCGAGTCGAATGATAAATTATGAAAGGGATTGTAGGGGATTGATCACCAAAGTGTTTTAAGAGTATTGGGAGGAGAAAAGAAAATTAACATCATGAAAAGAGCTAAAAGTTGGTCGCGTTAGCTTTAATGAGGAATTGAGGAAGGAGTCAGATAAACCTGTAAATAGTGCAGAATAGTTTGGCCCAATATATGGGGCCTAGAATGATTGGGCAAAACGAACTCAGGCTCTGATTTCTAGAGTCCAAATAGTAATAAAATTGAATTTAATAGGGATAAAGAAAGAGCGCACTTGGATAAAATGGTGTAAATAATAGACGAGTGGGAGCAGACGAGACCAAAATGTATGAAATAGGCAAATGCAAATGCACAGAATATTTTTTTTTTATGAACGTTTGCATGCAATCCAGTATGGATGAAAATAAGCTCATTTCGCGTCCATTACTTTATAGGTCTTTGTTCGATACTTCAAGTTCAGTATGCGTTATTTCAGGTTTGTGGCAGAGACATCTTCTACCATCCTGTGGATGCACAGCGGAAAAAGAAGAAGAAAAAAAAAAAAAAAAAAAAGGGAACTTCAGATATTGCTACTTTTTCTACGACCGTGCCTGTAACAAAATGATAGCAACTGCCAATATCGCCATGAGCCATCAGCATTAGGTCCCGAAGTGGGGTGCAACAGGTGGTTGGAAGGCCGAGGTGAAGATCTTCATATTACGGAGCGGCACATGTTGATTGGGAAACGGCGGGACCGTACTCCCTGTTTCTGGGAAACCACACCGTTTGTATGCAAAAAAGGCATTGTGTATTCAAACATAGTTCAACAAGGACTGATAAATCAACTGGAAAGTTAGATCCAGAAGAATTAGTCAAATCACTCAATCCATATATTGACCAACGGATTGCATATAAACGCAATATTAAACATTAAAAGCCGTAGAAGAAGTAGCAGCGAGCATTACCACGTTCGAAGACCATACGGTTCTGATATTCAAGGAAGTCTATATGTATTTACACTTTGATAGCTGAATTTTTTAGATGATTTTATACACCCTTAAGAGTTATTCTATGTCTTAATACTCGTGTGTTAAAAATTTGATGTATGGACGCGATTCTTCACTACCAAAAATTTCAGGACTTGCTTACCTCCACATCGTCAGCGAGCGCTCGTCGTCGAGGGAAAGGTACTGTAAGTAACCTCTTAACATTTTTTAATTAAATACTTATTGAAATTTTTTAAACAAAAAAATATTTATCGAATTTTTAAAACAAAAAAAAAAAAATATTTATTGAATTTTAATTAAATATTTATTGAGTAAAAAAAAAAAAAAAAAAAAAAAAAAATATATATATATATTTATTGAATATTTATTGAAATATTTTTTTTGAAAAATATTTATTGAATTTGTAAAAAAAAGAAAAAAAAAGAGAAGAAGAATCGTCGTAAAAAATCTATGTAAGAATTTTTTTTTTTACATAATGTATGTAGGGTGAAAGTGTGGCATCTACAAGAGCTAACCACAATAATTATAATACTACAGGAAATCAGAAAAAAAATGAATTTTCGTATAATGTTAATCTTCTTCTAATATCAATTTCCCTCTTTCAACGATTAAATGCTTTTCAATATGGTGTTGTAAATTGCTGTGCTGATTGCCATAGAAAAATCATACTGTTCCATTGCTTTAACGTTGTTCGAATAAAAACAAAAAAAAATGATGGATTAAATGGAAAATCGGTCTTTTCCTTCCGGTCTTTTCCAATCGGGTATAGGACCCGGTACGGTGGCAGGCTTCCACCCCAAAATATGAGCCAGCCACCGGGTACTTAAAAATTTTTTTGTTTCAGGAGACTTTATGGGTTGAGTGGCCCAAGCCAAGTGCCCTTTTATGGCATAAAGTTATGCAATTCAATTGTATAATTCTATGACATAAATTGGTCACCGGGGTACTCCCCTTCTGATGGGAAAGTTCATATAATTCAAGTTATATGAGTTTTCCACTCAGAAGAGGAATACCTGGCCACTTCAACAGTTTAACATTGGATTTATTCCGGTTGGGTGGGCATGAAGGGGCTCCACCACCACCCGGTTGCCCCTCTTTCATTTGTGGGCCCTGAATTTACTTGGGTAAAGACGAGGTTACCCCAAGTTCGCCTTTCTTCTCAGGTTTCTCTTGTTCTCGCAACAAGTCGTAATTCCTTCGTGGAGGTTATCTACAGATTTGCGACTTCGGTCGTCCTCTCGAACTCTGCAAGCAATTCGTGAATGCGAAATGTTTTGTAGTGAGTCCTCGTGCCGGGGAAACGAACCCGCCCCACGACACCGCAATGCTAGCCTGCCAGCGCATTCACGCGTCTCCGGACGAGGGCATTCTCGGCAGGAATCAACACCTTCCTCTGCCGAGGCAGCAGAACATCGCTGCAGTCCTTCACGGACATTTATGGAACTCAGTATTCACTACCAATGGCGCCCAAGTGGGGCCCGAAAAGCCCGGCTGTATCATCAGTCGTGAGCACGAGACAGTCCATCGTCTCTAGGTGTCCCCACTAGGTGTTAGAAATTTTGGCGGGTAGATAACTCCCGAGGGTTTTTGCACTAATCGTGCCCCAGCAGCCTAATACCTTTCGAACGTGTGTAGTCCCTGGACATCAATGTCGTTTGGTCCTGCTTTTGACTTATACTTTGGTGGTTTACCACCATTGTATAACTAGTAAGGCCAAATGATATTAGAGTCCCTTTTTGTGTTCGGAAGTTATCATCCCAACATCTATTTTGCGGAGGATTCTGATCCGCTCCCCAAACCAGCGGTGCCTAAGTGTCTTAAATTACATGGATTTTGATTTCATGTGATTGGCTGATTAGCTAATCCATGACTATCCATGACAAGACACGCGCTGCTTGTGGATTAGAATCCCACCCTGGGCTGACAAGCTGTAACTTGAGAAGTTTGCTAATGAGGGATCACTTCTGAACCCTGATTTTCATGGTGCCACAAGAGAGTGTCCCTGAAACGTTTTGGAAGGATTGTGCCATGGTGTCCATACTTGGGAGGATGGACGGAAGGGAAAGACCGGTTATTATATTTTTTTTGATAGTTCAATCACCACTTAAATTTTTTCATACTTTTTTTTTGTGAGGTTCTGAGATAGTTCGCCACTGACGGCCACATAAGAATTTTAGTAACTTTTTCTCACCTTTTCTTCATTATTGTCATTATTCATATAGCTAATCTTATATACCCATATTCTTCATTATTTATTTATCTAGGTATTTAATTAGGAAAACCATTTGGATTTAAAATGCCTACAAAAAGAACTCCCGAAAGGAGAAAGTTGCGGTCGGATGCCGGACCAGCTCTATTGTGTTCCATCTGTCACGAGGACATGGACGAAACTACAAGCCAGAGGTTGCAGTGCGGACACAGGCTACATCAGCTGTGTTTGGCACAACTGCGGCAAACCTCATCCACTTGCCCGCTCTGTCGTCAGCCTTTGGAAATCGCACAGCCAGCAACAGAACGACCTCAGTCCTCCAGTGCAAGTGGAGCTGTCCCCAAAAGCGGACCCCTTCCATCCACGACAAGGAGTGCACGAGACGATGACTACAGGGCTGAAGCAGTTCCGCCTGCAGAAGAAGCGAGTCCACCGGTGGCTGTGGAAACCACAGTTCTAAGAGATCTAATGGCGCTCGTACAGGACATGTCCACCCGGCTCGCCTCTCTAGAGAGCCAGAGAGAGAACCCCGCACCATCCCGGCCAAGAACTCCTCCTATGTGGGATTCGGACCCAAATCCGTGGGATTTCCCAGTAGACTCGCGGCGTGATCCCGAACGGATCCGGCCAGGTACAGCCATGAATCCGTTGGCTCCAGTTTACCGGCCCCGATTGAGCCAAGCACCGCCACCAAATCAGGCTCCCGTGATTCTGCCGGACCAACGCTTCCATCCACACGACATGTATCGGCTGAAGCCGACACAGATCCCCAGCATCATCCAGGGATGGAATCTACATTTCAGTGGGGAACCCAACTCGATAACGGTAGAGGTTTTCATAAGTCGGGTGGAGTCACTGATTGAGCAGATGCTAGCAGGAGACCGCACAGCGCTCGCAGGGTACTTGCCTATGCTGCTTAGGGGAGCAGCCCTGGAGACATATTGGAGAATACATTCAGCTCCACCATCCATACGCTGGTCACGGCTGAAGGAGGTACTCCGCATGGAATACCCTACGGTCGACATGGACGAATTAGTCCTGGATAAGATGAATGCTAGATGGCAGCGTCCAGACGAGTCCTTCCATAAATATCGAGCCGATATCCTTCGGTTGAATGACCAGCTGTCAGAGCCATTGTCTTCTACCCAAATTCTGCGCCTGCTGAAGCGAAATCTGAGACCGGAGATTCGTCGGCATATCGTGAACTCCGATCCACAGAGTATGGAGGCCCTGCTGAGAAATGTGCGTCGCATAGAAGGGTTTGAGGAAGACCTACGGGACCGGCCATACTTACTAACCAGGACGGGTCCTCGACGAGGAATCGCGGAATTGGCCCCAGTTCATACCACCCTAGATCTGGAGGATGATTTGGACCCAGACCAGCTTGCTGTAGCGGCAGTGGGAAGTCTTACGACCTGCTGGAATTGTCACCAAACCGGACACCGGTTTATTTCATGCCGCGCAGAACGTAAGGTTTTCTGCTACGGTTGCGGCAAGCCGGACACTTACTTCCCGGACTGTTCTGAATGTGCCGCACGAAAAAACGGCCAAAAGAGTACCCGACCACCTCAGCGGTACTCGAAACCCCAACAGTAGCTCCTCAATCAGTGGCTCACCCCAACCAACATGACGTTAACCCACCAGCCATGACCATTACGACTGCGGATGTTCACTCTCTTCCGGAGACCTCACCAACGACAATATTAAAACGACCATCGCAGTCACTGCCAGAAGAACCGCGGCAGCCTCAAGTACGCACTCTAAAACCTTATCATGTTAGACTGCAGGAATATCGGGTGGCTCGAGAGCGAATATTTGCTTCCGAAGTCGTCACTTCCCGTTCGTGCACGACAAAATGGTCAACCCTTCGTTGGCGGAATTTCCGCAAGAGAGTGCGCACCTGCCGTCGAACCTTACACTCTTGTAACATCTCGGAGGTTGCTGAGAATGAGATCAGACCTTATCATCCAATTAAAGTGTTGGGCGAGACCGTGTTTGCATTGATCGACACGGGTGCCAGTATCAGTTGTCTTGCCTCGAGCTTTGGCTCGAAGGTGCTCCAAGAATACCCGAACTTGATTAAATCCTGGCGCACTGAAATCAGTACAGCTGATGGCACCAAACACCCTATACGAGGTAAACTAACAACACCCGTGACGTTCAGGGGTCAGACGAAGGATATTACCTTCTACATTATCCCGTCTTTGAATCAGAATGTATACCTTGGTGTCGATTTCGTCCTTCGCTTTGGACTGGCCTCCGATTTATTCACCGATTTGTCTTTAAAAACCAGAAATGTCAACGAAATCACTTCTACTCCCGATAGGCATGAACTGACGTCTAACCAACGGCAACGCCTGGAAGCATCCATTGCTGCTTTCCCATCTTACGCTACCCAAGGCCTTGGCCGCACCACCCTAGTCTCACACGCCATCGACGTTGGCGATAGTAAACCGATTAAACAGAGACACTACGCCATCTCGCCAGCCATGGAGAAATTGGTGTATGCGGAATTAGATAGGATGCTCGAGTTAGGGGTCATAGAAGAGTCCCAAAGCGCCTGGTCATCACCGGTAACCTTGGTGGTGAAGCCAGGTAAAGTCCGCCTCTGTCTTGATGCCCGTAAGGTAAACGCGGTTACCATCAAGGACGCGTACCCTCTTCCACTCATCGATGGAATACTAGGGAGACTACCGAAAGCCAATTATATCACCAGTCTCGACCTAAAAGACGCCTTCTGGCAAATTCCACTCGATGAGGGGTCAAGGGACAAGACCGCCTTCACAGTGCCTGGACGACCATTATATCAGTTCGTCACAATGCCCTTTGGCCTGTGTAACGCGCCGCAAACGATGACTCGGTTGATGGACAAGGTCATCCCACCTCACCTAAAACACCAAGTGTTCGTGTACCTTGATGATCTGTTACTCATCACGGAAACGTTCGATCAACACCTCCTACTCCTACAAGAAGTAGCCCTGCACATCAGTAAGGCGGGACTCACCATCAACGTACAGAAAAGTAAGTTTGTCATGAAAGAAGTCCGATACCTAGGACATGTCATAGGACATGGCACTATCAAAACGGACCCAGACAAAACTCGTGCGATTGATGAGTTCCCCTTACCAAAAACTGTGAAGCAGCTACGACGTTTCCTTGGTGTGTGCGGTTGGTACCGAAGGTTTGTTCGGAATTATGCAACAGTCTCAGCGCCCCTGTCAGACATGTTGCGGAAGGGGAAGTTCGTTTGGACCGGAATCAGCCGAAAGGCATTTGAAGAGCTTAAACAAGCCCTCACATCAGCTCCTGTCTTGCACAGCCCCGACTTCACGAAGCCCTTTTCCATTCATTGTGACGCAAGTCAACATGGAGTAGGAGCCGTGCTGGTGCAATTGACCGACGAAGGAGAGGAAGCTCCCATCGCCTTCATGTCTAATAAGCTAAATTCGGCCCAAAGAAACTATACTGTTTCCGAGCAAGAATGTTTGGCAGCGGTAATGGCTGTGAAGAAATTCCGAGCTTATATCGAGGGCCACCAATTCGAGATCATCACGGACCACGCGTCACTACAATGGTTGATGAACCAGGCAGATTTAAGTGGACGCCTAGCCAGATGGGCTCTTAAACTGCAAGGGTTCAAGTTCTCCATCAAACATCGGAAAGGAACCCAGAACATCGTACCCGACACTCTCTCACGGATGTTTTCCCCAGAGGGAGCCGAAATAACAATAAATGACGAGGACCCCATCGAAATAGATTTGGACAGCCCACATTTCGAATCAGATAGCTACAAAGAGTTGAGGCAAACCATAGCGACCCAACAAACACAGCTGCCTGATTTGAAGGTAATAGACGGCTATGTGTATAGACGAAATGAATACGCCACTGGTGATCCATGGCAGGAAGAAGAGTCTTGGAAACTCTGGGTACCGGAGGAAATGACACAACATCTGATCCTCCGCGCACATGACCATCCTTTAAGTGCCCACGGAGGGTACGGTCGGACACTACGGCGACTCAAGAAATACTTCTTTTGGCCTAAAATGGCATCCCAGGTCAAAGACTACGTGAGCGCCTGTGAGGCCTGTAAAGGCACCAAAGCGCCCAACCAGCCTCTTCGACCTCCTATGGGTCAACTCAACGTTCCAGAACGCGTGTTCCAGCGTCTATACATCGATCTACTCGGTCCATATCCTCGGTCTTCAATGGGACACATCGGAGCTATAGTCGTTCTAGATCAGCTCTCAAAATTCCCAATGGTGGAACCTATCCGTAAATTCACAACTCCATCGATCGTGAAATTCTTAGAGAACCGGGTATTCCATGTGTTCGGTGTTCCAGAGAGTGTGTACTCAGATAATGGAGTACAGTTCCGGTCTCGGCAGTTTAAGAGCCTACTTGAGCAGTATGGCGTTGAACACCAACTGACGCCCATATACTCTCCTCAGTCCAACGCATCAGAACGTTTGAACCGCATCCTATTGGCTGCGATCCGTTCCTACGTTCACCCATCTCAAAAGGATTGGGATCGTCGATTGTCCGCCATCACATGCGCCCTGCGATCCTCATATCATTCTGTCACCGGTGTCGCCCCTTACTTTGCCGCCTTTGGACAGCACATGATTTGCCATGGTAAATCATACCGACTGTTACGGCAATTAAAGTGTTTGGGAGACCCCGTCGTTGCGCTGGAGCCCCACGAACGTCTAGGAGACCTCCGCCAACAAATCGGACGGAAGATTAAGGCCGCAGGTAGTGCAAATGAAGCGCAGTACAATCTCCGGTCACGATCTGCTAATTTCAAAGAAGGAGATGAAGTTTTCCGGCGAAACTTCCGCCAAAGTGACGCCGCGGGGCATTACAACGCCAAGCTGGATAGGCGATTCCTGAAAAGCCGCATAAAGAAGGTAATGGGACCTAACCGTTACTTGATAACGGATCCATCGGGAAAAGAAGTGGGAATATACCACGCGAAGGACCTGCGTCGATAGATAATTAGTCACGTCTGTTTGTCCGTCCGCATATAGTTTCAACAAACGCACAAGGGTTGTATATTTCCGGGCAAACATTAACATAAGTCAGTCCGTCCGTCTGTCAATTGTGTTTTTCTTTTATTGTCCGTCATCTCTAGTCCCGACGCCGAAGCCAACCCATGATGCACAGAAATATCCTTCAGCTCCTTTTTCGCAATCCGCATTGCCTCGGGATCACGAGAAAATTAGCTGCCCTGTAGTAATCTAGGAGCTATGGCTCTAAAAGCAGCGCTGACACAGGCACACCGCACCAACTCAATTCAACAAGGAGTAACCCTTCAGTCACCTTCCTCATCGCGACACTCGTTTTTTTTTTCTCTCGCATGAAAAATAATTAAAGGGAAAAATTTCTTTTGTACTTAACACCCGGGAAACAAAATTCTAAAACTGGTTTAATGTGTAGTGATTTTATTACAATATCTTTTGAACATGATTTAACTAATTGGGTGTAATGCGGTATGCAAATGCTTAGAACGAAACGGTTAACCCCTTAAATTATAGGAACGATAAAATCATTGTATCATTTAAACCCCACAAAATTTGTCAAATTTTACCCTTTCCAACCATAATATTAATTAAAAATTGTTTTGTTTGTGGGTAATTAACGCGTGCCTGTCCTATTCTTTCGATTTATTTCCGCCTTAATTACGCCTAATAATTATAAACATAAATTGCTTTCAATTGAAAACTTAATCGAATCTACAAAAAAATAAACAATTTCGAATTTTAAAAATAACCGAAATGAGTGTGCATTATCACCACCGCATGTTCACACATAGATGGCACTTTTATTTCCATATGGTACGAGCGAGGTTATTGCGTTTGCCTCGAAGATGTTTTCAGGGAACAGTTTCCCATAAACCGCTCCGGAGATAAGACGGATTCGATACAGTGCCAACAAGTGATTTGTGTGCTCGTGGTGGTCCTTGGAGGAATATGGTTGGATGGTTGACGAGGGTGACGTGCTAAGAAAACGTGAGTAAATTCATATTATTTCTTTAAGGACTATATTTTTTCTTTGTTTTGGTGAATGAGTGAAAAGTTTAAGAAACCGTCGCCTATGCAAAAGGCGGCTATACCAATTGCTTTAAGTGGTAAAGATATGTTAGCACGAGCGAAAAACGGTACTGGGAAAACCGGTACTTATTGCATCCCCGTAATCGAGCAAATCGACCCATCTCGTTGACTGCAAGAAAATTCCTTTTCGAACTAAAAAGAAAAGGGACTTTTTGGTGGATTGTTATTGCTATGAAGTTCTGTGGAAAAATCTTTTGTTCATGTAAGCTTCAAGTCAGAGACAAAAACGCAATTTAGCAAAGACTCGAGGCAACAGTTGGATAATTGGAGTTGTGCGAGTGTATAGGACAGTTAATGGTAGTTTTGTGCGTGTCCAGAGATTGCTCGGGTCAGTTAATGAATCTACGCGTGCGAATCCGCCAGCGACACAAATTATGTTTCGTAAGCAATTCGAAGGGACGACGAAGACAGGAAAGTGTGCAACATAGAGCAAATGGAATCAGTGAAGACTTTGTGCATTTGGTATGGGTTTTACTACGTTGAAAGGGGAGTATCGCTGTTCGTTAGTGGTTATTGGATTTATTAGAAACGCCAAGGTGATGCTCGTCGTAAGCCGCGACAATAAAGCGTGTATTACTGTTGTTTATCCCGATCTGCTACGCGATCTCGAACTGAATTAATGAAAACATTGGATCGAACTTCCTAAACGTGCTTAAAATAAATTTGAGCTTAACCGACAGTTTATCGGCTTTCTTTATATTGTTTCTTCATGAAATGTTAGTAATAGTATTTCCTGTGAAACTTTAGCCAGACTTAATTTGTGGAAAATAGACATTTATCAATCCACAATGGTTATTTCCGCTGAATCTTTTCGCAACTATGAACCGTTCTGAAAAATCTTCTGGCTGAGGGAATTGCTGGGATGTGTTCTAAAACTGCTGTAGTGCCATTAGATAGGATAAAAATCTTACTTCAAGCACATTCCTCTCATTACGAACATTTAGGGGTGTTTAGTGGTCTCAGGCACATAATATTGAAGGAATCATTTTGGCATTGTATAAAGGCAATGGAGCACAGATGATTAGGATATTTCCGTACGCAGCCACGCAGTTCACATCCTTTGAAATATACAAGAAGTACTTATCGCAGTTTGAACTACATTTAAAAGTTTGTAGTACACGCGGATGAATTTATAGTAGGAGCTTGTGCAGGACTGACGGCTGTTACATTGGCATATCCGCTAGATACAATTCGGGCTCGTTTAGCATTTCAAGTAATGGGAGAACACAAATACACTGAAATTTTGCAGCGTGCTTCGGAAATGTTCCGCAATGAAGGCGGAATACGTGCACTTTACAGAGGGTTTTTTTTTTTTCCTACTTTAACAGGCATGGTCCCGTATGCCGGGCTGTCATTCTACTGTTTCGAGATGTTTAAATTTTTTTTTTTTTTTTTTGCATGAAGTATTTGCCAAAGTACGCATGCAATAAATGCGAAAGGAATACTGGTGGCCTTGTATTACATATACCTGTAAAACTGGTATGTGGTGGCTTAGCTGGAGCTGGTGCGCGATCAATTTCATATCACTTGGATGTTACTAGAAGAAGAATGCAACTCGCAACGATGAGCCCAGATACAACAAAATTTGGGGATGGGAATGATGCAAACATTAACGTTAATTTACCGTGAAAACGGTATCGTTCGAGGATTATATTGAGGAATGTCAATTAACTATTTAAGAGCAACACCCATGGTAGCTGTTTCATTTTCCACATACGAAATACTTAAACAAGCTCTAAAATTGGATACAGGGATGAAAATTTAATTTTATATTGGCCTAAAACATTTCAATCATTAAAAGTACATACATTTGAAGCAAAAAGTGCATCGTCTTAATGCGTTATTCTCTAAGTTGCAAATAAGCCAATCGATAATATTTTGCAATTCAACGCGACGTGTGGAATTGCTGGCTAAGAAGATCACGGGACTTGGTTATTGTTGTTACTATATCCATGCCAACGGCGCAGGCGCATAGAAATCGTGTTCTCCATGAGCTTCGACAGGGGCTATGCAGAAATCTAGTCTGCTCTGATCTTTTTACACTTGGTATTGACGTATAGGCTGTGAATGTTGCTAGTAATTGCGATTTTTCACGTATGGCTGAGACTTACTCACATCGTATTGGCCGTTCAGGGCGTTTCGTACCTTCGGGTATTGCCATCAATCTAATCGCATATGAGGTTCGTTTCGATTTGCATCGCATTGAAAAGGAATTAGCCCTGAGATTAAACCAATTCCAAAAGGTGGTCGATCCTTCGCTTACGTTGCCAACTCGTTACCAAGTTTACAAAGCGGTAACGGAAACGACATGAGCAATTCATCAATCAATGAAGAAGGGAACGTGAGCAAGTGGAAGAACGTGGGGAAGAACGATGTCTGTGAAATAGTTAAATGCTGCGAGTGTGTTAGTCCGTGCGGGAATGCGCGAGTGCCTGATTTATGTGTGAATGTATTCGCGTTTTGGATTTATAGTACTTTATGAATGAACAAATTGTGAATGAAACGGCGTGAATGAAAATTTCGATTTTTAATACTTATGCGAGTCGAATGATAAATTATGAAAGGGATTGTAGGGGATTGATCACCAAAGTGTTTTAAGAGTATTGGGAGGAGAAAAGAAAATTAACATCATGAAAAGAGCTAAAAGTTGGTCGCGTTAGCTTTAATGAGGAATTGAGGAAGGAGTCAGATAAACCTGTAAATAGTGCAGAATAGTTTGGCCCAATATATGGGGCCTAGAATGATTGGGCAAAACGAACTCAGGCTCTGATTTCTAGAGTCCAAATAGTAATAAAATTGAATTTAATAGGGATAAAGAAAGAGCGCACTTGGATAAAATGGTGTAAATAATAGACGAGTGGGAGCAGACGAGACCAAAATGTATGAAATAGGCAAATGCAAATGCACAGAATATTTTTTTTTTATGAACGTTTGCATGCAATCCAGTATGGATGAAAATAAGCTCATTTCGCGTCCATTACTTTATAGGTCTTTGTTCGATACTTCAAGTTCAGTATGCGTTATTTCAGGTTTGTGGCAGAGACATCTTCTACCATCCTGTGGATGCACAGCGGAAAAAGAAGAAGAAAAAAAAAAAAAAAAAAAAGGGAACTTCAGATATTGCTACTTTTTCTACGACCGTGCCTGTAAAAAAATGATAGCAACTGCCAATATCGCCATGAGCCATCAGCATTAGGTCCCGAAGTGGGGTGCAACAGGTGGTTGGAAGGCCGAGGTGAAGATCTTCATATTACGGAGCGGCACATGTTGATTGGGAAACGGTGGGACCGTACTCCCTGTTTCTGGGAAACCACACCGTTTGTATGCAAAAAAGGCATTGTGTATTCAAACATAGTTCAACAAGGAGTGATAAATCAACTGGAAAGTTAGATCCAGAAGAATTAGTCAAATCACTCAATCCATATATTGACCAACGGATTGCATATAAACGCAATATTAAACATTAAAAGCCGTAGAAGAAGTAGCAGCGAGCATTACCACGTTCGAAGACCATACGGTTCTGATATTCAAGGAAGTCTATATGTATTTACACTTTGATAGCTGAATTTTTTAGATGATTTTATACACCCTTAAGAGTTATTCTATGTCTTAATACTCGTGTGTTAAAAATTTGATGTATGGACGCGATTCTTCACTACCAAAAATTTCAGGACTTGCTTACCTCCACATCGTCAGCGAGCGCTCGTCGTCGAGGGAAAGGTACTGTAAGTAACCTCTTAACATTTTTTAATTAAATACTTATTGAAATTTTTTAAACAAAAAAATATTTATCGAATTTTTAAAACAAAAAAAAAAAAATATTTATTGAATTTTAATTAAATATTTATTGAGTAAAAAAAAAAAAAAAAAAAAAAAAAAATATATATATTTATTGAATATTTATTGAAATATTTTTTTTGAAAAATATTTATTGAATTTGTAAAAAAAAGAAAAAAAAAGAGAAGAAGAATCGTCGTAAAAAATCTATGTAAGAATTTTTTTTTTTACATAATGTATGTAGGGTGAAAGTGTGGCATCTACAAGAGCTAACCACAATAATTATAATACTACAGGAAATCAGAAAAAAAATGAATTTTCGTATAATGTTAATCTTCTTCTAATATCAATTTCCCTCTTTCAACGATTAAATGCTTTTCAATATGGTGTTGTAAATTGCTGTGCTGATTGCCATAGAAAAATCATACTGTTCCATTGCTTTAACGTTGTTCGAATAAAAACAAAAAAAATGATGGATTAAATGGAAAATCGGTCTTTTCCTTCCGGTCTTTTCCAATCGGGTATAGGACCCGGTACGGTGGCAGGCTTCCACCCCAAAATATGAGCCAGCCACCGGGTACTTAAAAATTTTTTTGTTTCAGGAGACTTTATGGGTTGAGTGGCCCAAGCCAAGTGCCCTTTTATGGCATAAAGTTATGCAATTCAATTGTATAATTCTATGACATAAATTGGTCACCGGGGTACTCCCCTTCTGATGGGAAAGTTCATATAATTCAAGTTATATGAGTTTTCCACTCAGAAGAGGAATACCTGGCCACTTCAACAGTTTAACATTGGATTTATTCCGGTTGGGTGGGCATGAAGGGGCTCCACCACCACCCGGTTGCCCCTCTTTCATTTGTGGGCCCTGAATTTACTTGGGTAAAGACGAGGTTACCCCAAGTTCGCCTTTCTTCTCAGGTTTCTCTTGTTCTCGCAACAAGTCGTAATTCCTTCGTGGAGGTTATCTACAGATTTGCGACTTCGGTCGTCCTCTCGAACTCTGCAAGCAATTCGTGAATGCGAAATGTTTTGTAGTGAGTCCTCGTGCCGGGGAAACGAACCCGCCCCACGACACCGCAATGCTAGCCTGCCAGCGCATTCACGCGTCTCCGGACGAGGGCATTCTCGGCAGGAATCAACACCTTCCTCTGCCGAGGCAGCAGAACATCGCTGCAGTCCTTCACGGACATTTATGGAACTCAGTATTCACTACCAATGGCGCCCAAGTGGGGCCCGAAAAGCCCGGCTGTATCATCAGTCGTGAGCACGAGACAGTCCATCGTCTCTAGGTGTCCCCACTAGGTGTTAGAAATTTTGGCGGGTAGATAACTCCCGAGGGTTTTTGCACTAATCGTGCCCCAGCAGCCTAATACCTTTCGAACGTGTGTAGTCCCTGGACATCAATGTCGTTTGGTCCTGCTTTTGACTTATACTTTGGTGGTTTACCACCATTGTATAACTAGTAAGGCCAAATGATATTAGAGTCCCTTTTTGTGTTCGGAAGTTATCATCCCAACATCTATTTTGCGGAGGATTCTGATCCGCTCCCCAAACCAGCGGTGCCTAAGTGTCTTAAATTACATGGATTTTGATTTCATGTGATTGGCTGATTAGCTAATCCATGACTATCCATGACAAGACACGCGCTGCTTGTGGATTAGAATCCCACCCTGGGCTGACAAGCTGTAACTTGAGAAGTTTGCTAATGAGGGATCACTTCTGAACCCTGATTTTCATGGTGCCACAAGAGAGTGTCCCTGAAACGTTTTGGAAGGATTGTGCCATGGTGTCCATACTTGGGAGGATGGACGGAAGGGAAAGACCGGTTATTATATTTTTTTTGATAGTTCAATCACCACTTAAATTTTTTCATACTTTTTTTTTGTGAGGTTCTGAGATAGTTCGCCACTGACGGCCACATAAGAATTTTAGTAACTTTTTCTCACCTTTTCTTCATTATTGTCATTATTCATATAGCTAATCTTATATACCCATATTCTTCATTATTTATTTATCTAGGTATTTAATTAGGAAAACCATTTGGATTTAAAATGCCTACAAAAAGAACTCCCGAAAGGAGAAAGTTGCGGTCGGATGCCGGACCAGCTCTATTGTGTTCCATCTGTCACGAGGACATGGACGAAACTACAAGCCAGAGGTTGCAGTGCGGACACAGGCTACATCAGCTGTGTTTGGCACAACTGCGGCAAACCTCATCCACTTGCCCGCTCTGTCGTCAGCCTTTGGAAATCGCACAGCCAGCAACAGAACGACCTCAGTCCTCCAGTGCAAGTGGAGCTGTCCCCAAAAGCGGACCCCTTCCATCCACGACAAGGAGTGCACGAGACGATGACTACAGGGCTGAAGCAGTTCCGCCTGCAGAAGAAGCGAGTCCACCGGTGGCTGTGGAAACCACAGTTCTAAGAGATCTAATGGCGCTCGTACAGGACATGTCCACCCGGCTCGCCTCTCTAGAGAGCCAGAGAGAGAACCCCGCACCATCCCGGCCAAGAACTCCTCCTATGTGGGATTCGGACCCAAATCCGTGGGATTTCCCAGTAGACTCGCGGCGTGATCCCGAACGGATCCGGCCAGGTACAGCCATGAATCCGTTGGCTCCAGTTTACCGGCCCCGATTGAGCCAAGCACCGCCACCAAATCAGGCTCCCGTGATTCTGCCGGACCAACGCTTCCATCCACACGACATGTATCGGCTGAAGCCGACACAGATCCCCAGCATCATCCAGGGATGGAATCTACATTTCAGTGGGGAACCCAACTCGATAACGGTAGAGGTTTTCATAAGTCGGGTGGAGTCACTGATTGAGCAGATGCTAGCAGGAGACCGCACAGCGCTCGCAGGGTACTTGCCTATGCTGCTTAGGGGAGCAGCCCTGGAGACATATTGGAGAATACATTCAGCTCCACCATCCATACGCTGGTCACGGCTGAAGGAGGTACTCCGCATGGAATACCCTACGGTCGACATGGACGAATTAGTCCTGGATAAGATGAATGCTAGATGGCAGCGTCCAGACGAGTCCTTCCATAAATATCGAGCCGATATCCTTCGGTTGAATGACCAGCTGTCAGAGCCATTGTCTTCTACCCAAATTCTGCGCCTGCTAAAGCGAAATCTGAGACCGGAGATTCGTCGGCATATCGTGAACTCCGATCCACAGAGTATGGAGGCCCTGCTGAGAAATGTGCGTCGCATAGAAGGGTTTGAGGAAGACCTACGGGACCGGCCATACTTACTAACCAGGACGGGTCCTCGACGAGGAATCGCGGAATTGGCCCCAGTTCATACCACCCTAGATCTGGAGGATGATTTGGACCCAGACCAGCTTGCTGTAGCGGCAGTGGGAAGTCTTACGACCTGCTGGAATTGTCACCAAACCGGACACCGGTTTATTTCATGCCGCGCAGAACGTAAGGTTTTCTGCTACGGTTGCGGCAAGCCGGACACTTACTTCCCGGACTGTTCTGAATGTGCCGCACGAAAAAACGGCCAAAAGAGTACCCGACCACCTCAGCGGTACTCGAAACCCCAACAGTAGCTCCTCAATCAGTGGCTCACCCCAACCAACATGACGTTAACCCACCAGCCATGACCATTACGACTGCGGATGTTCACTCTCTTCCGGAGACCTCACCAACGACAATATTAAAACGACCATCGCAGTCACTGCCAGAAGAACCGCGGCAGCCTCAAGTACGCACTCTAAAACCTTATCATGTTAGACTGCAGGAATATCGGGTGGCTCGAGAGCGAATATTTGCTTCCGAAGTCGTCACTTCCCGTTCGTGCACGACAAAATGGTCAACCCTTCGTTGGCGGAATTTCCGCAAGAGAGTGCGCACCTGCCGTCGAACCTTACACTCTTGTAACATCTCGGAGGTTGCTGAGAATGAGATCAGACCTTATCATCCAATTAAAGTGTTGGGCGAGACCGTGTTTGCATTGATCGACACGGGTGCCAGTATCAGTTGTCTTGCCTCGAGCTTTGGCTCGAAGGTGCTCCAAGAATACCCGAACTTGATTAAATCCTGGCGCACTGAAATCAGTACAGCTGATGGCACCAAACACCCTATACGAGGTAAACTAACAACACCCGTGACGTTCAGGGGTCAGACGAAGGATATTACCTTCTACATTATCCCGTCTTTGAATCAGAATGTATACCTTGGTGTCGATTTCGTCCTTCGCTTTGGACTGGCCTCCGATTTATTCACCGATTTGTCTTTAAAAACCAGAAATGTCAACGAAATCACTTCTACTCCCGATAGGCATGAACTGACGTCTAACCAACGGCAACGCCTGGAAGCATCCATTGCTGCTTTCCCATCTTACGCTACCCAAGGCCTTGGCCGCACCACCCTAGTCTCACACGCCATCGACGTTGGCGATAGTAAACCGATTAAACAGAGACACTACGCCATCTCGCCAGCCATGGAGAAATTGGTGTATGCGGAATTAGATAGGATGCTCGAGTTAGGGGTCATAGAAGAGTCCCAAAGCGCCTGGTCATCACCGGTAACCTTGGTGGTGAAGCCAGGTAAAGTCCGCCTCTGTCTTGATGCCCGTAAGGTAAACGCGGTTACCATCAAGGACGCGTACCCTCTTCCACTCATCGATGGAATACTAGGGAGACTACCGAAAGCCAATTATATCACCAGTCTCGACCTAAAAGACGCCTTCTGGCAAATTCCACTCGATGAGGGGTCAAGGGACAAGACCGCCTTCACAGTGCCTGGACGACCATTATATCAGTTCGTCACAATGCCCTTTGGCCTGTGTAACGCGCCGCAAACGATGACTCGGTTGATGGACAAGGTCATCCCACCTCACCTAAAACACCAAGTGTTCGTGTACCTTGATGATCTGTTACTCATCACGGAAACGTTCGATCAACACCTCCTACTCCTACAAGAAGTAGCCCTGCACATCAGTAAGGCGGGACTCACCATCAACGTACAGAAAAGTAAGTTTGTCATGAAAGAAGTCCGATACCTAGGACATGTCATAGGACATGGCACTATCAAAACGGACCCAGACAAAACTCGTGCGATTGATGAGTTCCCCTTACCAAAAACTGTGAAGCAGCTACGACGTTTCCTTGGTGTGTGCGGTTGGTACCGAAGGTTTGTTCGGAATTATGCAACAGTCTCAGCGCCCCTGTCAGACATGTTGCGGAAGGGGAAGTTCGTTTGGACCGGAATCAGCCGAAAGGCATTTGAAGAGCTTAAACAAGCCCTCACATCAGCTCCTGTCTTGCACAGCCCCGACTTCACGAAGCCCTTTTCCATTCATTGTGACGCAAGTCAACATGGAGTAGGAGCCGTGCTGGTGCAATTGACCGACGAAGGAGAGGAAGCTCCCATCGCCTTCATGTCTAATAAGCTAAATTCGGCCCAAAGAAACTATACTGTTTCCGAGCAAGAATGTTTGGCAGCGGTAATGGCTGTGAAGAAATTCCGAGCTTATATCGAGGGCCACCAATTCGAGATCATCACGGACCACGCGTCACTACAATGGTTGATGAACCAGGCAGATTTAAGTGGACGCCTAGCCAGATGGGCTCTTAAACTGCAAGGGTTCAAGTTCTCCATCAAACATCGGAAAGGAACCCAGAACATCGTACCCGACACTCTCTCACGGATGTTTTCCCCAGAGGGAGCCGAAATAACAATAAATGACGAGGACCCCATCGAAATAGATTTGGACAGCCCACATTTCGAATCAGATAGCTACAAAGAGTTGAGGCAAACCATAGCGACCCAACAAACACAGCTGCCTGATTTGAAGGTAATAGACGGCTATGTGTATAGACGAAATGAATACGCCACTGGTGATCCATGGCAGGAAGAAGAGTCTTGGAAACTCTGGGTACCGGAGGAAATGACACAACATCTGATCCTCCGCGCACATGACCATCCTTTAAGTGCCCACGGAGGGTACGGTCGGACACTACGGCGACTCAAGAAATACTTCTTTTGGCCTAAAATGGCATCCCAGGTCAAAGACTACGTGAGCGCCTGTGAGGCCTGTAAAGGCACCAAAGCGCCCAACCAGCCTCTTCGACCTCCTATGGGTCAACTCAACGTTCCAGAACGCGTGTTCCAGCGTCTATACATCGATCTACTCGGTCCATATCCTCGGTCTTCAATGGGACACATCGGAGCTATAGTCGTTCTAGATCAGCTCTCAAAATTCCCAATGGTGGAACCTATCCGTAAATTCACAACTCCATCGATCGTGAAATTCTTAGAGAACCGGGTATTCCATGTGTTCGGTGTTCCAGAGAGTGTGTACTCAGATAATGGAGTACAGTTCCGGTCTCGGCAGTTTAAGAGCCTACTTGAGCAGTATGGCGTTGAACACCAACTGACGCCCATATACTCTCCTCAGTCCAACGCATCAGAACGTTTGAACCGCATCCTATTGGCTGCGATCCGTTCCTACGTTCACCCATCTCAAAAGGATTGGGATCGTCGATTGTCCGCCATCACATGCGCCCTGCGATCCTCATATCATTCTGTCACCGGTGTCGCCCCTTACTTTGCCGCCTTTGGACAGCACATGATTTGCCATGGTAAATCATACCGACTGTTACGGCAATTAAAGTGTTTGGGAGACCCCGTCGTTGCGCTGGAGCCCCACGAACGTCTAGGAGACCTCCGCCAACAAATCGGACGGAAGATTAAGGCCGCAGGTAGTGCAAATGAAGCGCAGTACAATCTCCGGTCACGATCTGCTAATTTCAAAGAAGGAGATGAAGTTTTCCGGCGAAACTTCCGCCAAAGTGACGCCGCGGGGCATTACAACGCCAAGCTGGATAGGCGATTCCTGAAAAGCCGCATAAAGAAGGTAATGGGACCTAACCGTTACTTGATAACGGATCCATCGGGAAAAGAAGTGGGAATATACCACGCGAAGGACCTGCGTCGATAGATAATTAGTCACGTCTGTTTGTCCGTCCGCATATAGTTTCAACAAACGCACAAGGGTTGTATATTTCCGGGCAAACATTAACATAAGTCAGTCCGTCCGTCTGTCAATTGTGTTTTTCTTTTATTGTCCGTCATCTCTAGTCCCGACGCCGAAGCCAACCCATGATGCACAGAAATATCCTTCAGCTCCTTTTTCGCAATCCGCATTGCCTCGGGATCACGAGAAAATTAGCTGCCCTGTAGTAATCTAGGAGCTATGGCTCTAAAAGCAGCGCTGACACAGGCACACCGCACCAACTCAATTCAACAAGGAGTAACCCTTCAGTCACCTTCCTCATCGCGACACTCGTTTTTTTTTTCTCTCGCATGAAAAATAATTAAAGGGAAAAATTTCTTTTGTACTTAACACCCGGGAAACAAAATTCTAAAACTGGTTTAATGTGTAGTGATTTTATTACAATATCTTTTGAACATGATTTAACTAATTGGGTGTAATGCGGTATGCAAATGCTTAGAACGAAACGGTTAACCCCTTAAATTATAGGAACGATAAAATCATTGTATCATTTAAACCCCACAAAATTTGTCAAATTTTACCCTTTCCAACCATAATATTAATTAAAAATTGTTTTGTTTGTGGGTAATTAACGCGTGCCTGTCCTATTCTTTCGATTTATTTCCGCCTTAATTACGCCTAATAATTATAAACATAAATTGCTTTCAATTGAAAACTTAATCGAATCTACAAAAAAATAAACAATTTCGAATTTTAAAAATAACCGAAATGAGTGTGCATTATCACCACCGCATGTTCACACATAGATGGCACTTTTATTTCCATATGGTACGAGCGAGGTTATTGCGTTTGCCTCGAAGATGTTTTCAGGGAACAGTTTCCCATAAACCGCTCCGGAGATAAGACGGATTCGATACAGTGCCAACAAGTGATTTGTGTGCTCGTGGTGGTCCTTGGAGGAATATGGTTGGATGGTTGACGAGGGTGACGTGCTAAGAAAACGTGAGTAAATTCATATTATTTCTTTAAGGACTATATTTTTTCTTTGTTTTGGTGAATGAGTGAAAAGTTTAAGAAACCGTCGCCTATGCAAAAGGCGGCTATACCAATTGCTTTAAGTGGTAAAGATATGTTAGCACGAGCGAAAAACGGTACTGGGAAAACCGGTACTTATTGCATCCCCGTAATCGAGCAAATCGACCCATCTCGTTGACTGCAAGAAAATTC
Source organism: Odontomyia ornata (assembly GCA_963969285.1). NCBI lineage: Eukaryota > Metazoa > Arthropoda > Insecta > Diptera > Stratiomyidae > Odontomyia > Odontomyia ornata. The sequence continues at coordinate 65,224,293 of OZ017743.1, read as the reverse complement.
CTTTTCGAACTAAAAAGAAAAGGGACTTTTTGGTGGATTGTTATTGCTATGAAGTTCTGTGGAAAAATCTTTTGTTCATGTAAGCTTCAAGTCAGAGACAAAAACGCAATTTAGCAAAGACTCGAGGCAACAGTTGGATAATTGGAGTTGTGCGAGTGTATAGGACAGTTAATGGTAGTTTTGTGCGTGTCCAGAGATTGCTCGGGTCAGTTAATGAATCTACGCGTGCGAATCCGCCAGCGACACAAATTATGTTTCGTAAGCAATTCGAAGGGACGACGAAGACAGGAAAGTGTGCAACATAGAGCAAATGGAATCAGTGAAGACTTTGTGCATTTGGTATGGGTTTTACTACGTTGAAAGGGGAGTATCGCTGTTCGTTAGTGGTTATTGGATTTATTAGAAACGCCAAGGTGATGCTCGTCGTAAGCCGCGACAATAAAGCGTGTATTACTGTTGTTTATCCCGATCTGCTACGCGATCTCGAACTGAATTAATGAAAACATTGGATCGAACTTCCTAAACGTGCTTAAAATAAATTTGAGCTTAACCGACAGTTTATCGGCTTTCTTTATATTGTTTCTTCATGAAATGTTAGTAATAGTATTTCCTGTGAAACTTTAGCCAGACTTAATTTGTGGAAAATAGACATTTATCAATCCACAATGGTTATTTCCGCTGAATCTTTTCGCAACTATGAACCGTTCTGAAAAATCTTCTGGCTGAGGGAATTGCTGGGATGTGTTCTAAAACTGCTGTAGTGCCATTAGATAGGATAAAAATCTTACTTCAAGCACATTCCTCTCATTACGAACATTTAGGGGTGTTTAGTGGTCTCAGGCACATAATATTGAAGGAATCATTTTGGCATTGTATAAAGGCAATGGAGCACAGATGATTAGGATATTTCCGTACGCAGCCACGCAGTTCACATCCTTTGAAATATACAAGAAGTACTTATCGCAGTTTGAACTACATTTAAAAGTTTGTAGTACACGCGGATGAATTTATAGTAGGAGCTTGTGCAGGACTGACGGCTGTTACATTGGCATATCCGCTAGATACAATTCGGGCTCGTTTAGCATTTCAAGTAATGGGAGAACACAAATACACTGAAATTTTGCAGCGTGCTTCGGAAATGTTCCGCAATGAAGGCGGAATACGTGCACTTTACAGAGGGTTTTTTTTTTTTCCTACTTTAACAGGCATGGTCCCGTATGCCGGGCTGTCATTCTACTGTTTCGAGATGTTTAAATTTTTTTTTTTTTTTTTTGCATGAAGTATTTGCCAAAGTACGCATGCAATAAATGCGAAAGGAATACTGGTGGCCTTGTATTACATATACCTGTAAAACTGGTATGTGGTGGCTTAGCTGGAGCTGGTGCGCGATCAATTTCATATCACTTGGATGTTACTAGAAGAAGAATGCAACTCGCAACGATGAGCCCAGATACAACAAAATTTGGGGATGGGAATGATGCAAACATTAACGTTAATTTACCGTGAAAACGGTATCGTTCGAGGATTATATTGAGGAATGTCAATTAACTATTTAAGAGCAACACCCATGGTAGCTGTTTCATTTTCCACATACGAAATACTTAAACAAGCTCTAAAATTGGATACAGGGATGAAAATTTAATTTTATATTGGCCTAAAACATTTCAATCATTAAAAGTACATACATTTGAAGCAAAAAGTGCATCGTCTTAATGCGTTATTCTCTAAGTTGCAAATAAGCCAATCGATAATATTTTGCAATTCAACGCGACGTGTGGAATTGCTGGCTAAGAAGATCACGGGACTTGGTTATTGTTGTTACTATATCCATGCCAACGGCGCAGGCGCATAGAAATCGTGTTCTCCATGAGCTTCGACAGGGGCTATGCAGAAATCTAGTCTGCTCTGATCTTTTTACACTTGGTATTGACGTATAGGCTGTGAATGTTGCTAGTAATTGCGATTTTTCACGTATGGCTGAGACTTACTCACATCGTATTGGCCGTTCAGGGCGTTTCGTACCTTCGGGTATTGCCATCAATCTAATCGCATATGAGGTTCGTTTCGATTTGCATCGCATTGAAAAGGAATTAGCCCTGAGATTAAACCAATTCCAAAAGGTGGTCGATCCTTCGCTTACGTTGCCAACTCGTTACCAAGTTTACAAAGCGGTAACGGAAACGACATGAGCAATTCATCAATCAATGAAGAAGGGAACGTGAGCAAGTGGAAGAACGTGGGGAAGAACGATGTCTGTGAAATAGTTAAATGCTGCGAGTGTGTTAGTCCGTGCGGGAATGCGCGAGTGCCTGATTTATGTGTGAATGTATTCGCGTTTTGGATTTATAGTACTTTATGAATGAACAAATTGTGAATGAAACGGCGTGAATGAAAATTTCGATTTTTAATACTTATGCGAGTCGAATGATAAATTATGAAAGGGATTGTAGGGGATTGATCACCAAAGTGTTTTAAGAGTATTGGGAGGAGAAAAGAAAATTAACATCATGAAAAGAGCTAAAAGTTGGTCGCGTTAGCTTTAATGAGGAATTGAGGAAGGAGTCAGATAAACCTGTAAATAGTGCAGAATAGTTTGGCCCAATATATGGGGCCTAGAATGATTGGGCAAAACGAACTCAGGCTCTGATTTCTAGAGTCCAAATAGTAATAAAATTGAATTTAATAGGGATAAAGAAAGAGCGCACTTGGATAAAATGGTGTAAATAATAGACGAGTGGGAGCAGACGAGACCAAAATGTATGAAATAGGCAAATGCAAATGCACAGAATATTTTTTTTTTATGAACGTTTGCATGCAATCCAGTATGGATGAAAATAAGCTCATTTCGCGTCCATTACTTTATAGGTCTTTGTTCGATACTTCAAGTTCAGTATGCGTTATTTCAGGTTTGTGGCAGATACATCTTCTACCATCCTGTGGATGCACAGCGGAAAAAGAAGAAGAAAAAAAAAAAAAAAAAAAAAAAAGGGAACTTCAGATATTGCTACTTTTTCTACGACCGTGCCTGTAACAAAATGATAGCAACTGCCAATATCGCCATGAGCCATCAGCATTAGGTCCCGAAGTGGGGTGCAACAGGTGGTTGGAAGGCCGAGGTGAAGATCTTCATATTACGGAGCGGCACATGTTGATTGGGAAACGGCGGGACCGTACTCCCTGTTTCTGGGAAACCACACCGTTTGTATGCAAAAAAGGCATTGTGTATTCAAACATAGTTCAACAAGGAGTGATAAATCAACTGGAAAGTTAGATCCAGAAGAATTAGTCAAATCACTCAATCCATATATTGACCAACGGATTGCATATAAACGCAATATTAAACATTAAAAGCCGTAGAAGAAGTAGCAGCGAGCATTACCACGTTCGAAGACCATACGGTTCTGATATTCAAGGAAGTCTATATGTATTTACACTTTGATAGCTGAATTTTTTAGATGATTTTATACACCCTTAAGAGTTATTCTATGTCTTAATACTCGTGTGTTAAAAATTTGATGTATGGACGCGATTCTTCACTACCAAAAATTTCAGGACTTGCTTACCTCCACATCGTCAGCGAGCGCTCGTCGTCGAGGGAAAGGTACTGTAAGTAACCTCTTAAAATTTTTTAATTAAATACTAATTGAAATTTTTTAAACAAAAAAATATTTATCGAATTTTAAAAAAAAAAAAATATTTATTGAATTTTAATTAAATATTTATTGAGTAAAAAAAAAAAAAAAAAAAAAAAAAAAAATATATATATATATTTATTGAATATTTATTGAAATATTTTTTTTGAAAAATATTTATTGAATTTGTAAAAAAAAGAAAAAAAAAGAGAAGAAGAATCGTCGTAAAAAATCTATGTAAGAATTTTTTTTTTTACATAATGTATGTAGGGTGAAAGTGTGGCATCTACAAGAGCTAACCACAATAATTATAATACTACAGGAAATCAGAAAAAAAATGAATTTTCGTATAATGTTAATCTTCTTCTAATATCAATTTCCCTCTTTCAACGATTAAATGCTTTTCAATATGGTGTTGTAAATTGCTGTGCTGATTGCCATAGAAAAATCATACTGTTCCATTGCTTTAACGTTGTTCGAATAAAAACAAAAAAAATGATGGATTAAATGGAAAATCGGTCTTTTCCTTCCGGTCTTTTCCAATCGGGTATAGGACCCGGTACGGTGGCAGGCTTCCACCCCAAAATATGAGCCAGCCACCGGGTACTTAAAAATTTTTTTGTTTCAGGAGACTTTATGGGTTGAGTGGCCCAAGCCAAGTGCCCTTTTATGGCATAAAGTTATGCAATTCAATTGTATAATTCTATGACATAAATTGGTCACCGGGGTACTCCCCTTCTGATGGGAAAGTTCATATAATTCAAGTTATATGAGTTTTCCACTCAGAAGACGAATACCTGGCCACTTCAACAGTTTAACATTGGATTTATTCCGGTTGGGTGGGCATGAAGGGGCTCCACCACCACCCGGTTGCCCCTCTTTCATTTGTGGGCCCTGAATTTACTTGGGTAAAGACGAGGTTACCCCAAGTTCGCCTTTCTTCTCAGGTTTCTCTTGTTCTCGCAACAAGTCGTAATTCCTTCGTGGAGGTTATCTACAGATTTGCGACTTCGGTCGTCCTCTCGAACTCTGCAAGCAATTCGTGAATGCGAAATGTTTTGTAGTGAGTCCTCGTGCCGGGGAAACGAACCCGCCCCACGACACCGCAATGCTAGCCTGCCAGCGCATTCACGCGTCTCCGGACGAGGGCATTCTCGGCAGGAATCAACACCTTCCTCTGCCAAGGCAGCAGAACATCGCTGCAGTCCTTCACGGACATTTATGGAACTCAATATTCACTACAATCGGATTTAACTTATATACAACATACTCACTGTAATATGGCTTTGTAGATACGGGGTTTACAAGCAAGCACGATGTTTCCAGCTTTTTGAGGTGCGTGAGTGGTTCCAAATCGCCCAACTCTTGAATATTGTTCCCAGTAAGAACTACTGACTCCGAATTGGGGATACATTCCAGCAGGCAATCGCCCATTCGTATTGTCCGGTTGTTGTTTAATGCGGCACTTTAATCTAGGCAAATAAGGACATCCATCGCATTTGCGCATCTCTGCATTGATTGATTGATGATGTCCGCGGTTAACCTAAACACCACAGAACGTTATTTTACTCGAAGCGGAAAAACAAACTTTGCATTCACCGACTTACCAATTCCAATTTCTGATATCTTTACTACTTTTGGAATAGTCGATGGATATCAGTGATGACCTATTTGTGGGAGAGTTCTTCTTCCTGTGTGACGGCCACAACTTCCACACTTTCCTCCCATGTGGCTGTCAAATCTTCTTGACATCCCAAGACAAAATTGACGTGGGATGTGCGCTCGACGCAGCCAACTTGAAATGACAAGCCACCTGGCAGCAAAGTGTGTTAGTAGTGGTAGCCAGCGGCGTCACATGATTCATTACACTGTAAAGAAAAATTTGTACAGTCACAGGCCCTTACCCGCCCCGAACACGAGCGGTCGTAGGAGGAGGTTCAAAATATAAACACTGGTGTCGCATAGGAAATGTTACCAAAGATATTGGTTGATGTTCCACTCCAGTGTTCCATTCTCAAAGCCCCTTGGAACAGGTAGATAACAGGAGCGGCCCGATGCTAACGGAACACTGCTATTACTTGTCATTATTTCTCTCTGTCGATAAGGAGAACTCTTTGAGGATGGAACACTGGAGTGGAACATCAACTCAAATTTTGTCATCATTTCCCGATGCGCCACGAACGTTGCTCTCCTGAAGTGTCGTTTGTTGTTCATGTGCTCACCATATGCAAGAAAGAGTTGCTTTCTGATGCAAGCCACTTGAACGTTTTTAAGTAAACTATTTAGAGTAAATGAAAGTTTCTTGTAGCTGGCAGTGAATTGCCTTACAGTTAGTATATTGCTATAGCCGAGACTTGATCGAATGGATAAAAAATCGCTTAATGTTATCTTGATTTAATTTAGACGAGGGAACAAATTTCAGCATATATTGGTTATAAATATGTCGTCTATTACTGTTGAATTCCTCAAACCAGCGATTATTCATTAAAATGCAATTTCTCTTTGGATGAATTATCCCGCCCCCTAATAATAAATTTATCTCGTTGATATAGGCTATAAAATTGATCGAAAGTTTTAATACGAACTTCGAATTATTTGTACGAAGCATATTTTTGAAGAGTTCATATATCTTTCTGCTTGTTAATATAATGACTAATTATTTCGAAATTACTTTTATTCATTTGGAAATTCAATAATATTATGAAATTCAAAAAAATTCATTCAATATATGCCCACAGTTAAAAGAATAATATTAACAACTCTGGGATTCTGCTTTCCGCTTTCAAGGATGAAATAGCTTCCGCATCCAGTGAGGCGCTTGAAATCAATACTGTCGCTAAGCTCGTTGCATTTGCCTGCAAAAATAAAAATGTCTGAGATCCAGATGAGATTTATAAAAATAAACAGTTTACCGATTGTTGCTAATTAATTATTTTTTCATCTCCATGTCATCGTGTATACAGTATCATTTAAGACTCCTGGAAAAAGAAATAAAATTGATTTCATCAATAAAATTATTCAAGCAATATGCTAGCAAAACTTGCCCCCAAAATGCAGTCGCTACCACGCAAAAACTAATCGAATAAAATGGTCGCCCCCGAAATGTAAACATAATCATGCATGAATTGGAAGCCGTGATTTTGAGTGAAAAAACACTTCTAAATGTTGTATTTTGTTTTACACGTTTTATCTTGTTACTAACGTATGAAATGATACTCCTGTAGGCTGAGGGTGCGTTCTTTTATTGCATATTTTCACAATGAAAGCCAAGAAAAATCAATGTTCCATTAGCATCGGACCGTTCCTATTAGATACCTGTTCCAAGATACTATCATATGATTTTTTTGCATTCGCTGTCAATTTCAGCTGTGAACGACTACAAATTCGTTCCGTGTGTAAATTTTCGGTGGAAATCAGTGAAAACATGTGATTTTTGCGTTGTTCATCAATAAGACAATAAATAACAAAATATCTATTAAATTGTGAAAGAAAACTAAATATTATCAGGAAAACAGACAATTGTGGAGAAGTTCATAAAATGAGGTGTATTGCGGGAACATGCAATAATAGAAGCCACCGTCGGCCAATAGGAGTATCATTTCATAGGTAAGTAGTAAAACAAACAATAGAAAATAAAAAACAATATCAAAACTACTGCTGCCAATTCTTGTATGTTCATGTTTGCATTTTGGGGCCGACCATTTTATTCGGTTAGTTTTCACGCAGTGTCGCCTGGATTTAGGGGCAAGTTTTTTGTTGGCATATTATTTGAATGATTTTAAAATTTTAATTCTTTTGTTAGCAGTATGTTATATGATACTGTAATTATATAAAGTTGAAAAAAATATAAATTTTATTTTCTTCAGCATTTACAAAAATCACATAATTGATAATCAATAAACGCTTTTTAAATTTCTTACCAATGAATACGAACGGGCAGCTTGGTGCAGTCTAATTAATCTCGACGGAACTAATGTGGAAAAGGCGTTCATATGCCCTGAACACCTTTTTGGAAAGCGATTTAATTAAACTCGCAACCAGAACAGTGTTGAGAGAAGGCGCGGTTCCACGTTTTGTAGAGGTAAATGGACAACAATTGGTAAAATATTCACTTTTACAAATCTCTTCTGGAACTCAGTCATATTTTTATCTTTGCACGAAAATTCAAGCAGCATAGCAACTGCATTAGTTTCAAGTGTTTCGCTGAATGGGGAAGTTATTTCATCGCCGAGGATGGTAAATAAGTTTATATTAAGCTTGTAACATTATCCTCACTTGTACTTTATAGGAACCATGCTACACCAGTGAAGCAACTGAAATCAACAGATTCGATGCTGTTGCCGATGAAATTAATATTTCGTTTTCTGAGTTGGTAATGTAAAGCTCAAACTATTGAAGAAATATGTTTACATTGGGTTTATTTTCTTCTAAGAATTCCATTCCGTACCTCCCGACCCAAATTCCAGTATCTAGTGATTATGAGTTCAAGAAATATTTTCAAAACGTTTCTGAATTTTGTTTGTGGACGTGGAATAACGATGCAACTGTTTCAAAAATAATATCTGCATCAAAAGACGAGGTACTCTAATTTTAATTAAATCTATAATGTAAAACATTAGCAGTTTCATTATTTTGTAGGTTGAAGATGAGTGCTGCAATTTAGGGTCCGAACAAGATGTCGCATTACCTGCAAGCGGGGAGTTTTTCGAGGTGCGTTTATGTTATTGGGCAAGTTATAAGAAAATCAATGTTATTTTGCAGATTTTGGGTGGTACAAATCTTATTTTACTCGGCGCACCATATTTCAGCGAGGTAAAGCAATAAATGAATAATAAACATGATTTTCATTATATCCTTTTTAAAGGCTTCACACACACAATGGTTGAACAGCAGAGAGAATACGCCCTTGGAAACATGCCCGGGTGAAGGAAATTTTATGGAAATGGATGTAAACATAGCTTTCCTAGTTTTTCATGAAATGAACTATATTGAATTCTCATTGCAGGTGCAAAACGAGTATTCTCAATTTGAGACTGAATGCAGAATGCAGAGTCCCAGTGTTGTGAGTATTATTCTTTTAAAATTAAGCATGTATTTCATAAATGCTTTTTATTGTATTGATATTAAGTTTTCAAATGAATAAAAATTATTTCAAAATAATTAGTATTTATATTAACAGAAACTTAGCATTTTTGAAATAATTTCAAGTTTGCTTTTGTTCTGTCAACTGTGTAGTCTTTTGTGTTCGACCCCCCCGAAAATCCATTTGTTTAGAAGGTAAATGTGGAAATTTATCGCAAGGAAATGAAATTTTGTAGATATTTTTCTATACTTGATTTAATTCGAACAGAGATATTATCGAAATGAATTCTATCCCGAGAATCAAATAATAACAAAGCTACGACCAAAAATAAAAGTACTTGAGAACAAACTCAAGCACAAGAAAAAATTGATTAATACACGTCGGCAAGACGAAAAAATCCCCGTTGGCAGCACCAGCCGGAAAGGTAAATTTCTCGTATGTAGCGTAAAGTTTCGAGAAAGAATTTGGCTTGCCTACTACTAAACTTCTTTCTGCAATTTCCGTAGTACCACATGGGTATTTATTAACATAAAAAAAATCTGGCCACGTTCGTTTTTAGAAACCTCTTATCGGGGCGCAAATATTTTGCTAATTAAATTGAGTTGCATGCGTATGGATTACATATTGTTGTAAACATATAAATACCGGTTTCGCCCTTCTCGCATCTGCTGTTTACACAGTTCACAGTGGTAACCACACAAAGGGTTAAATAGCTCGAAAAGTTAATTTCAAAAGATTTCCATAAAAGTTTAATCAGCACTTGCATTGCCATTAATATATACATTTCAATTTTTTTCTGATCTATGAGGGCCGTCGTTTCGATTTTTATTGAAATCGGCTGCTAAAAATATTAAGCTGTAAATTTTCAACTGTTTTATTTGTCATTCAATTTGCATAATCAAATTAAATTAACTTGCCTTAATAACTTATAATTTCAAGTTTCAACGGAATCTGTTGAGAATCTTGGCTGCTAGAGGGCTACAGAAATAAAAAAAATTGTATGCCAACCCCTATACGGGGAGACCCGCCTGTATGGGGAGACCCCCCTTAAATACCTTAAAATATTTTCTTGCACTGCAAATTTCAAGAGGCACCACTTTTGACCTACGTAGAAAATTTCCTCATTCTAGCTCATGTGGTTTGCGAGAAAACTTGTTATGACGCACGAACAAACGGGCGGATAATTATAATTTTTTAGGGTATTGTTAAAAATATTATACAATATCTTAAAAATGATCTGGTTTATAAGTTCTTTCAAGTAAAGTCATTTAAAACGTTTCAATGAAAAATATTCATTATTTCAGTTGGCACTAAAATAGCGAATTGCGCTTGCCTTCAGACCTTTGGGGGCCGCCGTTTTGAATGCATGCATTTGATTTTGGATTATTTTAAATCTTTGTATGCTAGGACCTCATCAATCAATGTACTATCTCATTCAAATAGGAGTTTCACTCTAGACAGGGCAAAATAATTCAATTTTTAAAGAAAATGGCAGCTAAAAATATCAGGCTTTAAATTTTCGACTTTTTTATTTTTCATTCAATTTTAATAATTTCCTGCAAAATACAAGAATATAGTACAGGGATTCATAATCTCAAGTTTCATCAAAATCCGTTGGAAAATGTGACCGCTAGAGGGCCACAAAAATATGAAAAAAACGCATATTTAAACGGCCGCCATTTTGAAATTTGCACATGCATGATCACCAAAATATCAAAGACTGTAGGTCTAAGTAATGTTTATCTTGAAACCAAGTTTCATATATGTCGGATTTTTGTTTTTTGCAACTCGCCATTTTGTTTTTCGCAACTCGACCTCCAGTTTTTTTTACGTAATTCTTTAGACACTTACAATTTCTATCAAACTACCGAATTTCATGAAAATCTGTTGAAAGCTTTGACCACTATTACAACAACAAAATTTTGCACGTTTTTCGACCTTTGAGCGGCCGCCATTTTGTTTCTGCCGTAAAGACTTTGGATTTTTTATTGTGAGATTCATCACATACTTCAATGAACCTTTGTACCAAGTTTCATCCAAATCGGAGCTACACTTTGGTCAGAACAGAAATCGCGATTTTTCGTCTAAAATGGCCGCCATTTTGTTTTTGCCCAGCCGATATAGCTGGTTCATGAACTTAACCGAGATAATTACCCAATACACCTTTCCTCAAAATTTGGTGAAAATCGAAGCAAAATTGCAACCTCTAGCGTGGTCACAAATTTCGTAATATCCCATATATATATATATATATATATATATATATATATATATATATATATAGATATATATATGATGCTCTCCGCAATAGGTAAATTTCTCTCGAGAAATTTACCTAAAACGAAAACTGGTGAAAGTGAACGGCCTGAAGCAGTTGCTAGCATCATTGAAAAATCGAAATTTGATATGTGAGGGCATGAGTGAAGCTTCGGAGAGTATTGTTGGAGCTAATAAACAAATTATTGAACGGCAGATTTTAAAAAGTCGAGGCAATAAACAATCGAAAACCTATTGCAATGACATAAAAGTATTTGCACTGAACTTAAGCTTTCTGTCGCCCAAAGCATATGAATACGTTCGTACTAAATTTGATAAGTGCCTGCCACATGCAAGGACCCCACGAAAATGGTATGAAATAGTTGGTTGCAAGCCCGGTTTCACAAAAGAATCGTTCGCAGCAATAAAGAAGGTTGTGGAACTGCTTCAGGCGATGAAAAAATATTTGTTAATTTGGTCTTCAATGAAATTTGTATTCGGCAGCACATTGATTGGGATGGTGAACGAGCTCATGGATTTGTAGAAGAAGATGATGGTGGTTATACCGAGACTATAGCTTCGCAAATTAAAGTCTTTATGGTAGTATTTATAAATAGACCTTGGAAAATTTCAATTGCTTACTTCCCCATCGTTAACATGAACGACGAGCAGAAATCAAATATAGTTCCCCTGTGTATAATCGACCTTCTTGTCACAGGGGTGCACGTTATAGGAATCAACTTTGATGAGGCACCAGCAAATTTTACGATGGCCAGATTATTAGGTTCCAAAGGGAATATCAAAATTGATCGTTTTGAAGGAAAAATTGCGCTACATCCAGATCCGTGTCATATATTAACACGTGTCCGTAACACATTAGCTGATTTAAAGGTTTTGGTGGATGGTGATGGTCAGTTCATTAAATGGGACTACATAGTAAAGTTACAATAACTCCAGGAAAAAGAAGGTTTGCATTTAAGGAACAAGCTTCGCAAGGCTCATGTGCACTTTGAACAGCAAAAGTTGAAAGTTCAACTAGCAGTTCAAACTTTTAACAAGTCAGTTGCTGATGCAATTGATATTTGACGACATGTATTGAAATGCAAAGAATTCGTCGGAAGCAAGGCAACCTCAAAGTTCATACGAACATTTAACGACATCTTCGATGTTCTCAATAGCAGAAGGATATCAGAATATGAATTCTTGAAAAGAGTGCTTTGTACAAATAATTCAAGCTTTGTATTACAATTTTCGATCGATGCTATAGTCAACATTAAAAAGATAAAACTATTATCAGGGCACAACATAATTCATTCCAAGAGAAGCGTTGGATTTTTAGGACTGATAGCTGGTTTGAGAAATCTAACAGTTATATACGACACATTTATAGCCAATAATATGCTAAAATTTGTTCCACTCTATAAGTTAAATGAAGACCACATCGAGCTTTTTTTTTCATCCATCAGATCAAATCTCGGGTATAGCAATAACCCAACTGTAAGGCAATTTACTGCCAGCTACAAAAAACTTTTATTTCGGTGCTAGCTTCAAGAGGGGGGAATGGGAAACTGTCTACGTCTAGAGGAAATCGTCGTACATAACGCACAAGCTGCTTTCCACATCGACGCATTCATAAAATGACTTGGGTATTACCGGATGGCAACACACAAAATCAGATCGATCATACTTGACTCCGTACATACCGAGGAGCCAATTGTAACTCAGATCGTTACTTGGTTAAATTACCCTATCGATGTTGTATGTCAAAGGCATATTCGGCGAAGACCAGCTCGCTACAAAAATTTGCCATCGAACGGCTCCAAATGGCGTCGGTGGCCGACCATTTCACGGAGATCAGACACATCGTTAAAGACGAGCAACGCGCTCTGGATGGAAGTGAAAGCGGCTATTAGGACCGTGGCAGAACAGATGATCAGGCATCAAACCCAGCGAAAGAGGAATGATTGATTCGATGATAAGTGCCAGAATGCGTTAGATAAAAAGAATCAGGCGTACAAAGAATACGTTGGCAAGAAAACCAGGACGAAGAGAGAACACTATGAAAATCTCAGAAGAGTAGCGAATAAGATAATTAGGATTAAGAAAAGAAAATACTATGACGATCAATTGATAAGTACAGATGTAAGTTTAGTGAGCAACAACACAAGACAAGTATGCAAAGTAGTGAAAACCCTGAAACGTGGCTACCAGCCCCAAACCACGCTCTGTCGTGATGACATCGGCAATATCATCGCTGATGAAACAAAAATTAATGAAAGTTGGCATCATATTTTAAGAACCTTTTTAATCCTCCGCACAGGTCCAGAGCATCAGAGCCTATAGATGTCTGCGGAGAACGTCCATTGGCCCCACCAACTCTGGATGAAATTTGTTCCATCATCAAAGCCCAAAAGAATAATAAAGCACCAGGCATTGATGAGATTCCAGTGGAGCTCATCAAATATGGTGGCATCATCAAGCTATTCACAAAGCCATCCAGTATATTTGGCAACAAGAACAGATGCCAAAAGAGTGGTGCCAATCAATTATATTCCCTATCCACAAAAAAGGTGACAAGCTACAGTGCAAAAATTATAGAGGCATATCACTACTTTGTACGGCGTACAAAATATTTTCAAAAATTTTAGAAAATAAAATCGGATCATACACCAACAATATTATTGGGGAGTATCAGGTGGGTTTAGAGCAGGCAGATCGACGATAGACTAATTGTTCACATTCAAGTAGGTATTTGAAAAGTGCTGGGAGTTCAACATAGACGTACACCAAATTTTCGTTGACTTCAAGCAAGCATACGACAGTATTGATCGTAACATACTGTACCAAATTAGTCCGTCTTACCAAAATGACAATGACGTCGACGACCTCCCAAGTGCGCATCAATAGCCAACTCACCGATGCCTTTGACACATATCGGACTAAAGCAGGGAGATGGGCTGGGCCCATTGCAATTCAATTTGGCTCTAAAGTACGTCATAAGGAAGGTACCTGTTCATACGCGAGGTACATTACCATTCAAGTCGAGCCAAGTAGAAGCCTATGCGGACGACATAAACATTTTGTTACGGTTGCTAACAACTGCCAAAGAACTCTTCCTAAAACTTGACAGCGAAGCAAAACTGGTAGGGCTACAAATGAATGAAAATACAACCAAGCTCATGACGCAGTCTTGGAAAAATGCCTCAAGTATACAAAACATCACACTTGGCGAATAAGGTATCGAAATTGTTAGCGAATTTGTGTATTTACGCGCCAAAATAACTAAAACGGGCAATGAAAGAGATGATATACGCCGAAGAATACAGGTCGCAAATAGAATATTTTATTCAGTATTGACGATCCTGAAGACCAGCTGCATACACAGGAAAACAAAGCTCCAAGTATACAAATCTGTAATAAGACCTGTATTATGCTTTGGGTGTGAAACATGGGTCCTAACCCAAGCATCCGCAAATATATTGAACGCCTTCGAGCGACGGGTCCTAAGGCGAATAATCGGAGCGAAGTTAGACGGGGACTAATGGCCAATTCAATGCAACAATGAGCTGTATGAAATTTTTGACAAGCTGGAGGTCTCAACGATTGTAAGACTGTGGAAGCTGCAATGGGCTGGCCACATGAAACGTCTGGACGAACATCAGATACTCAAAAGGGTTTTCGTTAAGAGAACTGAAGGCTGAAGACTAGTGGGGAAACCGAGGAAACGCTGAACTGACTCAGCCGACGAAGACAGTTCATTGCTGCTCGGATGTCGAAATTGGTCAATGGCGGTCAATGCATCGAGACAGTTGGAAGCGAAGGCCCGAGAGGGGCTGTAGCGCTACGAAGAAGAATGCACAAGCTTCTTGCCCTCTTCGCGCAATCAATGAATCGATTGATTGACCAGCAACGCTTGAAAAAGAAGGTAGCCAACAACTTGTATGTATGAACAGTTCCTTGATGAACGTAATTTCGCCGCTGATCCAAGCTACGTATCTAAATTTGCGAGCCACGTTATTACCTACATCGCCGGTTTTATTGTATTCAAATTGTACAATGCTTGTCAGCCATTCAAGGAGAAAATTGCTCAGAATCTTTGATATAATTTAAAACAAGGGGATTATTGAAAATATCTTCCGTAAGCTAAGTTTTCATTTGCAAAACTGCTGAAAAAGATATAAGAAGATTTCGTCATTGCACTGACCGAACGATACTGTCTTAAAACCCTCAATAGTATACTTAGCAATGTTCAAGTGGCATGCATCGGAAAGCAACACTCTTTAGAATATTGTGAGCACATAAACAGTACTTCAGCTTGTTGATTAAGCTTATAGCTGAAAAATATATTAACACAAGGTACTATTTTATTGCGAGAAAAACCAGAAAAACTTTCCCTATCTACAAAAAATATGCCAAGCTACAGTGCGAAAATTATAGAGGCATATCACTACCATGTACGGCGTACAAAATATTTTCAAAGATCTTAGAAAATAAAATCGGATCATACACCAACAGTATTATTGGGGAGTATCAGGTGGGTTTAGAGCAGGCAGATCGACGATAGACTAATTTTTTACAGTCGAGCAGGTCTTGAAGAGTGCTGGAAGTTCAACATAGACGTACACCAAATTTTCGTTGACTTCAAGCAAGCATACGACAGTATTGATCGTAACATACTGTACCAAATAATGCTTTGCTTCGGCATCCCAGCCAAATTAGTCCGTCTTACCAAAATGACAATGACGTCGACGACCTCCCAAGCGCGCATCTATAATCAACTCACCGATGCCTTTGACACAAATATCGGACTAAAGCAGGGAGATGAGCTGGCCCCATCGCAATTCAATTTGGCTCTAGAGTACGTCATAAGGAAGGTACCTGTTCATACGCGAGGTACATTACCATTCAAGTTGAGCCAAGTAGTAGCCCATGCCGACAACATAAACATTTTGTTACGGTTGCTAACAACTGCTAAAGAACTCTTCTAAAATTTGACAGCGAAGTAAAACTAGTAGGGCTACAAATGAATGAAAATAATGTAATGATTTTCTCCTTTTTAGGTTCGAACGCGGAACTGACCTCTCATCGTTTCTAGACGTTCAGTCTGAGTAGTGCCAACGGATGGTACCAACAGGTCAACCAATCCGTGCACCGTAACCCATTCACGCGGTGGCTGCTTGTCGGTCAGCTAGTTCGGAGAGGATTTCGGTCGCGGGTCTCCGAATGGGTTACGCTCATTTACATAATTCAGCCACTTATACACGCCCGTTTTCAAAACGCGTTACGAAACAAAACCATACGGAGAAGAAACCTATTCTACGTTACTCCGTATTTCTTCCTATTACCAGTCAAAGAACAAAAGCTAATTTTTATTTCGCGTTCCCGAATTTCCGACGCGGTACCGAAAAGTATACTACGTTAACTCAACCCGACGAATGCTACGTTAAGGAAAAAAGCAAAAACAACTAAGGTACCGCGTACCGCGCGCGACGCGAAACCGACCTCAGCGGATTTGTCGAAACCCTACCCTCGCGACGGCATACCTACCCTGCACTCACTTTCCCGCTGAAACAGAAAGAACCACTGAAAAGGAAAGTCTTTAATTAATAAGCATTTCATAATTTTATTCATTTGATTGAAATATGTATGTATAAAAGTTCCTTGTCAAAATACTCATTTAAAAATTATTGACTTTTTTAAGCTAATTTCCCGAATTCAAAACAAACATATAATCGATTTGACAGAAATTTACAAATAAAATCTAATGAAGTACATCAACACGATTTTTATACACATCGTTCGTCATTCAAGAATCTCGATTCATGTATTTAAAATGTTTTTCTTCATTTTTATTATTACTAATGACCTCATTATTCTTAGTTAAAAAATGACAATTCGACCTTCAATTTTTATTCTGATTGGTTTTTCTTCATATATTCACTAGTCATAAATTAAATGTTCTTCTCTATAAAAGATACTTTTAGTTTCTTTATATAATTGAGTGTAAACAAAAGAACTTGCTCCACAATTTAATTGCGTTTTTTTTTCTTTTTAATTTTACTTTAGTGATTTTGCATTAATTTTTACTTCTCAAGTTTGTCATGATTGGCTTTTTAATGCGGACTTTATCAAATATACATGTTGACCTATTTTCTTCCCAAAAAAAAACAAAAAAAAATGCGCATTTACAACATAGTTTTTTTTCCTGTTTTTTCCTCTTTCTTCTGTTAACTCCCTATTATATACTTTTATTAGCATCTAGTTCAGAACGAATGAATCTCCTTAAGTGGTGTTCCTTTCTCACTGATTTTAGTTACTTATAGGTAGATTTTATACAAACTTTTATTACATAGAGGTTTTCACATAAAATACATGAAACACTCAATTTGATTTCTTTTAATTCAATCAACGAGCAAAATTAAGATTGCAAACCTTCAGGTTGTTGTAAATATGTATAGATTTAAAACACTGGAAATCACTGCTTTTGACTTTCTTCAATGATATTGACATGTTCTTAACTATATTCAACATTTTCATAACCTACTGAAATTGCAATATTAGCTTTTATCGCTTCTTTAACTTTCAGGCACTCTAATAAAAACTTTGCTCTCAAATAACTTTAAATTTCCGATATTGCATTTCTTTATCATAAAAATTTCATACGGTCTCTTTTTCTCAAGAGTATTTGCTAATCTTCTATTCTTCAAATAACTCACTGTTTCTACTACTTTAGGCCACAATCGCTTATTTAATTTTGTTTTTTTTTTCTTTTTGATAATTTCTTCAAGGGGAATATTCGGCATGCAATTATGTCAATACATTGTCTATAATATTTAAATGTGTTTTCCCTTTTTTTTTATATGTCTATAAGAAAAGGTTAGATTGTATAGAACGGCAAAATCGTTATAAAGAGAATAATTTTTTTGTTGGGCCCAACAAGTCTACTTCTGATATTTTCATTGTTGTTGGAATTCTCTTTTTTTATTATTTTAGTAACGTTGCGTTTTAATTGCTTTTCTTAAGAGTTTCCGTTTCTAACCTTTAAATTCAAAATCGACTACTACGAGATTTCGTATTTTCTAGTCTGAGATCTACGAAATTGTCACGCAACTAGGCGTGAAGTTAACTATAAATGAAGATTAAATGAAATAATTATAAGTCCAATGCTAGATGCGTTAATGCTAAATTAGTTATACACTTCAGTCTTAAACTAAAATACTAGAATTTTGTGTTTCAGATTCTTTCAATGTCCGGCAATTTTTTATTGTTCTAGCACTTAAATACAGCACCGTTTGAGACTTCTCTGCATATTTAATTGCGAGCTAAATAAATTAAATGCAGCAACCTCGTAAAGACAGACCATAGACCATTTTTAGGGTTTTGGCTTCATTTTTAAGTAAACATAGTTTTGATTCAGTTGAGTCAATTAGACAACTTTCTCCAAATATTTTATGTGTTAATTTCATCCAGAATCATAGATTTATAAAATTGTGAAGACTCTTAACAGTTCTGAGGCACCAAATCATGCATCAAAAAAATTTGAATAAATCCGCTTCTACAGCCCTATTCGCGCTTATTAACAAATAGTTTCCGCCGCGTCTATCGTTCATTTTTGCGTGTTTACGATTTAATGAAGAGGATTTCGCGCCATACAAACACCCATTCGAACCGAACAAACACCAGTGGGTGCCGGTGATGGGATTGAGGCTGTACTTACAGTTGATGCGATAAATGCTGATGAAGCTGTTGGTGATGAACTTCCGTTTGGACTTGCCGAACTTGTTACTGAGTTCAGAGATGCATTGACTGGTGATGTATTACTACGAGTTTTGCTGTTACGCATGCTCAAATTAGTGATGGGATTATTTGTCTGAGAATCCTTAGTGCCGTTTTTGACTAGTCTTGGCGAGTCTGTTTGATCAGACCCGCTTTTTTCCTCGATGCGTCCGACTGTCAATCTCTCTTTTTCCCACTGTTAGTTCATATTTTCCGTCCCTTCAGAACACCAAGATTGCGGGGAGATAAAGAAAAATACCGTATTTTCCTCCCTCGTTGCGTCGGACTGTCAATCTGACAACATCCGACAAAACAGATGTGGACTGGGAGTCGTCGCAACTGACGCGGAATGGAACGCCACATGGCGGCAATGTGCATTTTTATTGGTCGCCAGTGGCATAGTGTTTTGATGGCAACGGTGGGGGTGCATTACCAGATGGATATGTCTTGAAATGTGTCGGGGTTTTGATTAATATTATGTTTCAAATATTTATATCCACAGATCTAAATATATGGAAAGAAAAAAAATATTTTCTGCGCAACGATATCCGCACGAAAGATGAAGTCCGCTTGCACTTCGAGGTCATACCCATCTGGCCGGGTGCAAGGGTTCGGGATTGGAATCACTTCGATTCCCGGGCGTAGGCGTCACATTACACATTCCCCCCCCCCCCCAAAATCGAAGTAATTACGATCCCGCCTCCTACGTAAAAGGTCTTGGTTAGGGCCGTGGCGGGTCGAAGGTCGATTTCGAGGAATAGGCTACAACCATTTTCGTGCAAACTCGATAGTGGCTATACAGTAGGGAGTCAGGTGTTATTCGCGGTCTTCGTCCAGGCAGAGATTTAGGTAAGCCAAGGTTTTTCGTGTGAAATAGTTGTAGTTCATCGTCTAAGGTCTTTTGCGTGGTAAATTCCCAGGGTTTTACCAGCCATGTCCGCGATGAGGTATCGTGTGGGGCTTATTACTTGTAGAACTCGACACTTCACGAATTTCTTGTCTAGTTTGGCATTATAGTGTCGGGTGGCATCGCTCTGCCGGAAGTTTCGACGATATATTTCGTCGCCTGCTTTAAAGCCAGAAGGATGAGATCGCAAGTTGTACCGCTACTCTCCCATCCGTCTACTTTCTTCAATCTTCTCCCGCAGTTGATCTCGCAGAAGTTGGAGCTTTTCGTGCGGTTCCAGAACCACGATTGGGTCCTCTAGCGATTTCAGCTGCTGCAATAGCCGGTAAGCGCTTCCATGACAGATCATGTACTGGCCGAACAATGCGAAATACGGCGAAATGCCGGTAGTGGCGTGGTACGACAAGCGCAGAGCACTAGTGATGGCGGACAACTTGCGATCCCAGTCCTTCTGATTCGGGTGGACATAGGTGCGAATGGCCGCTATGAGCGTACGGTTCAGTCGTTCGGATGCGTTGGCTTGTGGTGAATAGACGGCGGTTCGTTGGTGGATGATGCCGTATTTGGACATTAGGTCTCGGAACTTGCTGGAGGTGAACTGGACCTCGTTGTCGGAGACAAGTTTCTCCGGAACTCCAAACATGTGAAAGACTCGGTTCTCCAAGAAGCTGAGTATAGGTCCAGTGTGCATGTTACGTAGTGGTTCTATGATAGGGAATTTAGAGAGCTGATCCAGGACCACGACAGCTTCCGTGTGACCAGAAGCAGATCGAGGGTAAGGACCGATAAGATCAATGTACAAGCGCTGGAACACGCGTTCGGGGACCTCAACCTTACCCATGGGAGGCCGAAGAATGGTGTTGGGCGCTTTAGTGCACTTGCATAGCTCACAGGAGGCTACGTACGCTTTTATCTGTTGTGCCATCTTAGGCCAAAAGAAACAGGTTTTCAACCGCCTAAGTCTACGACCGTAACCGCCGTGCGCACTTGATGGGTGGTCATGAGCCCGTCTGATAAGATCAGTGGTTAATTCTTCGGGCACCCACAACTTCCGCTGTTCTACTTCTTGTATGGGGATGCGTGTCCCATCCGCCTATAAATAAATCCATCCGTCAACCGCAGTTCAGGAAGCTGGGACAGTTGATTCTGGATAGTGTGAATCAGTTGGGTGTAGCTGGCTGACTTGAAGGCAGGATGGTCCAGATCGATCAATTGGGGGCTGTCGTCCTCTTGGACCAACTCGGCTCCTTCAGGAGCGAACATTCTGGATAAGGTGTCGGGGACTACATGCTGACTTCCTTTTCGGTGGCGAATTGTGAAGTCAAATGCCTGTAGTTTCAGTGCCCACCTGGCTAATCTGCCGTTGAGATCAATCTGTCTCATTGGCCATTTCAGAGAAGCGTGGTCCGTAACGATTTCAAAGGTGTGTCCCTCCACATAGGCTCGGAAGCGTTTCACTGCCAACACCGCAGCTAGACATTCCTGCTCGGAGACCGTGTAATTTTGCTGGGCTGGGTTCAACTTGTGAGACATGAAGGCTATAGGTCTCTCCTCGCCGTCTTGTGCAACCTGGACTAAGACTGCTCCCACCCCATGTTGACTCGCGTCACAATGGATTGAGAACGGTTTGTCAAAGTCCGGGCAGTGCAGTACGGGGGCTGTAGTCAGACTCTTCTTTAGCTCTTCAAAGGCTCGCAAGCTAGGCTCTTCCCAGACGAATTTACGTCCCTTACGCAGCATGTCGGTCAAAGGAGTGGTAATGGTGGCATAGTCACGTACAAAACGCTGGTACCATCCGCATAAGCCTAAGAATCGGCGTAATTGCTTGGGGGTCTTGGGTAATGGAAAAACGTCAATCGCTTGAGTCTTGTCCGGATCGGTCTTGATATGGCCATGCCCAATGATGTGACCTAAATACTTCACCTCCGTCATCACGAACTGACTCTTCCGTATGTTGATGGTTAATCTTGCCCTCCGGATGTGTAGAGCCACCTCCTGAAGCAGGTCGATGTGTTCGTCAAAGGTCTCGGTTATAAGCAACAGATCATCCAAGTAAACGAAAACTTGGTGCCGCAAATGAGGTGGTATCACCTTATCCATAAGGCGCGTCATTGTTTGGGGGGCATTGCACAATCCGAATGGCATGGTCACGAATTGATACAGGGGCCGACCTGGGACTGTGAAGGCTGTTTTCTCCTTTGAACCAAGGTCTAAAGGAATTTGCCAGAAGGCGTCCTTGAGGTCTAAGCTCGTGATGAAATGGGCTTTAGGCAACCGACTCAAAATGCCTTCCATCAACGGTAGAGGGTATGCGTCCTTGACAGTGACGGCGTTCAAGCGTCTGGCATCTAAGCATAGCCGGACCTTGTTCGGCTTGACAACTAAGGTGACTGGGGAAGCCCACGCGCTCTGTGATTCTTCGATTACGCCTAATGCTAGCATTCAATCCACTTCGGCATATAACGACTTTTCCTTCGCCGGAGATATGGCAAAATGTCTCTGTTTTATGGGTTTAGCATCCCCCACATCTATAGTGTGGAACACCAGGGCAGTCCGCCCGAGACCTTCCTTCTCATGCGATGGAAAAGCCGATATAGCCGAGCCAAGACGCAGTTGCTGATTTACATCCAGTGTATGTCGTAATAAGTGAGTGGGTTGAGATTGGTCAGGAACTGTGGTGGCGGACTCCAGGGTCGTACCGGAAAATAGTGCCGGGGCCAAGTTAAATTTTCGAAGGAAATCCACTCCTAGATAAAGATTCTGGGTTAATTGAGGTATGATGAAAAATTCCAGAGGTTTAGTTACTCCTTTAAAGGTGACATCCGTCATAATTTTTCCCACTACAGAGTGACGAGTTCCGTCCGCCGTGCTTAACCAGGAGGTGAAATGACGGATTTGGTCCGCGTGCATTGCCAGTACCTCCCCCTGCAAACTCGGCGGATATGCAATTCACACTGGCTCCCGTATCGACTAAGCCTGACACTCGTTTCTGCAGGAGGTGTACTGACGCATATGGCCGAACGTCATCCCTCAATAATTCGTCTAAGTGTATGTCCTTCAGCACCTTCCTCGACTGCCTGACTTTTCTCCAGAAGCTCCGCATCCGACGCGTGGCTCGCTTTCTTCGCGGTGAGACAGTTGTAGCCAACTCCTCATGGAAGATGCGCTGTCGAGTAGCCAAATAATTCCGCAGCCTGACGTGGAAAGGTTTGACATGCCAAGGAACTTTCGCCTCGCTATCATTTCCCTGCGCGTTGGCCTCGGTGAAAGATGGCTTCGGTTGTGGAACTTCGGGAGAACTGTGTTTAGTGGTGCGAGTCAGCAGAATTGGAGTCATGTCGGGAGCTTGGTCGTAGCTAGTGATGGGGTCAGGATTGGTTCGTCCGGGGTTTAGGAGTGCCGATGGGTGGTCGCGGCACTCGGTGGCAAGTTTTTTTTCGCATTTTGCAATTTGCGCAGTCAGGTGCGTATGTGTCGGCCTTCCCGCAGCGGTAATAGAAAAGCGTCGGCTCCGCTGGACATGCATAGAACCGATGCCCCGTTTGTCGGCAGTTCCAACAGACCGTCGGGCTTGTAATTGCTTCAAGGGAGGGTCGATCAATCAATACTGGGTCCTCAAGCTCCTGTGGTGCTCCGCTCCTCGGTACTGGTACTGGGTCAGCAAGCAGGTGGTCCGCTGCCATCAACTCCGCGGTATGATGATTTCGGGGATTTGGTCCCGTTATGCGAGGTTGTGGACGGAAGGTGCCTCGCCGCTCATCCAATTGTTCTTGCCTACGGGCATGGAGACGCAATCCTTGTATGGTGTTGATGGGAAAGTGCAGAAGGCTGTTCTGAAGATCCCAACGCATATTCTCTCTGATAATTTCTACCAGTTCGTCCTCGGGCATGGTGGTTCGCAAGCGAGTGCTCAATCTCACTATACTTGTGTAGTACTGGTCGAACGGTTCGTGAGCGCCTTGTTTCCGTTTTTTTAATTGTTCTCTTAGTTCTCTCTCAGTGAAGCCATCCTCAAATCGATTGCGGAAGGCTGCACTGAAAGAGTTCCAAGTGGGACGTGGCGTTGATTCCTTAAAACTCCAGTACCAGTCGGCAGCGTCACCGCTGAACAAAAGATGTGCATGCCGGAGGAAGGCTGAGGAATCACCTCCCAGGGTGCTGGAGACTAACGCCTGAATCCGGAAAAGGAACCGGTCCACCGATATCATATCGTTGAAACCCGTAAAGTTCAGGCGCCAACTCTCCATGATACGAGGCGTCGGGTCTCGAAAAGGTGTCAATGCGTTCCCGGGGGGAATCGCATCCTCGATTGACCTGTCGTACGAAACTGCCTCAGGGACTAGAGGTACCAACGGAGGTGCGGTGCTGTGTCGTGGTCTATATTTGGGAGCTCTGGGATCCATTCCCGAGTTCCTTGGAGGTGGGACCCATTGCTCGGATGGTCGAGAGTGGGGCATAGCCACACTGGGATTGGGCTCCCAGCCAAGCGGAGTTCTCACGCGGCTGGGTGGTTGGCTCATAGGGAGGTTCTGGAGCTTTCCCTCCAGATTGCCAATCCTCTCCGACATATCTCACATCAACGCCACGAGGGTGTCAATGGAGTGGGCGGAAGGCATGGGGGTCACCTCGGACACGTCACTTGCGGCCGGAACTTCACCGCCTACGGCTCCTTGGAGGTCTAACAGTGGTTGGGACGGTTCGGCCTCTGGAACTCCTTTCGCCACTGCTCCACGCGTTGGGAGGGGCGTTCCGATGGGGACGTCTAGGGCGGTCCGCTCGATGGGTCGCCGACATAGTGGGCAAAGCTCTGACGTGAGGAGGAGCTGTTGGACACAGGCACGATGGAAAAGGTGTCCACAATCCAATCGCACGCTGTGTACGCCCTCCACTACGTCTTCGAAGCAGATCCCGCAGTTAGCTGGTTGGACCGTTTTGGATCTGGTCCAACGCTTATCTGGGGTCCGCTTCGTTGCCATTTTTGCCGGTTTTGTTTGTTGCTAATATTACTGAGAAGAAAAAAAAATGTATGAAATATACTTATTCCTACTATATAAGTGAAAACGAGAATTCAATACTAATTGAGTGGCCGATAGTGGCGAGCTATTAATAGTATGATAGAAAAAAAAATTTTTGAATACACACTTTCCTTTCCAGTGGTCGACTACTCCAACGGGAAATGAGAGTGCGTGGTAATCTGCCGAAGAAAGGGTGCTTTGGGTCGATTTACAAAATTTATCCCATACCCACTTACATTACAAACCGTTTCTAATCTACGTTAAATGACTCGACGAGACAAGTGGTAGAGCTACCGTAACGATTTTGTACGCGGTCAAAATTCCCGACGCGTGGAAGCATTCCGGGCTTCGCAACTCCAGCATACGCCACCGAACGTTGAACCGATACCACTCGTCTATCCCGCATACGAAATAAGTAGAATCCTTCCGCGACATAAAGGCAAGGTAGCCTTCTATCTTCTTGAGAGTCCATGCTGATAGGTAAACCCATCCGGCTGGCAGTTCCATCAAGAAAATAGAAGGTCCTTACAGGGGTTAGCCTGGGACAACACATCGGAAGGATTCTGTCGCGAAAACAAAATCAACCAAAGGAGAGCGGAAGCTACAACTCACGTGAAGCGACTGCTAGAGTGTATCACACAACTCCACTGCTCCTGATAGTGGGACTCGAGTACCAGAGTACCTTACATCCTCCGTAAAGGACCAACTCGTCAGAAGACGCGAATTTCTTTCCCCCTTAGGATGTTTTAGGCCCCACGTTGGGCGCCATTTGTAATGATTTTCTCCTTTTTAGGTTCGAACGCGGAACCGACCTCTCATCGGTTCTAGACGTTCAGTCTGAGTAGTGCCAACGGATGGTACCAACAGGTCAACCAATCCGTGCACCGTAACCCATTCACGCGGTGGCTGCTTGTCGGTCAGCTAGTTCGGAGAGGATTTCGGTCGCGGGTCTCCGAATGGGTTACGCTCATTTACATAATTAAGCCACCTATACACGCCCGTTTTCAAAACGCGTTATGAAACAAAACCAAACGGAGAAGAAACCTATTCTACGTTACTCCATATTTCTTCCTATTACCAGTCAAAGAACAAAAGCTAATTTTTATTTCGCGTTCCCGAATTTCCAACGCGGTACCGAAAAGTATACTACGTTAACTCAACCCGACGAATGCTACGTTAAGGAAAAAAGCAAAAACAACTAAGGTACCGCGTACCGCGCGCAACGCGAAACCGACCTCAGCGGATTTGTCGAAACACTACCCTCGCGACGGCATACCTACCCTGCACTCACTTTCCCGCTGAAACAGAAAGAACCACTGAAAAGGAAAGTCTTTAATTAATAAGCATTTCATAATTTTATTCATTTGATTGAAATATATATGTATAGAAGTTCCTTGTCAAAATACTCATTTAAAAATTATTGACTTTTTTAAGCTAATTTCCCGAATTCAAAACAAACATATAATCGATTTGACAGAAATTTACAAAACAAAATCTAATGAAGTACATCAACACGATTTTTATACACATCGTTCGTCATTCAAGAATCTCGATTCATGTATTTAAAATGTTTTTCTTCATTTTTATTATTACTAATGACCTCATTATTCTTAGTTAAAAAATGACAATTCGACCTTCAATTTTTATTCTGATTGGTTTTTCTTCATATATTCGCTAGTCATAAATTAAATGTTCTTCTCTATAAAAGATACTTTTAGTTTCTTTATATAATTGAGTGTAAACAAAAGAACTTGCTCCACAATTTAATTGCGTTTTTTTTTCTTTTTAATTTTACTTTAGTGATTTTGCATTAATTTTTACTTCTCAAGTTTGTCATGATTGGCTTTTTAATGCGGACTTTATCAAATATACATGTTGACCTATTTTCTTCCCAAAAAAAAACAAAAAAAAAAAATGCGCATTTACAACATAGTTTTTTTTCCTGTTTTTTCCTCTTTCTTCTGTTAACTCCCTATTATATACTTTTATTAGCATCTAGTTCAGAACGAATGAATCTCCTTAAGTGGTGTTCCTTTCTCACTGATTTTAGTTACTTATAGGTAGATTTTATACAAACTTTTATTACATAGAGGTTTTCACATAAAATACATGAAACACTCAATTTGATTTCTTTTAATTCAATCAACGAGCAAAATTAAGATTGCAAACATTCAGGTTGTTGTAAATATGTATAGATTTAAAACACCGGAAATCACTGCTTTTGACTTTCTTCAATGATATTGACATGTTCTTAACTATATTCAACATTTTCATAACCTACTGAAATTGCAATATTAGCTTTTATCGCTTCTTTAACTTTCAGGCACTCTAATAAAAACTTTGCTCTCAAATAACTTTAAATTTCCGATATTGCATTTCTTTATCATAAAAATTTCATACGGTCTCTTTTTCTCAAGAGTATTTGCTAATCTTCTATTCTTCAAATAACTCACTGTTTCTACTACTTTAGGCCACAATCGCTTATTTAATTTTGTTTTTTTTTTCTTTTTGATAATTTCTTCAAGGGGAATATTCGGCATGCAATTATGTCAATACATTGTCTATAATATTTAAATGTGTTTTCCCTTTTTTTTTATATGTCTATAAGAAAAGGTTAGATTGTATAGAGCGGCAAAATCGTTATAAAGAGAATAATTTTTTTGTTGGGCCCAACAAGTCTACTTCTGATATTTTCATTGTTGTTGGAATTCTCTTTTAGGTAAATTTCTCGAGAGAAATTTACCTATTGCGGAGAGCATCATATATATATATATATATATATATATGGGATATAACGAAATTTGTGACCACGATAGAGGTCGCAATTTTGCTTCGATTTTCACCAAATTTTCAGGAAAGGTGTATTGAGTAATTATCTCGGTTAAGTTCGTGAACCAGCTATATCGGCCGGGCAAAAACAAAATGGCGGCCATTTTAGACGAAAAATCGTGATTTCTGTTCTGACCAAAGTATACCTCCGATTTGAATGAAATTTGGTACAAAGGTTCATTGCTGTATGTGATGAATCTCACAATAAAAAATCTAATGTCGGTACAGTAGAAACAAAATGGCGGCCGCTCAAAGGTCGAAAAACGTGCAAAATTTTGTTGTTGTAATAGTGGTCAAATCTTTCAACAGATTTTTATGAAATTTGATAACTTGGTAGAAATTATAAGTATCTAAAGAATTACGTGAAAAAATTGGAGGGCAGGTTGCAAAAAACAAAATGGCGGCCAGTTAAAAGGCAAAATTTCAAAGGCTTTTTAAAGTCGCAATTTTAATCCGACATATACGAAATTCGGTTTCAAGATAGACATTATTTAGGCCTACAGTCTTTGATATTTTGGTGATCATGCATGAGCAAATTTCAAAATGGCGGCCGTTTAAATATGCGTTTTTTTCAGGTTTTTGTGGCCCTCTAGCGGTCACATTTTCCGGCGGATTTTGATGAAACTTGAGATTATGGATCTCTGTTTTATGTTCTTGTATTTTGCAGGAAATTATTAAAATTGGATGAAAAATAAAAAAGTCGAAAATTTAAAGCCTAATATTTTTAGCTGCCATTTTCTTTAAAAATTGAATTATTTTGCCCTGTCTAGAGTGAAACTTCTATTTGAACGAGATAGTACATTGATTGATGAGTTCCTAGCATACAAAGATTTAAAATAATCCAAAATAAAATGCATGCATTCAAAATGGCGGCCCCCAAAGGTCAGAAGGCAAGCGCAATTCGCTATTTTAGTGCCAACTGAAATAATGAATATTTTTCATGATAACGTTTTAAATGACTTTACTTGATAGAATTTATAAACCAGACCATTTTTAAGATATTGTAAAATCTTTTTAACAATCCCCTAAAAAAATTATAAAATCGCGACTTGTCTGTCTGTCCGTCCGTTTGTTCGTGCGTCAAAACAAGCTTTCTCGCAAACCACATGAGTTAGAATGAGGAAATTTTCTACGTAGGTCAAAAGTGGTGCCTCTTGAAATTTGCAGTGCAAGAAAATATTTTAAGGTATTTTAAGGGGGGTGGCATACAATTTTTTTTATTTCTGTAGCAGCCAAGATTCTCAACAGATTCCGTTGAAACTTGAAATTATAAGTTATTAACGCAAGTTAATTTAATTTAATTATGCAAATCGAATGACAAATGAAAAAGTCGAAAATTTACAGCTTAAAATTTTTAGCAGCCGATTTCAATAAAAATTGAAATGACGGCCCTCATAGTTCAGAAAAAATCCCCGTTGGCAGCACCAGCCGGAAAGGTAAATTTCTCGTATGTAGCATAAAGCTTCGAAAAAAAATTTGGCTTGCCTACTACTCAACTTCTTTCTGCAATTTTCGTAGTACCACATGGGTATTTATTAACATAAAAAAAATCTGGCCACGTTCGTTCTTAGAGACCTTTTATCGGGGCGCAAATATTTTGCTAATTAAATTGAGTTGCATACGTTTGGATTACATATTGAAAATCGGCGGATCATAAATTGTTTTAAACATATAAATACCGGTTTCGCCCTTCTCGCATTTGCTGTTTACACAGTTCACAGTGGTAACCACACAAAGGCTTAAATAGCTCGAATAGTTAATTTCAAAAGATTTCCATGAAAGTTTAATCAGCACTTGCGTTGCCATTAATATATACATTTTCAATTTTTTTCTGAACTATGAGGGCCGTCATTTCAATTTTTATTGAAATCGGCTGCTTAAAATTTTAAGCTGTAAATTTTCGACTTTTTCATTTGTCATTCGATTTGCATAATTAAATTAAATTAACTTGCGTTAATAACTTATAATTTCAAGTTTCAACGGAATCTGTTGAGAATCTTGGCTGCTACAGAAATAAAAAAAATTGTATGCCACCCCCCTTAAAATACCTTAAAATATTTTCTTGCACTGCAAATTTCAAGAGGCACCACTTTTGACCTACGTAGAAAATTTCCTCATTCTAGCTCATGTGGTTTGCGAGAAAGCTTGTTTTGACGCACGAACAAACGGACGGACAGACAGACAAGTCGCGATTTTATAATTTTTTTAGGGGATTGTTAAAAAGATTTTACAATATCTTAAAAATGGTCTGGTTTATAAATTCTATCAAGTAAAGTCATTTAAAACGTTATCATGAAAAATATTCATTATTTCAGTTGGCACTAAAATAGCGAATTGCGCTTGCCTTCTGACCTTTGGGGGCCGCCATTTTGAATGCATGCATTTTATTTTGGATTATTTTAAATCTTTGTATGCTAGGAACTCATCAATCAATGTACTATCTCGTTCAAATAGAAGTTTCACTCTAGACAGGGCAAAATAATTAAATTTTTAAAGAAAATGGCAGCTAAAAATATTAGGCTTTAAATTTTCGACTTTTTTATTTTTCATCCAATTTTAATAATTTCCTGCAAAATACAAGAACATAGTACAGAGATCCATAATCTCAAGTTTCATCAAAATCCGCCGGAAAATGTGACCGCTAGAGGGCCACAAAAACCTGAAAAAAACGCATATTTAAACGGCCGCCATTTTGAAATTTGCTCATGCATGATCACCAAAATATCAAAGACTGTAGGCCTAAATAATGTCTATCTTGAAACCGAATTTCGTATATGTCGGATTAAAATTGCGACTTTAAAAAGCCTTTGAAATTTTGCCCTTTAACTGGCCGCCATTTTGTTTTTTGCAACCTGACCTCCAATTTTTTCACGTAATTCTTTAGATACTTATAATTTCTACCAAGTTATCAAATTTCATAAAAATCTGTTGAAAGATTTGACCACTATTACAACAACAAAATTTTGCACGTTTTTCGACCTTTGAGCGGCCGCCATTTTGTTTCTGCTGTACCGACATTAGATTTTTTATTGTGAGATTCATCACATACAGCAATGAACCTTTGTACCAAATTTCATTCAAATCGGAGGTATACTTTGGTCAGAACAGAAATCACGATTTTTCGTCTAAAATGGCCGCCATTTTGTTTTTGCCCGCCCGATATAGCTGGTTCACGAACTTAACCGAGATAATTACTCAATACACCTTTCCTGAAAATTTGGTGAAAATCGAAGCAAAATTGCGACCTCTATCGTGGTCACAAATTTCGTTATATCCCATATATATATATATATATATATATATATATATATATATATATATATATATATATATATATATATATATATATATATATATATATATATATATATATATATATATATATATGATGCTCTCCGCAATAGGTAAATTTCTCTCGAGAAATTTACCTAAAAATTGAAAATGTATATATTAATGGCAACGCAAGTGCTGATTAAACTTTCATGGAAATCTTTTGAAATTAACTATTCGAGCAATTTAAGCCTTTGTGTGGTTACCACTGTGAACTGTGTAAACAGCAAATGCGAGAAGGGCGAAACCGGTATTTATATGTTTAAAACAATTTATGATCCGCCGATTTTCAATATGTAATCCAAACGTATGCAACTCAATTTAATTAGCAAAATATTTGCGCCCCGATAAAAGGTCTCTAAGAACGAACGTGGCCAGATTTTTTTTATGTTAATAAATACCCATGTGGTACTACGAAAATTGCAGAAAGAAGTTGAGTAGTAGGCAAGCCAAATTTTTTTTCGAAGCTTTATGCTACATACGAGAAATTTACCTTTCCGGCTGGTGCTGCCAACGGGGATTTTTAGGTAAATTTCTCGAGAGAAATTTACCTATGGCGGAGAGCATCATATATATATATATATATATATATATATATATATATATATATATATATATATATATATATATATATATATATATATGGGATATAACGAAATTTTTGACCACGCTAGAGGTTGCAATTTTGCTTCGATTTTCACCAAATTTTCAGGAAAGGTGTATTGGGTAATTATCTCGGTTAAGTTCGTGAACCAGCTATATCGGCCGGGCAAAAACAAAATGGCGGCCATTTTAGACGAAAAATCGTGATTCCTGTTCTGACCAAAGTATAGCTCCGATTTGGATGAAATTTGGTACAAAGGTTTATTGATGTATTTGATGAGTCTCACAATAAAAAATTCAAAGACGGTACAGCAGAAACAAAATGGCGGCCGCTCAAAAGCCGAAAAACGTGCAAAATTTTGTTGTTGTAATAGTGGTCAAAGCTTTCAACAGATTTTCATGAAATTCGGCAGTTAGATAGTAATTATAAGTTTCTAAAGAATTACGTTAAAAGCTGAAGGTCAGGTGGCAAAAAACAAAATGGCGGCCAGTTGAAGGTCAAAATTTCAAAGGCTTTTAAAAGTCGCGATTTTGATCGGATGTATGTGAAACTTGGCGTCAAGATAGAAATTGCTTAGACCTACAGTCTTTGGTGATCATGCATGTACAAATTTCGAAATGGCGGCCGTTTAAATATGCGTTTTTTTCATGTTTTTGTGGCCCTCTAGCGGTCACACTTTCCAACAGATTTTGATGAAACTTGAGATTATGAATCTCTGTACTATGTTCTTGTATTTTGCAGGAAATTATTAAAATTGAATGAAAAATAAAAAAGTCGAAAATTTAAAGCCTAATATTTTTAGCTGCTTCTTTAAAAATTGAATTATTTTGCCCTGTCTAGAGTGAAACTCCTATTTGAACGTGAAAGTACATTGATTGATGAGGTCCTAGCATACACAGATTTAAAATAATCCAAAATCAAATGCATGCATTCAAAATGGCGGCCCCCAAAGGTCTGAAGGCAAGCGCAGTTCGCTATTTTAGTGCCAACTGAAATAATGAATATTTTTCATGGAATCGTTTTAAATGACTTTACTTGAAAGAACTTATAAACCAGATCATTTTTAAGATATTGTAAAATATTTTTAACAATACCCTAAAAAATTATAAAATCGCAACTTGTCTGTCTGCCTGTCCGTCTGCCCGTTTGTTCGTGCATCATAACAAGTTTTCTCGCAAACCACATGAGCTAGAATGTGGAAATTTTCTACGTAGGTCAAAAGTGGTGCCTCTTGAAATTTGTAGTGCAAGAAAATATTTTAAGGTATTTAAGGGGGGTCTCCACATACAGACGGGTCTCCCCGTACAGGGGTTGGCATACAATTTTTTTTATTTCTGTAGCCCTCTAGCAGCCAAGATTCTCAACAGATTCCGTTGAAACTTGAAATTATAAGTTATTAAGGCAAGTTAATTTTTTAATTTAATTATGCAAATCGAATGACAAATTAAAAAGTCGAAAATTTACAGCTTAATATTTTTAGCAGCCGATTTTAATAAAAATCGAAATGACGGCCCTCATAGTTCATAAAAAAATTGAAAATGTATATATTAATGGCAATGCAAGTGCTGATTAAACTTTTATGGAAATCTTTTGAAATTAACTATTCGAGTTATTTAAGCCTTTGTGTGGTTACCACTGTGAACTGTGTAAACAGCAAATGCGAGAAGGGCGAAACCGGTATTTATATGATTACAACAATTTATGATCCGCCGATTTTCAATATGTAATCCATACGCGTGCAACTCAATTTAATTAGCAAAATATTTGCACCCCGATAAAAGGTCTCTAAAAACGAACGGAGCCAGATTTTTTTTATGTGAATAAATACCCATGTGGTACTACGAAAATTGCAGAAAGAAACTTTACGCTACATACGAGAAATTTACCTTTCCGGCTGGTGCTGCCAACGGGGATTTTTTTTATTATTTTAGTAACGTTGCGTTTTAATTGCTTTTCTTAAGAGTTTCCGTTTCTAACCTTTAAATTCAAAATCGACTACTACGAGATTTCGTATTTTCTAGTCTGAGATCTACGAAATTGTCACGCAACTAGGCGTGAAGTTAACTATAAATGAAGATTAAATGAAATAATTATAAATCCAATGCTAGATGCGTTAATGCTAAATTAGTTATACACTTCAGTCTTAAACTAAAATACTAGAATTTTGTGTTTCAGATTCTTTCAATGTCCGGCAATTTTTTATTGTTCTAGCACTTAAATACAGCACCGTTTGAGACTTCTCTGCATATTTAATTGCGAGCTAAATAAATTAAATGCAGCAACCTCGTAAAGACAGACCATAGACCATTTTTAGGGTTTTGGCTTCATTTTTAAGTAAACATAGTTTTGATTCAGTTGAGTCAATTAGACAACTTTCTCCAAATATTTTATGTGTTAATTTCATCCAGAATCATAGATTTATAAAATTGTGAAGACTCTTAACAGTTCTGAGGCACCAAATCATGCATCAAACAAATTTGAATAAATCCGCTTCTACAGCCCTATTCGCGCTTATTAACAAATAGTTTCCGCCGCGTCTATCGTTCATTTTTGCGTGTTTACGATTTAATGAAGAGGATTTCGCGCCATACAAACACCCATTCGAACCGAACAAACACCAGTGGGTGCCGGTGATGGGATTGAGGCTGTACTTACAGTTGATGCGATAAATGCTGATGAAGCTGTTGGTGATGAACTTCCGTTTGGACTTGCCGAACTTGTTACTGAGTTCAGAGATGCATTGACTGGTGATGTATTACTACGAGTTTTGCTGTTACGCATGCTCAAATTAGTGATGGGATCATTTGTCTGAGAATCCTTAGTGCCGTTTTTGACTAGTCTTGGCGAGTCTGTTTGATCAGGCCCGCTTTTTTCCTCGTTGCATCCGACTGTCAATCTCTCTTTTTCTGTTAGTTCATATTTTCCGTCCCTTCAGAACACTAAGATTGCGGGGAGATAAAGAAAAATACCGTATTTTCCTCCCGCGCTTTTTTCTCCCTCGTTGCGTCGGACTGTCAATCTGACAACATCCGACAAAACAGATGTGGACTGGGAGTCGTCGCAACTGACGCGGAATGGAACGCCACATGGCGGCAATGTGCATTTTTATTGGTCGCCAGTGGCATAGTGTTTTGATGGCAACGGTGGGGGTGCATTACCAGATGGATATGTCTCGAAATGTGTCAGGGTTTTGATTAATATTATGTTTCAAATATTTATATCCACAGATCTAAATATTTGGAAAGAAAAAAAATATTTTCTGCGCAACGATATCCGCACGAAAGATGAAGTCCACTTGCACTTCGAGGTCATACCCATCTGGCCGGGTGCAAGGGTTCGGGATCGGAATCACTTCGATTCCCGGGCGTAGGCGTCACATTACAATAAAACAAAGTCCATGACGCAGTCTTTGGAAAACTGCCTCAAGTATACAAAACATCACCCTTGGCGAATAAGGTATCGAAATTGTTAGCGAATTTGTGTATTTACGCGCCAAAATAACTGAAACGGGCAATGAAAGAGACGAAATAGGCCGAAGAATACAGGTCGCAAATAGAATATTTTATTCAGTATTGACGATCCTGAAGACCAGCTGCATACACAGGAAAACAAAGCTCGAAGTATACAAATCTGTGATAAGACCTGTGTTATGCTATGAGTTTGAAACATGGACCCTAACCCGAGCATCCGCAAATATATTGAACGCCTTTGAGTGACGGGTCCTAAGGCAAATAATCGGAGCGAAGCTAGATGGGCACCAATGGCAAATTCAATACAACCATGAGCTGTATGAAATTTTTGACGAGCCGGAGGTCTCAACGATTATAAGACTGCGGAAGCTGCAATGGGCTGGCCACATGAATCGTATGGACGAACAACAGATACCCAAAAGGATTTTCGTTGGAAGAACTGAAGGGAGTAGGCCAGTGGGAAAACCGAGGAAACGCTGGTCTGACTCGGTCGACGAAGACAGTTCATCGCTGCTCGGATTTCGAAATTGGTCAATGACGGTCAATGGATCGGGACAGTGTTATGAATTTTTCTCTGTCTAAATTCGCGAACGAAGCCGGAACCGACTTCTCATCGGCTTTAGACGTGAAGTCTGAGTCGTGTCAACGAATGGTACCAATCAGTCAACCAGTTCATGCACCCGCAATCCCTTTCGCGGTGACTGCTTGTCGGCCAGCTAGAACGGAGAGGATTTCGGTCGCAGGTCCTAAAATGAATTACACTCAATTGTGTATTTCAGCCACCATTAAATGCCCGTTTCAAACGCGTCGAAAACACAAACATGCGGAAGAGAAGCATACGTTACGTTATTCCGTATTCATTCATCCTTTCAGCCAATTACAAAAGTCTAATTTCCATTTCGCGTTCCCGAATTTTACTGACGTGGTACCGAAAAATACACTACGTTAAGTTGATCCCGAAGAACTCTACGCTAAGAAGAAAAAGCAAGACAAACGCACGCGACGCGTTTTTAAATTTTAGGTTTTTCTAAAAATGTGATTACCTTCGGTTTTTCGTACATTCTGAGCATTAAACAAATTGGCTGTTTACTGGTCTATTTTAAATTCAGTCATAAAGAGCTTATTTCTAATCGGGAAAGGATTTGGGGGTTAAATATGCTTTAGAATTTTTCAAAACGTTGAAAGAAAAGTTAAAATATCTGAAACGAGCCAAGAAACAAAAACAAATGACGGAGTCCAATAACTTGTTCCATGGTGACATTTTTATCTTGCCTCTCTTAATTGCCAGCAACACTCTTTGTAAATTATTTTAGTAGATCGTATGTAAAAATTATCAGCAAAAATTGAATACCCTATTTCAAGAAATTTCCCCTCCTAGGATTGTTTTTTTTTTGTTATTACAAAAGAAAATCATCCCTCTTTCATGGCTGTTTTTATTTCCCACATACTGTCTTCTAATTTTTCCAACACATGTTTAAAAGATCAGAAAATCCATTGTCTTATTATATCAGGGGTAGTTTTTTCAGCAATACTGACTATTCAATGACCAATCAGTCTGTTTTATTTTCTTTGTTATTTACTGTCATAAGTTGCATTGTTTGTTATTTATTAACAGGGTTGGTTTCATTTCTTGTTTTTATTTATATTATTGGTTAGTTATTAATAGTGTTCGTAATCTTTCTTTTTAGTAGTATTTGTTGGTTATGAATAGGCTCGTATTATTTCTTTTTTTTATTTTATTATTCGTGTTATGAGGTATATACTAACTTGGTTTGTATTATTTCTTATTAGTCTTGGTTATTTATTGTGATTGTTCGTTTTATTTCTCAGTATTATTTGTTATTTATAATGATTGTTCGTTTATTAGGTACTCTATTATTCTATTTGTAAGTACATGCTTTGTGTTTTGTATTCTACTGTGATCCCCGGGGTGCAATATGAAATGTTTGCATATGTTTATTTGTAATGTTTCTAAGTTAAACTTGGGTCTACATCC
Organism: Odontomyia ornata; assembly: GCA_963969285.1. NCBI lineage: Eukaryota > Metazoa > Arthropoda > Insecta > Diptera > Stratiomyidae > Odontomyia > Odontomyia ornata. The sequence goes on along the minus strand of OZ017743.1, from coordinate 65,187,395 downwards.
AAATAAATTCGAACTTTTAAACTATTCTATAAGCCTACTTAATATTTCTAGATAAAGTTTTAACACGCACAGAAGATTGGTCTTTAACATGTATTCAACACCGCTTTCATGTTTGGCAAATAAATTAAAAAATTGATAAAACTAGTGGCCAAATATTTAATAATTAAAGCATCTTTAGGCCATTCGAATGTTTCAAATTGGGAGGATGTAGGATGGTCGCTAAGAGTTTGTCTCAATCGTAAAGTTTAAGACAAAATAAATTACGTTTCAACATCAATTACCGAATTTCAAAGTTATAATATTTCGGAAATATCGTTCGAACTTAACTTTTTATTATATCAGTCGGTTGTGATTTGTCATCTTCTTGTTTTTTTTTCTTCGTCGCTGTCTGTCTTCTTGGTCATAAATAATAATGGAGACATATCAATGAGACCGCCAGCTGTGATTCCTTACAGGTGTGAGCATTGACCTTGTCTCGGGCTGTAATATATTTTTGAGCAATCAAACGCGCAGCAAGTTCTTCGTTGCTCAGACTTTGGTCAATGGAGCGGCTACCACCTTTTGAACCTTCCAGCGGAGACGTGCTTGTTGCTTGTGCAAATTTCACATTTGGAACTAACAACAAACTATTTGAAATATCGGCATCTTTTACTTCGTACGTTTTTGTTTCCGTACATAGAACAACTTTATCGCGGAGTCCTTCCTTGAATTGAATTATTTGACCCTCCTTAATTTGTTGTATGAGGTGAGTAGCTAATTCGAGAAGTTTGAAGTCACTTTGAGTGATCCTTCCATCCGAATAATAAACAGCATGAGTAATTGGTGTTAAATTACGTTCGTCCATTCGATAATAGATTTGGCATCGTCCAGATTTCTTTCGTAGCTGTCCCTATCATGAATACGTTTCGATCAATACAATCTTATTGTAAATTTTTGAACGTATTTCTAGCAACGCGATTACGAAAGTTTTCTGGCATTCTATATGACTTAACTTTTAATAGTAGGTAGAGGCAAAACTAACGAACAGAATTAAATTTAAGAATAATGGCGTGATACCAGAGCATATCTACTAAATAGCAGCTGCAATTAGAACAAATTTTCTTTCTTACGGTACTTATGGAGTAGAGAGAATTAGACTAAAAGTGCGTATGTATGGTAAACAAAAACTTGAACTTGCATGCAATTTTACCAACACAAGGTAAACTTTAATCCATCTTTTACACGTTTATTTGCCTCTCCTTTCATTTTGACAGCTCCTCGATTGCAGGTGCTAGTAAGTATATATGCTCTGGTGATACTATAAACTAAATTGCTTAAACATCTCACTTACTGCAAACAGTTCTCATGCCTGGGTTTTTTAAATTTTGTGGTTATGTCCACTGGCCGGTCGAGGAATGTCCCCGTTGGTTCCTGTTTTGGTAATTCTGAAAAATAAAAAGATTTACCTGATGTCATTTCCCTCTGAGTGAAATGTTGGTGCTGTAGGAGGATACCTTACCTTGTTGCGAGTCGTGCACTTAACCCGCCATTACAATTTTCAATCCTGTAATTCCTTGACCACACGTCAACAATCTTATATTTCCTATGCCAAATTAATATGGTATGCACCGAATCACATATAAAATAAAATCTCCATCTGGAATGCAGCTTATGTAAATTTGCGTCAACATATCCACCACTTGTACAACGATCCGTGTCGTCCCTCGTTGACAGTTCCACCGACTCTAACTCCCATCAGCTTTGGGTGACATTCCTCGACTCAAACTGACGTATTATGGGAATGTCATCCAAAGCTGACGTTCGCTTGAAAGCCATATGGCAGCGATGCGCAGGTGTGCGAACCGGCAGTGGCGTAGGGTCACCTCTTTACAACAGTTGGAGGCGCTATTTGCAGGAAGCGTAGGCCCGAGAGGGGCTGTAGCGCTAAGAAGAAGAATGCACAAGCTTCTAGCCCTTTTCGTGCAATCAATGAATCGATTGATTGACCAGCAACGCTTGAAAAAGAAAGAAGCCAACAACTTGTCCTCGATGAAGATAATTTTGCCGCTGATCCAAGCTACATATCTGAATTTGCGAGCCACGTTATTACCTACATCGCCGGGTTTATTATATTCAAATTGTATAAAGTATTGAATTTTCAACAATGCTTGTCAGCCATTCAAGGAGAAAATTGCTCAGAATCTTTGATATCATTTAAAACAAGGGGATTATTGAAAATATCTTCCGAAAGCTAAGTTTTCATTTGCAAAACAGCTGAAAAAGATATAAGAAGATTTCATCATTGCGCTGACGGAACGATACTATCTAAAAAACCATAAATAGTATCCTTAGCAATGTTCAAGTGGCATGCATCGGAAAGCAACACTTTGTATAATATGGTGAGCACATGAACAGCACTTCAGCTTGTTGGTTAAGCTTATAGCTGAAAAATATATTAACACAAGGTACAACTTTATTGGGAAAAAAAATCAGAAGAAATTTCTGTCAGACAATATTTCAACAAGTTAGTGCATTTTAAAAGCATGTAGTTCTTTCACACATAGCGAAGATCAAGCTCAACGATTATACATTTTACTCGAATAAGGCAGTGTAAAACACCTGGATCTAAAAATCGCGCCTGAATTCCGCCAAAAGGTCCCAAGCCTGGTTATGAAGGGAAGAGGGAGGCGAAAAAGTATAAAAGAATTAAAATCACATTATTAATGAATGAATGTTTTTCAGATTTTCTGCAAATGAAAGGTGCAATTTAATTATTTTCGACGGATGTATTGTGGGAAAGGCTTTGATATGCTTCAAACGCTTTTTGGAAAACGACTTCAAAAAATTGCGACCGGAACAATATTGAGAGAAGACGCAGTTCCAGTTTTGTTTGTGACTAATGGACAACAATAGGTAAAATTTTTACTTATATGAATCTCTTCTGGAGCTCAGACATATTTTTATCTTTGCAGGCTAATGCAAATAGTATAGCAGCCGTATTGATTTCAAACGTTTCGCTGGAGGGAGATGCTAGTTCGTCATCAAGGACAGTAAATAAGTTTATGTTAACTATTGGGAACAGTCAAAGAAATTTATATTATATTGGGTTAATTTTCTTTTTAGAATTCCATTGCACAGCTCCCGATCCAAGCTCCAACTCCAGTATGTAGTGATTACGTTATCTGCAAGGGGAAGTTTTTTTAGGTAAACTCAGTACGTGCCATTTCCCCTAGGTTCTCCATTCGAGCGCGTAAGTGAAAAGCAGAATCTTGGAGTGGTATGATTCATTTCATTGTATTCCATTAATGCTGTTTATTATATTTTTATTAAATTTTCTAATGAATAAAAATAATTTCGAAGTAATTAGTATTTTTGGAATAATTCGGAGTTTTCTTTTGCTCTGTCCACTGTATAGTCTTTTGTATTCAACCTCCCCCTAAATCAATTTATTTGTGGAAATTCATTGCAAGGGAATGAAATTTTGTAGATGTTGTCCTGTACATGATTCATTTGATTAAGGGAATTGTCCAAATGAACTCTGCTCCGAGAATCAAATAATAACAAAGCTGCGAGCGAAAAAAGGTTCTTGAAAGCAAACAAGGAAATGAATGAAAATTTTTGTTAGGCGCTGAAAAATTTCCGCTAGGCAATATTCCAACTAATTAGTAAATTTTAAGGGCATGTAGTTCTTTCATACATTTCATTCGATTAAAGCAGTATAAACCCGTGGAACCAAAAATTGCACATTGATTCCGCTAAAGATGGTCCCAAGCCTGGTATGAAAGTAAGAGGGCGGCGAAAAAGTATAAAAGAATGAACGATTATGATTGTAGTAGTAGTTGAATTTATAATTTCCTGAGAAACAGATTTATTCTTTATTATTAAATAGTACTGTGAGGTTTCCTTTTACTTAACTCAAGCTTGCAAACTAGTTAAGTCTGAAATAGAAACATTATCATTCAATTATGCAATGGTTGTTATGTTTTCCATATTCTAATATTTCTAAATTTTAGCTGACTTTTTAAACTACGCCCTTCGAAAATTAAATCAAAAGAGCAACGTTCATGGCGCATCTGAAAATGATGACAAAATTTGAGTTGATGTTACACTCCAGTGTTCCATTTTTAAAGAGCCACCCTATGCGCAACGAAATGAGACCGGAATGCACATCCATACGTCCACCTTGTCACAACACCACCTGCGACCGCCTACTGAACTCCGTATCGGTTTTCTCCTACCCCTGCGGTCTCGATTGCAAAGCTAGTTCAGGGCAAAGCCATTTAAAGTAATGTACGCGGAATGGGCTTATCCTCACCCATACGTGAGTGAAGGACTTTTACTACATTCATGCCTTCCTCTCCCGTACGAAATAAAATCCCCCCCTTTCACACCGCTAGAGCATCCACAAACTCAAGTGGCTCTCTAGTTGCTCTCATGAAAATCCCACAGCTCTTATACTTTAACCCCTGAATTATCAACGAAATATCAACAATATGATTGAAAACATAAGATTCGTGAAAATTCAACAATGACGAGGAAACGTCTAATCAAGTTGAATTTGAAATTGTACACAGAAGAATTTTTTAAGATAAACTTTGTTGAATCTAGTGCAACAGCGTTGCAAAAGTGATAATTAATTTAAGTGAAAAGTTTGTTACGGATCGCGAGTGTTTTTGTGTCGGAAAACGAAAAATGTAGTGATGTGTGTGGGACTGTAAAAACAGCTATAGGAAGTATGTTAGGGACGTATCCTTCGTAGGGTAAGTCATGTTGAATTTTTTATATCGTTCAAGTTAGAATACCCGCGCGGAAAATTGATTAAGTTCAAGATTCAACATTTAGTGGCAAACGTCACATCAAATTTATTTGAAATTCGAATCAACAACTGATAATGCGCCAACTTCACGCTACATCATAAATTGCTTCCTTGGAACAGGTAGCTAACAGGAACGTCCCGATGCTAATGGAACACTGATTTTTCTTGTCATCGATTCTCGCTGTCGATAAGGAGAAATCTTCATATCATCATATGACTTTTTTACATTCGCTGTCAAATTCGGCTGTGGAAACGCGTAAGCAAACTCGTTTGCTATGGGATTTTTAGTTTAAATCAGTGAAAATTTGTGATTTGTGTGTTGTTCATTAACAAAACAATGAGAGGCAATATATCGGTTAGATTGCAAGTGAGAAAACTATATATTTTGACGGAAAAGTAAGCAAATGCATAGAAGTTTCTAGAATCATGTGCATTGTGAAAGTATGCAATAATAGAAGGCGCCGTCAGCCTACAGGAGTATCATTTCATATGTTAGTAGCAACATAAAACGTAGATAACAAAATACAATATTTAGAAGTGTTTTTTCATTCATAATCACTGCTTCCAATTCATGCATGATTATGTTTACATTTCGGTGGCGACCATTTTATTCGATTAGTTTTCGCACAGTACCACCTGAATTTTGGGGAAATTTTTTGTTCGCATATTGCTTGAATAATTTTATTGATGAAATCAATTTTATTTCTTTTTTCAGGAGTCTGTTAAATGATATTGGACATACGAATATATGGAGATGACAAACTAATAAATGGACAACAATCGGTAAACTGTTTCTTTTTATGAATCTTATCTGCCTGCACAAATAAATATGTTTATTTGTGCAGGCAAATGCAACGAGCTTAGCGACAGTACTCGTATTGATTTCTTCTTCTCTGAATAGGGAAGCTATTTCATCCTCGAAAGCGGAAAGCAGAATCCCGGATTTGCTGGTATTATTCTTTTAACTTGAGGCATATATGTCATAAATGCCATGTATTATATTGTTTTTTAACAAGCAGAAGGATATATGAATTTTTGAAAAAGATGCTTTGTACAAATACTTCATATTTTGTGTTCAAACTTTCGATTAATTTTATAGCCTACATCAACGAGATAAATTTACTATCGGAGCACACTATAATTCATTCGAAGAGAAGCGTTGGATTTTAAGGACTAATCGCTGGTTTGAGAAATTCAACAGTAATAGATGACATATTTATAGCCTACAGTATGCGTAAATTTGTTCCCTCGTATAAATTAAATCAAGATCACATCAAGCTATTTTTTATCCATTCGACCAAGCCTCGGCTATAGCAATATACTACTGCAAGGCAATTTACTGCCAGCTACGAGAAACTTTTTCATTTCATCATTGTACCGACAGAACGATACTATCTAAAATAACTCTAAATATTGTACTTAAAAATGTTCAAGTGGCATGCATCGGAAAGCAACTCTTTGTAGCATTTGGTGAGCACATGAATAACGCACAACACTTCAACTTTTTGATTAAGCTTATAGAAGAAAAATATATTAACACAAAATACTACTTCATTGCGAAATAAAAATCAGAATAAATTTCTGTTAGGCGATATCTCAACACATTAGTACACCTTTTTTTTTGTGGTAGGGAGGTGAAGGCATTTACGCCCGCCGAGTCTGGTAGTGTGGGACTCCCATGGAGGACACCCTTGGACTACCCACTAAACACCTCCCCTGTCAATCTGAGAACCTAGCCTGGAAACGTTTGACACATTACTTCGGGCCAGGTCTCGTTTTGTTACGCCGTGGGGCGCCTTCAAGCTGGGGAGTCCCTTTCCAAGCGGGAGGGGAGAGGGGAAGAGGAAATGCCAGAAGAGCGATCCCCCAGCCCCAGCACCTCCGGCTGCTGCGAGTCCCTTTTATCTTTTAGGACTGCCCGAGCATAATGTGCCACCTGGTTCCATTTGTCAACCGATTCGAGCATCACCGCAACTATATTATCCAGGGTGAGCTCTCCTGTCTCCCTGTAGAGTTCCCTTCACAGCCTGGCCCATTTGGTACACACAAAAATGTGTGACAGGCATTGTCCTCCTCTCCTGTGCAAAACCGACAATCGGGAGACCGTGACTTACCGATCTTGTGCAGGTAAGACTGAAAACACCCGTGCCCGCTCAAAAGCTGGGTCAGATAGAAGTCAGTCTCACCATGCCTTTGATTTAGCCACGGTCTCACATCCGGGATGAGGCGCGCAGTCCACCTTCCCATCGTGCAATTCCCCCAAGACTGCTGCCAATCGTTGAGCGAGCGTTGTCTCTCCTCACGGACAACCATCTCTCTCGCATCCTCGTTTCGGCGCAGGTAAATAGTGCGGCGCTCTCTAGCAAGGAGGGCGACAGGTATCACGCCTGCAATCACTCTCACCGCAGAGTCGGAGACTGTTGGATACGAAGATGCAGTTCTCAGTGCTCCTCTTCTCTGTACCTGTGCCAATCGTTTTCGGTATACCTCCTTGCTGAGAGCGTCGCCCCATACCTCTGCTCCGTACAGTAGCACTGACCCTACAGCACTCATCAAGAGGCGTCTTCTTGATGGGGTGGGTCCCCCTACGTTGGCCATAAGTCGACTCAGGGCCGATATTCCCGAAGCAGCCTTCTCAGCCGTTGCCCTGATTTGCTCAGAGAAACTCATCTTCGAGTCGATCAGTAGCCCCAGATACTTCACCGCTGGCTTTGATTCGACCTGTATATCTCTAATACTGATCATCCTTACTCTAAGATTCTCTTTTTTGTCAAGATGACCACTTCGGTTTTCTCCAGTGCTAAACTGAGCCCGCGAGCAGTCATCCAGTCTCTCACTCGGCGCATTAGCATACCTAGCCTAAGTTGCGCTTGTTCAACGGTGCGTCCGGCGACCAGAGCCGCAACATCATCCGCATAGCCGACCAAGCGCGACTCATCTGGCATCTCAAGTCTCAGTAGCCCGTCGTAAGACACGTTCCACAGGTCCGGACCAAGGATAGATCCCTGGGCAACACCCGATGTAATTTCCATCCTTCGTTGGCCCTGTGTCGTGTCGTAGAGCAGGCTTCGGTCCTTAAGGTAGTTCCTCAAAAGCCGCATTAGATATTCTGGAACTTGAAAAGAGTTTTCCAGCGTATCCAGAATATCCACCCATCTAGCGGAGTTGAAGGCATTCCTGACGTCGAGTGTCACCAACAGGACGATCCGTCGCTTGATGCAACTGCATGCCTCTGCCTTTTGGACCGCGTTCACCACCTCTGCAATCGCATCAATGGTAGAACGTCCTGCTCTAAAGCCGTACTGCCGAGGAGATAGGTCCCCAGCAGCACGAATCGCGTCAGTGAGTCTTCCCTTGATGAGTTTCTCTAGCACTTTCCCAGCCGTGTCTAGCATGCATAACGGGCGGTATGCAGACGGCGATTCGGGATTTCCCTTCCCCTTGCTGATCAGCACGAGCCTCGCCACCTTCCATCGTACCGGGAAAACCCCGTCCCGTAGGCAAGCGTTGAATGTGCTGAGCAGCAAGTCAGGACAATGGTGATAGACGAGCTGCAACACATCAGCTGGAACACCATCTGGACCTGGAGCCTTCCTCGCTTTCAGGGAGAGGACTGCCTCCTCCAGTTCCAGCTGTGTGAAGAGTGGGCACTCGACCGCTGTTTCACCACGGACAGCGTCAACACGGACGGGATGGGTGGGGAAGAGTCCCCGCACTATCACGTCCATCTTTTCCGCGTCATGTATACAAGGCTTCCGTAGCGCACCAAGTTTCCCCATGACTAGCTTGTAGCCAAGGCCCCACGGATCCCTATTTACATCATCCACGAGGTCTTGCCAGCATCGGGCCTTGCTCTTGTTAATAAGCCTGCGAAGATATTTCCTGCCGGACCTGTATGCTGCTAGCCTAGTGTCTGCCTCCTCCCGTGTTCGCACCCGCTGGGCCTCTCGCCGAAGTTTGTGACACTCGCTTCTTTGTTCGGCAATCTCGTTTGACCATCAGTATACTGGAGGCTTACCGTGTCGGGGTCTCCGACGGGGTATGGAAGACTCACAAGCAGCTATGATGGTACTCATAGTTGAGTTCACCAAAGCCTTGGCTGTAGGCCCTCCACCCCCTGGCGGAGCTCCCAGCAACGGTGCGCCTGCCCTAAGCGCGTCAGCGAACCTCTCAACGTCCATCCTCCCAGTCCTCCATCCGAGGATTGAAGTTTGGGTATATGCACGCAGAGTGGCACTGTCGTGAATCTCAACCGCTATATACTGATGATCACTAGCCGAGTAGTCCTCTAGTACTCGCCAGTTGTGTACTCTAGGTGGCAGGACTCCGAAGCGAGTGTTACATCGGGTATGGTTCCTACGCAACCCCAGCGGCGGAAAGTAGGGGTGTTACCAGTAATTAGGACAAAAAGCGCTGTTCTGGCCGCCATGTCCAAGGTTTTGCTTTCCCCTTGGGTCGGATTGTGGCATACCCCATTCAATGGCTCTAGCGTTGAAGTCTCCCCCGACCAGCATGAGGCCTTCTGTGTTCGAGACAGCGTCCTCCAGGGCATCGAGTTTGGTTCAAAAAGATCGCATTGCCTTGTTAGGCGTCAGATAAACACTGAAATATGTTATCCCTGAACACCGCACCCACACAAAACCATCCCCGCGTCCATGGCCCTGCACCTGAAGGCGGGCACTGTCTCGAACCCAGATGGCCGAGGTACCAGATTTGTCAGGGTACCACGCTTGCGAGTCCTTGTTATGATGTTGCTCGCTCAGCAACAGGAGGTCAAGTAGGTCCTGGGCGTTTGTGCTTCGGTGCAAAAATTGACCTGCAGGATACGGATCATTTGAGTATCGATTTGGCTTTAGTTAGGGCCTCCTTGAAAACCCAGCATCTCCCTGTCCCCGGCTCATGTTTGTGGTCGCCGGGTGCTAGCTTAGCATCCTTGCAAAGAATGCATTTTGCCTCGTTCGTGCACTCCTTTCTTTTGTACCCCGTTTCACCACATTTGTAGCACAGAGATCTCCTGTCGGGTCCCCTACAGCCATACGCGGTGTGTCCGTATTCGAAGCATCTGAAGCAGCGGATAGGGATCGCTCTTCTCCGTATCCTGCAGATCACCCAACCTATCTAAATTTTGCCCTTGGCCAGGATTTTGCTGGGCGTCTTTATCAGCTAGTTCGACAATAGCCATGCGTTGCCCCCTTGTGTTTTCACGCGTCAATCTTGCCTTGACTTCACTTAAGCTGGGGTGCTCCCTCCTGATGGCATCCTCTACTTCAGCTTTGTCCGTGACGCAGTCGAGGTCCCTGATTTCCAGGGTGGCCATTGGTTCGAAGGGCAACCGTTGCCGCATTTCCAAGAACCTTTTGAACCGCGTCACGGAATGCATCTTTGTTTGTGGCCTCTGGCCCGAATTCCACCAGCAGGCCACCGGTCCGGGTTGGTCGAACTGCTTTGATGGCAGTTTTGGTGTCGTCTAGCTTGACCGCTCCTTTACTTTCACGGAGGACATCTGCGTAGGTTCGGCCCTTAGTGGGTGTACATCTTCAATGTACTTTCCATGTTCATGGTCACATGTACATCGTCAATGTTATTAGTCCATGTACATCTTCAATGTACATGGACTAAGTTCATGTGCAATTTATGCGCATTCTTCATGTTCTTCATGTTTCGGTTAATAATTCAAATCTTAAATCTATTCAACTATATGTATAATATCTCAAACCGAATTGGAGATACTCACCTGTTTTTCACACGTCGTGAATTCCTCAGACAAGGTCAGCTTACGATTACCTAAATCTCGTCTGGAAAATTTTCAGAAAGAATGTCATATTTCACCGCGTATCACATTCAAGACTGTCTGAGGAATTCGCGACGTCTACTTGGGTGCAGTCAGTACTTTTTACACTAAAATTATTATAAACGTGGGAAAGTCTAGAAATTCCCAGGTAAAATTTGCATGAACGTGGGAAAGGGTGCAAATTAGATTTTAAGATATAAATTAAGATGTTTTGTTAATAAAGTTATTATTCTGATTCTAAACGCCATAAACGTCTTTTGAATTGAGTATGGTTGAGTCGTCTCAGTATTGCACTGACCGACTTTAGGGAATAATTGATAACAGTTGTCTCAGTATTGAACTGAATTATCAAGTACTTCGTTTGATTTTGGAAGCCCTTGGTATTTGGACCGAAGTCTTAAATTTTAACCATCGAAGCGGCAGAAGAAAAGCCTTTTGTCGCTATAGAAACATTTTGGTGACCCCGACGTGATCACACAGCGAAAACTTTACTAATTACGAAAACCTTGCTAAGTGGAGCAATCTTCGAAATTAAACGTTGACACCTATTCGTTAGCAATGGAAGATCTAGCCAGGGAACAGGATATAACTGGCTTCGGAATTGAACGATTGATTTCGAATTATCGGAAGGATGGTCCCACCAGGAAGACGGTAGTGTACCTGAGCAAGAAATTGTCGGAGTTAAATGAGCTATGGAAAACATTTAGCTCGCGAAACGAGCAGCTTCAAGCGTATGCGGAGACCTCGGCTGATCATCCTTACTTGGAAAAAGATTATTTTTCGGCTATACATGGCGAGTATGTAACAGCAAGAGATGCCATAACCAGTCTATTGAAATCGAAGCCTATGGAAGATCCATCAACCCCAAATCCAAAGGCTGCTACCGCAGGCGCTAGCTTCGAAGCAGCAACCACAAAAAGGGTAGAAGACGACACACAGGGACTGGTAAACCAATTCGAGTCCACAGTGGCTTCGATCAACTATTTAATTGAGGGAATTCATGGCTCTTCAATTTCTCAACCGAGAGTCTATTACTACCTCAAGTCAAATACTTTGACACGCTACTGGGAAGAGCTTCGCGACTTACACAGAGCCATAAGCAGATTTCCAGGAGGAAATACCAGCGACAAGCAAGATCAATACAATAGAATAGAAGAGCGCATACAAGATGCCTTAATAAACCTAGCCACATGCAAGGAAAAAACAGATCCAGCCCCACGCACACCAGTTCACAGTCAGCAGTCAATCAAGTTGCCAGAGATGTCAATTCCGAAGTTCGATGGAGATTACGCGCAGTGGACATCTTTCCATGACCTGTTTCACCAGATAATTGATTCCCAGCCACTTGGAAATTCTCAAAAGATGTGGTATCTCAAGGCCAACTTATTGGGCGAAGCAGAGCGGCTGATCAAGCACATGCCAATCTCTGATGAGAATTATATTGATGCTTGGACAGTTTTTCGTAACCGTTATTGCAGGCTTATTGTTACAGCACTTCTCGACAAACTCCTGTCACAACCTGCTATCAGCTCCGAATCCGCACGTTCGATCAAGTTGTGCCATGACATAACCAAAGAATGTGTCATGGGTCTCAAGAATATCAAGATTGACACAATGAACTGGGACCCGCTTTTACTCCATGTGATGATAAAGAAGCTTGACAAAACATCGCATAATTTGTACGAGCAGTCCTTAAAATCCCCACGAGAGCTAAAGTCGCTGGATTCGTTCTTGGTATTTTTGGAACAGAGGTTTCACTCCTTGGAAGCGTTGGGTAGTGCAAATCAGAAGATCCCACAAAGGAAGGTTTCTGCACTAGTATCCACAAATCAACAAACATTGCGAAGGTGCCCACAAGATATTCGCTTGAGAGAGTTTCAAGAAACTCAATATCCTCAACAGAATAAAAAGGGTAAAACAATTGCAACTCTGCTTAAATTGTTTACGGCCAGGCCATAAGAGTACTGACTGTAGTTCCAGAGCCTGCTTGAAATGTGATAAGAAGCATAATACCTTGTTACACAAAGAGGAATGTCCAGTGGATCCAGCAAATCAACCACCATCTCAAAAGGTGGGAGCGGAGACAAAAGAAAAGACCAAATTAACTGCGGAAGCAATAAAATCGGAAGTACTGCTAAGTACTGTAGTTGTCCATACTTCTGACAACCAAGGAAGGCTGGTCGACTTACGTGCAATATTGGACAGTGGTTCCCAAGTTAATTTGACAACCGAAGCGGCTTTAAAGAAGCTCAACCGCAAGGCACAATTAACAAGCATCTCCATAAGCAGTATTGGAGGACTCGCTCAAAAATCGACCAAGCATATTGTGTTGCCAATACAATCTAAAAACACAAACTTCAAAGTACAAATGAACACATACGTTGTCAATCAAATAACCACTCAACAGCCCTCAGAATCTTTCAGCGTAGATTATTGGAAAATACCACGAAACATTTCGTTAGCCGATCCAGAATTCAATCAATCTGGACCAGTGGACAGGCTGATTGGTGTGGAACATTACTACCAGCTATTATCGATTGGTCCCTCTTGATGAGTGCTGTAGGGTCAGTGCTACTGTACGGAGCAGAGGTATGGGGCAACGCTCTCAGCAAGGAGGTATACCGAAAACGATTTGCACAGGTACAGAGAAGAGGAGCACTGAGAATTGCACCTTCGTATCCAACAGTCTCCGACTCGGCGGTGAGAGTGATTGCAGGCGTGACACCTGTCGCCCTCCTTGCTAGAGAGCGCCGCGCTATTTACCTGTGCCGAAACGAGGATGCGAGAGAGATCGTTGTCCGCGAGGAGAGACAACGCTCGCTCAACGATTGGCAGCAGTCTTGGAGGAATTGCACGAAGGGAAGGTGGACTGCGCGCCTCATCCCGGATGTGAGACCGTGGCTGAATCGAAGGCATGGTGAGACTGACTTCTATCTGACCCAGCTTTTGAGCGGGCACGGGTGTTTTCAGTCTTACCTGCACAAGATCGGTAAGTCATGGTCTCCCGATTGTCGGTTTTGCCCAGGAGAGGAGGACAATGCCTGTCACACATTTTTTGCGTGTACCAAATGGGCCAGGCTGTGAAAGGAACTCTACAGGGAGATGGGAGAGCTCACCCCGGATAATATAGTTGCGGTGATGCTCGAATCGGTTGACAAATGGAACCAGGTGGCACATTATGCTCGGGCAGTCCTAAAAGATAAAAGGGACTCACAGCAGCCGGAGGCACTGGGGCTGGGGGATCGCTCTTCTGGCAATTCCTCTTCCCCCCTCCCCTCCCGCTAGGAAAGGGACTCCCCAGCTTGAAGGCGCCCCACGGCGTAACAAAACGAGACCTGGCCCGAAGTAATGTGTCAAACGGTTCCAGGCTAGATTCTCAGTTTGACAGGGGAGGTGTTTAGTGGGTAGTCCAAAGGTATCCTCCATGGGAGTCCCACACTGCCAGACTCGGCGGGCATAAATGCCTTCACCTCCCTACCACAAAAAAAAAAAAAAATATCGATTGGTCAAATTAAACTGGGAGAAGATTTACCCGTATTGCAAAACACAGTATTCGGGTGGATTCTTGGTGGAGCATTCTACGATTCGCGCAGCCGAGTGAACAACAAGAAGGTTACTTGCGGAATGTTTCGCACAGAAGGTCCGAGATTGGACGAGGAATTAGAAAGATTCTGGAAGCTCGAGACAATCGAGGAACCAATGGTCACTATGACCGCTCAAGAACGCAAATGCGAAGAGCACTTTCAACAAACCATGAAGAGGTCTAAAGAAGGACGGTTTATAGTTCGGCTACCTTTTTTAAAGGATCCTCAAAAACTTGGTAAAACTCAACGGACGGCTTTGTGGAGATTATCGCTGCTTGAGGAACGCTTGGCCAAGAATGAAGATCTTCGGCAAGCTTATCAACAGTTTATGCAGGAGTATTTGAAACTTGGTCACATGACGGAAGTCGAGATGCCAAAGGCGTCGGAGCCGCACTTCATACTACCACACCATTGTGTACTGAAACCCGATAGCTCGACGACCAAACTTCGAGTGGTATTCGATGCTTCAGCCCCTTCCACAAGCAAAATCAGCTTAAACGATGTTCTGCACACTGGGCCGACCCTGCAAGATGAGCTGTTTACAATACTGCTCAGATTCCGCTTATTTAAGTACGTCTTTTCTGCAGATATTGAAAAGATGTATCGACAGATTTGGGTAGACAAAGAAGATCGGCCTTATCAGATGGTTTTATGGAGGAATCACCCCATCGATGTGATAAGATGTTATCAACTAAATACCGTAACATATGGCACAACCGCAGCACCATATCTGGCAACCAAATGTCTGGAGCACTTGAGTTCAATGTATAAGTTTAAGTACCCTCTGGGAATTTTGGCTGTTTGGAAAGATTTTTACATGGATGACTTACTGACGGGAGCAAACAGCTTAGCAGAGGCTCTTCAAAAGAAGGAAGAAGTCCAAGACATTTTAAATTCCACTGGGTTTAAGTTACGAAAATGGTGTGCGAACAATGCCAGCTTGATTAATGACATCGATTTGGTAGATCGAGAAATACAATTCAACTTGTCAGAGAATACAACTGAACAGGTCAAGACTCTTGGCTTGATATGGTTACCGGCAAAAGATGAGCTAGTTATTCGCGTTCCACCAAATAAGCAGCCCAACAAAATTACTAAAAGGCAGGCACTTTCAACCATCGCTCACATCTTCGATCCTCTTGGCCTCATGAGTCCAGTAACCATCACCGCAAAGATCTTTATTCAAAAGTTGTGGAAACTGAAACTTCATTGGGATGCGTGGAAACGGTTTCATGCAAGTCTCGGACAGCTTAACGAAATTAAGATTCCATGTCATGTATTCGGAGCTCGAGTACCTCGCGAGGTACAATTACACGCCTTTGCGGACGCATCCAAAAAAGCCTTTGGTACAGCAATTTACCTAAGAACAAATCACTGCGATTGAACCATCACTGTTCGACTACTTTTTGCCAAAACACGCGTAACACCGATCAACAAACCGACCATACCCCGCTTAGAACTATGTGCGGCAAAACTAGCGACCGAACTTGTTCATCGTCTTCAAGCTGATCTAAATATTTCCGAGCAGTCATGTTACTTCTGGACGGATTCAGAAATAGTGTTACACTGGATCAACAATGACGCTGCTTTATACCAGACCTTCGTGGCGAATCGAATCGTTGCCATCCAGCAATATTCAACGCCAGCTCAATGGCGTCACGTACGCTCAAAATTAAATCCAGCAGACCTCGTGTCTCGAGGCGTAAGCCCGTCCAAGTTAAAAGAAGCGACATTATGGTACTACGGACCTTTGTTTCTTCATGGTAATCCTGACACGTGGCCAGCTACTTCTATTAAAAAGGAAGCTGAATTAGAGGAGGAAAAGTTCGATTTGGAAAAAAGGAGATGTACAAGTGTTTATATCGCCACCCAAACGGAACCGCACTTCATATATCAAGTGAATCATGGAAATTCTTTTCGTAGACTCAAGTGCATCGTGGCCTTAGTCATTCGGTTTACACGCATGGCACGAAGGAGAATAACGTCCAGAGGAAAGAGTGCCCCATCAACAGTATCAGAGCTGGAAGAAGCCACCAATATCATTATCAAAGAAGTACAAAATGAAGCATTTTACGAAGAAACTCAGGAACTCAAAACAACTCAAGTGATACTAATCGACTCAGTAATACTAATCGACTTTGTAAGCTGGCTCCTGCATTTGACAAAGATGGATTACTCAGGGTTGGTGGAAGACTCGAAAACGCCGATCTTGAGTATTATCAAAAGCATCCTATATTGCTTCCTTACGCTCATCCGATCACAAAACTCATCCTTACCCAGCTTCATCAGGATCATAAGCACGCAGGCCCACAAGCTCTATTGGCGATAGCTCGACAGCGCTATTGGCCTATTAATAGTAAAACCGTAGCAAGGTCAGTAGTTCAAAATTGTGTTGTTTGTGCTAGAGCAAAGCCCCGACTAATGTCACAGCTGATGAGAAATCTACCAGCAAATCGAGTTCTGCAAGCAAGACCATTTTTGAACACCAGCGTGGATTTTGCTGGACCTTTCCACACACATTTTAAGTTGCGAGGAAAGCAACCACAAAAAACTTACTTGGCCGTATTTTGTTGCTTTTCTACAAAGGCTATACACTTGGAGCTCGCTACGGAACTAACAACAGAAGCATTCATTGGAGCACTTAAACGGTTAGTATCTCGAAGAGGAAATTGTCGAAATATCTACTGCGACAATGCAACTAATTTCGTGGGAGCCAATTACCAGTTCCTGAAGCTCAAGCAACAACTACACGATGAGAAGTCACAAGAAACCATAGCTCGTTTCTGCACCACCAGAGGTATGGACTTTCATTTCATCCCTCCTAGATCGCCACATTTTGGAGGATTATGGGAAGCGGCAGTGAAGTTGGCCAAATCCCTGATCCTGAAAAGCTTGGCAAACGTGAAGCTGACTTACGAGAAACTAGAAACAATTATCGTTGAAGTGGAAGCCATCCTCAATTCGCGACCACTGACTCCGTTGTCTTCAGACCCAAATGACCTGCAGGCGTTGACACCTGGGCACTTTTTGATAGGTGAACCGCTTACAAGCACTGTTGACGTAAATGCAGACACTTCTCGCTTACCACTAGGGCATCGGTGGAAGTTGGTCAAGGACTTGAAGCACCAGTTTTGGCAAAGATGGTCAAATGAGTACCTACAAGAGCTACAACACAGGTACAAATGGAAACAACGATGCCAGAATGCATCTCCCGGCCTAATGGTTGTTGTAAAGGACGATAAGACACCAGTATTGAAGTGGCCATTGGGAAGGATTGTCAATACTATTAAGGGAAACGACGAACTCGTGAGAGTTGTAGATGTGAAAACATATTCCGGTACGTTCAGACGATCCATCCACGATTTAGCACCCTTACCAGTGAATGATACGGATGCGACTATTGAGGAAAGCCCAGCCGAACTCGCTAGTCCAGCAGAAAAATCATCCAGCAAGCGAGTACATGAAACCTCTGATGGAACTAAATCATCGAAAACTAAGCAACGCCACTTAGGAAATTTGGTTCTACAAACATTGCTTTTGGTGGGACTCGTCTTTCCCGCTCATGCCAATCACGTTAAAATCCAACCTTTCCAATCATCACCCGGTCTTTTCATGGAAAATTTAGGACCAGCCCATTTGGTTCTTAATGAGTGGAAACTGATCGTTTATTATGACCTTACGTCATACTGGAGAGAGCTAGCCACAATCCAGACCGGAATTAATCAATTGCTGTTCTGGAAGCAATTACTGAAGCACGACTCGGTATGTGAGGACATCATACAACAGCTGCATCCTTGGCTAAGGGAGACAGAAAGAGTTAATCGACTGATGCAGCGAAACCCCCATGATGGAAACCGCTTGAAAAGGCGTGGTGCTTTGAATATTGTGGGAAATATAGCTAGCTCACTCTTTGGGGTTCTTGATTCGGACTATGCCGAACATATGGCCGACACCATCGAAAGACTAGAAGACAGCGATCAACATCTGTGGGGACTAATTAGGAACCAAACCTTGGTAATAAGCTCTACCGTTAACATCATGGCGGAAGCTCAACACCAGAATGAAAATCGGCTAAATGAACTAGAATCGGCTACGAATAGGAGCATTCAATTAGCGAACAACATGACACACGACATGCAAAACCAAAGGGTTCTCCAGGCCTTTACGTTGGCCACCACCCAATTAGGATTAACCTTAAATAAATATCAACGCACGCAATCGGCACTTTGGAATTCCTTTATTGACTCTAATCATGGGAAGTTAAATTCTTTGCTGCTCATTTCAGATCAACTGCAATCAGCTATAGCTTCGATAAAGGAAAATTTACCGAGCAATATTCGGCTACCGATATTAGCAGGAGAATTGTCAAGTCTCTACAGAATAATTACTATTCATGACTGCTCACTAAAGAAAAAGGTGATGATGTTTCTACTGAAAATACCATTACTGTCCCATGAGCAATTCGAAGCCATTCACTTCAGTCCAATCCCAATGACAGTCAACGCAAGCCTGATGGAAATAGAGCTTCAAACAGAATTTTTGATTATTAATCGTCATAGAGACACCTATTATCCAATATCTGGAGATGAATTAAGATCTTGTAGATCAGCTGCTGAGTTAAGCTATTTATGCAATCAAATCAGACCATTATACCGCCGGGGATCGGAAGTAGCAGCATGTGAATTGAGTTTCGTGAATCATCTAATCAAAGATAATAAGTGCCAGCTTAGAAGGACTGCTAAAAATCGAAGATGGACTCCCCTAGTAAACCCCAATCACTGGATTTATGTCATGACTGAAACTTCAGTAGTGAACATTGATTGCGGGAAAGTGATATCTACAATATCTTTTAATGGCTCCGAAATCCTAGAATTACCAGAAGATTGCTCAATAAAGGAAGAAACCCTCGCCATTCAAGTGCATAAGATTTTCCCGTCATCATTCAAAACCCACTTTCTTCCCACAAGGAATATGTCCCAGCAATCATTTAAGGAGCCCTTTGAATTAAACCCCATGACGCGGACCAACGTCTCCAAAGAGAACAATTTCCAGCATCTACAAGAAGCGATAAACACCTTACTTGGTAATGAATTCCACCCGTCTATTCTTCACAAGCGAGAAGTACATCAATTTGCAATGGGCTATAGTGGGCTAATCATTGGCGGGATCGCTGTAGCTTTCATCGTTTGGAATCAGCTAACCAAGCGCCGCAAAAGAATCTCCAACCAGACAACGCCGATTCCCACACCCAGGACAAGATCAGACGAAGCATTCAGTTTACGACTTCAATCTTAAACTATCGCTTAACGCGGGGAGCATGTACATCTTCAATGTACTTTCCATGTTCATGGTCACATGTACATCGTCAATGTTATTAGTCCATGGACATCTTCAATGTACATGGACTAAGTTCATGTGCAATTTATGCGCATTCTTCATGTTCTTTATGTTTCGGTTAATAATTCAAATCTTAAATCTATTCAACTATATGTATAATATCTCAAACCGAATTGGAGATACTCACCTGTTTTTCACACGTCGTGAATTCCTCAGACAAGGTCAGCTTACGATTACCTAAATCTCGTCTGGAAAATTTTCAGAAAGAATGTGATATTTCACCGCGTATCACATTCAAGACTGTCTGAGGAAGTCGCGACGTCTACTTGGGTGCAGTCAGCACTTCTTACACTAAAATTATTATAAACGTGGGAAAGTCTAGAAATTCCCAGGTAAAATTTGCATGAACGTGGGAAAGGGTGCAAATTAGATTTTAAGATATAAATTAAGATGTTTTGTTAATAAAGTCATTATTCTGATTCTAAACGCCATAAACGTCTTTTGAATTGAGTTTGGTTGAGTCGTCTCAGTATTGCACTGACCGACTTTAGGGAATAATTGATAACAGTTGTCTCAGTATTGAACTGAATTATCAAGTACTTCGTTTGGTTTTGGAAGCCCTTGGTATTTGGACCGAAGTCTTAAATTTTCACCATCGAAGCGGCAGAAGAAAAGCGTTTTGTCGCTATACAAACATTTTGGTGACCCCGACGTGATCACACAGCGAAAACTTTACTAATTACGAAAACCTTGCTAAGTGGAAAAAACGACTAAATTCCGAATCGTATCTCACGCGGCAGGTAAATTTCGCGTCCATGTTTAGTCGTCAAATTTACAATCGGACTCTCGAGAGGAGAAATTGTGGAAATTTTTGAAAAAAAATGACAATCATGCTCAGAAGGTGGTCGTATCATTTTCTATGGGGCTTATATGAGCATAGCCTCTCCATTTGTTCCGTTCCTCAAAGACCCCCACTGACGGTGGGAGTGCAGCTCACAGCAAAGAGCATAAGATTGCTGCCAGCAAATGTAAACAATATTTTATACCAAGAACAAGGGCGTTGTGGAAATGGTTAAACGTTGTAGGCGTATTTGGCGGCAAAGTTTGAAATTTTATGAATATGAAGAAAATTTTATGCTTGAATATTGAATTCATTTGAAGAGAATTTAAATAAACTTTGTTAATCCATTCCGTTTGCATTTTAATAATCGGTAGCTCATTTAACCCAGTTAACTGAATTTTACTTTCGAAATGCAGTTTCATTTGATGCTGATGACTCTTATTAGAAATATAAATACAATCAGATGCATGATATAGCTGCTAGGAAATTATATTAGAACAAGAGGTTAGATTGAAAGTCGAGGTTACATATGTTGCCATAGAATAAGGTAAATTTTTTTTGACAAAATTACATTAGAATTAGGTTCATACATGTTAAGATAGTGAAAATTTTGTTGTGCTGACAGTATTATATTAAATTTTTGAATAGACTTGGTTGATTTACTCTCCTATTTCCAATTGATGCATCATACATAGTAATTTCTATTAATAAAATTTGGTGTCGCCTGTGACGAATTTTTTGACTTATTATTGTTTAAACTTAGAGGGATGTCGACCATTAAATTTTTTTCATATAGTTAAGTTTGATTTGTTTTTTTAAAGTTTATAAAGATTTATTAGCTACAGCGATTTTGAATTTGAAAAAAAGAAACCAATCTTGGGTAGGAAAGAGTTCACCAATGTCTTATTTTGTTAACAGTTGAAAAGACAACGTGAAACTGAGTTTTTGAGAAGATTAAAAATACTTCCCTGCCCCTATTTCAATCGACCTTGAGACACTACTTTGACGTAGTTAAGGCTTTCGTTGAACAGCAATATTAAATTGAATATTAGTAACTCTTATCTGGCGTCTTAATTTTAATATATTTGCGGCTTCAATCTATTTTATATCTTTTTATGTAAATATTCTATTTATACGAAATACAAAAATGATTGTGATTTTGAAATTGTTTAAAAAATCCCCCATAATTCAATTTTTCCTATTGCACTGTTGTAATTGGAGCATGAGCAAAACTGACGATAGATACAAGCCATATGGCAGCAGCGCTTACTACCACGCACATGACCATTAGTAGGCCGACTTTGCTGGCTAACTTACATGGCGTTATATGAAGAATTGTGGAGATGCCAACAAAAATTCGAGGTTTTGTACGGTTTAGAGACGGATTTCTACAGTGAAATCCAGGTGATCCGCGGAGAACACAATAGCGCTCCTAGTGAAGTGAAAATTATTAGTTAAAAATATTCCGCCCTTAGTAGAACATTGGACAAACGAGGAGATCACTAGGTGTCAGATGGAATGAACACTTAAGGGAAGCAGTCAACAAAAACAAAAAGCAGGATTCAAAAAACTTCAAATCAAAAGTAGCAGAGCATATAGTCCTTGAAAAACATGACATCACTGCGGACAACGTAAGCATGCTGAAACGGTTACAAACGGATGGAAGCTTGATGTAGCAGAAAGCTTGGAGATATTCAATCGGAAGACGCAGGACATTTGGAACGGCAACCCAGGTAACGGATACACCTGGCTATTCAAGCTTACAAAATAATGAAGGTAGTTAAGTAGTAATTAAGGAAAAACAAATTTTTGAATGGTAAGGGATCAGGTAATTAGAGATTAAGTAAAAGTACTTTGAGGGATTAGGTGTAATTAGAGATTCATATTAATACGTTAATGAGTTTAGTATATATATTAGGATACTTATAGTTTAGGGAATAGTAGTACTGAGGAAGTTCTCAAGTAGAGAACGAAACAATTGTATACGAAATTTAAAATAAATAGTAGAATTAAAGGGTATATACTTTCTTTCATTTTTCTATGTGAAAATTATTTCAGTTCTTATACCCGTTTAGTTTTTATCGCCTTCAAAAGTGAATTTATAGGAGTTTGTTTACATCTCAATGCTGAGCTATCAGTCGAAGGTGCAAAACGTGTGCTTCATTTGCTCGTCTTGGAAAGTTTAGGAGCACAATGGGCTATACAAGGTGAATTTATAGCATGCACGGAATGCGTTCAGCACGTTTTTTATTTGGAAAATAGTATATATGACGAAATATAAGCATTTGCTAAAGCCGCAGTTGGGTGACAGCTACCGGAAGCTTGTCCATAGTAGGCCGACTAATACATATGCAAATTGCTACCATATGGCTTGTATCTATCGTCAGTTTTGTGCATGAGCCAAGATCATAGATGTCAGAGAGAATGGATACGAAATGTATCGAGAGAATTGAAGCACTTTATCATGTAGGGCGAAGTTGGCGCGTTATTAGCTGTTGATTCGAATTTCAAATAAATTTGACGTGACGTCTCCCACTAATTTTCTCATCTTGAACTTAATCAATTTGCCGTGCGGGTATTCTAACTTGAACGATATAAAAGATGGAACATGACTTACACTACGAAGGAGACGTCCCTGACACGCTCCCTAGAGCTGTTTTTACAATCCCACACATGTCACTATATTTTTCACTTTTCGACACATAAACACTCGCGATCCGTAACAAACTTTTCAGTTTGATTAATTATCACATTTGCAACGCTTTTGCACTGGTTTCAACATGGTTTATATTAAACATTTTTTTTTGGACAATTTCAAATTCAACTTGATTAGACGTTTCCTATCAATGTTGAATTTTCACGAATCATATGTTTGCAATCATATGGTTGATATTTCGTTGACGATTCGGGGGTTAAGGTATAAGAGGAGTGGGATTTTCGTGAGAGCAACTAGAGAGCCACTTGAATGTGAGGATTCTCTAGGAGCGTGAAAGGCAGGGGGATTTCAATTTACATGTGAGAGGAAGGCATGTATGAAGTAAAAGTACTGAACTCACGTATGGATGAAAATAAGCTCATTTCGCGTCCATTACTTTATATGTCTTTGGCCAAGATCAACTTTGGCATTAGGACACGAAAGAAAGTTCAAGAGAGCCAACTCGTACCATTTTGACAGCCCGACACGAAAAGTGGCTCTCAAATCTCCCATATACTTTGTATGGGACGGTCTCCTCCATTTCTTGTTGCTCTGAGTCCAATGGGTTGTCACAAGAAGGTAAACAAACGTTCATGCAATCGGAAATATGATTTAATTGGAAAACACCACAAAAACAGAAAACAGCTTCGACGTTGGGTCATAAAACTGACAATCGTATTCGCAAGAGGTGAAATTGGAAATTACTTTGAAGAACGGAATAAATTGTGAGGGAATGCTCATATAAACTCTATACGAAATAATATGACCGCATTCCTGAGACTGATTGTCATTTCATTTCCAATAATTTCCAATTTCTCCTCTCGCGAGGCCGATTGTCGATTCGACGTCCAAACAAAGACGCAAAATTTTACTGGCGCGTGAGGTATGATTCGAAATTTAGTGGTTTTTTTCGGTTCGAGAACGTGTTCGAAGCAACATATTAACTGTAGTGAATGTAATATTACACATGGGTTAGAGATAACAATATTCTAAGCAGTGACATTGTGAATCGGAGCGAGAAACTCAATGAAAAGTGAAATGTGCGTTAAGGAAAGGTTATCGATATGAAAGTGTTTTCTATTCCAAGTAGCCATAAAGTTTTATTCGTATTCAATGCTATTTTCTGACTTTGTGAAGTGTTGTTTGCAATAAAATCATATTTACGCGTGCATAGGCGTTTATTTTCTTTCTTGTGACAACCCATTGAATTCCACTTAACCAGCTATTGAATCGAGGTCACAAGGGTAGGTGCAAGAAGACATGTAGTTCAGCAGGCGGTCAAAGCGGTGGATATATGACTGTCCACTCCGTTTTATCTTGCTCCTCATAGGGAAATCATAGGAAATGAAATGGCAATCAGTCTCAGGAACGCGGTCATATCACTTCCCTCTGAAGAACAAGATATAACCGGAGTGAACATCCATGTGTTAACGTTTTGGCCACTACTCTGCGACCGCCTTCCATCCTACGTACCTTTTCGCTCATGAAGGAGAATTCAATTTGTAGTCACAAGAAAGTAAACAAACGTTGATGCTATCAGAAAGATGATTTTATGGCAAAATCAAAAATTACTATTGTATATGAATAAAACTTTATGCCTACTTGGGAAAGAAAACACTTCCATATTGATACCCCATCATTTCCCCGCAATAAGGCACATTAAACTTTTTATTGAGCTCCTCGCTCTGATTTACAATGTCACTGCTTAAAATGTTGATATCCATAAACCAGGCGTAATCATACTTTCACTACAGTTAACGGGTTGCGTTGGACACGTTCTTGAACCGAAAAAACGAAAAAATTTCGAATCCTTCTCACGCGCTAGTAAAATTTCGCGTCCATGTTTGATCGACAAATCTACAGTCGGCCTCGCTAGAGGAGACATTTGAAATAAAATGACAATCAGCCTCAGGAATGTGGTCATATCATTTCCTATCACGTTTCCTCAGATGATTAAGAACTAGATGGGCTAAGCTCACCTAAAACACATAGGAGAGCATGCAGCTGGTTTCTGCTCTCCTCCAAGGGATCTGTCAGTCATTTCCTCCCCTTCTGCCCCCTGCCATTCACTTTCTTGTTCCAGAAGCTCACTGGATTGAATCTTTCTGTCAAGTTGACAGACATGAAATAGCAAAATTGCAAGTTTTGTCGCGAATTTTATCCAATATTATAACTATGAACACGATCTGAATTTATTCCAAATGTTTAAACATTCTATTGTGCTTTGTGATTCGAATAATTTTAACGTGAGACACTGTGAAATTACTTTACAATTTCGAAGTGAAATGTGTAGTACCTTCGTGTAAAAATCAGAGTCGAAAATGAACCGTAGGTGTTTCCTTTCACAGATAAGTAGTTGATATGCTAATGTTTTCCTCATCATGCTGAAGGCTTTTAAAATAGAAAACCAATTTTTAGTATTGTATGAAAATCTGTTCTCATTGAGCAGCAGCACCTTGTTTGCTTGTGATATTTGACTATCTGATAAGATGTAGACAAGAGCATAGCAGTAGGAAAACTGGTCGCAGGGGTAGTTGTGACCGCATGGTCACGTGGCTACCCCTCCGATATTATTTAATTACTCAATCATCGTTGAGTAATTAAATAACACTGGAGTGGACAGCCGCGTGACCATGAGGTCGCAACAATCCTGCGGCCACTTTTCCTACTGCTTTGCTTTTGTTTAGAACCTAACAGAAAGCCAAATTCCACAAGCAAACATGGTTGCTGCGCAATGAAAAGATATTTTCATACAATGCTAAAAATTTGTTTTCTATTCGAAAAACCTGCAGCATTATGAGCAAAACATGCAAAACATTAGCATATCAACTACTTATCTGTGAAAGGAAACACCTACAGATCCTTTTTGACTAGAATTTTTACACAAAGGCACTACACACTTCACTTTGAAATCATAAAGTAATTTCACAATGTCACACATTAAAGCAATTCGAATCACAAAGCACAATAGAATGTTTAAATATTTGGAATGAATTCAGATCGCGAAAGCTTTTCATAGTTTTAATAACGGGTTAAATTCCAGACAAAACTTGCAATTTTGCTATTTGAGCGTTAAGTTTATGTCTGTCAACTTGACAGACAGATCGAATCCAGTGAACTTCTCGAACAAGAAAGTGAATGGCAAGAGGCTCAGATGAATAAGAGCTGGATGGGCTAAGCTCGTATAAAATGCATGAGAGAGTATGCGAACGGTTTCTGCTCTCTTCCAAAGGATCTGTCTGTCATTTCCTCCCCGTCCGCCTCCTGCTGGTCACTTTCTTGTTCCAGAAGCTGACTAGATGGAATCTGCCTGTCAAGTTGACTGATGCAAATTGGACGCCAAATGGCCAATTTTCAAGTTTAGTCGCGAATTTTATCCGATATTAAAACTGTGGAAATTGTTCGCGATCTAAATTGTTCCAAGTGTTTAAACATTCGATTGTGGTTTGTGATTCAATTAACTTTAACGTGTGACACTGTGAAATTAATGTACAATTTCAAAATGAAATGTGTAGTGTTTTTCAAATAGAAAACAAATTTTTAGGATTGTATGAAAATTTGTTTTCATTGAACAGCAGCCATGTTTGTTTGTGCAATTTGGCTCTCTTTTAGGTTGTAAACAAGAGCGTAGCAGTATGAAAAGGGGGTTTTTGCGACCACATGGTCACGTGGTTGTCCACTCCAGTATTATCTGATTACTCAATGGTTTTATATGAGCTTAGCCATTGCCTTCTAACTCAGGCCCGAAAACGGAAACACCGCGTCACGCCGGGGACTAGCTCTTCGAGTAGGCTCATCAACGCCATCTAGCACTGCTCAAATGTAACAACATTTTCAGACTTCTGACAGTACATATGACAGTATGTCTGACATTTTATCAGAACGAAAGTACATACAAGTATAACGATTGACTGAATAGTACTTCGGAATTGTTTTGGATGCTTCTTTTAAGCTTTTTACAGAGTAGTAAGGTTTATGTTTAACTAAATATGGCAAGTCTAAATCATTATTGAGAAGTTCATTTCACAATTTGAATAATTCTACTTCCACCGCGTCGACCTTATGTTGTCCATTTTTGATTATATTTTCAGATTGGGTGAAGTTAGAAATAATTTCTTCACCTCTTTCACGGATCTGGTATTATAATACAATTTTATAAGTTTCTTTAATTGAATCGCGTTCTTGCCTGCAACTCCGGTAAATACGTATATTTCGGTCGACCTGTTGTTTTCCAGCACTGCCTCCTTAAACCTGGCCATCTTGCTAGGTTTGATAATGCAGTGAAAAGGTAAACTGACAATCAGCTGTTTCAACAATGACGTCATTACTTTTTTGCTTTTTTTATCAGCTCCCGTGACATTTCTCCAATAAGTGTCAGATTATTGTCAAATTGTGGAAGCAATAGTTATTGGCGGTAGTTTGTTGCCTGAGAAATAGTTCAGCAGGATAGCCTGAATTATTTTTGTGAGTCTTATAGTCGTGTAGAAAGTTGCAAAGCAGGTAATTAAGTATTTCATACATATTTTAATCAACATTAACCCGAACTTCATTCAATTTCAAATCGATGAAACTTCGTTTATGCACATTGTGTCATATCTCCTTATCAGTGCTCGTTAAGGACCATTGTTAATATTTCATCCTAGACTGAATTCTAGACAGAGTCCGGAGACAGTGTGGTAGGCCTAAAAGCGTTTTATAATATTTAATATCATGTAATATTAGTATTGATTCCTATCAGTAAATTATCAACTTTATACATTACAGAATGCTACAGTTAAATCGCTTGCACTAGAAGTAGTTGCATTGGTTTCCCGCAATAAGGAATGTGTAAGCGAGATAGCAGCGTGCGAAATACAGGGAAGCTATTTTGTTGCGCTAAAAGATTCTGATTTAAGACACCAACAAATGAAAGTACTGAAAACACTTTCAGAGCTTCTGAATTCACAAGAGATGATAAAAGAAGCTCAAAATAAAGGTAAAGTGAATTCTTGGCAAACAATTATAAAATATTTACTTCCTGTTTAGGTGCTGTGATATATCTACGAGACATGTTTTGTAATTCAAGGAATCCTCAAATGCGAGAACTTTGTGCTGAAATTCTCGCTAAAATGACCGCTGACCGTTTAAGCGAACCTAAGGTAGGAAATTATAACATATACAAAATGATAGAAAGCTAATATTGCAGAAAATTATGAAGGTTCGCATAACAGTTTGCAAATTTCTACCTCCATTATTCGTCGATGCAATGACCGAATCTCCGGCGACTTCCGTCCAATTATTCGAATCAAGTCACGAGCATCCAGAATTAATTTGGAATGTAAAGACAAGTACAAAAGTATGTGATGTTGTTGCTGATATGTGCGATGGGTAAGCTAACAGAGATTGCGTAAAGTTTTTAAAGAGCTAATATATATATTTACGTATAAATGCAGTTTTTGTAAAACACAGAAATAAAATCCAGAGATTTTGTGGAAAGACCCAGATATTCTTAAAGATATGAATACCCAATGAGGTGATTGTATCTGGCGTTTATTGGCGGCTGTGACTTATTCATAACAGATACAAACGTTAGAGGCTATTTAACACGTGAGTTATTTATGAATTATTGAATGAAACATCGATAAATTACCAAAATGGATTAAGTATCGTGTTTGTTTCTTCCAATTCTTAATTCGGCTATGATGGATATTAACTCAAAGTTCAAACAGTCCCAAATTCAATTACACATTGTGATAATTATCATTGCTTTTCAATGGCAAATTATTGAATATAAGCTTAAAAATTTCATGTCATCGATTTCGAGCCTATCAAAGGATACACAAAGATATTTTCAATTTTGATCAGGTTCCACGATTTTCGCTTAATCCCTATCTCCTTGCTTACTCTAATTATGAAGCGGACAACAATAAAGTTTTAGTCATACATTCCTTATTATAAAACGTTTCAGGAAATCCTTAAACTGCTAAGCCTATACAGAAAATTTTCGGAAAGAGCTATCTTTACAGTAAATGTTATGCTTATGGGCGTAGATAATTAGCACATCGATGTATGTTTAATAGAGCAACTTTCTTCAATTCATCCTAAAAGCTGATTCATAATTTCAGACTGGTCTGTTTTCTACTTATTCGTTCTTAAAGTTGATTTCCAATAGAACTGGCTGTATCTGTAATCAATTTAATTAATTTTAATTCAAATCTTGTTCTTTTGTAACATGCAATTCAAACATCAATAGATATTGTGAACCTTTGCAGGGAAAAGGCATAAATGCTAGCATCTAATCACGGGTGTTTTAATGGACCATGTAACCCATCGCGCATAATTTTGTTTTCATAAATTGCAATCAAGCCGATAGACGCGAGCATTAAAATGTCTTTTCATTTCATATATCTGCAGAGGAGCCAGATAAAATGATGGCGTTCTGTCAACAAAACATTTTTTCAAGATTAACTGCGCGCTTGTTTTCTACGGTACGTTTATTCCTCGTTTTGTTGTCTAGAAATGTGACTTTGCTCGTTTTATATCGTTCCATAAATCAATACTTGATCATTTCGCTATTCTTCTTTTTTTTTAGCACTACAGCCCCTCTCGGGCCTTCGCTTAGAGATAGTTAGAGTATCTCATTTTCATGACCGTATTGATTTTTTCGGAAGTTGGTTTGGTCAGTATCATGCTCCCGTGTGCTTGCTCAGCTACGATATGATATGATTAAATCAGTACATATCACTACTGACTGAACACTCGTAGTCTGTCCGAAAAATCCCCTGAATTAAATCACGTTGCTCCCAACGAGATTTGAGCCTGGGACATTATCGTCATTCAATTCTAATTTGTATACAATTTGACTTTCAACTGCTGAAGATAAGGATGATGCTACAGCATTATTACTAGTTGTTGAATTTGCCTGCTATCGTGTTACTGAGTCACAAAGTGTGGAACTACTAGGCGTTTGACGATTGCGCATTGGTTGTGTTGATCTATAAACCGCACGAATAACCAATGGCAATGCTAGCGCGGTTCATAGATCAACACAACCAATGCGCAATCCTCAATGCCTAGTAGTTCCACACTTACGACTTTAAAATAGTTTGCCTTATTTTCTAACTTTTCAATAATTTTTTTTCAGAAACGTAATCGGAAGCTGATATCACGAAACGAATCGTCAGAATCGGAACAAACTGCCGAGGAAATGTTAACTCCTGAAATAACAACAGACGGAATCCGCCTCAACTGCGCCAAGTACGGATGAGGATAATGAAAATGAATACGATCGTGGTTCAACAAGAACTGGAAGTGCATGTTTTCCTTGCCGTTATTTTAAAAATATCTTTGTAGCTTGATCTGCTTTTCATTATAACTTAATTGAAAATAAAATAAATTTTAAATAAAATCATTAAACTATATGTTTCAATATATTTTATAATTTATTAAGGCTGATGAGATCAATTTACAAATTTTTTTATAGATGTTAATGCAATAACAATCAGTATGGACGTAGAACCGTGATGATTCGAGATGGCTAGTGGATGCTAAATCCCGATTTGGTGTGTCGCGCTGCTGACAATGAATCAATCTCATTGAATATTCTTGTATCCTGATTATAAAACGTCTGTTTTTTACCACGGATGCTGTAATGATGTTAAAAAATTTATAAAGCAAGTATTATGAACTGTTAAATATTATTTCAAACTAATTTAAGAAGGGATTGAGGATTTCGGTGGATTTCGAGGAAAAAGGATATGCATCTAAGCTAGCGAGGGGAGCAGATAAGAAATATTATCTTATAGAAAGTCATTTAGATTTTAAGTTTTCGGTAGGTTAACAGACATCTCTATCTTAATTTAACTATTGAAGTTACTTAAGAGTTTCTAGGTGGATAAACAGTCTGTGATAATTATCTTTATCTATAAAAGCTAAATCTGTTATCGCGTATTTCTGTTCTGGGTAACTTCATGTTAAAAACTCCTATTAAACTTGCTGTCTTTTTGTATGTAGCTAGATTGCAAAGCATGCATACGACAGTATTGATCGTAACGTGCTCTACTAAATAATGCTTTGCTTTGGCATCCTAGCCAAATTAGTCCGTCTTATCAAAATGACGTGGACAACCTCCTGCATTAATAACCAACTCACTGACGCCTTTGACACCAAAAGCGGACTAAAGCAGGGAGATGGGCCCATTGCAATCAATTTGGATCTGGCTAAGAAAGCTACCTGTCCATACAAGAGGTACGCTTTTATACAAGTCAAGCCAAGTGGTAGCCTATGCAGATAATAGCAACATTTTGTTACGGTCGCTGACAACTGCCAAAGAACTTTTCCTGAAACTCGACTGCGAAGCAAAACTAGTAGGGCTACAAATCAATGCGAATAAAACAAAGCTCATTATGCAGTCGAGGAAAAATACCTAAAGTACACAAAATATCGCACTTGGCGAATACACTAGCGAAAATGTGGGCAAACTTGTGTATCTGGGCACCAAAATAACGAGAACGCTAATGAAAGAGAAGAAATACGCCGACGAATACAGCTCGCAAATAAAATATTGTATTCAGTTTTGACGATCTTTAAAACCAGTTGCATACACAGGAAAAAAAGCTCCAAGTATACAAATCTGTGATAAGACCTGTGCTATGCTATGGATTTGAAAAATATGGGCCCTAGTTCAAGCATCCGCAAACATATGCAACGCCTTTGAGGGACGGGTCCTGAGGCGGATGATTGGAGCGAAGCTAGACGGGGACCAATGGCGAATTCAACGCAACCATGAGCTGTGTAAAATGTTTGACGAGATAGAGGTCTCAGCGATTGTAAAACTGCGGAAGCTGCAATGGGTTGGCCACAAGAATCGTATGGATGAACCACGAATACCCAAAAAGTTATTCGTTGGGAGAACAGAAGAGCGGAGACTAGTGGGGAAATCGAGGAAACGCCGGTCTGACTCGATCGACGAAGGCAGTTCATCGCTACTCGGATTTCAGAATTAGAGGACGCGATTGATGGACCGAGGCGCTATTTGCAGGAAGTGAAGGCCCGAGAGGGGCTGTAGTTCTACGAAGAAATTGTAAAAAGTGAATTTCACACTTATGTAGACAAATAAATTTTTTATCTCAAAAACAAAGAAAATAATGTCTTACTAAAATAAATATCTAATGAAGAATAAATTATCACAATATTGCCAATTTCTTTCGGATAAAAAGCATTGCTTTAAGCCTTAATTAAATTAATTATAAAAAATTTTGTGGTTAGTTATGAATAAATAAATTCAATACTTCCAAATGCTAGGAATTAAAAAACACTCAACAATTTGTATCATAAATCAAAATGTTAATTTTGTTTAGACAGTCTTTTTTTCTTTGGAATAATATTTTAAAATATTGCGAATCTTAGTTAAATTTTTACTCAATGATGAATAAATAATTTACGTATTTTAAAATAGTACGAAATGCAAAAAAATCAATATTTTGCATATTAAATGAACATATGAAAAAAAAAACAACTAATTCAATATTGCTAACTTCGATTTGGTCAGTAGCCTGGATATACTATTTAGATGTTGCTTTGCTCATTGACTCCAAATAAGTACTCCATAATGTAATTTCGTCAGGACAAACGCATCTAGAACAAGTTTCTTGATGTGCATTGGAAAAGACTCTTATCTTAACAAAGGCGACATAGATGTCGACCTAAATATTAACGGCGAAAAATTGCAAAGAGTGCTAGAAATGAAATATCTTGGTCTTATTATAGACCATCGTATGATAAATAGCTTAAGGAGGAAATTAGCCCCAATAATAGGCTTGTTGAAACTTGTTCTAAACGCATTTGTGCTGACGAAATTACATCATGGAGTATTTATTTGGAGTCAATCGGCAAAGCAACATCTTAATAGTATATCCAGGCTGCTGAACAAAGCATATAAAAACATTCTGAAACTGCCAAGGCTTACTGAAACCCGTTTGGTTTACCAATAAGCAAAATCATTAACCTTTAGTCAAGTCATTATAATGTTTATTTACAACAATTTAAAAACTAATGGATCGGAACGAAGACCATTAATTGAGGTATCACAGATCAACCCATGTAATGCGTGGAATGCAGATCAATTCGTAATACCTTTTGCCGGAACGGATTGTCTAAAGAACGATGCAACGAATGATGCTCTGCGTATATATAACAATCTACCAGAAACGGTTCAGAAAGCAAACTCTCTTTTGGTATTTAAGAAAAGACTAAGGACAGATTGAAGAGTGGACCTGTTACTCAGAGCTTTTTTTTTGAATGCGTCGTATTATATTGAATTTTTTTTTATATCTGAGAGCTGATCATGATTTTTGGGCTAGATGTTCATGAAAAGGATTAGTTCACATGATTTTGTGTGCCCCTTATACCGATGAATTAAATATTTTCTGGGTGGCACAAAGGTCGAAGCGAGGTAAAGTGAATGCAGAGCGATGGAGCGAGTGGTAGGGAGTGGAGGTACTAAAAGAAAGTTTTATTTTTTTTATTGTTTAGAATTTACTTTATATTTTTTGAAAATATATGCCGATTAGTATTGAATAAAGCGCGTTTGACTTTGACGTGCGAGGAATGCATATTAACTCGTAATGCCTTTTTTCAGAACCTATCGTCTAAAGAACGATGCTCCGCTAAGAGAGAGAGAAGAGGAGTAAGTCTATCCGTGTAAAACCCTGTATGTGAATTCCGATATTTTGCTTGTACAGGCGGTTTTTGCGAGGGAAGGGGAAATCATAACAAACGTCAAAATTTTGTTTACGGCTTCGTGCATTTATCGTTGTCAATATGCGGAAAGTATCATTTTCTCGCGATTTTCGTGAAAACGGTAGTGAATATTTAAGTGGTGAACGTAATTCATACTGCTTCGGTTGATATAGTGAAAATTTATCAAATCAAGTGACTCAAAAATTAGAAAACAACAATGCCCTGTTCGGTTCCGTGTCGCCCGAGTTTCAATAGTGGCTCGAGCGGAAAATCGTACTTTTGGTAAAAATTTATAGTTTCATTGATTTATAATCGTAAGAAAGTTTATTTTCAATAGTTTCAATTTGTGAATCGCAAGAAAACTGCTCAAAAATATTTGCAATTTATTGTTTTGATTGCTTCATATTTTGCCGGATATCTTGTGGCTTAAAGCAGAAGCGGCACAAAATTGGAGCATTTTTAAGGGGGTCATAATTCATTGTAACTTTTTATCATTTTAGAATTCTGAATGATATTTGTGCAAAAATGGAATGGCGCTGAATTCTCGGGATAAATCCGGAAATAAAACGTTCGCAAGTTTGCGAATATCATTTCAAGGATGACGACGTCGTTTATTTGAATCTAAGCTAAAAGTGTAAGATAGCTATTCTTAAATTAATCTTTTGCACAAAATTCAAGTATCTCATATTTTTAGACTCGATGTGGAATTGAATACATTAACACCTTTACATCCACTTTTGGACATGTAAGTATATTTCATAATTGATTAAAATGCCGATTTCAAATTTTTTATTTTAGAATTCAACTACGAATAGGACAAAGTTTTGTTCAAATTCCGAATTTAATTCAGGATTTGTAAGTTTACATGCATTTGCCATTTTCGTTCCTAAGTATCTAATTTTAGTGCGATTATGAAACGATTTCTTCGGTTTCGGCGAATAAGTCCATTGGCCTGAATAGGGTAAGTGTTATTTAGTTTCCTGAACATTACATTTAGCCCGCTCAATTTCAGGACTCTTGGACCAGAAACGACGAAATTGTGAGCATGTCATCTGAATGATTTAGTGGGCTCTAAATCAAATTTGAAGAATGCGTATTTTTCTTACATTAGATGTGAAAGCTGCAAAAAAATGTATGATTTCTATTTTTTAATTAATATTCGCACAAAATAAAATATATATTTTAGAGTCGATGTCAAGTTGCAGATACTAACATCTCTACAGCTACTTTTGGACATGTAAGTATATTTCATGTTTGACTATTTTTTTATTTATATTTATCTTTATTTCAGAAATCAACTTCAGAGATTAAGCTAAGTTTAGTGCGGTTTCCAAACAATTCCTTCAGCGGCGAATAAGTTGATTGCCCTGGATAGTGCAACACCCTCAATTTCAGGACTCTTTGACCGGAAATGACGAAATCTCCAATTGTCTTCACCCAAATATTTTAGTGGGATCTAAACGGAATTTGGAGAAGGTATGAATTTCTTATCCTAAATTTTAATGTGAATTTTAATCCCCTCTATTTTAGAACATGCTTTTGACGAAGTCCATGATACCTTTTCATATTTTGTATAATGTCGTCATGATAATTTTCCGGTTACATATTAATATTGATTTAAGCCCTTCAGCAGCAATGTTGTCTATGGAAAGCCTTGAAAGTGTCAGTTTAATATATGATTAGTAGCATCAATTATGACATTTTTTATTCAGGCTTCTAATCGAAAAAAGTCAACGGGAGATGGTTCATACGGCTTGCAGTATTAATGTGAATTTAAATACATCACCTTAAATTTGAACATAATAAACAAAAATAAAGAAGTAAAAGGTACCATTTTGCATTTCATTCTTATAATGGTGCTTTATATAATGTAAGTAATTTAATCAAAAAGATGGAAGATTGATTTTATCTAAGCATTAGGATTCACTTTCCAGCCTGAACAAATACAAGAAAATTTTTTTGCAGGATTTTAATTTTATTTTAGGGTAGATAATTTTTCCGCTTGTTTAATACTAACAATAGTGTTTTACTAAAGTATGCCACGTGAACATTGTATGTGATTTCTTCTGTTTAATTAGGATGGTAATTAAATGCTACATTTTTTCTAAAAAGGCGAATAACATATCAATCAAAGAACGTTTTTTAGAGAAGCTGTTATTCACTAAGTACAAACAAAGTATGATCATAAGTGGTCACTATTACTCCCTTTTATGTTTGTTCATCAAAAAGTATCTCAACACCAGGAATTATTTTATGTCTAAAAAAAAGTCAAAAAGATATTCTATCCACCAAAAACTGAATAAAACAATTCGCTTTTACTGTATGTAAGAAAAAAATATTCAACAGAAAGAGTATTGCCGTTAATATTATTTTATCAATAAAATACCAACAACAATTCGAACGGCCTGGAAATAACTCAGAATAATTTACATAGCATTTTGATTTAGCTAAAGAGTATGTGGGCTATTTACGAATGTATTTATACATTATTATCATTGTAAATTATTATCAGATTAATGTTCAATAATAAGCATGAAGGCGATTGGAATCTGCTGAAAAATATACCTCAAAAAACTAAACAGTGGCTCTTCATTATCTAATTCAAATTTTTCAATAACCTCTATAAATACATCTTCCTTGATTGCATTTTAATCCAAAGTTTAGTTCAATAGTAAATTTATTTTTAGTTAAATATTTTCGGTATGGTGCTATCAATTTGAATTTTCCCGCCATATGATTAAGTTTGCCCCTCTTGTGATGAGACTACCCATGCTTTAAGCCAATACCACTACAATCAAAGAAACCTTACAAACACAAAGCCGACATTCGGAAATTTTTGGAGCTATCATTTACTCCTTTTCTTCCCTCCCTAAGATGCTCCGTGTACGAGAGAGATGGTTAAGGATACAAACTCACTATTGGTATTTAAGTATAGACCGGGGACCATCTGATGAACACTGATTGAAGCGTGGATATGGATTTTTCAGCACAGTATCTTAGGCCATTTTTTATCCTATCGGCGAACTTCTTGAATAGACAGTTACTCAGAGTTTTTTTTAGTTTCGTGCTATGCGATTTTTTTATCTCTCTAACCTGATCACGAATTTGACTAAATATGCACGAAAGGATAGATTCATTTTATTTTGTGTGCTCTTTTATACCGATTTATTGAACATTGTCTGAGAAGCACACTTCACAAAGCGGACGAGTGTTGTGGAACGAAGAATGAGTGAAGATAGTGGTAAGAAATGGAGGTGCCTAAAAAAATCTGTATGTACCATTTCCTCTTTACGATTTATCAGTTTCAGCCTGTCAGAATGAAACAAAAGCTGCAGACGCTGGTCAATATAAAAGTGGATATTACTTCCGTAAGCACATGACTGAAAATCGATGTTCACCTTATGCTATGAAAATAATTTGGCACCCTATAGAAACCAAACACTAGGCTATAAAAAAACATGTAGAAAAGTTTTCTTCGTACCTGCACTCGAGAATACGGCTCAATGATTCTACATAAATTTTGTTCCAGCATTGTATCATACAATGTACCTGGATGTGCTTTGACCATTACATTTTCCCACAGCTCTTTTCGATATTCCTTGAGTGTGTCTTGAAAGTCAGCTAGAGATCTTTTGTTAGATGCTTGCGCGACGGATTTCATTGCGTCGATGTCTCGTCCTGAATATGTGATAGCCTAATAAATAAAAAATATTAATTTCTATGCAACCAACTTTAAATCAACATCCTTACCAGCTTTCCACTAACAATTTGATTTACATCTTCCGTCTTTCTCAGCATTATTTTACAGAGCAACATATATTTGAGTGCAGTTTATGCTCTGTTACTTTCGACACTGTCAAAACCTTCGAATGCTTCATAAAAATATGAAAAAGCTCATCTGCCGCATGTAGGATACCCGATTGCAAATCTAAAGCCCCCTGCATCTTAGGCGGACAGTAGATAGCATTTGCCGTGGTACGTGCTGAGGTCAGGGCAGCACGCGCTTTTGGCAAATTGCTTAGAGCATGATAGGTCATACTTTCAAGAAGTTGAACTTCTACGAGCAAATTTTTGTCGTCCAACTTTTTTAATTCTTTCAGCAGCTGTGACGCCAGCGCTAGCGCTTCTGAATACAATCAAGTATCGAAAAACAAAGCAATTAATCGAGCTTCCAGCGATTGTCTTAAGAATGTTCGTTTCTTTTGTTTCGCCCATTCTATACATTCTTTACAAAGTTGAACCTCGATACCAGTACCAGCTTCCAAGTCTTAAAACAAATCCACTAACGACCGCACTAACTTGGCGGCCTTCGCTTTGCTAATCAGGCCACTGCCTCCTTAAACCTGGCCGTCTTGCTCTGCAATTTCTGTGACTGAAAACTGACAACTCTTGACAGTTAATGCAGTTCCAAGCAATTAGACGTCAAAATTCCTGTCATTGTTATTCGAACGAGCACAAGCTGTGTCTCCTGTGAATCGCGAGGATGGAATTTCGCTCCTCAACAAAATTGCTCGCGAGCAAGAAATAGCCGAGAATGACGAAGAGCTTATTCGTATCAAGGAACAAGGCATTCTGCAATTAGGTGAATTGTACAAACAAGAAGAAAAGGTCAAGGAGCTAGCAGGTTTGATCAAAGTGACGAGAACGTTTCTTAGCCTGATTAGCAAAGCGAAGGCCGCCAAGTTAGTGCGGTCGTTAGTGGATTTGTTTTAAGACTTGGAAGCTGGTACTGGTATCGAGGTTCAACTTTGTAAAGAATGTACAGAATGGGCGAAACAAGAGAAACGAACATTCTTAAGACAATCGCTGGAAGCTCGATTAATTGCTTTGTTTTTCGATACTTGATTGTATTCAGAAGCGCTAGCGCTGGCGTCACAGCTGCTGAAAGAATTAAAAAAGTTGGACGACAAAAATTTGCTCGTAGAAGTTCAACTTCTTGAAAGTATGACCTATCATGCTCTAAGCAATTTGCCAAAAGCGCGTGCTGCCCTGACCTCAGCGCGTACCACGGCGAATGCTATCTACTGTCCGCCTAAGATGCAGGGGGCTTTAGATTTGCAATCGGGTATCCTACATGCGGCAGATGAGCTTTTTCATATTTTTATGAAGCATTCGAAGGTTTTGACAGTGTCGAAAGTAACAGAGCATAAACTGCACTCAAATATATGTTGCTCTGTAAAATAATGCTGAGAAAGGCGGAAGATGTAAATCAAATTGATAGTGGAAAGCTAGTAAGGATGTTGATTTAAAGTTGGTTGCATAGAAATTAATATTTTTTATTTATTAGGCTATCACGTATTCAGGACGATACATCGCCGCAATGAAATCCGTCGCGCAAGCATCTCACAAAAGATCTCTAGCTGACTTTCAAGACACGCTCAAGGAATATCGAAAAGAGCTGTGGGAAAATGTAATGGTCAAAGCACATCTAGGTACATTGTATGATACAATGCTGGAACAAAATTTATGTAGAATCATTGAGCCGTATTCTCGAGTGCAGGTACGAAGAAAACTTTTCTACATGTCTTTTTATAGCCTAGTGTTTGGTTTCTATAGGGTGCCAAATTATTTTCATAGCA
This sequence comes from Odontomyia ornata, assembly GCA_963969285.1. NCBI lineage: Eukaryota > Metazoa > Arthropoda > Insecta > Diptera > Stratiomyidae > Odontomyia > Odontomyia ornata. The sequence continues at coordinate 65,148,054 of OZ017743.1, read as the reverse complement.
TAAGGTGAACATCGATTTTCAGTCATGTGCTTACGGAAGTAATATCCACTTTTATATTGACCAGTGTCTGTAGCTTTTGTTTCATTCTGACTGGCTGAAACTGATAAATCGTAAAGAGGAAGTGGTATAAAAAGATTTTTTTAAGCACCTCCATTTCTCACCACTATCTTCACTCATTCTTCGTTCCACAACACTCGTCCGCTTTGTGAAGTGTGCTTCACAGACAATGTTCAATAAATCGGTATAAAAGAGCACACAAAATAAAATGAATCTATCCTTTCGTGCATATTTAGTCAAATTCGTGATCAGGTTAGAGAGATAAAAAAATCGCATAGCACGAAACTAAAAAAAACTCTGAGTAACTGTCTATTCAAGAAGTTCGCCGATAGGATCAAAAATGGCCTAAGATACTGTGCTGAAAAATCCATGTCCACGCTTCAATCAGTGTTCATCAGATGATCCCTGGCTTAAATACCAATAGTGAGTTTGCATCCTTAACCATCTCTGGAAGATTGTTATATGTACTCGTACACGGAGCATCTTTCTTTAGACGATAGGTTCTGAAAAAAGGCATTACGAGTTAATATGCATTCCTCGCACGTCAAAGTCAAACGCGCTTTATTCGATACTAATCGGCATATATTTTCAAAAAATATAAAGTAAATTCTAAACAATAAAAAAAATAAAACTTTCTTTTAGTACCTCCACTCCCTACCACTCGCTCCATCGCTCTGCATTCACTTTACCTCGCTTCGACCTTTGTGCCACCCAGAAAATATTTAATTCATCGGTATAAGGGGCACACAAAATCATGTGAACTAATCCTTTTCATGAACATCTAGCCCAAAAATCATGATCAGCTCTCAGATATAAAAAAAAATTCAATATAATACGACGCATTCAAAAAAAAAGCTCTGAGTAACAGGTCCACTCTTCAATCTGTCCTTAGTCTTTTCTTAAATACCAAAAGAGAGTTTGCTTTCTGAATCGTTTCTGGTAGATTGTTATATATACGCAGAGCATCATTCGTTGCATCGTTCTACAGACAATCCGTTCCGGCAAAAGGTATTACGAATTGATCTGCATTCCACGCATTACATGGGTTGATCTGTGATACCTTAATTAATGGTGTTCGTTCCGATCCATTAGTTTTTAAATTGTTGTAAATAAACATTATAATGACTTGACTAAAGGTTAATGATTTTGCTAATTGGTAAACCAAACGAGTTTTTATATGCTTTGTTCAGCAGCCTGGATATACTATTAAGATGTTGCTTTGCCGATTGACTCCAAATAAATACTCCATGATGTAATTTCGTCAGCACAAATGCGTTTAGAACAAGTTTCAACAAGCCTATTATTGGGGCTAATTTCCTCCTTAAGCTATTTATCATACGATGGTCTATAATAAGACCAAGATATTTCATTTCTAGCACTCTTTGCAATTTTTCGCCGTTAATATTTAGGTCGACATCTATGTCGCCTTTGTTAAGATAAGAGTCTTTTCCAATGCACATCAAGAAACTTGTTCTAGATGCGTTTGTCCTGACGAAATTACATTATGGAGTACTTATTTGGAGTCAATGAGCAAAGCAACATCTAAATAGTATATCCAGGCTACTGACCAAATCGAAGTTAGCAATATTGAATTAGTTGTTTTTTTTTCATATGTTCATTTAATATGCAAAATATTGATTTTTTTGCATTTCATACTATTTTAAAATACGTAAATTATTTATTCATCATTGAGTAAAAATTTAACTAAGATTCGCAATATTTTAAAATATTATTCCAAAGAAAAAAAGACTGTCTAAACAAAATTAACATTTTGATTTATGATACAAATTGTTGAGTGTTTTTTAATTCCTAGCATTTGGAAGTATTGAATTTATTTATTCATAACTAACCACAAAATTTTTTATAATTAATTTAATTAAGGCTTAAAGCAATACTTTTTATCCAAAAGAAATTGTCATAATTTATTCTTCATTAAATATTTATTTTTGTAAGACATGATTTTCTTTGTTTTTGAGATAAAAAATTTATTTGTCTACATAAGTGTGAAATTCACTTTTTACAATTTCTTCGTAGAACTACAGCCCCTCTCGGGCCTTCGCTTCCTGCAAATAGCGCCTCGGTCCATCAATCGCGTCATCTAATTCTGAAATCCGAGTAGCGATGAACTGCCTTCGTCGATCGAGTCAGACCGGCGTTTCCTCGATTTCCCCACTAGTCTCCGCTCTTCTGTTCTCCCAACGAATAACTTTTTGGGTATTCGTGGTTCATCCATACGATTCTTGTGGCCAACCCATTGCAGCTTCCGCAGTTTTACAATCGTTGAGACCTCTATCTCGTCAAACATTTTACACAGCTCATGGTTGCGTCGAATTCGCCATTGGTCTCCGTCTAGCTTCGCTCCAATCATCCGCCTCAGGACCCGTCCCTCAAAGGCGTTGCATATGTTTGCGGATGCTTGAATTTGGGCCCATATTTTTCAAATCCATAGCATAGCACAGGTCTTATCACAGATTTGTATACTTGGAGCTTTTTTCCTGTGTATGCAACTGGTTTTCAAGATCGTCAAAACTGAATACAATATTTTATTTGCGAGCTGTATTCGTCGGCGTATTTCTTCTCTTTCATTAGCGTTCTCGTTATTTTGGTGCCCAGATACACAAGTTCGCCCACATTTTCGCTAGTGTATTCGCCAAGTGCGATATTTTGTGTACTTTAGGTATTTTTCCTCGACTGCATAATGAGCTTTGTTTTATTCGCATTGATTTGTAGCCCTACTAGTTTTGCTTCGCTGTCAAGTTTCAGGAAAAGTTCTTTGGCAGTTGTTAGCGACCGTAACAAAATGGTCCTATCATCTGCATAGGCTACCACTTGGCTTGACTTGTATAAAAGCGTACCTCTTGTATGGACAGGTAGCTTTCTTCGCCAGATCCAAATTGATTGCAATGGGCCCATCTCCCTGCTTTAGTCCGCTTTTGGTGTCAAAGGCGTCAGTGAGTTGGTTATTAATGCAGGAGGTTGTCCACGTCATTTTGATGAGACGGACTAATTTGGCTAGGATGCCAAAGCAAAGCATTATTTAGTAGAGCACGTTACGATCAATACTGTCGTATGCATGCTTTGTAATCTAGCTACATACAAAAAGACAGCAAGTTTAATAGGAGTTTTTAACATGAAGTTATCCAGAACAGAAATACGCGATAACAGATTTAGCTTTTATAGATAAAGATAATTATCACAGACTGTTTGTCCACCTAGAAGCTATTAAGTAACTTCAATAGTTAAATTAAGATAGAGTTGTCTGTTAACCTACCGAAAACTTAAAATCTAAATGACTTTCTATAAGATAATATTTTTTATCTGCTCCCCGCGCTAGCTTAGATGCATATCCTTTTTCCTCGAAATCCACCGAAATCCTCAATCCCTTCTTAAATTAGTTTGAAATAATATTTAACAGTTCATAATACTTGCTTTATAAATTTTTTAACATCATTACAGCATCCGTGGTAAAAAACAGACGTTTTATAATCAGGATACAAGAATATTCAATGAGATTGATTCATTGTCAGCAACGCGACACACCAAATCCGGATTTAGCATTCACTAGCTATCTCGAATCATCACGGTTCTACGTCCATACTGATTGTTATTGCATTCACATCTATAAAAAAATTTGTAAATTGATGTCATCAGCCTTAATAAATTATAAAATATATTGAAACACATAGTTTAATGATTTTATTTAAAATTTATTTTATTTTCAATTAAGTTATAATGAAAAGCAGATCAAGCTACAAAGATATTTTTAAAATAACGGCAAAGAAAACATGCACTTCCAGTTCTTGTTGAATCACGATCAAAACTGACGATAGATACAAGCCATATGGCAGCAGCGCTTACTACCACACACATGACCATTAGTAGGCCGACTTTGCTGGCTAACTTACATGGCGTTATATGAAGAATTGTGGAGGTGCCAACAAAAATTCGAGGTTTTGCACGGTTTAGAGACGGGTTTCTACAGTGAAATCCAGATGATCCGCGGAGAACACAATAGCGCTCCTAGTGAAGTAAAAATTATTTCAGTTTTTATACCCGTTTAATTTTTATCGCCTTCCAAAGTGAATTTTTAGGAGTTTGTTTACATCTCAACGCTGAGCTATCAGTCGAAGGTGCAAAACTTGTGCTTCATTTGCTCGTCTTGGAAAGTTTAGGAGCACAATGGGCTATACAAGGTGAATTTATAGCATGCACGGAATGCGTTCGGTACGTTTTTTATTCGGAAAATAGTATATATGACGAAATATAAGCATTTGCTAATGCCGCAGTTGGGTGACAGCTACCGGAAGCTTGTCCATAGTAGGCCGACTAATACATATGCAAATTGCTACCATATGGCTTGTATCTATCGTCAGTTTTGACCACGATCGTATTCGTTTTCGTTATCCTCATCCGTACTTGGCGCAGTTGAGGCGGATTCCGTCTGTTGTTATTTCAGGAGTTAACGTTTCCTCGGCAGTTTGTTCCGATTCCAACGATTTGTTTCGTGGTATCAGCTTCCGAATACGTTTCTGAAAAAATTGATTGAAAAGTTAGAAAATAAGGCAAACTATTTTAAAGTCATAAGTGTGGAATGCAAATTCAACAACTAGTAATAATGCTGTAGCATCATCCTTATCTTCAGCAGTGGAAAGTCAAATTGTATACAAATTAGAACTGAATGACGATAATAACCCAGGTTCAAATCTCGTTGGGAGCAATGTGATTTAGTTCAGGGGATTTTTCGGACAGACTACGAGTGTTCAGTCAGTAGTGATATGTACTGATTTAATCAGATCATATCGTAGCTGAGCAAGCACACGGGAGCATGATACTGACCAAACCAACTTCCGAAAAAAACAATACGGTCATGAAAATGAGATACTCTAACTATCTCTAAGCGAAGGCCCGAGAGGGGCTGTAGTGCTAAAAAAAAGAAGAATAGCGAAATGATCAAGTATTGATTTATGGAACGATATAAAACGAGCAAAGTCACATTTCTAGACAACAAAACGAGGAATAAACGTGCCGTAGAAAACAAGCGCGCAGTTAATCTTGAAAAAATGTTTTGTTGACAGAACGCAATCATTTTATCTGGCTCCTCTGCAGATATATGAAATGAAAAGACATTTTAATGCTCGCGTCTATCGGCTTGATTGCAATTTATGAAAACAAAATTATGCGCGATGGGTTACATGGTCCATTAAAACACCCGTGATTAGATGCTAGCATTTATGCCTTTTCCCTGCAAAGGTTCACAATATCTATTGATGTTTGAATTGCATGTTACAAAAGAACAAGATTTGAATTAAAATTAATTAAATTGATTACAGATACAGCCAGTTCTATTGGAAATCAACTTTAAGAAGGAATAAGTAGAAAACAGACCAGTCTGAAATTGTGAATCAGCTTTTAGGATGAATTGAAGAAAGTTGCTCTATTAAACATACATCGATGTGCTAATTATCTACGCCCATAAGCATAACATTTACTGTAAAGAAAGCTCTTTCCGAAAATTTTCTGTATAGGCTTAGCAGTTTAAGGATTTCCTGAAACGTTTTATAATAGGGTGTATGACTAAAACCTTATTGTTGTCCGCTTCATAATTAGAGTAAGCAAGGAATAAGGGATTAAGCGAAAATCGTGGAACATGATCAAAATTGAAAATAACTTTGTGTATCCTTTGATAGGCTCAAAATCGATGACATGAATTTTTAAGCTTATATTCAATAATTTGCCATTGAAAAGCAATGATAATTATCACAATGTGTAATTGAATTTGGGACTGTTTGAACTTTGAGTTAATATCCATCATAGCCGAATTAAGAATTGGAAGAAACAAACACGATACTTGGCAAAAAAATATGCGTAAAGTATTTAATCCATTTTGGTAATTTATCGATGTTTCATTCAATAATTCATAAATAACTCACGTGTTAAATAGCCTCTAACGTTTGTATCTGTTATGAATAAGTCATTCTTCTGATCTTTAAACTCTGCCCACACTAGATGTTTCAATAAAATTTGCGATACACGATCACCATAATATAAATTGTGTGTCATCGCCTTGAGCGCAGCTACAACTTGTGCTTTCACCGCAGAAGGACTGTACCTACTCCATACGACTTTCAAGCAAATTTAACAGGAATGGTATTAGATTTCTTTCTATAGAATGGCTAATCAATGAATCCTACAATTAACGCAATAACAGTTAGAGGTAAGCTTTTTTTATCGAATCATTACACTCACATGTTGGTATTTAAACAAACGGCTTAACATTTCACACACTTTTTCTATCAGTGGCTTGTTATTTTCCATACACCGTTTTGAAGGCAAAATACATTCAGTTTGTGACACTGCTGTCACGCAGTACTAAAATAAAATACATTTTTATCTAAAATCAATTAAATTCTGGCAAATTGATCTTACCTCTGAAAGAGCTAATTGATGTAAGGCTGACAATGCATGTTTTGGTTGTACGTTAAGTAAATTGAAGAGTTTTGGTATGTGACCCCAAAATGGAATGGCATCTGCTAAATTAGGCTGCGCTCTTAATAATTCGACTAATGCAGTAGATGCTAATCCCAATGCATCTTTCTAAAAATATTGAAGAGTACGTTATGAAGATTCCAGAAGACCGTTTAACGGTGATTTAAAAAATTGACTTACATCCGGCGAATTTTTGTTGATAAGGTCTACAACGAAGTCCAGTAAATCTGATAAGAATAACTTCGGCTTAAGCAGAGTCCAAGCAGGATTACTATCAAACAGCCACAAATAAACGCCAGATAGAATCACCTCATTGGGTATAATATCTTTAAGAATATCTGGGTCTTTCCACAAAATTTTTGGATTTTATTTCTGTGTTTTACAAAAACTGCATTTATACGTAAATATATATATTAGCTCTTTAAAAACTTTACGCAATCTCTGTTAGCTTACCCATCGCACATATCAGCAACAACATCACATACTTTTGATCTTGTCTTTATATTCCAAATTAATTCTGTATGCTCGTGAATTGATTCGAATGATTGGACGGAAGTTGTCGGAGATTCGATAATTGCATTGACGAATAATGGAGGTAGAAATTTGCAAACTGTTATGCGAACCTTCAGAATTTTATGCAATATTAGCTTTCTATCATTTTGTATATGTTATAATTTTCCTACCTTAGGTCCGCTTAAACTATCAGCGGTCATTTTAGCGAGAGTTTCAACACAAAGTTCTCGCATTTGAAGATTCCTTGAATTACAGAACATGTCCAGTAGATATATCACAGCACCTAAACAGGAAGTAAATATTTTATAATTGTTTGCCAAGAATTCACTTTACCTTTATTTTGAGCTTCTTTTATCATATCATGTGAATTCAGAAGCCCTGAAAGTATTTTCAGTACTTTCATTTGTTGGTCTCTTAAATCAGGATCTTTTAGCGCAACAAAATAGCTTCCCTGTATTTCGCACGCTGCTATCTCGCTTACACATTCCTTATTGCGGGAAACCAATGCAACTACTTCTAGTGCAAGCGATTTAACTGTAGCATTCTGTAATGTATAAAGTTGATAATTTACTGATAGGAATCAATACTAATATTACATGATATTAAATATTATAAAACGCTTTTAGGCCTACCACACTGTCTCTGGACTCTGTCTAGAATTCAGTCTAGGATGAAATATTAACAATGGTCCTTAACGAGCACTGATAAGGAGATATGACACAATGTTCATAAACGAAGTTTCATCAATCTGAAATTGAATGCAGTTCAGGTTGATGTTGATTAAAATATGTTTGAAATACTTAATTACCTGCTTTGCAACTTTCTACACGACTATACGACTCACAAAAATTATTCAGGCTATCCTGCTGAACTATTTCTCAGGTAACAAATTACCGCCAATAACTATTGCTTCCACAATTTGACAATAATCTGACACTTATTGGAGAAATGTCACGGGAGCTGATAAAAAAAGCAAAATAGTAATGACGTCATTGATGAAACAGCTGATTGTCAGTTTACCTTTTCACTGCATTATTAAACCTAGCAAGATGGCCAGGTTTAAGGAGGCAGTGCTTAAGCCTGGCCATCTTGCTAGGTTTGATAATGCAGTGAAAAGGTAAACTGACAATCAGCTGTTTCAACAATGACGTCATTCCTTTTTTGCTTTTTTTATCAGCTCCCGTGACATTTCTCCAATAAGTGTCAGATTATTGTCAAATTGTGGAGGCAATAGTTATTGGCGGTAATTTGTTGCCTGAAAAATAGTTCAGCAGGATAGCCTGAATTATTTTTGTGAGTCGTATAGTCGTGTAGGAAGTTGCAAACCAGTTAATTAAGTATTTTATACATGTTTTAGTCAACATTAACCTGAACTTCATTCAATTTCAGATCGATGAAACTTCGTTTAAGAACATTGTGTCATACCTCCTTATCAGTGCTCGTTAAGGACCATTTTTAATATTTCATACTAGACTGAATACTAGACAGAATCCGGAAACAGTGTGGTAGGCTTAAAAGCGTTTTATAATATTTAATATCATGTCATATTAGTATTGATTCCTTTCAGTAAATTATCAACTTTATACATTACAGAATGCTACAGTTAAATCGCTTGCACTAGAAGTAGTCGCATTGGTTTCCCGCAATAAGGAATGTGTAAGCGAGATAGCAGCGTGCGAAATAGAGGGAAGCTATTTTGTTGCGCTAAAAGATTCTGATTTAAGACACCAACAAATGAAAGTACTGAAAACACTTTCAGAGCTTCTGAATTCACAAGAGATGATAAAAGAAGCTCAAAATAAAGGTAAAGTGAATTCTTGGCAAACAATTATAAAATATTTACTTCCTGTTTAGGTGCTGTGATATATCTACGAGACATGTTTTGTAATTCAAGGAATCCTCAAATGCGAGAACTTTGTGCTGAAATTCTCGCTAAAATGACCGCTGACCGTTTAAGCGAACCTAAGGTAGGAAATTATAACATATACAAAATGATAGAAAGCTAATATTGCAGAAAATTATGAAGGTTCGCATAACAGTTTGCAAATTTCTACCTCCATTATTCGTCGATGCAATGACCGAATCTCCGGCGACTTCCGTCCAATTATTCGAATCAAGTCACGAGCATCCAGAATTAATTTGGAATGTAAAGACAAGTACAAAAGTATGTGATGTTGTTGCTGATATGTGCGATGGGTAAGCTAACAGAGATTGCGTAAAGTTTTCAAAGAGCTAATATCATATATGTATTTACGTATAAATGCAGTTTTTGTAAAACACAGAAATTGAATCCAAAAATTTTGTGGAAAGACCCAAATATTCTTAAAGATATTATACCCAATGAGGTGATTGTATCTGGCGTTTATTTGCGGCTGTTTGTTAGTAATCTAGCTTGGACTCTGCGCAAGCCGAAGTTATCAGATTTACTGGACTTCGTTGTAGACCTTATCAACAAAAATTCGCCGGATGTAAGTCAATTTTTTAAATCACCGTTAAACGGTCTTCTGGAATCTTCATAACGTACTCTTCAATATTTTTAGAAAGATGCATTGGAATTAGCATCTACTGCATTAGTCGAATTATTAAGAGCGCAGCCAATTTACTTAACGTACAACCAAAACAAACATTGTCAGTGTTACATCAATTAGCACTTTCAGAGGTAAGATCAATTTGCCAGAATTTAATTGATTTTAGATAAACATGTATTTTTTTTATTTTAGTACTGCGTGACAGTAGTGTCGCAAACTGAATGTATCTTGCCTTTAAAACGGTGTATGGAAAATAACAAGCTACTGATAGAAAAAGTGTGTGAAATGTTAAGCCGTTTGTTTAAATACCAACATGTGAGTGTAATGACTCGATAAAAAAGCTTACCTCTAACTGTTATTGCGTTAATTGTAGGATTCATTGATTAGCCAGTCTTTAGAAAGTAATCTAATACCATTCCTGTTAAATTTGCTTGAAAATCGTATGGAGTATGTAGACAGTCCTTCTACGGTGAAGGCACAAGTTGTAGCTGCGCTCAAGGCGATGACACACAATTTATATTATGGTGATCGTGTATCGCAAATTTTATTGGAACATCTAGTGTGGGCAGAGTTTAAAGATCAGAAGCATGACTTATTCATAGCGGATGCAAACGTTAGAGGCTATTTAACAGGTGAGTTATTTACTTATTTATGAATTATTGAATGAAATATCGATAAATTACCAAAATGGATTAAATACTTTACGCATGTTTTTTTGCCAAGTATCGTGTTTGTTTCTTCTAATTCTCGATTCAGCTATGATGGATATAAACTCAAAGTTCAAACAGTCCCAAATTCAATTACACATTGTGATAATTATCATTGCTTTTCAATGGCAAATTATTGAATATAAGCTTAACAATTTCGTGTCATCGATTTTGAGCCTATCAAAGGATACACAAAGATATTTTTAATTTTGATCTGGTTTCACGATTTTCGCTTAATCCCTATCTCCTTGCTTACTCTAATTATGAAGCGGACAACAATAAGGTTTTAGTCATACATTCCTTATTATAAAACGTTTCAGGAAATCCTTAAACTGCTAAGCCTATACAGAAATTTTTTGGAAAGAGCTATCTTTACAGCAAACATCAGCTTTTAGGATGAATTGAAGAAAATTGCTCTATTAAACATACATCGATGTGCTAATTATCTACGCCCATAAGAAGATTACAGAAAATATTATGCTTATGGGTGTAGATAATTAGCACATCGATGTATGTTTAATAGAGCAATTTTCTTCAATTCATCCTAAAAGCTGATTTACAATTTCAGACTGGTCTGTTTTCTACTTATTCCTTCTTAAAGTTGATTTCCAATAGAACTGGCTGTATTTGTAATCAATTTAATTAATGTTAATTCAAATCTCGTTCTTTTGTAACATGCAATCCTAAACATCAGTAGATATTGTGAACCTTTGCAGGGAAAAGGCATAAATGCTAGCATCTAATCACGGGTGTTTTAATGGACCATGTAACCCATCGCTCATAATTTTGTTTTCATAAATTGCAATCAAGCCGATTGACGCGAGCATTAAAATGTCTTTCCATTTCATATATCTGCAGAGGAGCCAGATAAAATGATTGCGTTCTGTCAACAAAACATTTTTTCAAGATTAAATGCGCGCTTGTTTATTCCTCGTTTTGTTGTCTAGAAATGTGACTTTGCTCGCTCTATATCGTTCTATAAATCAATACTTGATCATTTCGCTATTCTTCTGTTTTTTAGCACTACAGCCCTTCTCGGGCCTTCGCTTAGAGATAGTTAGAGTATTTTCATGATCGTATTGATTTTTTCGGAAGTTGGTTTGGTCAGTATCATGCTCCCGTGTGCTTGCTCAGCTACGATATGATCTGATTAAATCAGTACATATCACTACTGACTGAACACTCGTAGTCTGTCCGAAAAATCCCCTGAACTAAATCACATTGCTCCCAACGAGATTTGAACCTGGGTTATTATCGTCATTCAGTTCTAATTTGTATACAATTTGACTTTCCACTGCTGAAGATAAGGATGATGCTACAGCATCATTACTAGTTGTTGAATTTGCATTCCACACTTATGACTTTAAAATAGTTTGCCTTATTTTCTAACTTTTCAATCAATTTTTTCAGAAACGTAATCGGAAGCTGATACCACGAAAAAAATCGTCGAAATCGGAACAAACTGCCGAGGAAACGTTAACTCCTGAAATAACAACAGACGGAATAAGCCTCAACTACGCCAAGTACGGATGAGGATAACGAAAATGAATACGATCGTGGCTCAACAAGAACTGGAAGTGCATGTTTTCTTTGCCGTTATTTTAAAAATATCTTTGTAGCTTGATCTGTTTTTCATTATAGTTTAATTGAAAATAAAATAAATTTTAAATAAAATCATGAAACTATATGTTTCAATATATTTTATAATTTATTAAGGCTGATGACATCAATTTACAAATTTTTTTATAGATGTTAATGCAATAACAATGAGTATGGACGTAGAACCATGATGATTCGAGATGGCTAGTGGATGCTAAATCCGGAAATGGTGTGTCGCGTTGCTGACAATGAATCAATCTCATTGAATATTCTTGTATCCTGATTATAAAATGTCTGTTTTTTTACCTGTGCTGATGCTGTAATGTTGTTAGAAAATTTATAAAGTAAGTATTATGAACTGTTAAATATTATTTCAAACTAATTTAAGAAGGGATTGAGGATTTCGGTGGATTTAGAGGAAAAAGGATATGCATCTAAGCTAGTGAGGGAAGCAGATATGAAATATTACCTTATAGAAAGTCATTTAGATTTTAAGTTTTCGGTAGGTTAACAGACAACTCTATCTTAATTTAACTATTGAAGTTACTTAAGAGTTTCTAGGTGGATAAACAGTCTGTGATAATTATCTTTATCTATAAAAGCTAAATCTGTTATCGCGTGTATTTCTGTTCTGGATAACTTCATGTTAAAACTCCTATTAAACTTGCTATCTTTTTGTATGTAGCTAGATTGAAAAGCAAGCATAATTTAACTATTGAAGTTACTTAAGAGTTTCTAGGTGGATAAACAGTCTGTGATAATTATCTTTATCTATAAAAGCTAAATCTGTTATCGCGTGTATTTCTGTTCTGGATAACTTCATGTTGAAAACTCCTATTAAACTTGCTGTCTTTTTGTATGTAGCTAGATTGAAAAGCAAGCATACGACAGTATTGATCACAACGTGCTCTACTAAATAATGCTTTGCTTTGGCATCCTAGCCAAATTAGTCCGTCTTATCAAAATGACGTGGACAACCTCCCAAGTCTGGATTAATAACCAACTCACTGACGCGTTTGACACCAAAAGCGGACTAAAGCAGGGAGATGGGCTGGACCCATTGCAATCAATTTGGATCTGGCGAAGAAAGCTACCTGTCCATACAAGAGGTACGCTTTTATACAAGTTAAGCCAAGTGGTAGCCTATGCAGATGATAGCAACATTTTGTTACGGTCGCTGACAACTGCCAAAGAACTTTTCCTGAAACTTGACAGCGAAGCAAAACTAGTAGGGCTACAAATCAATGCGAATAAAACAAAGCTGTCGAGGAAAAATACCTAAAGTACACAAAATATCGCACTTGGCGAATACACTAGCGAAAATGTGGGCGAACTTGTGTATCTGGGCACCAAAATAACGAGAACGCTAATGAAAGAGAAGAAATACGCCGACGAATACAGCTCGCAAATAAAATATTGTATTCAGTTTTGACGATCTTGAAAACCAGTTGCATACACAGGAAAACAAAGCTCCAAGTATACAAATCTGTGATAAGACCTGTGCTATGCTATGGATTTGAAAAATATGGGCCCTAATTCAAGCATCCGCAAACATATGCAACGCTTTTGAGGGACGGGTCCTGAGGCGGATGATTGGAGCGAAGATAGACGGGGACCAATGGCGAATTCGACGCAACCATGAGCTGTGTAAAATGTTTGACGAGATAGAGGTCTCAACGATTGTAAAACTGCGGAAGCTGCAATGGGTTGGCCACAAGAATCGTATGGATGAACCACGAATACCCAAAAAGTTATTCGTTGGGAGAACAGAAGAGCGGAGACTAGTGGGGAAATCGAGGAAACGCCGGTCTGACTCGATCGACGAAGGCAGTTCATCGCTACTCGGATTTCAGAATTAGAGGACGCGATTGATGGACCGAGGCGCTATTTGCAGGAAGCGAAGGCCCGAGAGGGGCTGTAGTTCTACGAAGAAATTGAAAAAAGTGAATGTCACACTTATGTAGACTAATGAATTTTTTTATCTCAAAAACAAAGAAAATCATGTCTTACAAAAATAAATATTTAATGAAGAATAAATTATCACAATATTGCCAATTTCTTTTGGATAAAAAGTATTACTTTAAGCCTTAATAAATTAATTATAATAAATTTTGTGGTTAGTTATGAATAAATAAATTCAATACTTCTAAATGCTAGGAATTCAAAAACACTCAACAATTTGTATCATAAATCAAAATGTTAATTTTGTTTAGACAGACTTTTGTCTTTGGAATAATATTTTAAAATATTGCTAATCTTAATTAAATTTTTAGTCAATGATGAATTAATAATTTACGTATTTTGAAATAGTATGAAATGCAAAAAAAAAAATCAATATTTTGCATATTAAATGAACATATGAAAAAAAACAACTAATTCAATATTGCTAACTTCGATTTGGTCAGTAGCCTGGATATACTATTTAGATGTTGCTTTGCCCATTGACTCCAAATAAGTACTCCATAATGTAATTTCGTCAGGACAAACGCATCTAGAACAAGTTTCTTGATGTGCATTGGAAAAGACTCTTATCTTAACAAAGGCGACATAGATGTCGACCTAAATATTAACGGCGAAAAATTGCAGAGTGCTAGAAATGAAATATCTTGGTCTTATTATAGACCATCGTATGATAAATAGCTTAAGGAGGCAATTAGCCCCAATAATAGGCTTGTTGAAACTTGTTCTAAACGCATTTGTGCTGACGAAATTACATTATGGAGTACTAAGTAATAAAAACACATTTCAGTTAACTTTCACTTTTTATATTTTATTTCAAACACAACTGTTTCGACACACCGTGTCTTCCTCAGGTGTTAATATTAACACCTGAGGAAGACACGGTGTGTCGAAACAGTTGTGTTTGAAATAAAATATAAAAAGTGAAAGTTAACTGAAAAGTGTTTTTATTACTTAAACGATGAACTTTCACCAAGTAACGGCCTCATCCATTGAACATTTATGGAGTACTTATTTGGAGTCAATCGGCAAAGCAACATCTTAATAGTATATCCAGGCTGCTGAACAAAGCATATAAAAACATTCTGAAATTGCCAATGCTTACTGAAATTCGTTTGGTTTACCAATTAGCAAAATCATTAACCTTTAGTCATGTCATTATAATGTTTATTTACAACAATTTAAAAACTAATGGATCGGAACGAACACCATTAATTAAGGTATCACAGATCAACCCATATAATGCGTGGAATGCAGATCAATTCGTAATACCTTTTGCCGGAACGGATTGTCTAAAGAACGATGCAACGAATGATGCTCTGCGTATATATAACAATCTACCAGAAACGGTTTAGAAAGCAAACTCTCTTTTGGTATTTAAGAAAAGACAAAGGACAGATTGAAGAGTGGACCTGGTACTCAGAGCTTTTTTTTTTTGAATGCGTCGTATTATATTGAATTTTTTTTTATCTCTGAGAGCTGATCATGATTTTTGGGCTAGATGTTCATGAAAAGGATTAGTTCACATGATTTTGTGTGCCCCTTATACCGATGAATTAAACATTTTCTGGGTGGCACAAAGGTCGAAGCGAGGTAAAGTGAATGCAGATCGCACGTGCGTTGTGCGACGAAGAAAGAGCGATGGAGCGAGTGGTAGGGAGTTGAGGTACTAAAAAAAAGTTTTATTTTTTTTATTGTTTGGAATTTGCTTTATATTCTTTGAAAATATATGGCGATTAGTACTAAATAAAGCGCATTTGACTTTGACGTGCGAGGAATGCATATTAATTCGTAATGCCTTTTTAGGGTTTTGTAAAATAATTTTACAAAACCCTACTAGTTTCGCGACCAGTCTGTCCGTCTGTCCGTCTGTCCGTCCGTCCGTCCGTCCGTCCGTCCGTCCGTGTGTCACAGCAGTTTTTCTCGGAAACTACTTGAGCTAGAAACGTCAAATTTTGTGTGTAGGTGTAAAGTGGTGATCTCTTCAAAGTTCAGCTACAAAAAAATTTTATAAGGTATTTAAGGGGGGTCTCCCCATATAGGAGAGTGACCCCCCGAAAAAAAAATTTCATTGAAGGTAGCCAATATGGGTATCAAATGAAAGGTCTTGATGAGAACTTTTCAAAACAGGTCTTGGTTAGGCAAAATTTGCTTCGAGGGGCGCACAGGGAGGGGAAACACACGAAAAATTTGTGTCCCCTCCCCCTCCCCCCCTCGCGATTGGACACCTGTGATCCGAAAAATCTGAAAAAAATCAGGGATGTAGGCCTTGGTGCGTACAACAACAACAAATACGTGAGAAGTCGCAATTCACTCAACTTTGTTAGTAATAGTATGATTTTTCGATTTTATGTTTTCTTGAATAAAATCTTAACGGTACCCTTAAATTCAATGAAATTCAGTACATAGATGTCTATTTATAAGATTGATCTATCCTGAAAGCGAATTTAGCGAAGTTATAGCGGTTTGAATTTTCCTGTATTACTATGGAACAGTATGCGCTGCATGTATTACTATGACAACATATGGCTATGGAACAACATGCGCTTTTTACCGACTCAGACATTAGAGTTTTGCTAGGATTTGCATGAAAATTTCAGGAATGATAGGTGTCATGTATACCTTTGAGAATCGGTTCAGCTGGTAGTATCAGTAATCGTAAAACAAAATAGTGGCTGTTTTAAATGCGAAGACTGAATAATTTTGAGTTATTTTTTCCCAACTTCAACGTTCAAGGTGCATGCTTTGAACACTTGATTCAATTGAATGAATGACTGAAGATGAGTACCTTTAATTAATGCTCACAAGTGAAATAAGTCAAGGAGGTGGGAGAGAGCTCCTAGCAAAAGGGAATCGATGATTTCAGCACAGGAGAGTGGCCCCTGAAAAAAAAATTCATCAAACGTAGCCGATATGAGTAGAAATGAAAGTTTTCATGGGAGCTTTTCAAAATAGTTGTTGAACTGTCAGTTTTTGCTTCAGTGGGAGCACAGGGGGGAAATACATGAAAAATGTGTTTCCTCCGTCGCGGATGGACATCTGAAATAATTATCAAGGGAGATGTTTATGAGTATAACAATACCAAAAATCTCAAAAGTCGAAATTCATTGAACTTTGTTAAAAATAGTATGATCTTCGCATTTCATATTTTCTCCAATAAAATCGTCTTTGACATGTTTCTTGATTTGATTCGATCTGGTGACTGCATTTTGTAAATTGAATACAAAACCCTTCTGACATGAGCGTAGGTCTGTTTACCCAACTTGTTTCAGAACCTATCGTCTAAAGAACGATGCTCCGTGTACGAGTACATATAACAATCTTCCAGAGATGGTTAAGGATGCAAACTCACTATTGGTATTTAAGAAAAGACAGGGATCATCTGATGAACACTGATTGAAGCGTGGACATGGATTTTTCAGCACAGTATCTTAGGCCATTTTTGATCCTATCGGCGAGATACTTGAATAGACAGTTACTCAGAGTTTTTTTTTAGTTTCGTGCTATGCGATTTTTTTATCTCTCTAACCTGATCACGAATTTGACTAAATATGCACGAAAGGATAGATTCATTTTATTTTGTGTGCTTTTTTATACCGATTTATTGAACATTGTCTGAGAAGCACACTTCACAAAGCGGACGAGTGTTGTGGAACGAAGAATGAGTGAAGATAGTGGTAAGAAATGGAGGTGCTTAAAAAATCTGTATGTACCACTTCCTCTTTACGATTTATCAGTTTCAGCCTGTCAGAATGAAACAAAAGCTGCAGACGCTGGTCAATATAAAAGTGGATATATTCAGTAAGCACATAACTGAAAATCGATGTTCACCTTATGCTATGAAAATAATTTGGCACCCTATAGAAACCAAACACTTGGCTATAAATAAACATGTAGAAAAGTTTTCTTCATACCTGCACTCGAGAATACGGCTCAATGATTCTACATAAATTTTGTTCCAGCATTGTATCATACAATGTACCTAGATGTGCTTTCACAATTACATCTTCCTCCAGCTCTTTTCGATATTCCTTGAGCGTGTCCTGAAAATCAGCTAGAGATCTTTAGTGAGATGCTTGCGCGACGGATTTCATTGCGTCGATGTCTCGTCCTGAATATGTGATAGCCTAATAAATAAAAAATATTAATTTCTATGCAACCAACTTTAAATCAACATCCTTACCAGCTTTCCACTAACAATTTGATTTACATCTTCCGCCTTTCTCAGCATTATTTTGCAGAGCAACATATATTTGAGTGCAGTTTATGCTCTGTTACTTTCGACACTGTCAAAACTTTCGAATGCTTCATAAAAATATGAAAAAGCTCGTCTGCCGCATGTAGGATACCCGATTGCAAATCTAAAGCCCCCTGCATCTTAGGCGGACAGTAGATAGCATTCGCCGTGGTACGTGCCGAGGTCAGGGCAGCACGCGCTTTTGACAAATTGCTTAGAGCATGATAGGTCATACTTTCAAGAAGTTGAACTTCTACGAGCAAATTTTTGTCGTCTAACTTTTTTAATTCTTTCAGCAGCTGTGATCCCAGCGCTAGCGCTTCTGAATACAATCCAGTATCGAAAAACAAAGCAATTAATTGAGCTTCCAGCGATTGTCTTAAGAATTTTCATTTCTCTTCTTTCGCCCATTCTATACATTCTTTACAAAGTTGAACCTCGATACCAGTACCAGCTTCCAAGTCTTAAAACAAATCCACTAACGACCGCACTAACTTGGCAGCCTTCGCTTTGCTAATCAGGCTAAGAAACGGTCTCGTCACTTTGATCAAATCTGCTAGCTCCTTGGCCTTTTCTTCTTGTTTGTACAATTCACCTAATTGCAGAATGCCTTGTTCCTTGACACGAATAAGCTCTTCGTCATTCTCGGCAATTTCTTGCTCGCGAACAATTTTGTTGAGTAGCGAAACTCCTTCCTCGCGATTCACAAGAGATACAGCCTGTGCTCGTTCGAATAACAATGACAGGAATTTTGACGTCTAATTGCTTGGAACTGCATTTACTTTTGTATGAGGTCATGTCACAGAAATTGCAGAGCAAGACGGCCAGGTTTAAGGAGACAGTGGCCCAACCGTTTGGGCTGAAATTCTATATTCCGGAGCATTTTTTTGTAAGTATCTTAGTTCCCTACCTGTATTCGTACGACGCATTAAAAAAAACTCTCTTCAAATATCTCGCCAGTAAGGTCAAAAATGTCTTGATACTGAGTTGATGAATCTTCAAGTCCACGCTTCAGTGTTCATTAATTGATTCCTAAATCGTTTCTTAAATACCGAAAGTGGAAAATTATTATATCTATACAGGCATAATTTGTGGCATCGTTCTTGAGATGATTTCTTCTGGCAAAAGATATTATGAATTGATTTACATCCCCCGCATTATATGGATTGGTTTGTGATACTTTAATTAATAGTGTATGGTTCGATCCATCAGTCTTTAAATCGAGCATATGAAGATAAATTTAGCTTTCTCCATTATAATGATTTGACTACATGTTAATCATATCACTGTTTGGTAAAGCAGGCTAATTTGAGTGAGCTTGGGGGATTTGGAAAATTTCTATATGCGTTGGCCAGCAGCCTAGGTATAACATTAAGATATCACTTTGTCGATTGACTCCAAATAAGTATTCCATAATCTAATTTTATTAGCACAAATGCATTTGGAGAAGTTTCTTTATGTGCATTGGAAAATTCTCATATCTTCTATTTTTTTGTGGTCGGGAGGTGAATGCTATTTATGCACAAAGTGTGGGACTCCCATACGTGACTGGACTACCCAATTAACACCTCCTCTGTCAACCTGAGAACCCAGCCTGGAACCGTTTGACACATTACTTCGGGCCAGGTCTCGTTTTGTTACGCCGTAGAGCGCCTTCAAGCTGGGGAGTCCCTTTCCTAGTGGGAGGGGAGAGGGGAAGAAGGAGTGCCAGAAGAGCGATCCCCCAGTTCTAGCGCTCCAGCGACGGTGAGTCCCTTTTATATTTTAGGACTGCCCGCGCATAATGTGCCACCTGGTTCCATTTGTCAACCGATTCGAGCATCACCGCAACTATATTATCCGGGGTGAGCTCTCCCGTCTTCCTGCAGAGTTCCCTTCGCAGCCTGACGCATTTTGTACACGCAAAAATGTGTGACAGGCATTGTCCTCCTCTCCTGGGCAAAACCGACAATCAGGAGACCGTGACTCACCGATCTTGTGCAGGTAAGACTGAAAACACCCATGCCCGCTCAAAAGCTGGGTCAGATAGAAGTCAGTCAGATAGTCCGTGCTACTAACCCAAGACTGCTGCTAATCGGTGAGCGAGCGCTGTCTCTCCTTGCGGACAACCATCTATAAATAGCTTGGCGCTCTCTAGCAAGGAGGGCGACAGGTATCATAGGCAATACCTCTTACCCCCCGAGTCAGAGACTGTCGGATACGAAGATGCAATTCTCATTGCTCCTCTTCTCTATACCTGTGCCAAGCATTTTCGGTATACCTCCTTACTGAGAGCGTTACCCCATACCTCTGCTCAGTACAGTAGCACTGGCCCTACAGCACTCACCAAGAGACATCTTCTTGATGGGCTGGGTCCCCCTCATTGGCCATAAGTAGACTCAGAGCCGATATTCCTGAAGCAGCCTTCTCGGCCGTTGCCCTGATTTTCTCAGAGAAACTCATCTTCAAGGTACTTCACCGATGGCTTCGATTCGATTCGTATATCTCCAATACTAATCATCCTTACTCTAGGGAATCTCTTTTTTGTCAAGAGGACCACTTTGGTTTTCTCCAATGGTAAACTGAGCCCGCGAGCAGTCATCCAGTCCCTCACTCGGCGCATTAGCATACCTAGCCTCTTAACAAGCCTATTATTGGAAATAATTATCTTCTGAAGTGATTTATCTATGGCAACTAGGTCAAACAATGATCGATGACAAGACCAAGATTTCATTCCCAATGCTCTGCAATTTTTCGCCCTTAATATTTAAGTAATCTGTCTTCTTTTGCTTGAAAGCAATATAAGTGCTCTGGAATATTAAATTTTGCCTAATTGGTCTAGCAGTAACAATTTGACAAAATACTTGAAACAATGTTTTCAAGTTTCGTGGCTGAGCGGGATGAAGCATAATTGGCACTGATATTAAAATGAAAATGTGGAAGGCGATATTGGAGGAATACAATTATTAACTCCAATATATGCCCGAAAAGGCCAAAATCAAGCCTTCTGGACTGCTGTTTTCAGGAAATTTAGGGCTACTGAGCAGCTGTTTCCGGTATGGGAAGTGACGGCACGTACGTTAATTGCTTTCCTTATGGGCCTGAGTAAGAAGGCAACGGCTTAGCCCATCCAGTTCTTATTCATCTGAGATAAGCATAGCCTCTCAATTTGTTCCGTTCCTCTGAGTTACTTCATATGGAGCAAAGCTCAGATGAATAAGCACCAAAACTGACGTTAAATAGGAAGCCATATGGTGCGCCGACTTTGCTGGCCAACTTACATGGCGGTATATGAAGAATTGTGGAGGTGCCAATGAATATTCGAGGTTCTGTACGGTTTTGAGACAGATTTCTACAGTGAAATATAGATGGTCTGCGGAGAATACAATAGCGATCCTAGTGAAGTGAAAATTATTTCAGTTCTTATACCCATTCAATTCTTATCGCCTTCCAATGTGAAAGAATAGGAGTTTGTTTACTTCTCAACGTTGAGTTATTAGTGGAAGGTGCAAGACATGTGCTTCATTTGTCTTAAAAAGTTTAGGAGTACAGTGGACAGTGCAATTTTCACTTCACTTGGAGCGCTATTTCACTGTAGAAATCCGCTTCAAAACCGTACAAAACTTCGAATTTTCGTTGGCACCTCCATAATTCTTCATATACCGCCATGTGAGTTAGCCAGCATAGTCGGCCTACTTATGGTCATGTGCGTGGTAGTAAGCGCTGCTGCCATATGGCTTCCTATCTAACGTCAGTTTTGTATAAAACGCAAAGGGGAGCATTCCATCGGTTTCGGCTCTCTTCAAAGGATCAGTCTGTCATTTCCTCTCCGTCTGCCACTTGCCACCTACCTTTCTTGTTCCAGAAGCTTACTGGATTGGATCTGTCTGTCAAGTTGACTGATGCAGATTGGACACCAAATTGGCCAAATCGGAAGTTTCGTTGCGAATTTTATCCGATATTAAAACTGTGGAAAGTGTTCGCCATCTGAATTCGTTCCGAGTTTTTAAACATTCTATTGTGCTTTTTGATTCAAATAACTTTAATGTGTGACACTGTGAAATTAATTTACAATTTCAAAGTGAAATGTGTATAGTCGAAAAGGATCTGTAGGTGTTTCCTTGCATAGATAAGTAGTTGATATGTTAATGTCTTGCATGTTTTCCTTATCATGCTGAAGGTTTTTCAGATAGAAAACAATTTTTTAGAATTGTCTGAAAATTTGTTTACATTGAGCAGCAGCCATGTTTGCTTGTGGAATCTGGCTCTCTATTAGGTTGTGAACAAAAGCATAGCAGTAGGAAAGGTCACAGGGTTGTTGCGGCCACATGCCATTTCAGTGTTATTTTATTACTCAATGTAGCAAAGCATAGAGACCTTAGGGAGGGCAGAAAAGGAGTAAAAGTTAGCTCAAAAAGGTTCCGAATGTCGGCTATGAATTTTTAAGGCTTCTTTAATTTTATTAGTAGTGGCTTAAACCAAGAGAAGTCTCAGCAGAGCAGGGGAAAATTTAATCACCTGGCGGGAAAATTCAAATTAATAGCACCATAATAAAGATATTTAATTCAAAATTGATTTACATATTTTATTAGTTTCTCTTTTAAGGTGCCTAAGGCAAATGTGATAATTTACTTAGCTTTGAATTAAATGCAACATGTAATTTTAGAGTAATTTTAGAGATTATTGATAAAAATCTTATTAGGTAATGAAAAGCAACTATTTTATTTTCTGAGGAACATTTTTTGGCACACTCAAACCGCCTTCATACCAATGATTGAACATTCATCTGATAATAATATATTGTTATACAGGTTACATTTGTAACTGGTTCACCTAGCCAAATCAAAATGCTATGTAAGGCATTGTGAGCTATTTGCAGGGAATACCACGTGCAGGTTGGAGTTAGGAGTTTTAGACACAAGCAACGTGAAACGAATAAACCAGATAAAAAGAGTGTTCTGAAGTTATACTGATTTTTCTTATGAATAAAATTAAAGCTTAAGACAACGTTTTGTTGCGTTTGTCTAAACAGGAAAATGAATCCTAATAACTAAATCAGATAAAATTTATCTTTGATCATTTTGATTCAATTACTTATATTATATTGCATACGACAGGATTAAAAGTTTGAATGACAAAATGGTACTTCTTGCTTCCATATTTTTGTTTATAACGTTCTGATTTAAGTTGGTATAGTGTTCGAAGGAAGAAATATGGAAGAAAATAGATTTGCACTCAATACGATTTGAAAACAAAACGATTAACGTCCAAACATTTACCTAAGACTGCACATAAATGGTAATATTTTGTTAACATAGAACTCCGACAGCACTTTTGTTGTCTCATTTGTGGTAGAGGTGATTGCCCATATACGCACAGAGTATGGGACTCCTATACTCGCAAGGAGGCGACTGTATTACCCACAAAATACCTCCCCTGCCAACCTGATAACCTTGCCTGGGACCGTTTGACACATTACTTGGGGCCAGGTCGCGTTTTGTTACGCCGTGGGGTGCTTTCAAGTTAGGGGACAGGAGGAGAGGAAGTGCCTGACAAGCGATCCTCCAGCCCCGATGTCACCAGCTGCTGTGAGTCCCTTTCATTTTTAGGACTGCTCGAACATAATGTGCCACCTGGTTCCATTTCTCAACCGATTTAAGCATCACCGTGACTATACTCTCCAGGTTGAGGCCTCCCTGTAGAGGTTTTCTTCGCAGCCTGGCTCATCTTGTGCAAGCAAAAAAATGTGTGGTAGGGATTGCCTTCCTCTCTTGGGCAAAACCGGCAATCGGGGGACTGCGACTTACCAATCTTATACAGGCAAGACTGAAAACACCCATGCCCGCTCAAAAGCTGGATTATTTAGAAGTCAGTCTCACCATGCCTTCGATTCAACCATAGTTTCACATTCGGGATGAGGCACGCAGTCCATCTTCCCTTCGTGCAATTGACCCAAGGCTGCTGCCAATCTTTAAGTGAGCGTTGTCTCTCCTCGTGGACAACCATGTCCTTCTCATCCTCGTTTCGACGCAGGTAAAAAGCGTGGCACTCTCTAGCAAGGAGGGTGACAGGTATGACGCCTGCAATAACTCTCACCGCGAAACAAAGACTGTCGGATACGAAGATGCAATTCTCAGCGCTCCTCTTATCTGTACCTGTACCAAGCGTTTTCAGTATACCTCCTTACTGAGAGCGTCGGCACATATTTCCGCTCTGTACAGTAGCACTGACCCTACAGCCCTCATCAAGAGGCATCTTCTTGATGGGCTGGGTCCCTCTTCGTTGGCCATAAGTTGACTCAGAGCCGATATTCCTGAAGCAGCCTTCTCAGCCGTTGTCCTGATTTGCTCGGAGAAACTCGTTTCCTAGTTGATTTGTTGCGCCAGATACTTCACCGCTACCTTCAATTCGATTAATATGTCTCCAATACTGATCAACTTTACTCTAAGATTCTCTTTTTTGTCAAGAGGACCACTTCGGTTTTCTCGCGAGCAGTCACCCAATCTCTTACTCGACGCATTAGCATACCTAGCTTAAGTTGCGCTTGTTAAACGGTGCGTCCAGTGACCAGAGCCGCAACATCATCCCCGCAGCTGATCAAGCGTGATTTATGTGGCATCTCAAGTCTCAGCAGCCCGTGGTAAGACACGTTCCATGGGTGCTAGAGAAACTCATCAAGGGAAGACTCAGTAACGCAATTCGTGCTGCTGGGGACCTATCTCCTTGGCAGTACGGCTTTAGAACAGGACGTTCTTGCATTGATGCGATTGCAGATGTGGTGAACGTGGTCCAAAAGGCAGAGGCATATACATAGTCGCACCAAGCGACGGATCGTCCTGTTGGTGACACTGGACGTCAGGAACGCCTTCAACACCGCTAGATGGGTGGATATTCTGGATACGCTGGAAAACCATTTTCAAGTTCCAGAATATCTAATGCGGCTTTTGAGGGACTATTTAAAGGACCGAAGCCTGCTTTACGACACGACGCAGGGCCAACGAAGGATGGAAATTACATCGGGTGCTGCCCAGGGATCTATCCTTGATCCTGACCTGTGGAACGTGTCTTACGACGGGCTATTGAGACTTGAGATGCCTGATGAGTCGTGCTTGATCAGCTACGCTGATGATGTTGTGGCTCTGGTCACTGGACACACCGTCGAGCAAGCGCTACTTAGGTCAGGTATGCTAATGCGCCGAGTGAGGAAGTGGTTGACTGCTCGCGGACTCAGTTTAGCTCTGGAGAAAACCGAAGTGGTCTTCTTGACAAAAAAGAGAATCCCTAGAGTAAGGATGATCAGTATTGGAGATATACGAATCGAATCGAAGCCATTGCTGAAGTACCTGGAAGATGAGTTTCTCTGAGCAAATCAGGGCAACGGCTGAGAAGGTTGCTTCAGGAATATCGGCTCTGAGCCTACTTATGGCCAACGAGGGGGACCCAGCCCATCAAGAAGACGCCTTTTGATGAGTGCTGTAGGACCAGTGCTACTGTACGGAGCAGAGGTATGGGGTGACGGTCTCAGTAAGGAGGTATACCGAAAACGCTTGGCACAGTTACAGAGAAGAGGAGCACTGAGAATTGCATCTTCGTCCCCGACAGTCTCTGACTCGGGGATGAGAGTTATTGCAGGCATGCGCCGAAATGAGGATTTGAGGGATATGGTTGTCAGCGAGGAGAGACAGCGCTCGCTCACCGATTGGAAGCAGTCTTGGGTGAATTGCAGGAAGGGAAGGTGGACTGCGCGCCTCATCCTGAATGTGAAAGCGAGTGGTTAGTCACGGTCCCCCGATTGTAGGGTTTACCCAGGAGAGGAAGACTTTGCCTGCCACACATTTTTTGCGTGTACGAAATGGGTCGGGCTGTGAAGGGAACTCTACAGGAAGACGGGAGAGCTCACCCCGGATAATATAGTTCTGGTGATGCTCGAATCGGTTGACAAATGGAACCAGGTGGCACATTATGCTCGGGCAGTCCTAAAATATGAAAGGCACTCACAGCAGCTGGTGGCGTTGGGGCTGGGGGATCGCGTTTCTGGCACTTCTCCTTTTCTCTCCCCTCCCGCTAGGAAAGAGATCCCCCAGCTTCAAAGCACCTCGCGGCGTAACAAAATGCGACCTGGCCCGAAGTTATGTGTCAAGCGGTTCCAGGTGAGGTTCTCAGCTTGACCGACCACAAAAAAACTAGGCCCGGACCAAGAATAGATCCCTGGGCAACACCCGATGTATCTTCCATTTTTCGTTGGCCCTGTTTTGTGTCATAAGGCAGGCTTCGTTCCTTTAGGAAGTCCCTCGAAAGCCGCAAAAGATATTCTGGAACTATTCAGAATGTCCCCCCATCTAGCAGAGTTGAAGACGTTCCTGACGTGCAGTGTCACCAACAGGACGATTTGTCACTTGGCGGAACTATATGCCTCTGCCTTTTGGACCACGCTGATCACCTCTGCTATCGCGTCAATAGTCGAACATCCTGCTCTAAAACCATACTGTCGAGGAGATAGGTCCCCAGCAGAACGAACCGCGTCAGTAAGTTTTCCCTGGATAAGTTTCTCTAGCACTTTCCCAGTAGTTTCTAGACAGCAGTTTGAACTTAAGTCTAAAGCAAATAGTTTATACCGAAAAATTACAACCCCCCAGTTAATTTCGATGGAAATCTAGAACGATACTGATTAAATTGTATTCAAATATAATGCAAGAAAGACTTACACTCCCTAAATTCGGCTTTATAGTCATCATCATGTCAGGGGAAGCATTTAATAAAGCTGAGTCCTGAAATAATAAGATACCAAATTCAACGAAGCATGAAATATTCTGGAAATTTACGCTCTCAAAACTGTCCGTAAACAATGGAGCCGTTGCCAAATGTTCATTGGCGTTGTATTGCAACAAGTCTCTTATATTGTTAAATCTAAAATTCAAACTCAAATCTTACATTTTCCGTTTTGCATTCAGACATTGCTTCTATTATTTTAGTCACTAAGTCCACCTTGAACAAGTCCTAAGAACCACGATGTTCATAGTTGTCAAAATAATGAATATAATACACATACATTACGAATCCGGCCTTAAGTCCATACAATTTGACGAGTCATCAATGACTGCGCGAGCGGTATATAGTGTATACGCATCCTGAAATCAACTATTGATACAAAATATCCGCAATATTTTCATGTAGCCATTGCATACATCCCCTGAATCTGGCATCACATCCATGCTGTGAGCTGTATGAATTATCACTCGTTGATTTGAAGCCTAAACAAAAAAGTTATGATCGATGCTGCATACCATATACTAAAAACTACCCTCCCTAGGCCTCTCATACACATCGCTCTAGCTGAAGGGCTTGAATCAACATTAATCTATAATTGTAGGATTAATAATGATGACCTTAAACAAAAAATTAAAAAATAGTTACTCGAAAATAATTTCATCTATCCTGGACTTTGGGAAAAGCATGTCCTAAAATAAAGAGAACTAAAATTTGCATTGAAATTTCATGTAAGAAATTCATATGTCCTCCAAATCCGATTTGGGGCCCGCTAAATTATTCGGATGACTAATGTTCGCGATTTTGTCGTTTCTGGTGCAAGGGTCCTGAAATTGAGTGTAACCAAATGACATTTACACTATTCAGGACAATTGACTTATTCGCCGAAAATGAAGTAATCATTTGGTAATCGCACTAAAATTAGATGCTTAGCAATAAAAGTGGCAAACACATGTGAACTTACATATCCTGAATTGAATTCCGAATTTGAAGGCTGCACCTGCAGAATCCCTTCAATTGTCAACGTGCCACGTGGGCGAACTTCTAACGGTGAATTTTAGCCACTTTCGAACCTGTAATCGTACCATGTGATCAATTAACCACAGTGCGTAATCCTTTTATTTCTGGGACTCGAACCAGTGATCCGGGACCGTTCCGTCACGCGAGCCCCATTCGAACATTATTTTGCATTCTGTTAGTTCTTGAAGACCTTCGTTGTGGAGTGTTCACCTCTGGCCAGTAAAGGGTGTTTAACGGTACAAGTTGACAGTGCATGCGATGCACCGCGACCAAATGTTGTCTTAATGCGTAACTGGAAACCTGAAACTATTGCAAGTGAAAAATCCCCGTTAGCAGCACCAGCCGGAAACGTAAATTTATCATATGTAGCGTAATGTTTCGAAAAAGAATTTCGCTTGCCTACTGCTAGACTTCTTACTGCAATTTTTGTGGCACCACATGGGTATTTATTAACATAACGACGTTCACATTTCGAGCCCCTTTATATAAATCACATATTGAAAATCGGCAGATAATCAATTGTTATAATAATATAAATACAGGTTGCACCCTTCTTGCATTTGCTGTTTACACATTTCACAGTGGCTACCGCACAAACGTGATATTTTGTTGGCTTAAATAGCTAAAAACCTGAATTTCAAAAGATTTGCATAATTTTCAATTCTTTTCTAAACCATCAGGGGCCGTCATTTTGAATTTTTACTGAAAACAGTGTTGCAACCTCGGAGGTCACCGCAGTAGCAGACATTAAGTTTTGGCAGAGGAGTGTGTAGCCTGGGGTGGCATACTGAGGCCGGCTAGCGCTCAGTCGTGTCGTGGGACTTCCGGGACACCCTCTGCTCGTGCTGAGCCACCTTGCATTAAAAATACTAACACGGAAGGAAAAGGACGGGAGAGGGGGAGGTGATCTTGAGAAATGAAAGATGATCGTCTTCATGCGTCATAGCCGTTTTATTTACTTCACAAATTATAATCCAAATCCAAAGTATAAGAAGAATATCAATAAAAAAAACAAACTACTAAAAACCCCTTTCGAAATTTAAAACAACATAAAAAAAACTAGAATATACCAACATAAAATAATTCAAGATTATAAAGCATATACTAAAAAAACTACTGGAAAATATGATACTATAGTTCCTAAAATATTAAAACAATAAAAAAACAAACTACTAAAGACCCCTTTCGAAATTGTAAACAACATAAAAAAAACTAGAATACACCAACATAAAATAATTCAAGATTATAAAGCATACACTAAACAAACTACTGGAAAATATGATACTATAATTCCTAAAATATTAAAACAAAAAGAAAAAAACCAGATTTGTACTAACTTCTTTCCCTGTAGAACTCCGAGCGCCCGGTGAAATACAACAAAAGAAGCGTGGGGTCACTGAAAATTAAATTGTAAGTTAAAATCACTAAACCATAAAAAAACGTAACGGCCACTTTTATCCGCACTAATCGTTTCCTCCGCTCCGTCTTCTATCGGCAAATTTTTCTTTTTCTTTTGATTGAAAGTTATTAATGTTTTTCTAAATTCACTCCTTTCACTTCTGATTTTTTGTTTTTTTCCACTGAATTCCAATCCAAAACTTCTGACACGAAAAATTCCTTTCAAAACGTTCGTCTCCTCACGATCCCACTTTCGTCTCACAACCAAATCAAGATTCTTCTTGTTCCCGCACGCCAATTGGATAAAAATTTTTTTTCTCATACAATTTTCGTCTTCCCGCACTTCTAATCAACAAAATCTTTTTTCTCTCACACAATTTTCGTCTTCCCGCACTTCAAATTAGCAAAATCTTTTTTTCCTCACACCGCACAAAATCCCTTCCAATATTCACCTCACTTTTCCAATCCTTCCACTCCCCTCCTCCGTCACTAAAACTTCAAAAATCCATTCAATTCCCAATCACAATCTAAACTCAAAACTCCCTTTTTCAAATTTTAAAACCCCAAAAATCACTTCGATACCGCAAAGAAAACTCCCTTATATTCACCAGCCAAAGACTGACTGCCTCAATTCAACGAACTCAATCCTCTTCATTTTCAATTACCGCTGCCGCATTTGGGTAACGTAATCGGAGTTCATTACACTTCGATTCCGCTACCCACACATATTTTTTCCGTGTCGACAAACACAATAATATCCATTGATTTGCATATATGGCAATTCGCATCATCAAAGAATCGCTTGATTGAATGCAAAGTGTCACATATACGTATACGGAAACTATTGATTCTGCCGGTACCTCAAAAAGAGTGCTTCTGTAATGTGACGCCTACGCCCGGGAATCGAAGTGATTCCGATCCCGAACCCTGGCAACCGGCCAGATAGGTATGTCTTCGAAGGCAAGCGGACTTCATCTTTCGTGCGGATATCGTTGCGCAGAAAATATTTTTTTTAAATATTTATATCTGTGGATATAAATATTTGAAAAATAATACTAATTAAACACCGACACATTTCGAAGCATATCTATCTGGCAATGCCTCCCACAGTTGCCATCCAAAACATCGAATAGATAGAAAAGTGGACATGGGTTGAAGTGTCATTTCGTCATATAACCTTCAAAGTGTCGGCATCGTTCTAAGTTTTTGTACGTATGATGACTACAAGTGCGACTGGTCATTGCAGCATGTCTCGTTACAATGCTTGCAACATAAATTACATGCAATAGTAGTGAAAGGCCCAAGAGTTTTCCCTATTGGAGAGTGAGGTGTCCATCACCAAAAGAAAAATTGTGAATCGAATCGGGTTAACATTAACAGTTGCAGCCTAAGAAAGAAAATGAAACTTCAAAAAGGAAATGGCGGATGGGGTGACAAACGTGATCATACTTTATGTCTTAATATGACCTTTTCCGTAAGGTACTTGGCAGCCATGTATGTATAATATAAAATAATAGTATTGTGGATAGATATATAGGCAAATAAGTGTAGGAAAAGAATTGAAGGAAGTACACTTATAATTAAAAGTTACACATATTCTCATGTATATGATGTATGTATGTGTATTGACACTGACTATACAGCGCATTTAATGGAGTTATTGATTTATTTTCTCCTCATGTCATTTCACGGATAACTTTTCCAAAGTTTAAGAATGAAAAAAAAAAAAACGATATAAACTATAAAGCGAGAAGTGAAATGTACGATTAGAAAGACTTTTGAGAACGAAAGAATAAATGATGATGTAATGATTAGATAGGTGAACTCAAGTCGCTATTGTAATTAATTCAAAGTTATTCTGAGTATAAATTATAGAGAAGAAGCAATTCATACTCTTCACATTCAGTTACCCACAAAATCGGACTAGTCACTTTTAACAATGTCGATTGCAAGTCACATTGTAAATTTTAATATCATAAATTGAACTATTGTACATAAAAACTTCTATACGTCTGACTTCCCTTCTTTACCAAACTGTCAAGTTGCAGCTTTCGCAGACGACATTTGCATATACAGCATAGGCGCAGATCCAACTTCCATTATTTCTAGCCTTGAAACGGCGTTAGAACTTACTTATCAATACTACCATAGATGGAAAATTAAAATAAATGTTGCAAAAACGAAGTCAATATACTTCACCAGGAAGCGTAAGCCTGCTCACTTACCCAAGCGACCAATAAATTTTTTAGGGCAAACTATTCCTTGGAGCGAGGATCTTAAATATCTTGGACTTATATTCGATACAAAACTAACTTTCAGAAAACATATTGAGCTTTCGCTTTATCCCCTTCTTAATCGTAATTCACGTCTCAACACCAGAAACAAAGTCCTCATCGTCAAAATGGCAATCCAACCGATCATCCTATACGGCTCGCCTACCTGGATCCAATGTTAGCCCAGTCATATTAGGTAAAAGAAGGGGTCAACCTCGGAATGAAAGATAATAAGCTGCAAATTGGTATGAACCTTTGTTTTGTCATTCTAAATGTTGTCTCAAAAGTCACAATCGTTATCGTGTTCGCGTCTCAAGATATTCAAGGTCAAAGGTCACAAAAATCGGTTTTTCGCGAATATCTGGCTTCCTATCGGTTAAATGAGATTTGCATTTATTATAAAAGTTGTAGGCTATAAAATTCCCTACAACTTTTGTTTAAACTTTTTTTTCATACGACCAACCGTTTTGAAGGTAGAGCGCGAAGAGTGCACATCGTACAGTCATATACGGCCTTATGCAAGGTCAAGCGTGAGTTATGGTTATCAGTACGTTATAAAGTCAATTATTTACTTGGAAATTATAATTATTAAACAATGCCTATTATTTATGTACTAACTATTAATTATTTATATTTAATTAAAGTAAGTAACTTGATTTGCAACGGTACAATTTCAAACTAACGAATAATCTTGACTCATACAAAGTGGAGAGAGTGGCCTTGAATACTATAGAACATCTGTCCCGGCAATGAATAGAAAAGGGCATAGGGTAGGGACAAGTATTTCCAGGTATATAAGTATTGAGAAATTTACGCGTTTTAAAGAAAAGATATATAATGTCGTGTTAACTTAAAATAAAACTAAAATATATAATCCAGAATTAATAATATTTTATACTTAAATAGTTAAATATGAATAATTATATATATTATTTATGTACTAACTATTAATTATTTATATTTAATTAAAGTAAGTAACTTGAAAAACATTGCCATATGTGTATATGTAATTACAGTATTTTCCCTCTATTATCCATGAAAATATTTTCCAATTGCAATATTGTTTTGCAATACTACAAATCAAATGTTGATTTTTTTTGTTCTTTTTATATTTCTAATTCATCACCGCTGTTTCCCTATTATTGAAATAATAACAAAATAGCATTAATAAGTTAATTATTATATTTGTACATTAATATCTCAAGTTATATATATATATATAGTTCCGTTATGAAAGTAAAATCCTCCCTACTTGTTGGTTGCGAGAATTTTAAATTGTATGAGAAAAATTACCATTAAACTCATGAATTGCTAAACTTAATCACGACTTTCCTTTTCAGTGGTTCTTCTCTTTTTTCAGCGGGAGAGTGAGTGCAGGGTAGGTATGCCGTCGCGAGGGTAGGGTTTAGAAAAATCCGCTGAGGTCGGTTTCGCGTCGTGCGCGGTACGCGGTACCTTTGTTGTTTTGTCGTTTTATTAGAGTAGTTTTCGTCGGGTTGAGTTAGAGTAGCATACTTTTCGGTACCGCGTCGGAAATTCGGGAACGCGAAATAAAAATTAGCTTTTGTTCTTTGACTGGTTATAGGAAGAAATACGGAGTAACGTAAAGTAGGTTTCTTCTCCGTATGGTTTTGTTTTGTAACGCGTTTTGAAAACGGGCGTGTACAGGTGGCTGAAAATATGTAAATGAGCGTAACCCATTCGGAGACCCACGACCGAAATCCTCCCCGAACTAGCTGGCCGACAAGCAGCCACCGCGTGAATGGGTTACGGTGCACGGATTGGTTGACCGGTTGGTACCATCCGTTGGCACTACTCAGACTTAACGTCTAGAACCGATGAGAGGTCGGTTCCGCGTTCGGACCTAAAATGGTTAAATCATTACACTTCCCTGCGCTCGGGGGAACTTGAACCAGCAGACCCCCGGTCGAAAACTCGCGACGCAACCAATGGAGCCATGTCTTGTAGATCTCCCATTAATCTAATAAGAAACTTCAACGATGCATCTGGGTATGAGATTGAATTTTGTCAGTAGGGAAACGTGAATTAATTTTCGTTAGTATAAAAAATAAAATTTGTTAGTGGGACCTAGTGAATAGAATTAGTTAGTATGAAGGAAGGAATTAGGTTTTGTTAGAAAAAATGTATAGAATGAAATTTTGTTAGTGGGAATTCGTGAACGGAATGTTGTTAGTGGAAAAATTGAAATTATTAGTATATATTATTTTTTTTTAGTTTTTTTGTTTTTTTTTTGTGGTAGGGAGGTGAAGGCATTTATGCCCGCCGAGTCTGGCAGTGTGGGACTCCCATGGAGGATACCTTTGGACTACCCACTAAACACCTCCCCTGTGAATCTGAGAACCAAGCCTGGAACCGTTTGACACATTACTTCGGGCCAGGTCTCGTTTTGTTACGCCGTGGGGCGCCTTCAAGCTGGGGAGTCCCTTTCCTAGCGGGAGGGGAGGGGGGAAGAGGAATTGCCAGAAGAGCGATCCCCCAGCCCCAGTGCCTCCGGCTGCTGTGAGTCCCTTTTATATTTTAGGACTGCCCGAGCATAATGTGCCACCTGGTTCCATTTGTCAACCGATTCGAGCATCACTGCAACTATATTATCCGGGGTGAGCTCTCCCATCTCCCTGTAGAGTTTCCTTCGCAGCCTGGCCCATTTGGTACACGCAAAAAATGTGTGACAGGCATTGTCCTCCTCTCCTGTGCAAAACCAACAATTGGGAGACCGTGACTTGCCGATCTTGTGCAGGTAAGACTGAAAACACCCGTGCCCGCTCAAAAGCTGGGTCAGATAGAAGTCAGTCTCACCATGCCTTCGATTTAGCCACGGTCTCACATCCGGGATGAGGCGCGCAGTCCACGTTCCCTTCGTGTAATTCCTCCAAGACTGCTGCCAATCGTTGAGCGAGCGTTGTCTCTCTTCACGGACAACCATCTCCCTCGCATGCTCGTTTCGGCGCAGGTAAATAGCGCGGCGCTCTCTAGCAAGGAAGGCGACAGGTATCACGCCTGCAATCACTCTCACCCCCGAGTCGGAGACTGTTGGATACCAAGGTGCAATTCTCAGTGCTCCTCTTCTCTGTACCTGTGCCAATCGTTTTCGGTATACCTCCTTGCTGAGAGCGTCGCCCCATACCTCTGCTCCGTACAGTAGCACTGACCCTACAGCACTCATCAAGAGGCGTCTTCTTGATGGGCTGGGTCCCCCTACGTTTGCCATAAGTCGACTCAGGGCCGATATTCCCGAAGCAGCCTTCTCAGCCGTTGCCCTGATTTGCTCAGAGAAACTCATCTTCGAGTCGATCAGTAGCCCCAGGTACTTCACCACTGGCTTCAATTCGATCTGTATATCTCCAATACTGATCATCCTTACTCTAGGGATTCTCTCATTTGTCAAGATGACCACTTCGGTTTTCTCCAGTGCTAAACTGAGCCCGCGAGCAGTCATCCAGTCCCTCACTCGGCGCATTAGCATACCTAGCCTAAGTTGCGCTTGTTCAACGGTGCGTCCGGTGACCAGGGCCGCAACATCATCCGCATAGCCGACCAAGCGCGACTCATCTGGCATCTCAAGTCTCAGTAGCCCGTCGTAAGACACGTTCCACAGGTCCGGACCAAGGATAGATCCCTGGGCAACACCCGAGGTAATTTCCATCTTTCGTTGGCCCTGTGTCGTGTCGTAGAGCAGGCTTCGGTCCTTAAGGTAGTTCCTCAAAAGCCGCATTAGATATTCTGGAACTTGAAAAGAGTTTTCCAGCGTATCCAGAATATCCACCCATCTAGCGGAGTTGAAGGCATTCCTGACGTCGAGTGTCACCAACAGGACGATCCGTCGCTTGGTGCGACTATATGCCTCTGCCTTTTGGACCGCATTCACCACCTCTGCAATCGCATCAATGGTAGAACGTCCTGCTCTAAAGCCGTACTGCCGAGGAGATAGGTCCCCAGCAGCACGAATCGCGTCAGTGAGTCTTCCCTTGATGAGTTTCTCTAGCACTTTCCCAGCCGTGTCTAGCATGCATAACGGGCGGTATGCAGACGGCGATTCGGGATTTCCCTTCCCCTTGCTGACCAGCACGAGCCTCGCCACCTTCCATCGTACCGGGAGAACCCCGTCCCGTAGGCAAGCGTTGAATGTGCTGAGCAGCAAGTCAGGACAATGGTG
This sequence comes from Odontomyia ornata, assembly GCA_963969285.1. Classification (NCBI taxonomy): domain Eukaryota; kingdom Metazoa; phylum Arthropoda; class Insecta; order Diptera; family Stratiomyidae; genus Odontomyia; species Odontomyia ornata. The sequence goes on along the minus strand of OZ017743.1, from coordinate 65,112,358 downwards.
ATAGACGAGCCGCAACACATCAGCTGGAACACCATCTGGACCTGGAGCCTTCCTCGCTTTCAGGGAGAGGACTGCCTCCTCCAGTTCCAGCTGTGTGAAGAGTGGGCACTCGACTGCTGTTTCACCATGGACAGCGTCAACACGGACGGGATGGGCGGGGAAGAGTCCCCGCACTATCGCGTCCATCTTTTCCGCGTCATGTATACAAGGCTTCCGTAGGGCACCAAGTTTCCCCATGACCAGCTTGTAGCCAAGGCCCCACGGATCCCTATTTGCATCGTCCATGAGGTCTTGCCAGCATCGGGCCTTGCTCTTGTTAATAAGCCTGCGAAGATATTTCCTGCCGGTCCTGTATGCTGCTAGCTTAGTGTCTGCCTCCTCCCGTGTTCGTGCCCGCTGGGCCTCTCGCCGAAGTTTGTGACACTCGCTTCTTTGTACGGCGATCTCATTTGACCACCAGTATACTGGAGGCTTACCATGTCGGGGTCTCCGACGGGGCATGGAAGACTCGCAAGCAGCTATGATGGTACTCATAGTTGAGTTCACCAAGTCCTTGGCTGTAAGCCCTCTACTCCCTGGCGGAGCTCCCAGCAACGGTGCGCCTGCCGCAAGCGCGTCAGTGAACCTCTCGACGTCCATCCTCCCAGTCCTCCATCCGAGGATTGAAGTTTGGGCATATGCACGCAGAGTGGCACCGTCGTGAATCTCAACAGCTATATACTGGTGATCACTAGCCGAGTAGTCCTCTAGTACTCGCCAGTTGTGTACTCTAGGTACCAGGGACTCCGAAGCGAGTGTCACATCGGGTATGGTTCCTACGCAACCCCAGCGGCGGAAAGTAGGGGTGTTACCAGTATTTAGGACAAAAAGCGCTGTTCTGGCCGCCATGTCCAAGATTTGCTTTCCCCTTGGGTCGGATTGTGGCATACCCCATTCGATGGCTCTAGCGTTGAAGTCTCCCCCGACCAGCATGTGGCCCTCTGTGTTCGAGACAGCGTCCTCCAGGGCATCGAGTTTGGTTCGAAAAGATCGCATTGCCTCGTTAGGCGTCAGATAAACACTGAAATATGTTATCCCTGAACACCGCACCCACACAAAACCATCCCCGCGTCCATGGCCCTGCACCTGAAGGCGGGCGCTGTCTCGATCCCAGATGGCCGAGGTACCAGTTTTGTCAGGGTACCACGCTTGCGAGTCCTTGTTATGATGTTGCTCGCTCAGCAACAGGAGGTCAGCTTTCTTATCCCTCGCAAACTGCTCAAGTAGGTCCTGGGCATTTGTGCTTCGGTGCAAATTGACCTGCAGGATACGGATCATTTGAGTATCAATTTGGCTTTAGTTAGGGTCTCCTTGAAAACCCAGCATCTCCCTGTCCCCGGCTCATGTTTGAGGTCGCCGGGTGCTAGCTTAGCATCCTTGCAAAGAATGCATTTTGCCTCGTTCGTGCACTCCTTCCTTTTGTGACCCGTTTCACCACATTTGTAGCACAGAGATCTCCTGTCGGGTCCCCTACAACCATACGCGGTGTGTCCGTATTCGAGGCATCTGAAGCAGCGGATAGGGATCGCTCTTCTCCGTATCCTGCAGATCACCCAACCTATCTTAATTTTGCCCTTGGCCAGGATTTGCTGGGCGTCTTTATCAGCTAGTTCGACAATAGCCATGCGTTGCCCCCTTGTGTTTTCACGTGTCAATCTTGCCTTGACTTCACTTAAGCTGAGGAACTCCCTCCTAATGGCATCCTCTACTTCAGCTTTGTCCGTGACGCAGCCATTGGTTCGAGCGAGGCAACCGTTGCCGCATCTCCAAGAACCTTTTGAACCGCGTCACGGAATGCATCTTTGTTTGTGGCCTCTGGCCCGAATTCCACCAGCAAGCCGCCGGTCCGGGTTGGTCGAACTGCTTTGATGGCAGTTTTGGTGTCGTCTGGCTTGACCGCTGCTTTAATTTCACGGAGGACATCAGCGTAGGTTCGGCCCTTAGTGGGTTTAATAAGCAGTGCCTCTCGCAAGGGTTTGCGCCGCGGTTGGCTTTTTGTTTTCTGCGGTATATCGAGGGGTTCTTTGTTCTTTTCGTGGTTGAGCTCTTTGTCTGTTTTTTCTAGTAGTAGCTTTTTGGCCGCTTTTTTCGCTGCCTTGTTTCGCACCACATGAAACTCCTCGCCTGGAGTGTCAACTTCGTTTATGGTCTCGTCCTTCCTCCTTTTCTCACAGTCGCCTTCAATTGGGCTACCGGCCATTCTTTTGCTGCTGCTAGGACCCACTGATGCCTCGAGGGACAGCGTGTCTTTTTGGTGCTTTTCGGTTGCAAGCCACCTCCGCCTGTAGTGCGTTATGCGGCCAAAAAGCTCCTCCAGTTCAAGAATGCCATTCTTGACACTCTTGCCTATGTTTTTCTGCACTTCGCAGGCAGCCCTCAGTTGTTTGACGATATTCCCCGCTTTCCGAGTAAGCCGCTCCTCTTCGGCGCGGTCAAGGGCGATTGTGTTATTTGGCGCCACCTCTTGGGAGAGGCCCCCGTTTCCTAGCCCTTTTGCTTCTATCGCTATTTTTTGTTTGTTTTTTTTTTTTTTTTTTTTTTTAGTTGGAACTAAGGGAAAGGGTGGAATTATGATGATGGGGAGATAAAAATTATAGGGAAATTGGAAAAATGTTAAAAATAAATAAATACACAAAGGAAAAGGTGGGGGTGCCCAAAGCAATTTGAAGTTGCAAATGGGAGAAAGTAGGTACGCCGGAATTCGCAACAACAGCTGCTAAAAATACTAGGCTGTAAATTTTTGAGTTTTTTATTTTTCATCCGATATGCATAATTAAATTAAATTAGCTTGCCTAAATAACTTATAATTTCAAGTTTTATTGGAATCTGTCGAGAAACTCGGCTGCTAGACGGCTACAGAAATAAAAAAAAAAAACTTATGTCACCCCGTATATGATGAAGTCCCCCCTTAAATACCTAAAATATTTGCTTACACTGCAAATTTTAAGAGGTGCCACTTTTGACCTACGTAGAAAATTTCCTCATTCTAGCACTTGTGGTTTGCGAGAAAACTTGTTGTGACGCACGAACAAACGGACGCATGGACAGACAGACAAGTCACGATTTTATGATTGTTTAGGGTATTGTTAAAAATATTTTAAAATATCTGAAAAACGGTCTGTTTTATAAATACTTGCAAGTTAAGTCATTTAAAACGTTTCCATGAAAAAATTAATGATTACAGTAGGTACTAAAATAGTGAATTGCGCTTTTTGATTTTGGATTATTTTAAATCTTTGTGTACTAGGCAAAAGTATTCAATTTTTAGTGAAAATGGCAGCTAAAAATATTTTTTTTTAAATTTTCGACTTTTTACCTTTCATTCGATTTTGCATAATACAAGAACTTAGTACAGAGATTCATAATCTCAAGTTTCATCAAAATCCGTTGGAAAATGTGACCGCTAGAGGGCCACCAAGGCCTGAAAAAAAAAGCATAACCACTGCCATTTTGAAATTTGCACATGCATGATCACCAAAATATCAGAGTCTCGTGATCGGATTGATTTCTATCTTAAAACCAAGTTCCATGTACGTCAGATCAAAATTGCGACTATTAAAAGCCTTTGGAGTTTTAAGCTTCAACTGGCCGCAATTTTGGTTTTTGCGTAGTTTGGCAAAGTTTGCTTCGAGGGGCGTACAGGGAGGGGAAATACACGAGAAATTTGTGTCCCCCCCTCGCGATTGGACACCTGTGATCCGAAAAATCTGAAAAAAATCAGGAATGTAGGCCTTAATGAGTACAACAACAACAAATACGTGAGAAGTTGCAATTCATTCAACTTTGTTAGTAATAGTATGATTTATCGATTTTATGTTTTCTTGAATAAAATCTTAATGGTACCTTTAAATTCAATAAAATTCAGTACACAGATGACTATTTATAAGATTGATTAACTCTGCAAGTTTCATAAAGATTGAGTCATATTTAGCGAAGTTATAGCGGTTTGATTTTTCCTGTATTACTATGGAACAATATGCGCTGCATGTATTACTATGGCAACATATGGCTATGGAACAAGATGCGCTTTTTACCGACTCAAACACTACAGTTTTGCTAGGATTTGCATGAAAAAATCAGGAAAGATAGGTGTCATGAATATCTTTGAGAATCGGTTCAGCTAGTGGTATCAGTAATCGTAAAACAAAATAGTGGCTGTTTTAAATGCGAAGATTGAATAATTTTGAGTTATTTTTTCCCAACTTCAACGTTTAAGGTGCATGCTTTGAACACTTGATTCAATTTAATGAATGACTGAAGATGAGTACCTACAATTAATACTCATAAGTGAAACAAGTCAAGGAGGCGGGAGAGAGCTCCTAGCAAAAGGGCTTTGTAACAACTCTAGGATTCGAAAAAATTGGCCATTAATCGATGGTAACAGTACAGGAGAGTGGCTCCTGAAAAAAATTCATCAAACGTAGCCGATATGAGTATGAAATGAAGGTTTACATGGTAGCTTTTCAAAACAGTTCTTAAACTGTCAGTTTTTGCTTCAGTGGGGCACAGGGGGGAAATACATGAAAAATGTGTTTCCTCACTTGCGAATGGACATCTGAAATAATTATTAAGGGAGATATTTATGAGTATAGCAATAACAAAAACCTCAGAAGGCGAAATTCGTTCAACTTTGTTAATAATAGTATGATCTTCGAATTTCATAGTTTCTCCAATAAAATCGTCATTGACATGCTTCTTGACTTTATTCAATCTGGTGACTGCATTTTGGAAATTAAATACAAAACCCTTCTGACATGAGCGTAGGTCTGTTTACCCAACTTGCTTTGCATGGTTGGCAATGCATAGGTTGCTAAAATCGCTCTCTATTTTTTTTAATAAAATTATCAATGTGCAATAATACATTCGACACCGCTTTTAAGGTTTTGGTAAAGCTTTTCGGTCAAAAAAAAAAAAAATTGAACAACATTCCGACCAAAACCTCCACTATTCAAATCGCGAAATCTCAAGTATTTATCTTTCGTGCTCATCCTTCCTCTTTTCTATTGACTGGATTTTTTCAATTCCTCGATTCTCATTATAACAAACTTTTAGAATTAAGAGGATCTTTTTAAACAAATTTTCTATTTATATTTTCTCAACAATGCATTTATTGAATGGTGCATTTAGTAAAGAAGATTTGATCCGTGACAAAAGAGAAAAACGAATAAATAAAACAAATAAAACAAAAAAGAAAATCAACTCCACTGGCAAATCAGAGCAAGTGATGGAAACCGATGACACTAAATTAGGAAACAAATGTAAGATGATAGAAAGAAAATGAAAATACTCGGAAAATGTGAAAAAGTAAGATACAAAATAAAAGAAAAACAATTAATGTAGTATTTTATATGAATAGATAATTGAATGTCTTGATGAATAACATGAAAAGTAACAGATTCATCTATAATTGACTGTCAAAGCTTTGAACATTTTTGTTAATTTGATACAATTAAGAAGAAAAACAAAAAAAACACAAAATCGAATTAAGAAAAACATTGCCATATGTGTATATGTAATTACAGTATTTTCCCTCTATTATCCATGAAAATATTTTCCAATTGCAATATTGTTTTGCAATACTACAAATCAAATGTTGATTTTTTTTGTTCTTTTTATATTTCTAATTCATCACCGCTGTTTTCCTATTATTGAAATAATAACAAAATAGCATTAATAAGTTAATTATTATATTTGTACATTAATATCTCAAGTTATATATATATATATATATATATATATATATATATATATATATATATATATATATACATATATATATATATATATATATATATATATATATATAGTTCCGTTATGAAAGTAAAATCCTCCCTACTTGTTCGGTGCGAGAATTTTAAATTGTATGAGAAAAATTACCATTAAACTCATGAATTGCTAAACTTAATCACGACTTTCCTTTTCAGTGGTTCTTCTTTTTTTTCAGCGGGAAAGTGAGTGCAGGGTAGGAATGCCGTCGCGAGGGTAGGGTTTAGAAAAATCCGCTGAGGTCGATTTCGCGTCGTGCGCGGTACGCGGTACCTTTGTTGTTTTGTCGTTTTATTAGAGTAGTTTTCGTCGGGTTGAGTTAGAGTAGCATACTTTTCGGTACCGCGTCGGAAATTCGGGAACGCGAAATAAAAATTAGCTTTTGTTCTTTGACTGGTTATAGGAAGAAATACGGAGTAACGTAAAGTAGGTTTCTTCTCCGTATGGTTTTGTTTTGTAACGCGTTTTGAAAACGGGCGTGTACAGGTGGCTGAAAATATGTAAATGAGCGTAACCCATTCGGAGACCCGCGACCGAAATCCTCTCCGAACTAGCTGGCCGACAAGCAGCCACCGCGTGAATGGGTTACGGTGCACGGATTGGTTGACCGGTTGGTACCATCCGTTGGCACTACTCAGACTTAACGTCTAGAACCGATGAGAGGTCGGTTCCGCGTTCGGACCTAAAATGGTTAAATCATTACACTTCTCTGCGCTCGGGGGAACTTGAACCAGCAGACCCCCGGTCGAGAACTCACGACGCAACCAATGGAGCCATGTCTTGTAGATCTCCCATTAATCTAATAAGAAACTTCAACGATGCATCTGGGTATGAGATTGAATTTTGTCAGTAGGGAAACGTGAATTAATTTTCGTTAGTATAAAAAATAAAATTTGTTAGTGGGACCTAGTGAATAGAATTAGTTAGTATGAAGGAAGGAATTAGGTTTTGTTAGAAAAAATGTATAGAATGAAATTTTGTTAGTGGGAATTCATGAACGGAATGTTGTTAGTAGGAAAATTGAAATTATTAGTATATATTATTTTTTTTTAGTGGGTGGGTGGAATTATGATGATGGGGAGATAAAAATTATAGGGAAATTGGAAAAATGTTGATAAAAATAAATAAATACACAAAGGAAAAGGTGGGGGTGCCCAAAGCAATTTGAAGTTGCAAATGGGAGAAAGTAGGTACGCCGGAATTCGCAACAACAGCTGCTAAAAATACTAGGCTGTAAATTTTTTGAGTTTTTTATTTTTCATCCGATATGCATAATTAAATTAAATTAGCTTGCCTAAATAACTTATAATTTCAAGTTTTATTGGAATCTGTCGAGAAACTCGGCTGCTAGACGGCTACAGAAATAAAAAAAAAAAACTTATGTCATGATGAAGTCCCCCCTTAAATACCTTAAAATATTTGCTTACACTGCAAATTTTAAGAGGTGCCACTTTTGACCTACGTAGAAAATTTCCTCATTCTAGCACTTGTGGTTTGCGAGAAAACTTGTTGTGACGCACGAACAAATGGACGCATGGACAGACAGACAAGTCACGATTTTATGATTGTTTAGGGTATTGTTAAAAATATTTTAAAATATCTGAAAAACGGTCTGTTTTATAAATACTTGCAAGTTAAGTCATTTAAAACGTTTCCATGAAAAAATTAATGATTACAGTAGGTACTAAAATAGTGAATTGCGCTTTTTGATTTTGGATTATTTTAAATCTTTGTGTACTAGGCAAAAGTATTCAATTTTCAGTGAAAATGGCAGCTAAAAATATTTCGTTTTAAATTCGACTTTTTACCTTTCATTCGATTTTGCATAATACAAGAACTTAATACAGAGATTCATAATCTCAAGTTTCATCAAAATCCGTTGGAAAATGTGACCGCTAGAGGGCCACCAAGGCCTGAAAAAAAAAAAGCATAACCACTGCCATTTTGAAATTTGCACATGCATGATCACCAAAATGTCAGAGTCTCGTGATCGGATTGATTTCTATCTTAAAACCAAGTTCCATGTACGGCAGATCAAAATTGCGACTATTAAAAGCCTTTGAAGTTTTGAGCTTCAACTGGCCGCAATTTTGGTTTTTGCGTAGTTTGGCAAAGTTTGCTTCGAGGGGCGCACAGGGAGGGGAAATACACGAGAAATTTGTGTCCCCCCCTCGCGATTGGACACCTGTGATCCAAAAAATCTGAAAAAAATCAGGAATGTAGGCCTTAATGAGTACAACAACAACAAATACGTGAGAAGTTGCAATTCATTCAACTTTGTTAGTAATAGTATGATTTATCGATTTTATGTTTTCTTGAATAAAATCTTAATGGTACCTTTAAATTCAATAAAATTCAGTACACAGATGACTATTTATAAGATTGATTAACTCTGCAAGTTTCATAAAGATTGAATCATATTTAGCGAAGTTATAGCGGTTTGATTTTTCTTGTATTACTATGGAACAATATGCGCTGCATGTATTACTATGGCAACATATGGCTATGGAACAAGATGCGCTTTTTACCGACTCAAACACTACAGTTTTGCTAGGGTTTGCATGAAAAAATCAGGAAAGATAGGTGTCATGAATATCTTTGAGAATCGGTTCAGCTAGATGTATCAGTAATCGTAAAACAAAATAGTGGCTGTTTTAAATGCGAAGATTGAATAATTTTGAGTTATTTTTTCCCAACTTCAACGTTTAAGGTGCATGCTTTGAACACTTGATTCAATTTAATGAATGACTGAAGATGAGTACCTACAATTAATACTCATAAGTGAAACAAGTCAAGGAGGCGGGAGAGAGCTCCTAGCAAAAGGGCTTTGTAACAACTCTAGGATTCGAAAAAATTGGCCATTAATCGATGGTAACAGTACAGGAGAGTGGCTCCTGAAAAAAATTCATCAAACGTAGCCGAAATGAGTATGAAATGAAGGTTTACATGGTAGCTTTTCAAAACAGTTCTTAAACTGTCAGTTTTTGCTTCAGTGGGGCACAGGGGGGAAATACATGAAAAATGTGTTTCCTGTAATTAAATACAAAACCCTTCTGACATGAGCGTAGGTCTGTTTACCCAACTTGTTTTGCATGGTTGGGATACTTTTGATTCCGAAATCATGCAGCTGTAAAATCATCGGAAACGGGAGTCGAAAGTGCCTGAATGTCAAAATCCCGATGTTATTGTACTCAGGAACATAACAAAATTAAAGATCTTCTATACAACGATATTCTGGAGTTTCTCGGAAAACGATCAGATTGCAAGGAGTGCGTTGCTGGAACAGTGGCCGTTTTTGGTACTTTCTCCAATTTCAATATATGGGGTGTCAAACGAAAGCTAGTGATGAGTAGAATTCAATAAAAGTGCATTCAGGCAGCTTCGTGGCACCTGCAATTGCAGTTTTTTGCTGGTTGGGATACTTTTGATTCCGAAATCATGCAGCTGTCAAATCATCGGAAACGGGAGTCGGAAGTGCCTGAATATCAAAATCGCGCTGTTATTGTACTCAGGAACATAAAAAAATTCAAGATCTTCACCACAACGATATTCTGGAGTTCCTCGGAAAACGTTCGGATAGCAAGGAGTGCGTTGCTGGAAAAGTGGCCGTTGTTCATACTTTCTCCAATTTCAATATATGGGGTGTCAAACGAAAGCTAGTGATGAGTAGAATTCAATAAAAGTGCATTCCGGCAGCTTCGCGGTACCTGCAATTGCAGTTTTTTTGGGTGGTTGGGATACTTTTGATTCCGAAACCATGCAGCTGTAAAATCATCGGAAACGGGAGTCGAAAGTGCCTGAATATCAAAATCGCGCTGTTATTGTACTCAGGAACATAAAAAAATTAAAGATCTTCACTACAACGATATTCTGGAGTTCCTCGGAAAACGATCGGATTGCAAGGAGTGCGTTGCTGAAAATATGGCCGTTGTTTGTACTTTCTCCAATTTCAATTTATGGGGTGTCAAACGAAAGCTAGTGATGAGTAGAATTCAATAAAAGTGCATTCAGGCAGCTTCGCGGTACCTGCAATTGCAGTTTTTTGTGTGGGCGGGATACCTTTGATTCGAAAATCATGCAGCTGTAAAATCATCGGAAACGGGAGGCGGAAGTGCCTGAATATCAAAATTGCGCTGTTATTGTACTCAGGAGCAAAAAAAAATTCAAGATTTTCACTACAACAATATTCTGGAGTTCCTCGGAAAACGTTCGGATTCCAAGGAGTGCGTTGCTGAAAAAGTGGCCGTTTTTCGTACCTTCTCCAATTTCAATACATGGGGTGTCAAACGAAAGCTAGTGATGAGTAGAATTCAATAAAAGTGCATTCAGGCAGCTTCGCGGTACCATCGATTGTAGTTTTTTTGCGTGGTTCGTATATTTTTGATTCCGAAATCATGCAGCTGTAAAATCATCGGAAACGGGAGTCGGAAGTGCCTGAATATCGAAATCGTGCTGTTACTGTACTCAGGAACATAAAAAAATTAAAGATGTTCACTACAACGATATTCTGGAGTTCCTCGGAAAACGATCGGGTAGCAAGGAGTGCGTTGCTGGAAAAGTGGCCGTTATTCGTACTTTCTCCAATTTCAATATATGGGGTGTCAAACGAAAGCTAGTGATGTAGAGAATTCAAAAAAAGTGCATTCAGGCAGCTTCGCAATACCTGCAATTGCAGTTTTTTTGCGTGGTTGGGATACTTTTGATTCCGAAATCATGCAGCTGTAAAATCATCGGAAACGGGAGTCGGAAGTGCTTGAATATCAAAATCGCGATGTTATTGTACTCAGGAACAAAAGTTAATTCAAGATCTTCACTGCAACGATTGTGGGCCATGAACTTCGTTGGGTAACGACGACGTCACCCCAAGTTCGCCTTTCTTGTCAGGTTTCACTTGTTCTTGTAACAAGTACATCTCCTTCGGTGAGGTTATCTACAACTTTGCGACTTTGGTCGCCTTTTTTGATCTGAAAGCAATTCGTGAATGCAAAATTTTTTGTAGTGGGTCCTCGTGCCGGGGAAACGAACCCGCCCCACGACACCGCAATGCTAGCCTGCCAGCGCATTCACGCGTCTCCGGACGAGGGCATTGTCGGCAGATACCTCCAGCTTCCTCTGCCGAGGCAGCAGACCATCGCTGCAGTCCTTTACGGACTTTATGAACATTTCTATTCACTACATGGCCGTTGTTCGTTCTTTCTCCAATTTCAATATATAGGGTGTCAAACGAAAGCTAGTGATGAGTAGAATTCAATAAAAGTGCATTCAGGCAGCTTCGCGATACCTGCGATTGTAGTTTTTTGCGAGGTTGGGATACCTTTGATTCCGAAATCATGCAGCTGTAAAATCATCGGAAACGGGAGTTGGAAGTGCCTGAATATCAAAATCGCGCTGTTATTGTACTCAGGAACATAAAAAAATTAAAGATCTTCACTACAACGATATTCTGGAGTTCCTCGGAAAACGATTGAATTGCAAGGAGTGCGTTGCTGGAAAAGTGGCCGTTGTTCGTACTTTCTCCAATTTCAATATATGGGGTGTCAAACGAAAGCTAGTGATGAGTAGAATTCAATAAAAGTGCATTCAGGCAGCTTCGTGGCACCTGCAATTGCAGTTTTTTTGCTGGTTGGGATATTCTTGATTCCGAAATCATGCACCTGTAAAATCATCGGAAACGGGAGTCGGAAGTGCCTGAATATTAAATCGCGCTGTTATTGTACTCAGGAACATAAAAAAATTCAAGATCTTCACTACAACGATATTCTGGAGTTCCTCGGAAAACGATCGGATAGCAAGGAGTGCGTTGCTGGAAAAGTGGCCGTTTTTCATACTTTCTCCAATTTCAATATATGGGGTGTCAAACGAAAGCTAGTGATGAGTAGAATTCAATAAAAGTGCATTCCGGCAGCTTCGCGATACCTGCAATTGCAGTTTTTTTGCGTGGTTGGGATACTTTTGATTCCGAAACCATGCAGCTGTAAAATCATCGGAAACGAGAGTCGGAAGTGCCTGAATATCAAAATCGCGATGTTATTGTACTCAGGAACAAAAGTTAATTCAAGATCTTCACTGCAACGATATTCTGGAGTTCCTCGGGAAACGATCGGATAGCAAGGAGTGCGTTGCTGGAAAAGTGGACGTTGTTCGTTCTTTCTCCAATTTCAATATATGGGGTGTCAAACGAAAGCTAGTGATGAGTAGAAGTCAATAAAAGTGCATTCAGGCAGCTTCGCGATACTTGCGATTGTAGTTTTTTGCGTGGTTGGGATACCTTTGATTCCGAAATCATGCAGCTGTAAAATCATCGGAAACGGGAGTTGGAAGTGCCTGAATATCAAAATCGCGCTGTTATTGTACTCAGGAACATAAAAAAATTAGAGATCTTCATTACAACCATATTCCGGAGTTCCTCGGAAAACGATCGGATTGCAAGGAGTGCGTTGCTGGAAAAGTGGCCGTTGTTCGTACTTTCTCCAATTTCAATATATGGGGTGTCAAACGAAAGATAGTGATGAGTAGAATTCAATAAAAGTGCATTCAGGCAGCTTCGCGGTACCTGCGATTGAAGTTTTTTTGCGTGGTTGCGATACTTTTGATTCCGAAATCATGCAGCTGTAAAATCATCGGAAACAGGAGTTGGAAGTGCCTGAATATCAAAATCGCGCTGTTATTGTACTCAGGAACATAACAAAATTAAAGATCTTCACTACAACGATACTATGGAGTTCCTCGGAAAACGATCGGATAGCAAGGAGTGCGTTGCTGGAAAAGTGGCCGTTTTTCGTACTTTCTCCAATTTCAATACATGGGGTGTCAAACGAAAGCTAGTGATGAGTTGAATTCAATAAAAGCGCATTCAGGCAGCTTCGTGGTATCTGCAATTGCAGTTTTTTGCGTGGTTGGGATACTTTTGATTCCGAAATCATGCAGCTGTAAAATCATCGGAAACGGGAGTCGGAAGTGCCTGAATATCAAAATCGCGCTGTTATTGTACTCAGGAACATAAAAGAATTAAAGATCTTCACTACAAAGATATTCTGGAGTTCCTCGGAAAACGATCGGATTGCAAGGAGTGCGTTGCTGGAAAAGTGGCCGTTTTTCGTACTTTCTCCAATTTCAATACATGGGGTGTCAAACGAAAGCTAGTGATGAGTTGAATTCAATAAAAGTGCATTCAGGCAGCTTCGTGGTATCTGCAATTGCAGTTTTTTGCGTGGTTGGGATACTTTTGATTCCGAAATCATGCAGCTGTAAAATCATCGGAAACGGGAGTTGGAAGTGCCTGAATATCAAAATCGCGCTGTTATTGTACTCAGGAACATAAAAAAATTAGAGATCTTCACTACAACCATATTCCGGAGTTCCTCGGAAAACGATCGGATTGCAAGGAGTGCGTTGCTGGAAAAGTGGCCGTTGTTCGTACTTTCTCCAATTTCAATATATGGGGTGTCAAACGAAAGATAGTGATGAGTAGAATTCAATAAAAGTGCATTCAGGCAGCTTCGCGGTACCTGCGATTGAAGTTTTTTTGCGTGGTTGGGATACTTTTGATTCCGAAATCATGCAGCTGTAAAATCATCGGAAACAGGAGTCGGAAGTGCCTGAATATCAAAATCGCGCTGTTATTGTACTCAGGAACATAAAAAAATTAAAGATCTTCACTACAACGATACTCTGGAGTTCCTCGGAAAACGATCGGATAGCAAGGAGTGCGTTGCTGGAAAAGTGGCCGTTGTTCGTACTTTCTCCAATTTCAATACATGGGGTGTCAAACGAAAGCTAGTGATGAGTTGAATTCAATAAAAGTGCATTCAGGCAGCTTCGTGGTATCTGCAATTGCAGTTTTTTTGCGTGGTTGGGATACTTTTGATTCCGAAATCATGCAGCTGTAAAATCATCGGAAACGGGAGTCGGAAGTGCCTGAATATCAAAATCGCGCTGTTATTGTACTCAGGAACATAAAAGAATTAAAGATCTTCACTACAAAGATATTCTGGAGTTCCTCGGAAAACGATCGGATAGCAAGGAGTGCGTTGCTGGAAAAGTGGCCGTTTTTCGTACTTTCTCCAATTTCAATACATGGGGTGTCAAACGAAAGCTAGTGATGAGTTGAATTCAATAAAAGTGCATTCAGGCAGCTTCGTGGTATCTGCAATTGCAGTTTTTTGCGTGGTTGGGATACTTTTGATTCCGAAATCATGCAGCTGTAAAATCATCGGAAACGGGAGTCGGAAGTGCCTGAATATCAAAATCGCGCTGTTATTGTACTCAGGAACATAAAAAAATTCAAGATCTTCACTACAACGATATTCTGGAGTTCCTCGGAAAACGATCGGATTGCAAGGAGTGCGTTGCTGGAAATATGGCCGTTGTTTGTACTTTCTCCAATTTCAATATATGGGGTGTCAAACGAAAGCTAGTGATGAGTAGAATTCAATAAAAGTGCATTCAGGCAGCTTCGCGGTACCTGCAATTGCAGTTTTTTGTGTGGGCGGGATACTTTTAATTCCAAAATCATGCAGCTGTAAAATCATCGGAAACGGGAGGCGGAAGTGCCTGAATATCAAAATCGCGCTGTTATTGTACTCAGGAGCATAAAAAAATTCAAGATCTTCACTACAACAATATTCTGGAGTTCCTCGGAAAACGTTCGGATTCCAAGGAGTGCGTTGCTGAAAAAGTGTCCGTTTTTCGTACCTTCTCCAATTTCAATACATGGGGTGTCAAACGAAAGCTAGTGATGAGTAGAATTCAATGAAAGTGCATTCAGGCAGCTTCGCGGTACCATCGATTGTAGTTTTTTTGCGTGGTTCGTATACTTTTGATTCCGAAGTCATGCAGCTGTAAAATCATCGGAAACGGGAGTCGGAAGTGCCTGAATATCGAAATCGTGCTGTTACTGTACTCAGGAACATAAAAAAATTAAAGATGTTCACTACAACGATGTTCTGGAGTTCCTCGGAAAACGATCGGGTAGCAAGGAGTGCGTTGCTGGAAAAGTGGCCGTTATTCGTACTTTCTCCAATTTCAATATATGGGGTGTCAAACGAAAGCTAGTGATGTAGAGAATTAAAAAAAGTGCATTCAGGCAGCTTCGCAATACCTGCAATTGCAGTTTTTTTGCGTGGTTGGGATACTTTTGATTCCGAAATCATGCAGCTGTAAAATCATCGGAAACGGGTGTCGGAAGTGCTTGAATATCAAAATCGCGATGTTATTGTACTCAGGAACAAAAGTTAATTCAAGATCTTCACTGCACCGATTTTCTGGAGTTCCTCCGCAATGTGGGCCATGAACTTCGTTGGGTAACGACGACGTCACCCCAAGTTCGCCTTTCTTGTCAGGTTTCACTTGTTCTTGTAACAAGTACATCTCCTTCGGTGAGGTTATCTACAACTTTGCGACTTTGGTCGCCTTTTTTGATCTGAAAGCAATTCGTGAATGCGAAATTTTTTGTAGTGGGTCCTCGTGCCGGGGAAACGAACCCGCCCCACGACACCGCAATGCTAGCCTGCCAGCGCATTCACGCGTCCCCGGACGAGGGCATTCTCGGCAGATACCTCCAGCTTCCTCTGCCGAGGCAGCAGACCATCGCTGCAGTCCTTTACGGACTTTATGAACATTTCTATTCACTACATGGCCGTTGTTCGTTCTTTCTCCAATTTCAATATATGGGGTGTCAAACGAAAGCTAGTGATGAGTAGAATTCAATAAAAGTGCATTCAGGCAGCTTCGCGATACCTGCGATTGTAGTTTTTTGCGAGGTTGGGATACCTTTGATTCCGAGATCATGCAGCTGTAAAATCATCGGAAACGGGAGTTGGAAGTCCCTGAATATCAAAATCGCGCTGTTATTGTACTCAGGAACATAAAAAAATTAAAGATCTTCACTACAACGATATTCTGGAGTTCCTCGGAAAACGATTGAATTGCAAGGAGTGCGTTGCTGGAAAAGTGGCCGTTGTTCGTACTTTCTCCAATTTCAATATATGGGGTGTCAAACGAAAGCTAGTGATGAGTAGAATTCAATAAAAGTGCATTCAGGCAGCTTCGTGGCACCTGCAATTGCAGTTTTTTGCTGGTTGGGATACTTTGGATTCCGAAATCATGCACCTGTAAAATCATCGGAAACGGGAGTCGGAAGTGCCTGAATATCAAAATCGCACTGTTATTGTACTCAGGAACATAAAAAAATTCAAGATCTTCACTACAACGATATTCTGGAGTTCCTCGGAAAACGATCGGATAGCAAGGAGTGCGTTGCTGGAAAAGTGGCCGTTTTTCGTACTTCCTCCAATTTCAATATATGGGGTGTCAAACGAAAGCTAGTGATGAGTAGAATTCAATAAAAGTGCATTCCGGCAGCTTCGCGATACCTGCAATTGCAGTTTTTTTGCGTGGTTGGGATACTTTTGATTCCGAAACCATGCAGCTGTAAAATCATCGGAAACGGGAGTCGGAAGTGCCTGAATATCAAAATCGCGATGTTATTGTACTCAGGAACAAAAGTTAATTCAAGATCTTCACTGCAACGATATTCTGGAGTTCCTCGGGAAACGATCGGATAGCAAGGAGTGCGTTGCTGGAAAAGTGGACGTTGTTCGTTCTTTCTCCAATTTCAATATATGGGGTGTCAAACGAAAGCTAGTGATGAGTAGAAGTCAATAAAAGTGCATTCAGGCAGCTTCGCGATACTTGCGATTGTAGTTTTTTGCGTGGTTGGGATACCTTTGATTCCGAAATCATGCAGCTGTAAAATCATCGGAAACGGGAGTTGGAAGTGCCTGAATATCAAAATCGCGCTGTTATTGTACTCAGGAACATAAAAAAATTAGAGATCTTCACTACAACCATATTCCGGAGTTCCTCGGAAAACGATCGGATTGCAAGGAGTGCGTTGCTGGAAAAGTGGCCGTTGTTCGTACTTTCTCCAATTTCAATATATGGGGTGTCAAACGAAAGATAGTGATGAGTAGAATTCAATAAAAGTGCATTCAGGCAGCTTCGCGGTACCTGCGATTGAAGTTTTTTTGCGTGGTTGCGATACTTTTGATTCCGAAATCATGCAGCTGTAAAATCATCGGAAACAGGAGTCGGAAGTGCCTGAATATCAAAATCGCGCTGTTATTGTACTCAGGAACATAACAAAATTAAAGATCTTCACTACAACGATACTCTGGAGTTCCTCGGAAAACGATCGGATAGCAAGGAGTGCGTTGCTGGAAACGTGGCCGTTTTTCGTACTTTCTCCAATTTCAATACATGGGGTGTCAAACGAAAGCTAGTGATGAGTTGAATTCAATAAAAGTGCATTCAGGCAGCTTCGTGGTATCTGCAATTGCAGTTTTTTGCGTGGTTGGGATACTTTTGATTCCGAAATCATGCAGCTGTAAAATCATCGGAAACGGGAGTCGGAAGTGCCTGAATATCAAAATCGCGCTGTTATTGTACTCAGGAACATAAAAGAATTCAAGACCTTCACTACAAAGATATTCTGGAGTTCCTCGGAAAACGATCGGATTGCAAGGAGTGCGTTGCTGGAAAAGTGTCCGTTGTTCGTACTTTCTCCAATTTCAATATATGGGGTGTCAAACGAAAGATAGTGATGAGTAGAATTCAATAAAAGTGCATTCAGGCAGCTTCGCGGTACCTGCGATTGTAGTTTTTTTGCGTGGTTGCGATACTTTTGATTCCGAAATCATGCAGCTGTAAAATCATCGGAAACAGGAGTCGGAAGTGCCTGAATATCAAAATCGCGTTGTTATTGTACTCAGGAACATAACAAAATCAAAGATCTTCACTACAATGATACTCTGGATTTCCTCGGAAAACGATCGGATAGCAAGGAGTGCGTTGCTGGCAAAGTGGCCGTTTTTCGTACTTTCTCCATTTTCAATACATGGGGTGTCAAACGAAAGCTAGTGATGAGTTAAATTCAATAAAAGTGCATTCAGGCAGCTTCGCGGTACCTGCAATCGCAGTTTTCTTGCGTGTTGGGATACTTTTGATTCCGAAATCATGCAGCTGTAAAATTATCGGAAACGGGAGTCGGAAGTGCCTGAATATCAAAATCACGCTGTTATTGGACTCAAGAACATAAAAAAATTAAATATCTTCAGTACAACAATATTCTGGAGTTCCTCGGAAAACGATCGGATTGCAAGGAGTGCGTTGCTGGAAAAGTGGCCGTTGTTCGTACTTTCTCCAATATCAATATATGGGGTGTCAAACGAAAGCTAGTGATGAGTAGAATTCAATAAAAGTGCATTCAGGCAGCTTCGTGGTATCTGCAATTGCAGTTTTTTGCGTGGTTGGGATACTTTTGATTCCGAAATCATGCAGCTGTAAAATCATCGGAAACGGGAGTCGGAAGTGCCTGAATATCAAAATCGCGCTGTTATTGTACTCAGGAACATAAAAAAATTCAAGATCTTCACTACAACGATATTCTGGAGTTCCTCGGAAAACGATCGGATCGCAAGGAGTGCGTTGCCGGAATAGTGGCCGTTTTTTGTACTTTCTCCAATTTCTATATATGGGGTGTCAAACGAAAGCTAGTGATGAATAGAATAAAAATCCCCTTTGGCAGCACCAGTCGGAAAGGTAAATTTCTCTTATTTAGCGTAAGGTTTCGGAAAAAAATTTGGCTTGCCTACTACTTAACTTCTTACTGCAATTTCGGTAGCACTACATGGGTTTTTATTAACAAAAAGGATCTGCCGCCGGAATTTATCAAACTGCTGAAGTGACGAGGGTCGATATCTTCATATTGAAACTTCTTCGGAATCATATCGCAAGATCTGTGACTGTGAGTGAAAACCCTTGGATTTCACAGCCGTTCCACCCTACAGACGGGTATATAGCGACTTGCCTCGCTACTGGCTTCATTCCTCCAGAAGCATTCGTGTATTTGGACATGAATGGATATGTTTTTGATTCTGACGGCGTCCCAGTCATATATCACATATATCGACGGGCCACCGATAAGAAGATAAAATATCCTCCGAATTTGAGTTCACGAGACCAACAATTTCAATGGAGGTACTCATTTGCTAGATTCGTTGAAGCTGATCGAGTTGAGACGGCGCAATCCAGGTATTGGTGGCTGAATGACAATGCCTAAATTATTCGTGTTTATTTCTAGCTTTGGTGTTTTTTTCGTTATTTAGTTTTTGAGTTTCAGCTCATTATTGCTACGTTTAGTGTTGTTATTTTTTTTTTGTTTAAAAATTAGGTATAGGTTAGGTATATGTAATGTTTACTATATTCCGTTAGAGATAAGATTAAACACTTAGGTTAGGAACATTGTTACAGAATTTTTTAGTATAAGATAAAGTTTTTTTGATTGTATTTTATTAGAAATAAGTTACAACATATTAGGTGTAGGATCAAAGTTTCACTGTTGTGTTTTAATTATAAATAATTTTAGGATAGTGTTGGTTGGTTTTTTCTCCTTTTTCCAATTAAATTTTCAAAATATGTAATAATCGTAATTAATTGAATTTGCTATAGTTTTTTTGATGAAATGAGTTAATGATAACGTACAGATTTAGAGAGCCATTTGGGCCATTAAGTTTTTTGATTGTTATTGTTTGGAATTTGCTTTATATTCTTTTAAAATTTATAACGATGAGTATTAAATAAAGCGCTTTTGACTTTGACTTTGACTTTAGGATCTGCCGCCGTTTGTATATGGAGACACCCCATAGAGGCGCAAATGTTTTGCCAATTAAATTGAGTTACACACGTTTGGATCACATATTGAAAATCGGCGGGTAATAAATTATTATAAACATATTTATACTCGTTTCGCCCTTCTCACATTTGCTGTTTATACATTTCATAGTGGCTACCACACAAAGGTGATAACTTGTCGGCTTTAATAGCTCAAATAGTTAATTTCAAAAGATTTGCATAAAAGTTTAATCAGCACTTGCATTGCCATTAATATATACATTTTCAATTTTTTTCCGAACTATGAGGGCCGTCATTTCGATTTTTATTGAAATCGGCTGCTAAAAGCTGTAAAATTTTTGACTTTTTTATTTGTCATTCGATTTGCATAATTAAATTAAATTAACTTGCCTTAATAACTTATAATTTCAAGTTTCAACGGAATCTGTTGAGAATCTTGGCTGCTAGAGGGCTACAGAAATAAACAAGTTGGGTAGACAGACCTATGCTCATGTCAGAAGGGTTTTGTACTCAACTTACAAAATGGAGTAACCAGCAACGAATAAAATCAAGAAACATGTCAAATACGATTTAATTGGAGAAAATGTGAAATTCGAGGATCATACTATTATTAACAAAGTTGAGCGAATTTCGACTTCTGAGGTATTTGTTATAGTTATACCCATAAATATCTGCTTTGATAATTTTTTCAGATTTTTTAGACCACGGATATCCATTCGCGAGGGAGGAAACACATTTTTCATGGGTCTCCCCCCCTGTGCTCCCACTGAAGCAGAAACTGTCAGTTTAAGAACTGTTTTGAAAAGCTCTCATAGAGAACTTTCAGTTGATACTCATATCGGCTACGTTCCATAAAATTTTTTTCAGGGGCCACTCCTCTGCACTGTAATCATCGATTCATGGCCTATTTTTTCGAATCCTAGAATGATTACAAAGCCCTTTTGCTAGGAGCTATCTCCTGCCTCTTCGACTTATCTCAATTGTATGTACTCATCTTCATGTTACCTATCATTCCTGAAATTTTCATGCAAATCCTAGCAAAGCTGTAGTGTCTAAGTCTGTAAAAAGCGTATATGGCTCCATAGCGATATGTTTCCGTAGTAATACAGGGAATATTGTTCCATAGTAATACAAGAAAATTCAAATCGCTATAACTTCAGCAAATACCATTCGATCTTTATGAAACTTTCAGGAAAGATCAAAAAGTCACCTGTTTGCTAAATTTTATTGAGTTTTAGGGTACCGTTTAGATTTTATTGAAGAAAACATAAAATCAATAAATCATACTATCACTAACAAAGTTGAGCGAATTTGGACTTCTCACGTATTTGTTGTTGTTGTACCCATAAAGGCCTACATGCATGATTTTTTTCAGATTTTTCGGATTGAAGGTGTCCAGTCGCGAGGGGGGCGGGGGGGTACGCGAAAAGTTCGTACATTTCCCCTTCGCCTGCCCCCCTTGGTACCGATAAAACAATTTTAAGGCTTGTTTTGAAAAGATCTCATAGAGACTTTTCCAATGACACCCTATTCGACTACCAATTGTGAAAATTTTTTTTTGAGGGGTCACTTCCCTATATGGGGAGACCCCCGTTAAACCCGTTTGAAAAATTTTTCCACCCTTGAACTTTCAAGAGGTCACCACTTCTGACCTTTCTACAAAGTTTAATGACTGTAGCCTGTATAGTTTCGGAGAAAAAGTGCTGTGACATACAGACGACCGGACGGACGGACGGACGAACGGACGGATGGACGGACGGACAGACGGACAGACCGCCACAGGTCGTGATTGCAATAGGGTTTTGTATTTTAGTACAAAACCCTAAAAAAATTGTATGCCGCCCCCCTGTATGGGAAGACCCGCCTGTATGGGGAGACCCCCCTTAAATACCTTAAAATATTTTCTTGCACTGCAAATTTCAAGAGGCACCACTTTTGACCTACGTAGAAAATTTCCTCATTCTAGCTCATGTGGTTTGCGAGAAAACTTGTTATGACGCAAAAACAAACGGGCGGACGGACGGACAGACAGACAAGTCGCGATTTTATAATTTTTTAGGGCATTGTTAAAAATATTTTACAATATCTTAAAAATGATCAGGTTTATAAGTTCTTTCAAGTAAAGTCATTTAAAACGTTTCCATGAAAAATATTCATTATTTCAGTTGGCACTAAAATAGCGAATTGCGCTTGCCTTCAGACCTTTGGGTGCCGCCATTTTGAATGCATGCATTTGATTTTGGATTATTTTAAATCTTTGTATGCTAGGACCTCATCAATCAATGTACTATCTAGTTCAAATAGGAGTTTCACTCTAGACAGGGCAAAATAATTCAATTTTTAAAGAAAATGGCATATTAGGCTTTAAATTTTCGACTTGTTTATTTTTCATTCAATTTTAATAATTTCCTGCAAAATACAAGAACATAGTACAGAGATTCATAATCTCAAGTTTCATCAAAATCCGTTGGAAAATGTGACCGCTAGAGGGCCACAACGACATGAAAAGAACGCATATTTAAACGGCCGCCATTTTGAAATTTGCTCATGCATGATCACCAAAATATCAAAGACTGTAGGTCTAAGTAATTTCTATCTTACAACCAAGTTTCATATATGTCCAATCAAAATTGCGACTTCCAGAAGCCTTTGAAATTTTGAATTTCAACTGGCCGCCATTTTGTTTTTTGCAACTTGCCTTCCAGTTTTTTTACGTAGTTCTTTAGATGCTTGTAATTTCTATCTAACTGCTGAATTTTATGAAAATCTGTTGAAAGCTTGGACCACTATTACAACAACAAAATTTTGCACGTTTTTCGACATTTGAGCGGCCGCCATTTTGTTTCTGCCGTACCGACTTTGGACTTTTTATTGCGAGATTCATCACTAACATCAGTGAACCTTCGTACCAAATTTCATCCAAATCAGAGCTAAACTTTGGTCAGAATGGAAATCACGATTTTTCGTCTAAAATGGCCGCCATTTTGTTTTTGCGCAGCCGATATAGCTGGTTCACGAACACAACCAAGATAATTACACAATACACCTTTCCTGAAAATTTGGTGGAAATCGATGCAAAATTGCAACCTCTGGCGTGGTCAAAAATTTCGTTATATCCCATCTATATATATATATATATATATATATATATATATATATATATATATATATATATATATATATATATATATATATATATATATATATATATATATATATATATATATATATATATATACATATATATATATACATATATCTATATATATATATATATATATATATATATATATATATATATATATATATATATATATATATATATATATATATATATATATACATATATATATATTTATATGATGCTTTCCGCAATAGGTAAATTTCTATCGAGAAATTTACCTAAAAAGTGCATTCAGTCAGCTTGGCGGTACCTGCAATTGCAGTTTTTTTGCGTGGTTGGGATACTTTTGATTCCGAAATCATGCACCTGTAAAATCATCGGAAACGGGAGTCGGAAGTGCCTGAATATCAAAATCGCGGTGTTATTGGACTCAGGAACATAAAAAAATTCAAGATCTTCACTACAACGATATTCTAGAGTTCCTCGTAAAACGATCGGATTGCAAGGAGTGCGTTGCCGGAATAGTGGCCGTTTTTTGTACTTTCTCCAATTTCTATATATGGGGTGTCAAACGAAAGCTAGTGATGAATAGAATTCAATTAAAAATACCCGTTGGCAGCACCAGTCGGAAAGGTAAATTTCTCTTATGTAGCGTAAGGTTTCGGAAAAAAAATTTGGCTTGCCTACTACTTAACTTCTTACTGCAATTTCGGTAGCTCTACATGGGTTTTTATTAACAAAAAGGATCTGCCGCCGTTTGTATATGGAGACACCCCATAGAGGCGCAAATGTTTTGCCAATTAAATTGAGTTACACACGTATGGATCACATATTGAAAATCGGCGGGTAATAAATTATTATAAACATATTTATACTCGTTTCGCCCTTCTCACATTTGCTGTTTATACATTTCATAGTGGCTACCACACAAAGGTGATAACTTGTCGGCTTTAATAGCTCACATAGTTAATTTCAAAAGATTTGCATAAAAGTTTAATCAGCACTTGCATTGCCATTAATATATACATTTTCAATTTTTTTCTGAACTATGAGGGCCGTCATTTCGATTTTTATTGAAATCGGCTGCTAAAAATATTTAGCTGTAAAATTTTTGACTTTTTTATTTGTCATTCGATTTGCATAATTAAATTAAATTAACTTGCCTTAATAACTTATAATTTCAAGTTTCAACGGAATCTGTTGAGAATCTTGGCTGCTAGAGGGCTACAGAAATAAACAAGTTGGGTAGACAGACCTATGCTCATGTCAGAAGGGTTTTGTACTCAACTTACAAAATGGAGTAACCAGCAACGAATAAAATCAAGAAACATGTCAAATACGATTTAATTGGAGAAAATGTGAAATTCGAGGATCATACTATTATTAACAAAGTTGAGCGAATTTCGACTTCTGAGGTATTTGTTATAGTTATACCCATAAATATCTGCTTTGATAATTTTTTCAGATTTTTTAGACCACGGATATCCATTCGCGAGGGAGGAAACACATTTTTCATGGGTCTCCCCCCTGTGCCCCCACTGAAGCAGAAACTGTCAGTTTAAGAACTGTTTTGAAAAGCTCTCATAGAGAACTTTCAGTTGATACTCATATCGGCTACGTTCCATAAAATTTTTTTCAGGGGCCACTCCTCTGCACTGTAATCATCGATTCATGGCCTATTTTTTCGAATCCTAGAATGATTACAAAGCCCTTTTGCTAGGAGCTATCTCCTGCCTCTTCGACTTATCTCAATTGTATGTACTCATCTTCATGTTACCTATCATTCCTGAAATTTTCATGCAAATCCTAGCAAAGCTGTAGTGTCTAAGTCTGTAAAAAGCGTATATGGCTCCATAGCGATATGTTTCCGTAGTAATACAGGGAATATTGTTCCATAGTAATACAAGAAAATTCAAATCGCTATAACTTCAGCAAATACCATTCGATCTTTATGAAACTTTCAGGAAAGATCAAAAAGTCACCTGTTTGCTAAATTTTATTGAGTTTTAGGGTACCGTTTAGATTTTATTGAAGAAAACATAAAATCAATAAATCATACTATCACTAACAAAGTTGAGCGAATTTGGACTTCTCACGTATTTGTTGTTGTTGTACCCATAAAGGCCTACATGCATGATTTTTTTCAGATTTTTCGGATTGAAGGTGTCCAATCGCGAGGGGGGGGGGTACGCGAAAAGTTCGTACATTTCCCCTTCCCCTGCCCCCCTCGGTACCGATAAAACAATTTTAAGGCTTGTTTTGAAAAGATCTCATAGAGACTTTTCCAATGACACCCT
Source organism: Odontomyia ornata (assembly GCA_963969285.1). Taxonomy (NCBI): domain Eukaryota; kingdom Metazoa; phylum Arthropoda; class Insecta; order Diptera; family Stratiomyidae; genus Odontomyia; species Odontomyia ornata. The sequence goes on along the minus strand of OZ017743.1, from coordinate 65,087,440 downwards.
ATTCCACTACCAATTGTGAAAATTTTTTTTTGAGGGGTCACTTCCCTATATGGGGAGACCCCCCTTAAACCCGTTTGAAAAATTTTTCCACCCTTGAACTTTCAAGAGGTCACCACTTCTGACCTTTCTACAAAGTTTAATGGCTGTAGCCTCTATAGTTTCGGAGAAAAAGTGCTGTGACATACAGACGGACGGACGGACGGACGGACGGACGGATGGACGGACGGACAGACGGACAGACCGCCACAGGTCGTGATTGCAATAGGGTTTTGTATTTTAGTACAAAACCCTAAAAAAATTGTATGCCGCCCCCCTGTATGGGAAGACCCGCCTGTATGGGGAGACCCCCCTTAAATACCTTAAAATATTTTCTTGCAGTGCAAATTTCAAGAGGCACCACTTTTGACCTACGTAGAAAATTTCCTCATTCTAGCTCATGTGGTTTGCGAGAAAACTTGTTATGACGCAAAAACAAACGGGCGGACGGACGGACAGACAGACAAGTCGCGATTTTATAATTTTTTAAGGGTATTGTTAAAAATATTTTACAATATCTTAAAAATGATCTGGTTTATAAGTTCTTTCAAGTAAAGTCATTTAAAACGTTTCCATGAAAAATATTCATTATTTCAGTTGGCACTAAAATAGCGAATTGCGCTTGCCTTCAGACCTTTGGTAGCCGCCATTTTGAATGCATGCATTTGATTTTGGATTATTTTAAATCTTTGTATGCTAGGACCTCATCAATCAATGTACTATCTCGTTCAAATAGGAGTTTCACTCTAGACAGGGCAAAATAATTCAATTTTTAAAGAAAATGGCAGCTAAAAATATGAGGCTTTAAATTTCCGGCTTTTTTATTTTTCATTCAATTTTAATAATTTCCTGCAAAATACAAGAACATAGTACAGAGATTCATAATCTCAAGTTTCATCAAAATCCGTTGGAAAATGTGACCGCTAGAGGGCCACAACGACATGAAAAGAACGCATATTTAAACGGCCGCCATTTTGAAATTTGCTCATGCATGATCACCAAAATATCAAGGACTGTAGGTCTAAGTAATGTCTATCTTAAAACCAAGTTTGATATATGTCCAATCAAAATTGCGGCTTCCAGAAGCCTTTGGAGTTTTGAATTTCAACTGGCCGCCATTTTGTTTTTTGCAACTCGACTTCCAGTTTTCTTACGTAGTTCTTTAGATACTTATAATTTCTAGCTAACTGCCGAATTTTATGAAAATCTGTTGAAAGCTTTGACCACTATTACAACAACAAAATTTTGCACGTTTTTCGAAATTTGAGCGGCCGCCATTTTGTTTCTGCTGTACCGACTTTGGATTTTTTATTGCAAGATTCATCACTAACATCAGTGAACCTTCCTACCAAATTTCATCCAAATCAGAGCTATACTTTGGTCAGAATGGAAATCATGATTTTTCGTCTAAAATGGCCGCTATTTTGTTTTTGCCCAGCCGATATAGCTGGTTAACGAACTTAACCAAGATAATAACACAATACACCTTTCCTGAAAATTTGGTGGAAATTGAAGCAAAATTGCAACCTCTGGCGTGGTCAAAAGTTTCGTTATATCCCATATATATATATATATATATATATATATATATATATATATATATATATATATATATATATATATATATATATATATATATATATATATATATATATATATATATATATACAGTGGCTCACAGCTTATTTGATGCACTTCAATAAATATTAAACAAACTGTTGTCCTTATGCAGATAAATAAAAATTTACAAATATTTTGATGCAGATTTTACAGTTAGTATAACTGAAATTCGAAGCACAAAAGAAAGTAAGAAAAAATGTTTCAAATGTCCCGTTAGCAGTAATGAAGCAAAATCATTTGCATAGGATAGCTCACAGCTTATTTGATGCAGTTAGTTCTTTGTATCCTAGCATTAAAAGTGCACGATTTTCACCGGATTTTTTGGATATATTGTACTTAGTGCGTTTCTTATTTTATTTTTAAAAAAGTTATTTGACCTTGATAGTTTAAAAGTGGATAAATTGTGTAATATTTAAAATGGGCCGTAGGACAACACTTGAACAGCGGGAATTAGTCATTCATCATTTTAGAAATGGTGAATCTCATCGCAAAATCAGCGAAGTTGTCAATTTAAGTTCATCAACAGTTCAGCATATAATTGAAAGGTTTACCAATGAAAAAAGGTTGGAAAACAAGGGTAGGAATGCACCAAATAAAATTTTGAATGAGTCTGATGAACGGTGGATCGTCCGGAAAATAATGCAAAACCCTAAGTTATCAGCTCCTAAATTGGCGAACGAAGTGTTTACTGGAATTGGTAAAGAATGCAGTGCTGAAACCATACGTCGTGTGCTAAGAAAGCATAATTTTAATGGCCGAGTTGCACGAAAGAAGCCGTTCATCAGTATCAAAAATCGACAAAGCCGCCTGAACTTTGCTACGGAGCATATTTCAAAGGATTTGGACTTTTGGAAAACCGTGATTTTCGCTGACGAGTCCAAATTCAACATATTTGGCTCAGATGGAATGGCGTACGTTTGGAGAAAGCCAAATACAGAGCTCAAAAAAGCAAATTTACATGAGACTGTTAAGCACGGCGGTGGCAGCGTAATGGTTTGGGCCTGTATGTCAGCAGCCGGAGTTGGGAAGCTAGCCTTTATTGAAGGAAACATGGACAAGATCATGTACAGTAATATCGTAAAGGAAAATCTCCTGCAAAGTGCTGACGAACTCGGAATCCGGCGTGAATTCAGATTCTACCAAGATAATGACCCTAAACATAAGTCAGAAATCGTGCAATCTTGGCTTATTTGGAATTGTCCTCATTTGATGGCTCCCCCGGCACAGTCACCCGACTTAAATGTAATTGAGAATTTATGGGCTTTTCTGGAGAAAAAAATTCGTAACCACGCAATTTACAACAAAATTGATTTAAAGAAAGCTCTTTTAGAAGAATGGAGTAAAATAACGCCAGAAATGACAGGAAAGCTGGTTGAATCTGTTCCAAATAGACTCAAAGCTGTCTTGAGCCAAAAAGGAAACCATACAAAATATTAGTGTTGAACTGGAAATCCTCTACATGGATAAATTTAAGGAAAACGTGGACTGCATCAATTAAGCTGTGACATAAAATTTTGCCTTTAATTTTGTTTTTGTTATTTAGTTATTTAAGAATCAATTGTTGAAACAAATTAAATTGTTATTTTTAAAAAAGGGCTTTTATTTAATTTATTGCAGTTTAAATTTTTTCAATACCTTTTCTAATACAGAAGTTATAGTGCTTTTAGCTTTGAAAATGTTACTGCATCAAATAAGCTGTGAGCCACTGTCTATATATATATATATATATATACATACATATATATATATATATATATATATATATATATATATATATATATATATATATATATATATATATATATATATATATATATGATGCTTTCCGCAATAGGTAAATTTCTATCGAGAAATTTACTTTTTTTGCGTGGTTGGGATACTTTTGATTCCGAAATCATGCACCTGTAAAATCATCGGAAACGGGAGTCGGAAGTGCCTGAATATCAAAATCGCGCTGTTAGTGTACTCAGGAACATAAAAACATTAAATATCTTCACTACAACGATATTCTAGAGTTCCTCGGAAAACGATCGGATTGCAAGGAGTGCGTTGCTGGAAAAGTGTCCGTTGTTCGTACTTCCTCCAATTTCAATATATGGGGTGTCAAACAAAAGCTAGTGATGAGTAGAATTCAATAAAAGTGCATTCAGGCAGCTTCGCGGTACCAGCAATTGCAGTTTTTTGCATGGTTGGGATACTTTTGATTCCGAAATCATGCAGCTGTAAAATCATCGGAAACGGGAGTCGGAAGTGCCTGAATATGAAAATCGCACTGTTATTGTACTCAGGAACATAAAAAAATTAAAGATCTTCACTACAACGATATTCTGGAGTTCCTCGGAAAACGATCGGATTGCAAGGAGTGCGTTGCTGGAAAAGTGGCCGTTTTTCGTACTTTCTCCAATTTCCGTACATGGGATGTCAAACGAAAGCTAGTGATGAGTAGAATTCAATAAAAGTGCATTCAGGCAGCTTCGCGGTACCTGCGATTGAATTTTTTTTGCGTGGTTGGCATACTTTTGATTCCGAAATCATGAAGCTGTAAAATCATCGGAAAGGGGAGTCGGAAGTGCCTGCGTATCAAAATCGCGCTGTTATTGTACTCAGGAACATAAAAGAATTCAAGATCTTCACTACAAAGATATTCTGGAGTTCCTCGGAAAACGATTGGGTAGCAAGGAGTGCTTTGCCGGAAAAGTGGCCGTTTTTCGTAGTTTCTCCAATGTCAATATATGGAGGGTCAAACGAAAGCTAGTGATGAGTTAAATTCAATAAAAGTGCATTCAGGCAGCTTCGCGGTACCTGCAATCGCAGTTTTTTTGCGTGGTTGGGATACTTTTGATTCCGAAATCATGCAGCTGTAAAATCATCGGAAACGGGAGTCGGAAGTGCCTGAATATCAAAATCGCGCTGTTATTGTACTCAAGAACATAAAAAAATTAAATATCTTCAGTATAACGATATTCTAGAGTTCCTCGGAAAACGATCGGATTGGAGGGAGTGCGTTGCTGGAAAAACGGCCGTTATTCGTACTTTCTCCAATTTCAATATATGGGGTGTCAAACGAAAGCTAGTGATGAGTAGAGTTCAATAAAAGTGCATTCAGGCAGCTTCGCGGTATCTGCAATTGCAGTTTTTTGCGTGGTTGGGATACTTTTGATTCCGAAATCATGCAGCTGTAAAATCATCGGAAACGGGAGTCGGAAGTGCCTGAATATCAAAATCGCGCTGTTATTGTACTCAGGAACATAAAAAAATTCAAGATCTTCACTACAACGATATTCTAGAGTTCCTCGGAAAACGATCGGATTGCAAGGAGTGCGTTGCCGGAATAGTGGCCGTTTTTTGTACTTTCTCTAATTTTTATATGGGGTGTCAAACGAAAGCTAGTGATGAATAGAATTCAATAAAAATCCCCGTTGGCAGCACCAGTCAGAAAGGTAAATTTCTCTTATGTAGCGTAAGGTTTCGGAAAAAAAATTTGGCTTGCCTACTACTTAACTTCTTACTGCAATTTCGGTAGCACTACATGGGTTTTTATTAACAAAAAGGATCTGCCGCCGTTTGTATATGGAGACACCCCATAGAGGCGCAAATGTTTTGCCAATTAAATTGAGTTACACACGTATGGATCACATATTGAAAATCGGCGGGTAATAAATTATTATAAACATATTTATACTCGTTTCGCCCTTCTCACATTTGCTGTTTATATATTTCATAGTGGCTACCACACAAAGGTGATAACTTGTCGGCTTTAATAGCTCAAATAGTTAATTTCAAAAGATTTGCATAAAAGTTTAATCAGCACTTGCATTGCCATTAATATATACATTTTCAATTTTTTTCTGAACTATGAGGGCCGTCATTTCGATTTTTATTGAAATCGGCTGCTAAAAATATTTAGCTGTAAAATTTTTGACTTTTTTATTTGTCATTCGATTTGCATAATTAAATTAAATTAACTTGCCTTAATAACTTATAATTTCAAGTTTCAACGGAATCTGTTGAGAATCTTGGCTGCTAGAGGGCTACAGAAATAAACAAGTTGGGTAGATAGACCTATGCTCATGTCAGAAGGGTTTTGTACTCAACTTACAAAATGGAGTAACCAGCAACGAATAAAATCAAGAAACATGTCAAATACGATTTAATTGGAGAAAATGTGAAATTCGAGGATCATACTATTATTAACAAAATTGAGCGAATTTCGACTTCTGAGGTATTTGTTATAGTTATACCCATAAATATCTGCTTTGATAATTTTTTCAGATTTTTTAGACCACGGATATCCATTCGCGAGGGAGGAAACACATTTTTCATGGGTCTCCCCCCCTGTGCCCCCACTGAAGCAGAAACTGTCAGTTTAAGAACTGTTTTGAAAAGCTCTCATAGAGAACTTTCAGTTGATACTCATATCGGCTACGTTCCATAAAATGTTTTTCAGGGGCCACTCCTCTGCACTGTAATCATCGATTCATGGCCTATTTTTTCGAATCCTAGAATGATTACAAAGCCCTTTTGCTAGGAGCTATCTCCTGCCTCTTCGACTTATCTCAATTGTATGTACTCATCTTCATGTTACCTATCATTCCTGAAATTTTCATGCAAATCCTAGCAAAGCTGTAGTGTCTAAGTCTGTAAAAAGCGTATATGGCTCCATAGCGATATGTTTCCGTAGTAATACAGGGAATATTGTTCCATAGTAATACAAGAAAATTCAAATCGCTATAACTTCAGCAAATACCATTCGATCTTTATGAAACTTTCAGGAAAGATCAAAAAGTCACCTGTTTTCTAAATTTTATTGAGTTTTAGGGTACCGTTTAGATTTTATTGAAGAAAACATAAAATCAATAAATCATACTATCACTAACAAAGTTGAGCGAATTTGGACTTCTCACGTATTTGTTGTTGTTGTACCCATAAAGGCCTACATGCATGATTTTTTTCAGATTTTTCGGATTGAAGGTGTCCAATCGCGAGGGGGGGGGGTACGCGAAAAGTTCGTACATTTCCCCTTCCCCTGCCCCCCTCGGTACCGATAAAACAATTTTAAGGCTTGTTTTGAAAAGATCTCATAGAGACTTTTCCAATGACACCCTATTCGACTACCAATTGTGAAAATTTTTTTTTGAGGGGTCACTTCCCTATATGGGGAGACCCCCGTTAAACCCGTTTGAAAAATTTTTCCACCCTTGAACTTTCAAGAGGTCACCACTTCTGACCTTTCTACAAAGTTTAATGGCTGTAGCCTCTATAGTTTCGGAGAAAAAGTGCTGTGACATACAGACGGACGGACGGACGGACGGACGAACGGACGGACGGACGGACGGACAGACGGACAGACCGCCACAGGTCGTGATTGCAATAGGGTTTTGTATTTTAGTACAAAACCCTAAAAAAATTGTATGCCGCCCCCCTGTATGGGAAGACCCGCCTGTATGGGGAGACCCCCTTAAATACCTTAAAATATTTTCTTGCACTGCAAATTTCAAGAGGCACCACTTTTGACCTACGTAGAAAATTTCCTCATTCTAGCTCATGTGGTTTGCGAGAAAACTTGTTATGACGCAAAAACAAACGGGCGGACGGACGGACAGACAGACAAGTCGCGATTTTATAATTTTTTAGGGTATTGTTAAAAATATTTTACAATATCTTAAAAATGATCTGGTTTATAAGTTCTTTCAAGTAAAGTCATTTAAAACGTTTCCATGAAAAATATTCATTATTTCAGTTGGCACTAAAATAGCGAATTGCGCTTGCCTTCAGACCTTTGGTAGCCGCCATTTTGAATGCATGCATTTGATTTTGGATTATTTTAAATCTTTGTATGCTAGGACCTCATCAATCAATGTACTATCTCGTTCAAATAGGAGTTTCACTCTAGACAGGGCAAAATAATTCAATTTTTAAAGAAAATGGCAGCTAAAAATATTAGGCTTTAAATTTCCGGCTTTTTTATTTTTCATTCAATTTTAATAATTTCCTGCAAAATACAAGAACATAGTACAGAAATTCATAATCTCAAGTTTCATCAAAATCCGTTGGAAAATGTGACCGCTAGAGGGCCACAACGACATGAAAAGAACGCATATTTAAACGGCCGCCATTTTGAAATTTGCTCATGCATGATCACCAAAATATCAAGAACTGTAGGTCTAAGTAACGTCTATCTTAAAACCAAGTTTCATATATGTCCAATGAAAATTGCGGCTTCCAGAAGCCTTTGAAGTTTTGAATTTCAACTGGCCGCTATTTTGTTTTTTGCAACTCGACTTCCAGTTTTCTTACGTAGTTCTTTAGATACTTATAATTTCTAGCTAACAGCCGAATTTTATGAAAATCTGTTGAAACATTTGACCACTATTACAACAACAAAATTTTGCACGTTTTTCGAAATTTGAGCGGCCGCCATTTTGTTTCTGCTGTACCGACTTTGGATTTTTTATTGCGAGATTCATCACTAACATCAGTGAACCTTCCTACCAAATTTCATCCAAATCAGAGCTATACTTTGGTCAGAATGGAAATCATGATTTTTCGTCTAAAATGGCCGCTATTTTGTTTTTGCCCAGCCGATATAGCTGGTTCACGAACTTAACCAAGATAATTACACAATACACCTTTCCTGAAAATTTGGTGGAAATCGAAGCAAAATTGCAACCTCTGGCGTGGTCAAAAATTTCGTTATATCCCATATATATATATATATACATACATATATATATATATATATATATATATATATATATATATATATATATATATATATATATATATATATATATATATATGATGCTTTCCGCAATAGGTAAATTTCTATCGAGAAATTTACTTTTTTTGCGTGGTTGGGATACTTTTGATTCCGAAATCATGCAGCTGTAAAATCATCGGAAACGGGAGTTGGAAGTGCCTGAATATCAAAATCGCGCTGATTGTGTACTCAGGAACATAAAAACATTAAATATCTTCACTACAGCGATATTCTAGAGTTCCTCGGAAAACGATCGGATTGCAAGGAGTGCGTTGCTGGAAAAGTGTCCGTTGTTCGTACTTCCTCCAATTTCAGTACATGGGATGTCAAACGAAAGCTAGTGATGAGTAGCATTCAATAAAAGTGCATTCAGGCAGCTTCGCGGTACCAGCAATTGCAGTTTTTTGCGTGGTTGGGATACTTTTGTTTCCGAAATCATGCAGCTGTAAAATCATCGGAAACGGGAGTCGGAAGTGCCTGAATATGAAAATCGCGCTGTTATTGTACTCAGGAACATAAAAAAATTAAAGATCTTCACTACAACGATATTCTGGAGTTCCTCGGAAAACGATCGGATTGCAAGGAGTGCGTTGCTGGAAAAGGGGCCGTTTTTCGTACTTTCTCCAATTTCAGTACATGGGATGTCAAACGAAAGCTAGTGATGAGTAGAATTCAATAAAAGTGCATTCAGGCAGCTTCGCGGTACCTGCGATTGAATTTTTTTTGCGTGGTTGGCATACTTTTGATTCCGAAATCATGCACCTGTAAAATCATCGGAAACGGGAGTCGGTAGTGCCTGAATATCAAAATCGCGCTGTTATTGTACTCAGGAACATAAAAGATTAAAGATCTTCACTACAACGATATTCTGGAGTTCCTCGGAAAACGATTGGGTAGCAAGGAGTGCTTTACCGGAAAAGTGGCCGTTTTTCGTAGTTTCTCCAATGTCAATATATGGAGGGTCAAACGAAAGCTAGTGATGAGTTAAATTCAATAAAAGTGCATTCAGGCAGCTTCGCGGTACCTGCAATCGCAGTTTTTTTGCGTGGTTGGGATACTTTTGATTCCGAAATCATGCAGCTGTAAAATCATCGGAAACGGGAGTCGGAAGTACCTGAATATCAAAATCGCACTGTTATTGTACTCAGGAACATAAAAAAATTCAAGATCTTCACTACAACGATATTCTGGAGTTCCTCGGGTAACGATCGGATTGGAGGGAGTGCGTTGCTGGAAAAACGGCCGTTTTTCGTACTTTCTCCAATTTCAATATATGGGGTGTCAAACGAAAGCTAGTGACGAGTAGAGTTCAATAAAAGTGCATTCAGGCAGCTTCGCGGTACCTGCAATTGCAGTTTTTTTGCGTGGTTGGGATACTTTTGATTCCGAAATCATGCAGCTGTAAAATCATCGGAAACGGGAGTCGGAAGTGCCTGAATATCAAAATCGCGCTGATAGTGTACTCAGGAACATCAAAAAATTCAAGATCTTCTCTACAACGATATTCTGGAGATCCTCGGAAAACGATCGGATTGCAAGGAATGCGTTGCTGGAAAAGTGGCCGTTTTTCGTACTTTCTCCAATATCAATATATGGGGTGTCAAACGAAAGCTAGTGATGAGTAGAATTCAATAAAAGTGCATTCAGGCAGCTTCGCGGTATCTGCAGTTGCAGTTTTTTGCGTGGTTGGGATACTTTCGATTCCGAAATCACGCAGCTGCAAAATCATCGGAAACGGGAGTCGGAAGTGCCTGAATATCAAAATCGCGCTGTTATTGTACTCAGGAACATAAAAAAATTCAAGATCTTCACTACAACGATATTCTAGAGTTCCTCGGAAAACGATCGGATTGCAAGGAGTGCGTTGCCGGGATAGTGGCCGTTTTTTGTACTTTCTCTAATTTCTATATGGGGTGTCAAACGAAAGCTAGTGATGAATAGAATTCAATAAAAATCCCCGTTGGCAGCACCAGTCGGAAAGGTAAATTTCTCTTATGTAGCGTAAGGTTTCGGAAAAAAAATTTGGCTTGCCTACTACTTAACTTCTTACTGCAATTTCGGTAGCACTACATGGGTTTTTATTAACAAAAAGGATCTGCCGCCGTTTGTATATGGAGACACCCCATAGAGGCGCAAATGTTTTGCCAATTAAATTGAGTTACACACGTATGGATCACATATTGAAAATCGGCGGGTAATAAATTATTATAAACATATTTATACTCGTTTCGCCCTTCTCTCATTTGCTGTTTATACATTTCATAGTGGCTACCACACAAAGGTGATAACTTGTCGGCTTTAATAGCTCAAATAGTTAATTTCAAAAGATTTGCATAAAAGTTTAATCAGCACTTGCATTGCCATTAATATATACATTTTCAATTTTTTTCTGAACTATGAGGGCCGTCATTTCGATTTTTATTGAAATCGGCTGCTAAAAATATTTAGCTGTAAAATTTTTGACTTTTTTATTTGTCATTCGATTTGCATAATTAAATTAAATTAACTTGCCTTAATAACTTATAATTTCAAGTTTCAACGGAATCTGTTGAGAATCTTGGCTGCTAGAGGGCTACAGAAATAAACAAGTTGGGTAGACAGACCTATGCTCATGTCAGAAGGGTTTTGTACTCAACTTACAAAATGGAGTAACCAGCAACGAATAAAATCAAGAAACATGTCAAATACGATTTAATTGGAGAAAATGTGAAATTCGAGGATCATACTATTATTAACAACGTTGAGCGAATTTCGAATTCTGAGGTATTTGTTATAGTTATACCCATAAATACCTGCTTTGATAATTTTTTCAGATTTTTTAGACCACGGATATCCATTCGCGAGGGAGGAAACACATTTTTCATGGGTCTCCCCCCCTGTGCCCCCACTGAAGCAGAAACTGTCAGTTTAAGAACTGTTTTGAAAAGCTCTCATAGAGAACTTTCAGTTGATACTCATATCGGCTACGTTCCATACAATTTTTTTCAGGGGCCACTCCTCTGCACTGTAATCATCGATTCATGGCCTATTTTTTCGAATCCTAGAATGATTACAAAGCCCTTTTGCTAGGAGCTATCTCCTGCCTCTTCGACTTATCTCAATTGTATGTACTCATCTTCATGTTACCGATCATTCCTGAAATTTTCATGCAAATCCTAGCAAAGCTGTAGTGTCTAAGTCTGTAAAAAGCGTATATGGCTCCATAGCGATATGTTTCCGTAGTAATACAGGGAATATTGTTCCATAGTAATACAAGAAAATTCAAATCGCTATAACTTCAGCAAATACCATTCGATCTTTATGAAACTTTCAGGAAAGATCAAAAAGTCACCTGTTTGCTAAATTTTATTGAGTTTTAGGGTACCGTTTAGATTTTATTGAAGAAAACATAAAATCAATAAATCATACTATCACTAACAAAGTTGAGCGAATTTGGACTTCTCACGTATTTGTTGTTGTTGTACCCATAAAGGCCTACATGCATGATTTTTTTCAGATTTTTCGGATTGAAGGTGTCCAATCGCGAGGGGGGGGGGGGTACGCGAAGAGTTCGTACATTTCCCCTTCCCCTGCCCCCCTCGGTACCGATAAAACAATTTTAACGCTTGTTTTGAAAAGATCTCATAGAGACTTTTCCAATGACACCCTATTCGACTACCAATTGTGAAAATTTTTTTTTGAGGGGTCACTTCCCTATATGGGGAGACCCCCCTTAAACCCGTTTGAAAAATTTTTCCACCCTTGAACTTTCAAGAGGTCACCACTTCTGACCTTTCTACAAAGTTTAATGGCTGTAGCCTCTATAGTTTCGGAGAAAAAGTGCTGTGACATACAGACGGACGGACGGACGGACGGACGGACGGATGGACGGACGGACAGACGGACAGACGGACAGACCGCCACAGGTCGTGATTGCAATAGGGTTTTGTATTTTAGTACAAAACCCTAAAAAAATTGTATGCCGCCCCCCTGTATGGGAAGACCCGCCTGTATGGGGAGACCCCCCTTAAATACCTTAAAATATTTTCTTGCACTGCAAATTTCAAGAGGCACCACTTTTGACCTACGTAGAAAATTTCCTCATTCTAGCTCATGTGGTTTGCGAGAAAACTTGTTATGACGCAAAAACAAACGGGCGGACGGACGGACAGACAGACAAGTCGCGATTTTATAATTTTTTAGGGTATTGTTAAAAATATTTTACAATATCTTAAAAATGATCTGGTTTATAAGTTCTTTCAAGTAAAGTCATTTAAAACGTTTCCATGAAAAATATTCATTATTTCAGTTGGCACTAAAATAGCGAATTGCGCTTGCCTTCAGACCTTTGGTAGCCGCCATTTTGAATGCATGCATTTGATTTTGGATTGTTTTAAATCTTTGTATGCTAGGACCTCATCAATCAATGTACTATCTCGTTCAAATAGGAGTTTCACTCTAGACAGGGCAAAATAATTCAATTTTTAAAGAAAATGGCAGCTAAAAATATGAGGCTTTAAATTTCCGGCTTTTTTATTTTTCATTCAATTTTAATAATTTCCTGCAAAATACAAGAACATAGTACAGAGATTCATAATCTCAAGTTTCATCAAAATCCGTTGGAAAATGTGACCGCTAGAGGGCCACAACGACATGAAAAGAACGCATATTTAAACGGCCGCCATTTTGAAATTTGCAAATGCATGATCACCAAAATATCAAGAACTGTAGGCCTAAGTAATGTCTATCTTAAAACCAAGTTTCATATATGTCCAATCAAAATTGCGGCTTCCAGAAGCCTTTGAAGTTTTGAATTTCAACTGGCCGCCATTTTGTTTTTTGCAACTCGACTTCCAGTTTTTTTACGTAGTTCTTTAGATACTTATAATTTCTATCTAAATGCCGATTTTATGAAAATCTGTTGAAACATTTGACCACTATTACAACAACAAAATTTTGCACGTTTTTCGAAATTTGAGCGGCCGCCATTTTGTTTCTGCCGTACCGACTTTGGATTTTTTATTGCAAGATTCATCACTAACATCAGTGAACCTTCCTACCAAATTTCATCCAAATCAGAGCGATACTTTGGTCAGAATGGAAATCATGATTTTTCGTCTAAAATGGCCGCTATTTTGTTTTTGCCCAGCCGATATAGCTGGTACATGAACTTAACCAAGATAATTACACAATACACCTTTCCTGAAAATTTGGTGGAAATCGAAGCAAAATTGCAACCTCTGGCGTGGTCAAAAATTTCGTTATATCCCATATGTATATATATATATATATATATATATATATATATATATATATATATATATATATATATATATATATTTATATTTATATATATATATATATATATATATATATATATATATATATATATATATATATATATATATATATATATATATATATATATATATATATATATATATATATGATGCTTTCCGCAATAGGTAAATTTCTATCGAGAAATTTACTTTTTTTGCGTGGTTGGGATACTTTTGACTCCGAAATCATGCAGCTGTAAAATCATCGGAAACGGGAGTCGGAAGTGCCTGAATATCAAAATCGCGCTGTTGATGTACTCAGGAACATAAAAACATTAAATATCTTCACTACAACGATATTCTAGAGTTCCTCGGAAAACGATCGGATTGCAAGGAGTGCGTTGCTGGAAAAGTGGCCGTTCTTCGTACTTTCTCCAATTTCAATATATGGGGTGTCAAACGAAAGCTAGTGATGAGTAGAATTCAATAAAAGTGCATTCAGGCAGCTTCACGATACCTGCATTTGCAGTTTTTTTGCGTGGTTGGGATACTTTTGATTCCGAAATCATGCAGCTGTAAAATCATCGGAAACGGGAGTCGGAAGTGCCTGAATATCAAAATCGCGATGTTATTGTACTCAGGAACATAACAAAATTAAAGATCTTCACTTCGACGATATTCTGGAGTTCCTCGGAAAACGATCGGATTGCAAGGAGTGCGTTGCTGGAAAAGTAGCCGTTGTTCGTACTTTCTCCAATTTCAATATATGGGGTGTCAAACGAAAGCTAGTGATGAGCAGAATTCAATAAAAGTGCATTCAGGCAGCTTCGCGGTACCTGCGATTCTAGTTTTTTTGCGTGGTTGGGATACTTTTGATTCCGAAATCATGCAGCTGTAAAATCATCGGAAACGGGAGTCGAAAGTGCCTGAATCTCAAAATCCCGCTGTTATTGTACTCAGGAACATAAAAAATTTAAAGATGTTCACTATAACGATATTCTGCAGTTCCTCGGAAAACGATCGGATTGCAAGGAGTGCGTTGCTGGAAAAGTGGCCGTTGTTCGTACTTTCTCCTATTTCAATATATGGGGTGTCAAACGAAAGCTAGTGATGAGTAGAATTCAATAAAAGTACATTCAGGTAGCTTCGCGGTACCTGCAATTGCAGTTTTTTTGCGTGGTTGGGATACTTTTGATTCCGAAATTATGCAGCTGTAAAATCATCTGAAACGGGAGTCGGAAGTGCCTGAATATCAAAATTGCGCTGCTATTGTACTCAGGAACATAACAAAATTAAAGATCTTCACTACAAAGATATTCTGGAGTTCCTCGGAAAACGATCGGATTCCAAGGAGTGCGTTGCTGGAAAAGTGGCCGTTCTTCGTACTTTCTCCAATTTCAATATATGGGGTGTCAAACGGAAGCTAGTGATGAGTAGAATTCAATAAAAGTGCATTCAGGCAGCTTCACGATACCTGCATTTGCAGTTTTTTTGCGTGGTTGGGATACTTTTGATTCCGAAATCATGCAGCTGTAAAATCATCGGAAACGGGAGTCGGAAGTGCCTGAATATCAAAATCGCGATGTTATTGTACTCAGGAACATAACAAAATTAAAGATCTTCACTTCGACGATATTCTGGAGTTCCTCGGAAAACGATCGGATTGCAAGGAGTGCGTTGCTGGAAAAGTAGCCGTTGTTCGTACTTTCTCCAATTTCAATATATGGGGTGTCAAACGAAAGCTAGTGATGAGCAGAATTCAATAAAAGTGCATTCAGGCAGCTTCGCGGTACCTGCGATTGTAGTTTTTTTGCGTGGTTGGGATACTTTTGATTCCGAAATCATGCAGCTGTAAAATCATCGAAACGGCAGTCGGAAATGCCAGAATATCAAAATCGCGCTGTTATTGTACTCAGGAACATAACAAAATCAAAGATCTTCACTTCAACGATATTCTGGAGTTCTGGAAAGCGATCGGATTGCAAGGAGTGCGTTGCTGGAAAAGTAGCCGTTGTTCGTACTTTCTCCAATTTCAATGTATGGGGTGTCAAACGAAAACGAGTGATGAGTAGAATTCAATAAAAGTGCATTCAGGCAGCTTCGCGGTACCTGCAATTGCAGATTTTTTTTGCATGGTTGGGATACTTTTGATTCCGAAATCATGCAGCTACAAAATCATCGGAAACGGGAGTCGGAAGTGCCTGAATATCAAAATCGCGCTGTTATTGTACTCAGAAACATAAAAAAGTAAGAGATCTTCACTACAACGAAATTCTGGTGTTCCTCGGAAAACGATCGGATTGCAAGGAGTGCGTTGCTGGAAAAGTGGCTGTTTTTCATACTTTCTCCAATTTCAATATATGGGGTGTCAAACGAAAGCTAGTGATGAGTAGAATTCAATTAAAGTGCAATCAGGCAGCTTCGCGATACCTGCAATTGCAGTTTCTTTGCGTGGTTGGGATACTTTTGATTCCGAAATCATGCAGCTTTAAAATCATCGGAAACGGGAGTCGGATGTGCCTGAATATCGAAATCGCGCTGTTATTGTCCTCAGGAACATAAAAAAATAAAGATCTTCACTACAACGATATTCGGGAGTTCCTCGGAAAACGATCGGATTGCAAGGAGTGCGTTGCTGGAAAAGTGGCCGTTTTTGCTACTTTCGCCAATTTCAATAGATGGGGTGTCAAACGAAAGCTAGTGATGAGCAAAGTTCAATAAAAGTCCATTCAGGCAGCTTCGCGGTACCTGCAATTGCAGTTTTTTTGCGTGGTTGGGATAGTTTTGATTCCGAAATCATGCAGCTACAAAATCATCGGAAATGGGAGTCGGAAGTGCCTGAATATAAAAATCGCGCTGTTATTGTAGTCAGGAACATAAAAAACGTAAAGATCTTTACTACAACGATATTCTGGAGTTCCTCGGAAAGCGATCGGATTGCAAGGAGTGCGTTGCTGGAAAAGTGGCCGTTATTCGTTTTTTCTACAATTTCAATGTATGGGGTGTCAAACGAAAACGAGTGATGAGTAGAATTCAATAAAAGTGCATTGAGGCAGCTTCGCGGTACCTGCAATTGCAGTTTTTTTGCGTGGTTGGGATAGTTTTGATTCCGAAATCATGCGGCTGCAAAATCATCGGAAATGGGAGTCGGAAGTGCCTGAATATCAAAATCGTGCTGTAGTTGTACTCGGGGACAATAAAAAAATTAAAGATCTTCACTAGAACGATATTCTGGAGTTCCTCGGAAAGCGATCGGATTTCAAGGAGTGCGTTGCTGGAAAAGTGGCCGTTTTTCGTACTTTCTCCAATTTCAATATATGGGGTCTCAAACGAAAGCTAGTGATGAGTAGAATTCAATAAAAGTGCATTCAGGCAGCTTCGCGGTACCTGCGATTCTAGTTTTTTTGCGTGGTTGGGATACTTTTGATTCCGAAATCATGCAGCTGTAAAATCATCGGAAACGGGAGTCGAAAGTGCCTGAATATCAAAATCCCGCTGTTATTGTACTCAGGAACATAAAAAAATTAAAGATGTTCACTATAACGATATTCTGGAGTTCCTCGGAAAGCGATCGGATTGCAAGGAGTGCGTTGCTGGAAAAGTGGCCGTTCTTCGTACTTTCTCCTATTTCAATATATGGGGTGTCACACGAAAGCTAGTGATGAGTAGAATTCAATAAAAGTGCATTCAGGCAGCTTCGCGGTACCTGCAATTGCAGTTTTTTTGCGTGGTTGGGATACTTTTGATTCCGAAATTATGCAGGTGTAAAATCATCGGAAACGGGAGTCGGAAGTACCTGAACATCAAAATCGCGCTGCTATTGTACTCAGGAACATAACAAAATTAAAGATCTTCACTACAAAGATATTCTGGAGTTCCCCAGAAAACGATCGGATTCCAAGGAGTGCGTTGCTGGAAAAGTGGCCGTTCTTCGTACTTTCTCCAATTTCAATATATGGGGTGTCAAACGAAAGCTAGTGATGAGTAGAATTCAATAAAAGTGCATTCAGGCAACTTCACGATACCTGCAATTGCAGTTTTTTTGCGTGGTTGGGATACTTTTGATTCCGCAATCATACAGCTGTGAAATCATCGGAAACGGGAGTCGGAAGTGCCTGAATATTAAATTGCGCTGTTATTGTACTCAGGAACATAACAAAATTAAAGATCTTCACTTCGACGATGTTCTGGAGTTCCTCGGAAAACGATCGGATTGCAAGGAGTGCGTTGCTGGAAAAGTAGCCGTTGTTCGTACTTTCTCCAATTTCAATATATGGGGTGTCAAACGAAAGCTAGTGATGAGCAGAATTCAATAAAGGTGCATTCAGGCAGCTTCGCGGTACCTGCGATTCTAGTTTTTTTGCGTGGTTGGGATACTTTTGATTCCGAAATCATGCAGCTGTAAAATCATCGAAACGGCAGTCGGAAATGCCTGAATATCAAAATCGCGCTGTTATTGTACTCAGGAACATAACAAAATTAAAGATCTTCATTACAACGATATTCTGGAGTTCCTCGGAAAGCGATCGGATTGCAAGGAGTGCGTTGCTGGAAAAGTGGCCGTTTTTCGTACTTTTTCCAATTTCAATACATGGGGTGTCAAACGAAAGCTAGTGATGAGTAGAATTCAATAAAAGTGCATTCAGGCAGCTTCGCGGTACCTGCGATTCTAGTTTTTTTTGCGTGGTTGGGATACTTTTGATTCCGAAATCATGCAGCTGTAAAATCATCGGAAACGGGAGTCGAAAGTGCCTGAATATCAAAATCCCGCTGTTATTGTACTCAGGAACATAAAAAAATTAAAGATGTTCACTATAACGATATTCTGGAGTTCCTCGGAAAGCGATCGGATTGCAAGGAGTGCGTTGCTGGAAAAGTGGCCGTTGTTCGTACTTTCTCCTATTTCAATATATGTGGTGTCAAACGAAAGCTAGTGATGAGTAGAATTCAATAAAAGTGCATTCAGGCAGCTTCGCGGTACCTGCGATTGCAGTTTCTTTGCGTGGTAGGGATACTTTTGATTCCGAAATCATGCAGCTGTAAAATCATCGGAAACGGGAGTCGGAAGTGCCTGAATATCAAAATCGCGCTGTTATTGTACTCAGAAACATATAAAAATTAGAGATCTGCACTACAACGAAATTCTGGAGTTCCTCGGAAAACGATCGGATTGCAAGGAGTGCGTTGCTGGAAAAGTGGCCGTTTTTCATACTTTCTTCAATTTCAATATATGGGGTGTCAAACGAAAGCTAGTGATGAGTAGAATTCAATAAAAGTGCATTCAGGCAGCTTCGCGATACCTGCAATTGCAGTTTCTTTGCGTGGTTGGGATACTTTTGATTCCGAAATCATGCAGCTGTAAAATCATCGGAAACGGGAGTCGGAAAAGCCTGAATATCAAAATCGCGCTGTTATTGTCCTCAGGAACATAAAAAAATAAAGATCTGGAGTTCCTCGGAAAACGATCGGATTGCAAGGAGTGCGTTGCTGGAAAAGTGGCGGTTTTTCATACTTTCGCCAATTTCAATATATGGGGTGTCAAACGAAAGCTAGTGATGAGTCAAACTCAATAAAGGTGCATTCCGGCAGCTTCGCAGTACCTGTGATTGCATTTTTTCTGCGTGGTTGGGATACTTTTGATTCCGAAATCATGCAGCTGTAAAATCATCGGAAACGGGAGTTGGAAGTACCTGAATATCAAAATCGCACTGCTATTGTACTCAGGAACATTAAAAAATCAAGATCTTCACCACGACGATATTCTGGAGCTCCTCGAAAAGCGATCGGATTGCAAGGAGTGCGTTGCTGGAAAAGTGGCCGTTTTTCGTACTTTCTCCAATTTCAATATATGGGGTGTCAAACGAAAGCTAGTGATGAGTAGAATTCAATAAAAGTGCATTCAGGCAGCTTCGCGGTACCTGCAATTGCAGTTTCTTTGCGAGGTTGGGATACTTTTGATTCCGAAATCATGCAGCTGTAAAATCATGGGAAACGGGAGTCGGAAGTGCATGATTATCAAAATCGCGCTGTTATTGCACTGAGGAACATAAAATAATTAAAGATCTCCACTACAACGATACTCTGGAGTTCCTCGGAAAACGATCGGATTGCAAGGCGTGCGATGCTGGAAAAGTGGCCGTTTTTCGTACTTTCTCAAATTTCAATATACGAGTATGGGGTCTCAAACGAAAGCTAGTGATGAGTAGAATTCAATAAAAGTGCATTCAGGCAGCGTCGCGGTACCTGCAATTGCAGTTTTTTTGCGTGGTTGATATAGTTTTGATTCCGAAATCATGCAGCTGCAAAATCATCGGAAATGGGAGTTGGAAGTGTCTGAACATCCAAATCGTGCTGTAATTGTACTCAGGAACATAAAAAAAAATTAAAGATCTTCACTACAACTGTAGCAACCACGGAAGTCACCGCAGTTGCAGACATTAAATATTGGCCGAGGGGTGTGTAGCCCGGGGTGGCATACTGAGGCCGGCTAGCGCTCAGTCGTGCCGTGGGTCTTCCGGGACACCCTCTGCTCGTGCTGAGCCACCTTACATAAAAACTAGCACAAAGGGAAAAGGATGGGAAAGGGAGAGGTCATTTTGAGAAATGAAAATAAGGTTTTTTTTAATATGACATGGCCGTTTATTTAATTCAAACAAGAACAAAAGAAAAAAATTCTAAAAAGTGAAACTTACAAATTTTAACTCCCCGTTTTAAAATTTATGCAAGCATAATACAATTTATATACAATTTATTGACAAGAAAAAAAAACAAAAAAAAGGAAAATTATTTATTTGAGACAAAAACTAACAGTATTTTTATACAAAAAAAATTCAAATAGTTACTTACACTTTCCTTGTTGAACTCCGAGCGCTCGGCGAAGAACAAAAGAAAGAAATTCGGGGCACCTGAAACTCAAACTTCAATTTACTAATTAATGTGAACAAAGTCCAGAAATTAAAGCACTGAACGGCCACTTTTCGCAAGACGTTGATTCCACTTTCTTCACCAATTCACTACCCTTCATCCAATAGGATACTTTTGAATCCGACAAATTGTATGTTTTTTACAAAGTGCTTCACGGAAACTTTACTCTTTGTTTTTTTTTTCGTTTTTCTTCTCGTTTTTTCATTAAATCAAATTAAGACACTTTTATACTTTACTTTTAAATGTCCAAACACTCTATTATTTTTTTTCTTTGATATTATTTTCTACAGAATTTCGGATTTGAGTCGTTTTGGACCATTTTATTCCCGATTCACTCCACAACTTAAGTTATTATTTCCTCTGAAATTCACACTTAGCTCCACTCGCATACGCCACAAGCAAAATTTATTAGTTTTTATCTTGAATTTCTCACGTTTATAATTGAATTCAAATTCAAAATCACACGTCGCCAAACACAAATCCTTTTATCTACTAGTCAGAGACTAACTCCTTTTTTCCACACTCCTAACACCTCCAAAAATCACCTTCACCCGCACCGGAAACACCTTTCCTTCTCCCAATCAAAAATCTGACTCCCCAATTCCAACCACTTAATTTTCACCTTCCACCTTCATGCCATTCGATCCCGCAATCCCTTTCATTTTCCAATTACCGCTGCCACATCTGGGTAACGTAATCGAAGTTCATTACACTTCGATTCCGCTACCCACACATCTTTTGGTCCGTATCGACAATCACAGTAGTTTCCATTGACTTGCATATATGGCAATTTACATCCCCAAGAATCGCTTGATTGAATGTAAAGTGTCACATATACGAGTACATTACGAAAACTATTGATTTTGCCGATACCCCAAAAAAGAGTGCTTCCGTGCGCCCGGGGGAACTTGAACTCAGGGTTCCAGCAGTCGCACGGTCGAAATTCGCGACGTATCCAATGGAGCTATGCCTTATCGATCTCCCATTCATCAGATAAGCAACTTCAACGATTATTTGGGCATGGGATTGAATTTTGTTAGTCAATTCATTTTTGTTAGTATAAAAATATAAAATTTGTTAGTGGGAATGGAATTAGTTAGTGTTAAGGAAGGAATTAGGTTTTGTTAGGGAAAATGAATAGGATGAAATTTTGTTAGTGGGAATTAATAAATGGAACGTTATTAGTGGGAAAATTGAAATTATTAGTAGGTATTATTTTTTTGTAGTTGTTAATAAGGAAAAAGGGTAGTATTGTGATGATGGGGGGAGTAAAAATTAAAGGGAAAATGGAAACATGTAAAAAAAATAAATAAATTTATGGAGGAAAAGGTAGGAATGCCCAAAGGAAAGGGACAATGTTACGGCGGCAATTTGAAGTTGCGAATGGGAGGAAGTTGGTACGCCGGAATTCGCAACAATCGTGGGGACGACCCAGACCCTGAGTGTCTCATTCAGCCGGGCAAAGAAAGAATGTCGGCAGAGGTAACCGGAAAGAAAACAAAAAAAATAGACATTCACTGGACTTCACACCATGGAAATATTCTGTCTGGTTTCTGTTTAGGTGATTGGCGAGCCCCAGTATCCGTCACTTAACTCGCTCCTCCCGGCAGACAATGCTCCATCCGAATCATTGTGCACCTCATTCAGCAGTACGATTTCACCACTGTAATGAGTATCGACCGTGCAATGAGCAGTACCCGAATAATGACGTTTAGAAATCGGAATGCTTTTGCTCAGCTTCACCTTATCGATGGACGATAGGTGGTGGTCAACAACTTCGGATGGGTCACCGGCCGCAAGAGAAGAACGAATCAAGGGGACTGAAGTAGACATAAAAGATTCTGCAGACAGGGGCAATACAACTGGCGCGATGTTAAAAGCGTCCCAAAAATCAATCCCGAGATAAATAGAATACGTTAATGCCGGAACAATCAAAAACCGAATCAACCGAGTTCGATTATTGAATTGAACCAATGCAGTAACGTATCCCAACACGTCAGCCCTATGACCTGATGCCGTTTTGACATCGGCATGCATCGAATGAGGATACAAACCAAGGTCCCGGACGAGGTCAAGGGCTCCCGCTCCCAGGATGCTAACGCTTGCACCACTGTCTAACAGACCTTTCAATTTGCGTCCCTTAATGCTGATCTCAGCATAAGGCCGCTTGTCTTCGTGCGATGCCACGATTGACTCAATGCACGCTCGCTTGAGAAACCGTCGCGTGACAAAATATTTCCATGATCTGTGGAATCGTGACTTCGATCCTCGCCGCTTGCGGTTAGGCTTGCAGTCAGAATCAAAGTCACAAGCCACGTCCAGGGAATTGCTTTGGTGAAATTGGACCTCAGGCAGCGACGTCTGTGTAGAAACATCTACAGACCTCGGTGACTGAATTCCAATTCCCCGAGAAAATGATTGCAGGGGAATAGTAGGATGCGCTTCAGCAGGGAGGGCACCGGACCGGAGACATGAATCATAACCAGCCGAAAATTCGTCATGCAGTTGCACAGAATTGACTTCACATGTCTGAACTGGATATCGAAGGTTATCCATTTCCAGCCGTTGCCATGTGACTTCAATTCGGCGACACATTCTGACGAGATCTCGGGTGGTTGAGAACTCATGTCCAGCCAGATGCTCCTGCAATCGGAGATTCATGTTCTTAAAGACTAGTTCTCGCAGATCCGTGTCCCTCATCGGAGTCCTGAGTTGGAGAGACATCGCTTCAATGGATTCAAAGAACTCTATGAACGGCTCGTGGGATCTCTGCTTGCGGGCGAACATATTTTCCCAAATATGTGCATCATCAAACCGAGATCCAAATCGCTCAATGAGTTCGCATTTCAGCTGACTCCAACTCAAGTCTCCATACAGTTCACGCATCTGCCAGTACCAGTTTTTGGCAGATCCTTGCAGGAGAATATGTAAGGTCGACACCAATTCACGCTCCGAAATACCGTAGCTTTGAGCCAAGGTGCTAACACGGAACATAAACTGGCGAGCATCCATTCCACCTGAGCCTCCATCAAACTTGAATCCCCATTTGGTGATTGGGATAATCGTTTGATGAGTCTCAACTGCCTGACCACCATCCTGGAACGAGAGCTCCGACTGAGGATTTGGCAAATCTTGGGAAGAGCGTAATGAACAGCGAGTGAAATTATCGGGTTCATGTCGTATGTGCGGAAACATGATGACTATCAACAACAATAAAAATCTACAGACCATCTAAATAATTTAAGTACATATATTAAAATCAATGACCAGACGGACAACACCGACAATTTGAATAAAAGAAATAATTTAATAAATTACAGACAGACAAACAAACGATTCTTTAAAAATAAATTAAAATTTGAATGCCAGACAGACAAACGGACAAGTAAATAAATATATAAAATTTTAAAACTTACTAGCTAGAATAAAAATAAAAAGTCTCTATAATGCACACTACGTGCAAATTAACCCTGACCAAAACCTAACTAACAAACATAAACTAAAATCAATTATCAAAATCAACCTTACAATTATTCAAACCCAAAAAAAATAATTAAACTAAACGCAATCTCCAATCATCAAAACTAAAACTAATAAAAATTACTCAAAACCCAAAACGAACTAACCTAATCTCAATCATTAATATTAAAACTAACCGAATTACTCTAAACTAACATCCGTAAAACCATAAACCCACTTATCTAAAACTAATCTAACCCAAGACCCTAATTGACACTAATAATCTATAACTAATCTGAACCTTAATTCAATGAGTTTGAAGTCAACCCAAATCTAACACTATCTACATTACAATCAATAATAAATTTTGAATGAAGTGGCGAAATAAAGGAAAATATATGACGAGAAGTAAGCGGGATGAGTGCAAGCGAGTGAAAATGGAATTATGTTTAAATTCAATTATCGAAAGTGATTTTGCTATCATTTCTCAAAATGATTTCCCCTAGGAGGAAAAGGAAAAGAAAAGGTAATTGAATGGGATGAAGGTTAAAATTTATACAAAACACGAAGCAGACAAACCACAACAGTGCCTGGTATAACAATGGAATTTGTAGGCGGACTCCGCTCCAATTGTCACCTCAAAAGCTGACTACGAGACCATTATGAAATACTACCGACTTCATAATGGCTCGGACAAGAGCCGCACATACCCCAAAGGTACCACCAGATAGATGATGGAAGGGCCGAAAGCGTTGGCTAATTCCAAGAGATGGATCTAAGTCCAACTATCCCGTGCAGGGAGATATAGCCAACGACTCAAAATTCGGTTGATCCCAACCAACATCCACACTGCTAAAGCATGCCCACTATCATAGCCGGTGGAGACTATCAAACACAAAACAGCACGGTAGGCGCCACTGCCACTGCGGCGAACCCCGTGATCAAAAATCTATAAATTAATAACAAAATCGAAACAAAAACTTTTCAACTATTACTCGATCACTTTTCATCGCTCAAACAAGTCATTAGAAATTTCTTAACAAAAAAAAAAAAATAACTTCCCTGGAATGCTCAGACCACTATTCAACTCAGGCACTCCAGGTACTCAAGCCCATACAAATCTGAAATTGAAAAATTTAAGTTATAATTAAAACCTGATAAAATCAACTAAAACCAGTTTGGGCGCCATATGTAGCAACCACGGAAGTCACCGCAGTTGCAGACATTAAATATTGGCAGAGGGGTGTGTAGCCCGGGGTGGCATACTGAGGCCGGCTAGCGCTCAGTCGTGCCGTGGGTCTTCCGGGACACCCTCTGCTCGTGCTGAGCCACCTTACATAAAAACTAGCACAAAGGGAAAAGGATGGGAAAGGGAGAGGTCATTTTGAGAAATGAAAATAAGGTTTTTTTTAATATGACATGGCCGTTTATTTAATTCAAACAAGAACAAAAGAAAAAAATTCTAAAAAGTGAAACTTACAAATTTTAACTCCCCGTTTTAAAATTTATGCAAGCATAATACAATTTATATACAATTTATTGACAAGAAAAAAAAAACAAAAAAAAGGAAAATTATTTATTTGAGACAAAAACTAACAGTATTTTTATACAAAAAAAATTCAAATAGTTACTTACACTTTCCTTGTTGAACTCCGAGCGCTCGGCGAAGAACAAAAGAAAGAAATTCGGGGCACCTGAAACTCAAACTTCAATTTACTAATTAATGTGAACAAAGTCCAGAAATTAAAGCACTGAACGGCCACTTTTCGCAAGACGTTGATTCCACTTTCTTCACCAATTCACTACCCTTCATCCAATAGGATACTTTTGAATCCGACAAATTGTATGTTTTTTACAAAGTGCTTCACGGAAACTTTACTCTTTGTTTTTTTTTTCGTTTTTCTTCTCGTTTTTTCATTAAATCAAATTAAGACACTTTTATACTTTACTTTTAAATGTCCAAACACTCTATTATTTTTTTTCTTTGATATTATTTTCTACAGAATTTCGGATTTGAGTCGTTTTGGACCATTTTATTCCCGATTCACTCCACAACTTAAGTTATTATTTCCTCTGAAATTCACACTTAGCTCCACTCGCATACGCCACAAGCAAAATTTATTAGTTTTTATCTTGAATTTCTCACGTTTATAATTGAATTCAAATTCAAAATCACACGTCGCCAAACACAAATCCTTTTATCTACTAGTCAGAGACTAACTCCTTTTTTCCACACTCCTAACACCTCCAAAAATCACCTTCACCCGCACCGGAAACACCTTTCCTTCTCCCAATCAAAAATCTGACTCCCCAATTCCACCACTTAATTTTCACCTTCCACCTTCATGCCATTCGATCCCGCAATCCCTTTCATTTTCCAATTACCGCTGCCACATCTGGGTAACGTAATCGAAGTTTATTACACTTCGATTCCGCTACCCACACATCTTTTGGTCCGTATCGACAATCACAGTAGTTTCCATTGACTTGCATATATGGCAATTTACATCCCCAAGAATCGCTTGATTGAATGTAAAGTGTCACATATACGAGTACATTACGAAAACTATTGATTTTGCCGATACCCCAAAAAAGAGTGCTTCCGTGCGCCCGGGGGAACTTGAACTCAGGGTTCCAGCAGTCGCACGGTCGAAATTCGCGACGTATCCAATGGAGCTATGCCTTATCGATCTCCCATTCATCAGATAAGCAACTTCAACGATTATTTGGGCATGGGATTGAATTTTGTTAGTCAATTCATTTTTGTTAGTATAAAAATATAAAATTTGTTAGTGGGAATGGAATTAGTTAGTGTTAAGGAAGGAATTAGGTTTTGTTAGGGAAAATGAATAGAATGAAATTTTGTTAGTGGGAATTAATAAATGGAACGTTATTAGTGGGAAAATTGAAATTATTAGTAGGTATTATTTTTTTGTAGTTGTTAATAAGGAAAAAGGGTAGTATTGTGATGATGGGGGGAGTAAAAATTAAAGGGAAAATGGAAACATGTAAAAAAAATAAATAAATTTATGGAGGAAAAGGTAGGAATGCCCAAAGGAAAGGGACAATGTTACGGCGGCAATTTGAAGTTGCGAATGGGAGGAAGTTGGTACGCCGGAATTCGCAACACAACGATATTCTGGAGTTCCTCGGAAAGCGATCGGATTGCAAGGAGTGCGTTGTTGAAAAAGTGGCCGTTTTTCGTACTTTCTCAAAATTCAATATATGGGGTGTCAAACGAAAGCTAGTGATGAGTAGAATTCAATAAATGCTTATTCAGGTGGCTTCGCGGTACCTGCAATTGCAGTTTGTTTACGTGGTTGGGATACTTTTGAATCCGAAACAATGCAGCCGTAAAATCATCGGAAACGGGAGTCGGAAGTGCCTGAATATCAAAATCGCGCTGTTATTGTACTCAGGAACAAAAAAAAAATTCAAGAACTTCACTACAACGATATTCTGGAGTTCCTCGGAAAACGATCGGATTGCAAGGAGTGCGTTGCTGGAAAAGTGGCCGTTTTTCGTACGTTCTCCTATTTCAATATATTGAGTGTCAAATGAAAACCAGTGATGAGCAGAATTCAATAAAAGTGCATTCCGGCAGCTTCGCGGTACCTGCAATTGCAGTTTTTTGCGTGGTTTGGATACATTTGATTCCGAAATCATGCAGGTACGAAATCATCGGACCCGGGAGTCTGAAGTGCCTGAATATCAAAATCGTGCTGTTATTGTACTCAGGAACATAAAAAAATTCAAGATCTTCACTACAACGATATTCTGGAGTTGCTCGGAAAACGATCGGATTGCAAGGAGTGCGTTGCTGGAAAAGTGGCCGTTTTTCGTACTTTCCCCAATTTCAATATATTGTGTGTCAAACGAAAGCTAGTGATGAGTAGAATTCAATAGAAGTGCATTCAGGCAGCTTCGCGGTACCTGCAATTGCAGTTTTTTTGCGCGGTTGGGATACTTTTGCTTCCAAAGTCATGCAGCTTCAAAATCATCGGAAACAGGAGTCAAAAGTGCCTGAATATGAAAATCGTGCTGTTCTTGTACTCAGGAACATGAAAAAATTAAAGATCTTCACTAAAACGATATTCTGGAGTTCCTCGGAAAGCGATCGGATTGCAAGGAGTGCGTTGCTGGAAATGTGGCCGTTTTTCGTACTTTCTCCAATTTCAATATATGGGGTGTCAAACGAAAGCTAGTGATGAGTAGAATTCAATAAGAGTGCATTCAGGCAGGTTTGCGCTACCTGCGATTGCAGTTTTTTTGCGCGGTTGGGATACTTTTGATTCCGAAATCATGCAGCCGTAAAATCATCGGAAACGTGAGTCGAAAGTGCCTGAATATCAAGTTCGTGCTGTCCTTGTTCGCAGGAACATAAAAAAATTAAAGATCTTCACTACAACGATATTCTGGAGTTCCTCGGAAACCGATCGGATTGCAAATTCAATATATGGGGTGTCAAACGAAAGCTCGTGATGAGGAGAATTCAGCAGCTTCGCGGTACCTGCAATTGCAGTTTTTTTGCGTGGTTGGGATACTTTTGCTTCCGAAATCATGCAGCTGTAAAATCATCGGAAACGAGAGTCGGAAGTGCCTGAATATCAAAATCGCGATGTTATTGTACTCAGGAACATATAAAAAGTCAAGATCTTCACTACAACGATATTCTGGAGTTCCTCGGAAAACGATCGGATTGCAAGGAGTGCGTTGCTGGAAAAGTGGCCGTTTTTCGTACTTTCTCCAATTTCAATATATGGGGTGTCAAACGAAAGCTAGTGATGAGTAGAATTCAATAAAAGTGCATTCAGGCAGCTTCGTGGTACCTGCAATTGCAGTTTTTTTGCGTGGTTGGGATACTGATTCCGAAATCATGCAGCTGTAAAATCATCATAAACGGGAGTCGGTAATGCCTGAATATCAAAATCGCGCGGTTATTGTACTCAGGAACATAACGAAATTAAAGATCTTAACTACAACAATATGCTGGTGTTCCTCGGAAAACGATCGGATTGCAAGGAGTGCATTGCTGGAAAAGTGGCCTTTTTTGGTACTTTCTCCAATTTCAGTACATGGGATGTCAAACGAAAGCTAGTGATGAGTAGAATTCAATGAAAGTGCATTGCGACAGCTTCGCAGTACCTGCAACTGCAGTTTTTTTGCGTGGTTGGGATACTTTTGATTCCGAAATCATCCAGCTGTTAAATCATCGGAAACGGGAATCGGAAGTGCCTGAATATCAAAATCGCGCTGCTATTGTACTCAGGAACATAACATAATTAAGGATCTCAACTACAACGATATTCTGGAGTTCCTCGGAAAACGATCGGATTGCAAAGATACTTTTGATTCCGAAATTAGGCAGTTGTAAAATCATGGGAAACGGGAGTCGGAAGTACCTGAATATCGAAATTGCGCTGTTATTGTACCCAGGAACATAAAAAAATTCAAGACGTCCACTACAACGATATTCTGGAGTTCCTCGGAAAACGATCGGATTGCAAGGAGTGCGTTGCTGGAAAAGTGGCCGTTTTTCGTACTTTCTCCAATTTCAATATATGGGGTGTTAAACGAAAGCTAGTGATGAGTAGAATTCAATAAAAGTGCATTCAGGCAGGTTCGCGATGCCTGCAATTGCAGTTTTTTTGCGCGGTTGGGATGCTTTTGATTCCAAACCATGCAGCCGTAAAATCATCGGAAATGGGAGTCGAAAGTGCCTGAATATCAAAATCGTGCTGGTCTTGTACTCAGGAACATAAAAAAATTAAGATTCTTCACTACAACGATATTCTGGAGTTCCTCGGAAAGCGATCGGATTGCAAGGAGTGCGTTGCTGGAAAAGTGGCCGTTTTTCGTACTTTCTCCAATTTCAATATATGGGGTGTCAAACGAAAGCTAGTGATGAGTACAGTTCAATAAAAGTGTATTCAGACAGCTTCGCGGTACCTGCAAATGCAGTTTCTTTGTGTGGTTGGGATACTTTTGATTCCGAAATCATGCAGCTGTAAAATAATCGGAAACGGGAGTCGGAAGTGCCTGAATATCAAAATCGCGCTTTTATTGTACTCAGGAACATAAAAAAAGTCAAGATCTTCACTACAACGATATTCTGGAGTTCCTCGGAAAACGATCGGATTGCAAGGAGTGCGTTGCTGGAAAAGTGCCCGTTCTTCGTACTTTCTCCAATTTCAATATATAGGGTGTCAAACAAAAGCTAGAGAAGAGTAGAATTCAATAAAAGTGCATTCAGGCAGCTTCGCGATACCTGCAATTGCAGTTTTTTTGCGTGGTTGGGATACTTTTGATTCCGAAATCATGCAGCTGTAAAATCATCGGAAACGGGAGTCGGAAGTGCCTGAATATCAAAATCACGCTGTTATTGTACTCAGGAACATAAAAAAATTCAAGATCTTCACTACAACGATATTCTGGAGTTCCTTGGAAAACGATCGGATTGCAAGGAGTGCGTTGCTGGAAAGGTGGCCGTTTTTTGTATTTTCTCCAATTTCAATATATGGGGTGTCAAACAAAAGCTAGTGACTAGTAGAATTCAATGAAAGTGCATTCAGGCAGCTTCGCGGTACCTGCAATTGCAGTTTTTTTGCGTGGTTGGGATACTTTTGATCCTGAAATCATGCAGCTGTTAAATCATCGGAAACGAGAGTCGGAAGTGCCTGAATATCAAAATCACACTGTTATTGTACTCAGGAACATACAAAAATAAAAGATCTTCACTACAACGATATTCTGGAGTTCCTCGGAAAACGATCGGATTTTAAGGAGTGCGTTGCTGGAAAAGTGGCCGTTTTTCGTATTTTCTCCAATTTCAATATATGGGGTGTCAAACAAAAGCTAGTGACTAGTAGAATTCAATGAAAGTGTATTCAGGCAGCTTCGCGGTACCTGCAATTGCAGTTTTTTTGCGTGGTTGGGATACTTTTGATCCTGAAATCATGCAGCTGTAAAATCATCGGAAACGGGAGTCGGAAGTGCCTGAATATCAAAATTGCGCTGTTATTGTACTCAGGAACATGTAGATATTAAAAATCTTCATTACAACGATATTCTGGAGTTCCTCGGAAAACGATCGGATTGCAAGGAGTGCGTTGCTGGAAAAGTTACAGTTTTTCATACTTTCTCCAATTTCAATATATGGGGTGTCAAACGAAAGATAGTGATGAGTAGAATTCAATAAAAGTGCATTCAGGCAGCTTCACGATACCTGCAATTGCAGTTTTCTTACGCGGTTGGGATACTTTTGATTCCGAGATCATGCAGCTGTAAAATCATCATAAACCGGAGTCGGAAGTGCCTGAATATAAAAATCACGCTTATATTGTACTCAGGAACATAAAAAAAATCAAGATCTTCACTACGACGATATTTTGGAGTCCCTCGGAAAACGATCGGATTGCAAGGAGTGCGTTCCTGAAAAAGTGGTCGTTTTTCGTACTTTCTCCAATTTCAATATATGGGGTGTCAAACGAAAGCTAGTGATGAGTAGAATTCAATAAAAGTGCATTCAGGCAGCTTCGAGTACCTGCAATTGCAGTTTTTTTGCGTGGTTGGGATACTGATTCCGAGATCATGCAGCTGTAAAATCATCGGAAACGGGAACCGGAAGTGCCTGAATATCCAAATCGCGCTGTAGTTGTACTCAGGAACATAACAAAATTAAAGATCTTCACTACAACAATATTCTGGAGTTCCTCGGACAACGATCGGATTGCAGGGAGTGCGTTGCTGGAAAAGTGGCGGTTTTTCGTACTTTCTCCAATTTAAATATATGGGGTGTCAAACAAAAGCTAGTGATGAGTAGAATTCAATATAAGTGCATTCAGGCAGCTTCGCGGTATCTGCAATTGTAGTTTTTTTGCGTGGTTGGGATACTTTTGATTCCGAAATCATGCAGCTGTAAAATCATCGGAAACAGGAGTTGGAAGCGCCTGAATATCAAAATCGTGCTGTTATTATACTCGGGAACATAAAAAAATTCAAGATCTTCACCACAACGATATTCTGGAGTTCCTTGGAAAACGATCGGATTGCAAGGATTGCGCTGCTGGAAAAGTGGCCGTTTATCGTACTTTCTCCAATTTCAATATATGTGGTGTCAAACAAAAGCTAGTGATGAGTAGAATTCAATAAAAGTGCATTCAGGCAGCGTCGCGGTACCTGCAATTGCAGTTTTTTTGCGTGGTTGGGAAATTTTTGATTCCGAAATCATGCAGCTGTAAAATCATCGGATATGGGAGTCGGAAGTGCCTGAATATCAAAATCGCGCTGTTATTGTACTCAGGAACATACAAAAATTAAAGATCTTCACTACAACGATATTCTGGAGTTCCTCGGAAAACGATCGGATTGCAAGGAGTGCGTTGCTGGAAAAGTGGCCGTTTTTGGTACTTTCTCCAATTTCAATATATGGGGTGTCAAACAAAAGCTAGTGATAAGTAGAATTCAATAAAAGTGCATTCAGGCAGCTTCGCGGTTGCTGTAATTGCAGTTTTTTTGCGTGGTTGGGATACTTTTGATTCCGAAATCATGCAGCTGTAAAATCATCGGAAACGGGAGTCGGAAGTGCCTGAATATCAAAATCACGCTGTTATTGAACTCAGGAACATACCAAAATAAAGATCTTCACTGCAAAGATATTCTGGAGTTCCTCGGAAAACGATCGGATTGCAAGGAGTGCGCTGCTGGAAAAGTGGCCGTTCTTTGTACTTTCTCCAGTTTCAATATATGGGGTGTCAAACGAAAGCTAGTGATGAGTAGAATTCAATAAAAGTGCATTCAGGCAGCTTCGTGGTACCTGCAATTGCAGTTTTTTTGCGTGGTTGGGGTACTGATTCCGAAATCATGCAGCTGTAAAATCATCATATACGGGAGTCGGAAGTGCCTGAATATCGAAATTGCGCTGTTATTGTACTCAGGAACATACAAAATCAAAGTTCGTAACTAAAACGATATTCTGGAGCTCCACGGAAAACGATCGGATAGCAAGGAGTGCGTTGCTGGAAAAGTGGCCGTTTTTCGTACTTTCTCCAATTTCAATATATGGGAAGTCAGATGAAAGCGAGTGAAGAGTAGAATTCAATAAAAGTGCATTCAGGCAGCGTCGCGGTACCTGCAATTGCAGTTTTTTTGCGTGGTTGGGATACTGATTCCGAGATCATGCAGCTGTAAAATCATCGGGAACGGGAACCGGAAGTGCCTGAATATCAAAATCGCGCTGCTATTGTACTCAGGAACATACAAAAATTAAAGATCTTCACTACAACGATATTCTGGAGTTCCTCGGAAAACGATCGGATTGCAAGGAGTGCGTTGCTGGAAAAGTGGCGGTTTTCCGTACTTTCTCCAATTTCAATATATGTGGTGTCAAATGAAAGCTAGTGATGAGTAGAATTCAATATAAGTGCATTCAGGCAGCTTCGCGGTACCTGCAATCGCCGTTTTTAGGTAAATTTCTCGAGAGAAACTTACCTATTGCGGAGAGCATCATATATATATATATATATATATATATATATATATATATATATATATATATATATATACATATATATATATATATATATATATATATATATATATATATATATATATATATATATATATATATATGGGATATAACGAAATTTGTGACTACGATAGAGGTCGCAATTTTGCTTCGATTTTCACCAAATTTTCGGGAAAGGTGCACTAGGTGATTATCTCGGTTACTTTCGTGAACCAGCTATATCGCCCGGGCAAAAACAAAATGGCGGCCATTTTAGACGAAATATCGTGATTTCTGTTCTGACCAAAGTATAGCTCCGATTTTGATGAAATTTGGTACAAAGGTTCATTGCTGTATGTGATGAATTTCACAATAAAAAATCAAAATTCCGTACGGCAGAAACAAAATGGCGGCCGCTCAAAGGTCGAAAAACGTGCAAAATTTTGTTGTTGTAATAGTGGTCAAAGCTTTCGACAGATTTTCATGAAATTTGATAACTTGATAGAAATTATAAGTTCTAAAGAATTACGTGAAAAAATTGGAGGTCAGGTTGCAAAAAACAAAATGGCGGCCAGTTAAAGGGCAAAATTTCAAAGGCTTTTTAAAGTCGCGATTTAGATCCGACATATACAAAATTCCGTTTCAAGATAGACATTATTTAGGCCTACAGTCTTTGATATTTTGGTGATCATGCATGAGCAAATTTCAAAATGGCGGCCGTTTAAATATGCGTTTTGTTTAGGTTTTTGTGGCCCTCTAGCGGTCACATTTTCCAGCGGATTTTGATGAAACTTGAGATTATGGATCTCTGTACTATGTTCTTGTATTATGCAGGAAATTATTAAAATTGAATGAAAAATAAAAAAGTCGAAAATTTAAAGCCTGATATTTTTAGCTGCCATTTTCTTTAAAAATTGAATTATTTTGCCCTGACTAGAGTGAAACTTCTATTTGAACGAGATAGTACATTGATTGATGAGTTCCTAGCATACAAAGATTTAAAATAATCCAAAATCAAATGCATGCATTCAAAATGGCGGCCCCCAAAGGTCAGAAGGCAAGCGCAATTCGCTATTTTAGTGCCAACTGAAATAATGAATATTTTTCATGATAACGTTTTAAATGACTTTACTTGATAGAATTTATAAACCAGACCATTTTTAAGATATTTTAAAATCTTTTTAACAATCCCCTAAAAAAATTATAAAATCGCGACTTGTCTGTCTGTCCGTCCGTTTGTTCGTGCGTCAAAACAAGTTTTCTCGCAAACCACATGAGCTAGAATGAGGAAATTTTCTACGTAGGTCAAAAGTGGTGCCTCTTGAAATTTGCAGTGCAAGAAAATATTTCAAGGTATTTTAAGGGGAGTCTCCCCATACAGGGGGGTGGCATACAATTTTTTTTATTTCTGTAGCAGCCAAGATTCTCAACAGATTCCGTTGAAACTTGAAATTATAAGTTATTAACGCAAGTTAATTTAATTTAATTATGCAAATCGAATGACAAATGAAAAAGTCGAAAATTTACAGCTTAATATTTTTAGCAGCCGATTTCAATAAAAATTGAAATGACGGCCCTCATAGTTCAGAAAAAAATTGAAAATGTATATATTAATGGCAACGCAAGTGCTGATTAAACTTTCATTTAACTATTCGAGCTATTTAAGCCTTTGTGTGGTTACCACTGTGAACTGTGTAAACAGCAAATGCGAGAAGGGCGAAACCGGTATTTATATGTTTACAACAATTTATGATCCGCCGATTTTCAATATGTAATCCATACGTATGCAACTCAATTTAATTAGCAAAATATTTGCGCCCCGATAAAAGGTCGGACGGACGTGGCCAGATTTTTTTTATGTTAATAAATACCCATGTGGTACTAC
This sequence comes from Odontomyia ornata, assembly GCA_963969285.1. NCBI lineage: Eukaryota > Metazoa > Arthropoda > Insecta > Diptera > Stratiomyidae > Odontomyia > Odontomyia ornata. Next base: position 65,051,993 of record OZ017743.1, on the reverse strand, counting down.
GAAAATTGCAGAAAGAAGTTGAGTAGTAGGCAAGCCAAATTTTTTTTCGAAGCTTTATGCTACATACGAGATATTTACCTTTCCGGCTGGTGCTGCCAGCGGGGATTTTCGTACTTTTTCCAATTTCAATATATTGGGTGTCAAACGAAAGCTAGTGATGAGTAGAATTCAATAAAAGTGCATTCAGGCAGCTTCATGGTACCTGCAATTGCAGTTTTTTCGTGGTTGGGAAACTGATTCCGAAATTATGCAGCTGTAAAATCATCATAGACGGGAGTCGGAAGAGCCTGAAAATCAACATCGCGCTGTTGTTGCACTCAGGAACATAAAAAACTTAAAGATCTTCACCACAACGATACTCTGGAGTTCCTCAGAAAACGATCGGATTGCAAGGAGTGCGTTGCTGGACAAGTGGTCGTTTTTCGTACTTTCTCCAATTTCAATATATGGGGTGTCAAACGAATGCGAGCGATGAGTAAAATTCAATAAAAGTGCATTCAGGCAGCTTCGCGGTACCTGCAATTGCAGTTTTTTTGCGTGGTTGGGATACTTTTGATTCCGAAATCATGCAGCTTTAAAATCATCGGAAACGGGAATCGGAAGTGCCTGAATATCAAAACCACGCTGTTATTGTACTCAGGAACATAAACAAAATTAAAGATCTTCTCTATAACGATATTCTGGAGTTCCTCGGAAAACGATCGGATTGCAAGGAGTGCGTTGCTGGAAAAGTGGCCGTTTTTCGTACTTTCTCCAATTTCAATATATGGGGTGTCAAACGAAAGCCAGCGATGAGTAAAATTCAATAAAAGTGCATTCAGGCAGCTTCGCGGTACCTGCAATTGCAGTTTTTTTGCGTGGTTGGGATACTTTTGATTCCGAAATCATGCAGCTTTAAAATCATCGGAAACGGGAATCGGAAGTGCCTGAATATCAAAACCACGCTGTTATTGTACTCAGGAACATAAACAAAATTAAAGATCTTCTCTATAACGATATTCTGGAGTTCCTCGGAAAACGATCGGATTGCAAGGAGTGCGTTGCTGGAAAAGTGGCCGTTCTTTGTACTTTCTCCAATTTCAATATATAGGATGTCAAACGAAAGCTAGTGATGAGTAGAATGCAATAAAAGTGCATTCAGGCACCTTCGTGGTTCCAGCAATTGCAATTTTTTTGCGTGGTTGGGATACTGATTCCGAAATCATGAAGCTGTAAAATCATCATAAACGGGAGTCGGAAGTGCCTGAATATCAAAATCGCGCTGTTATTGTACTGAGCAACATAACAAAATTCAAGATCTTCACCACGACGATATTCTTGAGTTCCTCGGAAAACGATGGGATTCCAAGGAGTGCGTTGCTGGGAAAGTGGCCGTTTTTGTGCTGTCTCCAATTTCAATATATGGGGTGTCAAACGAAAGCTAGTGATGAGTAGAATTCAATAAAAGTGCATTCAGGCAGCTTTGCGATACCTGCAATTGCAGTTATTTCGCGTGGTTGGGATACTTTTGATTCCGAAATCATGCAGCTGTAAAATCATCGGAAACGGGAGTCGGAAGTAGTTGAATATCAAAATCGCGCTGTTATTGTACTAAGGAACATAAAAAATTCAAGATCTTCACTACAACGATATTCTTGAGGTCCTCGGAAAACGATGGGATTGCAAGGAGTGCGTTGCTGGAAAAGTTACAGTTTTTCATACCTTCTCCAATTTCAATATATGGGGAGTCAAACGAAAGCTGGTGATGAGTAAAATTCAATAAAAGTGCATTCAGGCAGCTTCCCGGTACCTGAAATTGCAGTTTTTTCGTGGTTGGGATACTTTTGATTCTGAAATCATGCAGCTGTAAGATCATCGGAATCGGGAGTGGGAAGTGCCTGAATATCATAATCGCGCTGTTATCGTACTCAGGAACATAAGAATATTAAAGATCTATACTTCAACGATATTCTGGAGTTCCTCGGAAATCGATAGGATTGCAAGGAATGCGTTGCTGGAAAAGTGGCAGTTTTTGGTACTTTCTCCGATTACAATATATGGGGTGTCAAACGAAAGCTAATAATGAAAAGAATCCAATAAAAGTGCATTCCGGCAGCTTCGCGGTACCTGCAATTTTGCAGGTTTTTTGCGTGGTTGGGATACTTTTGATTCCGAAATCATGCAGCTGTAAAATCATCGGAAACGGGAGTCGGAGGTGCCTGAATATCAAAATCGCGATGTTATTGTACTCAGGAACATTAAAAAAGTTCAAGATCTTCACTACAAAGATATTCTGGAGTTCCTCGGAAAACGATCGGATTGCAAGGAGTGCGTTGCTGGAAAAGTGGCCGTTTTTCGAACTTTCTCCAATTTCAATATATGGGGCGTCAAACGAAAGCTAGTGATGAGTAGAATTCAATAAAAGTGCATTCAGGCAGCTTCGGGATACCTGCAATTGCAGTTTTTTTGCGTGTTTGGGATACTTTTGATTCCGAAATCATGCAGCAGTTAAATCATCGGAAACGGGAGTCGGAAGTGCCTGAATATCAAAATCGCGCTGTTATTGTACTCAGGAACATAAAAAAATTCAAGATCTTCACTACAACGATATTCTGGAGATCCTCGGAAAACGATCGGATTGCAAGGAGTGCGTTGCTGGAAAAGTGGCCGTTTTTCGAACTTTCTCCAATTTCAATATATGGGGTGTCAAACGAAAGCTAATGATGAGTAGAATTCAATAAAGGTGCATTCAGGCAGCTTCGCGGTACCTGCAATTGCAGTTTTTTCGCATGGTTGGGATACTGATTCCGAAATCTTGCAGCTGTAAAATCATCGGTAACGGGAGTCGGAAGTGCCTGAATATCAAAATCGCGCTGTTATTGTACTCAGGAACATAACAAAATTCAAAATCTTCACTACAACGATATTCTGGAGTTCCTCGGAAAACGATCGGATTGCAAGGAGTGCGTTGCTGGAAAAGTGGCCGTTCTTCGTACTTTCTCCAATTTCAATATATGGGGTGTCAAACGAAAGCTAGTGATGAGTAGACTTCAATTAAAGTGCACTCAGGCAGCTTCGCGGTACCTGCCATTGCAGTTTTTTGCGTGGTTGGGATACTTTTGATTTCGAAATCATGCAGCTGTAAAATCATCGGAAACGGGAGTCGGAAGTACCTGAATATCAAAACCACGCTGTTATTGTACTCAGAAACATAAAAAAATAAAGGATCTTCACTACAACGATATTCTGGAGTTCCTCGGAAAACGATCGGATTGCAAGGAGTACGTTGCTGGAAAAGTAGCCGTTGTCCGTACTTTCTCCAATTCCAATATATGGGGTGTCAAACGAAAGCTAGTGATGAGTAGAATTCAATAAAAGTGCATTCAGGCCGCCTCGCGATACCTGCAATTAAAGTTTGTTTTTGCGTGGTTGGGATCCTTTTGATTCCGAAATCATGCAGCTGTAAAATCATCGGAAACGGGAGTCGGAAGTGCCTGAATATCGAAATCGCACTGTTAGTGTACTCGGGAACATAAAAAATTCAAGATCTTCACTACAACGATATTTGGAGTTCCTCGGAAAACGATCGGATAGCAAGGAGTGCGTTGCTGGAAAAGTGGCCGTTTTTCGTACTTTCTCCAATTTCAATATAAGGGGGGTCAATCGAAAGCTAGTGATGAGTAGAATTCAATAAAAGTGCATTCAGGCAGCTTCGCGGTACCTGCAATTGCAGTTTTTTACGTGGTTGGGATACTTTTGATTCCGAAATCATGCAGCTGTAAAATAATCGGAAACGGTAGTCGGAAATGCCTGAATATCAAAATCGCGCTGTTATCGTACTCAGGAACATAAAAAAATTAAAGATCTTCACTACAACGATATTCTGGAGTTCCTCGGAAAACGATCGGATTGCAAGGAGTGCGTTGCTGGAAATGTGGCCGTTTTTCGTACTTTCTCCAATTTCAATATATGGGGTGTCAAACGAAAGCTACTGATGAGTAGACTTCAATTAAAGTGCACTCAGGCAGTTTCGCGGTACCTGCCATTGCAGTTTTTTGCGTGGTTGGGATACTTTTGATTCCGAAATCATGCAGCTGTAAAATCATCGGAAACGGGAGTCGGAAGTGCCTGAATATCAAAACCACGATGTTATCGTACTCAGGAACATAAAAAAATTAAGGATCTTCACTACAACGATATTCTGGAGTTCCTCGGAAAACGATCGGATTGCAAGGAGTACGTTGCTGGAAAAGTGGCCGTTTTTCGTACTTTCTCCAATTTCAATATATGGGGTGTCAAACGAAAGCTAGTGATGAGTAGAATTCAATAAAAGTGCATTCAGGCAGCCTCGCGATACCTGCAATTAAAGTTTGTTTTTGCGTGGTTGGGATACTTTTGATTCCGAAATCATGCAGCTGTAAAATCATCGGAAACGGGAGTCGGAAGTGCCTGAATATCGAAATCGCACTGTTAGTGTGCTCAGGAACATAAAAAATTCAAGATCTTCACTACAACGATATTCTGGAGTTCCTCGGAAAACAATCGGATAGCAAGGAGTGCGTTGCTGGAAAAGTGGCCGTTTTTCGTACTTTCTCCAATTTCAATATAAGGGGGGTCAATCGCAAGCTAGTGATGAGTAGAATTCAATAAAAGTGCATTCAGGCAGCTTCGCGGTACCTGCAATTGCAGTTTTTTGCGTGGTTGGGATACTTTTGATTCCGAAATCATGCAGCTGTAAAATCATCGGAAACGGTAGTCGGAAATGCCTGAATATCAAAATCGCGCTGTTATCGTACTCAGGAACATAAAAAAATTCAAGATCTTCACTACAACGATATTCTGGAAATCCTCGGAAAACGATCGGATTGCAAGGAGTGCGTTGCTGGAAAAGTGGCCATTTTTCGTACTTTCTCCAATTTCAATATATGGGGTGTCAAATGAAAGCTAGTGATGAGTAGAATTCAATAAAAGTGCATTCAGGCAGCTTCGCGATACCTGTAATTGCAGTTACTTTGCGTGGTTGGAATACTTTTGATTCCGAAATCATGCAGCTGTAAAATCATCGGAAACGGGAGTCGGAAGTAGTTGAATATCAAAATCGCGCTGTTATTGTACTCAGGAACATAACAAAATTCAAGATCTTCACTACAACGATACTCTGGAGTTCCTCGGAAAACGATGGGATTGCAAGGAGTGCGTTGCTGGAAAAGTGGCCGTTTTTCATACTTTCTCCAATTTCAATATATGGGGTGTCAAACGAAAGCTGGTGATGAGTAGAATTCAATAAAAGTGCATTCAGGCAGCTTCCCGCTACCTGCAATTGCAGTTTCCTCGCGTGGTTGGGATACTTTTGATTCCGAAATCATGCAGCTGTAAAATCATCGGAAACGGTAGTCGGAAATGCCTGAATATCAAAATCGCGCTGTTATCGTACTCAGGAACATAAAAAACTCAAGATCTTCAGGACAACGATATTCTGGAGTTCCTCGGAAAACGATCGGATAGCAAGGAGTGCGTTGCTGGAAAAGTGGCCGTTTTTCGTACTTTCTCCAATTTCAATATAAGGGGGGTCAATCGAAAGCTAGTGATGAGTAGAATTCAATAAAAGTGCATTCAGGCAGCTTCGCGATACCTGCAATTGCAGTTTTTTACGTGGTTGAGATACTTTTAATTCCGAAATCATGCAGCTGTAAAATAATCGGAAACGGTAGTCGGAAATGCCTGAATATCAAAATCGCGCTGTTATCGTACTCAGGAACATAAAAAAATTAAAGATCTTCACTACAACGATATTCTGGAGTTCCTCGGAAAACGATCGGATTGCAAGGAGTGCGTTGCTGGAAATGTGGCCGTTTTTCGTACTTTCTCCAATTTCAATATATGGGGTGTCAAACGAAAGCTAGTGATGAGTAGACTTCAATTAAAGTGCACTCAGGCAGTTTCGCGGTACCTGCCATTGCAGTTTTTTTGCGTGGTCGGGATACTTTTGATCCCCAAATCATGCAGCTATAAAATCATCGGAAACGGGAGTCGGAAATGCCTGAATATTAAAATCGCGATGTTATTGTACTCAGCAACATAAAAAACTCAAGATCTTCAGGACAACGATATTCTGGAGTTCCTCGGAAAACGATCGGATAGCAAGGAGTGCGTTGCTGGAAAAGTGGCCGTTTTTCGTACTTTCTCCAATTTCAATATAAGGGGGGTCAATCGAAAGCTAGTGATGAGTAGAATTCAATAAAAGTGCATTCAGGCAGCTTCGCGATACCTGCAATTGCAGTTTTTTACGTGGTTGAGATACTTTTGATTCCGAAATCATGCAGCTGTAAAATAATCGGAAGCGGTAGTCGGAAATGCCTGAATATCAAAATCGCGCTGTTATCGTACTCAGGAACATAAAAAAATTAAAGATCTTCACTACAACGATATTCTGGAGTTCCTCGGAAAACGATCGGATTGCAAGGAGTGCGTTGCTGGAAATGTGGCCGTTTTTCGTACTTTCTCCAATTTCAATATATGGGGTGTCAAACGAAAGCTAGTGATGAGTAGACTTCAATTAAAGTGCACTCAGGCAGTTTCGCGGTACCTGCCATTGCAGTTTTTTGCGTGGTTGGGATACTTTTGATTCCGAAATCATGCAGCTGTAAAATCATCGGAAACGGGAGTCGGAAGTGCCTGAATATCAAAACCACGATGTTATCGTACTCAGGAACATAAAAAAATTAAGGATCTTCACTACAACGATATTCTGGAGTTCCTCGGAAAACGATCGGATTGCAAGGAGTGCGTTGCTGGAAAAGTGGCCGTTTTTCGTACTTTCTCCAATTTCAATATATGGGCTGTCAAACGAAAGCTAGTGATGAGTAGAATTCAATAAAAGTGCATTCAGGCAGCCTCGCGATACCTGCAATTAAAGTTTGTTTTTGCGTGGTTGGGATACTTTTGATTCCGAAATCATGCAGCTGTAAAATCATCGGAAACGGGAGTCGGAAGTGCCTGAATATCGAAATCGCACTGTTAGTGTGCTCAGGAACATAAAAAATTCAAGATCTTCACTACAACGATATTCTGGAGTTCCTCGGAAAACAATCGGATAGCAAGGAGTGCGTTGCTGGAAAAGTGGCCGTTTTTCGTACTTTCTCCAATTTCAATATAAGGGGGGTCAATTGCAAGCTAGTGATGAGTAGAATTCAATAAAAGTGCATTCAGGCAGCTTCGCGGTACCTGCAATTGCAGTTTTTTGCGTGGTTGGGATACTTTTGATTCCGAAATCATGCAGCTGTAAAATCATCGGAAACGGTAGTCGGAAATGCCTGAATATCAAAATCGCGCTGTTATCGTACTCAGGAACATAAAAAAATTAAAGATCTTCACTACAACGATATTCTGGAGTTCCTCGGAAAACGATCGGATTGCAAGGAGTGCGTTGCTTGAAAAGTGCCCGTTTTTCGTACTTTCTCCTATTTCAATATATGGGGTGTCAAACGAAAGCTAGTGATGAGTAGAATTCAATAAAAGTGCATTCAGGCAGCTTCGCGATACCTGCAATTGCAGTTATTTTACGTGGTTGGGATACTTTTGATTCCGAAATCATGCAGCTGTAAAATCATCGGAAACGGGAGTCGGAAGTAGTTGAATATTAAAATCGCGCTGTTATTGTACTCAGGAACATAAAAAAGTTCAAGATCTTCACTACAACGATATTCTGGAGTTCCTCGGAAAACGATCGGATTGCAAGGAGTGCGTTGCTGGAGAAGTGGCCGTTTTTCGTACTTTCTCCAATTTCAATATATGGGGTGTCAAACGTAAGTAGATGATGAGTAGAATTCAATAAAAGCGCATTCAGGCGACTTCGCGATCCCTGCAATTGCAGTTTTTTTGCGTGGTTGGGATACTTTTGATTCCGAAATCATGCAGCTGTAAAATCATCGGAAACGGTAGTCGGAAATGCCTGAATATCAAAATCGCGCTGTTATCGTACTCAGGAACATAAAAAAATTAAAGATCTTCACGACAACGATATTCTGGAGTTCCTCGGAAAACGATCGGATTGCAAGGAGTGCGTTGCTGGAAAAGTGGCCATTTTTCGTACTTTCTCCAATTTCAATATATGGGGTGTCAAATGAAAGCTAGTGATGAGTAGAATTCAATAAAAGTGCATTCAGGCAGCTTCGCGATACCTGCAATTGCAGTTACTTTGCGTGGTTGGGATACTTTTGATTCTGAAATCATCCAGCAGTAAAATCATCGGAATCGGGAGTGGGAAGTGCCTGAATATCATAATCGCGATGGTATTGTACTCAGGAACATAAAAAAATTCAAGATCTTCACTACAACGATATTCTGGAATTCCTCGGAAATTGATCGGATTGCAAGGAGTGCGTTGCTGGAAAAGTGGCAGTTATTCGAACTTTCTCCAATTTGAATATATGGGGTGTCAAACGAAAGCTAGTGATGAGTAGAATTCAATAAAAGTGCATTCAGGCAGCTTCGCGATACCTGCAATTGCAGTTTCTGTGCGTGGTTGGGATACTTTTGATTCCGAAATCATGCAGCTGTAAAATCATCGGAAACGGTAGTCGGAAATGCCTGAATATTAAAATCGCGATGTTATTGTACTCAGGAACATAAAAAACTCAAGATCTTCAAGACAACGATATTCTGGAGGTCCTCGGAAAACGATCGGATAGCAAGGAGTGCGTTGCTGGAAAAGTGGCCGTTTTTCGTACTTTCTCCAATTTCAATATATGGGGTGTCAAACGAAAGCTAGTGATGAGTAAAATTCAATAAAAGTGCATTCAGGCAGCTTCGCGGTACCTGAAATTGCAGTTTTTTTGGGTGGTTGGAATACTTTTGATTCCGAAATCATGCAGCTGTAAAATCATCGGAAACGGTAGTCGGAAGTGCCTGAATATCAAAATCGCCCTGTTTTCGTACTCAGGAACATAAAAAAATTAAAGATCTTCACTACAACGATATTCTGGAGTTCCTCGGAAAACGATCGGATTGCAAGGAGTGCGTTGCTGGAAAAGTGGCCGTTTTTCGTACTTTCTCCAATTTCATTATATGGGGTGTCAAACGAAAGCTGGTGATGAGTAGAATTCAATAAAAGTGCAATCAGGCAGCTTCCCGGTACCTGCAATTGCAGTTTTTTCGTGGTTGGGATACTTTTGATTCTGAAATCATGCAGCTGTAAAATCATCGGAATCGGGAGTGGGAAGTGCCTGAATATCATAATCGCGATGTTATTGTACTCAGGAACATAAGAAAATTAAAGACCTACACTACAACGATATTCTGGAGTTCCTCGGAAATTGATCGGATTGCAAGGAGTGCGTTGCTGGAAAAGTGGCCGTTTTTCGAACTTTCTCCAATTTGAATATATGGGGTGTCAAACGAAAGCTAGTGATGAGTAGAATTCAATAAAAGTGCATTCAGGCAGCTTCGCGATACCTGCAATTGCAGTTTTTTCGTGGTTGGGATACTTTTGATTCTGAAATCATGCAGCTGTAAAATCATCGGAATCGGGAGTAGAAAGTGCCTGAATATCATATTCGCGATGTAATTGTACTCAGGAACATAAGAAAATTAAAGATCTACACTACAACGATATTCTGGAGTTCCTCGGAAATTGATCGGATTGCAAGGAGTGCGTTGCTGGAAAGGTGGTCGTTTTTCGAGCTTTCTCCAATTTGAATATATGGGGTGTCAAGCGAAAGCTGGTGATGAGTAGAATTCAATAAAAGTGCATTCAGGCAGCTTCCCGGTACCTGCAATTGCAGTTTTTTTGCGTGGTTGGGATACTTTTGATTCTGAAATCATGCAGCTGTAAAATCATCGGAATCGGGAGTGGGAAGTGCCTGAATATCATAATCGCGATGTTATTGTACTCAGGAACATAAAAAAATTCAAGATCTTCACTACAACGATATTCTGGAATTCCTCGGAAATTGATCGGATTGCAAGGAGTGCGTTGCTGGAAAAGTGGCAGTTATTCGAACTTTCTCCAATTTGAATATATGGGGTGTCAAACGAAAGCTAGTGATGAGTAGAATTCAATAAATGTGCATTCAGGCAGCTTCGCGATACCTGCAATTGAAGTTTTTTTGCGAGGTTGGGATACTTTTGATCCCGAAATCATGCAGCTATAAAATCATCGGAAACGGGAGTCGGAAATGCCTGAATATTAAAATCGCGATGTTATTGTACTCAGGAACATAAAAAATTCAAGATCTTTAAGACAACGATATTCTGGAGTTCCTCGGAAAACGGTCGGATAGCAAGGAGTGCGTTGCTGGAAAAGTGGCCGTTACTCGAACTTTCTCTAATTTGAATATATGGGGTGTCAAACGAAAGCTAGTGATGAGTAGAATTCAATAAAAGTGCAATCAGGCAGCTTCACGATACCTGCAATTGCAGTTTTTTTGCGTGGTTGGGATACTTTTGATTCCGAAATCATGCAGCTGTGAAATCATCGGAAACGGTAGTCGGAAATGCCTGAATATCAAAATCGCGCTGTTATCGTACTCAGGAACATAAAAAAATTAAAGATCTTCACTACAACGATATTCTGGAGTTCCTCTGAAAACGATCGGATTGCAAGGAGTGCGTTGCTGGAAAAGTGGCCGTTGTTCGTACTTTCTCCAATTTCAATATATGGGGTGTCAAACGAAAGCTAGCGATGAGTAGAATTCAATAAAAGTGCATTCAGGCAGCTTCGCGATACCTGCAATAGCGATTTATTTGCATGGTCGGGATACTTTTGATTCCGAAATCATGCAGCTGTAAAATCATCGGAAACGGTAGTCGGAAATGCCTGAATATCAAATTCGCCCTGTTATCGTACTCAGGAACATTAAAAAAATTAAAGATCTTCACTACAACGATATTCTGGAGTTCCTCGGAAACCGATCGGATTGCAAGGAGTGCGTTGCTGGAAAAGTGGCCGTTCTTCGCACTTTCTCCAATTTCAATATATGGGGTGTCAAACGAAAGCTGGTGATGGGTAGAATTCAATAAAAGTGCAATCAGGCAGCTTCCCGGTACCTGCAATTGCAGTTTTTTCGTGGTCGGGATACTTTTGATTCTGAAATCATGCAGCTGTAAAATCATCGGAATCGGGAGTGGGAAGTGCCTGCATATCATAATCGCGATGTTATTGTACTCAGGAACATAAGAAAATTAAAGATCTACACTACAACGATATTCTGGAGTTCCTCGGAAATTGATCGGATTGCAAGGAGTGCGTTGCTGGAAAGATGGCCGTTTTTCGAACTTTCTCCAATTTGAATATATGGGGTGTCAAACGAAAGCTGGTGATGAGTAGAATTCAATAAAAGTGCATTCAGCTAGCTTCCCGGTACCTGCAATTGCAGTTTTTTCGTGGTTGGGATACTTTTGATTCTGAAATCATGCAGCTGTAAAATCATCGGAATCGGGAGTGGGAAGTGCCTGAATATCATAATCGCGATGTTATTGTACTCAGGAACATAAGAAAATTAAAGATCTACACTACAAGGATATTCTGGAGTTCCTCGGAAATTGATCGGATTGCAAGGAGTACGTTGCTGGAAAAGTGGCCGTTATTCGAACTTTCTCCAATTTGAATATATGGGGTGTCAGACGAAAGCTAGTGGTGAGTAGAATTCAATAAAAGTGCATTCAGGCAGCTTCGCGATACCTGCAATTGCAGTTTTTTTGCGTGGTTGGGATACTTTTGATTCCGAAATCATGCAGCTGTAAAATCATCGGAAACGGTAGTCGGAAATGCCTGAATATCAAAATCGCGCTGTTATCGTACTCAGGAACATAAAAAAATTAAAGATCTTCACTACAACGATATTCTGGAGTTCCTCGGAAAACGATCGGATTGCAAGGAGTGCGTTGCTGGAAAAGTGGCCGTTTTTCGTACTTTCTCCAATTTCAATATATGGGGTGTCAAACCAAAGCTGGTGATGAGTAGAATTCAATAAAAGTGCATTCAGGCAGCTTCCCGGTATCTGCAATTGCAGTTTTTTCGTGGATGGGATACTTTCGATTCTGAAATCATGCAGCTGTAAAATCATCGGAATCGGGAGTGGGAAGTGCTTGAATATCATAATCGCGATGTTATTGTACTCAGGAACATAAGAAAATTAAAGATCTACACTACAACGATATTCTGGAGTTCCTCGGAAAACGATCGGATTGCAAGGAGTGCGTTGCTGGAAAAGTGGCCGTTTTTCGTACTTTCTCCAATTTCATTATATGGGGTGTCAAACGAAAGCTAGTGATGAGTAGAATTCAATAAAAGTGCATTCAGGCAGCTTCGCGATACCTGCAATTGCAGTTTTTTCGTGGTTGGGATACTTTTGATTCTGAAATCATGCAGCTGTAAAATCATCGGAATTGGGAGTAGGAAGTGCCTGAATATCATAATCGCAATGTTATCGTACTCAGGAACATAAAAAAATTAAAGATCTACACTACAACGATATTCTGGAGTTCCTCGGAAAACGATCGGATTGCAAGGAGTGCGTTGCTGGAAAAGTGGCAGTTTCTCGTACTTTCTCCGATTTCAATATATGGGGTGTCAAACGAAAGCTAATGATGAGTAGAATTCAATAAAAGTGTATTCCGGTAGCTTCGCGGTACCTGCAATTGCAGTTTTTTTGAGTGGTTGGGATACTTTTGATTCCGAAATCATGCAGCTGTAAAATCATCGGAAACGGGAGTCGGAGGTGCCTAAATATCAAAATCGCGATGGTATTGTACTCAGAAACATAAAAAAATTAAAAATCTTCACTACAAAGATATTCTGGAGTTCCTCGGAAAACGATCGGATTGCAAGGAGTGCGTTGCTGGAAAAGTTGGCGTTTTTCATACTTTCTCCAATATCAATTTATCGGGTCTCAAAAGAAAGCTAGTGATGAGTAAAATCCAATAAAATGCATTCAGAAAGCTTCGCGGTACCTGCAATTGCAGTTTTTTCGTGGTTGCGATACTTTTGATTCCGAAATCATGCAGCTGTAAAATCATCGGAAACGGGAGTCGGAAGTGCCTGAATATCAAAATCGCGCTGATAGTGTACTCAGGAACATCAAAAAATTCAAGATCTTCTCTACAACGATATTCTGGAGATCCTCGGAAAACGATCGGATTGCAAGGAGTGCGTTGCTGGAAAAGTGGCCGTTTTTCGTACTTTCTCCAATTTCAATTTATGGGGTGTCAAACGCAAGCTAATGATGAGTAGAATTCAATAAAAGTGCGTTCCGGCAGCTTCGCGGTACCTGCAATTGCAGTTTTTATGCATGGTTGAGATACTGATTCCGAAATCATGCAGCTGTAAAATCATCGGAAACGGGAGTCGGAAGTGCCTGAATATCAAAATCGCGCTGTTATTGTACTCAGGAACATAAAAAATTCAAGATCTTCACTACAACGATATTCTGGAGTTCTTCGGAAAACGATCGGATTGCAAGGAGTGCGTTGCGGGAAAAGTGGCCGTTTTTCGAACTTTCTCCAATTTCAATATATGGGGTGTCAAACGAAAGATAGTGATGAGGAGAACTCAATAAAAGTGTATTCAGGCAGTTTCGCAGTACCTGCAATTGCAGTTTTTTTGCATGGTTTGGATACTTTTGATTCCGAAATCATGCAACTGTAAAATCATCGGAAACGGGAGTCGGAAGTGCCTAAATATCAAAACCACGCTGTTATCGTACTTAGGAACATGAAGAATTTAAAGATCTTCACTACAACGATATTCTGGAGTTCCTCGGAAAAAGATCGGATTGCAAGGAGTACGTCGCTGGAAAAGTGGCCGTTATTCGTACTTTCTCCAATTTCAATATATGGGGTGTCAAACGAAAGCTAGTGATGAGTAGAATTCAATAAAAGTGCATTCAGGCAGCTTCGCGATACCTGCAATTGCAGTTTTTTTGCGTGTTTGGGATACTTTTGATTTGGAAATCATGCAGCTGTAAAATCATCGGAAACGGGAGTCGGAAGTGCCTGAATATCAAAGTCGCGCTGTTATTGTACTCAGAAACATAAAAAAATTTAAGATCTTCACTACAACGATATTCTGGAGATCCTCGGAAAACGATCGGATTGCAAGGAGTGCGTTGCTGGAAAAGTGGCCGTTTTTCGTACTTTCTCCAATTTCAATATATGGGGTGTCAAACGAAAGCTAGTGATGAGTAGAATTCAATAAAAGTGCATTCAGGCAGCTTCGCGATACTTGCAATTGCAGTTTTTTGCGTTGTTGGGATACTTTTGATTTCGAAATCATGCAGCTGTAAAATCATCGGAAACGGTAGTCGGAAGTGCCTGAATATGAAAATTGCGCTGTTATTGTACTCAGGAACATAAAAAAATTAAAGATCTTCACTACAACGATATTCTGGAGTTCCTCGGAAAACGATCGGATAGCAAGGAGTGCGTTGCTGGAAAAGTAGCCGTTTTTCGTACTTTCTCCAATTTCAATATATGGGGTGTCAAACGAAAGATAGTGATGAGTAGAATTCAATAAAAGTGCATTCAGGCAGCTTCGCGATATCTGCTATTGCAGTTTTTTTGAGTGGTTGGAATACTTTTGATTCCGAAATCATGCAGCTGTAAAATCATCGGAAACGGGATTCGGAAGTGCCTGAATATCAAAATCGCGCTCTTCTTGTACTCACGAACATGAAAAAAATTCAAAATCTTCACTGCAACGATATTCTGGAGTTCCTCGGAAAACGATCGGATTGCAAGGAGTGCGTTGCTGAAAAAGTGGCCGTTTTTCGTACTTTCTCCTATTTCAATATATGGGGTGTCAACGAAAGCTAGTAATGAGTAGAATTCAATAAAAGTGCATTCAGGCAGCTTCGCGATACCTGCAATTGCAGTTTTTTTGCGTGGTTTGGATACTTTTGATTGCGAAATCATGCAGCTGTAAAATCATCGGAAACGGGAGTCGGATATGCCTGAATATCAAAATCGCGCGGTTTTTGTACTCAGGAACATAACAAAATTAAAGATCTTCACTACAACGATATTCTGGAGTTCCTCGGAAAGCGATCGGATCGCAAGGAGTGCGTTGCTGGAAAAGTGGCCGTTTTTCGTACTTTCTCCAATTTCAATTTATGGGGTGTGAAACGAAAGCTATTGATGAGTAGAATTCAATAAAAGTGCATTCAGGCAGCTTCGCGATACCTGCAATTGCATTTTTTTTGCGTGGTTGGGATACTTTTGATTCCGAAATCATGCAGCTGTAAAATCATCGGAAACGGGAGTCGGAAGTACCTGAATATCAAAATCGCGCTGTTATTGTACTCAGGAACATAAAAAAATTAAAGATCTTCACTACAACGATATTCTGGAGTTCCTCGGAAAACGATCGGATCGCAAGGAGTGCGTTGCTGGAAAAGTGGCCGTTTTTCGTACTTTCTCCAATTTCAAAATATGGGGTGTAAAACGAAAGCTAGTGATGAGTAGAATTCAATAAAAGTGCATTCGGGCAGCTTCGCGATACCTGCACTTGCAGTTTTCTTGCGTGGTTGGGATACTTTTGATTTCGAAATCATGCAGCTGTAAAATCATCGGAAACGGGAGTCGGAAGTGCCTGAATATGAAAATTTCGCTGTTATTGTACTCAGGAACATAAAAAAATTAAAGATCTTCACTACAAATATATTCTGGAGTTCCTCGGAAAACGATCGGATTGCAAGGAGTGCGTTGCTGGAAAAGTGGCCGTTATTCATACTTTCTCCAATTTCAATATATGGGGTGTCAAACGAAAGCTAGTGATGAGTAGAATTCAATAAAAGTGCATTCAGGCAGCTTCGCGATACCTGCAATTGCAGTTTTTTTGCGTGGTTGGGATACTTTTGATTCCGAAATCATGCAGCTGTAAAATCATCGGAAACGGGAGTCGGAAACGCCTGAATATCAAAATCGCGCTGTTATCGTACTCAGGAACATAAAAAAATTCAAGATCTTCACTACAACGATATTCTGGAGTTCCTCGGAAAACGATCGGATAGCAAGGAGTGCGTTGCTGGAAAAGTGGCCGTTTTTCGTACTTTCTCCAATTTCAATATATGGGGTGTCAAACGAAAGCTAGTGATGAGTAGAATTCAATAAAAGTGCATTCAGGCAGCTTCGCGACACGTGCAATTGCAGTTTTTTTGCGTGGTTGGGATACTTTTGATTTGGAAATCATGCAGTTGTAAAATCATCGGAAACGGGAGTCGGAAGTGCCTGAATATAAAAATCGCGCTGTTCTTGTACTCAGGAACATAAAAAAATTCAAGATTTTACTACAACGATATCCTGGAGTTCCTCGGAAAACGATCGGATTACAAGGAGTGCGTTGCTGGGAGAGTGGCCGTTCTTCGTACTTTCTCCAATTTCAATATATGGGGCGTCAAACGAAAGCTAGTGATGAGTAGAATTCAATAAAAGTGCATTCAGGCAGCTTCGCGATACCTGCTATTGCAGATTTTTTGAGTGGTTGGGATACTTTTGATTCCGAAATCATGCAGCTGTAAATCATCGGAAACGGGAGTCGGAAGTGCCTGAATATCAAAATCGCGCTGTTATTGTATTCAGGAACATAAAAAAATTCAAGGTCTTCACGACAACGATATTCTGGAGTTCCTTGGAAAACGATCGGATAGCAAGGAGTGCGTTGCTGGAAAAGTAGCCGTTTTTCGTACTTTCTCCAATTTCAATATATGGGATGTCAAACGAAAGCTAGTGATGAGTAGAATTCAATAAAAGTGCATTCAGGCAGCTTCGCGATACCTGCAATTGCAGTTTTTTTGCATGGTTGGGATACTTTTGATTTCGAAATCATGCAGCTGTAAAATCATCGAAAACAGGATTCGAAAGTGCCTGAATATGAAAATTGCGCTGTTATTGTACTGAGGAATATAACAAAATTAAAGATCTTTACCACAACGATATCCTGGAGTTCCTCGGAAAACGATCGGATTACAAGGAGTGCGTTGCTGGGAGAGTGGCCGTTTTTCGTACTTTCTCCAATTTCAATATATGGGGTGTCAAACGAAAGCTAAGGATGAGTGGAATTCAATAAAAGTGCATTCAGGCAGCTTCGCGATACCTGCAATTGCAGTTTTTTGCGTGGTTGGGATACTTTTGATTCCGAAATCATGCAGCTGTAAAATCATCGGAAACGGGAGTCAGATATGCCTGAATATCAAAATCGCGCTGTTTTTGTACTCAGGAACATAACAAAATTCAAAATCTTCACTACAACGATATTCTAGAGTTCCTCTGAAAACGATCGGATTGCAAGGAGTGCGTTGCTGGAAAAGTAGCCGTTTTTCGTACTTTCTCCAATTTCAATATATGGGGTGTCAAACGAAAGCTAGTGATGAGTAGACTTCAATTAAAGTGCACTCAGGCAGCACCGCGGTACCTGCCATTGCAGTTTTTTGCGTGGTTGGGATACTTTTGATTCCGAAATCATGCAGCTGTAAAATCATCGGAAACGGGAGTCGGAAGTGCCTGAATATCAAAATCACGCTGTTATTGTACTCTGGAACATAAAAAAATTCAAGATCTTCACGACAACGATATTCTGGAATTCCTCGGAAAACGATCGGATAGCAAGGAGTGCGTTGCTGGAAAAGTGGCCGTTGTTCATACTTTCTCCGATTTCAATATATGGGGTGTCAAATGAATGCTAGTGATGATTAGAATTCAATAAAAGTTCATTCAGGATGCTTCGCGGTACCTGCAATCGCAATTTTTTTTGCGTTGTTGAGATGCTTTTGATACGGAAGTCATGCAGCTGTAAAATCATCGGAAATGGGAGTCGGAAGTGCCTGAATATGAAAATCGTGATGTTATTGTACTCAGGAACATAAAAAATTCAAGATCTTCACTACAACGATATTCTGGAGTTCCTCGGAAAACGATCGGATTGCAAGGAGTGCGTTGCTGAAAAAGTGGCCGTTTTTCGTTATTTCTCCAATTTCAATATATGGGGTGTCAAACGAAAGCTAGTGATGAGTTACATTCAATAAAAGTGCATTCAGGCAGCTTCGCGATACCTGCAATTGCAGTTTTTTTGCGTGGTTGGGATACTTTTGATTTCGAAATCATGCAGCTGTAAAATCATCGGAAGCGGGAGTCGGAAGTGCCTGAATATCAAAATCGCGCTGTTATTGTACTCAGGAACATAAAAAAATTAAAGATCTTCACGACAACGATATTCTGGAGTTCCTCGGAAAACGATCGGATTGCAAGGAGTGCGTTGCTGGAAAAGTGGCCGTTTTTCATACTTTCTCCAATTTTAATATATGGGGTGTCAAACGAAAGCTAATGATGAGTAGAATTCAATAAAAGTGCATTCAGGCAGCTTCGCGATACCTGCAATTGCAGTTTTTTTGCGTGGTTGGGATACTTTTGATTCCGAAATCATGCAGCTGTAAAATCATCGGAAACGGGTGTCGGAAGTGCCTGAATATCCAAATCGCGATGTTATTGTACTCAGGAACATAAAAAAATTCAAGATCTTCACTAAAAAGATATTCTGAAGTTCCTCGGAAAACGATCGGATTGCAAGGAGTACGTTGCTGAAAAGTGGCCGTTGTTCGTACTTTCTCCAATTTAAATATATGGGGTGTCAAACGAAAGCTAGTGATGAGAAGAATTCAATAAAAGTGCATTCAGGCAGCTTCGCGATACCTGCAATTGCAGTTTTTTTGCGTGGTTGGGATACTTTTGATTCCGAAATCATGCAGCTGTAAAATCATCGGAAACGGGAGTCGGAAGTGCCTGAATATCAAAATCGCGATGTTATTGTACTCAGGAACATAAAAAAATTCAAGATCTTCACTACAACGATATTCTGGAGTTCCTCGGAAAACCATCGGATTGCAAGGAGTGCGTTGCTGGGAAAGTGGCCGTTTTTCATACTTTCTCCAATTTAAATATATGGGGTGTCAAACGAAAGCTAGTGATGAGTAGAATTCAATAAAAGTGCATTCAGGCAGCTTCGCGATACCTGCAATTGCAGTTTTTTTGCGTGGTTGGGATACTTTTGATTTCGAAATCACGCAGCTATAAAATCATCGGAAACGGGAGTCGGAAGTGCCTGAATATGAAAATTGCGCTGTTATTGTACTCAGGAACATAAAAAAATTCAAGATCTTCACTACAACGATATTCTTGAGTTCCTCGGAAAATGATCGGATTGCAAGGAATGCGTTGCTGGAAAAGTGGCCGTTTTTCGTACTTTCTCCAATTTCAATATATGGGGTGTCAAACGAAAGCTAGTGATGAGTTACATTCAATAAAAGTGCATTCAGGCAGCTTCGCGATACCTGCAATTGCAGTTTTTTTGCGTGGTTGGGATACTTTTGATTTCGAAATCATGCAGCTGTAAAATCATCGGAAACGGGAGTCGGAAGTGCCTGAATATCAAAATCGCGCTGTTATTGTACTCAGGAACATAAAAAAATTAAAGATCTTCACGACAACGATATTCTGGAGTTCCTCGGAAAACGATCGGATTGCAAGGAGTGCGTTGCTGGAAAAGTGGCCGTTTTTCATACTTTCTCCAATTTTAATATATGGGGTGTCAAACGAAAGCTAATGATGAGTAGAATTCAATAAAAGTGCATTCAGGCAGCTTCGCGATACCTGCAATTGCAGTTTTTTTGCGTTGTTGGGATACTTTCGATTCCGAAATCATGCAGCTGTAAAATCATCGGAAACGGGAGTTGGTAATGCCCGAATATCAAAATCGTGCTGTTATCGTACTCAGGAGCATGAAAACATTTGATCTTCACTACAACGATATTCTGGAGTTCCTCGGAAAACGATCGGATTGCAAGGAGTGCGTTGCTGGAAAAGTGGCCGTTTTTCGTACTTTCTCCAATTTGAATATATGGGGTGGCAACTGAAAGCTAGTGATGAGTAGAATTCAATAAAAGTGCATTCAGGCAGCTTCGTGATACCTGCAATTGCAGTTTTTTTGCGTGGTTGGGATACTTTTGATTCCGAAATCATGCAGCTGTAAAATCATCGACAACGGGAGTCGGAAGTGCCTGAATATCCAAATCGCGATATTATTGTCCTCAGGAACATAAAAAAATCCAAGGTCTTCACGACAACGATATTCTGGAGTTCCTCGGAAAACGATCGGATTGCAAGGAGTGCGTTGCTGGAAAAGTGGCCGTTTTTCGTACTTTCTCCAATTTAAATATATGGGGTGTCAAACGAAAGCTAGTGATGAGTAGAATTCAATAAAAGTGCATTCAGGCAGCTTCGCGATACCTGCAATTGCAGTTTTTTTGCGTTGTTGGGATACTTTCGATTCCGAAATCATGCAGCTGTAAAATCATCGGAAACGGGAGTTGGTAATGCCCGAATATCAAAATCGTGCTGTTATCGTACTCAGGAGCATGAAAACATTTGATCTTCACTACAACGATATTCTGGAGTTCCTCGGAAAACGATCGGATTGCAAGGAGTGCGTTGCTGGAAAAGTGGCCGTTTTTCGTACTTTCTCCAATTTGAATATATGGGGTGGCAACTGAAAGCTAGTGATGAGTAGAATTCAATAAAAGTGCATTCAGGCAGCTTCGTGATACCTGCAATTGCAGTTTTTTTGCGTGGTTGGGATACTTTTGATTCCGAAATCATGCAGCTGTAAAATCATCGACAACGGGAGTCGGAAGTGCCTGAATATCAAAATCGCGATGTTATTGTACTCAGGAACATAAAAAAATTCAAGATCTTCACTACAACGATATTCTGGAGTTCCTCGGAAAACCATCGGATTGCAAGGAGTGCGTTGCTGGGAAAGTGGCCGTTGTTCATACTTTCTCCAATTTCAATATATGGGGTGTCAAATGAAAGCTTGTGATGAGTAGAATTCAATAAAAGTTCATTCAGGCAGCTTCGCGGTACCTGCAATTGCAGTTTTTTTTGCGTGGCTGAGATGCTTTTGATACGGAAGTCATGCAGCTGTAAAATCATCGGAAATGGGATTCGGAAGTGCCTGAATATGAAAATTGCGCTGTTATTGTACTCAGGAACATAAGACAAGTTGGGTAAACAGACCTACGCTCATGTCAGAAGGGTTTTGTATTCAATTTTCAAAATGCAGTCACCAGATTGAATAAAGTCAAGAAGCATGTCGATGACAATTTTATTGGAGAAAATATGAAATTCGAAGATCATACTATTATTAACAAAGTTGAACGAATTTCGACTTCTGAGGTTTTTATTATTGTTATACTCATATATATCTCCCTTGATAATTATTTCAGATGTCCATTCGTGAGGGAGGAAACCACATTTTTGATGTATTTCGCCCCTGTGCCTCACTGAAGCAAAAACTGACAGTTTAAGAACTGTTTTGAAAAGCTCCCATGAAAACTTTCATTTCATACTCATATCGGCTACGTTTGAGGAAATTTTTTTTTCAGGGACTACTCTCCTGTACTGTTATCACCGATTAATGGCCAATTTTTTCGAATCCTAGAGTTGTTACTAAGCCCTTTTGCTAGAAGCTCTCTCCCACCTCCTTGACTTGTTCCACTTATGAGTATTAATTGTAGGTACTCATCTTCAGTCATTCATTAAATTGAATCAAGTGTTCAAAGCATGCACCTTAAACGTTGAAGTTGGGAAAAATAACTCAAAATTATTCAATCTTCGCATTTAAAACAGCCACTTTTTTGTTTTACGATTACTGATACCACTAGCTGAACCGATTCTCAAATATATTCATGACATCTATCATTTCTGAAATTTTCATGCAAATCCATGCAAAACTGTAGTGTCTGAGTCGGTAAAAAGCGCATGTTGTTCCATAGCCATATGTTGCCATAGTAATACATTCAGCGCATATTGTTCCATAGTACTACAGGAAAATTCAAACCGCTATAACTTCGCTAAATATAATTCAAACTTTATGAAACTTACAGGGTAAGTCAGTCCTGTAAATAGTCATCTGTGTACTGAATTTCGTTGAATTTTTGGGTAACGTTAACATTTTATTCAAGAAATCATAAAATCGATAAATCATACTATTACTAACAAAGTTGAGTGAATTGCGACTTCTCACGTATTTGTTGATGTTGTACTCATCAAGGCCTCCATTCTTGATTTTTTTCAGATTTTTCGGATCACAGGTGTCCAATCGCGAGGGGGGGACACAAATTTCTCGTGTATTTCCCCTCCCTGTGCGCCCCACGAAGCAAACTTTGCCATTTTAAGACCTGTTTTGAAAAGTTCTCATTGAGACCTTTCATTTGATACCCATATTGGCTATCTTCGAAGAATTTTTTTTTTCGGGGGATCACTCCCCTATATGGGGAGACCCCCCTTAAATACCTTATAAAAATTTTTTGTGTTTGAATTTGAAGAGAGCACCACTTTACACCTATATACAAATTTTGATGCTTCTAGCATAAGTAGTTTCCGAGAAAAACTGCTGTGACACACGGACGGACGGACGGACAGACAGACAGACGGACAGACGGACAGACAGGAAGCGATTTTAGAAGGGTTTTGTAAAATTATTTTACAAAACCCCAATAAAAGATCTTCACTACAACGAAATTCTGGAGTTCCTCGGAAAACGATCGGATTGCAACTAGTGCGTTGCTGGAAAAGTGGCCGTTCTTCATACTTTCTCCAATTTCAATATATGGGGTGTCAACCGAAAGCTAGTGATGAGTAGAATTCAATAAAAGTGCATTCAGGCGGCTTCGCGATACCTGCAATTGCAGTTTTTTTGCGTGGTTGGGATACTTTTGATTCCGAAATTATGCAGCTGTAAAATCATCGGAAACGGGAGTCGGAAATGCCTGAATATCAAAATCGCGCTGTTATCGTACTCAGGAACATAAAAAAATTCAAGATCTTCACTACAACGATATTCTGGAGTTCCTCGGGAAACGATCGGATTGCAAGGAGTGCGTTGCTGGAAAAGTGGCCGTTTTTCGTACTTTCTTCAATTTAAATATATGGGGTGTCAAACGAAAGCTAGTGATGAGTAGAATTCAATAAAAGTGCATTCAGGGAGCTTCGCGATACCTGCAATTGCAGTTTTTTCGTGGTTGGGATACTTTTGATTTCGAAATCATGCAGCTGTAAAATCATCGGAAACGGGAGTCGGAAATGCCTGAATATTAAAATCGCGATGTTATCGTACTCAGGAACATAAAAAAATTCATGATCTTCACGACAACGATATTCTGGAGTTCCTCGGAAAACGATCGGATTGCAAGGAGTGCGTTGCTGAAAAGTGGCCGTTTTTCGTACTTTCTCCAATTTCAATATATGGGGTGTCAAACGAAAGCTAGTGATGAGTAGAATTCAATAAAAGTGCATTCAGGCAGCTTCGCAATACCTGCATATGCAGTTTTTTTGCGTGGTTGGGATACTTTTGATTCCGAAATCGTGCAGCTGTAAAATCATCGGAAACGGGAGTCGGAAATGCCTGAATATCAAAATCGCACTGTTTTTGTACTCAGGAACATGAAAAAATTCAAGATCTTCACTACAACGATATTCTGGAGTTCCTCGGAAAACGATCGGATAGCAAGGAGTGCGTTGCTGGGAAAGTGGCCGTTTTTCGTACTTTCTCCAATTCCAATATATGGGGTGTCAAACGAAAGCTAGTGATGAGTAGAATTCAATAAAAGTGCATTCAGGCAGCTTCGCGATACCTGCAATTGCATTTTTTTGCGTGGTTGGGATACTTTTGATTCCGAAATCATGCAGCTGTAAAATCATCGGAAACGGGAGTCGGAAATGCCTGAATATCAAAACCGCGCTGTTATCGTACTCAGGACCATAAAAAAATTAAAGATCTTCACTACAACGATATTCTGGAGTTCCTCGGAAAACGATCGGATTGCAAGGAGTGCGTTGCTGAAAAAGTGGCCGTTTTTCGTACTTTCTCCAATTTCAATATATGGGGTGTCAAACGAAAGCTAGTGAAGAGTAGAATTCAATAAAAGTGCATTCAGGCGGCTTCGCGATACCTGCAATTGCAGTTTTTTTGCGTGGTTGGGATACTTTTGATTCCGAAATCATGCAGCTGTAAAATCATCGGAAACGGGAGTCGGAAATGCCTGAATATGAAAATCATGATGTTATCGTACTCAGGAACATAAAAAAATTCATGATCTTCACGACAACGATATTCTGGAGTTCCTCGGAAAACGATCGGATAGCAAGGAGTGCGTTGCTGGAAAAGTGGCAGTTTTTCGTACTTTCTCCAATTTCAATATATGGGGTGTCAAACGAAAGCTAGTGATGAGTAGAATGCAATAAAAGTGCATTCAGGCAGCTTTGCGGTTCCTGCAATTGCAGTTTTTTTGCGTGGTTGGGATACTTTTGATTCCGAAATCATGCAGCTGTAAAATCATCGGAAACGGGAGTCGGAAGTGCCTGAATATCAAAATTGCGATGTTATTGTACTTAGGAACATAAAAATATTCAAGATCTTCACTACAACGATATTCTGGAGTTCATCGGAAAACGATCGGATTGCAAGGAGTGCGTTGCTGGAAAAGATGCCGTTGTTCGTACTTTCTCCAATTCCAATATATGGGGTGTCAAACGAAAGCTAGTGATGAGTAGAATTCAATAAAAGTGCATTCAGGCAGCTTCGCGATACCTGCAATTGCAGTTTTTTTGCGTGGTTGGGATACTTTTGATTCCGAAATCGTGCAGCTGTAAAATCATCGGAAACGGGAGTCGGAAGTGCCTGAATATCAAAATCGCGCTGTTATTGTACTGAGGAATATAAAAAAATTAAATATCTTCACTACAACAATATTCTGGAATTCCTCGGAAAACGATCGGATTGCAAGGAGTACGTTTCTGGAAAAGTGGCCGTTTTTGGCACCTTCTCCTATTTCAATATATGGGGTGTCAAACGAAAGCTAGTGATGAGTAGAATTCAATAAAAGTGCATTCAGGCAGCTTCGCGATACCTGCAATTGCAGTTTTTTTGCGTGGTTTGGATACTTTCGATTTCGAAATCATGCAGCTGTAAAATCATCGAAAACAGGAGTCGAAAGTGCCTGAATATGAAAATTGCGCTGTTATTGTACTCAGGAACATAAAAAAATTAAAGATCTTCACGACAACGATATTTTGGAGTTCCTCGGAAAACGATCGTCGCTGGGAGAGTGGCCGTTTTTCATACTTACTCCAATTTCAATATATGGGGTGTCAAACGAAAGCTAATGATGAGTAGAATTCAATAAAAGTGCATTCAGGCAGCTTCGCGATACCTGCAATTGCAGTTTTTTTGCGTGGTTGGGATACTTTTGATTCCGAAATCATGCAGCTGTAAAATCATCGGAAATGGGAGTCGGAAGTGCCTAGATATCAAAACCACGCTGTTGTCGTACTTAGGAATATTAAAAAAAAACTTTGAGAAAAAAAAAGAAAACCGACTTCGAAGTGCCCTAAAAAGGATGAAATAAATTTTATGGAAGCGGTGCCATATCATGTTTTCCCCCAATCTTTTGTGGTAGTGCAGATGTTGGAAGTATTTATGTTGAAATGGGGAAATTGATTTGGCACCGCTTCCATAAAATTTATTTCATCCTTTTTAGGGCACTTCGGAGTCGGTTTTCTTTTTTTTTCTAAAAGTTTTTTATTTCACCCTTTTTAGTGGCAAATTTTTTCATTTCAAGCCATTCAAAACTCAGTTTCTTGAAAACACTGTAGCATGTACTTGTAAATTAAAATATAACTTTTTACTGGAATGCAAAAACCACAACGGCTAAAATCTGCAGCGTTCATAGGAATCGAATATAATTCTGGTATATTTAATACATGATCTCATCAACGTCTACCTTGATTTTAGATTTCATAAAATCCAATATGGATTGTAGCTTTGAGAAATTTTCGAATCTCGAACTGTGCCTAGTCGCCATTTTTATATTCTGATCGGACTCTGAAGTGCTTTTTTATCGTTCAACTTTTTTCGACCTTTCAGCGGCCGCCATTTTGTTTCGAATTGTACCACTTTGAATTTTTTATTGTGATATTTATCACACAATTGAATAAATTCTTTTACCAGTTTTGGTACAAACCGGAGCTATACTATGATCAGAACAGAAATATTTCAGAAAATTTGGCGAAAATCGAAGCAAAGTTGCGACCTCCAGACACAAATTTTTTATATCTTATTTATATGCAACCACACACACACACACACACACACACACACACACACACACACACACACACACACACACACACACACACATATATCTATATATATATATACTTATATATATAAATATCTATATATATATATATATATATATATATTTATATATATATATATATATATATATATATATATATATATATATATATATATATATATATATATATATATAATATACATAAACATATATATATATATATATATATATACATCTACACATATATATAAATATATATACACATCTATACACATATATATTATATACATGCATATATGTACATACATATATATATATATATATATATATATATATGTATATATATATATATATATATATATATATATATATATATATATATATCTATATATATATATATATATATATATATATATATATATATATATCTATATATATATATATATACACATCTATGCACTTATATATTATGTACATACATATATGTACATACATCTATATATATATATACATATACACACATATATATATATATATATATATATATATATATATATATATATATATATATATATATATATATATATATACATACATATATATACATATACACACATCTATACACATATATATTACATACAGACATATATGTACATACATCTGTGTATATATATATATATATATATATATATATATATATATATATATATATATATGCATATATATACATATATATACATATATATATACACATCTATTTTTTTTTTTTTTTTTGTGGTAGGGAGGTGAAGGCATTTATGCCCGCCGAGTCTGGCAGTGTGGGACTCCCATGGAGGATACCTTTGGACTACCCACTAAACACCTCCCCTGTCAATCTGAGAACCTAGCCTGGAACCGTTTGACACATTACTTCGGGCCAGGTCTCGTTTTGTTACGCCGTGGGGCACCTTCAAGCTGGGGAGTCCCTTTCCTAGCGGGAGGGGAGGGGGGAAGAGGAATTGCCAGAAGAGCGATCCCCCAGCCCCAGTGCCTCCGGCTGTTGTGAGTCCCTTTTATATTTCAGGACTGCCCGAGCATAATGTGCCACCTGGTTCCATTTGTCAACCGATTCGAGCATCACCGCAACTATATTATCCGGGGTGAGCTCTCCCGTCTCCCTGTAGAGTTCCCTTCGCAGCCTGGCCCATTTGGTACACGCAAAAAATGTGTGACAGGCATTGTCCTCCTCTCCTGGGCAAAACCGACAATCGGGAGACCGTGACTTGCCGATCTTGTGCAGGTTAGACTGAAAACACCCGTGCCCGCTCAAAAGCTGGGTCAGATAGAAGTCAGCCTCACCATGCCTTCGATTTAGCCACGGTCTCATATCCGGGATAAGGCGCGCAGTCCACCTTCCCTTCGTGCAATTCCTCCAAGACTGCTGCCAATCGTTGAGCGAGCGTTGTCTCTCCTCGCGGATAACCATCTCCCTCGCATCCTCGTTTCGGCGCAGGTAAATAGCGTGGCGCTCTCTAGCAAGGAGGGCGACAGGTATCACGCCTGCAATCACTCTCACCGCCGAGTCGGAGACTGTTGGATACGAAGATGCAATTCTCAGTGCTCCTCTTCTCTGTACCTGTGCCAATCGTTTTCGGTACACCTCCTTGCTGAGAGCGTCGCCCCATACCTCTGCTCCGTACAGTAGCACTGACCCTACAGCACTCATCAAGAGGCGTCTTCTTGATGGGCTGGGTCCCCCTACGCTGGCCATAAGTCGACTCAGGGCCGATATTCCCGAAGCAGCCTTCTCAGCCGTTGCCCTGATTTGCTCAGAGAAACTCATCTTCGAGTCGATTAGTAGCCCCAGGTACTTCACCGCTGGCTTCGATTCGATCTGTATATCTCCAATACTGATCATCCTTACTCTAGGGATTCTCTTTTTTGTCAAGATGACCACTTCGGTTTTCTCCAGTGCTAAACTGAGCCCGCGAGCAGTCATCCAGTCCCTCACTCGGCGCATTAGCATACCTAGCCTAAGTTGCGCTTGTTCAACGGTGCGTCCGGCGACCAGAGCCGCAACATCATCCGCATAGCCGACCAAGCGCGACTCATCTGGCATCTCAAGTCTCAGTAGCCCGTCGTAAGACACGTTCCACAGGTCCGGACCAAGGATAGATCCCTGGGCAACACCCGATGTAATTTCCATCCTTCGTTGGCCCTGTGTCGTGTCGTAGAGCAGGCTTCGGTCCTTAAGGTAGTTCCTCAAAAGCCGCATTAGATATTCTGGAACTTGAAAAGAGTTTTCCAGCGTATCCAGAATATCCACCCATCTAGCGGAGTTGAAGGCATTCCTGACGTCGAGTGTCACCAACAGGACGATCCGTCGCTTGGTGCGACTATATGCCTCTGCCTTTTGGACCGCGTTCACCACCTCTGCAATCGCATCTATGGTAGAGCGTCCTGCTCTCAAGCCGTACTGCCGAGGAGATAGGTCCCCAGCAGCACGAATCGCGTCAGTGAGTCTTCCCTTGATGAGTTTCTCTAGCACTTTCCCAGCCGTGTCTAGCATGCATAACGGGCGGTATGCAGACGGCGATTCGGGATTTCCCTTCCCCTTGCTGTCCAGCACGAGCCTCGCCACCTTCCATCGTACCGGGAAAACCCCGTCCCGTAGGCAAGCGTTGAATGTGCTGAGCAGCAAGTCAGGACAATGGTGATAGACGAGCTGCAAAACCTCAGCTGGAACACCATCTGGACCTGGAGCCTTCCTCGGTTTCAGGGAGAGGACTGCCTCCTCCAGTTCCAGCTGTGTGAAGAGTGGGCACTCGACTGCTGTTACACCATGGACAGCGTCAACACGGACGGGATGGGCGGGGAAGAGTCCCCGCACTATCGCGTCCATCTTTTCCGCGTCATGTATACAAGGCTTCCGTAGGGCGCCAAGTTTCCCCATGACCAGCTTGTAGCCAAGGCCCCACGGATCCCTATTTACATCGTCCACGAGGTCTTGCCAGCATCGGGCCTTGCTCTTGTTAATAAGCCTGCGAAGATATTTCCTGCCGGACCTGTATGCTGCTAGCCTAGTGTCTGCCGCCTCCCGTGTTCGCGCCCGCTGGGCCTCTCGCCGAAGTTTGTGACACTCGCTTCTTTGTTCGGCGATCTCGTTTGACCACCAGTATACTGGAGGCTTACCATGTCGGGGTCTCCGGCGGGGCATGGAAGACTCGCAAGCAGCTATGATGGTACTCATAGTTGAGTTCACCAAGTCCTTGGCTGTAGGCCCTCCACTCCCTGGCGGAGCTCCCAGCAACGGTGCGCCTGCCGTAAGCGCGTCAGTGAACTTCTCAACGTCCATCCTCCCAGTCCTCCATCCGAGGATTGAAGTTTGGGCATATGCACGCAGAGTGGCACTGTCGTGAACCTCAACAGCTATATACTGGTGATCACTAGCCGAGTAGTCCTCTAGTACTCGCCAGTTGTGTACTCTAGGTACCAGGGACTCCGAAGCGAGTGTCACATCGGGTATGGTTCCTACGCAACCCCAGCGGCGGAAAGTAGGGGTGTTACCAGTATTTAGGACAAAAAGCGCTGTTCTGGCCGCCATGTCCAAGATTTGCTTTCCCCTTGGGTCGGATTGTGGCATACCCCATTTGATGGCTCTAGCGTTGAAGTCTCCCCCGACCAGCATGTGGCCCTCTGTGTTCGAGACAGCGTCCTCCAGGGCATCGAGTTTGGTTCGAAAGGATCGCATTGCCTCGTTAGGCGTCAGATAAACACTGAAATATGTTATCCCTGAACACCGCACCCACACAAAACCATCCCCGCGTCCATGGCCCTGCACCTGAAGGCGGGCGCTGTCTCGAACCCAGATGGCCGAGCTACCAGTTTTGTCAGGGTACCACGCTTGCGAGTCCTTGTTATGATGTTGCTCGCTCAGCAACAGGAGGTCAGCTTTCTTATCCCTCGCAAACTGCTCAAGTAGGTCCTGGGCGTTTGTGCTTCGGTGCAAATTGACCTGCAGGATACGGATCATTTGAGTATCGATTTGGCACATCTATACACATATATATTACATGCATACATCTGTACATATATATATGTATATATATATATATATATATATATATATATATATATATATATATATATATATATATATATATATATATATATATATATGTTTATATATATATATATATATATATATATATATATATATATATATATGTTTATATATATATATATATATATATATATATATATATATATATATATATATATATATATATATATATATATATATATATATATATAGATATATAGATATATATATATACATATATTTATATATATATATCTATATATATGTATCGACATATGTATTTATATATGTGAACATAAAGTTCACTTTTATTCGATACCCATTGCCTTCGTTTTCAGTTAACTATGGCACCTAATTTTCATGAAATATTTAAGATAATTATACCCTATAGTTCAATGAAAACTCGGCTATGCATTTTCATCTTCATCTGTAAATTTATGACCAATTATAGAAGGAAAATTATTTCTTTTTAGGTTGCGATTATCGCCGGTGTTTAGTATGGAAATTACTAATTTTAGATTTCTGGGCATATGTTATAATGTATAATATTAACTGGAAAGTAACGAATCAACTCTATTATTTGCAATCGCTCAGCCTTTATTATTTCTTCGGGGAATTTTATAAATCCTATGTGTAACGTTTACATCTAAGGATGTAAGAAGGATCCTTTACGAAGCTCGTCGGTAAGCAAAGAATGAATTCCGAAGAGAAAAGCATCCTGAAATGTTCCCTCTCACCCTCTCTAATTTATTGGTTGTTTCCGGTAGAAATTATTGATTAACATGTACCGTTTATACAGAAAATTTAGGATACTGAACATTTTTAACATCCGTCACCAAAGGACTCGGTATCTCCAACAAATCCTTGAAGAGTGCTAACTGATTGGCACTTTTCGTGTGAAAAATTATTTAAATTCAATTTCTCGACATCAATGTATCATATTGAACTGTTAATATCTACAGAGTCCTTGAAAGGATTACAATTCTGTTCCGATACATTTTAGGTCAATATGTTGTCCTTCATTTGAAATCCCTACGATCAAAATTTTTACACCCGTCGATCAGTTATGCTGAAAAATCCGGGTGAAAGTCGGAAATTTTTTAGTTTTAACGGAAAAAGTCCTTTACCGTTACTTGAATTTCTTATCCTTTAAACGGGACCTAACTGGAAGAAAGACGTATTATTTGCCAAAAACAGGAGCCTTCTATCTATCTCCGTTTAAAAGTTATGCGTGAACATACAAAAAAAAAAAAACCAAAAAATAAAATATACGCAATGAATTGATAACCTTCTTTCTTTTGGAAGTCGGTTAAAAATTAAAGAACTTCACTACAACGATATTTTGGAGTTCCTCGGAAAACGATCGGATTGCAAGGAGTACGTTGCTGGAAAAGTGGCCGTTTTTCATACTTTCTCCAATTTCAATATATGGGGTGTCAAACGAAAGCTAGTGATGAGTAGAATTCAATAAAAGTGCATTCAGGCAGCTTCGCGGTACCTGCAATTGCAGTTTTTTGCGTGGTTGGGATACTTTTGATTCCGAAATCATGCAGGTGTAAAATCATCGGAAACGGGAGTCGGAAGTGCCTGAATATCAAAATCGCGCTGTTATTGTACTCAGGAACATAAAAAAATTTGATCTTCACTACAACGATATTCTGGACTTCCTCGGAAAACGATCGGATTGCAAGGAGTGCGTTGCTGGAAAAGTGGCCGTTTTTCGTACTTTCTCCAATTTGAATATATGGGGTGTCAAACGAAAGCTAGTGATGAGTAGAATTCAATAAAAGTGCATTCAGGCAGCTTCGCGATACCTGCAATTGCAGTTTTTTTGCGTGGTTGGGATACTTTTGATTTCGAAATCATGCAGCTGTAAAATCATCGGAAACGGGAGTCGGAAGTGCCTGAATAAGAAAATTGCGCTGTTATTGTACTCAGGAACATAAAAAAAATAAAGATCTTCAAGACAACGATATTCTGGAGTTCCTCGGAAAACGATCGGATTGCAAGGAGTGTGTTGCTGGAAAAGTGGCCGTTTTTCGTACTTTCTCCAATTTAAACATATGGGGTGTCAAACGAAAGCTAGTGATGAGTAGAATTCAATAAAAGTGCATTCAGGCAGCTTCGCGATACGTGCAATTGCAGTTTTTTTTGCGTGGTTGGGATACTTTTGATTCTGAAACCATGCAGCTGTAAAATCATCGGAAACGGGAGTCGGAAATGCCCGAATATCAAAATCGTGCTGCTATCGTACTCAGGAACATAAAAAAATTTGATCTTCACTACAACGATATTCTCGAGTTCCTCGGAAAACGATCGGATTGCAAGGAGTGCGTTGCTGAAAAAGTGGCCGTTTTTCGTACTTTCTCCTATTTCAATATATGGGGTGTCAAACGAAACCTACTGATGAGTAGAACTCAATAAAAGTGCATTCAGGCAGCTTCGCGATACCTGCAATTGCAGTTTTTTTGCGTGGTTGGGATACTTTTGATTCCGAAATCATGCAGCTGTAAAATCATCGGAAACGGGAGTCGGACGCGCCTGAATATCAAAATCGCACTGTTTTTGTACTCAGGAACATAAAAAAATTAAAGATCTTCACTACAACGATATTCTGGAGTTCCACGGAAAACGATCGGATAGCAAGGAGTGCGTTGCTGGAAAAGTGGCCGTTTTTCGTACTTTCTCCAATTCCAATATATGGGGTGTCAAACGAAAGCTAGTGATGAGTAGAATTTAATAAAAGTGCATTCAGGCAGCTTCGCGATACCTGCAATTGCATTTTTTTGCGTGGTTGGGATACTTTTGATTCCGAAATCATGCAGCTGTAAAATCATCGGAAACGGGAGTCGGAAGTGCCTGAATATCAAAATCGCGCTGTTATCGTACTCAGGACCATAAAAAAATTCAAGATCTTCACTACAACGATATTCTGGAGTTCCTCGGAAAACGATCGGATTGCAAGGAGTGCGTTGCTGGAAAAGTGGCCGTTTTTCGTACTTTCTCCAATTTCAATATATGGGGTGTCAAACGAAAGCTAGTGATGAGTAGAATTCAATAAAAGTGCATTCAGGCGGCATCGCGATACCTGCAATCGCAGTTTTTTTGCGTGGTTGGGATACTTTTGATTCCGAAATCATGCAGCTGTAAAATCATCGGAAACGGGAGTCGGAAATGCCTGAATATGAAAATCGCGATGTTATCGTACTCAGGAACATAAAAAAATTCATGATCTTCACGACAACGATATTCTGGAGTTCCTCGGAAAACGATCGGATAGCAAGGAGTGCGTTGCTGAAAAAGTGGCCGTTTCTCGTACTTTCTCCAATTTCAATATATGGGGTGTCAAACGCAAGCTAGTGATGAGTAGAATTCAATAAAAGTGCATTCAGGCAGCTTCGCGATACCTGCAATTGCAGTTTTTTTGCGTGGTTGGGACACTTTCGATTTCGAAATTATGCAGCTGTAAAATCATCGAAAACAGGAGTGGAAAGTGCCTGAATATGAATATTGCGCTGTTATTGTACTCAGGAACATAAAAAAATTCAAGATCTTCACTACAACTATATTCTGGAGTTCCTCGGAAAACGATCGGATTGCAAGGAGTGCGTTGCTGGAAAAGTGGCTGTTTTTCATACTTTCTCCAATTTAAATATATGGGGTGTCAAACGAAAGCTAGTGATGAGTAGAATTCAATAAAAGTGCATTCAGGCAGCTTCGCGATATCTGCAATTGCAGTTTTTTTGCGAAATCATGCAGCTATAAAATCATCGGAAACGGGAGTCGGAAGTGCCTGAATATGAAAATTGCGCTGTTATTGTACTCAGGAACATAAAAAAATTAAAGATCTTCACTACAACGATATTCTGGAGTTCCTCGGAAAATGATCGGATTGCAAGTGGCCGTTTTTCGTTCTTTCTCCAATTTCAATATATGGGGTGTCAAACGAAAGTTAGTGATGACTAGAATTCAATAAAAGTGCATTCAGGCAGCTTCGCGATACCTGCAATTGCAGTTTTTTTGCGTGGTTGGGATACTTTTGATTTTGAAATCATGCAGCTGTAAAATCATCGGATCATCATCATTCAGGCAGCTTCGCGGTACCTGCAATCGCAGTTTTTTTTGCGTGGTTGAGATGCTTTTGATACGGAAGTCATGCAGCTGTAAAATCATCGGAAATGGGAGTCGGAAGTGCCTGAATATGAAAATCGCGCTGTTATTGTACTCAGGAATATAAGACAAGTTGGGTAAACAGACCTACGCTCATATCAGAAGGGTTTTGTATTCAATTTTCAAAATGCAGTCACCAGATTGAATAAAGTCAAGAAGCATGTCGATGACGATTTTATTGGAGAAAATATGAAATTCGAAGATCATACTATTATTAACAAAGTTGAACAAATTTCGACTTCTGAGGTTTTTGTTATTGTTATACTCATATATATCTCCCTTGATAATTATTTCAGATGTCCATTCGTGAGGGAGGAAACCACATTTTTCATGTATTTTGCCCCTGTGCCCCACTGAAGCAAAAGCTGACAGTTTAAGAACTGTTTTGAAAAGCTCCCATGAAAACTTTCATTTCATACTCATATCGGCTACGTTTGAGGAAATTTTTTTTTCAGGGACCACTCTCCTGTACTGTTATCACCGATTAATGGCCAATTTTTTCGAATCCTAGAGTTGTTACAAAGCCCTTTTGCTAGAAGCTCTCTCCCACCTCCTTGACTTGTTCCACTTATGAGTATTAATTGTAGGTACTCATCTTCAGTCATTCATTAAATTGAATCAAGTGTTCAAAGCATGCACCTTAAACGTTGAAGTTGGGAAAAATAACTCAAAATTATTCAATCTTCGCATTTAAAACAGCCACTATTTTGTTTTACGATTACTGATACCACTAGCTGAACCGATTCTCAAATATATTCATGACATCTATCATTTCTGAAATTTTCATGCAAATCCATGCAAAACTGTAGTGTCTGAGT
Organism: Odontomyia ornata; assembly: GCA_963969285.1. NCBI lineage: Eukaryota > Metazoa > Arthropoda > Insecta > Diptera > Stratiomyidae > Odontomyia > Odontomyia ornata. Next base: position 65,016,759 of record OZ017743.1, on the reverse strand, counting down.
CGGTAAAAAGCGCATGTTGTTCCATAGCCATATGTTGCCATAGTAATACATTCAGCGCATATTGTTCCATAGTAATACAGGAAAATTCAAACCGCTATAACTTCACTAAATATAATTCAAACTTTATGAAACTTACAGGGTAAGTCAGTCCTCTAAATAGTCATCTGTGTACTGAATTTCGTTGAATTTTAGGGTACCGTTAAGTTTTTATTCAAGAAATCATAAAATCGATAAATCATACTATTACTAACAAAGTTGAGTGAATTGCGACTTCTCACGTATTTGTTGATGTTGTACTCATCAAGGCCTCCATTCTTGATTTTTTTCAGATTTTTCGGATCACAGGTGTCCAATCGCGAGGGGGGGGGACACAAATTTCTCGTGTATTTCCCCTCCCTGTGCGCCCCACGAAGCAAACTTTGCCATTTTAAGACCTGTTTTGAAAAGTTCTCATTGAGACCTTTCATTTGATACCCATATTGGCTATCTTCGATGAATTTTTTTTTTTCGGGGGATCACTCCCCTATATGGGGAGACCCCCCTTAAATACCTTATAAAATTTTTTTGTCGTTGAATTTGAAGAGAGCACCACTTTACACCTATATACAAATTTTGATGCTTCTAGCATAAGTAGTTTCCCAAAAAAACTGCTGTGACACACGGACGGACGGACGGACCAACGGACGGACGGACGGACGGACAAACCGACAGACGGACAGACGGACAGACAGGACGCGATTTTAGAAGGGTTTTGTTAAAATTATTTTACAAAACCCTAATTAAAGATCTTCACTAGAACGATATTCTGGAGTTCCTCGGAAAACGATCGGATTGCAAGGAGTGCGTTGCTGGAAAAGTGGCCGTTCTTCATACTTTCTCCAATTTCAATATATGGGGTGTCAAACGAAAGCTAGTGATGAGTAGAATTCAATAAAGGTGCATTCAGGCGGCTTCGCGATACCTGCGATTGCAGTTTTTTTGCGTGGTTGGGATACTTTTGATTCCGAAATCATGCAGCTGTAAAATCATCGGAAACGGGAGTCGGAAATGCCTGAATATCAAAATCGCGATGTTATCGTACTCAGGAACATAAAAAAATTCAAGATCTTCACGACAACGATATTCTGGAGTTCCTCGGAAAACGATCGGATAGCAAGGAGTGCGTTGCTGGAAAAGTGGCCGTTTTTCGTACTTTCTCCAATTTCAATATATGGGGTGTCAAACGAAAGCTAGTAAAGGGTAGAATTCAATAAAAGTGCATTCAGGCGGCTTCGCGATACCTGCAATTGCAGTTTTTTTTGCGTGGTTGGGATACTTTTGATTTCGAAATCATGCAGCTGTAAAATCATCGGAAACGGGAGTCGGAAATGCCTGAATATGAAAATCGCGATGTTATCGTACTCAGGAACATAAAAAAATTCATGATCTTCACGACAACGATATTCTGGAGTTCCTCGGAAAACGATCGGATAGCAAGGAGTGCGTTGCTGGAAAAGTGGCCGTTGTTCGTACTTTCTCCAATTCCAATATATGGGGTGTCAAAAGAAAGCTAGTGATGAGTAGAATCCAATAAAAGTGCATTCAGCCAGCTTCGCGATACCTGCTATTGCAGTTTTTTTGCGTGGTTGGGATACTTTTGATTCCGAAATCATGCAGTTGTAAAATCATCGGAAACGGGAGTCGGAAATGCCTGAATATCAAAATCGCGCTGTTATTGTACTCAGGAACATAAAAAAATTCAAGATCTTCACGACGACGATATTCTGGAGTTCCTCGGAAAACGATCGGATTGCAAGGAGTGCGTTGCTGGAAAAGTGGCCGTTGTTCATACTTTCTCCAATTTTAATATATGGGGTGTCAAACGAAAGCTAGTGATGAGTAGAATTGAATAAAAGTGCATTGCGGCAGCTTCGCAACACCTGCGATTGCAGTTTTTTTGCGTGGCAGCTTCGCGATACCTGCAATTGCAGTATTTTTTGCGTGGTTGGGATACTTCTGATTCCGAAATCATGCAGTTGTAAAATCATCGGACACGGGAGTCGGAAATGCCTGAATATCAAAATCACGCTGTTATTGTACTCAGGAACATAAAAAAATTCAAGATCTTCACTACAACGATATTCTGGAGTTCCTCGGAAAACGATCGGATTGCAAGGAGTGCGTTGCTGGAAAAGTGGCCGTTGTTCATACTTTCTCCAATTTTAATATATGGGGTGTCAAACGGAAGCTAGTGATGAGTAGAATTCAATAAAAGTGCATTCCGGAAGCTTCGCAACACCTGCAATTGCAGTTTTTTTGCGTGGTTGGGATACTTTTGATTCCGAACTCATGCAGCTGTAAAATCATCGGAAACGGGAGTGCATGCAGGCAGCTTCGCGGTACCTGCTATTGCAGTTTTTTGCGTGGTTGGGATAGTTTTGATTCCGAAATCATGCAGCTGTAAAATCATCGGAAGCGGGAGTCGGAAGTGCCTGAATATCAAAATCGCGCTGTTATTGTCCTCAGGAACATAAAAAAATTCAAGATCTTCACTACAACGATATTCTGGAGTTCCTCGGAAAACGATCGGATTGCAAGGAGTGCGTTGCTGGAAAAGTGGCCGTTGTTCATACTTTCTCCAATTTTAATATATGGGGTGTCAAACGAAAGCTAGTGATGAGTAGAATTCAATAAAAGTGCATTGCGGCAGCTTCGCAAAACCTGCAATTGCAGTTTTTTTTGCGTGGTTGGGATACTTTTGATTTCGAAATCATGCAGCTGTAAAATCATCGGAAACGGGAGTCAAAAGTGCCTGAATATGAAAATTGTGCTGTTATTGTACTCAGGAACATAAAAAAATTTAAGATCTTCACTACAACGATATTCTGGAGTTCCTCGGAAAACGATCGGATTACAAGGAGTGCGTTGCTGGGAGAGTGGCCGTTTTTCATACTTACTCCAATTTCAATATATGGGGTGTCAAACGAAAGCTAGTGATGAGTAGAATTCAATAAAAGTGCATTCAGGCAGCTTCGCGGTACCTGCAATTGCAGCTTTTTTGCGTGGTTGGGATACTTTGAATTTCGAAATCATGCAGCTGTAAAATCATCGGAAATGGGAGTCGGAAGTGCCTGAATATCAAAATCGCGATGTTATTGTACTCAGGAACATACAAAAATTCAAGATCTTCACTACAACAATATTCTGGAGTTCCTCGGAAAGCGATCGGATTGCAAGGAGTGCGTTGCTGGAAAAGTGGCCGTTGTTCATACTTTCTCCAATTTTGATATATGGGGTGTCAAACGAAAGCTAGTGATGAGTAGAATTCAATAAAAGTGCATTCCGGAAGCTTCGCATTACCTGCAATTGCAGTTTCTTTGCGTGGTTGGGATACTTTTGATTCCGAAATCATGCAGCTGTAAAATCATCGGAAACGGGAGTGCATTCAGGCAGCTTCGCGGTACCTGCTATTGCAGTTTTTTGCGTGGTTGGGATACTGTTGATTCCGAAGTCATGCAGTTGTAAAATCATCGGAAACGGGAGTCGGAAATGCCTGAATATCAAAATCACGCTGTTATTGTACTCAGGAACATAAAAAAATTCAAGATCTTCACTACAACGATATTCTGGAGTTCCTCGGAATACGATCGGATTGCAAGGAGTGCGTTGCTGGAAAAGTGGCCGTTGTTCATACTTTCTCCAATTTTAATATATGGGGTGTCAAACGAAAGCTAGTGATGAGTAGAATTCAATAAAAGTGCATTGCGGCAGCTTCGCAACACCTGCAATTGCAGTTTTTTTTGCGTGGTTGGGATACTTTTGATTTCGAAATCATGCAGCTGTAAAATCATCGGAAACGGGAGTCAAAAGTGCCTGAATATGAAAATTGTGCTGTTATTGTACTCAGGAACATAAAAAAATTAAAGATCTTCACTACAACGATATTCTGGAGTTCCTCGGAAAACGATCGGATTACAAGGAGTGCGTTGCTGGGAGAGTGGCCGTTTTTCATACTTACTCCAATTTCAATATATGGGGTGTCAAACGAAAGCTAGTGATGAGTAGAATTCAATAAAAGTGCATTCAGGCAGCTTCGCGGTACCTGCTATTGCAGCTTTTTGCGTGGTTGGGATACTTTTGATTCCGAAATCATGCAGCTGTAAAATCATCGGAAGCGGGAGTCGGAAATGCCTGAATATCAAAATCGCGCTGTTATTGTACTGAGGAATATAAAAAAATTAAACATCTTCACTACAACAATATTCTGGAGTTCCTCGGAAAACGATCGTATAGCAAGGAGTACGTTGCTGGAAGGTGGCCGTTTTTCGTACTTTCTCCTATTTCAATATATGGGGTGTCAAACGAAAGCTAGTGATGAGTAGACTTCAATAAAAGTGCATTCCGGCAGCTTCGCAACACCTGCAATTGCAGTTTTTTTTGCGTGGTTGGGATACTTTTGATTCCGAAATCATGCAGCTGTAAAATCATCGGAAACGGGAGTCGGAAATGCCTGAATATCAAAATCGCGCTGTTATTGTACTGAGGAATATAAAAAAATTAAACATCTTCACTACAACAATATTCTGGATTTCCTCGGAAAACGATCGGATAGCAAGGAGTACGTTGCTGGAAAAGTGGCCGTTTTTCGTACTTTCTCCTATTACAATAAATGGGGTGTCCAACGAAGGCTAGTGATGAGTAGAATTCAATAAAAGTGCATTCAGGCAGCTTCGCGGTACCTGCAATTGCAGTTTTTTGCGTGGTTGGGATACTTTTGATTCCGAAATCATGCAGCTGTAAAATCATCGGAAACGGGAGTCGGAAGTGCCTGAATATCAAAATCGCGCTGTTATTGTACTCAGGAACATAAAAAAATTCAAGATCTTCACTACAACGATATTCTGGAGTTCATCGGAAAACGATCGGATTGCAAGGAGTGCGTTGCTGGAAAAGTGGCCGTTGCTCATACTTTCTCAAATTTTAATATATGGGGTGTCAAACGAAAGCTAGTGATGAGTAGAATTCAATAAAAGTGCATTCAGGCAGCTTCGCAACACCTGCAATTGCAGTTTTTTTGCGTGGTTGGGATACTTTCGATTCCGAAATCATGCAGCTGTAAAATCATCGGAAACGGGAGTCGGAAGTGCCTGAATATCAAAATCGCGCTGTTATTGTACTGAGGAATATAAAAAAATTAAACATCTTCACTACAACAATATTCTGGAGTTCCTCGGAAAACGATCGGATTGCAAGGAGTACGTTGCTGGAAAAGTGGCCGTTGTTCGTACTTTCTCCAATTTCAATATATGGGGTGTCAAACGAAAGCTAGTGATGAGTAGAATTCAATAAAAGTGCATTCAGGCAGCTTCGCGGTACCTGCACTTGCAGTTTTTTGCGTGGTTGGGATACTTTTGATTCCGAAATCATGCAGCTGTAAAATCATCGGAAACGGGAGTCGGAAGTGCCTGAATATCAAAATCGCGCTGTTATTGTACTCAGGAACATAAAAAAATTCAAGATCTTCACTACAACGATATTCTGGAGTTCCTCGGAAAACGATCGGATTGCAAGGAGTACGTTGCTGGAAAAGTGGCCGTTTTTCGTACTTTCTCCAAATTCAATATATGGGGTGTCAAACGAAAGCTAGTGATGAGTAGAATTCAATAAAAGTGCATTCCGGAAGCTTCGCAACACCTGCAATTGCAGTTTTTTCGCGTGGTTGGGATATTTTTGATTCCGAAATCATGCAGCTGTAAAATCATCGGAAACGGGAGTGCATTCAGGCAGCTTCGCGGTACCTGCTATTGCAGTTTTTTGCGTGGTTGCGATACTTTTGATTCTGAAATCATGCAGCTGTAAAATCATCGGAAATGGGAGTCGGAAGTGCCTGAATATGAAAATCGCGCTGTTATTGTACTCAGGAACATAAAAAAATTCAAGATCTTCACTACAACGATATTCTGGAGCTCCTCGGAAAACGATCGGATTGCAAGGAGTGCGTTGCTGGAAAAGTGGCCGTTGTTCATACTTTCTCCAATTTTAATATATGGGGTGTCAAACGAAAGCTATCGATGAGTAGAACTCAATGAAAGTGCATTCCGGCAGCTTCGCAACACCTGCAATTGCAGTTTTTTTGCGTGGTTGGGATACTTTTGATTCCGAAATCATGCAGCTGTAAAATCATCGGAAACAGGAGTCGGAAATGCCTGAATATCAAAATCGCGATGTTATTGTACTCAGGAACATAAAAAAATTCAAGATCTTCACGACAACGATATTATGGAGTTCCTCGGAAAACGATCGAATAGCAAGGAGTGCGGTGCTGGAAAAGTGGCCGTTGTTCGTACTTTCTCCAATTTCAATATATGGGGTGTCAAACGAAAGCCAGTGATGAGTAGAATTCAATAAAAGTGCATTCAGGCAGCTTCGCGATACCTGCAATTGCAGTTTTTTTGCGTGGTTGGGATACTTTTGATTCCGAAATCATGCAGCTGTAAAATCATCGAAAACGGGAGTCGGAAGTGCCTGAATATCCAAATCGCGATGTTATTGTACTCAGGAACATAAAATAATTTGATCTTCACTACAACGATATTCTGGAGTTCCTCGGAAAACGATCGGATTGCAAGGAGTGCGTTGCTCAAAAAGTGGCCGTTTTTTGTACTTTCTCCAATTTCAATATATGGGGTGTCAAATGAAAGCTAGTGATGAGTAGAATTCAATAAAAGTGCATTCAGGCGGCTTCGCGATACCTGCAATTGCAGTTTTTTTGCGTGGTTGGGATACTTTTGATTCCGAGATCATGCAGCTGTAAAATCATCGGAAACGGGAGTCGGAAATGCCTAAATATCAAAATCGCGATGTTGTTGTACTCAGGAACATAAAAAAATTCAAGATCTTCACGACAACGATATTCTGGAGTTCCTCGGAAAACGATCGAATAGCAAGGAGTGCGGTGCTGGAAAAGTGGCCGTTTTTCGTACTTTCTCCAATTTCAATATATGGGGTGTCAAACGAAAGCCAGTGATGAGTAGAATTCAATAAAAGTGCATTCAGGCAGCTTCGCGATACCTGCAATTGCAGTTTTTTTGCGTGGTTGGGATACTTTTGATTCCGAAATCATGCAGCTGTAAAATCATCGAAAACGGGAGTCGGAAGTGCCTGAATATCCAAATCGCGATGTTATTGTACTCAGGAACATAAAAATATTCAAGATCTTCACGACAACGATATTCTGAAGTTCCTCGGAAAACGATCGGATTGCAAGGAGTGCGTTGCTGGGAAAGTGGCCGTTTTTCATACTTTCTCCAATTTCAATATATGGGGTGTCAAATGAAAGCTTGTGATGAGCAGAATTCAATATAAGTTCATTCAGGCAGTTTCGCGGTACCTGCAATCGCAATTTTTTTTTGTGTGGTTGAGATGCTTTTGATACGGAAGTCATGCAGCTGTAAAATCATCGGAAATGGGAGTCGGAAGTGCCTGAATATGAAAATTGCGCTGTTATTGTACTCAGGAACATAAAACAAGTTGGGTAAACAGTCCTACGCTCATGTCAGAAGGGTTTTGTATTCAATTTTCAAAATGCAGTCACCAGATTGAAGAAAGTCAAGAAGCATGTCGATGACGATTTTATTGGAGAAAATATGAAATTCGAAGATCATACTATTATTAACAAAGTTGAACGAATTTCGACTTCTGAGGTTTTTGTTATTGTTATACTTATAAATATCTCCCTTGATAATTATTTCAGATGTCCATTCGTGAGGGAGGAAACCACATTTTTCATGTATTTTGCCCCTGTGCCCCACTGAAGCAAAAGCTGACAGTTTAAGAACTGTTTTGAAAAGCTCCCATGAAAACTTTCATTTCATACTCATATCGGCTACGTTTGAGGAAATTTTTTTGTCAGGGACCACTCTCCTGTACTGTTATCACCGATTATCGGCCAATTTTTTCGAATCCTAGAGTTGTTACAAAGCCCTTTTGCTAGAAGCTCTCTCCCACCTCCTTGACTTGTTCCACTTATGAGTATTAATTGTAGGTACTCATCTTCAGTCATTCATTAAATTGAATCAAGTGTTCAAAGTATGCACCTTAAACGTTGAAGTTGGGAAAAATAACTCAAAATTATTCAATCTTCGCATTTAAAACAGCCACTATTTTGTTTTACGATTATTGATACCACTAGCTGAACCGATTCTCAAATATATTCATGACATCTATCATTTCTGAAATTTTCATGCAAATCCATGCAAAACTGTAGTGTCTGAGTCGGTAAAAAGCGCATGTTGTTCCATAGCCATATGTTGCCATGAGGAATGGATCGTAGTAGTCTTTGCGTGTAGACGTCTTTCAAATCGCTCCTGTCAAAAGTTTTCAAAAATTAAATTAATTTTTTAAAAACTTTAGTCCGAAGTTAATTTTTATCGGAAAAAATCTTATATTGTCGAAGTAATCGACTCAGGAAATTTCTATCGAATATTTTTACTTCGATTGGTAACGAAAAACTAATTCACAAAGAAAATTTCGCCGCTGGTATGGAGGAGCCCGACGGCTTCCCACCGTTGGGGCAACCTGGGGAAACGACGAATACGAAACTGGCGACAATCACCAAACGAAAACATAAGGAAGAAAACTCCGTAGATGGAGGGTGCAAGCTGCAAATAATAGCGGATAATCAACAAATGGCCAAATTGCAGAAAGAAAATGATGAACTAAGGCAAGAGATACAGTCTCTCAAGGATCTTTTCAAGAAAGGGATGAAGCCTCAAAAGACGTAGCAACAAAATCAATGGCAACAGGTAACAAAGCCGAAGAAAAGTACTAAGCAAGTAAATCCAGAGGAAGTTCTAAGTGCTGGCGGCACCAACGAGAGCCAAAATTATTTTGCAGCGCTGGAGGGATTAACCGAAGATATGAAAATCAAAGAAAACATCGGAGGTAATTTTAATCAAGATAATGACGTTAATTTTATTCAATATTTAAAGAACAAAAATTAGGAGAAAAAACCAGCCCGCAGTTCTGCTGGTTCCTCTGAAAAAGCTTCCAACAAGACAGAAAAAGTTCCGCCAATCAACGTGTTCGGACAAACCGGGAAAGATATATTTCGGCTATTGGCAGCCGAAAATAAACTGGCAAATTTCGAAATCAAAAGAGTTAATGCCGAAAAGTTAACTATAAGGACAAAATCACTGGTTGATTTCAAGTCAGCCAAAGATGCGCTGATTTCTGGGGAGGTTCCACACTTCACCTATACCCCAAAAAAGAAAAGAATCAGACCTTTTTGTTGAAGGGTTTGGACAGCGGAGAGGATACGGTCGATCTTCTTCAGGTGCTCAAAGAGGCTGCACCAGATATTGATTTTGTTTCAGTCAAAGCCTTTGCGACAAGAAGGTCGACCATAGAAAGGAGGAATTTACCACTTTACCTGGTACAAATTGCGAATAGGAGCACTCCAAGTGCCCTTCAACAAATAAGGTACTTGAATTTCAGAGTGGTGAGGTGGGAATGCCTCCAAAAAAGAGAAGTCAACCAGTGTTACCGGTGTCAAAGATTTGGACATTCGGCTGCCAATTGTGCCATGCACTATCGTTGCGTTAAATGCAAAGACGTTCATGCTCCCGGTGAGTGCAAATTGGCTCAGACGGAGCCTAAAGAAAAATTTTACTGCATTAACTGCGGTGTTTTTGGTCACCCAGCATCATATCGAGGATGCTCCCGATATCAAGATGCAAAAGTTAAATTTGCTCCAAAGCAAACACAAGTACACCGTAATATCATACCTTCCAACTTCGTCAAGCCCGGAGTATCATTTGCACTCGCCGCTAGAGGACCAGCAGAAAATGCTGGAAATAATGTTAATAATGTAAGTGGCAATAATGAGCTGCTTCTCAAAATTTACCAGCAACTTAATTCTTTATCGGAGAGAATCGACAAACAAGATTCAAAAATTAACTTTGCTTTTCAGCGTTTAGGTCTTTCAAATGCCTAATAATAACTTGTCATCCAGTCATATTCCCATGGATAGGCTTCGCCTCATATCGATCAACGTCAACTCTATCGTTGCTATACATCGACGTGATTATCTCCTTGAATTTGTTGTTAAGCGAAAGCCTGACATCATACTTCTCACTGAAACCCACCTCAATTCATGGCATTCCATGGAATTCAAAGATTTTGCATTCGTAAGAAACGATAGGGTAATGGGTGATGGGGGAGGTGGCACCGGGATATTGGTTAGAAGACCCTATTGTTTCCAAAATATTGAAAAAGTCGAATTCAAAAACTTTGAATTTCCTGAAGTGTCCGTCATCAAAATTTCACTGCCAGGTGGGGATAACCTCTTCGTTATCTCTGCCTATGCAACTGGTCAAAATGTTTTCAAGTTCAAGGAGGAGCTCAATTCCTTGTTTGAAATACTCGAATTGAACAGGCTGCATAATTATTATATTTTTGCCGGTGACCTGAATGCCAAGCATACATCATGGCTAAACGCCACCAATAATCCAAGAGGTGTATTCCTGAAATCATGGATAACAGAGAATCAAATTGAATACAGGTGCAACCTATATGGGTCGGAGTTCCCAACATACCCTAGGACAAATTCATATTTGGACCTCTGCATTGTTGACGCAAGACTTGAATTCAGCTTTAATAGTCCTCAACGGAAACTGCAGGTGCTTCCTTACGATAGCGACCATAACGCAATCGTAATGGAAATCAATCACCAAAGGGATGATTTCTTCCTCATTCCAGTTCAACATGAAAACCATCGGTTGAATTTCAAAAAAACAGACTGGGAAAAGTTTCAAAAGAAGTTTAATCGGGAGTACCAGAAGCAATGTCCTTCTTCTGATGATGGCAATGCTTGCTCAATGGTTCCTAATAACAGAAATCTAACTGACGATGAAATAGATCTCTATTTGTCGAAGTTAGAGAAGCTGACGTTGGAAACGATTGAGAAAGCTGTTCCCAAGATTAAACATAGAAACAATATGGAAGGATATAAAACACCAACCATCGCAAGGTTGAAAAGATTGTAAAGCCTTCTTCTCACCCACGTCAACAATATTTATCGACGATTTTGGGACTACAACCATCCCTCGTTGGCTTTGTTGAAATTACACCTGAAGAATGTCTGAAACTTAATCCGTTCATACTTCAGGAGTGAGGTCAGCAATCAATGGGCGGAAAAACTGAGGGGTATTAGCCCACAGGATCTAGATGGCGTTTTCGCGAAAGTGAATAGCTTATTCCGCAGGAAGTCTCGAGTGAAGGTATCGAATCCTGAAGTCGCTAGTGATGAGGTGAATTTTCTCGATAGGACTGGTATCGAAATTGCTAGTACGACTCCGGATAGAAATGGAAACAGGATTATATGTGAAGGATTGCAGGAACTTGCCCTGATTGGAACACATTTTGAATTGGTTCATCTGCCAAACCCAGAGAGAAGGAATGAAATATTTTCGGAGGTCGTTGAAGCAAAAGTTTCCGACTTCAAATCAAGCCTGAACGGCCAATCAATTCTTCATTTCGATGAAACATTCACATCTGACCTCATACCGAGCTTGAATCTTATTGATTATTTTGTCAGCTATGAAGACTTGTGTTTCATATTTCGCAGAATAAACAACAAAAAATCATGTGGTACTGACGGTATTCCAAACATAGTTCTCCGACATTTGCCTGAGGTTGCTATTAGGAATTATTGCATATTGTTCAACAACATGTTGAACAATTCATATTTCCCAAATGAGTGGAAAAAGGCTAAGGTATTTCCGATCTTGAAGAAAGGAAAAGAATCTTCATGCCCCAAAAGCTATCGCCCAATCAGCTTGCTGCCTAACATCAGCAAGGTATTTGAAGTGATACTCAACAGAGCATTAAACGCCCACATTGAGAAATATGAGTTGATGCCGAATTGCCAATTTGGTTTTCGTGCCAGGCATTTGACCATACATGCAATAACGAAAGTAACCTCAGACATCTGTTGGAAACTAACCAACAAAGAATGTGTTGGACCATGTCTCATTGATATGGAGAAAGCCTTCGATACGGTGTGGTTAGATGGACTAGTTTTCAAACTTCTTCAGGACAGGTTCCCAAGACACCTTGTCGCCATACGGGAAATAATTTGTTGTAACTGATGGAAATCTGACAACAATACGCAAATTCAAGGTCTTGAATGGTCTACAGCAGGGAACAGTTACTGCGCCCCTGCTTTTCTCAATATTCATTCGCAAGCTATTGAACAGCTTTGATTTTAATGTCTCGCCAACGCGATCATTGGTAGCGTTTGCTGATGATCTGATCATCTATACGGCAGACCGAAAAGCTACAATAGTTCAGAGCAATCTTCAAAAAATGTTTAATGATGTGCAGCTCTATACCGACAATTGGCGAATGAAAATCAATGCGCAGAAGTGCGAAACAATTTTGTTTCGGACAACGCTGCAGGGGGCCAGTCAAGACCTGAAACGTAATTGGAAGGATTTCCACATTATGGCTGGTGAGGGTAGTTCAGAACGGGTTCCACATAAATCCTGTGTTCGATACCTCGGTGTTCATCTCGATCAGTATCTGTACTATACTGAACATGTCAAAATCATGCTCAGTAAAGCATTAAAAGTAGTCATGGCTCTTCGGCGACTCTTTCATTCCAGATACATTGATCAAAAAGTCAAAGTTATTTGTTACAAGACCCTGGTTAGGCCAGTTTTGACATACGGATGCCAGATCTGGTACAACCAGAGTGCTAGTACAATGGAAAGATTAAGAGTTTTCGAAAGGAAATGTCTTCGTGTATGTACTGGTTTGTACAGAAAGCCTGAGACGGATTGGAAGCACTATATATCGAATAGAAAAATTTATCAAACCGCTTAAGTGACAAGAGTCGATATCTTCATATTGAAACTTCTTCGGAATCATATCGCAAGATCTGTAACTGTGAGTGAAAACCCTTGGATTTCACAGCCGTTCCACCCTACAGACGGGTATATTGTGACTTGCCTCACTACTGGCTTCGTTCCTTCAGAAGCATTCGTGTATTTGGACATGAATCGATATGTTTTTGATTCTGACGGCGTCCCAATCATATATCACATATACCGACGGGCCACCGATAAGAAGATAAAATATCCTCCGAATCTGAGTTCACGAGACCAACAATTCCAATGGAGATACTCATTTGCTAGATTCGTTGAGGCTGGTCGAGCTGAGATGGAACAATCTAGGTATTGGTGGCTGAATGACAATGTCTAAATTATTCGTATTTATTTTCTGTTTTTGTGCTTTTTCTCGTTACTTAGTTTTTTAGATTCATCTCATTATTGCTACATCGTATTGTTGTTTATTTGTATTATAAATTAGGTATAGGTTTCAATATATGGTAACGTTTTTTTTTTTTTTTTTGATTGAACTTATTTAGAAGGTGTAACATATTAGGTATAGGATATAAGTTCTTTTTTGTGTTAGTAGTATAAGTAATTTTTGAATAATGCTGGTTGGTTTTTTCTCCTTTTTCCAATTGAATAAAAAAAAATTCTAATAATCTTAATTAATTTAAATTTGCAAGTGTATTTTTTTCATAAAATATGTTTAACTGATAACGTATAAATTTAGAGAGCCATTCGGGCCATCAAGTTTTTTATAGTTTTATTGTTTGGAATTTGCTTTATGTTCTTTTAAAAATTTATAACGATTGGTATTAAATAAAGCGCTTTTGACTTTGACTTTGACCATATGTTGCCATAGTAATACATTCAGCGCATATTGTTCCATAGTAATACAGGAAAATTCAAACCGCTATAACTTCACTAAATATAATTCAAACTTTATGAAACTTACAGGGTAAATCAGTCCTGTAAAAAGTCATCTGTGTGCTGAATTTTATTGTATTTAAGGGTACCGTTAAGATTTTATTCAAGAAAACATAAAATCGATAAATCATACTATTACTAACAAAGTTGAGTGAATTGCGACTTCCCACCTATTTGTTGATGTTGTACTCATCAAGGCCTCCATTCTTGATTTTTTTCAGATTTTTCGGATCACAGGTGTCCAATCGTGAGGGGGGACACACAAATTTCTCGTGTATTTCCCCTCCCTGTGCGCCCCACGAAGCAAACTTTGCCAAATTAAGACCTGTTTTGAAAAGTTCTCATCGAGACCTTTCATTTGATACCCATATTGGCTATCTTCGATGAAATTTTTTTTTCGGGGGATCACTCCCCTATATGGGGAGACCCCCCTTAAATACCTTATAAAAATTTTTTGTGTTTGAATTTGAAGAGATCACCACTTTACACCTATATACAAATTTTGATGCTTCTAGCTTCCGAGAAAAACTGCTGTGACACACGGACGGACGGACGGACGGACGGACAGACAGACAGACGGACAGACGGACAGACAGGACGCGATTTCAGAAGGGTTTTGTAAAATTATTTTACAAAACCCTAATTAAAGATCTTCACCACAACGAAATTCTGGAGTTCCTCGGAAAACGATCGGATTGCAAGTAGTGCGTTGCTGGAAAAGTGGCCGTTCTTCATACTTTCTCCAATTTCAATATATGGGGTGTCAAACGAAAGCTAGTGATGAGTAGAATTCAATAAAAGTGCATTCATACAGCTTCACGATACCTGCAATTGCAGTTTTTTTGCGTGGTTGGGATACTTTTGATTCCGAAATCATGCAGGTGTAAAATCATCGGAAACGGGAGTCGGAAATGCCTGAATATCAAAATCGCGCTGTTATCGTACTCAGGAACATAAAAAAATTAAAGATCTTCACTACAACGATATTCTGGAGTTCCTCGGAAAACGATCGGATTGCAAGGAGTGCGTTGCTGAAAAAGTGGCCGTTTTTCGTACTTTGTTACCCCCCACTTTTTACCCGGGGAAACTGGGGTGCTCCGGCGAGGCTTGTGGACCCGGTTAGCTCGTCCGAAGACGGGCGTGGAGCGCCACTCGCTTTGTCCTCAAAGCCTCAACTAGCCGCCAAGCGAGAATGCGACTAACCGATTGCACTCGATGTTATTCGGCCGATACCCTCGCTACTAAATACCCTACGCTCTGTACTTCAATCCTACCCCTACACTACTTCACCAACACATTATATTCCTCACTTTTCAATTAGGATGTCCCTCGCGGGGACCACAATACCACCCCCGAACACTATAACCTCCGCTATCACGGCTTTATTCAACCTCCCGACACTTTCACTTGACTTGACCGTCCAAGCCGCACTCGTTACAACAGCGAACTGAAACAAAACAAACTTACTTCTTTTTTAGTGTCTTGAACGGCACTAAAATTTCTTCCTTTGATTGTTACTTCAAACACCAATAAATTTCAATTATCTACAATTTTTCTACTCTTATATTCACTCAAAGAAACTATAATCTCAATAAAGAATACACTCTATCAAAAAAAGAAACTTACGTTACTTATAACCCTACAAAGGGGCCCCTTCGACGATCGTGTTCGCTAGTATAATCCATCGCCTTTCTTTTCCCAATTGAAATTTGCTCGTCGCTTTACCAATAATGTTGTTCTTAATGTGGATTCCGCTCTGCTGTTTCTGTTGTCTTCCGCTTAACGTTTCCGCTGCGCTTCGACTTTCTTTTTCGCTGACTTTCCTCGTTCCGTTGCCGTCGTCGCCACGATACCAGAGATCAAAAAGAGGAGGCGCGTCATTCCTCGCGTGCTTATATAGCCTCCTCCTAACGGCTATGGTTCCGCTCGTCGGTCACCCACCTCTTCAGCGGGGTAATACCTTCTTGCCGCCACTTGGTAGCCGCTCCCCTCTGGTGGCGAGTACTCCAACTTCGGCTGAATCAGCTGAACGTAGTTCACTGACAGTTTGGCCTGTCAGTGATGTGTGTTTATGTTTCAATTTTCGGCAGTATATTTTTTTAATTATTGCAAAAAAAGAAAATCCTCACGTCTTTGGGACTTTGCTGCATATCATCAAAAAGCCCGAAGTTCAACCTGATGCGTGTCCGGGTCACGGCTACATGTGTTACGATTTATGTGGGTGGGTTACATTTTATAAATTATATTATACATCTGATCTATTCCCGTAAAAATGTAACATTTTTTCTCTTATTTCCTGCTTTCATACGGTTTACTATCGCTTCTGCGTTTGTAGCTTTGAGTTTTATTTATCTTTACTTTATGTTTCTCGCTTCTTTGCAAGTGTCTTGTATCTACTAAAGATTGTGTTTGTGAGTGTGTACACGATAAATTGCTGTTTGCATTTTATTTCCGTTTTTTGGTTATACGTTAAATTGTTTGTTTCTTCCATTTCTAGTTATATTTCACCTTAAAACATAAATTACAATACTAAAACTGAAGCTAACTCAAAGATACACTTTACGTTGTTGGTCATCAATGTTTTCTGTATTTCTCATTCGTTTGCATTGACGTTACCCCTGCGAACATGATAATTTCCATTTTGTTTGCTTATTTCATTCTACGATATTCAATCAGTACGCTCTTTAGTTTCTACATTTCTCATCGGTTTTAGCATTATTTCATTAATTTACTGCATCTTTAATAACTTTATTATCCTAATTTTTGTTTCATTATTAATTTTACTTCTTTGGAACTTTTATCATCATCTTCCTCTAGAACGAATGTACAACACAACAATTTTTGTTTTGTATGTTTTCTCTGGTTTTTTTAAGTTATTGGATTTTACGTTAATTCTACCTGCTATAGCTCTATCGGTTTTGTCTTCCGGCCCTCGAGCGGTGCCGCGGCGTTCCGAGCGGTGTAGTTGTAATTCGTGTCTGATCACTATCTGCATATCATCATCATTATTATCGTATTATTATAATATATCATATTTCATTCATTAATTTTATAATTAAATGAACCAAATAAATCTACTATCACGTTTAAATGCAACGGAAAGCTCCGTCATCATATTTTATCATCGTATTATATATGCTGTCGACTGTGGCCGCGACAGACATTATTCCCACTCATTTTAAAGGCGGGTCAATTGACATCAGCATCTACTAAATGTTTTCTTTTTTTTCCTTGCTCTGCTGTGTCTAGCACACTCAATAGACATAAATGAAATCGATTTAAGCCACCTGCCACCACTTCGTATTGAAGTTTCCCAATAATCTTCACATCATAAGTTATTTGCACGGAAGCTTGAGGGTTATTTCATTATCTGAACCACCGTGATTATGCTCAATGGCTTCAAATTTCATACAGCATGAAGCGACGTCATCATCGGACTTACCCCAATTTCCTTCCGGCAGCGGATTTATGTAAGCGACGTAGTGTCCGTTTTGATTGTCTCGTGAATTGACTACGAAATAGAAATCACTCCTTTCTCAGCTTCTTGAAGACTGTACTCTTCACCAGCATCGTATTTGGTGTCACCATCTAGCATTTCTGTAGCAATGTAACTCTGGAACGATTCGTAAACCGGACAATTATTCTAAATTTAGAGATGCGTTTCCATCGACAATATCATGGGAACCGATGTTTTCTAACTGTACTCGTTGCTCCCGGAGAAACTGTAGCGTTTTATCGGCATTTTCAAGACAGTGAATTCTCATCATCTGAATCCTCCTTGGCAACATCTGGCTCGATCTTGTTAGGTTTTGGTTTTATCGAAATATCTGGGGAACATTCCAACTTCGAACAGGCGGTGATTCTGATCGTCGTTCGATGACAATTATGTTTGCTTAAGACTACCAATAATCGTATTTAAACTACTAATATGATTACAATTTGGACTGGCAAGCAAACCCTAGTCGAGTGCGGCTTAGCTTCCTGACTATACATAGTCACGCGAGTGTTACGATAGTGTTCGGGGTGAGGTAATCCTGGTGCCCTTCGGTTTTATCCGTAACATTTCCCCCCCTACTTTTAGTGGATTTCCCTGAAATACACTCCTATGATACTAACCACTCAACGTCCCTGAGGTTACGAGTCGCCTGATCCACCAATTGAGCTAGCACGGCCCACCAGTCTCACCTAATAATAGTACTAAAAGAAAAAGAACAAAGGAAGAAGAGGGAAAAAAAAACTATTACCACTACGTCTACTAACCTAATCGACTACGAATACTACGTAAGGAAGCAGAAAACTAATATTATGACCTCCACCAACCTAAAAAAAACTATGAGTGCTGAGCAAAAAGAAAGATACTAAGACTTCCGCCAACCTACCAGACTACGAGTATTGACTAAAGAAAAGAAAACTAACACTAACACGTCTGCCCACCTACCAGACTACGAGTATTGACTAAAGAAAAGAAAACTAACACTAACACGTCTGCCCACCTACCAGACTACGAGTATTGACTAAAGAAAAGAAAACTAACACTAACACGTCTGCCCACCTACCAGACTACGAGTACTAAGTAGGAAAAAGTTAGCTAAAGAGAACTAATACTAAGACTTCTGGGCCCCTCAACCCAATCTGTTATTAGTACCAACCAATATGAACCAAACCTGAAAACCTCAACTTCCCTTAAAACTACCGATAGTTCAACAACTCCCACTTCAATTAGTTAGGTTAGCTATCTACTTATTTTAAACTTCGACTCACGATCGCCCTAATTCTATCCAGTTATCCCTTGGTTTCTGATTCGCGGTTTTCCTACATATTGAAGCTCAGGTAAGCGAGTTCTCCTTCCATGCGTTACCCCTGGGAAACTAATTTCTATTACGATCCACCTTGTGTTAGAATGCGTATCTCACTCGTGTCTTCGTTACCGTGACCTTCCCTGGGTTGATCCGCTTCTACCTTTACGAGACGTACACTTTGAGGTCCTTCGCATGCCAAGTGCCTGCGTTTTTGCCGTCCATATCCAGCAACCTGAACCGAGACGAGGACTCGCGTTTCTCCACCTTAAAAGGTCCCAGGTATTCCGGAGCCAACTTAGCAGAATAGTATTGAGCCGCGTCTGACAGGGCGAAATTCCGCCTCCACACAAGGTCGTTGGGTTGAAATGGAGGATGTCTCCTCCGCAGGTTATACCGCTGATTACCTTTCTTCACTTCTCGGAGCTTCGCCGCCCGTTCTCGCGGATTGCTCAGGATATCCCCATCCTCAGGCGGTCTCGGTCCCTTTCGTGTAACCGCCATCTCCCGACCGAAATTGATGAAATAGGGCGTGTCGCCCATTGCCTCATGTGTGTAGGTGCGCAAGGCGCAACCAATTTGTGAGAGCCGATCGTCCCATTTTCGGTGGTTATTTCCTACGTACGCTCTCAGCATTCGTTTGATCGTTTGATTGATCCGTTCCGCTGGGTTTGCTTGCGGATGGTAAAATGGCGTGAACTGGATACTGCCCCCATACCCGGTCACCAAGCTATGCAGTTCCTTTGACTTAAATTGGACGCCATTGTCACACACCACCACTGCCGGCACCCCAAAAAGCATAAACACTCTTTCCTCTAGAAGCCTAGCTACCTCGACCGCAGTCGCCTTCCTCAGGGGGAAGATAAGAGGCATCTTGGTGAAGTAATCGACCACCGTCAAAATATAGGTGTTGCCTCGAGTAGAACGCGGCAGCGGTCCAACCAAATCCACACAAATAATTTCCCACGGTTCTTTGGCTTGACCAGCCCGAGAGGTCATAGGCCCATACGGGGGTTTCCTCTCTACCTTCGTAGCCTGACAAGTTTTGCACTTTGTCACGTACCGCCGAACATCTGCTTCCATTTTGGGCCAATAGAATCGTTGGGCTATGCGATCGTGGGTTCTGCTAATACCCATATGCCCTGCCATTGCGTCCTCATGGCATTCTAAGAGGATCGATTGCCGTGCGCCCTTGGGGACCACTTGTTTCCAGGAACTGCCACTCAACTCTGGATGCCGTCCGGGTATGTTCCGCCATAAGGTCTCCCCTTCAATCCGCCAGTCCGGAAACTTCGCTGGGTTTTTAAGAATCCTGGAACGCATGCCATCAAACCACCTGTCTCCACTGTCAGCTTCTACCACCGCAGTCACCTCTGGAAATGCCCGAGATAGCGCATCTGGAACTAGATGCTCCTTGCCTTTACGGTGCACGACTTCATAGTCGAACTGTTGCAGCCTTACTGCCCAACGAGCCAGTCGCCCATTCGGCTCCCGCAAATTATTAAGCCATACCAGAGAGTGGTGGTCGGTAATCACCGTAAAGTGTGACCCTTCTAGGTAGGGTCTCAGTTTTTCCACTGCCCACAACACCGCTAAGCACTCCCTCTCAGTGGTGGAATAATTCCTCTCCGTCTTTGAAAGACCCCGACTAAGGTAGCATACTACCTTCTCCCCCTCGGGGTGGCTCTGGCTTAGCACTGCTCCCAACCCATGATCGGATGCATCCGTCTGGACGTTAAAAGGTAAGGCGAAATCTGGGCGCGTGAGAATCGGCGCTGATGAAAGCATCGCCTTGCAACGCCTGAAGGCCAACTCACACTGATCCGTCCATACAAACTTTTTATTTTTGCGCAGTAAGTTGTTGAGGGGTGCTGTGAGCGTAGCGTGATCTGGAATGAAACGTCGATACCACGACACCATTCCCAAGAATTGCCGCACTTTCTTCACACTGGTTGGTTGGGGAATACGCAGTATACACTCTACCTTTTCTGGGTCGACGTGCAGTCCACTTTCGTCTACCACGTATCCCAGGTACTTCAGCTGTGGCCGGCAAAACTCACACTTCTCGCGTGATACTCGTAGACCCGCCTCTCGGAGACGTGTTAGTACTACCCGGAGGATTTCCAAATGCTTCTCAAAATCCCCGGTGACTACTATAACATCGTCTAGGTATACGAAGACGTATGGCTCGAGTTCCGGCCCCAAAACCCTATCCACAAAGCGTTGCCACGTTGCAGGAGCGTTATGTAAGCCAAAAGGCATCCGATTAAAATGGAATAATCCACGTCCAGGTACCGTGAAGGCGGTGTAAGGCTTGGATTCCTTCGCCATAGGAATTTGCCAATAGGCGGACTTAATGTCTAGGGAGGAGAGATATCGGGCTGTGCGCAGTTTGTCTAGAGTGGAGGAGATAAATGGGAGTGGATAGGCGTCCCGCTGGTATACGCTGTTTAGCTTCCGGAAGTCCACACAAAACCGGAACTTCCCATCCTTCTTCTTTACCAAGAGGATGGGTGATGACCATGGACTCCCGGAAGGTTCTACCACTCCCAGGCGCAACATTCCATCCAGCTCCTTGTTGATGTGTGCCTGCACCGCTGGAGACACGGGGTAGTACCGCTGTTTAATGGGTTCAGCCGATGTCGTAATCACATGCTCCACCCCTCTAGCACACCCTAGGCCATCTCCCATCAACACGAACTCCTCCGCTATCAGTGATTCCAAACGAGCCTCATCCTGTGGAGTCAACCTTGTTCTCCGTTGAAGTGCCTCACAGGCGGCTACCGCCGTGAACTCCCAAGCTTCCCTGCTGAGATCTAGAATGATCCGAAATGAACGCAGGAAGTCCACCCCCAGGATAAGTCCGTGTGGAACCGCAGGCACTACCAAAATTCCCATCCACCGCGTTACACCCTTCACCGTCACTGGTACCCAGGCTACACCCTCCGTTGGGACACATCCACTATCCGCTAACTTAATTGCTGGTTGTCTCGCCTCCTGAAGCTCCAACCCCTGCGTGCGCAGCAATTCCCAACCGGGTTTTCCGAGGATGGTATGCGTTGCTCCGGAGTCCAGTAATCCCACTATAGCTTGCCCAAACACTTCCACCTCCATATGTGGACGATTATCCGCTACCGTTTCCTCCAGCGCAAAATTCACCCTTGTCTCCTGTGCGACTAACTTATTTGGATCGCTCGTACCCCCTACGTCGCCTAGTGAGTACGGTTCCCGTTTCCCGAGGGTCCCGAATTCGGTGCTTGGCTTGATTGGCTACGTCTCACATGATCCTTTGGAACATTGGACAGCCTCCGTGTACACGTTGGACAGGTCGCTTTCTGTGTTCCAATTCTCCCACAACCGAAACATCTTTGAGGCTCACTGCAAGTCCTGGAGGTGTGTCCTTCACCTTTACAGTTCCAGTAGCGGATACCCCTATGCCCATCCTGCAATGCGGCAACCATACCTCCCTCTGTCGCCACACAATAAGCCAGATCCGGTTCCAATAACCGATGCGTCCGGGGATTCGGTGGAGGAACAAAGGACTCCACCGTTGCTCTTGTGGTCTCCAATGTTCTACCTAGTTGTACCAGGTCCACTATTGAGGAGATCGGCACCAGACTGAGCTGAGTCTGGTAGAAGGGTGCAATATTCCGCCTTATCCAGCGCAGCTTCTCCTGTTCCGTGCACGGTACCGTAAGTCGACGAAAAAGGCCTTCCATCGCCGCCACGTACACCCCAATGGACTCATCCTTTCCCTGTGTCCGGTGCCGAATTTCCTCAAAAAGCCTGTCGCCATAGTCCGGTGGTAAGAACTCTGCCCGCAACTCCTTCTTTACATCGTCCCAATCTTTGCATCTATGTTTTATCGCTCGGAACCATGTTAATGCCTTCCCTTCGAACAAGACCACCGCTGACCTAAATAGATGGGATTTGGGTACCCCCTTCGCCTCTCGCCACTCTTCCACCCTTACCAGGAAAGAGCTCACTGAATTCGAGTCCCCCGTAAAACGAATACCCCACTTACTCACATCCTGATGTTTCCCCATGGGCTCCTCGACTCGGGGGGTAGAGCATATCGGTCCCATAGCACTTCCCAAAGCTTCTCCTGATATCACACAATCTCTCGCAGTTGGTGCGATCACCTCTGCCTCATCCTCATCTCCTTCAGCCTTAAGCATTAATTCACCCATGGACATTCTCAGGGCGGACCTCAACTTGCTCACCTCCTTCACTAAATCCACTTCATCTGTAGGTACCTTACCCAAACGTCGGAGACCATAATCCACCTTCGACGTGATCTTTAAGAAGTCCCCACTGTCCGTTCCACCTTCAAAATCTCTTAACAGATTCCTAATTTCCTCCACTTTCTCTTTCACGGCATCCACATCCTCTTTGGCCGTAAAAGGGTACGCATCTGTCTCAACCATCGAGCAGTCCAACGCTCGCTCCGCCCTGAGTGCTATCCGCAACGCCTTCCTCATTTCATCCACAGTGCCTAATGCCTGCTCCCGAATCCTCAGCTCATAAGTTAACTCATCCTTACTCAGCCTATCGACGAGGATCTTCCCTTTCAACGCCATTTCCCTTTGCTGAAATCGAACGAGTCTAATAAATGCTTAAAACTAGTTACACAACCACTTAATTCTAAATGAAGAAACTCTGGATTTCTTATAAATTCAATCTAGATTTATATGATCACAAATTACAATTTACAAATATTACCCGCGCGGATTTCCACCGTTATATATAAACCTCCACCAACCACGATAAAACACACTCCCGCAAAATCAGTCACCACACTTCACTTTCGCAAGTTACGCGCCGCACCAAACAAACCGTCTCCACTCGCACTTCACGTGTATTCACTTATTTCACTTCACTACTCCACTTACTTTACAAAACATCCACGTTGGGCGCCAAATGTTACCCCCCACTTTTTACCCGGGGAAACTGGGGTGCTCTGGCGAGGCTTGTGGACCCGGTTAGCTCGTCCGAAGACGGGCGTGGAGCGCCACTCGCTTTGTCCTCAAAGCCTCAACTAGCCGCCAAGCGAGAATGCGACTAACCGATTGCACTCGATGTTATTCGGCCGATACCCTCTCTACTAAATACCCTACGCTCTGTACTTCAATCCTACCCCTACACTACTTCACCAACACATTATATTCCTCACTTCTCAATTAGGATGTCCCTCGCGGGGACCACAATACCACCCCCGAACACTATAACCTCCGCTATCACGGCTTTATTCAACCTCCCGACACTTTCACTTGACTTGACCGTCCAAGCCGCACTCGTTACAACAGCGAACTGAAACAAAACAAACTTACTTCTTTTTTAGTGTCTTGAACGGCACTAAAATTTCTTCCTTTGATTGTTACTTCAAACACCAATAAATTTCAATTATCTACAATTTTTCTACTTTTATATTCACTCAAAGAAACTATAATCTCAATAAAGAATACACTCTATCAAAAAAAGAAACTTACGTTACTTATAACCCTACAAAGGGGCCCCTTCGACGATCGTGTTCGCTAGTATAATCCGTCGCCTTTCTTTTCCCAATTGAAATTTGCTCGTCGCTTTACCAATAATGTTGTTCTTAATGTGGATTCCGCTCTGCTGTTTCTGTTGTCTTCCGCTTAACGTTTCCGCTGCGCTTCGACTTTCTTTTTCGCTGACTTTCCTCGTTCCGTTGCCGTCGTCGCCACGATACCAGAGATCAAAAAGAGGAGGCGCGTCATTCCTCGCGTGCTTATATAGCCTCCTCCTAACGGCTATGGTTCCGCTCGTCGGTCACCCACCTCTTCAGCGGGGTAATACCTTCTTGCCGCCACTTGATAGCCGCTCCCCTCTGGTGGCGAGTACTCCAACTTCGGCTGAATCAGCTGAACGTAGTTCACTGACAGTTTGGCCTGTCAGTGATGTGTGTTTATGTTTCAATTTTCGGCAGTATATTTTTTTAATTATTGCAAAAAAAGAAAATCCTCACGTCTTTGGGACTTTGCTGCATATCATCAAAAAGCCCGAAGTTCAACCTGATGCGTGTCCGGGTCACGGCTACATGTGTTACGATTTATGTGGGTGGGTTACATTTTATAAATTATATTATACATCTGATCTATTCCCGTAAAAATGTAACATTTTTTCTCTTATTTCCTGCTTTCATACGGTTTACTATCGCTTCTGCGTTTGTAGCTTTGAGTTTTATTTATCTTTACTTTATGTTTCTCGCTTCTTTGCAAGTGTCTTGTATCTACTAAAGATTGTGTTTGTGAGTGTGTACACGATAAATTGCTGTTTGCATTTTATTTCCGTTTTTTGGTTATACGTTAAATTGTTTGTTTCTTCCATTTCTAGTTATATTTCACCTTAAAACATAAATTACAATACTAAAACTGAAGCTAACTCAAAGATACACTTTACGTTGTTGGTCATCAATGTTTTCTGTATTTCTCATTCGTTTGCATTGACGTTACCCCTGCGAACATGATAATTTCCATTTTGTTTGCTTATTTCATTCTACGATATTCAATCAGTACGCTCTTTAGTTTCTACATTTCTCATCGGTTTTAGCATTATTTCATTAATTTACTGCATCTTTAATAACTTTATTATCCTAATTTTTGTTTCATTATTAATTTTACTTCTTTGGAACTTTTATCATCATCTTCCTCTAGAACGAATGTACAACACAACAATTTTTGTTTTGTATGTTTTCTCTGGTTTTTTTAAGTTATTGGATTTTACGTTAATTCTACCTGCTATAGCTCTATCGGTTTTGTCTTCCGGCCCTCGAGCGGTGCCGCGGCGTTCCGAGCGGTGTAGTTGTAATTCGTGTCTGATCACTATCTGCATATCATCATCATTATTATCGTATTATTATAATATATCATATTTCATTCATTAATTTTATAGTTAAATGAACCAAATAAATCTACTATCACGTTTAAATGCAACGGAAAGCTCCGTCATCATATTTTATCATCGTATTATATATGCTGTCGACTGTGGCCGCGACAGACATTATTCCCACTCATTTTAAAGGCGGGTCAATTGACATCAGCATCTACTAAATGTTTTCTTTTTTTTCCTTGCTCTGCTGTGTCTAGCACACTCAATAGACATAAATGAAATCGATTTAAGCCACCTGCCACCACTTCGTATTGAAGTTTCCCAATAATCTTCACATCATAAGTTATTTGCACGGAAGCTTGAGGGTTATTTCATTATCTGAACCAACGTGATTATGCTCAATGGCTTCAAATTTCATACAGCATGAAGCGACGTCATCATCGGACTTACCCCAATTTCCTTCCGGCAGCGGATTTATGTAAGCGACGTAGTGTCCGTTTTGATTGTCTCCTGAATTGACTACGAAATAGAAATCACTCCTTTCTCAGCTTCTTGAAGACTGTACTCTTCACCAGCATCGTATTTGGTGTCACCATCTAGCATTTCTGTAGCAATGTAACTCTGGAACGATTCGTAAACCGGACAATTATTCTAAATTTAGAGATGCGTTTCCATCGACAATATCATGGGAACCGATGTTTTCTAACTGTACTCGTTGCTCCCGGAGAAACTGTAGCGTTTTATCGGCATTTTCAAGACAGTGAATTCTCATCATCTGAATCCTCCTTGGCAACATCTGGCTCGATCTTGTTAGGTTTTGGTTTTATCGAAATATCTGGGGAACATTCCAACTTCGAACAGGCGGTGATTCTGATCGTCGTTCGATGACAATTATGTTTGCTTAAGACTACCAATAATCGTATTTAAACTACTAATATGATTACAATTTGGACTGGCAAGCAAACCCTAGTCGAGTGCGGCTTAGCTTCCTGACTATACATAGTCACGCGAGTGTTACGATAGTGTTCGGGGTGAGGTAATCCTGGTGCCCTTCGGTTTTATCCGTAACAACTTTCTCCAATTTCAATATATGGGGTGTCAAACGAAAGCTAGTGATGTGTAGAATTCAATAAAAGTGCATTCAGGCAGCTTCGCGATACCTGCAATTGTAGTTTTTTTGCGTGGTTGGGATACTTTTGATTCCGAAATCATGCAGCTGTAAAATCATCGGAAACCGGAGTCGGAAATGCCTGAATATCAAAATCGCGCTGTTGTCGTACTCAGGAACATAAAAAAATTCAAGATCTTTACTACAACGATATTCTGGAGTTCCTCGGGAAACGATCGGATTGCAAGGAGTGCGTTGCTGGAAAAGTGGCCGTTTTTCGTACTTTCTCCAATTTAAATATATGGGGTGTCAAACGAAAGCTAGTGATGAGTAGAATTCAATAAAAGTGCATTCAGGCAGCTTCGCGATACCTGCAATTGCAGATTTTTGCGTGGTTGGGATACTTTTGATTCCGAAATCATGCAGCTGTAAAATCATCGGAAACGGGAGTCGGAAGTGCCTGAATATCAAAATCGCGATGTTATTGTACTCAGGAACATAAAATTTCAAGATCTTCATTACAACGATATTCTGGAGTTCCTCGGAAAACCATCGGATTGCAAGGCGTGCGTTGCTGAGAAAGTGGCCGTTTTTCATACTTTCTCCGATTTCAATATATGGGGTGTCAAATGAAAGCTTGTGATGAGCAGAATTCAATAAAAGTTCATTCAGGCAGCTTCGCGGTACCTGCAATCGCAGTTTTTTTTGCGTTGTTGAGATGCTTTTGATACGGAAGTCATGCAGCTGTAAAATCATCGGAAATGGGAGTCGGAAGTGCCTGAATATGAAAATTGCGCTGTTATTGTACTCAGGAACATAAAACAAGTCGGGTAAACAGACCTACGCTCATGTCAGAAGGGTTTTGTATTCAATTTTCAAATTGCAGTAACCAGTAACGAATAAAATCAAGAAACATGTCATGTTCGAGGATCATACTATTATTAGCAAAGTTGAAAGAATCTTGACTTCTGAGGTTTTTGTTATAATTATACCCACAAATATCTCTCTTGAGAATTAATTCAGATTTTTTAAGATCACGGGTGTCCATTCGCAAGGGAGGAAACACATTTTTCATGTATTCCCCCCTCCTGTGCCCCCACTGAAGCAAAAACTGTCAGTTTAAGAACTGTTCTGAAAAGCTCTCATAGAGAACCTTCAGTTGATTCTCATATCGGCTACCTTTCATGAAATTTTTTTTCAGGGGCCACTCCTCTGTACTGTAATCATCGATTCATGGCCTGTTTTTTCGAATCTCAGAATGGTTACAAAGCCCTTTTGCTAGGAGCTGTCTCCTGCTTTTTCGACTTGTTTTAATTGTATGTACTCATCTTCATGAAACCTATCATTCCTGAAATTTTCATGCAAATCCTAGCAAAGCTGTAGTGTCTAAGTCGGTAAAAAGCGCATATGGCTCCATAGCCATATGTTTCCATAGTAATACAGGGCATATTGTTCCATAGTAATGCAGGAAAATTAAAATCGCTATAACTACGTCAAATACTGTTCGATCTTAATGAAACTTTCAGGAAAGATCAACCGTATAAATAAACATCTGTGCGCTAAATTTTATTGAATTTAAGGGTACCGTCTAGATTTTATTCAAGAAAACATAAAATCGATAAATCATACTATTACTAACAAAGTTGAGTGAATTTTGACTTCTCATGTATTTGTTGTTGTTGTACTCATTAAGGCCCACATCCATGATTTTTTTCAGATTTTTCGGATGAAAGGTGTCCAATCGCGAGGGGGGGGGGTACGCGAAAAGTTCGTACATTTCCCCTTCCCCTGCCCCCCTCGGTACTCATAAGGCAATCTTAAGACTTGTTTTGAAAAGATCTCGTTGAGACCTTTCCAATGACGCCCTACTCAACTACCAATGGTGAAATTTTTTTTTGAGGGGTCACCTCCCTATATGGGGAGACCCCCCTTAAACGCCTTTGAAAAATTTTTCCACCAGTCGAATTTTAGAGAGGTCACGAATTCTGACCTTTCCACAAAGTTTCATTGCTGTAGCTTCTATAGTTTCGGAGAAAAAGTGCTGTGACATACAGACGGACGGACGGACGGACGGACGGATGGACAGACGGACACAGGTCGTGATTGCAAAAGGGTTTTGTATTTTAGTACAAAACCCCTAAAAATTAAAGATCTTCACTACAACGATATTCTGGAGTTCCTCGGAAAACGATCGGATTGCAAGGAGTGCGTTGCTGAAAAAGTGGCCGTTTTTCGTACTTTCTCCAATTTCAATATATGGGGTGTCAAACGAAAGCTAGTGATGAGTAGAATTCAATAAAAGTGCATTCAGGCAGCTTCGCGATACCTGCAATTGCAGTTTTTTTGCGTGGTTGGGATACTTTTAATTCCGAAATCATGCAGCTGTCAAATCATCGGAAACGGGAGTCGGAAATGCCTGAATATCAAAATCGCGATGTTATTGTACTCAGGAACATAAAAAAATTCAAGATCTTCACGACAACGATATTCTGGAGTTCCTCGGAAAACGATCGGATAGCAAGGAGTGCGTTGCTGGAAAAGTGGCCGTTTTTCGTACTTTCTCCAATTTCAATATATGGGGTGTCAAACGAAGGCTAGTGATGAGTAGAATTCAATAAAAGTGCATTCAGCAGCTTCGCGATACCTGCAATTGCAGTTTTTTTGCGTGGTTGGGATACTTTTGATTCCGAAATCATGCAGCTGTAAAATCATCGGAAACGGGAGTCGGAAGTGCCTGAATATCAAAATCGCGATGTTATTGTACTCAGGAACATAAAAAAATTCAAGATCTTCACTACAACGATATTCTGGAGTTCCTCGGAAAACAATCGGATTGCAAGGAGAGCGTTGCTGGAAAAGTGGCCGTTGTTCGTACTTTCTCCAATTTCAATATATGGGGTGTCAAACGAAAGCTAGTGATGAGTAGAATTCAATAAAAGTGCATTCAGGCAGCTTCGCAATACCTGCAATTGCAGTTTTTTTGCGTGGTTGGGATACTTTTGATTTCGAAATCATGCAGCTGTAAAATCATCGGAAACGGGAGTCGGAAGTGCCTGAATATGGAAATTGCGCTGTTATTGTACTCAAAAACATAAAAAAATTCAAGATCTTCACTACAACGATATTCTGGAGTTCCTCGGAGAACGATCGGATAGCAAGGAGTGCGTTGCTGGAAAAGTGGCCGTTATTCATACTTTCTCCAATTTCAATATATGGGGTGTCAAACGAAAGCTAGTGATGAGTAGAATTCAATGAAAGTGCATTCAGGTAGCTTCCCGATACCTGCAATTGCAGTTTTTTGCGTGGTTGGGATACTTTTGATTCCGAAATCATGCAGCTGTAAAATCATCGGAAACGGGAGTCGGAAATGCCTGAATATCAAAATCGCGCTGCTATCGTACTCAGGAACATAAAAAAATTAAAGACCTTCACTACAACTGTAATGGTTTTAAACTTTTCAAGTCCGAACGCGGAACCGACCTCTCATCGGTTCTAGACGTTAAGTCTGAGTAGTGCCAATGGATGGTACCAACAGGTCAACCAATCCGTGCACCGTAACCCATTCACGTGGTGACTGCTTGTCGGCCAGCTAGTTCGGAGAGGATTTCGGTCGCGGGTCTCCGAATGGGTTACGCTCAATTACAATATTTCAGCCACCTGAACATGCCCGTTTTCCAAACGCGTCAACAATTACTCATCCAGAACGGGAAACCTACGTTACGTTAATTCTGGATGTGATCTCTCCACAGATCTCAAATCAAAAAAAAAACTACAAAATCCCATAGGCGCGTTACCGAATCACCGACGCGGTACCGAAAAATATGCTACTCGAAATTAAACCGACGAAAACTACTCTAATGAAATGACGAAACAATCAAAGGTACCGCGTACCGCGCGCGACGCGAAACCGACCTCAGCGGATTTGTCGAAACCCTACCCTCGCGACGGCATACCTACCCTACACTCTCTCTTCCCACTGAAAAAGAACGAGCCACTGAAAAGGAAAGTCGTTAATTATTTAACAATTCATTTTATTGCTCTAACTAAATTCATTATCAAATAATAATCTCATCTTCAACTACTGATTTTCGTATTTTTCCATTTATATCATTACAACATGGGTTTGATCCCTTTAATGTGATTTTGTAATTTCAAAACGCAAATCAAATCAAATACAAAGTCAAATTAATCCACACAATTAATTAAAATAAGGGATAAACATTTATATAAAAAAATTAAATTTAAAAGAAATATCTATGTTATGAATTGTTAAAAAGAAATATATAAAAAATTAAATTTAAAAGAAATATCTATGTTATGAATTGTTAAAAATAAAGTACAGTCAATTAAATAGTTATCGCATGCAGTAAAGCATCGCTAATTTTGCTGAGAGTCAAACGCAAAATACGACACTGCCCTATCAAACCGAGTGTACCAAGATACTGTTAGTGCCCGAATAGTTATTTTTTATTATTAATGAATTGTGACCTCAGACACGATATGATCCGTAAATATATGCATGATGATTTTTTTTTTTTTTTTAGGAAATCCATATTTGACGTAGGAAAGAATTTATATTCAAAACACAAACAGGGGCATCTTTTCTGCTGCTTTCTAAATCTTACGTACTATAAAAGCAGAGGCCCTTGGAGAGTATTGGATGGCATGAGATGCATTTTTCCATCAGGCCCACATGCTACAATCCCCAACTCGAATAGTAATTCTTCTTCTGCGATCTAAATTAGAATTGCAATTCTATAAGTCTAATTTAAAATGAAAGCTAACTCTGTAAAAAAAAATCCCCACGATAAAATTGAATTTCGATTGATATATCCGTATATGGTATTTAAATGTTAAAATGTAGGTTTTATATTTGGGTTCCATTACTATTCATTTTGCCGTTAAAACTGCTATCATTTTCCCCTTTAAATGCCTCATAGCCAACCATGAACACCAATCGTTTTTATGATTTAAAATACTTCGTTCGATAATTCCTAACCTTCCTCATCTATTCCTATCCTGTTCCATCTCTGATATTCAATAATCAATCACAAGTACTCTTATTCTCGTACTGTCCTAAATGTTATCCTACTTATTCTGTGTAAGTACACATTCATCACTTTTTAACAACTATCACTAAAACCGTGTTAGGTTTAGGGAGAATACATTGACTTAAGACTAAAAATTGAAAATTAGTTAAGAATACGGCAGCAGAAATTTTGCCTGCATCGCGTACGTTTATCGACGTAAATTCTCACCTCGCAGCTTTCACCTGCCTTTACATAATTAAACATACTATTCAAAAGAAAATATAGTTCGAAAACTGGATTAATTATGATTTGAATTGCCGGCACCAATCTATCTTGCTATCTGAATATAATTGTCGAATTGAATATGGTTCTAGAAACACGCAAATATAGCGAAAATACTAAAAGTTTTCCCGTGTTTTAAACTTTAATTGATATTAAGAGTACATTTATTGTACTCATCGGATTAAACCTTCTGTTTGCGTAAACATAAATTATTTTTGAAATATTTTGACAATAGAATGTTCAAAACATTACCAAAGTATATAGTAAATTGGATTTGACTCTCCCCAAGTGTTCGATTTTACCTAATATGATATATGAATATGTGTGTACATATCTAACCTTGAAATATTTTCCGAAGATTCGAAACTTACATGTAACACTACAATGTTATTCCCCTTTATATATTAGATTAATTTGTGCTATTATATAATTGGATTTGGTTTATCATGTTTAACAGTTCTACGGATTTATCATCTCACGTACCATTTTCTCTCTGATTAAAATTTTAGTATAGTGCTTCTGGATGTGTACATTACCGCATTAGACGAATTTTAAATTCTTCGGCGCTTGTTGTTCGATGTAGGCGGTGGGGTTGTTGATGGACTATTCGATTCAAGTGACATTGAACCACGAGTTCTCTTTGGCGTTTTTTTTTTCGGGTGTATCAGCTGGAACTAATTTGGCCTGGCATTATTCCTGTCTTAATAGCAGCAAGTATCTTCTTCCATGGACATGTCTGACGATATTCCAGAGTCTCCACTATATAATGAGTTGACTGCACGACAAGTGTAGAACACAATGCGTTTCAACTTCTTGTTGTAGAAGAAATAATTGAACGCCCAGAAGCATCCTGGCTCTCCGTATGGATCTGAATTCAAATCAGGATTGTAGCTGTAAATGTCGCATTCAGATAACTGATTTCATCGTCGATAACTTACCATAATGGTTGACGCAAACCATGATATTGATCCCCCGCTACAGAGTGACGCGTTTATTTTTCCACCGCTGTTAGTTAATATTTTCGGCCTTCCTCCAGAACACCAAGATTACGGGGGGATAACGAAAAATACAGATATAGCACTTTCCTCCCGCGTGTTTTCTATTCCACGTTCCGTCGGACTGTCAATCTGACAACATCCGACAAAACAGATGTGTGTGGAATGGCACGCCACATGGCGGCAATGTGCCTCTCCATCTGTCGCCAGTGGCATAGTTTTTCGATGGCCACGGTGGAGGGGCATTTCCAGATGGATATGTCTCGAAATGTGTCGGGGTTTGGATTAATTTTATATTTCGAATATTTATATCCACAGATCTAAATATTTGGACAGAAAAGAAATATTTTCTGCACAACGATATCCGCACGACAGATGAAGTCCGCTGGCACTTCGAGGACATACCCATCTGGCCGGTTGCAAGGGTTCGGGATCGGAATCACTTCGATTCCCGGGCGTAGGCGTCACATTACACATTCCCCCCCCCCCAAAATCGAAGTAACTCCGATCCGTCTCCTATATAAAAGGTCTTGGTTAGGGCCGTGGCGGGTCGAAGGTCAGTTTCGAGGAATAGGCTACAACCATGTTCGTGAAGACTCGACAGTGACTATACCGTAGGGAGTCAGGGGTTACTCGGAGGTCTTCGTCCAGGCAGAGATTTGGGTAAGCCAAGGTTTTTCGTGGGAAATAGTTGTACTTCATCGTCTAAGGTCTTTTGCGTGGTAAATTCCCAGGGTTTTACCAGTCATGTCCGCGATGAGGTATCGGGTGGGGCTTATTACTTGTAGGACTCGACACTTCACGAATTTCTTGTCTAGTTTGGCATTGTAATGTCGGGTGGCATCGCTCTGCCGGAAGTTTCGACGGTATATCTCGTCGCCTGCCTTAAAGCCAGAAGGATGAGATCGCAAGTTGTACCGCTCCTCTCCCATCCGTCGACTTTCTTCAATCTTCTCCCGCAGTTGCTCTCGCAGAAGTTGGAGCTTTTCGTGCGGTTCCAGAACCACGATTGGGTCCTCTAGCGATTTCAGTTGCCGCAATAGCCGGTAAGCGCTCCCATGACAGATCATGTACTGACCGAACAATGCGAAATACGGCAAAATGCCGGTGGTGGCGTGGTACGACGAGCGCAGTGCACTAGTGATGGCGGACAATTTGCGATCCCAGTCCTTCTGATTCGGGTGGACATAGGCGCGAATGGCCGCTATGAGCGTACGGTTCAGTCGTTCGGATGCGTTGGCTTGTGGTGAATAGACGGCGGTTCGTTGGTGGATGATGCCGTATTTGGACATTAGGTCTCGGAACTTGCTGGAGGTGAACTGGACCCCATTGTCGGAGACAAGTTTCTCCGGAACTCCAAACATGTGAAAGACTCGGGTCTCCAAGAAGCTGATTATAGGTCCAGTGTGCATGTTACGTAGTGGTTCTATGATAGGGAATTTAGAGAGCTGGTCCAGGACCACGACAGCTCCCGTGTGACCAGAAGCAGATCGAGGGTAAGGACCGATAAGATCAATGTACAAGCGCTGGAACACGCGTTCGGGGACCTCAACCTTACCCATGGGTGGCCGAAGAATGGTGTTGGGCGCTTTAGTGCACTTGCATAGCTCACAAGAGGCTACGTACGCTTTTATCTGTTGTGCCATCTTAGGCCAAAAGAAGCAGGTTTTCAACCGCCTAATTGTACGACCGTAACCGCCGTGCGCACTTGACGGGTGGTCATGGGCCCGTCTGATAAGATCAGCGGTTAATTCTTCGGGCACCCATAACTTCCACTGTTCTTCTTCTTGTATGGGGTCTCCGGAGGCGTGTCCCATCCGCTTATAAATAAATCCATCCGTCAACCGCAGTTCAGGAAGCTGGGACAGTTGATTCTGGATAGTGTGAATCAGTTGTGTGTAGGTTGCTGACTTGAAGGCAGGATGGTCCAGATCGATCAATTGGGGGCTGTCGTCCTCTTGGACCAACTCGGCTCCTTCAGGGGCGAACATTGTGGATAGGGTGTCGGGGACTACATGCTGACTTCCTTTTCGGTGGCGAATTGTGAAGTCAAATGCCTGTAGTTTCAGTGCCCACCTGGCCAATCTGCCGTTGAGATCAGTCTGGCTCATTAGCCATTTCAGAGAAGCGTGATCCGTAACGATTTCAAAGGTGTGTCCCTCCACATAGGCTCGGAAGCGTTTCACTGCCAACACCGCAGCTAGACATTCCTGCTCGGAGACCGTGTAATTTCGCTGGGCTGGGTTCAGCTTGTGAGACATGAAGGCTATAGGTCTCTCCTCGCCGTCTTGTGCAACCTGGACTAAGACTGCTCCCACCCCATGTTGACTCGCGTCACAATGGATTGAGAACGGTTTGTCAAAGTCCGGGCTGTGCAGTACGGGGGCTGTAGTCAGACTCTTCTTTAGCTCTTCAAAGGCTCGCAAGCTGGGCTCTTCCCAGACGAATTTACGTCCCTTACGCAGCATGTCGGTCAAAGGAGTGGTAATGGTGGCATAGTCACGTACAAAACGCTGGTACCATCCGCATAAGCCTAAGAATCGGCGTAACTGTTTGGTGGTCTTGGGTAGTGGAAAAACGTCAATCGCTTGAGTCTTTTCCGGATCGGTCTTGATATGGCCATGCCCAATGATGTGACCTAAATACTTCACCTCCGTCATCACGAACTGGCTCTTCCTTATGGTGATGGTTAATCTTGCCCTCCGGAAGTGTAGAGCCACCTCCTGAAGCAGGTCGATGTGTTCATCAAAGGTCTCGGTTATAAGCAACAGATCGTCCAAGTAAACGAAAACTTGGTGTCGCAAATGAGGTGGTATCACCTTATCCATAAGGCGCGTCATTGTTTGGGGGGCATTACACAATCCGAATGGCATGGTCACGAATTGATATAGGGGTCGACCAGGGACTGTGAAGGCTGTTTTCTCCTTTGAACCGGGGTCTAAAGGAATTTGCCAGAAGGCGTCCTTGAGGTCTAAGCTCGTGATGAAATGGGCTTTAGGCAACCGACTCAAAATGCCTTCGATCAACGGTAGAGGGTATGCGTCCTTGACTGTGACGGCGTTCAAGCGTCTGGCATCTAAGCATAACCGGACCTTGTTCGGCTTGACAACTAAGGTGACTGGGGAAGCCCACGCGCTCTGTGATTCTTCGATTACGCCTAATGCTAGCATTCGATCCACTTCGGCATATAACGATTTTTCCTTCGCCGGAGATATGGCGAAATGTCTCTGTTTTATGGGTTTAGCATCCCCCACATCTATAGTGTGGAACACCAGGGCAGTCCGCCCGAGACCTTCCTTCTCATGCGATGGAAAAGCCGATATAGCCGAGTCCAGTCGCAGTTGCTGATTTACATCCAGTGTATGTCGTAATAAGTTAGTGGTTTGAGATTGGTCAGGAACGGTGGCGACGGACTCCAGGGTCGAACCGGAAAATAGTGCCGGGGCCAAGTTAAATTTTCGAACGAAATCCACTCCTAGGTAAAGATTCTGGGTTAACTGAGGTATAATGAAAAATTCCATGGGTTTAGTTACTCCTTTAAAGGTGACATCCGTCATAATTTTTCCCACTACAGAGTGACGAGTTCCGTCCGCCGTGCTTAACCAGGAGGTGAAATGACGGATTTGGTCCACGTGCTTTGCCAGTACCTCCCCTGCAAACTCGGCAGATATGCAATTCACACTAGCTCCCGTATCGACTAAGCCTGACACTCGTTTTTGCAGGAGGTGTACTGACGCATATGGCCGAACATCATCCCTCAATAATTCGTCTAAGTATATGTCCTTCAACACTTTCCTCGACTGCCTGACTTTTCTCCAGAAGCTCCGCATCCGACGCGTGGCTCGCTTGCTTCGCGTTGGGACATTTGTAGCCAACTCCTCATGGAAGATGCGCTGTCGAGTAAGCAAGTAATTCCGCAGCCTGACATGAAAAGGTTTTACATGCCAAGGAACTTTCGTCTCGCTATCATTTCCCTGCGCGTTGGCCTCGGCGAAGGATGGCGTCGGTTGTGGAACTTCGGGAGAACTGTGTTTGGCGGTGCGAGTCAGCAGAATGGAAGTCATGTCGGGAGCTGGGTCATAGCTAGTGATGGGGTCTGGATTGGTTCGTACGGGGTTTAGGAGTGCCGACGGGTGGTCGCGGCACTCGGTGGCAAGTTTTTTCGTCCTTTGCAATTAGCACAGTCAGGTGCGTATGTGTCGGCCTTCCCGCATCGGTAGCAGAAAAGCGTTGGCTCCGCTGGACATGCATAGAACCGATGTCCCGGTTGTCGGCAGTTCCAACAGACCGTCGGGCTTGTAATTGCTTCAAGGGAGGGCCGATCATTCAAGGCTGGGTCCTCAAACTCCGGTGGTGCTCCGCTCCTCGGTACTGGTACTGGATCAGCAAGCAGGTGGTCAGCTGCCATCAACTCCGCGGTGTGATGATTTCGGGGAGTTGGTCCCGTTATGCGAGGTTGTGGACGGAAGGTACCTCGCCGCTCATCCAAGTGTTCTTGTCTACGGGCATGAAGGCGCAGTCCCTGTATGGTGTTGATTGGAAAATGTAGAAGGCTGTTCTGGAGATCCCAGCGCATATTCTCTCTGATAATTTCTACCAGTTCGTCCTCGGGCATGGTATTTCGCAAGCGAGTGCTCAATCTCACTATACTTGTGTAGTACTGGTCGAACGGTTCGTGAGCGCCTTGTTTCCGTTTCTTTATTTGCTCCCTTAGCTCTCTCTCAGTGAAGCCATCCTCAAATCGATTGCGGAAGGCTGCACTGAAAGAGTTCCAAGTGGGACGTGGCGTTGATTCTTTAAAGCTCCAGTACCAGTCGGCAGCGTCGCCGCTGAACAAAAGATGTGCATGCCGGAGGAAGGCCGAGGAATCACCTCCCAGGGTGCTGGATACCAACGCCTGAATCCGGAAAAGGAACCGGTCCGCCAATATCATATCGTTGAACCCTGTAAAGTTCAGGCGCCAACTCTCCATGATACGAGGCGTCGGGTCTCGAAAAAGTGTCAATGCGTTCCCGGGGGGAATCACATCCTCGATTGACCTGTTGTACTGAACGGCCTCGGGGGCTGGAGGTACCAACGGAGGTCCGGTACTGTGTCGTGGTCTATATTCGGGAGCTCTGGGATCCATTCCCGAGTTCCTTGGAGGTGGGACCCATTGCTCGGATTGTCGGGAGTGGGGCATCGCCACACTGGGATTGGGCTCCCAGCCAAGTGGAGTTCTCACGCGGCTGGGTGGTTGGCTCATGGGGAGATTCTGGAGCTTTCCCTCCAGGTTGCCAATCCTCTCCGACATATCCCTCATCAACGCCACGAGGGTGTCAATGGAGTGGGCGGAAGGCATGGGGGTCCCCTCGGACACGACACTTGCGGCCGGAACTTCACCGCCTACGGCTCCTTGCATACCAGTCATCTGCACAAAATTAATGTTCTCTTCCATTTTAATCGTCGTATTATTGATTCCAATTTATCATTCCTATTTAATTACATTAATGCTAAAGCAATAGAAATCGATCTTAAATTAAATTTTTAACTCATTAAGTATGACTAAAACTTAAAACTAAATTAGTGGCCGATAGTGGCGAGCTATTACTAATGGGAAAAAAAAATGTTTGACAGTCACTTTCCTTTCCAGCAGTCGACCTCTTCAACGGGAAATGAGAGTGCGTGGTAATCTGCCGAAGAAAAGGTGCTTCGGTCAATTTACAAAATTTATCCCCTAAACCCTCATACATTACAAAAAAACCGTCTCTAAACTGCGTTAAAGTGACTCGACGAGACAAGTGGTAGAGCTATCGTAACGATTTTGTACGCGGTCAAAATTCCCGACGCGTGGAAGCATTCCGGGCTTCGCAACTCCAGCATACGCCACCGAACGTTGAACCGATACCACTCGTCTAACACGCATAAGAAATAGTTAGAGTCCTTCCGCGACATAAAGGCAAGGTAGCCTTCTATTTTCTTGAGAGTCCATGCTGATAGGTAAACCCATCAGACTGGCAGTTCCATCAAGAAAATAGAAGGTCCTTACAGGGTTAGCCTAGGACAACACATCGGAAGGATTCTGTCGCGGAAAAAAAAATCAACCAAAGGAGAGCGGAAGATACAACTCGCGTGAAGCGACTTCTAGTGTGTATCACACAACTCCACTACTCCTGATAGTGGGACTCGAGTACCAAAGTACCTTACATCCTCCGTAAAGGACCAACTCGTCAGAAGACGCGAAGTTCTTTCCCCCTTAGGATGTTTTAGGCCCCACGTTGGGCGCCATTTGTAATGGTTTTAAACTTTTCAAGTCCGAAAGCGGAACCGACCTCTCATCGGTTCTAGACGTTAAGTCTGAGTAGTGCCAACGGATGGTACCAACCGGTCAACCAATCCGTGCACCGTAACCCATTCACGTGGTGACTGCTTGTTGGCTAGCTAGTTCGGAGAGGATTTCGGTCGCGGGTCTCCGAATGGGTTACGCTCAATTACAATATTTCAGCCACCTGAACATGCCCGTTTTCCAAACGCGTCAACAATTACTCATCCAGAACGGGAAACCTACGTTACGTTAATTCTGGATGTGATCTCTCCACAGATCTCAAATCAAAAAAAAAACTACAAAATCCCATAGGCACGTTACCGAATCACCGACGCGGTACCGAAAAATATGCTATTCGAAATTAAACCGACGAAAACTACTCTAATGAAATGACGAAACAATCAAAGGTACCGCGTACCGCGCGCGACGCGAAACCGACCTCAGCGGATTTGTCGAAACCCTACCCTCGCGACGGCATACCTACCCTACACTCTCTCTTCCCACTGAAAAAGAACGAGCCACTGAAAAGGAAAGTCGTTAATTATTTAACAATTCATTTTATTGCTCTAACTAAATTCATTATCAAATAATAATCTCATCTTCAACTACTGATTTTCGTATTTTTCCATTTATATCATTACAACATGGGTTTGATCCCTTTAATGTGATTTTGTAATTTCAAAACGCAAATCAAATCAAATACAAAGTCAAATTAATCCACACAATTTATTAAAATAAGGGATAAACATTTATATAAAAAAATTAAATTTAAAAGAAATATCTATGTTATGAATTGTTAAAAAGAAATATATAAAAAATTAAATTTAAAAGAAATATCTATGTTATGAATTGTTAAAAATAAAGTACAGTCAATTAAATAGTTCTCGCATGCAGTAAAGCATCGCTGATTTTGCTGAGAGTCAAACGCAAAATACGACACTGCCCTATCAAACCGAGTGTACCAAGATACTGTTAGTGCCCGAATAGTTATTTTTTATTATTAATGAATTGTGACCTCAGACACGATATGATCCGTAAATATATGCATGATGATTTTTTTTTTTTTTAGGAAATCCATATTTGACGTAGGAAAGAATTTATATTCAAAACACAAACAGGGGCATCTTTTCTGCTGCTTTCTAAATCTTACGTACTATAAAAGCAGAGGCCCTTGGAGAGTATTGGATGGCATGAGATGCATTTTTCCATCAGGCCCACATGCTACAATCCCCAACTCGAATAGTAATTCTTCTTCTGCGATCTAAATTAGAATTGCAATTCTATAAGTCTAATTTAAAATGAAAACTAACTCTGTAAAAAAAATCCCCACGATAAAATTGAATTTCGATTGATATATCCGTATATGGTATTTAAATGTTAAAATGTAGGTTTTATATTTGGGTTCCATTACTATTCATTTTGCCGTTAAAACTGCTATCATTTTCCCCTTTAAATGCCTCATAGCCAACCATGAACACCAATCGTTTTTATGATTTAAAATACTTCGTTCGATAATTCCTAACCTACCTCATCTATTCCTATCCTGTTCCATCTCTGATATTCAATAATCAATCACAAGTACTCTTATTCTCGTACTGTCCTAAATGTTATCCTACTTATTCTGTGTAAGTACACATTCATCACTTTTTAACAACTATCACTAAAACCGTGTTAGGTTTAGGGAGAATACATTGACTTAAGACTAAAAATTGAAAATTAGTTAAGAATACGGCAGCAGAAATTTTGCCTGCATCGCGTACGTTTATCGACGTAAATTCTCACCTCGCAGCTTTCACCTGCCTTTACATAATTAAACATACTATTCAAAAGAAAATATAGTTCGAAAACTGGATTAATTATGATTTGAATTGCCGGCACCAATCTATCTTGCTATCTGAATATAATTGTCGAATTGAATATGGTTCTAGAAACACGCAAATATAGCGAAAATACTAAAAGTTTTCCCGTGTTTTAAACTTTAATTGATATTAAGAGTACATTTATTGTACTCATCGGATTAAACCTTCTGTTTGCGTAAACATAAATTATTTTTGAAATATTTTGACAATAGAATGTTCAAAACATTACCAAAGTATATAGTAAATTGGATTTGACTCTCCCCAAGTGTTC
Organism: Odontomyia ornata; assembly: GCA_963969285.1. Lineage (NCBI taxonomy): Eukaryota > Metazoa > Arthropoda > Insecta > Diptera > Stratiomyidae > Odontomyia > Odontomyia ornata. Next base: position 64,975,460 of record OZ017743.1, on the reverse strand, counting down.
GATTTTACCTAATATGATATATGAATATGTGTGTACATATCTAACCTTGAAATATTTTCCGAAGATTCGAAACTTACATATAACACTACAATCTTATTCCCCTTTATATATTAGATTAATTTGTGCTATTATATAATTGGATTTGGTTTATCATGTTTAACAGTTCTACGGATTTATCATCTCACGTACCATTTTCTCTCTGATTAAAATTTTAGTATAGTGCTTCTGGATGTGTACATTACCGCATTAGACGAATTTTAAATTCTTCGGCGCTTGTTGTTCGATGTAGGCGGTGGGGTTGTTGATGGACTATTCGATTCAAGTGACATTGAACCACGAGTTCTCTTTGGCGTTTTTTTTTTCGGGTGTATCAGCTGGAACTAATTTGGCCTGGCATTATTCCTGTCTTAATAGCAGCAAGTATCTTCTTCCATGGACATGTCTGACGATATTCCAGAGTCTCCACTATATAATGAGTTGACTGCACGACAAGTGTAGAACACAATGCGTTTCAACTTCTTGTTGTAGAAGAAATAATTGAACGCCCAGAAGCATCCTGGCTCTCCGTATGGATCTGAATTCAAATCAGGATTGTAGCTGTAAATGTCGCATTCAGATAACTGATTTCATCGTCGATAACTTACCATAATGGTTGACGCAAACCATGATATTGATCCCCCGCTACAGAGTGACGCGTTTATTTTTCCACCGCTGTTAGTTAATATTTTCGGCCTTCCTCCAGAACACCAAGATTACGGGGGGATAACGAAAAATACAGATATAGCACTTTCCTCCCGCGTGTTTTCTATTCCACGTTCCGTCGGACTGTCAATCTGACAACATCCGACAAAACAGATGTGTGTGGAATGGCACGCCACATGGCGGCAATGTGCCTCTCCATCTGTCGCCAGTGGCATAGTTTTTCGATGGCCACGGTGGAGGGGCATTTCCAGATGGATATGTCTCGAAATGTGTTGGGGTTTGGATTAATTTTATATTTCGAATATTTATATCCACAGATCTAAATATTTGGACAGAAAAGAAATATTTTCTGCGCAACGATATCCGCACGACAGGTGAAGTCCGCTGGCACTTCGAGGACATACCCATCTGGCCGGTTGCAAGGGTTCGGGATCGGAATCACTTCGATTCCCGGGCGTAGGCGTCACATTACACAACGATATTCTGGAGTTCCTCGGAAAACGATCGGATTGCAAGGAGTGCGTTGCTGAAAAAATGGCCGTTTTTCGTACTTTCTCCAATTTCAATATATGGGGTGTCAAACGAAAGCTAGTGATGAGTAGAATTCAATAAAAGTGCATTCAGGCAGCTTCGCAATACCTGCAATTGCAGTTTTTTTGCGTGGTTGGGATACTTTTGATTTCGAAATCATGCAGCTGTAAAATCATCGGAAACGGGAGTCGGAAGTGCCTGAATATGAAAATTGCGCTGTTATTGTACTCAGAAACATAAAAAAATTCAAGATCTTCACTACAACGATATTCTGGAGTTCCTCGGAGAACGATCGGATAGCAAGGAGTGCGTTGCTGGAAAAGTGGCCGTTTTTCATACTTTCTCCAATTTCAATATATGGGGTGTCAAACGAAAGCTAGTGATGAGTAGAATTCAATAAAAGTGCATTCAGGTAGCTTCCCGATACCTGCAATCGCAGTTTTTTCGCGTGGTTGGGATACTTTTGATTCCGAAATCATGCAGCTGTAAAATCATCGGAAACGGGAGTCGGAAATGCCTGAATATCAAAATCGCGCTGCTATCGTGCTCAGGAACATAAAAAAATTAAAGACCTTCACTACAACGATATTCTGGAGTTCCTCGGAAAACGATCGGATTGCAAGGAGTGCGTTGCTGAAAAAGTGGCCGTTTTTCGTACTTTCTCCAATTTCAATATATGGGGTGTCAAACGAAAGCTAGTGATGAGTAGAATTCAATAAAAGTGCATTCAGGCAGCTTCGCAATACCTGCAATTGCAGTTTTTTTGCGTGGTTGGGATACTTTTGATTCCGAAATCATGCAGCTGTAAAATCATCGGAAACGGGAGTCGGAAGTGCCTGAATATGAAAATTGCGCTGTTATTGTACTCAGAAACATAAAAAAATTCAAGATCTTCACTACAACGATATTCTGGAGTTCCTCGGAGAACGATCGGATAGCAAGGAGTGCGTTGCTGGAAAAGTGGCCGTTTTTCATACTTTCTCCAATTTCAATATATGGGGTGTCAAACGAAAGCTAGTGATGAGTAGAATTCAATAAAAGTGCATTCAGGTAGCTTCCCGATACCTGCAATCGCAGTTTTTTCGCGTGGTTGGGATACTTTTGATTCCGAAATCATGCAGCTGTAAAATCATCGGAAACGGGAGTCGGAAATGCCTGAATATCAAAATCGCGCTGCTATCGTGCTCAGGAACATAAAAAAATTAAAGACCTTCACTACAACGATATTCTGGAGTTCCTCGGAAAACGATCGGATTGCAAGGAGTGCGTTGCTGAAAAAGTGGCCGTTTTTCGTACATTCTCCAATTTCAATATATGGGGTGTCAAACGAAAGCTAGTGATGAGTAGAATTCAATAAAAGTGCATTCAGGCAGCTTCGCGATACCTGCAATTGTAGTTTTTTTGCGTGGTTGGGATACTTTTGACTCCGAAATCATGCAGCGGTAAAATCATCGGAAACGGGAGTCGGAAACGCCAGAATATCAAAATCGCGCTGCTATCGTACTCAGGAATAAAAAAAATTAAAGATCTTCACTACAACGATATTCTGGAGTTCCTCGGAAAACGATCGGTTTGCAAGGAGTGCGTTGCTGAAAAAGTGGCCGTTTTTCGTACTTTCTCCAATTTCAATATATGGGGTGTCAAACGAAAGCTAGTGATGAGTAGAATTCAATAAAAGTGCATTCAGGCGGCTTTGCGATACCTGCAATTGCAGTTTTATTTGTGTTGTTGGGATACTTTTGATTCCGAAATCATGCAGCTGTAAAAACATCGGAAACGGGAGTCGGAAATGCCTGAATATCAAAATCGCGCTGTTATCGTACTCAGGAATATAAAAAATTCAAGATCTTCACTACAACGATATTCTGGAGTTCCGCGGAAAACGATCGGATAGCAAGGAGTGCGTTGCTGGAAAAGTGGCCGTTTTTCGTACTTTCTCCAATTTCAATATATCGGGTGTCAAACGAAGGCTAGTGATGAGTAGAATTCAATAAAAGTGCATTCAGGCAGCTTCGCGATACCTGCAATTGCAGTTTTTTTGCGTGGTTGGGATACTTTTGATTCCGAAATCATGCAGCTGTAAAATCATCGGAAACGGGAGTCGGAACTGCCTGAATATGAAAATTGCGCTGTTATTGTACTCAGGAACATAAAAAAATTAAAGATCTTCACGACAACGATATTCTGGAGTTCCTCGGAAAACGATCGGATTGCAAGGAGTGCGTTGCTGGAAAAGTGGCCGTTGTTCATACTTTCTCCAATTTTAATATATGGGGTGTCAAACGAAAGCTAGTGATGAGTAGAGTTCAATAAAATTGCATTCAGGCAGCTTCGCGATACCTGAAATTGCAGTTTTTTTGCGTGGTTGGGATACTTTTGATTCCGAAATCATGCAGCTGTAAAATCATCGGAAACGGGAGTCGGAAATGCCTGAATATCAAAATCGCGATGTTATTGTACTCAGGAACATAAGAAAATTCAAGATCTTCACGACAACGATATTCTGGAGTTCCTCGGAAAACGATCGGATAGCAAGGAGTGCGTTGCTGGAAAAGTGGCCGTTTTTCGTACTTTCTCCAATTTCAATATATGGGGTGTCAAACGAAAGCTAGTGATGAGTTGAATTCAATAAAAGTGCATTCAGGCAGCTTCGCGATACCTGCAATTGCAGTTTTTTGCGTGGTTGGGATACTGTTGATTCCGAAATCATGCAGCTGTAAAATCATCGGAAACGGGAGTCGGAAATGCCTGAATATCAAAATCGCGATGTTGTTGTACTCAGGAACATAAAAAAATTCAAGATCTTCACGACAACGATATTCTGGAGTTCCTCGAAAAACGATCGGATAGCAAGGAGTGCGTTGCTGGAAAAGTGGCCGTTTTTCGTACCTTCTCCAATTTCAATATATGGGGTGTCAAACGAAAGCTAGTGATGAGTAGAATTCAATAAAAGTGCATTCAGGCAGCTTCGCGATACCTGCAATTGCAGTTTTTTTGCGTGGTTGGGATACTTTTGATTCCGAAATCATGCAGCTGTAAAATCATCGGAAACGGGAGTCGGAAGTGCCTGAATATCAAAATCGCGCTGTTATTGTACTCAGGAACATAAAAAAATTGAAGATCTTCACGACAACGATATTCTGGAGTCCCTCGGAAAATGATCGGATTGCAAGGAGTGCGTTGCTGGAAAAGTGGCCGTTTTTCGTACTTTCTCCAATTTCAATATATGGGGTGTCAAACGAAAGCTAGTGATGAGTAGAATTCAATAAAAGTGCATTCAGGCAGCTTCGCGATACCTGCAATTGCAGTTTTTTTGCGTGGTTGGGATACTTTTGATTCTGAAATCATGCAGCTGTAAAATCATCGGAAACGGGAGTCGGAAGTGCCTGAATATCAAAATCGCGCTGTTATTGTGCTCAGGAACATAAAAAAATTCAAGATCTTTACGACAACGATATTCTGGAGTTCCTCGGAAAACGATCGGATTGCAAGGAGTGCGTTGCTGGAAAAGTGGCCGTTTTTCGTACTTTCTCCAATTTAAATATATGGGGTGTCAAACGAAAGCTAGTGATGAGTAGAATTCAATAAAAGTGCATTCAGGCGGGTTCGCGATACCTGCAGTTGCAGTTTTTTAGCGTGGTTGGGATACTTTTGATTTTGAAATCATGCAGCTGTAAAATCATCGGAAACGGGAGTCGGAAGTGCCTGAATATGAAAATTGAGCTGTTATTGTACTCAGGAACATAAAAAAATTCAAGATCTTCACGACAACGATATTCTGGAGTTCCTCGGAAAACGATCGGATAGCAAGGAGTGCGTTGCTGGAAAAGTGGCCGTTTTTCGTACTTTCTCCAATTTCAATATATGGGGTGTCAAACGAAAGCTAGTGATGAGTAGAATTCAATAAAAGTGCATTCAGCCAGCTTCGCGATACCTGCAATTGCAGTTTTTTTGCGTGGTTGGGATACTTTTGATTCCGAAATCATGCAGCTGTAAAATCATCGGAAACGGGAGTCGGAAGTGCCTGAATATCAAAATCGCGCTGTTATTGTACTCAGGAACATAAAAAAATTAAAGATCTTGTCTACAACGATATTCTGGAGTTCCTCGGAAAACGATCGGATTGCAAGGAGTGCGTTGCTGGAAAAGTGGCCGTTTTTCATACTTTCTCCAATTTCAATATATGGGGTGTCAAACGAAAGCTAGTGATGAGTAGAATTCAATAAAAGTGCATTCAGGTAGCTTTCCGATACCTGCAATCGCAGTTTTTTCGCGTGGTTGGGATGCTTTTGATTCCGAAATCATGCAGCTGTAAAATCATCGGAAACGGGAGTCGGAAATGCCTGAATATCAAAATCGCGCTGCTATCGTGCTCAGGAACATAAAAAAATTAAAGACCTTCACTACAACGATATTCTGGAGTTCCTCGGAAAACGATCGGATTGCAAGGAGTGCGTTGCTGAAAAAGTGGCCGTTTTTCGTACATTCTCCAATTTCAATATATGGGGTGTCAAACGAAAGCTAGTGATGAGTAGAATTCAATAAAAGTGCATTCAGGCAGCTTCGCGATACCTGCAATTGCAGTTTTTTTGCGTGGTTGGGATACTTTTGATTCCGAAATCATGCAGCGGTAAAATCATCGGAAACGGGAGTCGGAAATGCCAGAATATCAAAATCGCGCTGCTATCGTACTCAGGAATAAAAAAAATTAAAGATCTTCACTACAACGATATTCTGGAGTTCCTCGGAAAACGATCGGTTTGCAAGGAGTGCGTTGCTGAAAAAGTGGCCGTTTTTCGTACTTTCTCCAATTTCAATATATGGGGTGTCAAACGAAAGCTAGTGATGAGTAGAATTCAATAAAACTGCATTCAGGCGGGTTCGCGATACCTGCAATTGCAGTTTTTTAGCGTGGTTGGGATACTTTTGATTTTGAAATCATGCAGCTGTAAAATCATCGGAAACGGGAGTCGGAAGTGCCTGAATATGAAAATTGAGCTGTTATTGTACTCAGGAACATAAAAAAATTCAAGATCTTCACGACAACGATATTCTGGAGTTCCTCGGAAAACGATCGGATAGCAAGGAGTGCGTTGCTGGAAAAGTGGCCGTTTTTCGTACTTTCTCCAATTTCAATATATGGGGTATCAAGCGAAAGCTAGTGATGAGTAGAATTCAATAAAAGTGCATTCAGGCGAATTTGCGATACTTGCAATTGCAGTTTTTTTGCGTGGTTGGGATACTTTTGATTCCGAAATCATGCAGCTGTAAAATCATCGGAAACGGGAGTCGGAAATGCCTGAATATCAAAATGGCGCTGTTTTTATACTCAGGAACATAAGAAAATTAAAGATCTGCACTACAACGATATTCTGGAGTTCCTCGGAAAACGATCGGATAGCAAGGAGTGCGTTGCTGGAAAAGTGGCCGTTTTTCGTACTTTCTCCAATTTCAATATATGGGGTGTCAAACGAAAGCTAGTGATGAAATACATTCAATAAAAGTGCATTCAGGCAGCTTCGCGATACCTGCAATTGCAGTTTTTTTGCGTGGTTGGGATACTTTTGATTCCGAAATCATGCAGCTGTAAAATCATCGGAAACGGGAGTCGGAAATGCCTGAATATCAAAATCGCGCTGTTATCGTACTCAGGAACATAAAAAAATTAAAGATCTTCGCTACAACGATATTCTGGAGTTCCTCGGAAAACGATCGGATTGCAAGGAGTGCGTTGCTGGAAAATCGGCAGTTTTGCATACTTTCTCCAATTTCAATATATGGGGTGTCAAACGAAAGCTAGTGATGAGTAGAATTCAATAAAAGTGCATTCAGGCAGCTTCGCGATACCTGCAATTGCAAATTTTTTGCGTGGTTGGGATACTTTTGATTCCGAAATCATGCAGCTGTAAAATCATCGGAAACGGTAGTCGGAAATGCCTGAATATCAAAATCGCGCTGTTATCGTACTCAGGAACATAAAAAAATTAAAGATCTTCGCTACAACGATATTCTGGAGTTCCTCGGAAAACGATCGGATTGCAAGGAGTGCGTTGCTGAAAAAGTGGCCGTTTTTCGTTTTTTCTCCAATTTCAATATATGGGGTGTCAAACGAAAGCTAGTGATGAGTAGAATTAAATAAAAGTGCATTCATGCGGCTTCGCGATACCTGCAATTGCAGTTTTTTGCGTGGTTGGGATACTTTTGATTTCGAAATCATGCAGCTGTAAAATCATCGGAAACGGGAGTCGGAAATGCCTGAATATCAAAATGGCGCTGTTTTTATACTCAGGAACATAAAAAAATTAAAGATCTTCACGACAACGATATTCTGGAGTTCCTCGGAAAACGATCGGATTGCAAGGAGTGCGTTGCTGGAAAAGTGGCCGTTTTTCGTACTTTCTCCAATTTCAATATATGGGGTGTCAAGCGAAAGCTAGTGATGAGTAGAATTCAATAAAAGTGCATTCAGGCAGCTTCGCGATACCTGCAATTGCAGTTTTTTTGCGTGGTTGGGATACTTTTGATTTCGAAATCATGCAGCTGTAAAATCATCGGAAACGGGAGTCAGAAATGCCTGAATATCAAAATGGCGCTGTTTTTATACTCAGGAACATAAAAAATTTCAAGATCTTGTCTACAACGATATTCTGGAGTTCCTCGGAAAACGATCGGATTGCAAGGAGTGCGTTGCTGAAAAAGTGGCTGTTTATTCGTTTTTTCTCCAATTTCAATATATGGGGTGTCAAACGAAAGCTAGTGATGAGTAGAATTCAATAAAAGTGCATTCAGGCGAATTCGCGATACCTGCAATTGCAGTTTTTTTGCGTGGTTGGGATACTTTTGATTCCGAAATCATGCAGCTGTAAAATCATGGGAAACGGGAGTCGGAAGTGCCGGAATATCAAAATCGCGATGTTATTGTACTCTTGAACATAAAAAAATTCAAGATCTTCACGACAACGATATTCTGGAGTTCCTCGGAAAACGATCGGATTGCAAGGAGTGCGTTGCTGGAAAAGTGGCCGTTTTTCGTACCTTCTCCAATTTCAATATATGGGGTGTCAAACGAAAGCTAGTGATGAGTTGAATTCAATAAAAGTGCATTCAGGCGGCTTCGCGATACCTGCAATTGCAGTTTTTTTGCGCGGTTGGGATACTTTTGATTTCGAAATCATGCAGCTGTAAAATCATCGGCAACGGGAGTCGGAAGTGCCTGAATATGAAAATTCCGCTGTTATTGTACTCAGGAACATAAAAAAATTAAAGATCTTCACTACAACGATATTCTGGAGTTCCTCAGAAAACGATCGGATAGCAAGGAGTGCGTTGCTGGAAAAGTGGCCGTTTTTCGTACTCTCTCCAATTTCAATATATGGGGTGTCAAACGAAAGCTAGTGATGAGTTACATTCAATAAAAGTGCATTCAGGCAGCTTCGCGATACCTGCAATTGCAGTTTTTTTTGCGTGGTTGGGATACTTTTGATTCCGAAATCATGCAGCTGTAGAATCATCGGAAACGGGAGTCGGAAGTGCCCGAATATCCAAATCGCAATGCTATTGTACTCAGAAACATAAAAAAATTCAAGATCTTCACGACAACAATATTCTGGAGTTCCTCGGAAAACGATCGGATTGCAAGGAGTGCGTTGCTGGAAAAGTGGCCGTTTTTCGTACTTTCTCCAACTTCAATATATGGGGTATCAAGCGAAAGCTAGTGATGAGTAGAATTCAATAAAAGTGCATTCAGGCAGGTTCGCGATACCTGCAATTGCAGTTTTTTTGCGTGGTTGGGATACTTTTGATTCCGAAATCATGCAGCTGTAAAATCATCGGAAACGGGAGTCGGAAATGCCTGAATATCAAAATCGCGCTGTTATCGTACTCAGGAACATAAAAAAACTAAAGATCTTCGCTACAACGATATTCTGGAGTTCCTCGGAAAACGATCGGATAGCAAGGAGTGCGTTGCTGGAAAAGTGGCCGTTTTTCGTACATTCTCCAATTTCAATATATGTGGTGTCAAACGAAAGCTAGTGATGAGTAGAATTCAATAAAAGTGCATTCAGGCAGCTTCGCGATACCTGCAATTGCAGTTTTTTTGCGTGGTTGGGATACTTTTGATTCCGAAATCATGCAGCTGTAAAATCATCGGAAACGGGAGTCGGAAATGCCTGAATATCAAAATCGCGCTATTATCGTACTCAGGAACATAAAAAAATTAAAGATCTTCGCTACAACGATATTCTGGAGTTCCTCGGAAAACGATCGGATTGCAAGGAGTGCGTTGCTGAAAAAGTGGCCGTTTTTCGTACTTTCTCCAATTTCAATATATGGGGTGTCAAACGAAAGCTGGTGATGAGTAGAATTCAATAAAAGTGCATTCAGGCAGCTTCGCGATACCTGCAATTGCAGCTTTTTTGCGTGGTTGGGATACTTTTGATTCCGAAATCATGCAGCTGTAGAATCATCGGAAACGGGAGTCGGAAGTGCCTGAATATCAAAATCGCGATGTTATTGTACTCAGGAACATAAAAAAATTCAAGATCTTCACGACAACGATATTCTGGAGTTCCTCGGAAAACGATCGGATTGCAAGGAGTGCGTTGCTGGAAAAGTGGCCGTTTTTCGTACTTTCTCCAATTTCAATATATGGGGTGTCAAGCGAAAGCTAGTGATGAGTAGAATTCAATAAAAATTCATTCAGGCAGCTTCGCGATACCTGCAATTGCAGTTTTTTTGCGTGGTTGGGATACTTTTGATTTCGAAATCATGCAGCTGTAAAATCATCGGAAACGGGAGTCGCAAGTGCCTGAATATGAAAATTGCGCTGTTATTGTACTCAGGAACATAAAAAAATTAAAGATCTTCACTACAACGATATTCTGGAGTTCCTCGGAAAACGATCGGATAGCAAGGAGTGCGTTGCTGGAAAAGTGGCCGTTTTTCGTACTTTCTCCAATTTCAATATATGGGGTGTCAAACGAAAGCTGGTGATGAGTAGAATTCAATAAAAGTGCATTCAGGCAGCTTCGCGATACCTGCAATTGCAGCTTTTTTGCGTGGTTGGGATACTTTTGATTCCGAAATCATGCAGCTGTAGAATCATCGGAAACGGGAGTCGGAAGTGCCTGAATATCAAAATCGCGATGTTATTGTACTCAGGAACATAAAAAAATTCAAGATCTTCACGACAACGATATTCTGGAGTTCCTCGGAAAACGATCGGATTGCAAGGAGTGCGTTGCTGGAAAAGTGGCCGTTTTTCGTACTTTCTCCAATTTCAATATATGGGGTGTCAAGCGAAAGCTAGTGATGAGTAGAATTCAATAAAAGTTCATTCAGGCAGCTTCGCGATACCTGCAATTGCAGTTTTTTTGCGTGGTTGGGATACTTTTGATTTCGAAATCATGCAGCTGTAAAATCATCGGAAACGGGAGTCGGAAATGCCTGAATATCAAAATGGCGCTGTTTTTATACTCAGGAACATAAAAAAATTAAAGATCTTGTCTACAACGATATTCTGGAGTTCCTCGGAAAACGATCGGATTGCAAGGAGTGCGTTGCTGAAAAAGTGGCCGTTTATTCGTTTTTTCTCCAATTTCAATATATGGGGTGTCAAACGAAAGCTAGTGATGAGTAGAATTCAATAAAAGTGCATTCAGGCGAATTCGCGATACCTGCATTTGCAGTTTTTTTGCGTGGTTGGGATACTTTTGATTCCGAAATCATGCAGCTGTAAAATCATCGGAAACGGGAGTCGGAAGTGCCTGAATATAAAAATCGCGATGTTATTGTACTCAGGAACATAAAAAAATTCAAGATCTTCACGACAACGATATTCTGGAGTTCCTCGGAAAACGATCGGATTGCAAGAAGTGCGTTGCTGGAAAAGTGGCCGTTTTTCGTACCTTCTCCAATTTAAATATATGGGGTGTCAAATGAAAGCTAGTGATGAGTTGAATTCAATAAAAGTGCATTCAGGCGGCTTCGCGATACCTGCAATTGCAGTTTTTTTGCGTGGTTGGGATACTTTTGATTTCGAAATCATGCAGCTGTAAAATCACCGGCAACGGGTGTCGGAAGTGCCTGAATATGAAAATTGCGCTGTTATTGTACTCAGGAACATAAAAAAATTAAAGATCTTCACTACAACAATATTCTGCAGTTCGTCAGAAAACGATCGGATAGCAAGGAGTGCGTCGCTGGAAAAGTGGCCGTTTTTCGAGCTCTCTCCAATTTCAATATGTGGGGTGTCAAACGAAAGCTAGTGATGAGTAGAATTCAATAAAAGTGCATTCAGGCAGCTTCGCGATACCTGCAATTGCAGTTTTTTTGCGTGGTTGGGATACTTTTGATTCCGAAATCATGCAGCTGTAAAATCATCGGAAACGGGAGTCGGAAGTGCCTGAATATCAAAATCGCGATGTTATTGTACTCAGGAACATAAAAAAATTCAAGATCTTCACTACAACGATATTCTGGAGTTCCTCGGAAAACGATCGGATTGCAAGGAGTGCGTTGCTGGGAAAGTGGCCGTTTTTGTGCTGTCTCCAATTTCAATATATGGGGTATCAAGCGAAAGCTAGTGATGAGTAGAATTCAATAAAAGTGCATTCAGGCAGCTTCGCGATACCTGCAATTGCAGGTTTTTTGTGTGGTTGGGATACTTTTGATTCCGAAATCATGCAGCTGTAAAATCATCGGAAACGGGAGTCGGAAATGCCTGAATATCAAAATGGCGCTGTTTTTATGTTCAGGAACATCAAAAAATTAAAGATCTGCACTACAACGATATTCTGGAGTTCCTCGGAAAACGATCGGATAGCAAGGAGTGCGTTGCTGGAAAAGTGGCCGTTTTTCGTACTTTCTCCAATTTCAATATATGGGGTGTCAAACGAAAGCTAGTGATGAGTTACATTCAATAAAAGTGCATTCAGGCAGCTTCGCGATACCTGCAATTGCAGTTTTTTTGCGTGGTTGGGATACTTTTGATTCCGAAATCATGCAGCTGTAAAATCATCGGAAACGGGAGTCGGAAATGCCTGAATATCAAAATCGCGCTGTTATCGTACTCAGGAACATAAAAAAATTAAAGATCTTCGCTACAACGATATTCTGGAGTTCCTCGGAAAACGATCGGATTGCAAGGAGTGCGTTGCTGAAAAAGTGGCCGTTATTCGTACTTTCTCCAATTTCAATATATGGGGTGTCAAACGAAAGCTAGTGATGAGTAGAATTCAATAAAAGTGCATTCAGGCAGCTTCGCGATACCTGCAATTGCAGTTTTTTTGCGTGGTTGGGATACTTTTGATTCCGAAATCATGCAGCTGTAAAATCATCGGAAACGGGAGTCGGAAATGCCTGAATATCAAAATCGCGCTGTTATCGTACTCAGGAACATAAAAAAATTAAAGATCTTCGCTACAACGATATTCTGGAGCTCCTCGGAAAACGATCGGATTGCAAGGAGTGCGTTGCTGAAAAAGTGGCCGTTTTTCGTTTTTTCTCCAATTTCAATATATGGGGTGTCAAACGAAAGCTAGTGATGAGTAGAATTCAATAAAAGTGCATTCATGCGGCTTCGCGATACCTGCAATTGCAGTTTTTTTGCGTGGTTGGGATACTTTTGATTTCGAAATCATGCAGCTGTAAAATCATCGGAAACGGGAGTCGCAAGTGCCTGAATATGAAAATTGCGCTGTTATTGTACTCAGGAACATAAAAAAATTAAAGATCTTCACTACAACGATATTCTGGAGTTCCTCGGAAAACGATCGGATAGCAAGGAGTGCGTTGCTGGAAAAGTTGCCGTTTTCCGTACTTTCTCCAATTTCAATATATGGGGTGTCAAACGAAAGCTAGTGATGAGTAGAATTCAATAAAAGTGCATTCAGGCAGCTTCGCGATACCTGCAATTGCAGCTTTTTTGCGTGGTTGGGATACTTTTGATTCCGAAATCATGCAGCTGTAGAATCATCGGAAACGGGAGTCGGAAGTGCCTGAATATCAAAATCGCGATGTTATTGTACTCAGGAACATAAAAAAATTCAAGATCTTCACGACAACGATATTCTGGAGTTCCTCGGAAAACGATCGGATTGCAAGCAGTGCGTTGCTGGAAAAGTGGCCGTTTTTCGTACTTTCTCCAATTTCAATATATGGGGTGTCAAGCGAAAGCTAGTGATGAGTAGAATTCAATAAAAGTGCATTCAGGAAGCTTCGCGATACCTGCAATCGCAGATTTTTTGCGTGGTTGGGATACTTTTGATTTCGAAATCATGCAGCTGTAAAATCATCGGAAACGGGAGTCGGAAATGCCTGAATATCAAAATGGCGCTGTTTTTATACTCAGGAACATAAAAAAATTAAAGATCTTGTCTACAACGATATTCTGGAGTTCCTCGGAAAACGATCGGGTTGCAAGGAGTGCGTTGCTGAAAAAGTGGCCGTTAATTCGTTTTTTCTCCAACTTCAATATATGGGGTGTCAAACAAAAGCTAGTGATGAGTAGAATTCAATAGAAGTGCATTCAGGCGAATTCGCGATACCTGCAATTGCAGTTTTTTTGCGTGGTTGGGATACTTTTGATTCCGAAATCATGCAGCTGTAAAATCATCGGAAACGGGAGTCGGAAGTGCCTGAATATGAAAATCGCGATGTTATTGTACTCAGGAACATAAAAAAATTCAAGATCTTCACGACAACGATATTCTGGAGTTCCTCGGAAAACGATCGGATTGCAAGGAGTGCGTTGCTGGAAAAGTGGCCGTTTTTCGTACCTTCTCCAATTTCAATATATGGGGTGTCAAACGAAAGCTAGTGATGAGTTGAATTCAAAAAAAGTGCATTCAGGCGGCTTCGCGATACCTGCAATTGCAGTTTTTTTGCGTGGTTGGGATACTTTTGATTTCGAAATCATGCAGCTGTAAAATCATCGGCAACGGGAGTCGGAAGTGCCTGAATATGAAAATTGCGCTGTTATTGTACTCAGGAACATAAAAAAATTAAAGATCTTCACTACAACGATATTCTGGAGTTCCTCAGAAAACGATCGGATTGCAAGGAGTGCGTTGCTGGAAAAGTGGCCGTTTTTCGTACTCTCTCCAATTTCAATATATGGGGTGTCAAACGAAAGCTAGTGATGAGTAGAATTCAATAAAAGTGCATTCAGGCAGCTTCGCGATACCTGCAATTGCAGTTTTTTTGCGTGGTTGGGATACTTTTGATTCCGAAATCATGCAGCTGTAAAATCATCGGAAACGGGAGTCGGAAATGCCTGAATATCAAAATGGCGCTGTTTTTATGCTCAGGAACATAAAAAAATTAAAGATCTGCACTACAACGATATTCTGGAGTTCCTCGGAAAACGATCGGATAGCAAGGAGTGCGTTGCTGGAAAAGTGGTCGTTTTTCGTACTTTCTTCAATTTCAATATATGGGGTGTCAAACGAAAGCTAGTGATGAGTTACATTCAATAAAAGTGCATTCAGGCAGCTTCGCGATACCTGCAATTGCAGTTTTTTTGCGTGGTTGGGATACTTTTGATTCCGAAATCATGCAGCTGTAAAATCATCGGAAACGGGAGTCGGAAATGCCTGAATATCAAAATCGCGCTGTTATCGTACTCAGGAACATAAAAAAATTCAAGATCTTCACTACAACGATATTCTGGAGTTCCTCGGAAAACGATCGGATTGCAAAGAATGCGTTGCTGAAAAAGTGGCCGTTTTTCGTACTTTCTCCAATTTCAATATATGGGGTGTCAAACGAAAGCTAGTGATGAGTAGAATTCAATAAAAGTGCATTCAGGCAGCTTCGCGATACCTGCAATTGCAGTTTTTTGCGTGGTTGGGATACTTTTGATTCCGAAATCATGCAGCTGTAAAATCTTCGGAAACGGGAGTCGGAAATGCCTGAATATCAAAATCGCGCTGTTATCGTACTCAGGAACATAAAAAAATTAAAGATCTTCGCTACAACGATACTCTGGAGTTCCTCGGAAAACGATCGGATTGCAAGGAGTGCGTTGCTGAAAAAGTGGCCGTTTTTCGTTTTTTCTCCAATTTCAATATATGGGGTGTCAAACGAAAGCTAGTGATGAGTAGAATTCAATAAAAGTGCATTCAGGCAGCTTTGCGATACCTGCAATTGCAGCTTTTTTGCGTGGTTGGGATACTGTTGATTCCGAAATCATGCAGCTGTAAAATCATCGGAAACGGGAGTCGGAAGTGCCTGAATATCAAAATCGCGATGTTATTGTACTCAGGAACATTAAAAAATTCAAGATCTTCACGACAACGATATTCTGGAGTTCCTCGGAAAACGATCGGATTGCAAGGAGTGCGTTGCTGGAAAAGTGGCCGTTTTTCGTACTTTCTCCAATTTCAATATATGGGGTGTCAAACGAAAGCTAGTGATGAGTAGAATTCAATAAAAGTGCATTCATGCGGCTTCGCGATACCTGCAATTGCAGTTTTTTTGCGTGGTTGGGATACTTTTGATTTCGAAAGCATGCAGCTGTAAAATCATCGGAAACGGGAGTCGGAAGTGCCTGAATATGAAAATTGCGCTGTTATTGTACTCAGGAACATAAAAAAATTAAAGATCTTCACTACAACGATATTCTGGAGTTCCTCGGAAAACGATCGGATAGCAAGGAGTGCGTCGCCGGAAAAGTGGCCGTTTTTCGTACTTTCTCCAATTTCAATATATGGGGTGTCAAACGAAAGCTAGTGATGAGTAGAATTCAATAAAAGTGCATTCAGGCAGCTTTGCGATACCTGCAATTGCAGCTTTTTTGCGTGGTTGGGATACTGTTGATTCCGAAATCATGCAGCTGTAGAATCATCGGAAACGGGAGTCGGAAGTGCCTGAATATCAAAATCGCGATGTTATTGTACTCAGGAACATAAAAAAATTCAAGATCTTCACGACAACGATATTCTGGAGTTCCTCGGAAAACGATCGGATTGCAAGGAGTGCGTTGCTGGAAAAGTGGCCGTTTTTCGTACTTTCTCCAATTTCAATATATGGGGTGTCAAGCGAAAGCTAGTGATGAGTAGAATTCAATAAGAGTGCATTCAGGCAGCTTCGCGATACCTGCAATTGCAGTTTTTTTGCGTGGTTGGGATACTTTTGATTTCGAAATCATGCAGCTGTGAAATCATCGGAAACGGGAGTCGGAAATGCCTGAATATCAAAATGGCGCTGTTTTTATGCTCAGGAACATAAAAAAATTAAAGATCTTGTCTACAACGATATTCTGGAGTTCCTCGGAAAACGATCGGATTGCAAGGAGTGCGTTGCTGAAAAAGTGGCCGTTTATTCGTTTTTTCTCCAACTTCAATATATGGGGTGTCAAACGAAAGCTAGTGATGAGTAGAATTCAATAAAAGTGCGTTCAGGCAGCTTCACGATACCTGCAATTGCAGTTTTTTTGCGTGGTTGGGATACTTTTGATTCCGAAATCATGCAGCTGTAAAATCATCGGAAACGGGAGTCGGAAATGCCTGAATATCAAAATCGCGCTGTTATCGTACTCAGGAACATAAAAAAATTAAAGATCTTCGCTACAACGATATTCTGGAGTTCCTCGGAAAACGATCGGATTGCAAGGAGTGCGTTGCTGAAAAAGTGGCCGTTTATTCGTTTTTTCTCAAACTTCAATATATGGGGTGTCAAACGAAAGCTAGTGATGAGTAGAATTCAATAAAAGTGCATTCATACGGCTTCGCGATACCTGCAATTGCAGTTTTTTTGCGTGGTTGGGATACTTTTGATTTCGAAATCATGCAGCTGTAAAATCATCGGAAACGGGCGTCGGAAGTGCCTACATATGAAAATTGCGCTGTTATTGTACTCAGGAACATAAAAAAATTAAAGATCTTCACTACAACGATATTCTGGAGTTCCTCGGAAAACGATCGGATAGCAAGGAGTGCGTGGCTGGAAAAGTGGCCGTTTTTCGTACTTTCTCCAATTTCAATATATGGGGTGTCAAACGAAAGCTAGTGATGAGTAGAATTCAATAAAAGTGCATTCAGGCAGCTTCGCGATACCTGCACTTGCAGCTTTTTTGCGTGGTTGGGATACTTTTGATTCCGAAATCATGCAGCTGTAGAATCATCGGAAACGGGAGTCGGAAGTGCCTGAATATCAAAATCGCGATGTTATTGTACTCAGGAACATAAAAAAATTCAAGATCTTCACGACAACGATATTCTGGAGTTCCTCGGAAAACGATCGGATTGCAAGGAGTGCGTTGCTGGAAAAGTGGCCGTTTATTCGTTTTTTCTCCAATTTCAACATATGGGGTGTCAAACGAAAGCTAGTGATGAGTAGAATTCCATAAAAGTGCATTAATGCGGTTTCACGATACCTGCAATTGCAGTTTTTTTGCGTGGTTGGGATACTTTTGATTTCGAAATCATGCAGCTGTAAAATCATCGGAAACGGGAGTCGGAAATGCCTGAATATCAAAATGGCGCTGTTTTTATACTCAGGAACATAAAAAAATTAAAGATCTTGTCTACAACGATATTCTGGAGTTCCTCGGAAAACGATCGGATTGCAAGGAGTGCGTTGCTGAAAAAGTGGCCGTTTATTCGTTTTTTCTCCAACTTCAATATATGGGGTGTCAAACGAAAGCTAGTGATGAGTAGAATTCAATAAAAGTGCATTCAGGCGAATTCGCGATACCTGCAATTGTAGTTTTTTTTGCGTGGTTGGGATACTTTTGATCATCGAAAACGGGAGTCGGAAGTGCCTGAATATAAAAATCGCGATGTTATTGTACTCAGGAATATAAAAAAATACAAGATCTTCACGACAACGATATTCTGGAGTTCCTCGGAAAACGATCGGATTGCAAGGAGTGCGTTGCTGGAAAGGTGGCCGTTTTTCGTACCTTCTCCAATTTCAATATATGGGGTGTCAAACGAAAGCTAGTGATAAGTTGAATTCAATAAAAGTGCATTCAGGCGGCTTCGCGATACCTGCAATTGCAGTTTTTTTGCGTGGTTGGGATACTTTTGATTTCGAAATCATGCAGCTGTAAAATCATCGGCAACGGGAGTCGGAAGTGCCTGTATATGAAAATTGCGCTGTTATTGTACTCAGGAACATAAAAAAATTAAAGATCTTCACTACAACGATATTCTGGAGTTCCTCAGAAAACGATCGGATAGCAAGGAGTGCGTTGCTGGAAAAGTGGCCGTTTTTCGTACTCTCTCCAATTTCAATATATGGGGTGTCAAACGAAAGCTAGTGATGAGTAGAATTCAATAAAAGTGCATTCAGGCAGCTTCGCGATACCTGCAATTGCAGTTTTTCTGCGTGGTTGGGATACTTTTGATTCCGAAATCATGCAGCTGTAAAATCATCGAAAACGGGAGTCGGAAGTGCCTGAATATCAAAATCGCGCTGTTATTGTACTCAGGAACATAAAAAAATTAAAGATCTTCACTACAACGATATTCTGGAGTTCCTCAGAAAACGATCGGATAGCAAGGAGTGCGTTGCTGGAAAAGTGGCCGTTTTTCGTACTCTCTCCAATTTCAATATATGGGGTGTCAAACGAAAGCTAGTGATGAGTAGAATTCAATAAAAGTGCATTCAGGCAGCTTCGCGATACCTGCAATTGCAGTTTTTTTGCGTGGTTGGGATACTTTTGATTCCGAAATCATGCAGCTGTAAAATCATCGGAAACGGGAGTCGGAAGTGCCTGAATATCAAAATCGCGATGTTATTGTACTCAGGAACATAAAAAAATTCAAGATCTTCACGACAACGATATTCTGGAGTTCCTCGGAAAACGATCGGATTACAAGGAGTGCGTTGCTGGAAAAGTGGCCGTTTTTCGTACTTTCTCCAATTTCAATATATGGGGTATCAAGCGAAAGCTAGTGATGAGTAGAATTCAATAAAAGTGCATTCAGGCAGCTTCGCGATACTTGCAATTGCAGTTTTTTTGCGTGGTTGGGATACTTTTGATTCCGAAATCAAGCAGCTGTAAAATCATCGGAAACGGGAGTCGGAAATGCCTGAATTTCAAAATGGCGCTGTTTTTATGCTCAGGAACATAAAAAAATTAAAGATCTGCACAACAACGATATTCTGGAGTTCCTCGGAAAACGATCGGATAGCAAGGAGTGCGTTGCTGGAAAAGTGGCCGTTTTTCGTACCTTCTCCAATTTCAATATATGGGGTGTCAAACGAAAGCTAGTGATGAGTTACATTCAATAAAAGTGCATTCAGGCAGCTTCGCGATACCTGCAATTGCAGTTTTTTTGCGTGGTTGGGATACTTTTGATTCCGAAATCATGCAGCTGTAAAATCATCGGAAACGGGAGTCGGAAATGCCTGAATATCAAAATCGCGCTGTTATCGTACTCAGGAACATAAAAAAATTAAAGATCTTCGCCACAACGATATTCTGGAGTTCCTCGGAAAACGATCGGATTGCAAGGAGTGCGTTGCTGAAAAAGTGGCCGTTTTTCGTACTTTCTCCAATTTCAATATATGGGGTGTCAAACGAAAGCTAGTGATGAGTAGAATTCAATAAAAGTGCGTTCAGGCAGCTTCACGATACCTGCAATTGCAGTTTTTTTGCGTGGTTGGGATACTTTTGATTCCGAAATCATGCAGCTGTAAAATCATCGGAAACGGGAGTCGGAAATGCCTGAATATCAAAATCGCGCTGTTATCGTACTCAGGAACATAAAAAAATTAAAGATCTTCGCTACAACGATATTCTGGAGTTCCTCGGAAAACGATCGGATTGCAAGGAGTGCGTTGCTGAAAAAGTGGCCGTTTATTCGTTTTTTCTCAAACTTCAATATATGGGGTGTCAAACGAAAGCTAGTGATGAGTAGAATTCAATAAAAGTGCATTCATACGGCTTCGCGATACCTGCAATTGCAGTTTTTTTGCGTGGTTGGGATACTTTTGATTTCGAAATCATGCAGCTGTAAAATCATCGGAAACGGGCGTCGGAAGTGCCTACATATGAAAATTGCGCTGTTATTGTACTCAGGAACATAAAAAAATTAAAGATCTTCACTACAACGATATTCTGGAGTTCCTCGGAAAACGATCGGATAGCAAGGAGTGCGTGGCTGGAAAAGTGGCCGTTTTTCGTACTTTCTCCAATTTCAATATATGGGGTGTCAAACGAAAGCTAGTGATGAGTAGAATTCAATAAAAGTGCATTCAGGCAGCTTCGCGATACCTGCACTTGCAGCTTTTTTGCGTGGTTGGGATACTTTTGATTCCGAAATCATGCAGCTGTAGAATCATCGGAAACGGGAGTCGGAAGTGCCTGAATATCAAAATCGCGATGTTATTGTACTCAGGAACATAAAAAAATTCAAGATCTTCACGACAACGATATTCTGGAGTTCCTCGGAAAACGATCGGATTGCAAGGAGTGCGTTGCTGGAAAAGTGGCCGTTTATTCGTTTTTTCTCCAATTTCAACATATGGGGTGTCAAACGAAAGCTAGTGATGAGTAGAATTCAATAAAAGTGCATTAATGCGGTTTCACGATACCTGCAATTGCAGTTTTTTTGCGTGGTTGGGATACTTTTGATTTCGAAATCATGCAGCTGTAAAATCATCGGAAACGGGAGTCGGAAATGCCTGAATATCAAAATGGCGCTGTTTTTATACCCAGGAACATAAAAAAATTAAAGATCTTGTCTACAACGATATTCTGGAGTTCCTCGGAAAACGATCGGATTGCAAGGAGTGCGTTGCTGAAAAAGTGGCCGTTTATTCGTTTTTTCTCCAACTTCAATATATGGGGTGTCAAACGAAAGCTAGTGATGAGTAGAATTCAATAAAAGTGCATTCAGGCGAATTCGCGATACCTGCAATTGTAGTTTTTTTGCGTGGTTGGGATACTTTTGATCATCGAAAACGGGAGTCGGAAGTGCCTGAATATAAAAATCGCGATGTTATTGTACTCAGGAATATAAAAAAATTCAAGATCTTCACGACAACGATATTCTGGAGTTCCTCGGAAAACGATCGGATTGCAAGGAGTGCGTTGCTGGAAAGGTGGCCGTTTTTCGTACCTTCTCCAATTTAAATACATGGGGTGTCAAACGAAAGCTAGTGATAAGTTGAATTCAATAAAAGTGCATTCAGGCGGCTTCGCGATACCTGCAATTGCAGTTTTTTTGCGTGGTTGGGATACTTTTGATTCCGAAATCATGCAGCTGTAAAATCATCGGAAACGGGAGTCGGAAATGCCTGAATATCAAAATGGCGCTGTTTATATGCTCAGGAACATAAAAAAATTAAAGATCTTCACTACAACGATATTCTGGAGTTCCTCAGAAAACGATCGGATAGCAAGGAGTGCGTTGCTGGAAAAGTGGCCGTTTTTCGTACTCTCTCCAATTTCAATATATGGGGTGTCAAACGAAAGCTAGTGATGAGTAGAATTCAATAAAAGTGCATTCAGGCAGCTTCGCGATACCTGCAATTGCAGTTTTTTTGCGTGGTTGGGATACTTTTGATTCCGAAATCATGCAGCTGTAAAATCATCGAAAACGGGAGTCGGAAGTGCCTGAATATCAAAATCGCGCTGTTATTGTACTCAGGAGCATAAGAAAATTAAAGATCTTCACTACAACGATATTCTAGAGTTCCTCAGAAAACGATCGGATAGCAAGGAGTGCGTTGCTGGAAAAGTGGCCGTTTTTCGTACTTTCTCCAATTTCAATATATGGGGTGTCAAACGAAAGCTAGTGATGAGTAGAATTCAATAAAAGTGCATTCAGGCAGCTTCGCGATACCTGCAATTGCAGTTTTTTGCGTGGTTGGGATACTTTTGATTCCGAAATCATGCAGCTGTAAAATCATCGGAAACGGGAGTCGGAAATGCCTGAATATCAAAATCGCGCTGTTATCGTACTCAGGAACATAAAAAAATTAAAGATCTTCGCTACAACGATATTCTGGAGTTCCTCGGAAAACGATCGGATTGCAAGGAGTGCATTGCTGAAAAAGTGGCCGTTATTCGTACTTTCTCCAATTTCAATATATGGGGTGTCAAACGAAAGCTAGTGATGAGTAGAATTCAATAAAAGTGCATTCAGGCAGCTTCGCGATACCTGCAATTGCAGTTTTTTTGCGTGGTTGGGATACTTTTGATTCCGAAATCATGCAGCTGTAAAATCATCGGAAACGGGAGTCGGAAGTGCCTGAATATCAAAATCGCGCTGTTTTTATACTCAGGAACATAAAAAAATTAAAGGTCTTGTCTACAACGATATTCTGGAGTTCCTCGGAAAACGATCGGATTGCAAGGAGTGCGTTGCTGGAAAAGTGGCCGTTTTTCGTACCTTCTGCAATTTAAATATATGGGGTGTCAAACGAAAGCTAGTGATGAGTTGAATTCAATAAAAGTGCATTCAGGCGGCTTCGCGATACCTGCAATTGCAGTTTTTTTGCGTGGTTGGGATACTTTTGATTTTGAAATCATGCAGCTGTAAAATCATCGGCAACGGGAGTCGGAAGTGCCTGAATATGAAAATTGCGCTGTTATTGTACTCAGGAACATAAAAAAATTAAAGATCTTCACTACAACGATATTCTGGAGTTCCTCGGAAAACGATCGGATTGCAAGGAGTGCGTTGCTGGAAAAGTGGCCGTTTTTCGTACTTTCTCCAATTTCAATATATGGGGTGTCAAACGAAAGCTAGTGATGAGTAGAATTCAATAAAAGTGCATTCAGGCGGCTTCGCGATACCTGCAATTGCAGCTTTTTTGCGTGGTTGGGATACTTTTGATTCCGAAATCATGCAGCTGTAGAATCATCGGAAACGGGGGTCGGAAGTGCCTGAATATCAAAATCGCGATGTTATTGTACTCAGGAACATAAAAAAATTCAAGATCTTCACGACAACGATATTCTGGAGTTCCTCGGAAAACGATCGGATTGCAAGGAGTGCGTTGCTGGAAAAGTGGCCGTTTTTCGTACTTTCTCCAATTTCAATAAATGGGGTGTCAAGCGAAAGCTAGTGATGAGTAGAATTCAATAAAAGTGCATTCAGGCAGCTTCGCGATACCTGCAATTGCAGTTTTTTTGCGTGGTTGGGATACTTTTGATTTCGAAATCATGCAGCTGTAAAATCATCGGAAACGGGAGTCGGAAATGCCTGAATATCAAAATGGCGCTGTTTTTATACTCAGGAATATAAAAAAATAAAAGATCTTGTCTACAACGATATTCTGGAGTTCCTCGGAAAACGATCGGATTGCAAGGAGTGCGTTGCTGGAAAAGTGGCCGTTTATTCGTGTTTTCTCCAACTTGAATATATGGGGTGTCAAACGAAAGCTAGTGATGAGTAGAATTCAATAAAAGTGCATTCAGGCGAATTCGCGATACCTGCAATTGCAGTTTTTTTGCGTGGTTGGGATACTTTTGATTCCGAAATCATGCAGCTGTAAAATCATCGGAAACGGGAGTCGGAAGTGCCTGAATATAAAAATCGCGATGTTATTGTACTCAGGAACATAAAAAAATTCAAGATCTTCACGACAACGATATTCTGGAGTTCCTCGGAGAACGATCGGATAGCAAGGAGTGCGTTGCTGGAAAAGTGGCCGTTTTTCGTTTTTTCTCCAATTTCACTATATGGGGTGTCAAACGAAAGCTAGTGATGAGTTGAATTCAATAAAAGTGCATTCAGGCGGCTTCGCGATACCTGCAATTGCAAGTTTTTTTGCGTGGTTGGGATACTTTTGATTTCGAAATCATGCAGCTGTAAAATCATCGGCAACGGGAGTCGGAAGTGCCTGAATATGAAAATTGCGCTGTTATTGTACTCAGGAACATAAAAAAATTAAAGATCTTCACTACAACGATATTCTGGAGTTCCTCAGAAAACGATCGGATAGCAAGGAGTGCGTTGCTGGAAAAGTGGCCGTTTTTCGTACTCTCTCCAATTTCAATATATAGGGTGTCAAACGAAAGCTAGTGATGAGTAGAATTCAATAAAAGTGCATTCAGGCAACTTCGCGATACCTGCAATTGCAGTTTTTTTGCGTGGTTGGGATACTTTTGATTCCGAAATCATGCAGCTGTAAAATCATCGGAAACGGGAGTCGGAAGTGCCTGAATATCAAAATCGCGATGTTATTGTACTCAGGAACATAAAAAAATTCAAGATCTTCACGACAACGATATTCTGGAGTTCCTCGGAAAACGATCGGATTGCAAGGAGTGCGTTGCTGGAAAAGTGGCCGTTTTTCGTACTTTCTCCAACTTCAATATATGGGGTATCAAGCGAAAGCTAGTGATGAGTAGAATTCAATAAAAGTGCATTCAGGCAGCTTCGCGATACCTGCAATTGCAGTTTTTTTGCGTGGTTGGGATACTTTTGATTCCGAAATCATGCAGCTGTAAAATCATGGGAAACGGGAGTCGGAAGTGCCTGAATATCAAAATGGCGCTGTTTTTATGCTCAGGAACATAAAAAAATTAAAGATCTGCACTACAACGATATTCTGGAGTTCCTCGGAAAACGATCGGATAGCAAGGAGTGCGTTGCTGGAAAAGTGGCCGTTGTTCGTACTTTCTCCAATTTCAATATATGGGGTGTCAAACGAAAGCTAGTGATGAGTTACATTCAATAAAAGTGCATTCAGGCAGCTTCGCGATACCTGCAATTGCAGTTTTTTTGCGTGGTTGGGATACTTTTGATTCCGAAATCATGCAGCTGTAAAATCATCGGAAATGGGAGTCGGAAATGCCTGAATATCAAAATCGCGCTGTTATCGTACTCAGGAACATAAAAAATTTAAAGATCTTCGCTACAACGATATTCTGGAGTTCCTCGGAAAACGATCGGATTGCAAGGAGTGCGTTGCTGAAAAAGTGGTCTTTTTCGTACTTTCTCCAATTTCAATATATGGGGTGTCAAACGAAAGCTAGTGATGAGTAGAATTCAATAAAAGTGCATTCAGGCAGCTTCGCGATACCTGCAATTTCAGTTTTTTTGCGTGGTTGGGATACTTTTGATTTCGAAATCATGCAGCTGTAAAATCATCGGAAACGGGAGTCGGAAGTGCCTGAATATGAAAATTGCGCTGTTATTGTACTCAGGAACATAAAAAATTAAAGATCTTCACTACAACGATATTCTGGAGTTCCTCGGAAAACGATCGGATAGCAAGGAGTGCGTTGCTGGAAAAGTGGCCGTTTTTCGTACTTTCTCCAATTTCAATATATGGGGTGCTAAGCGAAAGCTAGTGATGAGTAGAATTCAATAAAAGTGCATTCCGGCAGCTTCGCTATACCTGCAATTGCAGTTTTTTTGCGTGGTTGGGATACTTTTGATTTTGAAATCATGCAGCTGTAAAATCATCGGAAACGGGAGTCTGAAATGCCTGAATATCAAAATGGCGCTGTTTTTATACTCAGGAACATAAAAAAATTAAAGATCTTGTCTACAACGATATTCTGGAGTTCCTCGGAAAACGATCGGATTGCAAGGAGTGCGTTGCTGAAAAAGTGGCCGTTTATTCGTTTTTTCTCCAACTTCAATATATGGGAAGTCAAACGAAAGCTAGTGATGAGTAGAATTCAATAAAAGTGCATTCAGGCGAATTCGCGATACCTGCAATTGCAGTTTTTTTGCGTGGTTGGGATACTTTTGATTCCGAAATCATGCAGCTGTAAAATCATCGGAAACGGGAGTCGGAAGTGCCTGAATATAAAAATCGCGATGTTATTGTACTCAGGAACATAAAAAAATTCAAGATCTTCACGACAACGATATTCTGGAGTTCCTCGGAAAACGATCGGATTGCAAGGAGTGCGTTGCTGGAAAAGTGGCCGTTTTTCGTACCTTCTCCAATTTAAATATATGGGGTGTCAAACGAAAGCTAGTGATGAGTTGAATTCAATAAAAGTGCATTCAGGCGGCTTCGCGATACCTGCAATTGCAGTTTTTTTGCGTGGTTGGGATACTTTTGATTTCGAAATCATGCAGCTGTAAAATCATCGGCAACGAAAGTCGGAAGTGCCTGAATATGAAAATCGCGCTGTTATTAAACTCAGGAACATAAAAAAATTAAAGATCTTCACTACAACGATATTCTGGAGTTCCTCAGAAAACGATCGGATAGCAAGGAGTGCGTTGTTGGAAAAGTCGCCGTTTTTCGTACTTTCTCCAATTTCAATATATGGGGTGTCAAACGAAAGCTAGTGATGAGTAGAATTCAATAAAAGTGCATTCAGGCAGCTTCGCGATACCTGCAATTGCAGTTTCTTTGCGTGGTTGGGATACTTTTGATTCCGAAATCATGCAGCTGTAAAATCATCGGAAACGGGAGTTGGAAGTGCCTGAATATCAAAATCGCGATGTTATTGTACTCAGGAACATAAAAAAATTCAAGATCTTCACGACAACGATATTCTGGAGTTCCTCGGAAAACGATCGGATTGCAAGGAGTGCGTTGCCTGAAAAGTGGCCGTTATTCGTACTTTCTCCAACTTCAATATATGGAGTATCGAGCGAAAGCTAGTGATGAGTAGAATTCAATAAAAGTGCATTCAGGCAGCTTCGCGATAGCTGCAATCTCAATTTTTTTGCGTGGTTGGGATACTTTTGATTCCGAAATCATGCAGCTGTAAAATCATCGGAAACGGGAGTCGGAAGTGCCTGAATATTGTAATCGCGATGATATTGTACTCAGGAACATAAAAAAATTCAAGATCTTCACTACAACGATATTCTGGAGTTCCTCGGAAAACGATCGGATAGCAAGAAGTGCGTTGCTGGAAAAGTGGCCGCTTTTCGTACTTTCTCCAATTTCAATATATGGGGTGTCAAACGAAAGCTAGTGATGAGTTACATTCAATAAAAGTGCATTCAGGCAGCTTCGCGATACCTGCAATTGCAGTTTTTTTGCGTGGTTGGGATACTTTTGATTCCGAAATCATGCAGCTGTAAAATCATCGGAAACGGGAGTCGGAAATGCCTGAATATCAAAATCGCGCTGTTATCGTACTCAGGAACATAAAAAAATTAAAGATCTTCGCAACAACGATATTCTGGAGTTCCTCGGAAAACGATCGGATTGCAAGGAGTGCGTTGCTGAAAAAGTGGCCGTTTTTCGTACTTTCTCCAATTTCAATATATGGGGTGTCAAACGAAAGCTAGTGATGAGTAGAATTCAATAAAAGTGCATTCAGGCAGCTTCGCGATACCTGCAATTGCAGTTTTTTTGCGTGGTTGGGATACTTTTGATTCCGTAATCATGCAGCTGTAAAATCATCGGAAACGGGAGTCAGAAATGCCTGAATATGAAATCGCGCTGTTATCGTACTCAGGAACATAAAAAAATTAAAGATCTTCGCTACAACGATATTCTGGAGTTCCTCGGAAAAAGATCGGATTGCAAGGAGTGCGTTGCTGGAAAAGTGGCCGTTTTTCGTACTTTCTCCAACTTCAATATATGGGGTATCAAGCGAAAGCTAGTGATGAGTAGAATTCAATAAAAGTGCATTCAGGCAGCTTCGCGATACCTGCAATTGCAGTTTTTTTGCGTGGTTGGGATACTTTTGATTCCGAAATCATGCAGCTGTAAAATCATCGGAAACGGGAGTCGGAAATGCCTGAATATCAAAATGGCGCTGTTTTTATGCTCAGGAACATAAAAAAATTAAAGATCTGCACTACAACGATATTCTGGAGCTCCTCGGAAAACGATCGGATTGCAAGGAGTGCGTTGCTGGAAAAGTGGCCGTTTTTCGTACTTTCTCCAATTTCAATATATGGGGTGTCAAACGAAAGCTAGTGATGAGTTACATTCAATAAAAGTGCATTCAGGCAGCTTCGCGATACCTGCAATTGCAGTTTTTTTGCGTGGTTGGGATACTTTTGATTCCGAAATCATGCAGCTGTAAAATCATCGGAAACGGGAGTCGGAAATGCCTGAATATCAAAATGGCGCTGTTTTTATGCTCAGGAACATGAAAAAATTAAAGATCTGCACTACAACGATATTCTGGAGTTCCTCGGAAAACGATCGGATAGCAAGAACTGCGTTGCTGGAAAAGTGGCCGTTTTTCGTACTTTCTCCAATTTCAATATATGGTGTCAAACGAAAGCTAGTGATGAGTTACATTCAATAAAAGTGCATTCAGGCAGCTTCGCGATACCTGCAATTGCAGTTTTTTTGCGTGGTTGGGATACTTTTGATTCCGAAATCATGCAGCTGTAAAATCATCGGAAACGGGAGTCGGAAATGCCTGAATATCAAAATCGCGCTGTTATTGTACTCAGGAACATAAAAAAATTAAAGATCTTCGCTACAACGATATTCTGGAGTTCCTCGGAAAACGATCGGATAGCAAGGAGTGCGTTGCTGGAAAAGTGGCCGTGTTTCGTACTTTCTCCAATTTCAATATATGGGGTGTCAAACGAAAGCTAGTGATGAGTAGAATTCAATAAAAGTGCATTCAGGCAGCTTCGCGATACCTGCAATTGCAGCTTTTTTGCGTGGTTGGGATACTTTTGATTCCGAAATCATGCAGCTGTAGAATCATCGGAAACGGGAGTCGGAAGTGCCTGAATATCAAAATCGCGATGTTATTGTACTCAGGAACATAAAAAAATTAAAGATCTTCACGACAACGATATTCTGGAGTTCCTCGGAAAACGATCGGATTGCAAGGAGTGCGTTGCTGGAAAAGTGGCCGTTTTTCGTTCTTTCTCCAATTTCAATATATGGTGTCAAACGAAAGCTAGTGATGAGTTACATTCAATAAAAGTGCATTCAGGCAGCTTCGCGATACCTGCAATTGCAGTGTTTTTGCGTGGTTGGGATACTTTTGATTTCGAAATCATGCAGCTGTAAAATCATCGGAAACGGGAGTCGGAAATGCCTGAATATCAAAATGGCGCTGTTTTTATACTCAGGAACATAAAAAAATTAAAGATCTTGTCTACAACGATATTCTGGAGTTCCTCGGAAAACGATCGGATTGCAAGGAGTGCGTTGCTGAAAAAGTGGCCGTTTATTCGTTTTTTCTCCAACTTCAATATATGGGGTGTCAAACGAAAGCTAGTGATGAGTAGAATTCAATAAAAGTGCATTCAGGCGAATTCGCGATACCTGCAATTGCAGTTTTTTTGCGTGGTTGGGATACTTTTGATTCCGAAATCATGCAGCTGTAAAATCATCGGAAACGGGAGTCGGAAGTGCCTGAATATAAAAATCGCGATGTTATTGTACGCAGGAACATAAAAAAATTCAAGATCTTCACGACAACGATATTCTGGAGTTCCTCGGAAAACGATCGGATTGCAAGATGTGCGTTGCTGGAAAAGTGGCCGTTTTTCGTACCTTCTCCAATTTAAATATATGGGGTGTCAAACGAAAGCTAGTGATGAGTTGTATTCAATAAAAGTGCATTCAGGCGGCTTCGCGATACCTGCAATTGCAGTTTTTTTGCGTGGTTGGGATACTTTTGATTTCGAAATCATGCAGCTGTAAAATCATCGGCAACGGGAGTCGGAAGTGCCTGAATATGAAAATTGCGCTGTTATGTTACTCAGGAACATAAAAAAAAAAATTAAAGATCTTCACTACAACGATATTCTGGAGTTCCTCAGAAAACGATCGGATAGCAAGGAGTGCGTTGCTGGAAAAGTGGCCGTTATTCGTACTCTCTCCAATTTCAATATATGGGGTGTCAAACGAAAGCTAGTGATGAGTAGAATTCAATAAAAGTGCATTCAGGCAGCTTCGCGATACCTGCAATTGCAGTTTTTTTGCGTGGTTGGGATACTTTTGATTCCGAAATCATGCAGCTGTAAAATCATCGGAAACGGGAGTCGGAAATGCCTGAATATTAAATTGCGCTGTTATTGTACTCAGGAACATAAAAAAATTAAAGATCTTCGCTACAACGATATTCTGGAGTTCCTCGGAAAACGATCGGATAGCAAGGAGTGCGTTGCTGGAAAAGTGGCCGTTTTTCGTACTTTCTCCAATTTCAATATATGGGGTGTCAAACGAAAGCTAGTGATGAGTTACATTCAATAAAAGTGCATTCAGGCAGCTTCGCGATACCTGCAATTGCAGTTTTTTTGCGTGGTTGGGATACTTTTGATTCCGAAATCATGCAGCTGTAAAATCATCGGAAACGGGAGTCGGAAATGCCTGAATATCAAAATGGCGCTGTTTATATGCTCAGGAACATAAAAAAATTAAAGATCTGCACTACAACGATATTCTGGAGTTCCTCGGAAAACGATCGGATAGCAAGGAGTGCGTTGCTGGAAAAGTGGCCGTTTTTCGTACTTTCTCCAATTTCAATATATGGTGTCAAACGAAAGCTAGTGATGAGTTACATTCAATAAAAGTGCATTCAGGCAGCTTCGCGATACCTGGTATTGCAGTTTTTTTGCGTGGTTGGGATACTTTTGATTCCGAAATCATGCAGCTGTAAAATCATCGGAAACGGGAGTCGGAAATGCCTGAATATCAAAATCGCGCTGTTATTGTACTCAGGAACATAAAAAAATTAAAGATCTTCGCTACAACGATATTCTGGAGTTCCTCGGAAAACGATCGGATAGCAAGGAGTGCGTTGCTGGAAAAGTGGCCGTTTTTCGTACTTTTTCCAATTTCAATATATGGGGTGTCAAACGAAAGCTAGTGATGAGTAGAATTCAATAAAAGTGCATTCAGGCAGCTTCGCGATACCTGCAATTGCAGCTTTTTTGCGTGGTTGGGATACTTTTGATTCCGAAATCATGCAGCTGTAGAATCATCGGAAACGGGAGTCGGAAGTGCCTGAATATCAAAATCGCGATGTTATTCTACTCAGGAACATAAAAAAATTCAAGATCTTCACGACAACGATATTCTGGAGTTCCTCGGAAAACGATCGGATTGCAAGGAGTGCGTTGCTGGAAAAGTGGCCGTTTTTCGTACTTTCTCCAATTTCAATATATGGGGTGTCAAGCGAAAGCTAGTGATGAGTAGAATTCAATAAAAGTGCATTCAGGCAGCTTCGCGATACCTGCAATTGCAGTGTTTTTGCGTGGTTGGGATACTTTTGATTTCGAAATCATGCAGCTGTAAAATCATCGGAAACGGGAGTCGGAAACGCCTGAATATCAAAATGGCGCTGTTTTTATACTCAGGAACATAAAAAAATTAAAGATCTTGTCTACAACGATATTCTGGAGTTCCTCGGAAAACGATCGGATTGCAAGGAGTGCGTTGCTGAAAAAGTGGCCGTTTATTCGTTTTTTCTCCAACTTCAATATATGGGGTGTCAAACGAAAGCTAGTGATGAGTAGAATTCAATAAAAGTGCATTCAGGCGAATTCGCGATACCTGCAATTGCAGTTTTTTTTGCGTGGTTGGGATACTTTTGATTCCGAAATCATGCAGCTGTAAAATCATCGGAAACGGGAGTCGGAAGTGCCTGAATATAAAAATCGCGATGTTATTGTACGCAGGAACATAAAAAAATTCAAGATCTTCACGACAACGATATTCTGGAGTTCCTCGGAAAACGATCGGATTGCAAGGAGTGCGTTGCTGGAAAAGTGGCCGTTTTTCGTACCTTCTCCAATTTAAATATATGGGGTGTCAAACGAAAGCTAGTGATGAGTTGAATTCAATAAAAGTGCATTCAGGCGGCTTCGCGATACCTGCAATTGCAGTTTTTTTGCGTGGTTGGGATACTTTTGATTTCGAAATCATGCAGCTGTAAAATCATCGGCAACGGGAGTCGGAAGTGCCTGAATATCAAAATCGCGCTGTTATGTTACTCAGGAACATAAAAAAATTAAAGATCTTCACTACAACGATATTCTGGAGTTCCTCAGAAAACGATCGGATAGCAAGGAGTGCGTTGCTGGAAAAGTGGCCGTTATTCGTACTCTCTCCAATTTCAATATATGGGGTGTCAAACGAAAGCTAGTGATGAGTAGAATTCAATAAAAGTGCATTCAGGCAGCTTCGCGATACCTGCAATTGCAGTTATTTTGCGTGGTTGGGATACTTTTGATTCCGAAATCATGCAGCTGTAAAATCATCGGAAACGGGAGTCGGAAATGCCTGAATATCAAAATCGCGATGTTATTGTACTCAGGAACATAAAAAAATTCAAGATCTTCAAGACGACGATATTCTGGAGTTCCTCGGAAAACGATCGGATTGCAAGGAGTGCGTTGCTGGAAAAGTGGCCGTTTTTCGTACTTTCTCCAACTTCAATATATGGGGTATCAAGCGAAAGCTAGTGATGAGTAGAATTCAATAAAAGTGCATTCAGGCAGCTTCGCGATACCTGCAATTGCAGTTTTTTTGCGTGGTTGGGATACTTTTGATTCCGAAATCATGCAGCTGTAAAATCATCGGAAACGGGAGTCGGAAATGCCTGAATATCAAAATGGCGCTGTTTTTATGCTCAGGAACATAAAAAAATTAAAGATCTGCACTACAACGATATTCTGGAGTTCCTCGGAAAACGATCGGATAGCAAGGAGTGCGTTGCTGGAAAAGTGGCCGTTTTTCGTACTTTCTCCAATTTCAATATATGGGGTGTCAAACGAAAGCTAGTGATGAGTTACATTCAATAAAAGTGCATTCAGGCAGCTTCGCGATACCTGCAATTGCAGTTTTTTTGCGTGGTTGGGATACTTTTGATTCCGAAATCATGCAGCTGTAAAATCATCGGAAACGGGAGTCGGAAATGCCTGAATATCAAAATCGCGCTGTTATCGTACTCAGGAACATAAAAAAATTAAAGATCCTCGCTACAACGATATTCTGGAGTTCCTCTGGCCGTTTTTCGTACTTTCTCCGATTTCAATATATGGGGTGTCAAACGAAAGCTAGTGATGAGTAGAATTCAATAAAAGTGCATTCAGGCAGCTTCGCGATACCTGCAATTGCAGTTTTTTTGCGTGGTTGGGATACTTTTGATTCCGAAATCATGCAGCTGTAAAATCATCGGAAACGGGAGTCGGAAATGCCTGAATATCGAAATCGCGCTGTTATCGTACTCAGGAACATAAAAAAATTAAAGATCTTCGCTACAACGATATTCTGGAGTTCCTCGGAAAACGATCGGATTGCAAGGAGTGCGTTGCTGAAAAAGTGGCCGTTTTTCGTTTTTTCTCCAATTTCAATATATGGGGTGTCAAACGAAAGCTAGTGATGAGTAGAATTCAATAAAAGTGCATTCATGCGGCTTCACGATACCTGCAATTGCAGTTTTTTTGCGTGGTTGGGATACTTTTGATTTCGAAATCATGCAGCTGTAAAATCATCGGAAACGGGAGTCGGAAGTGCCTGAATATGAAAATTGCGCTGTTATTGTACTCAGGAACATAAAAAAATTAAAGATCTTCACGACAACGATATTCTGGAGTTCCTCGGAAAACGATCGGATAGCAAGGAGTGCGTTGCTGGAAAAGTGGCCGTTTTTCGTACTTTCTCCAATTTCAATATATGGGGTGTCAAACGAAAGCTAGTGATGAGTAGAATTCAATAAAAGTGCATCCAGGCAGCTTCGCGATACCTGCAATTGCAGCTTTTTTGTGTGGTTGGGATACTTTTGATTCCGAAATCATGCAGCTGTAGAATCATCGGAAACGGGAGTCGGAAGTGCCTGAATATCAAAATCGCGATGTTATTGTACTCAGGAACATAAAAAAATTCAAGATCTTCACGACAACGATATTCTGGAGTTCCTTGGAAAACGATCGGATTGCAAGGAGTGCGTTCCTGGAAAAGTGGCCGTTTTTCGTACTTTCTCCAATTTCAATATATGGGGTGTCAAGCGAAAGCTCGTGATGAGTAGAATTCAATAAAAGTGCATTCAGGCAGCTTCGCGATACCTGCAATTGCAGTTTTTTTGCGTGGTTGGGATACTTTTGATTCCGAAATCATGCAGCTGTAAAATCATCGGAAACGGGAGTCGGAAATGCCTGAATATCAAAATGGCGCTGTTTTCATGCTCAGGAACATAAAAAAATTAAAGATCTGCACTACAACGATATTCTGGAGTTCCTCGAAAAACGATCGGATAGCAAGGAGTGCGTTGCTGGAAAAGTGGCCGCTTTTCGTACTTTCTCCAATTTCAATATATGGGGTGTCAAACGAAAGCTAGTGATGAGTAGAATTCAATAAAAGTGCATTCAGGCAGCTTCGCGATACCTGCAATTGCAGTTTTTTTGCGTGGTTGGGATACTTTTGATTCCGAAATCATGCAGCTGTAAAATCATCGGAAACGGGAGTCGGAAATGCCTGAATATCAAAATCGCGCTGTCATCGTACTCAGGAACATAAAAAAATTAAAGATCTTCGCTACAACGATATTCTGGAGTTCCTCGGAAAACGATCGGATTGCAAGGAGTGCGTTGCTGAAAATGTGGCCGTTTTTCGTACTTTCTCCAATTTCGATATATGGGGTGTCAAACGAAAGCTAGTGATGAGCAGAATTCAATAAAAGTGCATTCATGCGGCTTCGCGATACCTGCAATTGCAGTTTTTTTGCGTGGTTGGGAAACTTTTGATTTCGAAATAATGCAGCTGTAAAATCATCGGAAACGGGAGTCGGAAGTGCCTGAATATGAAAATTGCGCTGTTATTGTACTCAGGAACATAAAAAAATTAAAGATCTTCACTACAACGATATTCTGGAGTTCCTCGGAAAACGATCGGATTGCAAGGAGTCCGTTGCTGGAAAAGTGGCCGTTTTTCGTACTTTCTCCAAATTCAATATATGGGGTGTCAAACGAAAGCTAGTGATGAGTAGAATTCAATAAAAGTGCATTCAGGCAGCTTCGCGATACCTGCAATTGCAGTTTTTTTGCGTGGTTGGGATACTTTTGATTTCGAAATCATGCAGCTGTAAAATCATCGGAAACGGGAGTCGGAAATGCCTGAATATCAAAATGGCGCTGTTTTTATACTCAGAAACATTAAAAAAATTAAAGATCTTGTCTCAACGATATTCTGGAGTTCCTCGGAAAACGATCGGATTGCAAGGAGTGCGTTGTTGAAAAAATTGGCGGTTTATTCGTTTTTTCTCCAATTTCAATATATGGGGTGTCAAACGAAAGCTAGTGATGAGCAGAATTCAATAAAAGTGCATTCATGCGGCTTCGCGATACCTGCAATTGCAGTTTTTTTGCGTGGTTGGGAAACTTTTGATTTCGAAATCATGCAGCTGTAAAATCATCGGCAACGGGAGTCGGAAGTGCCTGAATATGAAAATTGCGCTGTTATTGTACTCAGGAACATAAAAAAATTCAAGATCTTCACTACAACGATATTCTGGAGTTCCTCAGAAAACGATCGGATAGCAAGGAGTGCGTTGCTGGAAAAGTGGCCGTTTTTCGTACTCTCTCCAATTACAATATATGGGGTGTCAAACGAAAGCTAGTGATGAGTAGAATTCAATAAAAGTGCATTCAGGCAGCTTCGCGATACCTGCAATTGCAGTTTTTTTGCGTGGTTGGGATACTTTTGATTCCGAAATCATGCAGCTGTAAAATCATCGGAAACGGGAGTCGGAAGTGCCTGAATATCAAAATCGCGCTGTTATTGTACTCAGGAACATAAAAAAATTCAAGATCTTCACTACAACGATATTCTGGAGTTCCTCGGAAAACGATCGGATTGCAAGGAGTGCGTTGCTGGAAAAGTGGCCGTTTTTCGTACTTTCTCCAACTACAATATATGGGGTATCAAGCGAAAGCTAGTGATGAGTAGAATTCAATAAAAGTGCATTCAGGCAGCTTCGCGATACCTGCAATTGCAGTTTTTTTGCGTGGTTGGGATACTTTTGATTCCGAAATCATGCAGCTGTAAAATCATCGGAAACGGGAGTCGGAAATGCCTGAATATCAAAGTGGCGCTGTTTTTATGCTCAGGAACATAAAAAAATTAAAGATCTGCACTACAACGATATTCTGGAGTTCCTCGGTAAACGATCGGATAGCAAGGAGTGCGTTGCTGGAAAAGTGGCCGTTGTTCGTACTTTCTCCAATTTCAATATATGGGGTGTCAAACGAAAGCTAGTGATGAGTTACATTCAATAAAAGTGCATTCAGGCAGCTTCGCGATACCTGCAATTGCAGTTTTTTTGCGTGGTTGGGATACTTTTGATTCCGAAATCATGCAGCTGTAAAATCATCGAAAATGGGAGTCGGAAATGCCTGAATATCAAAATCGCGCTGTTATCGTACTCAGGAACATAAAAAAATTAAAGATCTTCGCTACAACGATATTCTGGAGTTCCTCGGAAAACGATCGGATTGCAAAGAGTGCGTTGCTGAAAAAGTGGCCGTTTTTTCGTATTTTCTCCAATTTCAATATATGGGATGTCAAACGAAAGCTAGTGATGAGTAGAATTCAATAAAAGTGCATTCAGGCAGCTTCGCGATACCTGCAATTGCAGTTTTTTTGCGTGGTTGGGATACTTTTGATTCCGAAATCATGCAGCTGTAAAATCATCGGAAACTGGAGTCGGAAATGCCTGAATATCAAAATCGCACTGTTATCGTACTCAGGAACATAAAAAAATTAAAGATCTTCGCTACAACGATATTCTGGAGTTCCTCGGAAAACGATCGGATTGCAAGGAGTGCGTTGCTGAAAAAGTGGCCGTTTTTTCGTATTTTCTCCAATTTCAATATATGGGATGTCAAACGAAAGCTAGTGATGAGTAGAATTCAATAAAAGTGCATTCAGGCAGCTTCGCGATACCTGCAATTGCAGTTTTTTTGCGTGGTTGGGATACTTTTGATTCCGAAATCATGCAGCTGTAAAATCATCGGAAACGGGAGTCGGAAGTGCCTGAATATGAAAATTGCGCTGGTATTGTACTCAGGAACATAAAAAAATTAAAGATCTTCACTACAACGATATTCTGGAGTTCCTCGGAAAACGATCGGATAGCAAGGAGTGCGTTGCTGGAAAAGTGGCCGTTTTTCGTACTTTCTCCAATTTCAATATATGGGGTGTCGAACGAAAGCTAGTGATGAGTAGAATTCAATAAAAGTGCATTCATGCGGCTTCGCGATACCTGCAATTGCAGTTTTTTTGCGTGGTTGGGATACTTTTGATTTCGAAATCATGCAGCTGTAAAATCACCGGAAACGGGAGTCGGAAATGCCTGAATATAATAAGGGCGCTGTTTTTATACTCAGGAACATAAAAAAATTAAAGATCTTGTCCACAACGATATTCTGGAGTTCCTCGGAAAACGATCGGATTGCAAGTAGTGCGTTGCTGAAAAAAAGGCCGTTTATTCATTTTTTCTCCAACTTCAATATATGGGGTGTCAAACGAAAGCTAGTGATAAGTAGAATTCAATAAAAGTGCATTCAGGCGAATTCGCGATACCTGCAATTGCAGTTTTTTTGCGTGGTTGGGATACTTTTGATTCCGAAATCATGCAGCTGTAAAATCATCGGAAACGGGAGTCGGAAGTGCCTGAATATAAAAATCGCGATGTTATTGTACTCAGGAACATAAAAAAATTCAAGATCTTCACTACAACAATATTCTGGAGTTCCTCGGAAAACGATCGGATTGCAAGGAGTGCGTTGCTGGAAAAGTGGCCGTTTTTCGTACCTTCTCCAATTTAAATATATGGGGTGTCAAACGAAAGCTAGTGATGAGTTGAATTCAATAAAAGTGCATTCAGGCGGCTTCACGATACCTGCAATTGCAGTTTTTTTGCGTGGCTGGGATACTTTTGATTTCGAAATCATGCAGCTGTAAAATCATCGGAAACGGGAGTCGGAAGTGCCTGAATATGAAAATTGCGCTGTTATTGTACTCAGGAACATAAAAAAATTAAAGATCTTCACTACAACGATATTCTGGAGTTCCTCAGAAAACGATCGGATAGCAAGGAGTGCGTTGCTGGAAAAGTGGCCGTTTTTCGTACTCTCTCCAATTTCAATATATGGGGTGTCAAACGAAAGCTAGTGATGAGTAGAATTCAATAAAAGTGCATTCAGGCAGCTTCGCGATACCTGCAATTGCAGTTTTTTTGCGTGGTTGGGATACTTTTGATTCCGAAATCATGCAGCTGTAAAATCATCGGAAACGGGAGTCGGAAGTGCCTGAATATCAAAATCGCGATGTTATTGTACTCAGGAACATAAAAAAATTCAAGATCTTCACGACAACGATATTCTGGAGTTCCTCGGAAAACGATCGGATTGCAAGGAGTGCGTTGCTGGAAAAGTGGCCGTTTTTCGTACTTTCTCCAACTTCAATATATGGGGTATCAAGCGAAAGCTAGTGATGAGTAGAATTCAATAAAAGTGCATTCAGGCAGCTTCGCGATACCTGCAATTGCAGTTTTTTTGCGTGGTTGGGATACTTTTGATTCCGAAATCATGCAGCTGTAAAATCATCGGAAACGGGAGTCGGAAATGCCTGAATATCAAAATGGCGCTGTTTTTATGCTCAGGAACATAAAAAAATTAAAGATCTGCACTACAACGATATTCTGGAGT
Organism: Odontomyia ornata; assembly: GCA_963969285.1. Taxonomy (NCBI): domain Eukaryota; kingdom Metazoa; phylum Arthropoda; class Insecta; order Diptera; family Stratiomyidae; genus Odontomyia; species Odontomyia ornata. Next base: position 64,936,704 of record OZ017743.1, on the reverse strand, counting down.
TCCTCGGAAAACGATCGGATAGCAAGGAGTGCGTTGCTGGAAAAGTGGCCGTTTTTCGTACTTTCTCCAATTTCAATATATGGGGTGTCAAACGAAAGCTAGTGATGAGTTACATTCAATAAAAGTGCATTCAGGCGGCTTCGCGATACCTGCAATTGCAGTTTTTTTGCGTGGTTGGGATACTTTTGATTCCGAAATCATGCAGCTGTAAAATCATCGGAAACGGGAGTCGGAAATGCCTGAATATCAAAACCGCGCTGTTATCGTACTCAGGAACATAAAAAAATCAAAGATCTTCGCTACAACGATATTCTGGAGTTCCTCGGAAAACGATCGGATTGCAAGGAGTGCGTTGCTGAAAAAGTGGCCGTTTTTCGTACTTTCTCCAATTTCAATATCTGGGGTGTCAAACGAAAGCTAGTGATGGGTAGAATTCAATAAAAGTGCATTCAGGCAGCTTCGCGACACCTGCGATTGCAGGTTTTTTGCGTGGTTGGGATACTTTTGATTCCGAAATCATGCAGCTGTAAAATCATCGGAAACGGGAGTCGGAAATGCCTGAATATTGAAATCGCGATGATATTGTACTCAGGAACATAAAAAAATTCAAGATCTTCACTACAACGATATTCTGGAGTTCCTCGGAAAACGATCGGATTGCAAGGAGTGCGTTGTGGAAAAGTGGCCGTTTTTCGTACCTTCTCCAATTTCAATATATGGGTTGTCAAGGGAAAGCTAGTGATGAGTAGAATTCAATAAAAGGGCATTCAGGCAGCATCGCGATACCTGCAATTGCAGTTTTTTTGCGTGGTTGGGATACTTTTGATTCCGAAATCATGCAGCTGTAAAATCATCAGAAACGGGAGTCGGAAATGCCTGAATATCAAAATGGCGCTGTTTTTATACTCAGGAACATAAAAAAATTAAAGATCTTGTCTACAACGATATTCTGGAGTTCCTCGGAAAACGATCGGATAGCAAGGAGTGCGTTGCTGGAAAAGTGGCCGTTTTTCGTACTTTCTCCAATTTCAATATATGGGGTATCAAACGAAAGCTAGTGATGAGTAGAATTCAATAAAAGTGCATTCAGGCAACTTCGCGATACCTCCAATTGCAGTTTTTTTGCGTGGTTGGGATACTTTTGATTCCGAAATCATGCAGCTGTAAAATCATCGGGAACGGGAGTCGGAAATGCCTGAATATCAAAATGGCGCTGTTTTTATGCTCAGGAACATGAAAAAATTAAAGATCTGCACTACAACGATATTCTGGAGTTCCTCGGAAAACGATCGGATAGCAAGGAGTGCGTTGCTGAAAAAGTGGCCGTTTTTCGTACTTTCTCCAATTTCAATATATGGGGTGTCAAACGAAAGCTAGTGATGAGCAGAATTCGAGAAAAGTGCATTCAGGCAGCTTCGCGATACCTGAAATTGCAGTTTTTTTGCGTGGTTGGGATACTTTTGATTCCGAAATCATGCAGCTGTAAAATCATCGGACACGGGAGTCCAAAATGCCTGAATATCAAAATCGCGCTGTTATCGTACTCAGGAACATAAGAAAATTAAAGATCTTCGCTACAACGATATTCTGGAGTTCCTCGGAAAACGATCGGATTGCAAGGAGTGCGTTGCTGAAAAAGTGGCCGTTTTTCGTACTTTCTCCAATTTCAATATATGGGGTGTCAAACGAAAGCTAGTGATGAGTAGAATTCAATAAAAGTGCATTCAGGCGGCTTCGCGATACCTGCAATTGCAGTTTTTTGCGTGGTTGGGATACTTTTGATTCCGAAATCATGCAGCTGTAAAATCATCGGAAACGGGAGTCGGAAATACCTGAATATCAAAATCGCGCTGTTATCGTACTCAGGAACATAAAAAAATTAAAGATCTTCGCTACAACGATATTCTGGAGTTCCTCGGAAAACGATCGGATTGCAAGGAGTGCGTTGCTGAAAAAGTGGCCGTTTTTTCGTTTTTTCTCCAATTTCAATAGATGGGGTGTCAAACGAAAGCTAGTGATGAGTAGAATTCAATAAAAGTGCATTCAGGTGGCTTCGCGATACCTGCAATTGCAGTTTTTTTGCGTGGTTGGGATACTTTTGATTCCGAAATCATGCAGCTGTAAGATCATCGGAAACGGGAGTCGGAATGCCGGGATATCAAAATGGCGTTGTTTTTATACTCAGGAACATAAAAAAATTCAAGATCTTGTCTACAACGATATTCTGGAGTTCCTCGGAAAACGATCTGATAGCAAGGAGTGCGTTGCTGGAAAAGTGGCCGTTTTTCGTACTTTCTCCAATTTCAATATATGGGGTGTCAAACGAAAGCTAGTGATGAGTAGAATTCAATAAAAGTGCATTCAGGCAGCTTCGCGATACCTGCAATTGCAGTATTTTGCCGTGGTTGGGATACTTTTGATTTCGAAATCATGCAGCTGTAAAATTATCGGAAACGGGAGTCGGAAGTGCCTGAATATGAAATGTGCGCTGTCATTGTACTCAGGAACATAAAAAAATTAAAGATCTTCACTACAACGATATTCTGTAGTTGCTCGGAAAACGATCGGATTGCAAGGAGTGCGTTGCTGGAAAAGTGTCCGTTGTTCGTACTTTCTCCAATTTCAATATATGGGGTGTCAAAGGAAAGCTAGTGATGAGTAGAATTCAATAAAAGTGCATTCAGGCAGCTTCGCGATACCTGCAATTGCAGTTTTTTTGCGTGGTTGGGATACTTTTGATTCCGAAATCATGCAGCTGTAAGATCATCGGAAACGGGAGTCGGAAATGCCTGGATATCAAAATGGCGCTGTTTTTGTACTCAGGAACATAAAAAAAATAATGATCTGCAGGACAACGATATTCTGGAGTTCCTCGAAAAACGATCGGATTGCAAGGATGGCGTTGCTGGAAAAGTGGCCGTTTTCCGTACTTTCTCAAATTTCAATATATGGGGTGTCAAGCGAAAGCTAGTGATGAGTAGAATTCAATAAAAGTGCATTCAGGCAGCTTCGCGATACCTGCAATTGCAGTTTTTTGCGTGGTTGGGATACTTTTGACTCCGAAATCATGCAGCTGTAAAATCATCGGAAACGGGAGTCGGAAATGCCTGAATATCAAAATTACGCTGTTATCGTACTCAGGAACATAAAAAAATTAAAGATCTTCACTACAACGATATTCTGGAGTTCCTCGGAAAACGATCGGATTGCAAGGAGTGCGTCGCTGAAAAATTGGCCGTTGTTCGCACTTTCTCCAATTTCAATATATGGGGTGTCAAACGAAAGCTAGTGATGAGTAGAATTCAATAAAAGTGCATTCAGGCGAATTCGCGATACCTGCAATTGCAGTTTTTTTGCGTGATTGGGATACTTTTGATTCCGAAATCATGCAGCTGTAAAATCATCGAAAACGGGAGTCGGAAATGCCGGAATATCAAAATCGCGCTGTTATCGTACTCAGGAACATGAAAAAATTAAAGATCTTCGCTACAACGATATTCTGGAGTTCCTCGGAAAACGATCGGATTGCAAGGAGTGCGTTGCTGAAAAAGTGGCCGTTTTTCGTACTTTCTCCAATTTCAATATATGGGGTGTCAAACGAAAGCTAGTGATGAGTAGAATACAATAAAAGTGCATTCAGGCAAATTCGCGATACCTGCAATTGCAGTTTTTTTGCGTGGTTGGGATACTTTTGATTTCGAAATCATGCAGCTGTAAAATCATGGGAAACGGGAGTCGGAAGTGCCTGAATATGAAAATTGCGCTGTGATTGTACTCAGGAACATAAAAAAATTAAAGATCTTCGCTACAACGATATTCTGGAGTTCCTCGGAAAACGATCGGATAGCAAGGAGTGCGTTGCTGGAAAAGTGGCCGTTTTTCGTACTTTCTCCAATTTCAATATATGGGGTGTCAAACGAAAGCTAGTGATGAGTAGAATTCAATAAAAGTGCATTCAGGCAGCTTCGCGATACCTGCAATTGCAGTTTTTTTGCGTGGTTGGGAAATTTTTGATTCCGAAATCATGCAGCTGTAAAATCATCGGAAACGGGAGTCGGAAGTGCCTGAATATCAAAATCGCGATGTTATTGTACTCAAGAACATAAAAAAATTCAAGATCTTCACTACAACGATATTCTGGAGTTCCTCGAAAAACGATCGGATTGCAAGGATGGCGTTGCTGGAAAAGTGGCCGTTTTCCGTACTTTCTCAAATTTCAATATATGGGGTGTCAAGCGAAAGCTAGTGATGAGTAGAATTCAATAAAAGTGCATTCAGGCAGCTTCGCGATACCTGCAATTGCAGTTTTTTTGCGTGGTTGGGATACTTTTGATTCCGAAATCATGCAGCTGTAAAATCATCGGAAACGGGAGTCGGAAATGCCTGAATATCAAAATTGCGCTGTTATCGTACTCAGTAACATAAAAAAATTAAAGATCTTCACTACAACGATATTCTGGAGTTCCTCGGAAAACGATCGGATTGCAAGGAGTGCGTTGCTGAAAAATTGGCCGTTGTTCGTACTTTCTCCAATTTAAATATATGGGATGTCAAACGAAAGCTAGTGATGAGTAGAATTCAATAAAAGTGCATTCAGGCAGCTTCGCGATACCTGCAATTGCAGTTTTTTTGCGTGGTTGGGATACTTTTGATTCCGAAATCATGCAGCTGTAAAATCATCGAAAACGGGAGTCGGAAATGCCGGAATATCAAAATCGCGCTGTTATCGTACTCAGGAACATAAAAAAAATAATGATCTGCAGGACAACGATATTCTGGAGTTCCTCGAAAAACGATCGGATTGCAAGGATGGCGTTGCTGGAAAAGTGGCCGTTTTCCGTACTTTCTCAAATTTCAATATATGGGGTGTCAAGCGAAAGCTAGTGATGAGTAGAATTCAATAAAAGTGCATTCAGGCAGCTTCGCGATACCTGCAATTGCAGTTTTTTTGCGTGGTTGGGATACTTTTGATTCCGAAATCATGCAGCTGTAAAATCATCGGAAACGGGAGTCGGAAATGCCTGAATATCAAAATTGCGCTGTTATCGTACTCAGGAACATAAAAAAATTAAAGATCTTCACTACAACGATATTCTGGAGTTCCTCGGAAAACGATCGGATTGCAAGGAGTGCGTTGCTGAAAAATTGGCCGTTGTTCGTACTTTCTCCAATTTCAATATATGGGGTGTCAAACGAAAGCTAGTGATGAGTAGAATTCAATAAAAGTGCATTCAGGCAGCTTCGCGATACCTGCAATTGCAGTTTTTTTGCGTGGTTGGGATACTTTTGATTCCGAAATCATGCAGCTGTAAAATCATCAGAAACGGGAGTCGGAAATGCCTGAATATAGAAATGGCGCTGTTTTTATACTCAGGAGCATAAAAAAATTAAAGATCTTGTCTACAACGATAATCTGGAGTTCCTCGGAAAACGATCTGATAGCAAGGAGTGCGTTGCTGGAAAAGTGGCCGTTTTTCTTACTTTCTCAAATTTCAATATATGGGGTGTCAAACGAAAGCTAGTGATGAGTAGAATTCAATAAAAGTGCATTCAGGCAGCTTCGCGATACCTGCAATTGCAGTTTTTTTGCGTGGTTGGGATACTTTTGATTCCGAAATCATGCAGCTGTAAAATCATCGGAAACGGGAGTCGGTAATGCCTGAATATCAAAATCGCGCTGTTATTGTACTCAGGAACATAAAAAAATTCAAGAACTTCACTACAACGATATTCTGGAGTTCCTCGGAAAACGATCGGATTGCAAGGAGTGCGTTGCTGAAAAAGTGGCCGTTTTTCGTACTTTCTCCAATTTCAATATATGGGGTGTCAAACGAAAGCTAGTGATGAGTAGAATTCAATAAAAGTGCATTCAGGCAGCTTCGCGATACCTGCAATTGCAGTTTTTTTGCGTGGTTGGGATACTTTTGATTCCGAAATCATGCAGCTGTAAAATCATCGGAAACGGGAGTCGGAAGTGCCTGAATATGTAAATCGCGCTGTTATTGTACTCAGCAATATAAAAAAATTAAAGATCTTCACTACAACGATATTCTGGAGTTCCTCGCAAAACGATCGGATTGTAAGGAGTGCGTTGCTGGAAAAGTGGCCGTTCTTCGTACTTTCTCCAATTTCAATATATGGGGTGTCAAACGAAAGCTAGTGATGAGTAGAATTCAATAAAAGTGCATTCAGGCAGCTTTGCGGTCCCTGCAATTGCAGTTTTTTTTGCGTGGTTGGGATACTTTTGGTTCCGAAATCATGCAGCTGTAAAATCATCGGAAACGACAGTCGGAAGTACCTGAATATCAGAATCACACTGTTATCGTAATCAGCAACAAAAAAAAAATTAAAGATCTTCACTACAACGATATTCAGGAGTTCCTCGGAAAACGATCGAATCGCAAGGAGTGCGCTGCTGGAAGAGTGGCCGTTTTTCATACCTTCTCCAATTACAATATATGGGGTGTCAAACGAAAGCTAGTGATGAGTAGAATTCAATAAAAGTGCATTCAGGCAGCTTCGCGGTACCTGCAATTGCAGTTTTTTTCCATGGTTGGGATACTTTTGATTCCGAACACATGCAGCTGTAAAATCATCGAAGACGGGAGTCGGAAGTGCCTGAATATCAAAACCGCAGTATTATTGTACTCAGGAGCATAAAAAAATTCAAGATCTTCACTACAACGATATTCTGAAGTTCCTCGGAAAACGGTCGGATAGCAAGGAGTGCGTTGCTGGAAAAGTGGTAGTTTTTCGTACTTTCTCCAATTTCAATATATGGGGTGTCAAACGAAAGCTAATGATGAGTAGAATTCAATGAAAGTGCATTCAGGCAGCTTCGCGATACCTGCAATTGCAGTTATTTTGCGTGGTTGGGATACTTTTGATTCCGAAATCATGCAGCTGTAAAATCATCGGAAACGGGCGTCGGAAGTGCCTGAATATCAAAACCGCGCTGTTATTGTACTCAGGAACATAAAAAAATTCAAGATTTTCACTACAACGATACTCTGGAGTTCCTCGGAAAACGATCGGATTGCAAGGAGCGCGTTGCTGGAAAAGTGGCCGTTTTTCGTACTTTCTCCAATTTCAATATATGGGATGTATAACTAAAGCAAGTGATGAGTAGAATTCAATAAAAGTGCATTCAGGGACCTTCACGGTACCTGCAATTGCAGTTTTTTTGCGAGGTTGGGAGACTTTTGATCCCGAAATCATGCAGCTGCAAAATCATCGGAAACGGGAGTCGGAAGTGCCTGAATATCAAAATCGCCCTGTTGTTGTACTCAGAAACATTAAAAAAATTAAAGATGTTCACTACAACGATATTCTGGAGTTCCTCCGAAAACGATCGGATTGCAAGGAGTGCGTTGCTGGAAAGTGGCCGTTTTTCGTACTTTCTCCAATTTCAATATATGGGGTGTCAAACGAAAGCCAGTGATGTGTAGAATTCAATTAAAGTGAATTCAGGGGCCTTCACGGTACCTGCAATTACTTTTGATTCCGAAATCATGCAGCTGTAAAATTATCGGAAACGGGAGTCGGAAGTGCCTGAATATGTAAATCGCGCTGTTATTGTACTCAGCAATATAAAAAAATTAAAGATCTTCACCACAACGATATTCTGGAGTTCCTCGCAAAACGATCGGATTGTAAGGAGTGCGTTGCTGGAAAAGTGGCCGTTATTCGCACTTTCTGCAATTTCAATATATGGGGTGTCAAACGAAAGCTAGTGATGAGTAGAATTCAATGAAAGTGCATTCAGGCAGCTTTGCGGTACCTGCAATTGCAGTTTTTTTTGCGTGGTTGGGATACTTTTGGTTCCGAAATCATGCAGCTGTAAAATCATCGGAAACGACAGTCGGAAGTCCCTGAATATCAAAATCACACTGTTATCGTAATCAGCAACAAAAAAAAATTAAAGATCTTCACTACAACGATATTCTGGAGTTCCTCGGAAAACGATCGAATCGCAAGGAGTGCGCTGCTGGAAGAGTGGCCGTTTTTCATACCTTCTCCAATTACAATATATGGGGTGTCGAACGAAAGCTAGTGATGAGTAGAATTCAATAAAAGTGCATTCAGGCAGCTTCGCGGTACCTGCAATTGCAGTTTTTTTCCATGGTTGGGATACTTTTGATTCCGAACACATGCAGCTGTAAAATCATCGAAGACGGGAGTCGGAAGTGCCTGAATATCAAAATCGCAGTGTTATTGTACTCAGGAACATAAAAAAATTCAAGATCTTCACGACAACGATATTCTGAAGTTCCTCGGAAAACGGTCGGATAGCAAGGAGTGCGTTGCTGGAAAAGTGGTAGTTTTTCGTACTTTCTCCAATTTCAATATATGGGGTGTCAAACGAAAGCTAATGATGAGTAGAATTCAATGAAAGTGCATTCAGGCAGCTTCGCGATACCTGCAATTGCAGTTATTTTGCGTGGTTGGGATACTTTTGATTCCGGAATCATGCAGCTGTAAAATCATCGGAAACGGGCGTCGGAAGTGCCTGAATATGAAAATTGCGCTGTTATTGTACTCAGGAACATAAAAAAATTCAAGATTTTCACTACAACGATACTCTGGAGTTCCTCGGAAAACGATCGGATTGCAAGGAGTGCGTTGCTGGAAAAGTGGCCGTTTTTCGTACTTTCTCCAATTTCAATATATGGGATGTATAACGAAAGCTAGTGATGAGTAGAATTCAATAAAAGTGCATTCAGGGACCTTCACGGTACCTGCAATTGCAGTTTTTTTGCGAGGTTGGGAGACTTTTGATTCCGAAATCATGCAGCTGCAAAATCATCGGAAACGGGAGTCAGAAGTGCCTGAATATCAAAATCGCCCTGTTGTTGTACTCAGAAACATAAAAAAATTAAAGATGTTCACTACAACGATATTCTGGAGTTCCTCCGAAAACGATCGGATTGCAAGGAGTGCGTTGCTGGAAAAGTGGCCGTTTTTCATACTTTCTCCAATTTCAATATATGGGGTGTCAAACGAAAGCCAGTGATGAGTAGAATGCAATTAAAGTGAATTCAGGGACCTTCACGGTACCAGCAATTACTTTTGATTCCGAAATCATGCAGCTGTAAAATCATCGGAAACGGGCGTCGGAAGTGCCTGAATATCAAAATCACGCTGTTATTGTACTCAGGAACATAAAAAAATTCAAGATTTTCACTACAACGATACTCTGGAGTTCCTCGGAAAACGATCGGATTGCAAGGAATGCGTTGCTGGAAAAGTGGCCGTTTTTTGTACTTTCTCCAATTTCAATATATGGGATGTATAACGCAAGCTAGTGATGAGTAGAATTCAATAATAGTGCATTCGGGGACCTTCATGGTACCTGCAATTGCAGTTTTTTTGCGAGGTTGGGATACTTTTGATTCCGAAATCATGCAGCTGTTAAATCATCGTAAACGGGAGTCGGAAGTACCTGAATATCAAAATCACGCTGGTATTGTACTCAGAAACATGAAAAAATTAAAGATCTTCACTACAACGATATTCTGGAGTTCCTCGGAAAACGATCGGATGGCAAGGAGTCCGTTGTTGGAAAAGTGGCCGTTTTTCATACTTTCTCCAATTTCAATATATGGGATGTATAACGAAAGCTAGTGATGAGTAGAATTCAATAAAAGTGCATTCAGGGACCTTCACGGTACCTGCAATTGCAGTTTTTTTGCGATGTTGGGATACTTTTGATTCCGAAATCATGCAGCTGTTAAATCATCGTAAACGGGAGTCGGAAGTGCCTGAATATCAAAATCACGCTGGTATTGTACTCAGGAACATGAAAAAATTAAAGATATTCATTACAACGATATTCTGGAGTTCCTCGGAAAACGATCGGATGGCAAAGAGTCCGTTGCTGGGAAAGTGGCCGTTGTTCATACTTTCTCCAATTTCAATATATGGGGTGTCAAACGAAAGCCAGTGATGAGTAGAAATCGATGAAAGTGCAATAGGCAACTTCGCGATACCTGCAATTGCAGTTTTTTGCGTGGTTGGGATATTTTTGATTCCGAAATCATGCAGCTGTAAAATCATCGGAAACAGGAGTTGAAAGTGCCTGAATATCATAATCACGCTGTTATTGTACTCAGGAACATAAAAAAATTCAAGATCTTCACTACAACGAATTTCTGGAGTTCCTCGGAAAACGGTCGGATTGCAAGGAGTGCGTTGCTGGAAAAGTGGCCGTTTATCAAACTTTATCCAATTTCAATATATGCGGCGTCAAACGAAAGCAAGTGATGAGTACAATTCACTAAAAGTGCATTCAGGTACCTTCGCGGTACCTGCAATTGCAGTTTTTTCGCGTGGTTGGGATACTTTTTATTCCGATATCATGCAGCTGTAAAATCATCGGAAACGGGAGCCGGAAGTGCCTGAATATGTAAATCGCGCTGTTATTGTACTCAGGAACATGAAAAAACAAGTTGGGTATACAGACCTATGCTTATGTCAGAAGAGTTTTCTTACTCAACTTACAAAATGCAGTAACCAGTAACGAATAAAATCAAGAAACATGTCATGTTCGAGGATCATACTATTATTAGCAAAGTTTAAAGAATTTTGACTACTGAGGTATTTGTTATAGTTATACCCACGGATATCTCCCTTGATTATTATTTCAGATTTTTTAAGATCACGGGTGTCCATTCGCGAGGGAGTAAACGCATTTTTCATGTATTTGCTAGGAGCTCTCTCCTGCTCTTTCGACTTGTTTCAATCGTATGTACTCATTTTCATGATACCTATCATTCCTGGAATTTTGACGCAAGGTGTCCAATCGCGAGGGGGGGGTACTCCAATTCTCCAATTTCAATATATGGGGTGTCAAACGAAAGCTAGTGATGAGTAGAATTCAATAAAAGTGCATTCAGGCAGCTTCGCGGTACCTGGAATTGCAGTTTTTTTTGCGTGGCTTGGATACTTTTGATTCCGAAATCATGCAGCTGTAAAATCATCGGAAACGGGAGTCGGAAGTGCCTGAATATGAAAATCACGCTGCTATTGTACTCAGGAACATAAAAAAATTCAAGTTCTCCACTACAACGATATTCTGGAGTTCCTCGGATGACGATCGGATTGCAAGGAGTGCGTTGCTGGAAAAGTGGCCGTTTTCCAAACGTTCTCCAATTTCAATACGAGTATATGGGGTGTCAAACGAAAGCTAGTGATGAGTAGACATCAATAAAAGTGCATTCAGGCAGCTTCGCGGTACCTGCAATTGCAGTTTTTTTGCGTGGTTGGGATACTTTTGATCCCGAAATCATGCAGCTGTAAAATCATCGGAAACGGGAGCCGGAAGTGCCTGAATATCAAAATCGCGCTGTTATTGTACTTAGGAACATAAAAAATTAAAGATTTTCGCTGCAACGATATTCTGGATTTCCTCGGAAAAAGATCGGATTGCAAGGAGCACGTTACTGGAAAAGTGGCTGTTTTTCATACTTTCTCCGATTTCAATATACGGGGTGTCAAACGAGAGCTAGTGATGAGTAGAATTCAATAAAAGTGCATTCAGGCAACTTTGCGGTACCTGCAATTGCAGTATAATTGCGGGGCTGGGAAACTATTGATTGCGAAATCATGCAGCTGTAAAATCATCGGAAACGGGAGTCGGGAGTGCCTGAATATCAAAATTGCGCTGTTATTGTACTCAGAAACATAAAAAATTAAGGATCTTCACTGCAACGCTGTTCTGGAGTTCCTCGGAAAACGATCGGATCGCAAGGAGCGCGTTGCTGAAAAGTGGCCGTTTTTCATACTTTCTCCAATTTCAATATACGGGGGGTCAAACGAAAGCTAGTGATGTGTAGAAGGCAATAAAAGTGCATTCAGGAAGCTTCGCGGTACCTGCAATTGCAGTTTTTTTGCGTGGCTGGGATACTTTTGATTCCGAAACCATGCAGATGTTAAATCATCGTAGACGGGACTCGGAAGTGCCTGAATATCAAAATCACGCTGGTATTGTACTCAGGAACATGGAAAAATTAAAGATCTTCACTACAACGATATTCTGGAGTTCCTCGGAAAACGATCGGATGGCAAGGAGTCCGTTGCTGGAAAAGTAGCCGTTTTCCATACTTTCTCCAATTTCAATATATGCGGTGTCAAACGAAAGCTAGTGATGAGCAGAATTCAATAAAAGTGCATTCAGGCAGCTTCGAGGTACCTGCAATTGCAGTTTTTTTGCGTGGTTGGGATACTTTTGATTCCGAAATCATGCAGCTGTAAAATAATCGGAAACGGGAGTCGGAAGTGCCTGAATCTCAAAATCGCGCTGTTATTGTACTCAGGAACATAAAAAAATTAAAGATCTTCACTACTACGATACCCTGGAGCTCCTCGGAAAGCGATCGGATAGCAAGGAGTGCGTTGCTGGAAAAGTGGCCGTTTTTCATACTTTCTCCAATTTCAATATATGGGTGTCAAACGAAAGCTAGTGATGAGTAGAATTCAATAAAAGTGCATTCAGGCAGCTTCGCGGTACCTGCAATTGCAGCTTTTAGGTAAATTTCTCGAGAAAAATTTACCTATTGCGGAGAGCATCATATATATATATATATATATATATATATATATATATATATATATATATATATATATATATATATATATATATATATATATATATATATAAATATATATATATATATATATATATATATATATATATATATATATATATAAATATATATATATATATATATATATATACATATATATATATATATATATATATATATATATATATATATATATATATATATATATATATATATATATATATACTCGTATATACATATATGGGATATAACGAAATTTGTGACCACGCTAGAGGTTGCAATTTTGCTTCGATTTTCACCAAATTTTCAGGAAAGGTGTACTGGGTAATTATCTCAGTTGAGCCAGCTATATCGCGCGGGCAAAAACAAAATGGCGGCCATTTTAGACGAAAAATCGTGATTTCTGTTCTGACCAAAGTATTGCTCCGATTTGGATGAAATTTGGTACAAGGGTTCATCAATGTATGTGATGAGTCTTACAATAAAAAATCCAAAGTCGGTACAGCAGAAATAAAATGGCGGCCGCTCAAAAGTCGAAAAACGTGCAAAATTTTGTTGTTTTAATAGTGGTCAAAGCTTTCAACAGATTTTCATGAAATTCGGCAGTTAGATAGTTATGATAAGTATCTAAAGAATTACGTTAAAAAACTGAAGGTCAGATGGCAAAAAACAAAATGGCGGTCAGTTGAAAGTCAAAATTTCAAAGGCTTTTAAAAGTCGCGATTTTTATCCGACACATATGAAACTTGGTTTCAAGATAGAAATTACTTAGGCCTACAGCCTTTGATATTTTGGTGATCATGCATGAGCAAATTTCAAAATGGCGGCCGTTTAAATATGCGTTTTTTTCATGTTTTTGTGGCCCTCTAGCGGTCACATTTTCCAACGGATTTTGATAAAACTTGAGATTTAGAATCTCTGTACTATGTTCTTGTATTTCGCAGGAAATTATTAAAATTGAATGAAAAATAAACAAGTCGAAAATTTAAAGCCTAATATTTTTAGCTGCTTCTTTAAAAATTGAATTATTTTGCCCTGTCTAGAGTGAAACTCCTATTTGAACGAGATAGTACATTGATTGATGAGGTCCTAGCATACAAAGATTTAAAATAATCTAAAATCAAATGCATGCATTCAAAATGGCGGCCCCCAAAGGTCTGAAGGCAAGCGCAATTCGCTATTTTAGTGCCAACTGAAATAATGAATATTTTTCATGGAATCGTTTTAAATGACTTTACTTGAAAGAACTTATAAACCAGATCATTTTTAAGATATTGTAAAATATTTTTAACAATACCTTAAAAAATTATAAAATCGCAACTTGTCTCTCTGTCCGTCCGTCCGCCCGTTTGTTCGTGCGTCATAACAAGTTTTCTCGCAAACCACATGAGCTAGAATGAGGAAATTTTCTACGTAGGTCAAAAGTGGTGCCTCTTGAAATTTGCAGTGCAAGAAAATATTTTAAGGTATTTAAGGGGGGTCTCCCCATACAGGCGGGTCTCCCCATACAGGCGGATGGCATACAATTTTTTTCATTTCTGTAGCCCTCTAGCAGCCAAGATTCTCAACAGATTCCGTTTACACTTGAAATTATAAGTTATTGAGGCAAGTGAATTTAATTTGATTATGCAAATCGAATGACAAATAAAACAGTCGAAAATTTACAGCTTAATATTTTTAAGCAGCCGATTTCAATAAAAATCGAAATGAAGGACCTCACAGTTCAGAAAAAAATTGAAATGTATATATTAATGGCAATGCAAGTGCTGATTAAACTTTTATGGAAATCTTTTGAAATTAACTATTCGAGCTATTTAAGCCTTTGTATGGTTACCACTGTGAACTGTGTAAACAGCAAATGCGAGAAGGGCGAAACCGGTATTTATGTGTTAACAACAATTTATGATCCGCCGATTTGCAATATGTAATCCATACGCGTGCAACTCAATTTAATTAGCAAAATATTTGCACCCCGATAAAAGGTCTCTAAAAACGAACGGAGCCAGATTTTTTTATGTGAATACATACCCATGTGGTACTACAAACATTGCAGAAAGAAGTTTAGTAGTAGGCAAGCCAAATTCTTATTCGAAGCTTTATGCTACATACGAGAAATTTACCTTTCCGGCTGGTGCTGCCAACGGGGATTTTTTTTACGTGGCTTGGATATTTTTGATTCCGAAATCATGCAGCTGTAAAATCATCGGAAACAGTAGTCGGAAGCGCCTGAATATCAAAATTGCGCTGTTATTGTACTCAGGAACATAAAAAAATTAAAGATCTTCACTACAACGATATTCTGGAGTTCCTCGGAAAACGATCGGATAGCAAGGAGTGCGTTGCTGGAAAAGTGGTTGTTTTTCGTACTTTCTCCAATTTCAATATATGGGGTGTCAAACGAAAGCTAGTGATGAGTAGAATTCAATAAAAGTGCATTCAGGCAGCTTCGCGATACCTGCAATTGCAGCTTTTTTGCGTGGTTGGGATACTTTTGATTTCGAAATCATGCAGCTGTAGAATCATCGGAAACGGGAGCCGGAAATGCCTGAATATCAAAATCGCGCTGTTAGTGTATACAAGAACATAAAAAAAATTAACGATATTCCCTACAACGATATTCTGGAGTTCCTCGAAAAACGATCGGATTGCAAGGATTGCGTTGCTGAAAAGTTGCCGTTTTTCATACTTTCTCCAATTTCAATATATGGGTTTATAACGAAAGCTAGTGATGACCAGAATTCAATAAAAATGCATTCAGGCAGCTTCGCGGTACCTGCAATTGCAGTTTTTTGCGTGGTTGGGATACTTTTGATACGGAAATCATGCAGCTGTAAAATCATCGGAAACGGGAGTCGAAAGACCCTTAATATCAGGATCGCGCTGTTATTGTACTCAGGAACATAAAAAATCAAAGATCTTCGCTGCAACGATATTCTGGATTTCCTCGCAAAACGATCGGATAGCAAGGAGTGCGTTGCTGGAAAAGTGGCCGTTTTACGTACTTTCTCCCATTTCAATATATGGGGTGTCAAACGAGAGCTAGTGATGAGTAGAATTCAATAAAAGTGCATTCAGGCAGCTTCGCGATACCTGCAATTGCAGTTTTTGTGCGTGGTTTTGTTGCTTTTAATTCCGAAATCACGCAGCTGTAAAATCATCGGAAACGGGAGTCGGAAGTGCCTGAATATCGAAATCACGCTGTTAGTGTACTCATGGACATTAAATAATTCAAGATCTACACTACAACGATACTCTGGAGTTCCTCGAGAAACGGTCGGAATGCAAGGAGTGCGCTGCTGGTAAACTGCCCGTTTTTCATACTTTCTCCAAATTCAATATATGGGGTGTCAAACGAAAGCTGGTGATGAATAGAATTTAATAAAAGTGTATTCAGGCAGCTTCGAGGTACCTGCAATTGCAGTTTTTTTGCATGGTTGGGATACTTTTGATTCCGAAATCATGCAGCTGTAAAATCATCGGAAACGGGAGTCGGAAGTTCCCGAATATCATAATCACGCTGTTATTGCACTCAGGAGCATACAACAATTAAAGCTCTTCACAACAACGATACTCTAGAGTTCCTCGGAAAACGATCGGATTGCATGGAGTGCGTTGCTGGAAAAGTGGCCGTTTTTCATACTTTCTCCAATTTCAATATATGGGGTGTCAAACGAAAGCTAGTGATGAGTAGAATTCAATAAAAGCGCATTCAGGCAGCTTCGGGGTACCTGCAATTGCAGTTTTTTTGCGTGGTTGGGATACTTTTGATTCCGAGATCATGTAGTTGTAAAATCATCGGAAACTGGAGTCGGAAGTGCTTGAATATCAAAATCGCGCTGTTATTGTACTCGAAACCATAAAACAATTAAAGATCTTCACTACAACGATACTCTGGAGTTCCTCGGAAAACCATCGGATTGCAAGGAGTGCGTTGCTGGGAAAGTTGGCGTTTCTCATACTTTCTCCAATTTCAATATATGGGGTGTCAAATGAAAGCTAGTGATGAGTAGAATTCAATAAAAGTGCATTCAGGCAGCTTCGCGGTACCTGCAATTGCATTTTTTTTTTTGCGTGGTTGGGATAACTTTGATTCCGAAGTCATGCAGCTGTAAAATCCTCGGAAACGGGAGTCGGAAGTGCCTGAATATCCAACTCGCGCTGTTATTGTACCCAGAAACTTAAAAAAATTAAAGATTTTCGCTACAACGTTAGTCTGGAGTTCCTCGGAAAACGATCGGATTGCAACGTGTGCGTTGCTGGAAAAGTGGCCGTTGTTCATACTTTCTCCAAATTCAATATATGGGAGGCCAAACGAAAGCTAGTGATGAGTAGAATTCAATAAAAGTGCATTCAGGCCGCTTCGTGGTACCTGCAATTGCAGTTTTTTTTGCGTGGTTGGGAAACTTTTGATTCCGAAATCATGCAGCTGTAAAATCATCGGAAACGGGAGTCGGAAGTGCCTGAATATCAAAATCGCGCTGTTATTGTACTCAGGAACATAAAAAATCTTCACAACAACGATAGTCTGGAGTTCCTCGGAAAACCATCGGATAGCAAGGAGTGCGTTGCTGGAAAAGTGGCCGTTTTTCGTACTTTCTCAAATTTCAATATATGGGGTGTCAAACGAAAGCCAGTGATGAGTAGAATTCAATAAAAAATCATTAAGGCAGCTTCGCAGTACCTGCGATTGCTGTTTTTTGGCGTGGTTGGGTTACTTTTGATTCCGAAATCATGCAGCTGTAAAATCATCGGCAACGGGAGTCGGAGTGCCTGTTATCAAAATCACGCTATTATTTTCTCATGAACAGAAAACAATTAAAGATCGTCACTACAACGATACTCTGGAGTTCATCGGAAAACGATCGGATAGCAAGGAGTGCGTTGCTGGAAAAGTGGCCGTTTTTCATACTTTCTCCAATTTCAATATATGGGGTGTCAAACGAAAGCTAGTGGTGGGTAGAATTCAATAAAAGCGCATTCAGGCAGCTTCGGGGTACCTGCAATTGCAGTTTTTTTGCGTGGTTGGGATACTTTTGATTCCGAGATCATGCAGTTGTAAAATCATCGGAAACTGGAGTCGGAAGTGCCTGAATATCAAAATCGCGCTGTTATTGTACTCGAAACCATAAAACAATTAAAGATCTTCACTACAACGATACTCTGGAGTTCCTCGGAAAACCATCGGATTGCAAGGAGTGCGTTGCTGGAAAGTTGGCGTTTCTCATACTTTCTCCAATTTCAATTTATGGGGTGTCAAATGAAAGCTAGTGATGAGCAGAATTCAATAAAAGTGCATTCAGGCAGCTTCGCGGTACCTGGAATTGCAGTTTTTTTTTGCGTGGTTGGGATAATTTTGATTCCGAAGTCATGCAGCTGTAAAATCATCGGAAACGGGAGTCGGAAGTGCCTGAATATCAAACTCGCGCTGTTATTGTACCCAGAAACATAAAAAAATTAAAGATCTTCGCTACAACGATAGTCTGGGGTTCCTCGGAAAACGATCGGATTGCAACGTGTGCGTTGCTGGAAAAGTGGCCGTTTTTCATACTTTCTCCAAATTGAATATATGGCGTGCCAAGCGAAAGCTAGTGATGAGTAGAATTCAATAAAAGTGTATTCAGGCAGCTTCGTGGGACCTGCAATTGGAGCTTCTTTGCCTGGTTGGGATACTTTTGTTTTCGAGATCATGTAGTTGTAAAATCATCGGAAACGGGAGTCGAAAGTGCCTGAATATCGAAATTGCGCTGTTATTGTACTCAGAAACATAAAAAAATCAAACATCTTCACAACAACGATAGTCTGGAGTTCCTCGGAAAACCATCGGATAGCAAGGAGTGCGTTGCTGGAAAAGTGGCCGTTTTTCATACTTTCTCCAATTTCAATATATGGGGTGTCAAACGAAAGCTAGTGATGAGTAGAATTCAATAAAAGTGCATTCAGGCAGCTTCGCGGTACCTGCAATTGCAGTTTTTTTGCGTCGTTGGGATACTATTGATTCCGAGATCATGTAGCTTTAAAATCAGCGGAAACGGGAGTCGGAAGTTCCTGAATATCAAAATCGCGCTGTTATTGTACTCAGGAACATAAGAAAATTCAAGATCTTCACTACAACGATAGTCTGGAGTTCCTCGGAAAACAATCGGATAGCAAGGAGTGCGTTGCTGGAAAATTGGGCGTTTTTCGTACTTTCTCCAATTTCAATATATGGGGTGTCAAACGAAATCCAGTGATGAGAAGAATTCAATAAAAGTGCATTCAGGCAGCTTTGCGGTACCTGCATTTGCAGTTCTTTTGCATACTGTTATTAACAAAGTTGAACGAATTGAGACTTCTGAGGTTTTTGTTATTGTTATAATCATAAATATCTTCCTTGATAATTATTTCAGATGTCCATTCGTGAGGGAGGAAACCACATTCTTCATGTGTTTCGCCCCTGTGCCCGACTGAAGCAAAAACTGACGGTTTAAGAACTGTTTTGAAAAGCTCCCATGAAAACTTTCATTTCATACTCATATCGGCTACGTTTGATGAAATTTTTTTTTCAGGGGCCACTCTCCTGTACTGTTATCACCGATTAATGGCCAATTTTTTCGAATCCTAGAGTTGTTACAAAACCCTTTTGCTAGAAACTCTCTCCCACCTCCTTGACTTGTTCCACTTATGAGTATTAATTGTAGGTACTCATCTTCAGTCATTCATTAAATTGAATTAAGTGTTCAAAGCATGCACCTTAAACGTTGAAGTTGGGAAAAATAACTCAAAATTATTCAATCTTCGCATTTAAAACAGCCACTATTTTGTTTTAAGATTACTGATACCACTAGCTGAACCGATTCTCAAATATATTCATGACATCTATCATTCCTGAAATTTTCATGCAAATCCATGCAAAACTGTAGTGTCTGAGTCGGTAAAAAGCGCATGTTGTTCCATAGCCATATGTTCCCATACTAATACATTCAGCTAATATTGTTCCACAGTAATACAGGAAAATTCAAACCGCTATAACTTCGCTAAATATAATTCAAACTTTATGAAACTTACAGGGTAAAACAGTCCTGTAAATAATCATCTGTGTACTGAATTTCATTGAATGTAAGGATACCGTTAAGATTTTATTCAAGAAAACATAAAATCGATAAATCATACTATTACTAACAAAGTTGAGTGAATTGCGACTTCTCACGTATTTGATGTTGTTGTACTCATCAAGGCCTACATTCTTGATTTTTTTCAGATTTTTCGGATCACAGGTGTCCAATCGCGAGGGGGGGGACACAAATTTCTCGCGTATTTCCCCTCCCTGTGCGCCCCTCGAAGCAACCTTTGCCAAATTAAGACCTGTTTTGAAAATTTCTCATCGAGACCTTTCATTTGATACCCATATTGGCTATCTTCGATGAAATTTTTTTTCGGGGGGTCACTCCCCTGTATGGGGAGACCCCCCTTAAATACCTTATAAAAATTTTTTGTAGTTGAACTTTGAAGAGAGCACCACTTTACATCTATATACAAATTTTGATGCTTCTAGCATAAGTAGTTTCCGAGAAAAACTGCTGTGACTCACGGACAGACGGACGTACTGACAGACAGACAGACGGACACACGGACAGACAGGACGCGATTTTTGACGGGTTTTGTAAAATTATTTTACGAAACCCTAATTAAAGATCTTCACTACAACGATATTCTAGAGTTCCTTGGAAAACGATCGGATTGCAAGGAGTGCGTTGCTGGAAAAGTGGCCGTTTTTCATACATTCTCCAATTTCAATATACGGGGCGTCAAACGAAAGCTAGTGATGAGTAGAATTCAATAAAAGTGCATTCAGGCAGCTTCGCGGTACCTGCAACTGCAGTTTTTTTGCGTGGTTGGGATACTTTTGATTCCGAAATCATGCAGCTGTAAAATCATCGGAAACGGGAGTCGGAAGTGCCTGAATATCGAAATCGCGCTGTTATTGTACTCAGGAACATAAAAAATTTCAAGATCTTCACTACAACGATATTCTGGATTTCCTCGGACAACGATCGGATAGCAAGGAGTGCGTTGCTGGAAAAGTGGCCGTTATTCATACTTTCTCCAATTTCAATATATGATGTGTCAAACGAAAACTAGTGATGAATAGAATTCAATAAAAGTGCATTCAGGCAGCTTTGTGGTACCTGCAATTGCAGTTTTCTTGCGTGATTGGGATACTTTTGATACGGAAATCATGCAGCTGTAAAATCATCGGAAACGGGAGTCGGAAGTGCCTGAATATGAAAATCACGCTGTTATTGTACTCAGGAGCAAAAAAAAATTCAAGATCTTCACTACAACGATAGTCTGGAGTTCCTCGGAAAACCATCGGATTGCAAGGAGTGCGTTGCTGGAAAAGTGGCCGTTCTTCATACTTTCTCCAATTTCAATATATGGGGTGTCAAACGAAAGCTAGTGATGAGTAGAATTCAAAAAAAGTGCATTCAGGCAGCTTCGCGGTACCTGCACTTGGAGTTTCTTTGCGTGGTTGGGATACTTTTGATTCCGAAATCATGCAGCTGTAAAATCATCGGAAACGGGAGTCGGAAGTGCCTGAATATCAAAATCGCGCTGTTATTGTACTCAGAAACATAAAAAAATTCAAGATCTTCACTACAACGATATTCGTTCCCCGGAAAACGATCGGATTGCAAAGAATGCGTTGCTGGAAAAGTGGCCGTTTTTTTGTACTTTCTCCAATTTCACTGCATGGAGTGTCAAACGAAAGCGAGTGATGAGTAAAACTCAATAAAAGTGCATTCAGGCAGCTTCGCGGTACCTACAATTGCAGTTTTTCTGCGTGGTTGGGATACTTTTGATACGGAAATCATGCAGCTGTAAAATCATCGGAAACGGGAGTCGGACGTCCCTGAATATCAAAATCGCGATGTTATTGTACTCAGGAACATAAAAAAATTCAAGATGTTCACTACAACGATAGTCTGGAGTTCCTCGGAAAACCATCAGATAGCAAGGAGTGCGTTGCTGGAAAAGTGGCCGTTTTTCATACTTTCTCCAAATTCAATATATGGGGTGTCAAACGAAAGCTAGTGATGGGTAGAATTCAATAAAAGTGCATTCAGGCAGCTTCGCGATACCTGCAATTGCAGTGTTTTGGCGTGGCTGGGATACTTTTGATTCCAAAATCATGCAGCTGTAAAATCATCGGAAACGGGAGTCAGAAGTGCCTGAATATCAAAATCGCGCTGTTATTGTACTCAGGAACATAAAACAATTAAAGATCTTCACGACAACGATACTCTGGATTTCCTCGGAAAACGATCGGATAGCAAGGAGCGCGTTGCTGGAAAAGTGGCCGTTTTTCATACTTTCTCCAATTTCAATATATGGGATGTCAAACGAAAGCTAGTGATGAGTAGAATTCAATAAAAGTGCATTCAGGCAGCTTCGCGGTACCTGCAATTGCAGTTTTTTTGCGTGGTTGGGATACTTTTGATTCCGAAATCATGCAGCTGTAAAATCATCGGAGCGGGAGTCGGAAGTGCCTGAATATCAAAATCGCGCTGTTATTGTACTCAGGAACATAAAAAAATTCAAGATCTTCACTACAACGATATTCAAAACTCAGTTTCTTGGATACATTGTATCATGTTCTCGTATATTAAAATATAATTTTTTACTGCAATGCAAAAACCACTACGGCTAAAATCTTTAGCGTTCACAGGAATCGAATTTAGCTCTGGTACATTTAATCCATGATCTAATCAAAGTCTTCCTGGTATTTAGATTTCATCATAATCCAATATGAATTGAAGCTTTGAGAAATTTTCGAATTTTGAACTTTGCATAGCTCGCCATTTTTATATTTTGACCTGACCCTGAAGTGCTTTTTTATCGTTCAACGTTTTTCGACCTTTGAGCGACCGCCATTTCGTTTCAAATTGTTCAAGTTTGGATTTTTTATTGTGAGCTTTATCACACAATTGCATAAATCTTTGTACTAGTTTTGGTACAAACTGGAGCTATACTTTGGCCAGAACAGAAATATTGCTGAAAATTTGGAGAAAATCGAAGCAAAAGCACACACATACACACACATAGCCATATGTATTTAGATATAATATATATATATATATATATATATATATATATATATATATATATATATATATATATATATATATATGTATATATATATATATATATATATATATATATATATATATATATATATATATATATATATATATATATAATATATATATATATATATATATATATATATATATATATATATATATATATAAATATATATATATAAATATATATATATATATATATATATATATATATATATATATATATATATATATATATATCTATATATATATATATATATATAAATTATATATATATATATATATATATATATATATATATATATATATATATAATATGCATATATCTATACATATACATCCATACCCTCATATATATATATATATATATATATATATATATATATATATATATATATATATACATATATATATGTATATATATATAGTTTTCTCCGCAATCAATCTCAAAGATTTACCATAAAACGATCCTTCTTAACCGCACCACTCGCTACGCTAATTCGATACTCATCGCCTTCGTTTTCAGTTAAATATGGCACCTAATTTCATGAAAGTTTCAAGAAAATGATACCATATAGTTCAATGAAAACTCGGCTATCCATTTTCATCTTCATCTGTACAGTTATGATCAATTATAGCAGGAAATGTATTCCTTTTTACGTTGCGATTATATATGTATATATATATATATATATATATATATATATATATATATATATATATATATATATATAAATATATATATATATATATATATATATATATATATAAATATATATATATAAATATATATATATATATATATATATATCTATATATATATATATATATAAATATATATATATATATATATATATATATATATATATATATATATATATATATAATATGCATATATCTATACATATACATCCATACCCTCATATATATATATATATATATATATATATATATATATATATATATATATATATATATATATATATACATATATATATGTATATATATATAGTTTTCTCCGCAATCAATCTCAAAGATTTACCATAAAACGATCCTTCTTAACCGCACCACTCGCTACGCTAATTCGATACTCATCGCCTTCGTTTTCAGTTAAATATGGCACCTAATTTCATGAAAGTTTCAAGAAAATGATACCATATAGTTCAATGAAAACTCGGCTATCCATTTTCATCTTCATCTGTACAGTTATGATCAATTATAGCAGGAAATGTATTCCTTTTTACGTTGCGATTAGCGCCGGTTTTTAGTATGGAAATCACTAATTTTAGATTTCTGGGCATATGTTGTAATGTAGATATAATATTAACTGAAAGGTAACAATTCAACTCTATAATTTGCAATCACTCACTCCTTATTATTTCTTCGGGAAATTTTATAATCCTATATGTAACGTTTACGTCTAAGGATGTAAGCAGGATCCTATACCAAGCTCATTGGTAAGCAAAGAATGAATGCGGAAGATAAAAGCATCCTGAAATGTTCCCTTTAACTGTTGTATTTATGCCGCACCTAGAATTAATTTACTGGTTATTTCCGGTAGAAATGACGGACTAAAATGTACCGTTTATGCTAAGAAATTAAGGATACTGATCATTTTTATCATCCGTCACCTAAGGACTCGGTATCTCCAACAAATCCTTGCAGAGTGCCAACTAATTGGCACTTTTCGTACGAAATATCATTTAAATTTAATTTCTCCGCATCAATGTATCATATTTAACTATTAATATCTACAGAGTCCTTAGAAGGATTTCAATTCTGTTCCATTACATCTTAGATCAATATGTTGTCTTTCATTTGAAACCTCTACAATCAAAATCCTTACACGCGTCAATCAGTTATGCTGAAAAATCGGGATGAAAGTCGAAATTTTTTTAGATTTAACGGTAAAAGTCCTTTGCCGTTACTTGAATTTCTTATCCTTTAAACGGGACCTAACTGGAAGAAAGACGTATCATTTGCAAAAAAACAGGACTCTTCTATCTATCTCCGTTTGAAAGTTATGCGTGAACAAACAAAAAAATCCCCGTTGGCAGCACCAGCCGGAAAGGTAAATTTCTCGTATGTAGCGTAAAGTTTCGAAAAAGAATTTGGCTTGCCTACTACTAAACTTCTTTCTGCAATTTTCGTAGTACCACATGGGTATTTATTCACATAAAAAAAATCTGGCTCCGTTCGTTTTTAGAGACCTTTTATCGGGGTGCAAATATTTTGCTAATTAAATTGAGTTGCACGCGTATGGATTACATATTGAAAATCGGCGGATCATAAATTGTTGTAAACATATAAATACCGGTTTCGCCCTTCTCGCATTTGCTGTTTACACAGTTCACAGTGGTAACCACACAAAAAAGGCTTTAATAGCTCGAATAGTTAATTTCAAAAGATTTCCATGAAAGTTTAATCAGCACTTGCGTTGCCATTAATATATACATTTTCAATTTTTTTCTGAACTATGAGGGCCGTCATTTCGATTTTTATTGAAATCGGCTGCTAAAAATATTAAGCTGTAAATTTTCGACTTTTTAATTTGTCATTCGATTTGTATAATTAAATTAAAAAATTAACTTGCCTTAATAACATATAATTTCAAGTTTCAACGGAATCTGTTGAGAATCTTGGCTGCTAGAGGGCTACAGAAATAAAAAAAATTGTATGCCAACCCTTGTACGGGGAGACCCGCCTGTATGGGGAGACCCCCCTTAAATACCTTAAAATATTTTATTGCACTACAAATTTCAAGAGGCACCACTTTTGACCTACGTAGAAAATTTCCTCATTCTAGCTCATGACAGACAGACAAGTTGCGATTTTATAACTTTTTAGGGTATTGTTAAAAATATTTTACAATATCTTAAAAATGATCTGGTTTATAAGCTCTTTCAAGTAAAGTCATTTAAAACGATTCCATGAAAAATATTCATTATTTCAGTTGGCACTAAAATAGCGAATTGCGCTTGCCTTCAGACCTTTGGGGGCCGCCATTTTGAATGCATGCATTTGATTTTGGATTATTTTAAATCTTTGTATGCTAGGACCTCATCAATCAATGTACTATCTCGTTCAAATAGGAGTTTCACTCTAGACAGGGCAAAATAATTCAATTTTTAAAGAAGCAGCTAAAAATATTAGGCTTTAAATTTTCGACATTTTAGGGTTTTGTAAAATAATTTTACAAAACCCTTCTAAAATCGCGTCCTATCTGTCCGTCCGTCCGTCCGTCCGTGTGTCACAGCAGTTTTTCTCGGAAACTACTTAAGCTAGAAGCATCAAATTTTGTAGGTAGGTGTAAAGTGGTGATCTCTTCAAAGTTCAACTACTAAAAAATTTTATAAGGTTTTTAAGGGGGGTCTCCCCATGTAGGGGAGTGACCCTCCGAAAAAAAAATTTCATTGAAGGTAGCCGATATGGGCATCAAATGAAAGGTCTTGATGAGAACTTTCCAAAACAGGTCTTAGTTTGGCAAAGTTTGCTTCGAGGGGCACACAGAGAGGGGAAATACACGAAAAATTTGTGTCCCCCCCCTCGCGATTGGACACCTGTGATCCGAAAAATCTGAAAAAAAATCAAGAATGTAGGCCTTGATGAGTACAACAACAACAAATACGTGAGAAGTCGCAATTCACTCAACTTTGTTAGTAATAGTATGATTTATCGATTTTATGTTTTCTTGAATAAAATCTTAACGGTACCCTTAAATTCAATGAAATTCGGTACACGAACGTCTATTTATAAGATTGATTGACCCTGCAAGTTTCATAAAGATTGCATCATATTTAGCGAAGTTATAGCGGTTTGAATTTTCCTATATTACTATGGAACAATATGCGCTGCATGTATTACTATAGCAACATATGGCTATGGAACAACATGCGCTTTTTACCGACTCAGACACTACACTTTTGCTAGGATTTGCATGAAAATTTCAGGAATGATCGGTGTCATGAATAACTTTGAGAATCAGTTCAGCTAGTGGTATCAGTAAACGTAAAACAAAATAGTGGCTGTTTTAAATGCGAAGATTGAGTAATTTTGAGTTATTTTTTCCCAACTTCAACGTTTAAGGTGCATGCTTTGAACACTTGATTCAATTTAATGAATGACTCAAGATGAGTACCTACAATTAATACTCATAAGTGAAACAAGTCAAGGAGGCGGGAGGGAGCTTCTAACAAAAGGGCTTTGTAACAACTCTAGGATTCGAGAAAATTGGCTATTAATCGATGATAACAGTACAGGAGAGTGGCCCCTGAAAAAAAATTCATCAAACGTAGCCGATATGAGTATGAAATGAAAGTTTTCATGGGAGCTTTTCAAAACAGTTCTTAAACTGTCAGTTTTTGCTTCAGTGGGGCACAGGGGGGAAATACATGAAAAATGTGTTTCCTCCCTCACGAATGGACATCTAAAATAATTATCAAGGGAGATATTTATGAGTATAACAATAACAAAAACCTCAGAAGTCGAAATTCGTTCAACTTTGTTAATAATAGTATGATCTTCGAATTTCATAGTTTCTCCAATAAAATCGTCATTGACATGCTTCTTGACTTTATTCAATCAGGTGACTGCATCTTGAAAATTGAATACAAAACCCTTCTGACATGAGCATAGGTCTGTTCACCCAACTTGTTTTTGTTTTTTTCTGTGGTAGGGAGGTGTAGGCATTTACGCCCGCCGAGTCTGGCAGTGTGGGACTCCCATGGAGGATACCCTTGGACTACCCACTAAACACCTCCCCTGTCGATCTGAGAACCCAGCCTGGAACCGTTTGACACATTACTTCGGGCCTGGTCTCGTTTTTTTACGCTGTGGGGTGCCTTCAAGCTGGGGAGTCCCTTTCCTAGCGGGAGGGGAGAGGGGAAGAGGAATTGCCAGAAGAGCGATCCCCCAGCCCCAGCGGCCCCGGCTGCTGTGAGTCTCTTTTATATTTCAGGACTGCCCGAGCATAATGCGCCACTTGGCTCCATTTGTCAACCGATTCGAGCATCACCGCAACTATATTATCCGGGGTGAGCTCTCCCGTCTCCCTGTAGAGTTCCCTTCGCAGCCTGACCCATTTTGTACACGCAAAAAATGTGTGACAGGCATTGTCCTCCTCTCCTAGGCAAAACCGACAATCGGGAGGCCGTGACTTACCGATCTTGTGCAGGTAAGACTGAAAACACCCGTGCCCGCTCAAAAGCTGGGTCAGATAGAAGTCAGTCTCACCATGCCTTCGATTTAGCCACGGTCTTACGTCCGGGATGAGGCGCGCAGTCCACCTTCCCTTCGTGCAATTCCCCCAAGACTGCTGCCAATCGTTGAGCGAGCGTTGTCTCTCCTCACGGACAACCATCTCCCTCACATTCTCGTTTCGGTGCAGGTAAAGAGCGCGGCGCTCTCTAGCAAGGAGGGCGACAGGTATCACGCCTGCAATCACTCTCACCGCCGAGTCGATCAGTAGCCTCAGGTACTTCACCGCTGGCTTCGATTCGATTTGTATACCTGCAATACTGATCATCCTTACTCTAGGGATTCTCTTTTTTGTCAAGATGACCACTTCGGTTTTCTCCAGTGCTAAACTGAGCCCGCGAGCAGTCATCCAGTCCCTCACTCGGCGCATTAGCATACCTAGCCTAAGTTGCGCTTGTTCAACGGTGCGTCCAGCGACCAGAGCCGCAACATCATCCGCATAGCCGACCAAGCGCGACTCATCTGGCATCTCAAGTCTCAGTAGCCCATCGTAAGACACGTTCCACAGGTGCGGACCAAGGATAGATCCCTGGGCAACACCCGATGTAATTTCCATCCTTCGTTGGCCCTGTGTCGTGTCGTAGAGCAGGCTTCGGTCCTTTAGGTAGTTCCTCAAAAGTCGCATTAGATATTCTGGAACTTGAAAAGAATTCTCCAGCGTGTCCAGAATATCCACTCATCTAGCGGAGTCGAAGGCATTCCTGACATCGAGTGTCACCAACAGGATGATCCGTCGCTTGGTGCGACTATATGCCTCTGCCTTTTGGACCGCGTTCACCACCTCTGCAATCGCATCAATGGTAGAACGTCCTGCTCTCAAGCCGTACTGCCGAGGAGATAGGTCCCCAGCAGCACGAATCGCGTCAGTGAGTCTTCCCTTGATGAGTTTCTCTAGCACTTTCCCAGCCGTGTCTAGCATGCATAACGGGCGGTATGCAGACGGCGATTCGGGATTTCCCTTCCCCTTGCTGATCAGCACAAGCCTCGCCACCTTCCATCGTACCGGGAAAACCCCATCCCGTAGGCAAGCGTTGAATGTGCTGAGCAGCAAGTCAGGACAATGGTGATAGACGAGCCGCAACACATCAGCTGGAACACCATCTGGACCTGGAGCCTTCCTCGCTTTCAAGGAGAAGACTGCCTCCTCCAGTTCGAGCTGTGTGAAGAGTGGGCACTCTACTGCTGTTTCACCATGGACAGCGTCAACACGGACGGGATGGGCGGGGAAGAGTCCCCGCACTATCGCGTCCATCTTTTCCGCGTCATGTATATAAGGCTTCCGTAGGGCACCAAGTTTCCCCATGACCAGCTTGTAGCCAAGGCCCCACGGATCCTTGTTCACATTGTCCACTAGGTCTTGCCAGCAGCGAGCCTTGCTACTGTTGATCAGTTGGCGAAGGCATTTCCTGGCTGACTTATATGCTGCCACCTGGTTGCATGCCTCGTCACGGTTCCGCGCCCGTTGAGCATCACGCCGAAGCTTGTGACACTCCCTTCGCTTTTCAGCGATTTCAGTAGACCACCAGTACACTGGGGGCTTGCCGTGCCGGGGTCTTTGGCGGGGCATAGAAGCGCAGAAAGCAGTCGTCATTATGCTCATGGTAGAGTTCACCACGTCTTGAGCTGCCAGTTCTTCCGTCCCCTCCGGAGCAGCGGCTCACCTGCTGTGAGAACCTTGTTCCATCCAGCTGTAGAAGGCTGAGAGCACGGACGTCGGGAGACAGCATCACTTATCTCAAGCAGAATGCACTGATG
Organism: Odontomyia ornata; assembly: GCA_963969285.1. Taxonomy (NCBI): domain Eukaryota; kingdom Metazoa; phylum Arthropoda; class Insecta; order Diptera; family Stratiomyidae; genus Odontomyia; species Odontomyia ornata. The sequence goes on along the minus strand of OZ017743.1, from coordinate 64,906,988 downwards.
ATCATTGGCTGAGTAGTCCTCTAATACTTTCCAGTTGTGTATACTCCGTACTAAGGACTCCGAGGCAAATGTCACGTCCGGTATGGTTCCCTCACAGCCAATACGGCGGAAAGTCGGCGTATTTCCGGAGTTTAGTACGACGAGGGCCGTCCTGGCCGCCATTTCCAGGATTCGTTTTCCCCGCGGTTCCGTCCGAGGCATGCCCCATCCGATTGTTTAGCATTGAAGTCGCCCCCAACGAGCACTTTACCCTCTGTGTTCGAGACAGCGCCCTCCAAAGCATTAAGCTTGGCTTGGAAAGATGATATCGGCTCGTTAGGCGTTAGGTAGACACTAAAGAAGGTGATCCCTGAGCACCGAACCCACACGAAACCATCCCCCCGTCCACAACTCTCCGCTTGAAAATCACTGTTCCGAACCCAGATAGCGGCAGTACCAGTTTCATCAGAGTACCATAATGCAGGACTTTTATTATGGTGTTGCTCACTCAGCAGCAAGAAGTTGACTTTCCTGTCCCTCGCAAACTGCTCAAGCAGATTTTGGGTGGTTGAACTGCGGTGTAGGTTTAGCTGCAGGATGTGGGTCATCGAAGCTCTGATTTTGCCTTGGCTAGGGCTTCCTGGAACACTCGGCATTTTCCTGATCCCAAGACGTGCCCAAAATCAGGTTTTGGATCAGCATCCTTGCAAAGAATACAGTGTGCCTCCTTCGTACACTCTTTTCTTTTATGTCCCATTTCACCGCACTTGTAACATAGGGAACTCCTATCGGGTCCTTTGCATACTTGTGTGGTGTGACCATAACCAAGGCATTTGAAACATTGAAGAGGCGTTGCTCTTCGCTGTATCCTACAGACAACCCACCCTATTCGTACTTTGCCCTTGTTCAGGAATTGTTCGGCGTCCTTTTCAGTCAAGTCAACTATGGCCATGCATTGTCCCCTGTTGTTTTCTGGTGTCAGTCTCGCTTTGATCCTTCCCACGCTAGGGAACTCCCTTTTGATGGCCTCTTCTACCTCGGCCAGATCCGTCACGCAGTCAATGTCCCGTATTTCAATCGTTGCCATCGGCTCGAGCGGGGCTATAGCTGCGCTTTTGCCGAGGACTTTCTTTACTGCGTCACAGAATGCTTCTTTATTGCCGGCCTCTGCTCCGAATTCGACCAGTATGTGGCCCAACCGCGTTGGTCGTACTACTTTAATGGTAGTATTGGTGTCTTCGGGCCTTACGGTTCCCCTGATGTCCCGCAGCACCTCCGCGTAGGATCGGCCATCTTGGGGCTTTACAAGCAATGCCTGCTGCCGGGGTCTTCGTCGGGGCTTCTGCCTCTCCTGTTTTGCATCAGGTCCTTTTTCTAATTGGGCGTCCGTGCGAATTTTATTTTCTGGCTTTTTTTGAAGGAGTTTCTTTGCGGCTTTCTTCGCTCCTTTTGTAAGCACTGTCTGGAACCCCCGATCTGGTGCTCCACGCCCGTCAAGTGCCTCTTCCTTCCTTCTTTTATCCCGATCTCCATCGATTGGGCTAGACGCCATTCTTTTATTGACTTTTAATTATGGAGCTACCTGCATATTGCCTTTAGATTTCGCCCCAAGCGCCTCTTTAGCCTTCTGTTCATCTTCGGCCCTTAACCAGCTCCGCCGATAGTGCCCTATGCGATCTAGGAGCTCCTCTAGTTCAAGGAGCCCTTCCTTTGCTACTTTGCTAATTTATGGGGAGTCGCATGCAGCTTGTATTCTTTTCAGAACATCTCCCGCTTTTCGAAGTAGTCTTTCCTCTTCGTATCGCTGGGCCGCAATTGTACCTTGCAACCATCCTTGGGAGAGGTTTTCGCGTTCCGTTTCTGAGTGCAGTACTTCCGCCACATTTTCAACGATGGCGGTACAATCACGTTGTGTCTGGTCACTCTTTGCTTTTAGTACCGAAATCTCCTCGTTTGCTTCTGGATTTTTCGTTGCAATGTCGGGATTTGTGACTCTTGCATCGGTCGCTTTAGTAACGATCGCAGCAGTGACAATCGAATTTTCGGTGCTCTTTACGTTATCTTCCACTGCTCGAACACCTGAAGCATCTTGCTGAGTCTCCCGCTTCTCCTTAATAGGACGCTCGGGCATTCGCATCATTTTTTTGCTGCGCCCAAACGCCGCAGGAATCTCAGTCTGCACCAGACTGTCTGCTGTTCTCCGTTTTTCGTCTACCGTCACTGTCGTCGTGTTAGTCTTCGTTTTTTTCGTGGTTAGTACAGCTCTCGATGTACTGTTGACATCGTGGCTGCAACCGCTGGTTGCGTCGTCGTTATTATTTTTGGTTTCATTTGTTGGATGTTTTTGATCTGTTGATTTTGTTTGCTCCATTTTATTGGGTCCCCCTTCAGAGCCGCTATCTCCGTTCGTGTGTGTAGTCGCCTTTTTGGTCCCATGGTTATCTTTGCAGAGCTGGGAGGCCATGCGAGGGTTGGCACAAGCCCTTATGGGGACAAGTGCTCAGAGCCAGACCAGCGCTTATCGGGAGTCCGTCTCAACCGAACCTACACCACCAACCCAATGGTGCGAACTTCGAACGTACTCCGAGGCCTGCCAAGGTTTTACCGGGACGGAGACGGTATGATAGTTGAATTGGAGCCGTTCACACACGAGTTTCACCTCGGCGCTACTGTGCAAAGCAACTAGGTCCAAACCATCACATCCGCCAGCCCAAAGCGTCAATTCCAGTTCGTTGTCCAAAGCGTAGTCCAGATACAACAAGAGTCGTTACCTGTCATCCCAGGAGGGAACCTCACGGCACCCCCCATATCCTCGATTCCGTGGGGGCGGCACTGCACAAAGAATGCTAGCCTCCAAGAATGTTCTTGTCGACCGGCTTTCTTCCTGCGGGAATTTCCTCGGGTACGAGGGGGCGGAGCTCCCCAAAGAATGCTAGCCTCCAAGAGTGGTCTTGTCGACCGGCATTCCCCCTGCGGAGTTTCCTCGGGTACGTGGGGGCGGAACTCCCCAAAGAATGCTAGCCTCCAAGAGTGCTCTTGTCGACCGGCATTCCCCTTGCGGCCAACTTCGGATTTTTTATTGCGAGATTCATCACATACATCAATGAACCTTTTTACCAAATTTCATCTAAATCGGAGCTATACTTTGGTCAGCACAGAAATCACGATTTTTAGTCTAAAATGGCCGCCATTTTGTTTTTGCCCGGCCGATATAGCTGGTTCACGAACTTAACCCAGATAATTACCCAATACACCTTTCCTGAAAATTTGGTGAAAATCGAAGCAAAATTGCAACCTCTAGCGTGGTCACAAATTTCGTCATATCCCATGTATATATATATATATATATATATATATATATATATATATATATATATATATATATATATATATATATATGTATATATATATATGATGCTCTCCGCAATAGCTAAATTTCTCTCGAGAAATTTACCTAATTAAAAATCTTCAATACAACGATATTCTGGAGTTCCTCGGAAAACGGTCGGATTGCAAGAAGTGCGTCCTGGAAAAGTGACCGTTTTTCATACTTTTTCCAATTTCAATATATGGGGTGTGAAACGAAAGCTAGTGATGAGTAGAGTTCAATAAAAGTGCATTCAGGCAGCTTCGCGATACCTGCAATTGCAGTTTTTTGCGTGTTTGGATTACTTTTGATTTCGAAATCATGCAGCTGTAAAATCATTTGAAACGGGAGTCGGAAGTGCCTGACTATCGAAATCGCGCTGTTATTGAACTCAGGAACATAAAAAAATTAAAAATTTTCACTACAACGATATTCTGGAGTTCCTCGGAAAACGATCGGATTGTAAGGAGTGCGTTGCTGGAAGAATGGCCGTTATTCATACTTTCTCCAATTTCAATATATGGGGTGTCAAACGAAAGCTAGTGATGAGTAGAATTCAATAAAATCCCCGTTGGCAGCACCAGCCGGAAAGGTAAATTTCTCGTATGTAGCGAGAAGTTTCGAAAAAGAATTTGGCTTGCCTTTTTCTAAACTTCTTTCTGCAACTTTCGTAGTACCACATGGGTATTTATTAACATAAAAAAAATCTGGCCACGTTCGTTTTTAGAAACCTTTTATCGGGGCGCAAATATTTTTCTAATTAAATTGAGTTGCATGCGTATGGATTGCATATTGTTGTAAACATATAAATAGCGGTTTCGCCCTTCTCGCATCTGCTGTTTACACAGTTCACAGTGGTAACCACACAAAGGCTTAAATAGCTCGAATAGTTAATTTCAAAAGATTTCCATGAAAGTTTAATCAGCACTTGCATTGCCATTAATATATACATTTCAATTTTATTCTGAACTGTGAGGGCTGTCATTTCGATTTTTATTGAAATCGGCTGCTAAAAATTTTAAGCTGTAAATTTTCGACTGTTTTATTTGTCATTCGATTTGCATAATCAAGTTGAATTAACTGTTGAGAATCTTGGCTGCTAGAGGGCTACAGAAATGAAAAAAATTGTATGCCATCCGCCTGTATGGGGAGACCCGCCTGTATGGGGAGACCCCCCTTAAATACCTTAAAATATTTCTTGCACTGCAAATTTCAAGAGGCACCACTTTTGACCTACGTAGAAAATTTCCTCATTCTAGCTCATGTGGTTTGCGAGAAAACTTGTTATGACGCACGAACAAACGGGCGGACGGACGGACAGACAGACAAGTTGCGATTTTATAATTTTTTAGGGTATTGTTAAAAATATTTTACAATATCTTAAAAATGATCTGGTTTATAAGTTCTTTCAAGTAAAGTCATTTAAAACGATTCCATGAAAAATATTCATTATTTCAGTTGGCACTAAAATAGCGAATTGCGCTTGCCTTCAGACCTTTGGGGGCCGCCATTTTGAATGCATGCATTTGATTTTGGATTATTTCAAATCTTTGTATGCTAGGACCTCATAAATCAATGTACTATCTCGTTCAAATAGGAATTTCACTCTAAACAGGGCAAAATAATTCAATTTTTAAAGGAAATCGCAGTTAAAAATATTAGGCTTTAAATTTTTGACTTGTTTATTTTTCATTCAATTTTAATAATTTCCTGCAAAATACAAGAACATAGTACAGGGATTCATAATCTCAAGTTTCATCAAAATCCGTTGGAAAATGTGACCGCTAGAGGGCCACAAAAACATGAAAAATACGCATATTTAAACGGCCGCCATTTTGAAATTTGCACATGCATGATCACCAAAATATCAAAGACTGTAGGTGTAAGTAATGTTTATCTTGAAACCAAGTTTCGTATATGTCGGATCAAAATTGCGACTTTTAAAAGCCTTTGAAATTTCGACCTTCAACTGGCCGCCATTTTGTTTTTTGCAACCTGACCTCCAGTTTTTTTACGTAATTCTTTAGATACTTATAATTTCTATCAAACTGCTGAATTTTATGAAAATCTGTTGAAAGCTTTGACCACTATTGCAACAACAAAATTTTGCACGTTTTTCGACTTTTGAGCGGCCGCCATTTTGTTTCTGCCCTACCAACTTTGGATTTTTTATTGTGAGATTCATCACATACATCAATGAACCTTTGTACCAAATTTCACCCAAATCGGAGCTACACTTTGGTCAGAACAGATATCGCGATTTTTCGTCTAAAATGGCCGCCATTTTGTTTTTGCCCGGCCGATATAGCTGGTTCACGAACTCAACCGAGATAATTACCCAATACACCTTTCCTGAAAATTTGGTGAAAATCGAAGCAAAATTGCAACCTCTAGCGTGGTCACAAATTTCGTTATATCCCATATATATATATATATATATATATATATATATATATATATATATATATATATATATATATATATATATATATATATATATATATATATATATATATATATATATATACTCGTATATATATATATATATGATGCTCTCCGCAATAGGTAAATTTCTCTCGAGAAATTTACCTAAAAGTGCATTCAGGCAGCTTCGCGGTACCTGCAATTGCAGTTTTTTTGCGTGGTTGGGATACTTTTGATTCCGAAATCATGCAGCTGTAAAATCATCGGAAACGGGAGTCGGAAGTGCCTGAATATCAAAATCGCGCTATTAGTGTACTCAGGAACATAAGAAAATTCAAGATCTTCACTACAACGATATTCTGGAGTTCCTCGAAAAACGATCGGAAAGCAAGAAGTACGTTGCTGGAAAAGTGGCCGTTTTTCATACCTGCTGCAATTTCAATATATGGGTTGTCAAACGAAAGCTAAAGATGAGTAGAATTCAATGAAAGTGCATTCAGGCAGCTTCGCGGTACCTGCAATTGCAGTTTTTTTGCCTGGTTAGGATACTTTTGATTCCGAAATCATGCAGCTGTAAAATAATCGAAAACGGTAGTCGGAAGTGCCTGAACATCAAAATTGTGCTGCTATTGTACTCAGGAACATAAAAAATTCAAGATCTTCACTACAACGGTATTCTAGATTTCCTAGGAAAACAATCGGATAGCAAGGAGTGCGTTGCTGGAAAAGTGGCCGTTTTTCATACTTGCTCCAACTCAATATATGGGGTGTCAAACGAAAGCTATGTAGTAAGCGAGGAAATCGGACAGTTTATATGATTCATCAGAAAAATTCATGCAGCCAAACGGAGCCATAGCACCCCGAGCAACTGGAGAATCATCGCCATCGTCGCACTCACATTCCGATGAACCCGAATGTTCTACAGAAAACTCAGTCAATAGGGTTAGGTATGGTTAGGTTCTGTTAAGATTTTTCCCGTATAAGATGTTTGTTGATAGTTTGTTGGATCATCTTTATGCATCATGGACAAGCGTCTTATCATTTGTATTTATTAGTTTCGTAGCAACATTGTTTCTAGTGAAGTAATACATTAAAATTCGATCTCAATTTAATGTGCTGGTCAATTGCTGGTTCTGCAACCAAAACACTAGAGTGCAATATGAAAATTACAACAGCTGGGATTGTCCAAATTGCGGGCAATATAATGGATTTACAGAGGACGGGGATTATAACAGAGAAATTAGTAATCAACACATTCAAAATTATGTGCAATTCAATCGGAAGATAAGTCCAACACTTAAGTACAACAAGGACATTAGGCTGTGCCAGCGATGCAATGACAATCAGTTGACGAAAGTAGAGAAATTGGCAAGTTTTGAGCCACAAAGTAAGAATACGTTTAGTGAGGACTTAAAAAATTTCCGCGAATCACTTGAAGATACCTATCGGTTATGTCACCGCTGCGAGAAAACCATCAAAAAGTGCTTGCCGATAAAAAAGAAAATGGTGCTAGGATTGCACTTAGCACAGAAAGATGCCATGAAAGCTTACAATCAAACCAAAACATCATCAGCTGGAACACCATCTGGACCTGGAGCCTTCCTCGCTTTCAAGGAGAAGACTGCCTCCTCCAGTTCGAGCTGTGTGAAGAGTGGGCACTCTACTGCTGTTTCACCATGGACAGCGTCAACACGGACGGGATGGGCGGGGAAGAGTCCCCGCACTATCGCGTCCATCTTTTCCGCGTCATGTATATAAGGCTTCCGTAGGGCACCAAGTTTCCCCATGACCAGCTTGTAGCCAAGGCCCCACGGATCCTTGTTCACATTGTCCACTAGGTCTTGCCAGCAGCGAGCCTTGCTACTGTTGATCAGTTGGCGAAGGCATTTCCTGGCTGACTTATATGCTGCCACCTGGTTGCATGCCTCGTCACGGTTCCGCGCCCGTTGAGCATCACGCCGAAGCTTGTGACACTCCCTTCGCTTTTCAGCGATTTCAGTAGACCACCAGTACACTGGGGGCTTGCCGTGCCGGGGTCTTTGGCGGGGCATAGAAGCGCAGAAAGCAGTCGTCATTATGCTCATGGTAGAGTTCACCACGTCTTGAGCTGCCAGTTCTTCCGTCCCCTCCGGAGCAGCGGCTCACCTGCTGTGAGAACCTTGTTCCATCCAGCTGTAGAAGGCTGAGAGCACGGACGTCGGGAGACAGCATCACTTATCTCAAGCAGAATGCACTGATGATCATTGGCTGAGTAGTCCTCTAATACTTTCCAGTTGTGTATACTCCGTACTAAGGACTCCGAGGCAAATGTCACGTCCGGTATGGTTCCCTCACAGCCAATACGGCGGAAAGTCGGCGTATTTCCGGAGTTTAGTACGACGAGGGCCGTCCTGGCCGCCATTTCCAGGATTCGTTTTCCCCGCGGTTCCGTCCGAGGCATGCCCCATCCGATTGTTTAGCATTGAAGTCGCCCCCAACGAGCACTTTACCCTCTGTGTTCGAGACAGCGCCCTCCAAAGCATTAAGCTTGGCTTGGAAAGATGATATCGGCTCGTTAGGCGTTAGGTAGACACTAAAGAAGGTGATCCCTGAGCACCGAACCCACACGAAACCATCCCCCCGTCCACAACTCTCCGCTTGAAAATCACTGTTCCGAACCCAGATAGCGGCAGTACCAGTTTCATCAGAGTACCATAATGCAGGACTTTTATTATGGTGTTGCTCACTCAGCAGCAAGAAGTTGACTTTCCTGTCCCTCGCAAACTGCTCAAGCAGATTTTGGGTGGTTGAACTGCGGTGTAGGTTTAGCTGCAGGATGTGGGTCATCGAAGCTCTGATTTTGCCTTGGCTAGGGCTTCCTGGAACACTCGGCATTTTCCTGATCCCAAGACGTGCCCAAAATCAGGTTTTGGATCAGCATCCTTGCAAAGAATACAGTGTGCCTCCTTCGTACACTCTTTTCTTTTATGTCCCATTTCACCGCACTTGTAACATAGGGAACTCCTATCGGGTCCTTTGCATACTTGTGTGGTGTGACCATAACCAAGGCATTTGAAACATTGAAGAGGCGTTGCTCTTCGCTGTATCCTACAGACAACCCACCCTATTCGTACTTTGCCCTTGTTCAGGAATTGTTCGGCGTCCTTTTCAGTCAAGTCAACTATGGCCATGCATTGTCCCCTGTTGTTTTCTGGTGTCAGTCTCGCTTTGATCCTTCCCACGCTAGGGAACTCCCTTTTGATGGCCTCTTCTACCTCGGCCAGATCCGTCACGCAGTCAATGTCCCGTATTTCAATCGTTGCCATCGGCTCGAGCGGGGCTATAGCTGCGCTTTTGCCGAGGACTTTCTTTACTGCGTCACAGAATGCTTCTTTATTGCCGGCCTCTGCTCCGAATTCGACCAGTATGTGGCCCAACCGCGTTGGTCGTACTACTTTAATGGTAGTATTGGTGTCTTCGGGCCTTACGGTTCCCCTGATGTCCCGCAGCACCTCCGCGTAGGATCGGCCATCTTGGGGCTTTACAAGCAATGCCTGCTGCCGGGGTCTTCGTCGGGGCTTCTGCCTCTCCTGTTTTGCATCAGGTCCTTTTTCTAATTGGGCGTCCGTGCGAATTTTATTTTCTGGCTTTTTTTGAAGGAGTTTCTTTGCGGCTTTCTTCGCTCCTTTTGTAAGCACTGTCTGGAACCCCCGATCTGGTGCTCCACGCCCGTCAAGTGCCTCTTCCTTCCTTCTTCTATCCCGATCTCCATCGATTGGGCTAGACGCCATTCTTTTATTGACTTTTAATTATGGAGCTACCTGCATATTGCCTTTAGATTTCGCCCCAAGCGCCTCTTTAGCCTTCTGTTCATCTTCGGCCCTTAACCAGCTCCGCCGATAGTGCCCTATGCGATCTAGGAGCTCCTCTAGTTCAAGGAGCCCTTCCTTTGCTACTTTGCTAATTTATGGGGAGTCGCATGCAGCTTGTATTCTTTTCAGAACATCTCCCGCTTTTCGAAGTAGTCTTTCCTCTTCGTATCGCTGGGCCGCAATTGTACCTTGCAACCATCCTTGGGAGAGGTTTTCGCGTTCCGTTTCTGAGTGCAGTACTTCCGCCACATTTTCAACGATGGCGGTACAATCACGTTGTGTCTGGTCACTCTTTGCTTTTAGTACCGAAATCTCCTCGTTTGCTTCTGGATTTTTCGTTGCAATGTCGGGATTTGTGACTCTTGCATCGGTCGCTTTAGTAACGATCGCAGCAGTGACAATCGAATTTTCGGTGCTCTTTACGTTATCTTCCACTGCTCGAACACCTGAAGCATCTTGCTGAGTCTCCCGCTTCTCCTTAATAGGACGCTCGGGCATTCGCATCATTTTTTTGCTGCGCCCAAACGCCGCAGGAATCTCAGTCTGCACCAGACTGTCTGCTGTTCTCCGTTTTTCGTCTACCGTCACTGTCGTCGTGTTAGTCTTCGTTTTTTTCGTGGTTAGTACAGCTCTCGATGTACTGTTGACATCGTGGCTGCAACCGCTGGTTGCGTCGTCGTTATTATTTTTGGTTTCATTTGTTGGATGTTTTTGATCTGTTGATTTTGTTTGCTCCATTTTATTGGGTCCCCCTTCAGAGCCGCTATCTCCGTTCGTGTGTGTAGTCGCCTTTTTGGTCCCATGGTTATCTTTGCAGAGCTGGGAGGCCATGCGAGGGTTGGCACAAGCCCTTATGGGGACAAGTGCTCAGAGCCAGACCAGCGCTTATCGGGAGTCCGTCTCAACCGAACCTACACCACCAACCCAATGGTGCGAACTTCGAACGTACTCCGAGGCCTGCCAAGGTTTTACCGGGACGGAGACGGTATGATAGTTGAATTGGAGCCGTTCACACACGAGTTTCACCTCGGCGCTACTGTGCAAAGCAACTAGGTCCAAACCATCACATCCGCCAGCCCAAAGCGTCAATTCCAGTTCGTTGTCCAAAGCGTAGTCCAGATACAACAAGAGTCGTTACCTGTCATCCCAGGAGGGAACCTCACGGCACCCCCCATATCCTCGATTCCGTGGGGGCGGCACTGCACAAAGAATGCTAGCCTCCAAGAATGTTCTTGTCGACCGGCTTTCTTCCTGCGGGAATTTCCTCGGGTACGAGGGGGCGGAGCTCCCCAAAGAATGCTAGCCTCCAAGAGTGGTCTTGTCGACCGGCATTCCCCCTGCGGAGTTTCCTCGGGTACGTGGGGGCGGAACTCCCCAAAGAATGCTAGCCTCCAAGAGTGCTCTTGTCGACCGGCATTCCCCTTGCGGCCAACTTCGGATTTTTTATTGCGAGATTCATCACATACATCAATGAACCTTTTTACCAAATTTCATCTAAATCGGAGCTATACTTTGGTCAGCACAGAAATCACGATTTTTAGTCTAAAATGGCCGCCATTTTGTTTTTGCCCGGCCGATATAGCTGGTTCACGAACTTAACCCAGATAATTACCCAATACACCTTTCCTGAAAATTTGGTGAAAATCGAAGCAAAATTGCAACCTCTAGCGTGGTCACAAATTTCGTCATATCCCATGTATATATATATATATATATATATATATATATATATATATATATATATATATATATATATATATATATATATATGTATATATATATATGATGCTCTCCGCAATAGCTAAATTTCTCTCGAGAAATTTACCTAATTAAAAATCTTCAATACAACGATATTCTGGAGTTCCTCGGAAAACGGTCGGATTGCAAGAAGTGCGTCCTGGAAAAGTGACCGTTTTTCATACTTTTTCCAATTTCAATATATGGGGTGTGAAACGAAAGCTAGTGATGAGTAGAGTTCAATAAAAGTGCATTCAGGCAGCTTCGCGATACCTGCAATTGCAGTTTTTTGCGTGTTTGGATTACTTTTGATTTCGAAATCATGCAGCTGTAAAATCATTTGAAACGGGAGTCGGAAGTGCCTGACTATCGAAATCGCGCTGTTATTGAACTCAGGAACATAAAAAAATTAAAAATTTTCACTACAACGATATTCTGGAGTTCCTCGGAAAACGATCGGATTGTAAGGAGTGCGTTGCTGGAAGAATGGCCGTTATTCATACTTTCTCCAATTTCAATATATGGGGTGTCAAACGAAAGCTAGTGATGAGTAGAATTCAATAAAATCCCCGTTGGCAGCACCAGCCGGAAAGGTAAATTTCTCGTATGTAGCGAGAAGTTTCGAAAAAGAATTTGGCTTGCCTTTTTCTAAACTTCTTTCTGCAACTTTCGTAGTACCACATGGGTATTTATTAACATAAAAAAAATCTGGCCACGTTCGTTTTTAGAAACCTTTTATCGGGGCGCAAATATTTTTCTAATTAAATTGAGTTGCATGCGTATGGATTGCATATTGTTGTAAACATATAAATAGCGGTTTCGCCCTTCTCGCATCTGCTGTTTACACAGTTCACAGTGGTAACCACACAAAGGCTTAAATAGCTCGAATAGTTAATTTCAAAAGATTTCCATGAAAGTTTAATCAGCACTTGCATTGCCATTAATATATACATTTCAATTTTATTCTGAACTGTGAGGGCTGTCATTTCGATTTTTATTGAAATCGGCTGCTAAAAATTTTAAGCTGTAAATTTTCGACTGTTTTATTTGTCATTCGATTTGCATAATCAAGTTGAATTAACTGTTGAGAATCTTGGCTGCTAGAGGGCTACAGAAATGAAAAAAATTGTATGCCATCCGCCTGTATGGGGAGACCCGCCTGTATGGGGAGACCCCCCTTAAATACCTTAAAATATTTCTTGCACTGCAAATTTCAAGAGGCACCACTTTTGACCTACGTAGAAAATTTCCTCATTCTAGCTCATGTGGTTTGCGAGAAAACTTGTTATGACGCACGAACAAACGGGCGGACGGACGGACAGACAGACAAGTTGCGATTTTATAATTTTTTAGGGTATTGTTAAAAATATTTTACAATATCTTAAAAATGATCTGGTTTATAAGTTCTTTCAAGTAAAGTCATTTAAAACGATTCCATGAAAAATATTCATTATTTCAGTTGGCACTAAAATAGCGAATTGCGCTTGCCTTCAGACCTTTGGGGGCCGCCATTTTGAATGCATGCATTTGATTTTGGATTATTTCAAATCTTTGTATGCTAGGACCTCATAAATCAATGTACTATCTCGTTCAAATAGGAATTTCACTCTAAACAGGGCAAAATAATTCAATTTTTAAAGGAAATCGCAGTTAAAAATATTAGGCTTTAAATTTTTGACTTGTTTATTTTTCATTCAATTTTAATAATTTCCTGCAAAATACAAGAACATAGTACAGGGATTCATAATCTCAAGTTTCATCAAAATCCGTTGGAAAATGTGACCGCTAGAGGGCCACAAAAACATGAAAAATACGCATATTTAAACGGCCGCCATTTTGAAATTTGCACATGCATGATCACCAAAATATCAAAGACTGTAGGTGTAAGTAATGTTTATCTTGAAACCAAGTTTCGTATATGTCGGATCAAAATTGCGACTTTTAAAAGCCTTTGAAATTTCGACCTTCAACTGGCCGCCATTTTGTTTTTTGCAACCTGACCTCCAGTTTTTTTACGTAATTCTTTAGATACTTATAATTTCTATCAAACTGCTGAATTTTATGAAAATCTGTCGAAAGCTTTGACCACTATTGCAACAACAAAATTTTGCACGTTTTTCGACTTTTGAGCGGCCGCCATTTTGTTTCTGCCCTACCAACTTTGGATTTTTTATTGTGAGATTCATCACATACATCAATGAACCTTTGTACCAAATTTCACCCAAATCGGAGCTACACTTTGGTCAGAACAGATATCGCGATTTTTCGTCTAAAATGGCCGCCATTTTGTTTTTGCCCGGCCGATATAGCTGGTTCACGAACTCAACCGAGATAATTACCCAATACACCTTTCCTGAAAATTTGGTGAAAATCGAAGCAAAATTGCAACCTCTAGCGTGGTCACAAATTTCGTTATATCCCATATATATATATATATATATATATATATATATATATATATATATATATATATATATATATATATATATATATATATATATATATATATATATATATATATATATACTCGTATATATATATATATGATGCTCTCCGCAATAGGTAAATTTCTCTCGAGAAATTTACCTAAAAGTGCATTCAGGCAGCTTCGCGGTACCTGCAATTGCAGTTTTTTTGCGTGGTTGGGATACTTTTGATTCCGAAATCATGCAGCTGTAAAATCATCGGAAACGGGAGTCGGAAGTGCCTGAATATCAAAATCGCGCTATTAGTGTACTCAGGAACATAAGAAAATTCAAGATCTTCACTACAACGATATTCTGGAGTTCCTCGAAAAACGATCGGAAAGCAAGAAGTACGTTGCTGGAAAAGTGGCCGTTTTTCATACCTGCTGCAATTTCAATATATGGGTTGTCAAACGAAAGCTAAAGATGAGTAGAATTCAATGAAAGTGCATTCAGGCAGCTTCGCGGTACCTGCAATTGCAGTTTTTTTGCCTGGTTAGGATACTTTTGATTCCGAAATCATGCAGCTGTAAAATAATCGAAAACGGTAGTCGGAAGTGCCTGAACATCAAAATTGTGCTGCTATTGTACTCAGGAACATAAAAAATTCAAGATCTTCACTACAACGGTATTCTAGATTTCCTAGGAAAACAATCGGATAGCAAGGAGTGCGTTGCTGGAAAAGTGGCCGTTTTTCATACTTGCTCCAACTCAATATATGGGGTGTCAAACGAAAGCTATGTAGTAAGCGAGGAAATCGGACAGTTTATATGATTCATCAGAAAAATTCATGCAGCCAAACGGAGCCATAGCACCCCGAGCAACTGGAGAATCATCGCCATCGTCGCACTCACATTCCGATGAACCCGAATGTTCTACAGAAAACTCAGTCAATAGGGTTAGGTATGGTTAGGTTCTGTTAAGATTTTTCCCGTATAAGATGTTTGTTGATAGTTTGTTGGATCATCTTTATGCATCATGGACAAGCGTCTTATCATTTGTATTTATTAGTTTCGTAGCAACATTGTTTCTAGTGAAGTAATACATTAAAATTCGATCTCAATTTAATGTGCTGGTCAATTGCTGGTTCTGCAACCAAAACACTAGAGTGCAATATGAAAATTACAACAGCTGGGATTGTCCAAATTGCGGGCAATATAATGGATTTACAGAGGACGGGGATTATAACAGAGAAATTAGTAATCAACACATTCAAAATTATGTGCAATTCAATCGGAAGATAAGTCCAACACTTAAGTACAACAAGGACATTAGGCTGTGCCAGCGATGCAATGACAATCAGTTGACGAAAGTAGAGAAATTGGCAAGTTTTGAGCCACAAAGTAAGAATACGTTTAGTGAGGACTTAAAAAATTTCCGCGAATCACTTGAAGATACCTATCGGTTATGTCACCGCTGCGAGAAAACCATCAAAAAGTGCTTGCCGATAAAAAAGAAAATGGTGCTAGGATTGCACTTAGCACAGAAAGATGCCATGAAAGCTTACAATCAAACCAAAACATTCATTAAACCTATACACGTTCATACATCCTATTCAATTCAATTTCTCAAGAGTCTAACCAACACAGTTTTACTGCTACTAGCCCTTACCAATTGGATGAATATAATAAATGGAGCAACGTTGAAGCGTGATAATTTTCTGACAATTTTTGATCCAATCACTACTACCATTCTATTTTTTTTTATTCTTTCACATTTGGCAACATTTACAAAAGTTATAATGAAATACTTGAACAACCTGTTAAGTATACATTTAGTTGAGAAGACATTGTTATTTGTTCGAACATTATTCATCCTTGTAACATACAGTTTGGGCTTTGATTTGTTTTCCAATTTGAAGTATTTATGAAGTGGGTTGCTTCATAGTCGCATACCTTTTGTGTGCATGTTTTTAGCATTTGGTTCGCACTTTTGAGAAGGTTTTAAGGTGACAAAGTAAACTTATTTATTGGCATTATGGAGCGGATATAGTTATTTACCAAATGAAGATACTTCACCGGAATATGCTGTGTTTAAGATTTTAACATCTTCTCTTCTCCTTGTTATATCCCTGCCAACATTCAGCAAAACGAATGAATTACAACAAATATTAAATACTACCGTAAACAGCTTTCATCGCATCAATTCTGACGATTATATACCGGAAAATACACCTGATGTTAAAAATAACAGTAAATTAATTAACAATAGTCTAAATCTAAGTACAAGTAGTTATAGTAGTAATGGATCATTCAGTCCTATATTTTTAATCAGTAAGAATACCCCTAACTTCATCAGCACTCAATTTATGCGCAACTCCAGTTTCGGCATTCAAAACTTATTCGAATGAACACTTGCACAATAAATCAAACGACCACGCAAATGATAGCTTCGCATTCAGCTCTGTTTCGAAAACATCTTCAAACAATCCATTAAGTACCAGCTTCAACGAAGCACCATTACGTGTAAGCAGTCCACTTCATGTTGATGCGAGTATGACTGTGACCTGCGATGCGTCCACCCCTAAGTCAAATAACCGAGATTTGTTACTTAGGCATTGCGGAGTGCATGAGGACGGGGGCTAGCGTTACTGGAAGTGAAACTGTAGATTCGTTTTCGATCCAGCTAACTGCAATATAATTTTTAGATTGGGGGGAGTCGAGTTGCAACTGCGAACGCGCGTGGACGCGAGGAGTGCAAGTATTCTTAGACCGTCTCGCTTATATTTTGTCATGAAAAGTGCTAATAATTGCATTAAGTATCGAGGCGATAGGCAAAGTGAATAACTGAATGTGTAGACAACCTGTTAGCGCGCAAGCAGTGATTAATATCGGATTAGTGAAAGTACAGCGATCACCAAGAAAAACGGGTTTATTGCAGTGCTCTATTTCGGTGATGTTTGAAAAAACCGTTAGTGTGAATAGCGTTTGCATTATTTTTGCCCGAAACGCTTGCAAAGTCCGACGAAATAAGAGTGTGTAGCTTGCTTGCGAAGTGAAGGATGCAATTCTGAGTTTTGTGGTGCCCGCCTGTTTTTTGTGCGGAAATTGCGAGATTCCCAAGTGTACGCTCCGTTTGTGGCTGTTTTGTTGCCAATTAACGTAGACAAATTATCTCCACGCGCTTTGTGCTTTAATTGCCATACACATTTCGTGAAGTTCCCATGGACGTTGCAACCACTTTTCCTTTCTCATTGGCTACCACGCACCCTATGATTGTTTTCGCAGCCTTGGGACTTCACCGCGTAACAACGGCCGGTGCTAAACGAGGAACGCCCGTGGGGATTTGATGCGTACGCTCAAGTCAAGGACGTGACGAATTATGCGCTGGGATTTTTCTTCTCGCACGAGAACTGTATGCAAAATAAGACACCTAAAGGATTATCGGGCGATTTTGGATAAAAGCATTTATGAGACTTCTGTTTATAGTTTTTGATTAAAGCTCTCAAATAGCTCATGAGTAGTATTCGGAAGGCCGAATTAGATCGCATTATTGTCAAGATTTATAGTATAAAACGTAAATTTGTTGTCGTAATCATATGTAAACGTGTCGGAGAAAATTAGTGGACTCGGGAAAAATCGCGAAGTGTTACTATAAATAAAAAAAAAAGGAAATCAAAATAATAATACCAAATTTACAGGATTTACCCGCCCCGAATACGAGCGCTCGTAACAGGACGTTGTGGTAAGTTCCCTTTCTTTTGTTCAAAAACAAAAAAAAAGGAAGATTTCCCTTTTTCATGTTTTTATTTTATTTTTCTAAATTGAAAGATTTCCGCCGTACATTTGGTGCTTTGACACCTAAACGAAGTTCGTTTTTTACTTTTGTCTATATTGGAAGAGCGCGTAAAGTAAACCGAACATAGCAGTATAGTAGTTAAATATTTTCTCCCTCACGGGATAAACGAAAACAGTCAACGGATGTTGATAGAATCCTGTTGACTATATTATACTCAAGTATTATAGTTCGACTAAAAATCCAAAAAAATAATAAAAAATGTCAAGATTTCGGAACTTACTAGAGTTTGAATGAGCGTGTATTTGAATTGAAATTAATGTGTAACGTAATCAAACTTATTAGTTTTCTTGTAATCGTATTTGCTAGAAAACAATAAAAGAATGAGAATGTTGAATTAAACTATACTCTTCGGTCTTTCCTTTCTTCCGGCTCTGACCGAGTATAGGACTCGGTACGGTGGCAGGCTGCCCCTAAAACCATGAGCCAGCTGCCGGGTACAACTTAATCCTTCTTGTTTCAGGTGACGTTATGGGTTGAGTGGCCCAAGCAGAGTGCCTCTTTATGGCATAGAGTTATGCAATCAAATTGTATAATTCTATGGCATAAATTGGTCACCGGGGTACTCCCCTTCTGATGGGAAAGTTCATGCAATTCAAGTTGTATGAGTTTTCCACTCAGAAGAGGAATACCTGGCCACTGCAACAAAATATATATGGATTTATTCCGGTTGGGTGGGTGCGAAGGGGCTCCACCATCACCCGTTTGTCCCTCTTTCATTTGTGGGCCATGAACTTCGTCGGGTAAAGACGAGGTTACCCCAAGTCCGCCTTTCTTCTCAGGTTCCGCTTGTTCTCGTAACAAGTTATATTTCCCTCTGTGTAGTTACCTACAATTTTTGCGACTTCGGTCGCCTCTTGATCAGCAGTCCAATTCGTGAATGCGAAATATTTTTGTAGTGGGTCCTCGTGCTGGGGAAATGAATCCGCCCCACGACACCGCAATGCTAGCCTGCCAGCGCATTCACGCATCTCCAGACGAGGGCATTCTCGGCAGATACCGACACCTTCTTCTGCCGAGGCAGCAGACCATCGCTGCAGTCCTTCACGGACATATTGAACATCCTGAATTCACTACAAATGGCGCCGAACGTGGGGCCCCGAAATGCCCGGCTGTATCATCAGTCGTGAGCACGAGACAGTCCATCGTCTCTAGGTGTCCCCACAAGGTGTTAGTATTTTTGGCGGGTAGATAACTCCCGAGGGTAATTGCACTGATCGTGCCCCAGCAAGTAATAACTGCCGGGCGTGTGTTGTCTTTGGACATCAATATCGTTTGGTCCTGCTTTTGATTTATACTTTGGTGGTTTACCACCATTGTATAACTAGTAAGGCCAAATGATATTAGAGTCCCTATTTGTGTTCGGAAGTTATTATCCCAACAGCTATTTTGCGGAGGATTCTGATCCACTCCCCAAACCAGCGGTGCCTAGGTGTCTTAAATTACATGGATCTTGATTTCATGTGATTGGCTGATTAGCTAATCCATGACTATCCATGACAAGACACGCGCTGCTTGTGGATTAGAATCCAACCCTGGGCTGACAAGTGGTAACTTGAAAAACTTGCGGATGAGGGATCACTTCTGAACCCTGATTCTCATGGTGCCGCAAGAGAGTTGTCCCTGAAACACTACAGAAGGAATGTGCCATTGGTGTCCTTGCTTGGGAAGAGGAACGGAATGGAAAGACCGATTATTTTTTTTGATAACTTAAAACTTTTTGAAACTTTTACCATGCATTTTTTTTTGTGAGGAGTGTTTATAGCTCGCCACTTTGGGCCACTTTTTGTATCTTGTCGTGTCAATTCAATGTAAATTTTATTCATAGCCTCATTTTAGCATTTATTTATCCCATTTTTGGTCCAATTAGATTCAAATATTTTAGGATAGCACAATTGACTGCACAAATGCATGCCGACTCTGCCTGCGACTTGGCGAAGATATGTATCACCTCTGCGATAGTTTCGTCGATGAAGCGAGGAGGATTTTTGTTGTCGACTTCCTGAAGGAGGCCATCAACATGAAGATCACTTTTGGAGATGATTCACCAGACCAAATCTGTGGTGATTGTTACACTGAAGTGGATCGTATATACTCCTTCATACGGCGCTGTAAATAAACCAAGTCAACACTACAACGACTTAAATCAGCACGACGATCTCAAGAACCAGTTATCGACCAGCGGAACAAGATTCGAAGAACAGACTACCATCCGTCTGAGGATCCGGATCCACCATCTCGATACCAGCCTCGGAACGCCTGGGATCTTCCGCCACGACTCAATCAAATACCACCACCGACTCTAGGTCCAGTGGCTCCACAGGAACAACCCTATATACTGAAACCGAAGCATATCCCCAGCATTGTACAGGGTTGGAATCTTCATTTTAGCGGGGAGCCAAACGGCCTGAGCTTGGAAGTTTTCATTGGTCGGGTGGAGTCCTTAGTCAGAGAGATGTTGGCCGGTGACTACACGGTGCTGGCAGGATATTTACCAATGCTGTTCAGGGGAGCAGCACTCGAGACTTACTGGCGGATTCATTCGGCCCCACCATCAATACGCTGGACGCGGCTGAAGGAGGTACTCCGCATGGAATACTATGACTGCGGATGTTTACTCTCTTCCGGAGACCTCGCCAACGGCCATATTGAAGCAACTACCGCAGTCACTGCCAGAAGAACCCCGGCAGCCTCAAATACGCACTTTTAAACCTTATCATGTTCGACTGCAGGAATATCGGGTGGCTCGAGAGCGAATATTTGCTTCCCGCCCGCGCACGACAAAATGGTCAACCCGTCGTTGGCGGGATTTCCGCAAGAGAGTGCGCACCTGCCGTCAAACCTTAAGCTCTTGTAATATCTCGGAGGTTGCTGAGAATGAGATCAGACCTTATCATCCAATTAAAGTGTTGGGCGAAACCGTGTTTGCATTGATCGACACGGGTGCCAGTATCAGTTGTTTTGCCTCGAGCTTTGGCTCGAAGGTGCTCCAAGACTATCTGAACTTGATTAAATCCTGGCGCACTGAAATCAGTACAGCTGATGGCACCAAACACCCTATACGAGGTAAACTAACCACACCCGTGACGTTCAGGGGTCAGACGAGGGATATTACTTTCTACACTATTCCGTCTTTGACTCAGAATGTGTACCTTGGCGTCGATTTCGTCCTTCGCTTTGGACTGGCCTCCGATTTATTCACAGATTTATCTTTAAAACCCAAATATGTCAACGAAATCACTTCTATTCCCGATAGACATGACCTGACGCCTAACCAACGGCAACGCCTGAAAGCATCCATCGGTGCTTTTCCATCTTACGCTACCCAAGGTCTTGGCCGCACCACCCTAGTCTCTTACCCCATCGACGTTGGCGATAGTAAACCGATTAAGCAGAGACACTACGCCATCTCACCGGCCATGGAGAAATTGGTGTATGCGGAGCTGGATAGGATGCTCGAGTTGGGGGTCATAGAGGAGTCACAAAGTGCCTGGTCATCACCGGTAACCTTGGTGGTGAAGCCAGGTAAAGTCCACCTTTGTCTTGATGCCCGTAAGGTAAACGTGGTTACCATCAAGGACGCGTACCCTCTTCCACTCATCGATGGAATACTAGGGAGACTGCCGAAAGCCAATTATATCACCAGTCTCGACCTAAAAGACGCCTTCTGGCAAATTCCACTCGATGAGGGGTCGAGGGATAAGACCGCCTTCACAGTGCCTGGACGACCATTATACCAGTTCGTCACAATGCCCTTTGGCCTGTGTAACGCGCCGCAAACGATGACTCGGTTGATGGACAAGGTCATTCCACCTCACCTGAAACACCAAGTGTTCGTGTACCTGGATGATCTGTTACTCATCACGGAAACGTTCGATCAACACCTCCTACTCCTACAAGAAGTAGCCCTGCACATCAGTAAGGCGGGACTCACCATCAACGTACAGAAAAGTAAGTTTGTCATGAAGGAAGTCCGATACCTAGGACATGTCATAGGACATAGCACTATCAAAACGGATCCAGACAAAACGCGTGCGATTGATGAGTTCCACTTACCAAAAACAGTTAAGCAGCTACGACGTTTCCTTGGTGTGTGCGGTTGGTACTGAAGGTTTGTTCGGAAATATGCAACAGTTTCAGCGCCCCTGTCAGACATGTTGCGGAAAGGGAAGTTTGTTTGGACCGAACTCAGCTGGAAGGCATTTGAAGAGCTAAAACAAGCCCTCACATCAGCTCCTGTCTTGCACAGCCCCGACTTCACGAAGCCCTTCTCCATTCATTGTGACGCAAGTCAACATGGAGTAGGAGCCGTGCTGGTGCAATTGACCGATGAAGGAGAGGAAGCTCCCATCGCCTTCATGTCCAATAAGCTGAATTCGGCCCAAAGAAACTATACTGTGTCCGAGCAGGAATGTTTGGCAGCGGTAATGGCTGTGAAGAAATTCCGAGCTTATATCGAGGGCCACCCATTCGAGATCATCACGGACCACGCTTCACTACAATGGTTGATGAACCAGGCAGATTTACATGGACGCCTAGCAAGATGGGCTCTTAAACTGCAAGGGTTCAAGTTTTCCATCAAACATCGGAAAAGAACCCAGAACATCGTACCCGACACTCTCTCACGGATGTTTTCCCCAGAGGGAGCCGAATTGACAATAAATGACGAGGACCCCATCGAGATAGATTTGGACAGCCCACATTTCGAATCAGACAGCTACAAAGAGTTGAGGCAAACCATCGCGACCCAACAATCGCAGCTGCCTGATTTGCAGGTAATAGACGGCTACGTGTATAGACGAAATGAATACGCCACTGGTGATCCATGGCAGGAAGAAGTGTGACGCCTACGCCCGGGAATCGAAGTGATTCCGATCCCGAACCCTTGCAACCGGCCAGATGGATATGTCCTCGAAGTGCCAGCGGACTTCATCTGTCGTACGGATATCGTTGCGCAGAAAATATTTCTTTTCTGTCCAAATATTAAGATCTGTGGATATAAATATTCGAAATATAAAATTAATCCAAACCCCGACACATTTCGAGACATATCCATCTGGAAACGCCCCTCCACCGTGGTCATCGAGAAAACTATGCCACTGGCGACAACTGGAGAGGCACATTGCCGCCATGTGGCGTGCCATTCCACACACAGATGTTTTGTCCGATGTGACAACCGGTGATTTTGACAGCCACATGGAGGCGAAGGAGAAACAAAAGAACTTTTTGTGGCGATCGATGGTTCGTGATCGTAGGTTGTGCTGTCTAGAACATTTCAAGTGCTTTTCTACCTCTTAACATACTTTCGTTGACGATCGTTTGTGTGTAGGATTTGGTCGAAGCGAAACGTACTCAAGAAAACTGCAAAGGGAACATCAAACACTTGAGAAATTCACCGGAACATTGCCTCAGGCTAGAACATGAAACTCTGTCAAACTCAGAAAGAAGATCAACAGGCTCAAATTATGAAAGAGGTTAGTTTAGTTAAGAAAGACTTAGAAAGTGTTAGCAATATTTTGTCTAGGTGAGCGGAAAGGCACAAGAAGATAAACCATCAGCAGTGGCAGAAGTTAAAGGCAATTTGTAAATTTATTTTGCGTGCGCGAATTGGATGCAGCCAGTTAGTCCACCATCCATTCTGGCTTTGTGATCGGCTTTATCATTGCCAGGTGTTGCAGTTGCCTGTCGCGAAACACTTTCCTGAGTGGCCATATTGGCAGAACGATTTCGCGATACTTATTTGTTTTCCGAAGCTCGCACGTACAGACGATTCGTTCAATTTGTTATTGGATTTCTCACCCTTACCGCTATGAAAAGGTGTAGACATACAGAGTACAATTTATTGTCCCGAATCTGCCTCAATTACAATATAATACGCGTAACTGATTGCTCGCATATCCTTTTCAACGCGGCAACCTCTTCGCAGACCAAATGTCACTACCAGGCCAAATATGTAAAAGGAAAATTTTACCCAAACAAAATACGCTCGTACAGGGGTTCGCACGTGGTTGTACTCTCTCCCTCTTTGTCCTTCTTCGCCATCAACAAGGTAGTTGGGCGATACTCTATTAAGGCGACCCATAGACGGTTGATAATGATCAAGGGATCTTCTTGCTGTTCAAATGAAAGTGTGCGTTACCTTTAACGAATTGTTCGCTTTAGTTCATCCACATTACAAGGGAAAGGGAAGAGGAAGGTTCTCTGCTACGGTTGCGATGCGATTTTAATATACAGACTGTGAACAGAAAAGGGAACACTACAATACGCGTGTTACGTATTAGAGAATACAGACTTGGTATGTGTGTTCATTTTAAATACTATTTTATTATTTCCAACTTGTTCTGTTAAAATTTAAGTTAATTATTGACACTAAGTTTATTCATATTAATAAGAAATAAAATTTTCTATCTATGGTTTGCTACCAGTAAGCTGAAGAAACGAAAACTATTTCAAATATATTTCTCAACCAGGAATTAATGTCACGAAATAAAACTTTATTGTTTTTTTTGTACAAGTTCAATCTACAAGAATAATGAAATTAAGTTGAGCAGATGCAAAAAGTTTATTTAACAATTGAAAACAGCCGATTTTTTTGATAACACGGTTCAGGTACTTACATCTTATCATTGCATTATACTTCAAAGCACTTTGAATTTCGGTAAATTTAAGTGGAGTATACTTATTTTAAGACGTTCAATCAGTACACTATGAACACGATATTCTTCAGCTAACTCGTAAATAAAAGCTTTTTGAAGGAAAAATCATGCAGTTGTCGGTTGTTACCATTTTGATAACTGACGGTTTTTAATAGGTTTTATCTTAATCATATGACGAGTGAGTGAGTTAACGTTATGAGTCGAGGCTGCAAGTTGGGAATTAACCATACTTCTTTTTTTTTTGTTTTCCATTAAAAACGCTAAACGTTAAGATTATTTCGAGGTGACAAAAAACTAATAAAATTGCTAGTTACATAACATTAAAGCAAGTAAACCAACAATGATAAAATAACACCGCTGAGAAATTTCCTTTGAGATTTCACAGCTTTTACTTCTCACTCAAATGATTTATCAAAAAGCTTTAACCTTGAGTAGATATTAATTTGGTTGGCATGGTGCCAAGAAACGTAGAATTATACAGACGTACTTTACTTAAATTAACTGTAAATTTTTCAACGAATAATTATTCAAACATTGAAAAGAAAAAAAAAAATTTCTTAAAATTTGTTGATTGTTAAGACGCGTACATTGAAACTCTGCATTAAAGCAGTAAATGTTTAAGTCCCTATGAATTTCTAATTAAATGAAATTTAGCTCTATTTTACATTAAGCTAAACTAGCAGAAACTATTATTAAATCATATGATATATTTTTAAGATACTTTCGTACTGTATCTACATATCCATTCATTCATACATGCATAATTATCCACGTAAGAAATTCAGATCTTTTTGCAAAGGTCACATTAAGAGTAGATTAAATAGTAGGAAAATTTGCCGAAATGACATAAGGTACTAAACTTGAATTTATCTTTCGCCTTGTGAAAAGATACAAATTTAGATTGTTAAAAATCACTTCTTTTACTTACAAATAAGTTTAAAGGACGCTATAGCATTGGTCTACAGCAAACACCATTTAGTGTGTAAGTGCAACAAAAAAAAAAAAGGAACGTTACTGAAGTCACGTGCAAAGCTTTTCTGGCAACCTTCGCGTTTAAGTTTACGTAAATTCAAGAAAAATATTTTCAATACACAGGTATTAGTTGTTCGTTAAAAATATAATTTTTGGATTCTTATTTTGACGTTTACAAATCGATAAAGATTGAGAAAGTGCAACTAAATATGTTAATTAATTGCTAAGAAATATTTACTTTTACCATTTGTTGCTCGGTAGCATTTGAATTATAAATAAATATTAAAAATGAATTGCTAAGATAACCCACGACTTTCCTTTTCAGTGACTCGTTCTTTTTCAGTGGGAACTGAGAGTGTAGGGTAAGTATGCCGTCGCGAGGGTAGGGTTTCGACAAATTCGCTGAGGTCGGCTTCGCGTCGCGCGCGGTACGCGGTACCTTTGATTGTTTCGTCATTTCATTAGAGTAGGTTTCGTCGGTTTAATTTCGAGTAGCATATTTTTCGGTACCGCGTCGGTGATTCGGTAACGCGCCCATAGGATTTTGTAGCGTTTTTGATTTGAGATCTGTGGAGAGATCACATCCAGAATTAACGTAACGTAGGTTTCCCGTTCTGGATGAGCAATTGTTGACGCGTTTGGAAAACGGGCATGTTCAGGTGACTGAAATATTGTAATTGAGCGTAACCTATTCGGAGACCCGCGACCGAAATCCTCTCTGAACTAGCTGGCCGACAAGCAGTCACCGCGTGAATGGGTTACGGTGCACGGATTGGTTGACCTGTTGGTACCATCCGTTGGCACTACTCAGACTTAACGTCTAGAACCGATGAGAGGTCGGTTCCGCGTTCGATCTGAAAAGTAGAAAATCATTACAGAAGAGTCCTGGAAACTCTGGGTACCGGAGGAAATGACACAACATCTGATCCTCCGCGCACATGACCATCCTTTAAATGCCCACGGAGGTTACGGTCGGACGTTACGGCGACTCAAGAAATACTTCTTTTGGCCTAAAATGGCATCGCAGGTCAAAGACTACGTGAGCGCCTGTGAGACCTGTAAGGGCACCAAAGCGCCCAACCAGCCTCTTCGACCTCCTATGGGTCAACTCAACGTCCCAGAACGCGTATTCCAACGTCTAAACATCGATCTACTCGGTCCATATCCTCGGTCTTCCATGGGACACATCGGAGCTATAGTCGTTCTAGACCAGCTTTCAAAGTTCCCACTGGTGGAACCTATCCGTAAATTCACAACTCCATCGATCGTGAAATTCTAAGAGAACCGGGTATTCCATGTGTTCGGGTTTCCAGAGAGTGTGTACTCAGACAACGGAGTACAGTTCCGGTCTCGGCAGTTTAAGGGCCTACTTGAGCAGTATGGCGTTGAACACCAACTGACGCCCATATACTCTCCTCAGTGTAACGCCTCCGAACGGTTGAACCGCACCCTATTGGCCACGATCCGTTCCTACGTCCACCCATCTCAAAAAGATTGGGACCGGCGATTGTCTGCCATCACATGCGCCCTGCGATCCTCGTATCATTCCGTCACCGGTGTCACCCCTTACTTTGCCGCCTTTGGACAGCACATGATTTGCCACGGTAAATCATACCGGCTGTTACGGCAGTTAAAGTGTTTGGGAGACCCCGTCGTTGCGCTGGAGCCCCACGAACGTTTAGGAGATCTCCGCCAACAAATTGGATGGAAGATTAAGGCCGCAGGAAGTGCAAATGAGGCGCATTACAATCTCAGGTCACGATCTCCAATTTCAAAGAAGGAGATGAAGTTTTCCGGCGAAACTTCCGCCAAAATGACGCCGCGGGGCATTACAACGCCAAGCTGGACAGGCGATTCTTGAAAAGCCGCATAAAGAAGGTAATGGGACCTAACAGTTACCTGATAACGGACCCATCGGGAAAAGAAGTGGGGATATACCACGCGAAAGACCTGCGCCGATAGATAATTAGTCACGTCTGTTTGTCCGTCCGCATATATTTTCAAAAACGCGCAAGGTTGTATACTTCCGGCCAAACATAGACATAAGTCAGTCCGTCCGTCTGTCGATTGTGTTTTTCTTTTATTGTTTGTCATTTCTAGTCCCGACGCCGAAGACAACCCTTGGTACACAGAAAGATCCTTCAGCTCCTTTTTCGCAATCCGCATCGCCTTGGGATCGCGAGAAAATTAGCTGCCCTGTAGTAAGCGAGGAAGATGGACAGTTTATGTGATTCATCAGAAAAATTCATGCAGCCAAACGGAGCCATAGCACCCCGAGCAACTGGAGAATCATCGCCATCGTCGCCCTTACATTCCGACGAACCCGAATGTTCTACAGAAAACTCAGTCAATAGGGTTAGGTATGGTTAGGTTCTGTTAAGATTTTTCCCGTATAAGATGTTTGTTGATAGTTTGTTGGATCATCTTTACGCATCATGGACAAGCGTCTTATCATTTGTATTTATTAGTTTCGTAGCAACATTGTTTCTAGTGAAGTAATACATTAAAATTCGATCTCAATTTAATGTGCTGGTCAATTGCTGGTTCTGCAACCAAAACACTAGAGTGCAATATGAAAATTACAACAGCTGGGATTGTCCAAATTGCGGGCAATATAATGGATTTACAGAGGACGGGGATTATAACAGAGAAATTAGTAATCAACACATTCAAAATTATGTGCAATTCAATCGGAAGATAAGTCCAACACTTAAATACAACAAGGACATTAGGCTGTGCCAGCGATGCAATGACAATCAGTTGACGAAAGTAGAGAAATTGGCAAGTTTTGAGCCACAAAGTAAGAATACGTTTAGTGAGGACTTAAAAAATTTCCGCGAATCACTTGAAGATACCTATCGATTATGTCACCGCTGCGAGAAAACCGTCAAAAAGTGCTTGCCGATAAAAAAGAAAATGGTGCTAGGATTGCACTTAGCACAGAAAGGTGCCATGAAAGCTTACAATCAAACCAAAACATTCATTAAACCTATACACGTTCATACATCCTCTTCGATTAAATTTCTCAAGAGTCTAACCAACACAGTTTTACTGCTACTAGCCATTGCCAATTGGATGAATATAATAAATGGAGCAACGTTGAAGCGTGATAATTTTCTGACAATTTTTGATCCAATCACTACTACCATTCTATTTTTTTTTATTCTTTCACATTTGGCAACATTTACAAAAGTTATAATGAAATACTTGAACAACCTGTTAAGTATACATTTAGTTGAGAAGACATTGTTATTTGTTCGAACATTATTCATCCTTGTAACATACAGTTTGGGCTTTGATTTGTTTTCCAATTTGAAGTATTTATGAAGTGGGTTGCTTCATAGTCGCATACCTTTTGTGTGCATGTTTTTAGCATTTGGTTCGCACTTTTGAGAAGGTTTTAAGGTGACAAAGTAAACTTATTTATTGGCATAATGGAGCGGATATAGTTATTTACCAAATGAAGATACTTCACCGGAATATGCTGTGTTTAAGATTTTAACATCTTCTCTTCTCCTTGTTATATCCCTGCCAACATTCAGCAAAACGAATGAATTACAACAAATATTAAATACTACCGTAAACAGCTTTCATCGCATCAATTCTGACGATTATATACCGGAAAATACACCTGATGTTAAAAATAACAGTAAATTAATTAACAATAGTCTAAATCTAAGTACAAGTAGTTATAGTAGTAATGGATCATTCAGTCCTATATCTTTAATCAGTAAGAATACCCCTAACTTCATCAGCACTCAATTTATGCGCAACTCCAGTTTCGGCATTCAAAACTTATTCGAATGAACACTTGCACAATAAATCAAACGACCACGCAAATGATAGCTTCGCATTCAGCTCTGTTTCGAAAACATCTTCAAACAATCCATTAAGTACCAGCTTCAACGAAGCACCATTACGTGTAAGCAGTCCACTTCATGTTGATGCGAGTATGACTGTGACCTGCGATGCGTCCACCCCTAAGTCAAATAACCGAGATTTGTTACTTAGGCATTGCGGAGTGCATGAGGACGGGGGCTAGCGTTACTGGAAGTGAAACTGTAGATTCGTTTTCGATCCAGCTAACTGCAATATAATTTTTAGATTGGGGGGAGTCGAGTTGCAACTGCGAACGCGCGTGGACGCGAGGAGTGCAAGTATTCTTAGACCGTCTCGCTTATATTTTGTCATGAAAAGTGCTAATAATTGCATTAAGTATCGAGGCGATAGGCAAAGTGAATAACTGAATGTGTAGACAACCTGTTAGCGCGCAAGCAGTGATTAATATCGGATTAGTGAAAGTACAGCGATCACCAAGAAAAACGGGTTTATTGCAGTGCTCTATTTCGGTGATGTTTGAAAAAACCGTTAGTGTGAATAGCGTTTGCATTATTTTTGCCCGAAACGCTTGCAAAGTCCGACGAAATAAGAGTGTGTAGCTTGCTTGCGAAGTGAAGGATGCAATTCTGAGTTTTGTGGTGCCCGCCTGTTTTTTGTGCGGAAATTGCGAGATTCCCAAGTGTACGCTCCGTTTGTGGCTGTTTTGTTGACAATTAACGTAGACAAATTATCTCCACGCGCTTTGTGCTTTAATTGCCATACACATTTCGTGAAGTTCCCATGGACGTTGCAACCACTTTTCCTTTCTCATTGGCTACCACGCACCCTATGATTGTTTTCGCAGCCTTGGGACTTCACCGCGTAACAACGGCCGGTGCTAAACGAGGAACGCCCGTGGGGATTTGATGCGTACGCTCAAGTCAAGGACGTGACGAATTATGCGCTGGGATTTTTCTTCTCGCACGAGAACTGTATGCAAAATAAGACACCTAAAGGATTATCGGGCGATTTTGGATAAAAGCATTTATGAGACTTCTGTTTATAGTTTTTGATTAAAGCTCTCAAATAGCTCATGAGTAGTATTCGGGAGGCCGAATTAGATCGCATTATTGTCAAGATTTATAGTATAAAACGTAAATTTGTTGTCGTAATCATATGTAAACGTGTCGGAGAAAATTAGTGGACTCGGGAAAAATCGCGAAGTGTTACTATAAATAAAAAAAAAGGAAATCAAAATAATAATACCAAATTTACAGGATTTACCCGCCCCGAACACGAGCGCTCGTAACAGGAGGTTGTGGTAAGTTCTCTTTCTTTTGTTCAAAAACAAAAAAAAGGAAGATTTCCCTTTTTCATGTTTTTATTTTATTTTTCTAAATTGAAAGATTTCCGCCGTTTATTTGGTGCTTTGACACCTAAACAAAGTTCGTTTTTTACTTTTGTCTATATTGGAAGAGCGCGTAAAGTAAACCGAACATAGCAGTATAGTAGTTAAATATTTTCTCCCTCACGGGATAAACGAAAACAGTCAACGGATGTTGATAGAATCCTGTTGACTATATTATACTCAAGTATTATAGTTCGACTAAAAATCCAAAAAACAATGAAAAATGTCAAGATTTCGGAACTTACTAGAGTTTGAATGAGCGTGTATTTGAATTGAAATTAATGTGTAACGTAATCAAACTTATTAGTTTTTTTGTAATCGTATTTGCTAGAAAACAATAAAAGAATGAGAATGTCGAATTAAACTATACTCTTCGGTCTTTCCTTTCTTCCGGCTCTAACCGAGTATAGGACTCGGTATGGTGGCAGGCTGCCCCTAAAACCATGAGCCAGCCGCCGGGTACAACTTAATCCTTCTTGTTTCAGGTGACGTTATGGGTTGAGTGGCCCAAGCAGAGTGCCTCTTTATGGCACAGAGTTATGCAATCAAATTGTATAATTCTATGGCATAAATTGATCACCGGGGTACTCCCCTTCTGATGGGAAAGTTCATGCAATTCAAGTTGTATGAGTTTTTCACTCAGAAGAGGAATACCTGGCCACTTCAACAAGATATATATGGATTTATTCCGGTTGGGTGGGTGCGAAGGGGCTCCACCATCACCCGTTTGCCCCTCTTTCATTTGTGGGCCATGAACTTCGTCGGGTAAAGACGAGGTTACCCCAAGTCCGCCTTTCTTCTCAGGTTCCGCTTGTTCACGTAACAAGTTATATTTCCCTCTGTGTAGTTACCTACAATTTTTGCGACTTGGGTCGCCTCTTGATCAGCAGTCCAATTCGTGAATGCGAAATATTTTTGTAGTGGGTCCTCGTGCTGGGAAAATGAACCCGCCCCACGACACTGCAATGCTAGCCTACCAGCGCATTCACGCGTCTCCAGACGAGGGCATTCTCGGCAGATACCGACACCTTCTTCTGCCGAGGCAGCAGACCATCGCTGCAGTCCTTCACGGACATTATTTGAAGATTTTATTCACTACAGCTAGTGATGAGTAGAATTCAATAAAAGTGCACTCAGGCAGCTTCGCGATACCAGCGATTGCAGTTTTTTCGCGTGGATGGGATACTTTTGATTCCGAAATCATGCAGCTGTAAAACCATCAGAAACGGGAGTCGGACGTGCCTGAATATCAAAATCGCGCAGTTATTGTACCCAGGAACATAAAAAAATTCAAGATCTTCAATACAACGATATTCTGGAGTTCCTCGGAAAACGATCGGATAGCAAGGAGTACGTTGCTGGAAAAGCGGCCGTTTTTCATACTTGCTCCGATTTCAATATATGGGGTGTCAAACGGAAGCTAGTGATGAGCAGAATTCAATAATAGTGTATTCAGGCAGCTTCGCGGTACCTGCAATTGCAGTTTTTTTGCTTGGATGGGATACTTTTGACTCCGAAACCATACAGCTGTAAAATCATCGGAAGCGGGAGTCGGAAGAGCTTGAATATCAAAACCGCACTGTTTTTATACTCAGGAACATAAAAAAATTCAAGATCTTCACTAAAACGATATTCTGGAGTTCCTCGGAAAACGATCGGATCGCAAGGAGTGCGTTGCTGGAAAAGTAGCCGTTTTTCATACTTGCTCCAATTTCGATATATCAGCTGTCTAACGAAAGCTAGTGATGAGTAGAATTCAATAAAAGTGCTTTCAAGCAGCTTCGCGGCACCTGCAATTGCAGTTTTTTTTGTGTGGTTGGGATACTTTTGATTCCGAAATCATCCAGTTGTAAAATCATCGGAAATGGAAGTCGGAAGTGCCTGAATATCAAAATCGCGCTGTTATTGTACTCAGGAACATAAGAAACTTAAAGATCTTCACTACAACGATATTCTGGAGTTCCTCGAAAAACGATCGGATTGCAAGGAGTGCGTTGCTGGAGAAGTGGCCGTTTTTCATACTTTCTCCAATTTCAATATATGGGGTGTCAACTGAAAGCTAGTGACGAGTAGAATTCTATTCAAATGCATTCAGGTAGCTTCGCGGTACCTGCAATTGCATTTTTTTGCGTGGTTTGGATGCTTTTGACTCCGAAACCATACAGCTGTGAAATCATCGGAAACGGAAGTCGGAAGTGCCTGAATATCAAAATCGCGCTGTTATTGTACTCAGGAACATAAAAAAATTAAAGATCTTCACTACAACGACATTCTGGACTTCCTCAAAAAACGATCGGATTGCAAGGAGTGCGTTGCTGGAAAACTGGCCGTTTTTCATACTTTCTCCAATTTCAATATATGGGGTGTCAAACGAAAGCTAGTGATGTCAGAATTCGATAATAGTGCATTCAGGAAGCTTCGCGGTACCTGCAATTGCAGTTTTTTTGCGTGGTTGAAATACTTTCTATTCCGCAACCATACAGATTTAAATCATCGGAAACGGGAGTCGAAAATGCCTGAATATCAAAATCGCGCTGTTATTGTACTCGGGAACATTTTTTTATCAACGCACTCCTTGCAATCCGATCGTTTTCCGAGGAACTACAGAATATCGTTGTAGTGAAGATTTTTAATAAAAAAATTAAAAATCTTCAGTGTTATTGTACTCGGGAACATTTTTTTATCAACGCACTCCTTGCACTCCGATCGTTTTCCGAGGAACTACAGAATATCGCTGTAGTGAAGATTTTTAATTTTTTTATTAGAACTCTCCACTACGACGATATTCTGGAGTTTTTCGGAAAACGATCGGATTTCAAGGATTGCGTTGTTGGAAAAGTGGCCGTTTTCATACTTTCTCCAATTTCAATATATGGGGTGTCAAACGAAAGCTAGTGATGGCTGGAATTCAATAAAATTGCATTCAAGCAGCTTCACGGCACCTGCAATTGCAGTTTTTTTGCGTGGTTGGGATATTTTTGATTCCGAAACACTGCAGCTGTAAAATCATCGGAAACGGGAGTCGGAAGTGTCTGAGTATCAAAATCGCGCTGTTATTGTACTCAGGAACATAAAAAAATTAAAGATCTTCACTACAACGATATTCTGGAGTTCCTCGGAAAACGATCGGATTGCAAGGAGTGCGTTGCTGGAAAAGTGGCCGTTGTTCATACTTTCTCCAATTTCAATATATGGGGTGTCAAACGAAAGCTAGTGATGAGTAGAATTCAATAAAAGTGCGTTCAGGCAGCTTCGCGGTACCTGCAATTGCAGTTTTTTTGCGTGGTTGGGACACTTTTGACTCAGAGACCAAACAGCTGCAAAATCATCGGAAACGGGAGTCGGAAGTGCCTGAATATCAAAATCGCGCTGTTATTGTACTCAGGAACATAAAAAATCCCCGTTGGCAGCACCAGCCGGAAAGGTAAATTTCTCGTATGTAGCGTAAAGTTTCGAAAAAGAATTTGGCTTGCCTACTACTAAACTTCTTTCTGCAATTTTCGTAGTGCCACATGGGTATTGATTCACATAAAAAAAATATGGCTCCGTTCGTTTTTAGAGACCTTTTATCGGGGTGCAAATATTTTGCTAATGAAATTGAGTTGCACGCGTATGGATTACATATTGAAAATCGGCGGATCATAAATTGTTGTAAACATATAAATACCGGTTTCACCCTTCTCGCATTTGCTGTTTACACAGTTCACAGTGGTAACCACACAAGGGCTTAAATAGCTCGAATAATTAATTTCAAAAGATTTCCATGAAAGTTTATTCAGCGCTTGCATTGCCATTTATATATACGTTTTCATTTTTTTTCTGAACTATGAGGGCCGTCATTTCGATTTTTATTGAAATCGGCTGCTAAAAATATTAAGCTGCAAATTTTCGACTTTTTAATTTGTCATTCGATTTGCATAATTAAATTAAAAAATTAACTTGCCTTAATAACTTATAATTTCAAGTTTCAACGGAATCTGTTGAGAATCTTGGCTGCTAGAGGGCTACAGAAATCAAAAAAATTGTATGCCAACCCCTGTACGGGGAGACCCGCCTGTATGGAGAGACCCCCCTTAAATACTTTAAAATATTTTCTTGCACTACAAATTTCAAGAGGCACCACTTTTGACCTACGTAGAAAATTTCCTCATTCTAGCTCATGTGGTTTGCGAGAAAACTTGTTATGACGCACGAACAAACGGGCGGACGGACGGACAGATAGACAAAAAAATGTTTTACAATATCTTAAAAATGATCTGGCTTATAATATATATATTCATTATTTCAGTTGGCACTAAAATAGCGAATCGCGCTTGCCTTCAGACCTTTGGGGGCCGCCATTTTGAATGCATGCATTTGATTTTGGATTATTTTAAATCTTTGTATGCTAGGACCTCATCAATTAATGTACTATCTCGTTCAAATAGGAGTTTCACTCTAGACAGGGCAAAATAATTCAATTTTTAAAGAAAATGGCAGCTAAAAATATTAGGCTTTAAATTTTCGACTTTTAGGTAAATTTCTCGAGAGAAATATACCTATTGCGGAGAGCATCATATATATATATATATATATATATATATATATATATATTTATATATATATATATATATATATATATATATATATATATATATATATATATATATATATATATATATATATATATATATATATATATATATATATATATATATATGGGATATAACGAAATTTGTGACCACGATAGATGTGCTTCGATTTTCACCAAATTTTCAGAAAAGGTGTATTGGGTAATTATCTCGGTTAAGTTCGTGAACCAGCTATATGGGCCGGGCAAAAACAAAATGGCGGCCATTTTAGACGAAAAATCGTGATTTCTGTTCTGACCAAAGTATAGCTCCGATTTGGATGAAATTTGGTACAAAGGTTCATTGCTGTATGCGATGAATCTCACAATAAAAAATTCAAAGTCGGTACGGCAGAAACAAAATGGCGGCCGCTCAAATGTCGAAAAACGTGCAAAATTTTGTTGTTGTAATAGTGGTCAAAGCTTTCAACAGATTTTCATGAAATTTCATAACTTGATAGCAATTATAGGTACCTAAAGAATTACGTGAAAAAATTGGAGGTCAGGTTGCAAAAAACAAAATGGCGGCCAGTTAAATGGCAAAATTTCAAAGGCTTTTTAAAGTCACAATTTTAATGCGACATATACGAAATTCGGTCTCAAGATAAACATTATTTACGCCTACAGTCTTAGATATTTTGGTGATCATGCATGAGCAAATTTCAAAATGGCGGCCGTTTAAATATGCGTTTTTTTCAGGTTTTTGTGGCCCTCTAGCGGTCACATTTTCCAGCGGATTTTAATGAAACTTGAGATTATGGATCTCTGTACTATGTCCTTGTATTATGCAGGAAATTATTAAGATTGAATGACAAATAAAAAGTCGAAAATTTAAAGCCTAATAGTTTTAGCTGCCATTTTCTTTAAAAATTGAATTATTTTGCCCTGTCTAGAGTGAAACTTCTATTTGAACGAGATAGTACATTGATTGATGAGTTCCTAGCATACCAAGATTTAAAATAATCCAAAATAAAATGCATGCATTCAAAATGGCGGCCCCCAAAGGTCAGAAGGCAAGCGCAATTCGCTATTTTAGTGCCAACTGAAATAATGAATACTTTTCATGATAACGTTTTAAATGACTTTACTTGATAGAATTTATAAACCAGACCATTTTTAAGATATTGTAAAATCTTTTTAACAATCCCCTAAAAAAATTATAAAATCGCGACTTGTCTGTCTATCCGTCCGTTTGTTCGTGCGTCAAAACAAGTTTTCTCGCAAACCACATGAGCTAGAATGAGGAAATTTTCTACGTAGGTCAAAAGTGGTGCCTCTTAAAATTTGCAGTGCAAGAAAATATTTTAAGGTATTTTAAGGGGGGTCTCCCCATACAGGGGGGTGGCATACAATTTTTTTTATTTCTGTAGCAGCCAAGATTCTCAACAGATTCCGTTGAAACTTGAAATTATAAGTTATTAACGCAAGTTAATTTAATTTAATCATGCAAATCGAATGACAAATGAAAAAGTCGAAAATTTACAGCTTAATATTTTTAGCAGCCGATTTCAATAAAAATTGAAATGACGGCCCTCATAGTTCAGAAAAAAATTGAAAATGTATATATTAATGGCGACGTAAGTGCTGATTAAACTTTCATGGAAATCTTTTGAAATTAACTATTCGAGCTATTTAAGCCTTTGTGTGGTTACCACTGTGAACTGTGTAAACAGCAAATGCGAGAAGGGCGAAACCGGTATTTATATGTTTACAACAATTTATGATCCGCCGATTTTCAATATGTAATCCATACGTATGCAACTCAATTTAATTAGCAAAATATTTGCGCCCCGATAAAAGGTCTCTAAGAACGAACGTGGCCAGATTTTTTTTATGTTAATAAATACCCATGTGGTGCTACGAAAATTGCAGAAGGAAGTTGAGTAGTGGGCAAGCCAAATTTTTTTTGAAGCTTTATGCTACATACGAGAAATTTACCTTTCCGGCTGGTGCTGCCAACGGGGATTTGTTTATTTTTCATTGAATTTTAATAATTTCCTGCGAAATACAAGAACATAGTACAGAGATTCATAATCTCAAGTTTCATTTAAATCCGTTGGAAAGTGTGACCGCTAGGGGGCCACAAAAACATGAAAAAAACGCATATTTAAACGGCCGCCATTTTGAAATTGGCACATAGATGATCACCAAAATATCAAAGGCTGTAGGTCTAAGTAATTTCTATCTTGAAACCAAGATTCATATATGTCGGATCAAAATCGCGACTTTTAAAATCCTTTGAAATTTTGACTTTCAACTGGCCGCCATTTTGTTTTTTGCCACCTGACCTTCAGTTTTTTAACGTAATTCTTTAGATACTTTTAATTACTATCCAACTGCCGACTTTCATGAAAATCTGTTGAAAGCTTTGACCACTATTACAACAACAAAATTTTGCACGTTTTTCGACCTTTGAGCGGCCGCCATTTTGTTTCTGCTGTACCGACTTTGGATTTTTTATTGTGAGACTCATCACATACATCATTGAACTTTTGTAACAAGTTTCATCCAAATCGGAGCTATACTTTGGTCAGAACAGAAATCACGATTTTTCGACTAAAATGGCCGCCATTTTGTTTTCGCCCTGCCGATATAGCTGGTTCACGAGTTCAACCGAGATAATTACCCAATACACCTTTCTTGAAAATTTGGTGAAAATCGAAGCAAAATTGCAACCTTTAGCGTGGTCACAAATTTCGTTATATCCCATATATATATATATATATATATATATATATATATATATATATATATATATATATATATATATATATATATATATATATATATATATATGTATATATATATATATATATATATATATATATATATATATATATATATATATATATATATGATGCTCTCCGCAATAGGTAAATTTCTCTCGAGAAATTTACCTAAAATTAAAGATCTTCACTACAACGATATTCTGGAGTTACTCGGAAAACGATCGGATTGTAAGGAATGCGTTGCTGGAAAAGTGGCCGTATTTCACACTCTCTCCAATTTCAATATATGGGGTGTCAAACGAAAGCTAGTGATGAGTAGAATTCAATAAGAATGCATTCAGGCAGCTTCGCGATACCTGCAATTGCAGTTTTTTTGCGTGGTTGGGATACTTTTGATTCCGAAACCATACAGCTGTGAAATCCTCGAAAACGGGAGTCGGAAGTGCCTGAATATCAAAATCGCGCTGTTAATGTACTCAGGAACCTAGAAAAATTAAAGATCTTCACTACAACGATATTCTGGAGTCCCTCGAAAAACGATCGGATTGCAAGGAGTGCGTTGCTGGAAACGTGGCCGGTGTTAGTACTTACTCCAATTTCAATATATGAGGTGTCAAACGAAAGCTGGTGATGAGTAGAATTCAATAAAAGTGCATTCAGGCAGCTTTGCGGTACCTGCAATTGCAGTTTTTTTGCGTGGTTGGGATACTTTTGATTCCGAAATCATGCAGCTGTAAAATCATCGGAATCCGGAGTGGGAAGTGCCTGAATGTCAAATTCGCGCTGTTATTGTACTCAGGAACATAAAACAATTAAAGGTCTTCATCACAACATATTCTGGAGTTCCTCGGAAAACGATCGGATTGCAAGGAGTGCGTTGTTGGAAAAGTGGCCATTTTTCATACTTTCTCCAATTTCAATATATAGAGTGTCAAACGAAAGCTGGTGATGAGTAGAATTCAATAAAAGTGCATTCAGGCAGCTACGCGGTACCTGCAATTGGAGTTTTTTTGCGTGGTTGGGATACTTTTGATTCCGAAATCATGCAGCTGTAAAATCATCGGAAACGGGAGTCGGAAGTGCCTGAATATCAAAATTGTGCTGTGATTGTACTCAGGAACATAAAAAAACAAGCGGGAGTGGCAAGAGGATGCTCCTGCCAAAAGGTTATTGTAAAACAATTCGTAAATCAAACAATATTTTCTGCATATCTAAACTTGACTAATATATAGATTCCATAAATTGAGTTCGAAATTTATTATGGTTATTGTGATTTTTATCTGGCCACCATTTTGTTTCATGTGGTTTGACCTCGTTGATTGATTAATCATGATAACACATGGATACTACAAGCCATTTCTAAAATTTTTATCAAAATTCCTACATATTTGTAGTGTTTCGGTCCGTTTCTTCCTAGTATCACGTGTTAATGTTGTTGATATTGTTAAATATTCAATCGGCTGTAACTTAGCTGTTTAAAGTTCAATTATTGTGAAATTTTCGAACCATATACTATCACATTCAGTAAATTTAAATTATAAATTTTGGGAAATCTAATGGTCACATCTTGATTTTATAGACAAACAAGTTGGGTAGACAGACCTATGCTCATGTCAGAAGGGTTTTGTACTCAACTTACAAAATGCAGTAACCAGCAACGAATAAAATCAAGAAACATGTCAAAGACGATTTAATTGGAGAAAATGTGAAATTCGAGGATCATACAATTATTAACAAAGTCGAACGAATTTTGACTTCTGAGGTATTTGTTATAGTTATACCCATAAATATCTCCTTTGATATTTTCTTCAGACTTTTTAGATCACTCGTGTCCATTCGCGAGGGAGGAAACACATTTTTCATGTATTTCGCCCCCTGTGCTCCCACTGAAACAAAAACTGTCAGTTTAAGAACTGTTTTGAAAAGCTCTCATAGAGAACTTTCATGTGATACTCATATCGGCTACCTTTCATGAAATTTTCATTCAGGGGCCATTCCTCTGTACTGTAATCATCGATTCATGGCGTATTTTTTCGAATCCTAGAATGGTTACAAAGCCCTTTTGATAGGAGCTCTCTCCTGCCTCTTCGACTTGTTTCAATTGTATATACTCATCTTCATGATACCTATCACTCCTGAAATTTTCATGCAAATTCTAGCAAAGCTGTAGTGTCTAAGTCGGTAAAAAGCGCATATGGCTCCATAGCAATATGTTTCCATAGTAATACAGGGCATATTGCTCCATAATAATACACGAAAATTCAAATCGCTATTACTTCGGTAAATACTATTCGATCTTTATGAAACTTTCAGAAAAGATCAATCTTTCTAGTAGTCATCTCTTTGCTTTGCTCTTATTGAGTTTAAAGGTACCGTTTAGATTTTATTAAAGAAAACACAAAATCGATAAATCATACTATTACTAACAAAGTTGCGTGAATTTCGACTTCTGATGTATTTGTTGTTGTTGTACTCATTAAGGCCTACATTCATGATGTTTTTCAGATTTTTCGGATGGAAGGTGTCCAATCGCGAGGGGGGGGGGTACGCGAAAAGTTCGTACATTTACCCTTCCCCTGCCCCCCATGGTACTTATAAGACAATTTTAAGACTTGTTTTGAAAAGATCTCATTGAGGCCTTTCCAATGACACCATACTCGACTACCAATGGTGAAAAAATTTTTTTGAGGGGTCACCTCCTTATATGGGGAGACCCCCCTTAAACGCCTTTGAAAAAATTTTCCGCCCTTGAATTTTCAAGAAGTCACCACTTCTGACCTTTCTACAAAGTTTCATGGCTGTGGCCCTTATAGTTTTGGAGAAAAAGTGCTGTGACATACAGCCGGACGGACGGACGGAGGGACGGACGGACGGACAGACGGACACAGGTCGTGATTGCAATAGGGTTTTGCATTTAAGTACAAAACCTTAAAAAGCAAAATTTATAAAATGTACTATTATTAACAAAGTTGATCAAATTTCGACTTCTAAGGTGTTTGTTGCCCTTGTGAAGGAAAAATTGTCAGTTCAAGTACTGTTTTGAAAAGCTCTTATAAAGTACTTTCAGCTGATATTCATATTGGCTACCTTTGATGGCATTTTTTTTTTTTCAGCGGCCACTCCCCTGTACTATAATCGTCGATTCATGGCCTATTTTTCGAATCCTAGAATGGTTACAAAGCCCTTTTGCTAGGAGCTCTTTCCTGCCTCCTTGACTTGTTTCACCTATGAGTATTAATTGTAGGTACTCATCTTCAGTCATTCATTAAATTGAATCAAGTGTTAAAAGCATGCGCCTTAAACGTTGAAGTTGGGGCAAATTAACTCAAAATTATTCAATCTTCGCATTTAAAACAGCCACTATTTTGCTTTACGATTACTAATACCACTAGCTGAGCCAATTCTCAAAGGAATTCATGATACCTATCATTTCTGAAACTTTCATGCAAATCCTAGCAAAGCTGCAGTATCTGAGTCAGTAAAAAGCGCATATTGTTCCATAGCCATTTGTTGCCAGAGTAATAAATGCAGCGCATATAGTTCCATAGTAATACAGGAAAATTCAAATCACTATAACTTCATTAAATATCATTCGACCTTT
Organism: Odontomyia ornata; assembly: GCA_963969285.1. NCBI lineage: Eukaryota > Metazoa > Arthropoda > Insecta > Diptera > Stratiomyidae > Odontomyia > Odontomyia ornata. The sequence goes on along the minus strand of OZ017743.1, from coordinate 64,865,576 downwards.
ATGAAACTTTTAGGACAGATTAATCTTATTGATAGTCATCTGTGTACTGAATTTTATTAAATTTAAGGGCACCGTTAAGATTTTATTCAAGAAAACATAAAATCGATAAATCATACTATTACTAACAAAGTTGAGTGAATTTTGACTTCTCACGTCAAAGGTGTCCAATCGCGAGGTGGGGGGACACAAAATGTTCGAACATTACCCCCTCCCCTGCACCCCTCGAAGCAAAATTAGTCATTTAAAGACCTGTTTTGAAAAGTGCTCATTAAGACCTTTCATTTGACACCCATATTGCCTACATGCGATGAAAACTTTTTTTTCAGGGGCAACTCCCCTATATGGGGGGATCCCCTTAAAGACCTTATAAATTTCTTTTAAGGTTGAAATTTCAAAGAGGGCGTCACTTCGCACCTACCTACAAAATTCTATGTTTCTAGCTTATGCAGTTTACGAGAAAAAGTGGTGTGACACACGGACGGACGGACGGAGAGACAGGACGCGAATCTAGTAGGGTATTGTAAAATAATTTCACAATACCCTGACTAAAGATCTTCACTACAACGATATTCTGGAGTTCCTCGGAAAACGATCGGATTGCAAGGAGTGCGTTGCTGGAAAAGTGGGCGTTTTTCATACTTTCTCCAATGACAAAATATGGGGTGTCAGACGAAAGCTAGTGATGGGTAGAATTCAATAAAACTGCTTGTGGGCAGCTTCGCGGTACCTGCAAATGCAGTTTTTTTGCGTGGTTGGGATACTTTTGATTCCGAAATTGTGCAGCTGTAAAATCATCGGAAACGGGAGTCGGAAGTGCCTGAATATCAAAATCGCGCTGTACTCAGGAACATAAAACAATTAAAGATCTTCACTACAACGATATTCTGGAGTTCCTAGGAAAACGATCGGATTGCAAGGAGTGCGTTGCTGGAAAAGTGGCCGTTGTTCATACTTTCTCCAATTTCAGTATATGGGGTGTCAAACGAAAGCTAGTGATGAGTAGAATTCAATCAAAGTGCATTCAGGCAGCTTTGCGATATCTGGAATTGCAGTTTTTTTGCGTGGTTGGGATACTTTTGATTCCGAAATCATGCAGCTGTAAAATCATCGGAAACGGGAGTCGTAAGTGCCTGAATATAAAAATCGCGCTGTTATTGTACACAGGAACAGTAAAACAATTAAAGTTCTTCACTGAAACGATATTCTGGAGTTCCTCGGAAAACGATCGGATTGCAAGGAGTGCGTTGCTGGAAAAGTGGGCGTTTTTCATACTTTCTCCAATTTCAATATATGGGGTGTCAGACGAAAGCTAGTGATGGGTAGAATTCAATAAAACTGCATGCAGGCAGCTTCGCGGTACCTGCAATTGCAGTTTTTTTGCGTGGTTGGGATACTTTTGATTCCGAAATTGTGCAGCTGTAAAATCATCGGAAACGGGAGTAGGAAGTGCCTGAATATCAAAATCGCGCTGTTATTGTACTCAGGAACATAAAAAAATTAAAGATCTTCACTGAAACGATATTCTGGAGTTCCTCGGAAAACGATCGGATAGCAAGGAGTGCGTTGCTGGAAAAGTGGCCGTTTTTCGTTCTTTCTCCGATTTCAATAGATGGGGTGTCAAACGAAAGCTAGTGATGAGAAGAGTGCAATAAAAGTGCATTCAGACAGCTTCGCGGTTCCTGCAATTGCAGTTTTTTTGCGTGGTTGGGATACTTTTGATTCCGAGATCATGCAGTTGTAAAATCATCGGAAACGGGATTCAGAAGTGCCTGAATATCAAAATCGCGCTGTTATTATACTCAGGAACATAAAAAATTCAAGATCTTCACTACAACGATATTCTGGAGTTCCTCGGAAAACGATCGGATTGCAAGGAGTGCGTTGCTGGAAAAGATTCAGTTTTTTATACTTTCTCCAATTTCAATATATGGGGTGTCAAACGAAAGCTAGCGATGAAAAGAGTTCAATAAATGTGCATTCAGACAGCTTCGCGGTACCTGCAATTGCAGTTTTTTTGCGTGGTTTGGACACCTTTGATTCCGAAATCATGCAGCTGTAAAATCATTGGAAACGGGAGTCGGAAATTACAGATCTACACTACAACAATATTCTGGAGTTCCTCGGATAACGATCGGATTGCAAGGAGTGCGTTGCTGGAAAAGTGGCCGTTTTCCATACTTTCTTTAGTTTCAGTATACGGGGTGTCAAACGAAAGCTAGTGATGAGTAGAATTCAAGAAAAGTGCATTCAGGCAGCTTCGCGGTACCTGCAATTGCAGTTTTTTGCGTGGTTGGGATACTTTTGATTCCGAAATCATGCAGCTGTAAAATCATCGGAAACGGGAGTCGGAAGTGCCTGAATATCAAAATCGCGCTGTTATTGTATACAGGAACATAAAAAAATTAAAGATCTCCACAACAACGATATTCTGGAGTTCCTCGGAAAACGATCGGATTGCAAGGAGTGCGTTGCTGGAAACGTGGATGTTTTTCATACTTTCTCCAATTTCAATATATGGGGTGTCAAACGAAACTAATGATGGGTAGAATTCAATAAAACTGCTTTCAAGCAGCTTCGCGGTACCTGCAATTGCAGTTTTTTTGCGTGGTTGGGATACTTTTGATTCTGAAATCATGCAGCTGTAAAATCATCGGAAACGGGAGTCGATAGTGCCTGAATATCAAAATCGCGCTGTTATTGTACTCAGGAACATAAAACAAGTTGGGTAGACAGACCTATGCTCATATCAAAAGGGTTTTGTACTCAACTTACAAAATGCAGTAACCAGTAACGAATAAAATCAAGAAAAATGTCATGTTCGAGGATTATACTATTATTAGCAAAGTTGAAAGAATTTTGACTTCTGAGGTATTTGTTATATTTATACCCAAAAATATCTCCCTGGATAATTAATTCAGACTTTTTAAGATCACGGATGTCCAGTCGCGAGGGAGGAAACTTATTTTTCATGTTTTTCTCTTCCCCCCCCCCCCCCTGTGCCTCTACTGAAGCAAAAACTGTCAGTTTAAGAACTGTTTTGAAAATCTCTCATAGAGCACTTTCAGTTGATACTCATATCGGCTACCTTTCATGAAATTTTTTTACAGAAGCCACTCCTCTGTACTGTCATCATTGATTCATGGCCTGTTTCTTCGAATCTTAGAATGGTTACAAAGCCCTTTTGCTAGGAGCTCTTTCCTGCCTTTTCGACTTGTTTCAATTGTATGTACTCATCTTCATGATACCTATCATTCCTGAAATTATCATGTAAATCCTAGCAAAGCTGTAGTGTCTAAGTCGGTAAAAAGCGCATATGGCTCCATAGCCATATGTTTCCATAGTAATATAGGGCATATTGTTCAATAGTAATGCAGGAAAATTCAAATCGCTATAACTTCGTTAAATACCATTCGATCTTTATGAAACTTTCAGAAAAGATCAATCTTGTAAATAGTCATCTGTGTTTGCGCCAGGACTCTTTTGTCCTGGCCTCTTTCTTCTAGATACAGTGCATTTATAAATTCACCCACAAATTCAAAATTCTCACTTGAAACGTTTAAATTTATTTACAGGACTCGATTTTCCCAAAATATTCTTTTCCAATTTAGCTCTCTACTACACAATAACGTAATGATGTTATAATTGCAAAACTGTTTAACCTTGTTCAACATAAAAACCTGTAAAATATTTAACAATGATCTAATTAAATACTTTGTTAGCGACCTGTGTATCGCGACGATCTGAGGACGACTGACGATTCCCTTCCCACACCGAGCAAAAGGCGCCAGCAGTTCCCACGCACGAAAATGCTGACGCTTGAGCGTCCACAAGCATTCCATGCCCGGAAACCGCTGACGCCCGCGTCTGGTACGGGAAAGGAACTTTGGTTTCGCATTGCAATGCGTTCATGCGGCCACACCATGCATGCAAATGTGGTGTTTGTGTCTTCCGATCGTTTCGCTGACGCGTATAAGTCAACAAAATGATCCGAACATCACGCGAAACTGCTGACACCCGCGTCTGTGGCGATGCAAAATGTGGCCACATGAGACATGCATGCATCTATGATTTTAGCAACTAAGTCAAACAATATTAGTCACATAAGGTGACGAAATTAATTATCCACCTTTGCAAATACGATTTGTAAAATAAAATTTTCACTTAAGTCTAACGCCAATGATCGTGTGGACGGGCATTAGCATCCACCCCCCCGTTGAACGGTCTGTTCAACCTCTTCCAGTGTGTGGGGCAAGCTGTGACGTCTAGGCAGTGGCACTGGTCTCGGTCGTTGTGATCGTGGTTGGCAGCTTACATTTTTAGCTTATGAATTTTTAGATTATGAATCCCTGTACTATGTTCTTGTATTTCGCAGGAAATTATTAAAATTGAATGAAAAATAAAAAAGTCGAAAATTTAAAGCCTAATATTTTTAGCTGCCATTTTCTTTAAAAATTGAATTATTTTGCCCTGTCTAGAGTGAAACTTCTATTTGAACGAGATAGTACATTGATTGATGAGTTCCTAGCATACAAAGATTTAAAATAATCCAAAATAAAATGCATGCATTCAAAATGGCGGCCCCCAAAGGTCAGAAGGCAAGTGCAATTCGTTATTTTAGTGCCAACTGAAATAATGAATACTTTTCATGATAACGTTTTAAATGACTTTACTTGATAGAATTTATAAACCAGACCATTTTTAAGATATTGTAAAATCTTTTTAACAATCCCCTAAAAAAATTATAAAATCGCGACTTGTCTGTCTATCCGTCCGTTTGTTCGTGCGTCAAAACAAGTTTTCTCGCAAACCACATGAGCTAGAATGAGGAAATTTTCTACGTAGGTCAAAAGTGGTGCCTTTTAAAATTTGCAGTGCAAGAAAATATTTTAAGGTATTTTAAGGGGGGTCTCCCCATACAGGGGGGTGGCATACAATTTTTTTTATTTCTGTAGCAGCCAAGATTCTCAACAGATTCCGTTGAAACTTGAAATTATAAGTTATTAACGCAAGTTAATTTAATTTAATTATGCAAATCGAATGACAAATGAAAAAGTCGAAAATTTACAGCTTAATATTTTTAGCAGCCGATTTCAATAAAAATTGAAATGACGGCCCTCATAGTTCAGAAAAAAATTGAAAATGTATATATTAATGGCAACGCAAGTGCTGATTAAACTTTCATGGAAATCTTTTGAAATTAACTATTCGAGCTATTTAAGCCTTTGTGTGGTTACCACTGCGAACTGTGTAAACAGCAAATGCGAGAAGGGCGAAACCGGTATTTATATGTTTACAACAATTTATGATCCGCCGATTTTCAATATGTAATCCATACGTATGCAACTCAATTTAATTAGCAAAATATTTGCGCCCCGATAAAAGGTCTCTAAGAACGAACGTGGCCAGATTTTTTTTATGTTAATAAATACCCATGTGGTACTATGAAAATTGCAGAAAGAAGTTGAGTAGTAGGCAAGCCAAATTTTTTTTCGAAGCTTTATGCTACATACGAGAAATTTACCTTTCCGGCTGGTGCTGCCAACGGGGATTTTTCGTTGTTGTACTCATTAAGGCCTACATTCATAATTTTTTTCAGAATTTTCGGATGGAAGGTTTCCAATCGCGAGGGGGGGGGGGTACGCGAAAAGTTCGTACATTTCCCCTTCCCCTACCCCCCTCGGTACTCATAAGGCAAGTTTAAGACTTGTTTTGTAAAGATCTCATTAAGACCTTTCTAATGACACCCTACTCGACTACCAATGGTGAAAATTTTTTTTTGAGGGGTCACCTCCCTATATGGGGAGACCCGCCTTAAACCCCTTTGAAAAATTTTTCCCCCCTTGAACTTTCAAGAGGTCACCACTTCTGACCTTTCCACAAAGTTTCATGCCTGTAGCCTCTATAGTTTCGGAGAGAAAGTGCTGTGACATACAGACGGACGGACGGACGGACGGACGGACGGACGGACGGATGGACAGACGGACAGACGGACACAGGTCGTGATTGCAATAGGGTTTTGTATTTTAGTACAAAACCCTAAAAATGCATTCAGGCAGCTTCGCGATATCTGCAATTGCAGTTTTTTTTGCGTGATTGGGATACTTTTGATTCCGAAATCATGCAGCTGAAAAATAATCATCGGAAACGGGAGTTGGAAGTGCCTGAATATCAATATCGCGCTGTTATTGTACTCAGAAATATAAGAAAATTGAAGATCTTCACTACAACGATAGTCTGGAGTTCCTCGGGAAACCATCGGATTGCAAGGAGTGCGTTGCAGGAAAAGTGGCCGTTTTTTTTGTATTTTCTCCAATTTCACTATATGGGGTGTCAAACGAAAGCGAGTGATGAGTAGAACTCAATAAAAGTGCATTCAGGCAGTTTCGCGGTACCTGCAATTGCAGTTTTTTTGCGTGGTTGGAATCCTTTGGTATGGAAACCATGCAGCTGTAAAATCATCGGAAACGGGAGTCAGAAGTGCCTGAATATCAAAATCGGCTGTTATTGTACTTAGGAACATAAAAAAATTCAAGATCTTCACTACAACGATATTCTGGTGTTCCTCGGAAAACGATCGGATTGCAAGGAGTGCTTAGCTGAAAAAGTGGCTGTTCGCTTACGACAGCGAAACTATTAAAATCTAAGTGAATTACTTGCCTGATAAGTTAAATTGTAATGCATTTATACGCAACTAACCATTAGGTAAATTCATATTAAATTCATTAATGCATCAATATAAATAAATAAATGGGCATGACCCGCTTTAAACCTAGAAACTACATGAAACTCTATCATATGTACTTCTTCCCATATGAACTCATTTTCTTACCTGTGGAATAATCCTCACTCATATGGTTTCATATGTACAACATTTCAAATTTACAACAAGCGAAGACACTTGTGCATCATATTTCAAAACATAAACTAATTGCCTTGAATGCTTTCGCTCTTCTTGATGAACTTGACTTTGCTCCTATGTGGGGTCTAAGAACTTCACATATGATATCTTGTTTCCTTTTTTTTTGCGGGAAATTAACATAGAGTATGGATGAATGCATTCATGCCATGCAGAGCTAATGTTTTTTTTTTGTGATAGCATTCTATGGGAAACCCAACGTGTAGAATTGGATTGAGGAAGTCAATTTGTTTTGTATGGATTTTGAAGTAGAAAATTTAGAATAAGAAATTTTCTTGCTAAGTATTTTTTGCTGAAGCAAACAATATTTTGTTAGAGTTAAATATGTATTTGTGATAGAAAAATTGTATAAATAGAATAGGTCGATATAGGAAAATACACTTTTTGGTCAAACGTGAAACTGGCGACTTCGCCTTTGTTTTACTCATTCATTCCGGCGTTAACCGCCTAAGCTACATGCGTGCCTAGACGCTCTATAATCACTAGGTAAATATAAATGTTTTATGGAGTTAGAATATTTCTAGTACTGCACTAGAAATATATCCTGCCTTCCTGCACACTTTAGTAAAGTACTAAATTGTAAATTGGGCGGTAAGGAAAATATCTTATCGCGGTACAAAAACATTGGTGACCCTGACGAGATCCAGAACAAAGCCGATCGCTCAAATCAATCGTAGCATTCGAACAAGCCCTACAATGGGGAAGTTAACGGCGACACAATCCGAGCTGGGGAGCAAACTGGAACAGCTGCTGATAAATTTCAGGAAGAATTCAGTGTCCAGAAAAAGCAAGGAGTACCTAGACAAGAGACTGGGCTTGTCACAAGAGTACTTGTCCAAGTTTGATCAAGTTCACGAAAAATTGAAACCATTTGAAGTAGCCTCACCAGATCATCCGTACTTTGCCAACAATTACTACAACGAAATTTGCAAGGTGTACGAGAAGCTCATTCATGCACAAGATGACACGAGGAGAAACCTGGAGGAAACTTCTTCTAATGACAACCCTATGGCATCATCACCTGCAACCAAACCTGGGGATATATCTGTCACAAGAAAACTAGAACGCCATGCAGATTTCAAATTCAAAGGCGATGACGAAGAGGAAAAGGATGTCCTTCCAAGAATGATCCGGAAGCAAAAGGCCTTGATGAGGACCCTTACCTACTTCATTCAAGACATTGAACAAAAGGCTAGTAGTGAACATTCTACTGAGTACTACTCACTTAAGGTCAACTTTTCACAAAGATAAATGGATGAACTGGCAGAGAACGATCTGGCAATATGGGAACAAACCACTGAAAGAAGCCCTTTTGAGTACAGTCCTGAAATCTGCCAAGAACTTCATTGCTGGACTCAAGAAATAATAATCTCACTGCAAGAACGTATGAGAAGCACTGAAGGCAGAAGCGACAATCCACTGCTACAATCAAAGGATACCGGAGTTCAATTGCCAAAAAGAGTACTACCAACCTTTGACGGAGATTACTTGCAGTGGACTCAATTTCGTGATTTGTACCTCCAACTGATCCACAGCCGCGCAATCGGAAATGCGCAAAAAATGTATTATCTGCTTAGCAATTTATCAGGCAAAGCAAAACGATTAGTGCAGCATTTGCCAGTTTCCATCGAGAATTATTTAGATGCATGGAATATAGTTGAAGAGAGATATGACAACAAAAGGTTGCTAGTGACACATCTTCTCAACAAACTTCTTTCTCAACCATCGAGCCCTGTTGAATCTGCATCATCAGTTAGAAATCTACATGACGTAACCAATGAATGTCTACTGGGACTCAAGAATTTGGGCATTTTAATTGACGCCTGGGATCCGATACTACTGCATGTTCTGGAGAAAAGGTTGAATCACACAACACATACGTTGTATGAGCAATCGTTGGCAGAGCCCCGGCAGCTAAGCACTGTGAAGCATTTTGTATCATTTCTGGAGAATCGTTTTCAAAGCCTGAAAACCCTCGGCAAAGGGGCTCGCCATCTCTAAAGCAAAAACAAACTAAGCCTGCCTCGCTAGTGACGTCATCCAAAGGAAGCCGATGCATAGTCTGCCAAGGAACGCATCCAGTGTATTCTTGCAAAACTTTCCTAAACCAGACGTCTCCAGACTGTGAAGAAAAATAATCTGTGCTACAACTGTTTGAGGGCGGACCATAATAGTCAACAGTGTTCGCTCCGAGGCTGCAAGAAGTGTTCGCAACGGCATAATACATTATTGCACATCGACAATCAGGGCAGAAACATCGACAATGCCATCAAACTTAACGACCCTAGCAGCGAAGACCAACAACACACGGAAAAACAACATCTTGCTGAGCACTGTACTCATCAAGGTATTGACTGTGGATGGTCGAGAACTTGAATGTCGGGCTGTTCTTGACACCGGATCTCAATTAAATTTCATCACAAAAGATCTGGTTAGACGGCTTGGTTTGAAGGAAGTTCCCGAAGCATTGTGTGTTCAAGGGATTGGACAAGGAATTCAAAAGGCTCAATCTAGAGTAAACTTTTCGATACGGTCCAGGACAACAGGATTCTCAGCCAGAATTGAAGCCTTTTTTCTACCACAAATTACAACTTATCAACCGTCAGAATTCATTGACATCATATCATGGCCTATTCCCCAAAATGTTTCACTTGCGGATCCTGAATTCAATCACCCTAGTCAAATTGATATTCTCATTGGAGCAGAAAACTTTTTGCCGATACTTTCGGTTGGGCAAATAAGATTGGTGAAGAAATTACCAAGCCTACAGAATACCGTGTTCGGATGGATCGTCTTCGGTCAAGTGGCAAATTTGGACACCCACACATTTAGCTGCGGCATCTGCAGTCATGATTGCGGCGAGCTTCAAGAAAGGGTGCAAGAGTTCTGGAAACTGGACGAAGTGGAGCCGAGCTCAAACCTTACGCAGCAAGAAAAAGGTTGTGAAGAACACTTCACTGCTAATACCAGGTGAGGACAAGATGGACGATTTGTTGTAAAATTACCATTCACGAAAGACCCTAAGTTGTTGGGTGACTCCAAAGAGACAGCATATAAACGTTTTCTGGATTTGGAACGAAAATTGAACAAGAACGAATCGCTGAAACAACAGTACACCGACTTCATGAAGGAATACCGTCAATTGGGACACATGGAAGAGGTCGATATTCAGCAGGTACCTACACCCCATTACTTCTTGCCGCATCACTGTGTCATAAGACCAGAAAGTACCACAACTAAACTGCGAGTAGTATTTGATGCTTCAGCAAAAACGTCTACAAATATCTCCTTGAATGAAGTTCTGCACACTGGACCGTTTCTCCAAGACGATGTTTTTACCATTCTGTTACGCTTCCGGCTTCCGATGTTTGTATTTACGGCAGACATCGAGAAAATGTACCTCCAAATAAGAGTGAAGGAAGAAGATAGGAAATTTCAATTAATATTTTGGAGAGACCATTCAAATGAACCAGTTAAGTGTTACCAACTAACTACGGTGACATACGGTATTACAACGGCTCCATATTTAGCCATAAGATGCCTCAGAACAATAGCAGCACAAGCTGAAACGTCAGCTCCATTGGGTTCGCAAACGATAAGGAACAACATTTACATTGATGTCGTCATGGCAGGAGCTAACAGTCTAACGGAAGCCCTTGCAGTACAAAGGCAACTAAAGGAATTGCTTCAACCAAGAGGGTTCAAATTGCAAACCATGCTCGGCTACTTCAAGGCATTTTCGAAGAGGACCAAGCAGTTCAATTCAACATAAACGGCAAAGACAGCTACCATGTGAAGACGTTGGGCATAATCTGGCTTCCCGAAGATGACAACTTCTGCTTAAAAACAATTCAGGCCAGCGACGGTAAAGTGACCAAAAGAACAGTGTCCTCTGACATTGCGCATCTCTTTGACCAATTAGGAGTAATGAGCCCAGTGGTGACCAAGGCCAAAATATTTCTACAAGCATTATGGAATCTAAAGATAGATTGGGACGCAGCTGTACCAATGGCAATGCACTCTTTTTGGGTCAAATTTCGTAAAGAACTACAATGCCTTGAAGATATCAAGTTTCCAAGGCATGTATTTTCGGTCGAAAACCCGCGAAGCATTGAATGACATGCTTTCAGTGACGCATCAGAGAAGGCATATGGCGCAGCTATATACGTGCGATCACAGCAAATTGACGGTATCGTGGTCGTGAGACTGCTATGTGCCGAGTCAAAGGTAGCCCCAATCAAGGTTACGACGATTCCGCGTTTGGAGCTTCAAGCTGCAACACTAACTACCTAGCTCGCTGCTCGCGTCAAAAGGGAACTACAATGGAATGATGTTCCATGCACATTTTGGACGGACTCAGAGGTAGTTCTTGCCTGGCTGAGGAACCCATCATCATCATACGTCACCTCCGTTGCAAACCGAGTAGCAGCTATACAGGAGCTTACCACGGCCGAACAATGGCGACGCGTACCATCCCAGAAAAATCCTGCTGATTCGGTTTCCCGCGGAGTCTCACCCAACAAATTAAAGAATGATATTTTTTGGTTTTATGGGCTGAGGTTTCTACATGGTGACGAAAGCGTGTGGCAAAGGAATCAAAAATTTGAAACAAATCTAGAAACGAAGCCAGCAAAGGTAGCACTGTCAGTTGCAAACGAAGGAGATATACTGTCCACAATCGACCACCGGAATTCCTTTCAACATTTGCAACGGATTTTCGCTTATGTTCTTCTGTTTGTAAATAATATCAGAAACAAAGGGTTCAAACGTTCATCACACCTTACTGTTGAAAAATTGGATGCAGCCAAGGCACAACTTATAAAGGAAGCTCAACGCCGAAACTTTTCACAAGAGTTAGCCTCCCTTAAAAAAACGGCCATGGTAGACAAGCAAAGCAACTTAAGCTCACTCGCCCCATTCTTGGACAAGAATGGCGTTATCAGGGTCGGAGGACAATTACAAGAAGCTGACATCGTATATGATGCAAAACATCCAATTTTGTTGCCATACAATGACATACTTACTCGGCTGGTAATGACAGACATTCACATTAAAAATTTTCACGTTGGACCGCAAGGATTACTCGCTACTACGCACCAAAAATTTTGGCCTATCAAAGGGAAGACAATTGCACGGTCAATTGTATTGAATTGCGTTCACTGTAGCAAAGCAAAGCCAAAACTTTTATTCCAGATGATGGGTAATTTGCCTGAGAGAAGAATCAAACCTGATAAGCCATTCCAAACAACAGGAGTTGATTTTTGCGGTCCATTTTGGATTCATTACAAAGCTAGAGGAAAGAAGCCTCAGAAGTGTTACGTAGCGTTATTCGTTTGTTTTGCAACCAACGCAGTGCATTTAGAAGTGGCAAGTGACTTGACGACTAACGCATTCATCGGCGCGCTGAAACGCTTTGTGGGCAGACGTGGAAATTGCCAACATTTGTATTGCGACAACGCAACGAACTTTGTAGGAGCTCGAAACCAACTGGAAGAACTTCGACCAGCGATATATTCTAAAGAAGCAGAAGAACAAATCAACAAATTCTGCACACTTAGAGGAACCGAATTCCATTTCATCCCACCAAAAGCTCCACATTTCGGTGGACTGTGGGAGGTAGCCATCAAGTCTGCTAAAAACTTGCTTTCTTGCAGCCTAAACAACAATTCGCTGACATATGAGGAGTTGGAGACGGTTATAGTGCAAGTAGAAGCGATACTCAATTCACGACCTATCACGCCAATGTCTTCGGATCCAAATGACCTGACTGCGCTGACCCCAGGACATTTTTTAATAGGCGAACCGTTAACCAGCACTGCCGAATCTACTGAAAACCCTCAGCGAGTAGATCTACATCAACACTGGAAGCGCACTCGTCACCTCAAGAATCAATTCTGGCAGCGATCGTTCAAAGAATATTTAACCGAGCTGCAGTACGGAACAAAATGGAAGCAACAATGCCAGAACGGCCAGCCAGGCATGATGGTTATAATAAAGGACAGCAATCTTCCGGCCATGCAATGCCCTCTTGGTCGCATACTGGAGACTATAAAGGGAAATGATGGTTTAGTGCGAGTTGCAATTGTAAAAACGGCTACAGGAGTTCTAAAGCGGGCAATCCACAATCTTGCTCCACTACCAGTAAAGGTCGACGCAGAAGCGAAGGATGAAGCCAACGAAGAAAACTTCACCAGTACAACATCCTCACACTCTATGACGCAAACGAATGCAGACGAAACAAACAGGCCACCGCCAACCGAAGGTCCACCTGCTTCCAAAAAAAACGCGCCGAAGTCAGCTCCCAATCAGCCTATTATTATTCACTTGCCTTGTCTTGCCGGGGCTAGGAAACAATCAGGCAACAATAAAACCATTCAAATCATCACCTGGTTTGTATTTTGAACGAATGGATTTCACTCACTTGTCATCCGACGAGTGGGATTTAGTTATTTACTACAACATGACAAACTACTGGAAGGAGCTGGCCACTATAAGTAAAGGAACTGAAAACCTAGATCATCTCTGTAGTAGAATTGTAAAAAAGTATTGCTGTGCACCAACGCTAGCTCAATTTACAAACACGGTTACGGAATTAACAGAGAACAACGAATTACTGCGTCAACAAGGCCATGGTCGAGGGAAACGATCCCCTCTCAATATATTCGGTAACATCGCTCATTCGCTATTCGGCATTTTGGATGATGAGTATGCGGAAAAAATGTCAGAGACAATAAACAACCTTCAAAAAAATGACAGATACTTGCTAGAACTACTGAAGAATCAAACATCCATAATCGATTGCACCACAAACATCATGAAAGAGTCGCATAAAGCAGTTGAAAAACGGGTGAATGAACTAGAAGAATATCTCAACCAGACGCTCAACACCATTAAAGGAATTAACCACGAGTTTCATCAAGAAAAAATAATGGAATACTTCAACACTCTAGCAATTCGGTTAATACTGAAGATATCACATTATCAAAGGGCACAATCGACACTTCTAGAAGTGATAACAAGGGCTCATCACGGCAAAGTCAATCCGCAAGTAATAGCTCCTAGACAGCTACAAGACCAGCTAATTATGATTAAAGAGCACCTCTCACCCACATTTCGAGTACCTGGAGATCATGGACACTTAGCAAAATTATATGGAATGATGTCTATAGAAGGCAGAATGTTAAGCGAGCAAATGATTTTCCGAATAACGCTTCCACTTCTATCACAGGAAATATTCGAAACCTTACGAATCGTTCCAGTACCTATATTAGTTAATGAGACATTTTTCACCGTTATTCCATCAACACAAATTCTGCTCGTATGTCTACATCGAGATCAATTTTACCGAATGTCCAAACTGGAAATCTCAAGATGTCTCCTTTTTGACTACTCCGGGTTCATCTGCAAACTACGTCATCCGATGCATCGATGGGGACCTAATATCAACCACTGCGAAATGGCAATCTTAACTGATGCGGGCAATATTTCCAGCTGTGCAGTCATCAAAACTAAGGAAACAGTAAGGTGGACCCAGCTCTTGAATCCAAATCACTGGATTTACGTGACAAATCAACCGGTGAGCATCAACATCATTTGTGGAACGGCAATCTCAACTTGCGTGCTATCCGGATCGGGGATCATCAACGTAACTCGCAGATGCAGCATCAAAGACGAGATCGCTACATTACAGACGAGCAAGGTACATCCCACGATGATAAGAACATCCATCATTCCTTCGCGAAACATTTTCGACCTCGTGGAGCTCACCAACAATTTCAATAACACCCGTATGTCGGCCACGTACGAGGACAATTTAGAAAACGATATTAAAACACTACAACAGAGTATGAACAAGCTGCGAGCCGCCAAAACGGAATTCCCAACAAGCAAGTCAAGCCACGTGCATCATTTCACCATTGGATACTTGGGCTTATCAATTTTGTTGGTCTGTTTATTGTACCTGGTGTGGAAATTTTGCAGGAGGCGGCCTACACGCAACCGTCACCCAACACTCGCACCACGCAAGGCGACAGCTGAGGAATTCCAAGTGAATCCAGAAATCCATCTTTAAACAGTTCGTTTAAAGGGGGGGAGGATGTTCGCTTACGACAGCGAAAGTATTAAAATCTAAGTAAATTACTTGCCTGATAAGTTAAATTGTAATGCATTTATACGCAATTAACCATTAGCTAAATTTATATTAAATTCATTAATGCATCAATATAAATAAATAAATATGCATGACCCGCTTTAAACCTAGAAACTACATGAAACTCTATCATATGTACTTCTTCCCATATGAACCCATTTTCTTACGTGTGGAATTGTTACAAAACCAGTATACCCTCTGTGTACTGGTATGAACTGGGAGCACATTTGATGTATATCCAATATACATCATCAAGGCTCCCGGGGAAAGACCTCCTATAACACCACTTACCTGCTACTCTGTCCGTTTAAACTAGAACAACAAAAGACGGGAGTTAATTTTTTGATGAATTACTTCAGTTTTATTGTTCATTCTTTTTAAATCACTAACATTACAATCAATTTTTTATTTACTTTTAACAACTACCCATACTGTGTCTTCACGGATGGAGGATGCCTGGAAGTTAGTAAAGTCAGTTGATGGTGGCTACGCAGCGTAATACGCAAACAAGCCGAAGGAGGTTCGCGGCTCAAGCCTACACCTCACCATCTTACTAATTATCGAAGATACTCCGCATTTGCACCGGAACTATATGCACTGCCTGGCTCGATCACTGGCTTCGCTGTTGACTTCGCGGCGAAATACACTTCGCGTACAATTCCGTAGCCGCTGTTATCACTACTTGCCGTTTCTCGCTCGATCAATTGCCTTTTAAACGATTCATGCGGCCTCAATTCGCCCTAAATTCGCTGAGTAGTTGAAACGTGCGTTCTCGTTCTACGAAAAATTCTTCCTCCGCGCTCCGTCTCACTTGCTCGCATGGTGAAACTTTGCGGCGAATTGGAGAAATGGTTTGAAGGCAGGGAGAAATCAGGCGAGGAAAAGCTTTTGTTTAGCACAGTGTCACTCCGCTGGAAGAACACCCCGAAGCTTCTCATGTATATGGTCGTTGTCGTCGCTAATGTTATGGCTTATGTAGAGCGAATTGCCTCTCATGTACATGGTCGTTGTCGTCGCTAATGATGTGGCTTATGTAGAGCGAATTATGAAGTCTTTACGCTTGCCGTTGGTCGACAAGTACATGCTTTGATGACAATGGGCGTGTGTGCTTGACCGTATAACACTTGGCATAGCTTGTCGATATTTCTATAAGCACACCCTGAAGCTTCTTATGTACATAGTCGTCGTCGCTAATGTTATGAATTGTGAAGACTTTTCGCTTGCCGTTGGTCGACAAGTACATGTTTTAATGACAATGGGCGTATGCGCTTGGCCGTATACACTTGGCGGAGCTTAGACGATTGACGACGTTGTGTATAGCATAACATTTCCTCCGGTGGATTTGACTGATTTAAGCACTTGGAGAGTGAAGTAAATCGTTGTTCCGTTCCACTGCCTATTGTTGATTGTTGTTTTGCTGTTGGTTCTTGATTAACATACTTAATTCTACCGTTTGACTTCGTGTATCTTGAACTTCTAATTTACGCTACTTAACATGTTATGGCATAATACAACGTTACAATTGAAAATTACTTCATTTTTGATTTTATATCGTTACGGATTCATGATTTGCTTGCCTGAGTCGCTAATCTGTACGGTTACGTTTTTACTTGATACTAACATAATAAGTTAATTATAAATTGATGTTTTGTCTGATACTTAGTATTTCTTTTGATACAGTGAGTTAAGATTTTTTTTTGATTGTTTATCAGTATAATTATTCACAAAGGTTTTCGTTTGATACAACTTTGAGCCAAGCAGGTTCGTGTTTGGTTTGATTCTATATAAACATAAATTAACAACTCAATATTTCATTTGATTGTATACAATAATGGAATAATGTTACGTTTGATTCTAATGTTGAAGAATATACTGAACATTTCTTCCGGTCCTAAATCGTTTATCCTTGGGAATAAAACTATTATCTATATAAAATTATTTTTCATTTGAGGGATGCCGGAATTCAATATTTCTTTTAATTGGCTTTACTTTAAGAGACAGTAAATTTCCCTTTAACTTCCGTATTTACTGCTGATTTTTCTTTAAATCAGAATTGTAAATTATTGGCTTACCTTTTTGTGCATTACTAGGCTGTAGTACAGATGTTAGCAAATTAGCGTTAGTGAGGATGTACTGTGAACGGTGCAAGTACAATGGCACTTATTATTTTCTATTTTTCCTTTGTTTTGGTTTTGTATTTAAATTCATTGCTACTTTCAATTTCTATTCGATTAACATTCTTATATTCCTACTATTATCATTATTCTTACTGTTTCTTTCCTTTTTTAGGGTTTTGTAAAATAATTTTACAAAACCCTTCTAAAATCGCGTCCTGTCTGTCCGTCTGTCCGTCTGTCTGTCCGTCTGTCCGTCCGTCCGTCCGTCCGTCCGTCCGTCCGTCCGTGTGTCACAGCAGTTTTTCTCGGAAACTACTTAAGCTAGAAGCATCAAATTTTGTATGTAGGTGTAAAGTGGTGATCTCTTCAAAGTTCAACTACTAAAAAATTTTATAAGGTTTTGAAGGGGGGTCTCCCCATGTAGGGGAGTGACCCTCCGAAAAAAAAATTTCATTGAAGGTAGCCGATATGGGTATCAAATGAAAGGCTTAGATGAGAACTTTCCAAAACAGGTCTTAGTTTGGCAAAGTTTGCTTCGAGGGGCGCACAGCGAGGGGAAATACACGAAAAATTTGTGTCCCCCCCCCCGCGATTGGACACCTGTGATCTGAAAAATCTGAAAAAAATCAAGAATATAGGCCTTGATGAGTACAACAACAACAAATACGTGAGAAGTCGCAATTCACTCAACTTTGTTAGTAATAGTATGATTTATCGATTTTATGTTTTCTTGAATAAAATCTTAACGGTACCCTTAAATTCAATGAAATTCGGTACACGAACGTCTATTTATAAGATTGATTGACCCTGCAAGTTTCATAAAGATTGCATCATATTTAGCGAAGTTATAGCGGTTTGAATTTTCCTGTATTACTATGGAAAAATATGCGCTGCATGTATTACTATTGCAACATATGGCTATGGAACAACATGCGCTTTTTACCGACTCAGACACTACAGTTTTGCTAGGATTTGCATGAAAATTTCAGGAATGATCGGTGTCATGAATAACTTTGAGAATCAGTTCAGCTAGTGGTATCAGTAATCGTAAAACAAAATAGTGGCTGTTTTAAATGCGAAGATTGAGTAATTTTGAGTTATTTTTTCCCAACTTCAACGTTTAAGGTGCATGCTTTGAACACTTGATTCAATTTAATGAATGACTGAAGCTGAGTACCTACAATTAATACTCATAAGTGTAACAAGTCAAGGAGGCGGGAGGGAGCTTCTAACAATCGATGATAACAGTACAGGAGAGTGGCCCCTGAAAAAAAATTCATCAAACGTAGCCGATATGAGTATGAAATGAAAGTTTTCATGGGAGCTTTTCAAAACAGTTCTTAAACTGTCAGTTTTTGCTTCAGTGGGGCACAGGGGGGAAATACATGAAAAATGTGTTTCCTCCCTCGCGAATGGACATCTGAAATAATTATCAAGGGAGATATTTATGAGTATAACAATAACAAAAACCTCAGAAGTCGAAATTCGTTCAACTTTGTTAATAATAGTATGATCTTTGAATTTCATAGTTTCTCCAATAAAATCGTCATTGACATGCTTCTTGACTTTATTCAATCAGGTGACTGCATCTTGAAAATTGAATACAAAACCCTTCTGACATGAGCGTAGGTCTGTTTACCCAACTTGTTACTTTGAATATTTCAGATTCTACTTATTAACTTTAATAATAATTGTTTACATAATTGCTTCTTATTGCTTTTAACATTACTATAGTTTTTAATTAATTTTATTTAATACGATAACTAAGCTTTCTTAAAGTTCTACATATTAATTATTGTGCCAATAGTTTAGTGGGAATTTTTTTTTGTTAGTATGTAGGCGGAACGTTATGAATTAATTTTTAATGGGATGGAATGTGTGGATATTTAGTAGGGATAGAACGTCAAGTTTGACGGCATTCTATTCGCTCATACTCGTATGGTTGATAAGATTATTCACTCCAATCGCTTAATTAGCTTCGGACTTATTTCAGCCGAGCGAAAAACGTTCATTGTGGTGGCGGCGAATGCTACCTTATCAAAGCTTCCGCATGGGTTTCCATCGGGATTGGCAATTTTGTCAGGTACGCTCGCTTACTTGCTTCATATGGTGTGATAATGATTAAGCTTTGGGCTGAACAGTTCGCATGATCATTGAAGTTCGTTATCAAGGAATAACGTAGTGCGGTTATCACCACATATGTGCGAATTGGATCTTGCGAGTCGCCGCAAGAGACCATAGTGAGTGTGATAAATAAACTTTCCCCATAATATGCATGGTTAATGTTGTTAATGGGAATGGGAGTCATGGATTGAAGGTTTATGTGATTGTTTTTGCTCGCCACTAACGAGCTTTGAAGATATGATTAGCACTGCTTCTGCAATGATGCATGAGATAATTGAATGAAGCCATGTATTGTAGCTTTTACATGCGCTGATTGCTAGGAAGTATGTGAGGTATATGATATGTATGTACTAATTCGTGGTTGGAATGGACAGCTGAGGAATTCCAAGTGAATCCAGAAATCCATCTTTAAACAGTTCGTTTAAAGGGGGGGAGGATGTTCGCTTACGACAGCGAAAGTATTAAAATCTAAGTAAATTACTTGCCTGATAAGTTAAATTGTAATGCATTTATACGCAATTAACCATTAGCTAAATTTATATTAAATTCATTAATGCATCAATATAAATAAATAAATATGCATGACCCGCTTTAAACCTAGAAACTACATGAAACTCTATCATATGTACTTCTTCCCATATGAACCCATTTTCTTACGTGTGGAATTGTTACAAAACCAGTATACCCTCTGTGTACTGGTATGAACTGGGAGCACATTTGATGTATATCCAATATACATCATCAAGGCTCCCGGGGAAAGACCTCCTATAACACCACTTACCTGCTACTCTGTCCGTTTAAACTAGAACAACAAAAGACGGGAGTTAATTTTTTGATGAATTACTTCAGTTTTATTGTTCATTCTTTTTAAATCACTAACATTACAATCAATTTTTTATTTACTTTTAACAACTACCCATACTGTGTCTTCACGGATGGAGGATGCCTGGAAGTTAGTAAAGTCAGTTGATGGTGGCTACGCAGCGTAATACGCAAACAAGCCGAAGGAGGTTCGCGGCTCAAGCCTACACCTCACCATCTTACTAATTATCGAAGATACTCCGCATTTGCACCGGAACTATATGCACTGCCTGGCTCGATCACTGGCTTCGCTGTTGACTTCGCGGCGAAATACACTTCGCGTACAATTCCGTAGCCGCTGTTATCACTACTTGCCGTTTCTCGCTCGATCAATTGCCTTTTAAACGATTCATGCGGCCTCAATTCGCCCTAAATTCGCTGAGTAGTTGAAACGTGCGTTCTCGTTCTACGAAAAATTCTTCCTCCGCGCTCCGTCTCACTTGCTCGCATGGTGAAACTTTGCGGCGAATTGGAGAAATGGTTTGAAGGCAGGGAGAAATCAGGCGAGGAAAAGCTTTTGTTTAGCACAGTGTCACTCCGCTGGAAGAACACCCCGAAGCTTCTCATGTATATGGTCGTTGTCGTCGCTAATGTTATGGCTTATGTAGAGCGAATTGCCTCTCATGTACATGGTCGTTGTCGTCGCTAATGATGTGGCTTATGTAGAGCGAATTATGAAGTCTTTACGCTTGCCGTTGGTCGACAAGTACATGCTTTGATGACAATGGGCGTGTGTGCTTGACCGTATAACACTTGGCATAGCTTGTCGATATTTCTATAAGCACACCCTGAAGCTTCTTATGTACATAGTCGTCGTCGCTAATGTTATGAATTGTGAAGACTTTTCGCTTGCCGTTGGTCGACAAGTACATGTTTTAATGACAATGGGCGTATGCGCTTGGCCGTATACACTTGGCGGAGCTTAGACGATTGACGACGTTGTGTATAGCATAACATTTCCTCCGGTGGATTTGACTGATTTAAGCACTTGGAGAGTGAAGTAAATCGTTGTTCCGTTCCACTGCCTATTGTTGATTGTTGTTTTGCTGTTGGTTCTTGATTAACATACTTAATTCTACCGTTTGACTTCGTGTATCTTGAACTTCTAATTTACGCTACTTAACATGTTATGGCATAATACAACGTTACAATTGAAAATTACTTCATTTTTGATTTTATATCGTTACGGATTCATGATTTGCTTGCCTGAGTCGCTAATCTGTACGGTTACGTTTTTACTTGATACTAACATAATAAGTTAATTATAAATTGATGTTTTGTCTGATACTTAGTATTTCTTTTGATACAGTGAGTTAAGATTTTTTTTTGATTGTTTATCAGTATAATTATTCACAAAGGTTTTCGTTTGATACAACTTTGAGCCAAGCAGGTTCGTGTTTGGTTTGATTCTATATAAACATAAATTAACAACTCAATATTTCATTTGATTGTATACAATAATGGAATAATGTTACGTTTGATTCTAATGTTGAAGAATATACTGAACATTTCTTCCGGTCCTAAATCGTTTATCCTTGGGAATAAAACTATTATCTATATAAAATTATTTTTCATTTGAGGGATGCCGGAATTCAATATTTCTTTTAATTGGCTTTACTTTAAGAGACAGTAAATTTCCCTTTAACTTCCGTATTTACTGCTGATTTTTCTTTAAATCAGAATTGTAAATTATTGGCTTACCTTTTTGTGCATTACTAGGCTGTAGTACAGATGTTAGCAAATTAGCGTTAGTGAGGATGTACTGTGAACGGTGCAAGTACAATGGCACTTATTATTTTCTATTTTTCCTTTGTTTTGGTTTTGTATTTAAATTCATTGCTACTTTCAATTTCTATTCGATTAACATTCTTATATTCCTACTATTATCATTATTCTTACTGTTTCTTTCCTTTTTTAGGGTTTTGTAAAATAATTTTACAAAACCCTTCTAAAATCGCGTCCTGTCTGTCCGTCTGTCCGTCTGTCTGTCCGTCTGTCCGTCCGTCCGTCCGTCCGTCCGTCCGTCCGTCCGTGTGTCACAGCAGTTTTTCTCGGAAACTACTTAAGCTAGAAGCATCAAATTTTGTATGTAGGTGTAAAGTGGTGATCTCTTCAAAGTTCAACTACTAAAAAATTTTATAAGGTTTTGAAGGGGGGTCTCCCCATGTAGGGGAGTGACCCTCCGAAAAAAAAATTTCATTGAAGGTAGCCGATATGGGTATCAAATGAAAGGCTTAGATGAGAACTTTCCAAAACAGGTCTTAGTTTGGCAAAGTTTGCTTCGAGGGGCGCACAGCGAGGGGAAATACACGAAAAATTTGTGTCCCCCCCCCCGCGATTGGACACCTGTGATCTGAAAAATCTGAAAAAAATCAAGAATATAGGCCTTGATGAGTACAACAACAACAAATACGTGAGAAGTCGCAATTCACTCAACTTTGTTAGTAATAGTATGATTTATCGATTTTATGTTTTCTTGAATAAAATCTTAACGGTACCCTTAAATTCAATGAAATTCGGTACACGAACGTCTATTTATAAGATTGATTGACCCTGCAAGTTTCATAAAGATTGCATCATATTTAGCGAAGTTATAGCGGTTTGAATTTTCCTGTATTACTATGGAAAAATATGCGCTGCATGTATTACTATTGCAACATATGGCTATGGAACAACATGCGCTTTTTACCGACTCAGACACTACAGTTTTGCTAGGATTTGCATGAAAATTTCAGGAATGATCGGTGTCATGAATAACTTTGAGAATCAGTTCAGCTAGTGGTATCAGTAATCGTAAAACAAAATAGTGGCTGTTTTAAATGCGAAGATTGAGTAATTTTGAGTTATTTTTTCCCAACTTCAACGTTTAAGGTGCATGCTTTGAACACTTGATTCAATTTAATGAATGACTGAAGCTGAGTACCTACAATTAATACTCATAAGTGTAACAAGTCAAGGAGGCGGGAGGGAGCTTCTAACAATCGATGATAACAGTACAGGAGAGTGGCCCCTGAAAAAAAATTCATCAAACGTAGCCGATATGAGTATGAAATGAAAGTTTTCATGGGAGCTTTTCAAAACAGTTCTTAAACTGTCAGTTTTTGCTTCAGTGGGGCACAGGGGGGAAATACATGAAAAATGTGTTTCCTCCCTCGCGAATGGACATCTGAAATAATTATCAAGGGAGATATTTATGAGTATAACAATAACAAAAACCTCAGAAGTCGAAATTCGTTCAACTTTGTTAATAATAGTATGATCTTTGAATTTCATAGTTTCTCCAATAAAATCGTCATTGACATGCTTCTTGACTTTATTCAATCAGGTGACTGCATCTTGAAAATTGAATACAAAACCCTTCTGACATGAGCGTAGGTCTGTTTACCCAACTTGTTACTTTGAATATTTCAGATTCTACTTATTAACTTTAATAATAATTGTTTACATAATTGCTTCTTATTGCTTTTAACATTACTATAGTTTTTAATTAATTTTATTTAATACGATAACTAAGCTTTCTTAAAGTTCTACATATTAATTATTGTGCCAATAGTTTAGTGGGAATTTTTTTTTGTTAGTATGTAGGCGGAACGTTATGAATTAATTTTTAATGGGATGGAATGTGTGGATATTTAGTAGGGATAGAACGTCAAGCTTGACGGCATTCTATTCGCTCATACTCGTATGGTTGATAAGATTATTCACTCCAATCGCTTAATTAGCTTCGGACTTATTTCAGCCGAGCGAAAAACGTTCATTGTGGTGGCGGCGAATGCTACCTTATCAAAGCTTCCGCATGGGTTTCCATCGGGATTGGCAATTTTGTCAGGTACGCTCGCTTACTTGCTTCATATGGTGTGATAATGATTAAGCTTTGGGCTGAACAGTTCGCATGATCATTGAAGTTCGTTATCAAGGAATAACGTAGTGCGGTTATCACCACATATGTGCGAATTGGATCTTGCGAGTCGCCGCAAGAGACCATAGTGAGTGTGATAAATAAACTTTCCCCATAATATGCATGGTTAATGTTGTTAATGGGAATGGGAGTCATGGATTGAAGGTTTATGTGATTGTTTTTGCTCGCCACTAACGAGCTTTGAAGATATGATTAGCACTGCTTCTGCAATGATGCATGAGATAATTGAATGAAGCCATGTATTGTAGCTTTTACATGCGCTGATTGCTAGGAAGTATGTGAGGTATATGATATGTATGTACTAATTCGTGGTTGGCTGGTAATTGCCTTGCAGAGCATTTGTTTTTAATTAAGTCGGCTTAATGCATTTCGTAGTGGGCAGGGCTTTTAATTCATCCATGCTATACGATTGTGTAGGAGGAAGAGCTTTTGAGGTATATGCATTTAATTGTCGTTTAATTGGCTTCAGTTGTAAATTACATACTTTTTTATTCATTTGTAGTTGTAAAAAGGGAGGGTTTTTAGAAATGTATTCAGCAGTATGTGTAAATAGTTGTGGATTATTTATAAGTTGGAATCTACTATTTATTATGAAGGTTTTTTGTTAAGTATAGAAATGTTTAATGAGTTAATATAAATAAAGTCGACCTTTTCCTCAAACTGAAATTAGAAGGAGCGATTCTGAGCTCTAGTGTATACTTTTATTGATTTCAGTGAATTGTTAAATAGATATACTGCATTGAAAATATCTTGCGAGAAATTATTGTAAAAGATGAACGAAGCGACACAATCACTATATGGGCTTGGGAACATATAGTTTCGGTCTTCATTCAAGACCCTATATGTGTTCCGTCTAATTTTTCCCTAGTGTGTGTCTACTTAGTTTGGCATAATGCTGTCCTGGACCTTACTGGAAGACAGTACAGTGCCGTGCGAGGTCACTTCATTAGCCGTTAATAAATTTTTGATCTCAATCTTAAGAAAACGATTGTTTAAAGCATCTTAAAGTATATATTATAGCATTCTAAGACGCTATTTGATATTGTCTTCATATATACAGTAAAAGGGTGGGAAATGGGTGGGTTTTGAATTGTCTTGCGCTTTCTACAGGGGTTTTATTTGTGATTTTTTTCTAATAGTTAGCAGTTAAATAATGTATTTATTGTGCAAGGAAACGTAGTGGCTTGTTTAAAGGGTACATGGTTGATAGCGTGTTGTAAACCCTTTTTGATCAACAGCTCAGACACTACGACTGGATGGTAAATTGATGTCTCTTTTGCATATGACTTAATACTATATGTAGCGTGTCTGCCGTAAGTTGAAGTCGGGCAGCTCAGAGGCTATTATTTGTTTCTTTAGGGACTTATAACTAAAAATAGCGTGTCCGTCGACGGCTTATGTCAACGGCTCAGAGGCTGTTGTTAAATCTACTGGTTTTCATTCCAGTGATTGTGCAATTAGACATAGAAAAAACGTGTCTGCTGATAGTGATAGTTTGGAGTTTTGCCGGGGTTTTACCGACTTGACTGCCACTTTTACCGTTTCCTTAACATGATAGAATTGCAGTGGATTTTGAAAGAGATAATTTGTTTTGGGGTAAAAACGTTTGCTTTGTTGCATTGCTCTTATAACTAAAATTCTGTTGTTTCAAATTTCCCATACTTAAATTGTTTCAGTGTAACTGGAAATTAAATTAGTTTCATGTTTATTTGCGTTGGGAAATCGCCATTCTCATATAAATTATTCTTTGTATTTATGTAGCGCAGTTAATTTATTTAGTTTGCTCTTCAATGTTATTGCATTTAAAAATATTGCCCAGATGTCTATCTATTCAATTTGCAATTAAATGTTTGTTTTTTTTGCTCTTTTAATTATGCTTCAGTTAATTCGAATGCTCATTCAATTCAAGAGATAAGACTTTAGTATGTATGTGGGTACGCGTATTGTCCAAGCAGTTGGAGTTGTATCATATTTCGATAACAATGAGCACGCGTTTGTTTGCTGGCTATTAAGTTTTCGGTTTGCTTATTTGTGTTTAATATTTACTTGTAATGTTTTGTGTTTTCGCATGTTAGTTGATTGAAACTTTATATCTTTATAAATTCTACGTTGGGTTTGAACGAGTTAAGAGTTAGTTTGGATGACCTTCAGATAAGAAATATGAGATTAAAGATATATGAATGAAGGAGTAAATGAATGTAGAATTAGATGTTCAATATGACTATTTGATTTTAGGACTGATCTTATTTGATGGTCAGTATGAGTAGGATTAATATTACATTTGGATATTGTTATCATATTTTGATTATTAGTATTATCAATATAATTATCTGAGTTTATTTTAAAGGAAGACTGATTCAGTTTGATAAATAGTATTATGTTTGGATATTCATACTTTCTTTTTGTTATTTAATTAATTGAAGTATTTATTTGATGATTTATTTAAGGAGATTGATCTAGTTTGTTGGAAAGTATGAGTAACCTTAATTTTGTATTTGAATATTGATATTATATATTTGCTATTTGAACAATCAATATTATATTTATTTTCTTTTTTGAGAAGTTTAATCTAGCTTTATGTACTTTATTAGTGGTAACAATATTGTATTTAGATACTGATATTATATTTTGTTTTTTAAATGATTGCAATTATTATTTGATTTTTTTTTCTTTAAACGAGCTGATCTAGTTTTATGGACAGTATGAGTAGCAATGGTGTCTTGCAGGAGTTGAATGGTTTGAGATATCGGCTGGGTGAATAGATTTTCAGCCCATTTAAATTTGCTACACAGCGCACTAACTGTGGTCTCTGCAAAACCAATATCCTACCGGCTGCGCCAATTTTGTTACAAAACCAGTATACCCTATGTATACTGGTATGAACTGGGAGCACATTTGATGTGTATCCAATATACATCATCAAGGCTCCCGGGAAAGACCTCCTATAACACCACTTACCTGCTACTCTGTCCGTTTAAACTAGAACAACAAAAGACGGGAGTTAAGTTTTTGATGAATTTCTTCAGTTTTATTGTTCATTCTTTTTAAATCACTAACATTACAATCAATTATTTATTTACTTTTAACAACTACCCATACTGTGTCTTCACGGACGGAGGATGCCTGGAAGTTAGTAAAGTCAGTTGATGGTGGCTACGCAGCGTAATACGCAAACAAGCCGAAGGAGGTTCGCGGCTCAAGCCTACACCTCACCATCTTACTAATTATCGAAGATACTCCGCATTTGCACCGGAACTATATGCACTGCCTGGCTCGATCACTGGCTTCGCTGTTGACTTCGCGGTGAAATACACTTCGCGTACAATTTCGTAACCGCTGTTATCACTACTTGCCGTTTCTCGCTCGATCAATTGCCTTTTAAACGATTCATGCGGCCTCAATTCGCTCTAAATTCGCTGAGTAGTTGAAACGTGCGTTCTTGTTCCACGAAAACTTCTTCCTCCGCGCTCCGTCTCACTTGCTTGCATGGTGAAACTTTGCGGCGAATTGGAGAAATGGTTTGAAGGCAGGGAGAAATCAGGCGAGGAAAAGCTTTTGTTTAGCACAGTGTCACTTCGCTGGAAGCACACCCTGAAGCTTCTCATGTACATGGTCGTTGTCGTCGCTAATGTTATGTCTTATGTAGAGCAAATTGCCTCTCATGTACATGGTCGTTGTCGTCGCTAATGATGTGGCTTATGTAGAGCGAATTATGAAGTCTTTACGCTTGCCGTTGGTCAACAAGTACATGCTTTGATGGCAATGGGCGTATGTGCTTGACTGTATAACACTTGGCGTAGCTTGTCGATATTTCTATAAGCACACCCTGAAGCTTCTTATGTACATAGTCGTCGTCGCTAATGTTATGAATTATGAAGACTTTTCGCTTGCCGTTGGTCGACAAGTACATGTTTTAATGACAATGGGCGTATGCGCTTGGCCGTATACACTTGGCGGAGCCTAGACGATTGACGACGTTGTATATAGCATAACAGAATAATCCTCACTCATATGGTTTCATATGTACAACATTACAAATTTACAACAAGCGAAGACACTTGTGCATCATATTTCAAAACATAAACTAATTGCCTTGAATGCTTTCGTTTTTCTCGATGAACTTGACATTGTTCATATGTGGGGTCTAAAAACTTCACATATGATATCTTGTTTCCTTTTTTTTTGCGGGAAATTAACATAGAGTATGTATAAATGCATTCACGTCATGCAGAGCTAATGTTTTTCTATTGGTTTTGTGATAGCATTCTATGGGAAACCCAACGTGTAGAATTGCATTGAGGAAGTAAATTTGTTTTGTATAGATTTTGAAGTAGAAAATTTAAAATAAGGAATGTTCTTGCTAAGTATTTTTTGCTGAAGCAAACAATATTTTGTTAGAGTTATATATGTATTTGTGATAAAAAAATTGTATGAATAGAATAGGTCGATATAGGAAAATACACTTTTGGGTCAAACGTTAAACTGGCGACTTCACCTCTGTTTTTCTCATTCATTCCGGCGTTAACCGCCTAATCTATATGCGTGCCTAGACGTTCACTAGGTAAATATACATATTTTATGAAGTTAGAATATTTCTAATACTGCACTAGAAATATATCCTGCCTTCTTGCACATTTTAGTAAAGTACAAAATTGTGAATTGGGCGGTAAGGAAAATATCTTATTGCGGTACAAAAACAGTGGCCGTTTTTCATACTTTCTCCAATTTCAAAACATGGGCTGTCAAACGAAAGCTAGTGATGAGTAGAATTCAATAAAAGTGCATTCAGGCCGCTTCGCGGTACCTTGAATTGCAGTTTTTTTGCGTGGTAGGGATACTTTTGATTCCGAAATAATGCAGCTGTAAAATCATCGGAAACGGGAGCCAGAAGTGCCTGAATATCAAAATCGCGCTGTTATTGTACTCAAGAACAAAAACAAAATGACAAGTTGGGTAGACAGACCTATGCTCATGTCAGAAGGGTTTTGTACTCAACTTAAAAAATGCCGTAACCAGCAACGAATAAAATTAAGAAACACGTCATGTTCGAGGATCATGCTATTATTAACTAAGTTGGAAGAATTTTTTAATTCTGAGGTATTTGTTAAAATTATACCCATAAATATCTCGCTTGATAATTTTTTCAGATTTTTTTAGATCACGGGTGTCCATTCGCGAGGGAGTAAACACAATTTTCATGTATTTCCCCCCCCTCTGTGCCCCCACTGAAGCAAAAACTGTCAGTTTAAGAACTGTTCTGAAAAGCTCTCATAGAGAACTTTCATTTGATACTCATATCGGCTACGTTTCATGAAATTTTTTTTCAGGGGCCACTCCTCTGTACTGTAAGCATCGATTCATGTCCTATTTTTTCGAATCCTAGAATGGTTACAAAACCCTTTTGCTAGGAGCTCTCTCCTGCCTCTTTGACTTGTTTCAATTGTATGTAGTCATCCTCATGATATCTATCATTCCTGAAACTTTCATGCAAATCCTAGCAAAGCTGTAGTGTCTAAGTCGGTAAAAAGCGCATATGGCTCCATAGCCAAATGTTTCCATAGTAATACAGGGCATTTTGTTCCATAGTAATACAGGAAAATTCAAATCACTATAACTTCGTTAAATACAAATCGATCTTTATGAAACTTTCAGGAAAGATCAATCTTATAAATAATCATCTGTTTGCTAAATTTTATTGAATTTAAGGGTACCATTTAGATTTTATTCAAGAAAACATAAAATCGATAAATCATACTATTACTAACAAAGTTGAGTGAATTTCGACTTCTCACGTATTTGTTG
This sequence comes from Odontomyia ornata, assembly GCA_963969285.1. NCBI lineage: Eukaryota > Metazoa > Arthropoda > Insecta > Diptera > Stratiomyidae > Odontomyia > Odontomyia ornata. The sequence goes on along the minus strand of OZ017743.1, from coordinate 64,835,688 downwards.
TTGTTGTACTCATTAAGGCCTACATCCATGATTTTTTCCATGTTTTTCGGATTGAAGGTGTCCAATCGCGAGGGGGGGGGGGTACGCGAAAAGTTCGTACATTTCCCCTTCCCCTGCCCCCCTCGGAACTCATAAGGCAATTTTAAGACCTGTTTTCAAAAGATCTCATTGAGACCTTTCCAATGACACACTACTCGACTACCATTGGTGAAAATTTTTTTTTGAGGGGTCAACTCCCTATATGGGGAGACCCCCCTTAAACCCCTTCGAACAATTTTTTCACCCTTGAACTTTAGGGAGGTCACCACTTCTGACCTTTCCACAAAGTTTCATGGCTGTAGCCTCTATAGTTTCGGAGAAAAAGTGCTGTGACATACAGACGGACGGACGGACGGACGGACGGACGGACGGACGGACAGACGGACAGACGGACACAGGTCGTGATTGCAATAGGGTTTTGTATTTTAGTACAAAACCCTAATAAATCTTCACTACAACGATATTCTGGAGTTCCTCGGAAAACCATCAGATAGCAAGGAGTGCGTTGCTGGAAAAGTGGCCGTTTTTCGTACTTTCTCGAATTTCAATATATGGGGTGTCAAAGGAGAGCTCGTGATGGGTAGAATTTAATAAAAGTGCATTCAAGCAGCTTCGCGATACCTGCGAGTGCAGTTTTTTTGCGTGGTTGGGTTACTTTTCATTCCGAAATCATGCAGCTGTAAAATCATCGGAAACGGGAGTCGGAAGTGCCTGAATATAAAAATCACGCTGCTATTGTACTCATGAACATCAAAGAATTCAAGATCTACACTACAACGATACTCTGGAGATCCTCGGGAAACGATCGGATAGCAAGGAGTGCGTTGCTGGAAAGGTGGCCGTTTTTCGTACTTTCTCCAAATTCAATATATGGGGTGTCAAACGAAAGCTAGTGATGAGTAGAATTCAATAAAAGTGCATTCAGGCAGCTTCAGGGTACCTGCAGTTGCAGTTTCTTCGCGTGGTTGGGTTACTTTTGATTCTGGAATCATGCAGCTGTAAAATCATCGGAAATGGGAGTCGGATGTGCCTTAATATCAAAATCACGCTGTTATTGTACTCATGAACATAAAATAATTCAAGATCTACACTACAACGATACTCTGGAGTTCCTCGGGAAACGATCGGATAGCAAGGAGTGCGTTGCTGGGAAGGTGGCCGTTTTTCATACTTTCTCCAATTTCAATATATGGGGTGTCAAACGAAAACTAGTGATGAGTAGAATTCAATAAAAGTGCATTCAGGCAGCTTCGCGGTACCTGCAATTGCAGTTTCTTCGCGTGGTTGGGTTACTCTTGATTCCGAAATCATGCAGCTGTAAAATCATCGAAAACGGGAGTCGGAAGTACCTGAATATCAAACTCGCGCTGTTATTGTACTCAGGAACATTAAAAACTTCAAGATCTTCACTACAACGATATCCTGGAGTTCCTCGGAAATCGATCGGATCGCAAGGAGTGCATTGCTGGAAAGCTGGCCGTTTTCCATACTTTCTCCAAGTTCGATTTATGGGGTGTCAAACGAAAGCTAGTGGTGAGTAGAATTCAATAAAAGTGCACTCAGGCAGCTTCGCGGTTCCTGCAATTGCAGCTTTTTTTGCGTGGTTGGGATACTTTTGATTTCGAGATCATGTAGTTGTAAAATCATCGGAAACTGGAGCCGGAAGTGCCTGAATATCAAAATTGCGCTGCTGTTGTACTCAGGAACATAAAAAAATTCAAGACCTTCACTATAACGATATTCTGGAGTTCCTCGGAAAAGGATCGGATTACAAGGAGTGCGTTGCTGGAAAACTGGCCGTTTTTCATACTTTCTCAAGTCCAATATATGGGGTATCAAACGAAAGCTTGTGATGAATAGAATTCAATAAAATTGCATTCAGGCAGCTTCGCGATACCTGCGATTGCAGTTTTTTTGCGTGGTTGGGATATTTTTGATTCCGAAATCATGCAGCTTTAAAATCATCGGAAACGGGAGTCGGAAGTGTCTGAATATCATAATTGCGCTGTTATTGTACTCGTGAACACAAAAAAATCCCCGTTGGCAGCACCAGCCGGAAAGGTAAATTTCTCGTATGTAGCATAAAGCTTCGAAAAAAAATTTGGCTTGCCTACTACTCAACTTCTTTCTGCAATTTTCGTAGTACCACATGGGTATTTATTAACATATAAAAATCCCCGTTGGCAGCACCAGCCGGAAAGGTAAATTTCTCGTATGTAGCATAAAGCTTCGAAAAAAAATTTGGCTTGCCTACTACTCAATTTCTTTCTGCAATTTTCGTAGTACCACATGGGTATTTATTAACATAAAAAAAATCTGGCCACGTTCGTTCTTAGAGACCTTTTATCGGGGCGCAAATATTTTGCTAATTAAATTGAGTTGCATACGTATGGATTACATATTCAAAATCGGCGGATCATAAATTGTTGTAAACATATAAATACCGGTTTCGCCCTTCTCGCATTTGCCGTTTACACAGTTCACAGTGGTAACCACACAAAAGCTTAAATAGCTCGAGTAGTTAATTTCAAAAGATTTCCATGAAAGTTTATTCAGCACTTGCGTTGCCATTAATATATACATTTTCAATTTTTTTCTGACTTATGAGGGCCGTGATTTCAATTTTTATTGAAATCGGCTGCTAAAAATATTAAGCTGTAAATTTTCGACTCTTTCATTTGTCATTCGATTTGCATAATTAAATTAAATTAACTTGCGTTAATAACTTATAATTTCAAGTTTCAACGGAATCTGTTGAGAATCTTGGCTGCTACAGAAATAAAAAAAATTGTATGCCACCCCCGTGTATGGGGAGACCCCCCTTAAAATACCTTAAAATATTTTCTTGCACTGCAAATTTCAAGAGGCACCACTTTTGACCTACGTAGAAAATTTCCTCATTCTAGCTCATGTGGTTTGCGAGAAAACTTGTTTTGACGCACGAACAAACGGACGGACAGACAGACAAGTCGCGATTTTATAATTTTTTTAGGGGATTGTTAAAAAGATTTTAGAATATCTTAAAAATGGTCTGGTTTATAAATTCTATCAAGTAAAGTCATTTAAAACGTTATCATGAAAAATATTCATTATTTCAGTTGGCACTAAAATAGCGAATTGCGCTTGCCTTCTGACCTTTGGGGGCCGCCATTTTGAATGCATGCATTTTATTTTGGATTATTTTAAATCTTTGTATGCTAGGACCTCATCAATCAATGTACTATCTCGTTCAAATAGAAGTTTCACTCTAGACAGGGCAAAATAATTCAATTTTTAAAGAAAATGGCAGCTAAAAATATTAGGCTTTAAATTTTCGACTTTTTTATTTTTCATTCAATTTTAATAATTTTCTGCATAATACAAGAACATAGTACAGAGATCCATAATCTCAAGTTTCATCAAAATCCGCTGGAAAATGTGACCGCTAGAGGGCCACAAAAACCTGAAAAAAACGCATATTTAAACGGCCGCCATTTTGAAATTTGCTCATGCATGATCACAAAAATATCAAGGACTGTAGGCCTAAATAATGTCTATTTTGGGACCGAATTTCGTATATGTCGGATTAAAATTGCGACTTTAAAAAGCCTTTGAAATTTTGCCTTTAACTGGCCGCCATTTCGTTTTTTGCAACCTGACCTCCAATTTTTTCACGTAATTCTTTAGATACTTATAATTTCTATCAAGTTATCAAATTTCATGAAAATCTGTTGAAAGCTTTGACCACTATTACAACAACAAAATTTTGCACGTTTTTCGACCTTTGAGCGGCCGCCATTTTGTTTCCGCCGTACCGACTTTGGATTTTTTATTGTGAGATTCATCACATACAGCAATGAACCTTTGTACCAAATTTCATCCAAATCGGAGCTATACTTTGGTCAGAACAGAAATCACGATTTTTCGTCTAAAATGGCCGCCATTTTGTTTTTGCCCGGCCGATATAGGTGGTTCACGAACTTAACCGAGATAATTACCCAATACACCTTTCCTGAAAATTTGGTGAAAATCGAAGCAAAATTGCGACCTCTATCGTGGTCAAAATTTCGTTATATCCCATATATATATATATATATATATATATATATATATATATATATATATATATATATATATATATATATATATATATATATATATATATATATATATATATATACATACATATATATATATATATATGTATATATATATATATATATATATATATATATATATATATATATATATATATATATATATATATATATATATATATATATATATATATATATATGATGCTCTCCGCAATAGGTAAATTTCTCTTGAGAAATTTACCTAAAATCACGCTGTTATTGTACTCATGAACATAAAATAATTCAAGATCTACACTACAACGATACTCTGGAGTTCCTCGGGAAACGATCGGATAGCAAGGAGTGCGTTGCTGGAAAGGTGGCCGTTTTTCGTACTTTCTCCAAATTCAATATATGGGGTGTCAAACGAAAGCTAGTGATGAGTAGAATTCAATAAAAGTGCATTCAGGCAGCTTCGTGGTACCTGCAGTTGCAGTTTCTTCGCGTGGTTGGGTTACTTTTGATTCCGAAATCATGCAGCTGTAAAATCATCGGAAACGGGAGTCGGAAGTGCCTGAATATAAAAACCACGCTGTTATTGTACTCATGAACATAAAATAATTCAAGATCCACACTACAACGATATTCTGGGGTTCCTCGGGAAACGATCGGATTGCAAGGAGTGCGTTGCTGGAAAGGTGGCCGTTTTTCATACTTTCTCCAATTCCAATATATGTGGTGTCAAACGAAAGCTAGTGATGAGTAGAATTCAATAAAAGTGCATTCAGGCAGCTTCGCGGTACCTGCAATTCCAGTTTTTTTGCGTGGTTGGGATACTTTTGATATGGATACCATGCAGCTATAAAATCATCAGAAACGGGAGTCGGAAGTGCCTGAATATCAAAATCGCGCTGTTATTGTACTCATGAATATAAAATAATTCAAGATCTACGCTACAACGATACTCTGGAGTTCCTCGGGAAACGATCGGAAAGCAAGGAGTGCGTTGCTGGAAAGGTGGCCGTTTTTCATACTTTCTCAATTTCAATATATGGGGTGTCAAACGAAAGCTAGTGATGAGTAGAATTCAATAAAAGTTCATTCAGGCAGCTTTGCAGTACCTGCAATTGCAGCTTTTTTACGTGGTTGGGATACTTTTGATTCCGAAATCATGCAGCTGTAAAATCATCGGAAACGGGAGTCGGAAGTTCCCGAATATCAAAATCACGGTGTTCTTGTACTCAGGAGCATAAAACAATTAAAGATCTTCACTACAACGATACTCTGGAGTTCCTCGGAAAACGATCGGATAGCAAGGAGTGCGTTGCTGGAAAAGTGGCCGTTTTTCATACTTTCTCCAATTTCAATATATGGGGTGTCAAACGAAAGCTAGTGATGAGTAGAATTCAATAAAAGTGCATTCAGGCAGCTTCGTGGTACCTGCAATTGCAGTTTTGTTTGCGTGGTTGGGATACTTTTGATTCCGAAGTCATGCAGCTGTAAAATCATCGGAAACGGGAGTCGGAAGTGCCTGAATATCAAAATCGTGCTGTTATTGTACCCAGGAACATAAAAAAATTAAAGATCTTCACTACAACGATAGTCTGGAGTTCCTCGGAAAACGATCGGATAGCAAGGAGTGCGTTGCTGGAAAAGTGGCCCTTTTTCATACTTGCTCCAATTTCAATATATGGGGTGTCAAACGGAAGCTAGTGATGAGCAGAATTCAATAAAAGTGCATTCAGGCAACTTCGCGGTACCTGCAATTGCAGTTTTTTTTGCGTGGTTGCGTTACTTTTGATTCCGAAATCATGCAGCTGTAAAATCGTCGGGAACGGGAGTCGGAAGTGCCCCAATATCAAAGCCTCGCTGTTATTGTACTCAGGAACAATAAAAAAACAATTAGAGTAAACAGACCTACGCTCATGTCAGAAGGGTTTTGTATTCAATTTTCAAAATGCAGTCACCAGATTGAATAAAGTCAAGAAGCATGTCGATGACGATTTTGTTGGAGATAATATGAAATTCGAAGATCATACTATTATTTACAAAGTTGAAAGAATTCAGAAATCTGAGAGTTTTGTTATTGTTATACTCAGAAATATCTCCCTTGATAATTATTTCAGATGTCCATTCGTGAGGGAGGAAACCACATTTTTCATGTATTTCGCCCCTGTGCCCCACTGAAGCAAAAACTGACAGGTTAAGAACTGTTTTGAAAAGCTCCGATCAAAACTTTCATTTCATACTCATATCGGCTACGTTTGATGAAATTTTTTTTTCAGGGGCCACTTTCCTGTACTGTTATCACCGATTAATGGCCAATTTTTTCGAATCCTAAAGTTGTTACAAAGCCCTATTGCTAGAAACTCTCTCCCACCTCTTTGACTTGTTCCACTTATGAGCATTAATTCTAGGTACTCATCTTCAGTCATTCATTAAATTGAGTCAAGTGTTCAAAGCATGCACCTTAAACGTTGAAGTTGGGAAAAATAACTCAAAATTACTCAATCTTCGCATTTAAAACAGCCACTATTGTGTTTTACGATTACTGATACCACTAGCTGAACCGATTCTCAAATATATTCATGACGTCTATCATTCCTGAAATTTTCATGCAAATCCATGCAAAACTGTAGTGTCTGAGTCGGTAAAAAGCGCATGTTGTTCCATAGCCATATGTTGCCATAGTAATACATTCAGCGCATATTGTTCCATAGTAATACAGGAAAATTCAAACCGCTATAACTTCGCTAAATAATCAGTCCTGTAAATAGTCATCTGTGTACTGAATTTCATTGAATTTAAGGGTACCGTTAAGATTTTATTCAAGAAAACATAAAATCGATAAATCATACTATTACTAACAAAGTTGAGTGAATTGCGACTACTCACGTATTTGATGTTGTTGTACTCATCAACGCCTACATTCTTGATTTTTTTTCAGATTTTTCGGATCACATGTGTCCAATCGCGAGGGGGGGGGGACACAAATTCTCGTGTATTTCCCCTCCCTGTGCGCCCCTCGCAGCAAACTTTGCCAAATTAAGACCTGTTTTGAAAAGTTCTCATCGAGACCTTTCATTTGATACCCATATTGGCTATCTTCGATGAAATTTTTTTTTCGGGGGGTCACTCCCCTCTATGGGGAGACCCCCCTTAAATACCTTATAAAAATTTTTTATATTTGAATTTTGAAGAGAGCACCACTTTACACCTACATACAAATATTGATGCTTCTAGCATAAGTAGTTTCCGAGAAAAACTACTGTGACACACGGACGGACGGACGGACGGACAGACAGACAGACGGACAGACGGACAGACAGGACGCGATTTTCGAAGGGTTTTGCAAAATTATTTTACAGAACACTAAAAGTTAAAGATCTTCACTACAACGATAGTCTGGAGTTCCTCGGCAAACGATCGGATAGCAAGAAGTGCGTTGCTGGAAAAGTGGCCTTTGTTCATACTTGCTCCAATTTCAATATATAGGGTGTCAAACGAAAGCCAGTGATGAGTAGAATTCAATAAAAGTGCATTCAGGCAGCCTCGCGGTACCTGCAATTGCAGTTTTTTTGCGTGGTTGGGTTACTTTTGATTCCGAAATCATGCAGCTGTAAAATCATCGGTAACAGGAGTCGGAAGTGCCTGACTATCAAAATCGCGCTGTTATTGTACTCAGGAACATAAAACAATTAAAGGTCTTCACTACAACGATATTCTGGAGTTCCTCGGAAAACGATCGGATTGCAAGGAGTGCGTTGCTGGAAAAGTGGCCGTTCTTCATACCTTCTCCAATTTCAATACATGGGGTGTCAAACGAAAGCTAGTGATGAGTAGAATTCAATAAAAGTGCGTTTAGGCAGGTTCGCGATGCCTGCAATTGCAGTTTTTTGCGTGGTGGGGATACTTTTATTCCGAAATCATGCAGCTGTAAAATCATCGGAAACGAGAGTCGAAAGTGCCTGAATATTAAAATCGCGCTGTTATTGCCCTCAGGAACATAAAAAAATTAAAGATCTTCACTACAACGATAGTCTGGCGTTCCTCGGAAAACCATCGGATAGCAAGGAGTGCGTTGCTGTAAAAGTGGCCGTTATTCGTACTTTCTCCAATTTCCATATATGGGGTGTTAAATGAAAGCTAGTGATGTGTAGAAGTCATTAAAGTGCATTCAGGCAGCTTCGCGGTACCTGCAATTGCAGTTTTTTGCGTGGTCGGGATACCTTTGATACGGAAATCATGCAGCTATAAAATCATCGGAAACGGGAGTCGGAAGTGCCTGAATATCAAAATCGCGCCGTTATTGTACTCAGGAACATAAAACAATTAAAGGTTTTCACAACAACGATACTCTGGAGTTCCTCGGAAAACGATCGGATTGCAAAGAGTACGTTGCTGGAAAAGTGGCCGTTTTTCATACTTTCTCCAATTTCAATATATGGGGTGTCAAACGAAAGCTAGTGATGAGTAGAACTCAATAAAAGTGCATTTAGGCAGCTTCGCGATACCTACAATTGCAGTTTTTTGCGTGGTTGGAATACGTTTGATTCCGAAATCATGCAGCTGTAAAATCATCGGAAACGGGAGTTGAAAGTGCCTGAATATTAAAATCGCGCTAGTATTGTACTCAGGAACATAAAAAAATTAAAGATCTTCACTACAACGATAGTCTGGCGTTCCTATGAAAACCATCGGATAGCAAGGAGTGCGTTGCTGGAAACGTGGCCGTTATTCAAACTTTCTCCAATTTCAATATATGGGGTGTCAAACGAAAGCTAGTGATAGGTAGAATTCAATAAAAGTGCATTCAGGCAGCTTCGCGATACTTGCAATTGCAGTTTTTTTGCGTGGTTGGGATACTTTTGGTCCCGAAATCATACAGCTGTAAAATCTACAGAAACGAGAGTCGGAAGTGCCCGACTATTGAAAGCTTGCTGTTATTGTACTCAGGAACATAAAACAATCAAAGATCGTCACTACAACGATACTCTGGAGTTCCTCGGAAAACGATCGGATTGCAAGGAGTGCGTTGCTGGGAAAGTGGCCGTTTTTCATAATTTCTCCAATTTCAATATATGGGGTGTCAAAAGAAAGCTAGTGATGAGTAGAATTCAATAAAAGTGCATTCAGGCAGCTTCGCGGTACCTGCGATTGCAGTTTTTTTGCGTATTTGGGATACTTTTGGCTCCGAAAACATACAGCTGTCAAATCATCGGAAACCGGAGGCGAAAGTGCCTGAATATCAAATCGCGCTGTTATTGTACTCAGGAACATAAAACAATTCAAGATCTTCACTACAACGATACTCTGGAGTTCCTCGGAACGCGATCGGGTAGCAAGGAGTGCGTTGCTGGGAAAGTGGCCGTTTTTCATACTTTCTCCAATTTCAATATATGGGGTGTCAAACGAAAGCTAGTGATGAGTAGAATTCAACAAAAGTGCATTCAGGCAGGTTCGCGATTCCTGCTATTGCAGTTATTTTGCGTGGTTGGGATAGTTTTCATTCCGAAACCATGCACCTGCAAAATCATCGGAAACGGGAGTCGAAAGTGCCTGAATATCAAAATCACGCTGCTTATGTACTCAGGAACATAAAAAAATTAAGGATCTTCACTACAACGATATTCTAGAGTTCCTGGGAAAACCATGGGATAGCAAGGAGTGCGTTGCTGGAAAAGTGGCCGTTCTGCGTACTTTCTCCAATTTTAATATATAGGGTGTCAAACTAAAGCCAGTGATGAGTAGAATTCAATAAAAATGCATTCAGGCAGCTTCGCGATACCTGGAATTGCATTTTTTTGCGTTGTTGGAAAACTTTTGATTCCGAAATCATGCAGCTGTAAAATCATCGGAAACGGGAGTCGGAAGTGCCCGATTATCAAAATCGCGCTGTTATTGTACTCGGGAACATAAAATAATCAAAGATCTTCACTACAACGATACTCTGGAGTTCCTCGGAAAACGATCGGATAGCAAGGAGTGAGTTGCTGGAAAATTGGCCGTTATTCGTACTTTCTCCAATTTCAATATATGGGGTGTCAAAAGAAAGCTAGCGATGAGTAGAATTCAATAAAAGTACATTCAGACAGCTTCGCGGTACCTGCAATTGCAGTTTTTTTGCGTGGTTGGGATACTTTTGATTCCGAGATCATGTCGTTGTTAAATCAACGGAAACGGGAGTCGGAAGTGCCTGAATATCAAATTCGCGCTGTTTTTGTACTCAGGAACATATAAAAATTAAAGATCTTCACACAATGATAGTCAGGAGTTCTTCGGAAACGATCGGATAGTAAGGAGTGCGTTGCTGGAAACGTGGCCGTTATTCAAACTTTCTCCAATTTCAATCTATGGGGTGTCAAACGAAAGCTAGTGATGAGTAGAATTCAATAAAAATGCATTCAGGCAGCTTCGCGGTACCTGCAATTGCAGTTTTTTGCGTGGTCGGGATACCTTTGATACGGAAATCATGCAGCTATAAAATCATCGGAAACGGGAGTCGGAAGTGCCCGAATATTGAAAGCTTGCTGTTATTGTACTCAGGAACATAAAACAATCGAAAGTCCTTACAACGATACTCTGGAGTTCCTCGGAAAACGATCGGATTGCAAGGAGTGCGTTGCTGGGAAAGTGGCCGTTTTTCATAATTTCTCCAATTTCAATATATAGGGGGTGTTTAAAGAAAGATAGTGATGAGTAGAATTCAATAAAAGTGCATTCAGGCAGGTTCGCGATTCCTGCTATTGCAGTTATTTTGCGTGGTTGGGATAGTTTTCATTCCGAAATCATGCTCCTGCAAAATCATCGGAAACGGGAGTCGAAAGTGCCTGAATATCAAAATCACGCTGCTATTGTACTCAGGAACATAAAAAAATTGAAGATCTTCACTACAACGATATTCTAGAGTTCCTGGGAAAACCATAGGATAGCAAGGAGTGCGTTGCTGGAAAAGTGGCCGTTCTGCGTACTTTCTCCAATTTCAATATATAGGGTGTCAAACTAAAGCCAGTGATGAGTAGAATTCAATAAAAGTGCATTCAGGCAGCTTCGCGATACCTGGAATTGCATTTTTTTGCGTGGTTGGAAAACTTTTGTTTCCGAAATCATGCAGCTGTAAAATCATCGGAAACGGGAGTCGGAAGTGCCCGAATATCAAAATCGCGCTGTTATTGTACTCGGGATTATAAAACAATTAAAGATCTTTACTACAACGATACTCTGGAGTTCCTCGGAAAACGATCGGATAGCAAGGAGTGAGTTGCTGGAAAATTGGCCGTTGTTCGTACTTTCTCCATTTTCAATATATGGGGTGTCAAAAGAAAGCTAGCGATGAGTAGAATTCAATAAAAGAACATTCAGACAGCTTCGCGGTACCTGCAATTGCAGTTTTTTTGCGTGGTTGGGATACTTTTCATTCCGAGATAATGTCGTTGTTAAATCAACGGAAACGGGAGTCGGAAGTGCCTGAATATCAAAATCGCGCTGGTTTTGTACTCAGGAACATATAAAAATTAAAGATCTTTACACAATGATAGTCAGGAGTTCTTCGGAAAACGATCGGATAGTAAGGAGTGCGTTGCTGGAAAAGTGGCCGTTATTCATACTTTCTCCAATTTCAATATATGGGTCGTCCAACGAAAGCTAGTGATGAGTAGAATTGAATATACGAGTAAGTGCATTCAGGCAGCTTCGCGATACCTGCAATTGCAGTTTTTTGCGTGGCTGGGGTACTTTAGAGACGGAAATCATGCAGCTGTAAAATCATCGGAAACGGGAGTCGGAAGTGCCAGAATATCAAAATCGCGCTGTTATTGTACTCAGGAACATAAAAAAAATCAAAATCTTCACTACACCGATAGTCTGGAGTTCCTCGGAAAACGATCGGATTACAAGGAGTGCGTTGGTGGTAAACTGGCCGTTATTCATACTTTCTCCAATTTCAATATCTGGGGAGTCAAATGAAAGCTTGTGATGAGTAGAATTCAATAAAAGTGCATTCAGGCAGCTTCGCGGTACCTGTAATTGCAGCTTTTATGTGTGGTTGGGATACTTTTGATTCCGAAATCAGGCAGCTGTAAAATCATCGGAAACGGGAGTCGGAAGGGCCTGAATATCAAAATCGCGCTGTTATTGTACTCAGGAACATAAAAAAATTCAAGATCTGCACAACAGCGATATCCTGGAGTTCCTCGGAAAACGATCGGGTTCCAAGGAGTGCGTTGCTAGAAAAATGGCAGTTTTTCGTACTTTCTCCAATTTCAATATATGGGGTGTCAAACGAAAGCTAGTCATGAGCAGGATTCAATAAAAATGCAATCACGCAGCTTCGCGATACGTGCAATTGCAGTTTTTTTGCGTGGTTGGGATACTTTTGTATCCGAAATCATGCAGCTGTAAGATCATCGGAAACGGGAGTCGGAAGGGCCTAAATATCAAAACCGCGCTGTTATTGTACTCAGGAACATAAAAAAATTCTAGATCTTCACTACAACGATAGTCTGGAGTTCCTCGGAAAACCATCGGATAGCAAGGAGCGCGTTGCTGGGAAAGTGGCCGTTTTTCATACTTTCAGCAATTTCAATATATGGGGTGTCAAATGAAAACTAGTGATGAGTAGAAATGAATAAAAGTGCATTCAGGCAGCTTCGCGGTACCTGCAATTGCAGTTTTTTGCGTGGTTGGGATACCTTTGATACGGAAATCATGCAGCTGTAAAATCATCGGAAAAGGAAGTCGAAAGTGCCTGAATATCAAAATCGCGCTGTTATTGTACTCAGGAACATAATAAAATTAAAGATCTTCACTAGAACGATACTTTGGATTTCCTCGAAAAACGATCGGATTGCAAGGAGTGCGTTGCTGGGAAAAAGGCCCTTTTTTATATTTTCTCTTATTACAATATGTGGGGTATCAAACGAAGGCTAGTGATGAGTAGAATTCAATAAAATTGCATTCAGGCAGCTTCGCGATACCTGCAATTGCAGTTTTTTTGCGTGGTTGCGATACGTTTGATACGGAAATCATGCAGCTGTAAAATCATCGGAAACGGCAGTCGAAAGTGCCTGAATATCAAAATCGCGCTGTTATTGTACTCAGGAACATGATAAAATTAAAGATCTTCACTAGAACGATACTCTGGATTTCCTCGGAAAACGATCGGATAGCAAGGAGTGCGTTGATGGGAAAGTGGCCGTTTTTCATACTTTCTCCAATTTCAATATATGGGGTGTCAAACGAATGCTAGTGATGAGTAGAATTCAATATAAGTGCATTTAGGCAGCTTTGCGATACCTGCAATTGCATTTTTTTGCGTGGTTGGAAAACTTTTGTTTCCGAAATCATGCAGCTGTAAAATCATCGGAAACGGGAGTCGGAATTGCCTGACTATCAAAATCGCGCTGTTACTGTACTCAGTAACATAAAACAACCAAAGATCTTCACTACAACGATATTCTGGAGTTCCTCGGAAAACGATTGGATTGCAAGGAGTGCGTTGCTGGTAAATTGGCCGTTTTTCATACTTTCTCCAAATTCAATATATTGGTGTCAAATGAAAGCTAGTGACGAGTAGAATTCAATAACAGTGCATTCAGGCAGCTTCGCGGTACCTGCGATTGCAGTTTTTTTGCGTGGATTGGATACTTTTGATTCCGAGATCATGTAAATGTAAAATCATCGGAAACGGGAGTCGGAAGTGCCTGAATATCAAAATCGCGCTGTTATTGTACTCAAGACCATAAAAAAATTCAAGATCTTCACTACAATGATATTCTGGAGGTCCTCGGAAGACGATCGGATTGCAAGAAGTGCGTTGCTGGGAAAGTGGCCGTTTTTCATACTTTCTCCAATTTCAATATATGGGGTGTCAAACGAAAGCTAGTGATGATTAAAATTCAATAAAAGTGCATTCAGGCAGCTTCGCGGTACCTGCAATTGCAGTTTTTTTACGTGGTTGGGATACTTTTGATACGGAAATTATGCAGCTGTAAAATCATCGGAAACGGGAGTCGGAAGTGCCTGAATATCAAAATCACGCTGTTGTTGTACTAAGGAACAAAAAACATTAAAGATCTTCACTACAATTATATTCTGGAGTTCCTCGGAAAACCATCGGATAGCCAGGAGTGCGTTGCTAGGAAAGTGGCCGTTTTCATACTTTCTCCAATTTCAATATATGGGGTGTCAAACGAAAGCTAGTGATGATTAAAATTCAATAAAAGTGCATTCAGGCAGCTTCGCGGTACCTGCAATTGCAGTTTTTTTACGTGGTTGGGATACTTTTGATACGGAAATTATGCAGCTGTAAAATCATCGGAAACGGGAGTCGGAAGTGCCTGAATATCAAAATCACGCTGTTGTTGTACTAAGGAACAAAAAACATTAAAGATCTTCACTACAATGATATTCTGGAGTTCCTCGGAAAACCATCGGATAGCCAGGAGTGCGTTGCTAGGAAAGTGGCCGTTTTCATACTTTCTCCAATTTCAATATATCGGGTGTCAAGCGAAAGCTGAGTAGAATTCAATAAAAGTGCATTTAAGCAGCTTCGCGATACCTGCAATTGCATTTTTTTGCGGGGTTGGAAAACTTTTGTTTCCGAAATCATGAAGCTGTAAAATCATCGGAAACGGAAGTCGGAATTGCCTGAATATCAAAATCGCGCTGTTATTGTACTCAGTAACATAAAACAACCACAGATCTTCACTACAACGATACTCTGGAGTTCCTCGGAAAACAATCGGATAGCAAAGAGTGCGTTGCTGGGAAAGTGGCCGTTTTTCATACTTTCTCCAATTTAAATATATAGGGTGTCAAACAAAAGCTAGTGATGGGTAGAATTCAATAAAAGTACATTCAGGCAGCTTCGCGGTACCTGCGATTGCAGTTTTTTTGCGTGGTTGGGATACTTTTGATTCCGAGATCATGTAAATGTAAAATCATCGGAAACGGGAGTCGGAAGTGCCTGAATATCAAAATCGCGCTGTTATTGTACTCAAGACCATAAAAAAATTCAAGATCTTCACTACAATGATATTCTGGAGGTCCTCGGAAGACGATCAGATTGCAAGAAGTGCGTTGCTGGGAAAGTGGCCGTTTTTCATACTTTCTCCAATTTCAATATATGGGGTGTCACCTGACAACTAGTGATGAGTAGCATTAAATAAAAGTGCATTCAGGCAGCTTCGCGGTACCTGCAATTGCAGTTTTTTTGCGTGGTTGGGATACTTTTGATTCCGAGATCATGTAGTTGCAAAATCATCGGAAACTGGAGTTGGAAGTGCTTGAATATCAAAATCACGCTGTTATTGTACTCAGGGTCATAAAATAATTCAAGATCTTCACCACAACGAGATTCTGGAGTTACTCGGAAAGCGATCGGTTTGCAAGGAGTGCGTTGCTTGGAAAGTGGCCGTTTTTCATACTTTCTCATATTTCAATATATGGGGTGTCAAACGAAAGCTAGTGATAAGTAAAATTCAATGAAAGTGCATTCAGGCAGCTTCGCGACATCTGCAATTGTAGTTTTTTGCATGGCTGGGATACTTTTGATTCCGAGATCATGTAGTTGTAAAATCATCGGGAAACTGGAGTCGAAAGTGCCTGAATATCAAAATCGCGCTGTTATTGTACTCAGGAACATAAAATAAATCCCCGTTGGCAGCACCAGCCGGAAAGGTAAATTTCTCGTATGTAGCATAAAGCATCGAAAAAAATTTGGCTTGCCTACTACTCAACTTCTTTCTGCAATTTTCGTAGTACCACATGGGTATTTATTAACATAAAAAAAATCTGGCCACGTTCGTTCTTAGAGACCTTTTATCGGGACGCAAATATTTTGCTAATTAAATTGAGTTGCATACGTATGGATTACATATTGAAAATCAGCGGATCATAAATTGTTTTAAACATATAAATACCGGCTTCACCCTTCTCGCATTTGCTGTTTACACAGTTCACAGTGGTAACCACACAAAGGCTTAAATAGCTCGAATAGTTAATTTCAAAAGATTTCCATGAAAGTTTAATCAGCACTTGCGTTGCCATTAATATATACATTTTCAATTTTTTTCTGAACTATGAGGGCCGTGATTTCAATTTTTATTGAAATCGGCTGCTAAAAATATTAAGCTAAAAATATTAAGCTGTAAATTTTCGACTGTTTCATTTGTCATTCGATTTGCATAATTAAATTAAATTAACTTGCGTTAATAACTTATAATTTCAAGTTTCAACGGAATCTGTTGAGAATCTTGGCTGCTACAGAAATAAAAAAAATTGTATGCCACCCCCCTGTATGGGGAGACCCCCCTTAAAATACCTTAAAATATTTTCTTGCACTGCAAATTTCAAGAGGCACCACTTTTGACCTACGTAGAAAATTTCCTCATTCTAGCTCATGTGGTTTGCGAGAAAACTTGTTTTGACGCACGAACAAACGGACGGAAAGACAGACAAGTCGCGATTTTATAATTTTTTTAGGGGATTGTTAAAAAGATTTTAAAATATCTTAAAAATGGTCTGGTTTATAAATTCTATCAAGTAAAGTCATTTAAAACGTTATCATGAAAAATATTCATTATTTCAGTTGGCACTAAAATAGCGAATTGCGCTTGCCTTCTGACCTTTGGGGGCCGCCATTTTGAATGCATGGATTTTATTTTGGATTATTTTAAATCTTTGTATGCTAGGAACTCATCAATCAATGTACTTTCTCGTTCAAATAGAAGTTTCACTCTAGACAGGGCAAAATAATTCAATTTTTAAAGAAAATGGCAGCTAAAAATATTAGGCTTTAAATTTTCGACTTTTTTATTTTTCATTCAATTTTAATAATTTCCTGCATAATACAAGAACATAGCACAGAGATCCATAATCTCAAGTTTCATCAAAATCCGCCGGAAAATGTGACCGCTAGAGGGCCACAAAAACCTGAAAAAAACGCATATTTAAACGGCCGCCATTTTGAAATTTGCTCATGCATGATCACCAAAATATCAAAGACTGTAGGCCTAAATAATGTCTATCTTGAAACCGAATTTCGTATATGTCGGATTAAAATTGCGACTTTAAAAAGCCTTTGAAATTTTGCCTTTAACTGGCCGCCATTTTGTTTTTTGCAACCTGACCTCCAATTTTTTCACGTAATTCTTTAGATACTTATAATATCTATCAAGTTATCAAATTGCATAAAAATCTGTTGAAAGCTTTGACCACTATTACAACAACAAAATTTTGCACGTTTTTCGACTTTTGCGCGGCCGCCATTTTGTTTCTGCTGTACCGACTTTGGATTTTTTATTGTGAGATTCATCACATACAGCAATGAACCTTTGTACCAAATTTCATCCAAATCGGAGCTATACTTTGGGCAGAACAGAAATCACGATTTTTCGTCTAAAATGGCCGCCATTTTGTTTTTGCCCGGCCGATATAGCTGGTTCACGAACTTAACCGAGATAATTACCCAATACACCTTTCCTGAAAATTTGGTGAAAATCGAAGAAAAATTGCAACCTTTATCGTGGTCACAAATTTCGTTATATCCCATATATATATATATATATATATATATATATATATATATATATATATATATATATATATATATATATATATATATATATATATATATATATATATATATATATATATATATATATATATATATATATATATATATATATATATATATATATGATGCTCTCCGCAATAGGTAAATTTCTCTCGAGAAATTTACCTAAAAAGTGCATTCAGGCAGCTTCGCGGTACCTGCAATTGCAGGTTTTTTGCAAGGTTGGGATACTTTTGATACGGAAATTATGCAGCTGTAAAATCATCGGAAACTGGAGTCGGAAGTGCCTGAATATCAAAATCGCGCTGTTGTTGTACTCAGGAACAAAAAACATTAAAGATCTTCACTACAACGATATTCTGGAGTTCCTCGGAAAACCATCGGATAGCAAGGAGTGCGTTGCTGGGAAAGTGGGCGTTTTTCATACTTTCTCCAATTTCAATATATGGGGTGTCAAACGAAAGCTAGTGATGAGTAGAATTCAATAAAAGTGCATTCAGGCAGCTTCGCGGTACCTGCGATTGCAGTTTTTTTGCGTGGTTGGGATACTTTTGATTCCGAGATCCTGTAGTTGTAAAATCATCGGAAACGGGAGTCGGAAGTGCCTGAATATCAAAATCGTGCTGTTATTGAACTCAGGAACATAGAAAAATTCAAGATCTTCACTACAACGATATTCTGGAGTTCCTCGGAAAATGATCGGATTGCAAGGAGTGCTTTGCTGGGAAAGTGGCGGTTTTTCATTTTTTCTCCAATTTCAATGTATGCGGTGTCAAACCGTAGCTAATGATGAGTAAAATCAATAAAAATGCGTTCAGGCAGCTTCGCAGTACCTGCAATTGCAGTTTTTTGCGTGGTTGGGATACTTTTGATACGGAAATCATGCAGGTGTAAAATCATCGGAAACGGGAGCCGGAAGTGCCTGAATATCAAAAATTCAAGGTCTTCACTACACCGATCGTCTGGAGTTCCTCGGATAACGATCGGATTGCAAGGAGTGCGTTGCTGGAAATGTGGCCGTTTTTCATACTTTCTCCAATTCCAATATATGGGGTGTCAAACGAAAGCTAGTGATGAGTAGAATTCAATAAAAGAGCATTCAGGCAGCTTCGTAGTACCTACAATTGCAGTTGTTGTGCGTGGTTGGGATACTTTTGATTCCGAAAACATGCAGCTGTAAAATCATTGGAAATGGGAGTCGAAAGTGCCCGAATATCGAAATCACGCTGTTATTGTACTCGGGAACATAAAACAATTAAAGATCCTCACTACAACGATACTCTGGAGTTCCCCGGAAAACGATCGGATAGCAAGAAGTGCGTTGCTGGGAAAGTGGCCGTTGTTCATACTTTCTCCAATTTCCATATATGGGGTGTCAGACGAAAGCTAGTGATGAGTAGAATTCAATAAAAGTGCATTCAGGCAGCTTCGCGGTACCTGCGATTGCAGTTTTTTGCGTGGTTGGGATACTTTTGATACGGAAATCATGCAACTGTAAAATCATCGTAAACGGTAGTCGGAAATGCCTGAATATCAAAATCGCGCTGTTATTGTACTCAGGAACATAAAAACATCAAAGGTCTTCACTACAACGATAGTCTGGAGTTCCTCGGAAAACGATTGGATAGCAAGGATTGCGTTGCTGGAAAAGTGGCCGTTCTTCATACTTTCTCCAATTTCCATAAAATGGGTGTTAAATGAAAGCTAGTGATGCGTAGAATTCAATAAAAGTGCATTCAGGCAGCTTCGCGGTACGTGAAATTGCAGTTTTTTGCGTGGTCGGGATACTTTTGATACGGAAATCATGCAGCTGTAAAATCATCGGAAACGGGAGTCGGAAGTGCCTGAATATCAAAATCACGATGTTATTGTACTCAGTAACATAGAACAATTAAAGATCTTCACTACAACGATACTCTGGAGTTCCTCGAAAAACGATTGGATAGCAAGGATTGCTTTGCTGGGAAAGTGGCCGTTGTTCATACTTTCTCCAATTTCAATATATGGGGTGTCAAACAAAAGCTAGTGATGAGTAGAATTCAATAAAAGTGCATTCAGGCAGCTTCGCGGTGCCTGCGATTGCAGTTTTTTTGCGTGGTTGGGATACTTTTGATTCCGAGATCATGTAGTTGTAAAATCATCGGAAACGGGAGTCGGAAGTGCCTGAATATCAAAATCGCGCTGTTATTGTACTCAAGACCATAAAAAAATTCAAGATCTTTACTATAATGATAATCTGCAGTTCCTCGGAAAACGATCGGATTGCAAGGAGTGCTTTGCTGGGAAAGTGGCCGTTGTTCATACTTTCTCCAATTTCAATATATGGGGTGTCAAACGAAAGCTAGTGATGAGTAGAATTCAATAAAAGTGCATTCAGGCAGCTTCGCGGTACCTGCGATTGCAGTTTTTTTGCGTGGTTGGGATACTTTTGATTCCGAGATCATGTAGTTGTAAAATCATCGGAAACGGGAGTCGGAAGTGCCTGAATATCAAAATCGCGCTCTTATTGTACACAGCAACATAGAAAAATTGCAGATCTTCACTACAACGATATTCTGGAGTTCCTCGGAAAATGATCGGATTGCGAGTAGTGCTTTGCTGGGAAAGTGGCTGTTTTTCATACTTTCTTCAATTTCAATGTATGCGGTGTCAAATCGAAGCTAATGATGAGTAAAATCAATAAAAATGCGTTCAGGCAGCTTCGCAGTACCTGCAATTGCAGTTTTTTTGCGTGGTTGGGATACTTTTGATACGGAAATCATGCAGCTGTAAAATCAGCGGAAACGGGAGCCGGAAGTGCCTGAATATCAAAAGTTCAAGGTCTTCACTACACCGATGCTCTGGAGTTCCTCGAAAAACGATCGAATTGCAAGGAGTGCGTTGCTGGAAATGTGGCCGTTTTTCATACTTTCTCCAATTCCAATATATGGGGTGTCAAACGAAAGCTAGTGATGAGTAGAATTCAATAAAAGTGCATTCAGGCAGCTTCGCGGTACCTGCAATTGCAGTTTTTTTGCGTGGTTGGGATACGTTTGATTCCGAAATCATTAAGCTGTAAAATCATCGGTGATGGGAGTCGGAAGTGGCCGAATATCGAAATCTTGCTGTCATTGTACTCATGAACATAAAACAATTAAAGATCTTCACTACAACGATACTCTGGAGTTCCTTGGAAAACGAGCGGATTGCAAGGAGTGCGTTGCTGGGAAAGTGGCCGTTTTCCATACTTTCTCCAATTTCCATAAAGGGGGTGTTAAATGAAAACTAGTGATGAGTAGAATTCAATAAAAGTGCATTCAGGCAGCTTCGCGGTACCTGCAATTGCAGTTTTTTGCGTGGTCGGGATACTTTTGATACGGAAATCATGCAGCTGTAAAATCATCGGAGACGGGAGTCGGAAGTGCCTGAATATCAAAATCACGCTGAACATAGTACAGAGATCCATAATCTCAAGTTTCATCAAAATCCGCCGGAAAATGTGACCGCTAGAGGGCCACAAAAACCTGAAAAAAAACGCATATTTAAACGGCCGCCATTTTGAAATTTGCTCATGCATGATCACCAAAATATCAAAGACTGTAGGCCTAAATAATGTCTATCTTGAAACCGAATTTCGTATATGTCGGATTAAAATTGCGATTTTAAAAAGCCTTTGAAATTTTGCCCTTTAACTGGCCGCCATTTTGTTTTTTGCAATCTGACCACCAATTTTTTCACGTAATTCTTTAGATACTTATAATTTCTATCAAGTTGTCAAATTTCATGAAAATCTGTTGAAAGCTTTGACCACTATTCCAACAACAAAATTTTGAACGTTCTTCGACCTTTGAGCGGCCGCCATTTTGTTTCTGCCGTACCGACTTTGAATTTTTTATTGTGAGATTCATCACATACAGCAATGAACCTTTGTACCAAATTTCATCCAAATCGGAGTTATACTTTGGTCAGACCAGAAATCACGATTTTTCGTCTAAAATGGCCGCCATTTTGTTTTTGCCCGGCCGATATAGCTGGTTCAAGAAGTTAACCGAGATAATTACCCAGTACATCTTTCCTGAAAATTTGGTGAAAATCGAAGCAAAATTGCAACCTCTATCGTGGTCACAAATTTCGTTATATCCCATATATATATATATATATATATATATATATATATATATATATATATATATATATATATATATATATTTATATATATATATATATATATATATATATGATGCTCTCCGCAAAAGGTAAATTTCTCTCGAGAAATTTACCTAAAAAGTGCATTCAGGCAGCTTCGCGGTACCTGCAATTGCAGTTTTTTTGCGTGGTTGGGATACTTTTGATTCCGAGATCATGTAGTTGTAAAATCATCGGAAACGGGAGTCAGAAGTGCCTGAATATCAAAATCGCGCTGTTATTGTACTCAAGACCATAAAAAAATTAAAGATCTTCACTACAACGATATTCTGGAGTTCCTCGGAAAACGATCGGATTGCAAGGAGTGCGTTGCTGGGAAAGTAGCCGTTTTTTCATACTTTCTCCAATTTCAATATGTGGGGTGTAAAACGAAAGCTAGTGATGAGTAGAATTCAAAAAAAAATCCCCGTTGGCAGCACCAGCCGGAAAGGTAAATTTCTCGTATGTAGCGAGAAGTTTCGAAAAAGAATTTGGCTTGCCTACTTCTAAACTTCTTTCTGCAACTTTCGTAGTACCACATGGGTATTTATTAACATAAAAAAAATCTGGCCACGTTCGTTTTTAGAAACCTTTTATCGGGGCGCAAATATTTTTCTAATTAAATTGAGTTGCATGCGTATGGATTACATATTGTTGTAAACATATAAATACCGGTTTCGCCCTCTTCGCATCTGCTGTTTACACAGTTCACAGTGGTAACCACACAAAGGCTTAAATAGCTCGAATAGTTAATTTCAAAAGATTTCCATAAAAGTTTAATCAGCACTTGCGTTGCCATTAATATATACATTTCAATTTTATTCTGAACTGTGAGGGCTGTCATTTCGATTTTTATTGAAATCGGCTGCTAAAAATTTTAAGCTGTAAATTTTCGACTGTTTTATTTGTCATTCAATTTGCATAATCAAGTTAAATTAACTTGCCTTAATAACTTATAATTTCAAGTTTCAACGGAATCTGTTGAGAATCTTGGCTGCTAGAGGGCTACAGAAATAAAAAAAATTGTATGCCATCCGCCTGTATGGGGAGACCCCCCTTAAATACCTTAAAATATTTTCTTGCACTGCAAATTTCAAGAGGCACCACTTTTGACCTACGTAGAAAATTTCCTCATTCTAGCTCATGTGGTTTGCGAGAAAACTTGTTATGACGCACGAACAAACGGGCGGAGGGGCGGACAGACAGACAAGTCGCGATTTTATAATTGTTTAGGGTTTTGTTAAAAATATTAAACAATATCTTAAAAATGATCTGGTTTATAAGTTCTTTCAAGTAAAGTCATTTAAAATGTTTGAATGAAAAATATTCATTATTTCAGTTGGCACTAAAATAGCGAATTGCGCTTGCCTTCAGACCTTTGGGGGCCGCCATTTTGAATGCATGCATTTGATTTTGGATTATTTCAAATCTTTGCATGCTAGGACCTCATAAATCAATGTACTATCTCGTTCAAATAGGAGTTTCACTCTAAACAGGGCAAAATAATTCAATTTTTAAAGGAAATCGCAGTTAAAAATATTAGGCTTTAAATTTTTGACTTTTTTATTTTTCATTCAATTTTAATAATTTCCTGCAAAATACAAGAACATAGTACAGGGATTCATAATCTCAAGTTTCATCAAAATCCGTTGGAAAATGTGACCGCTAGAGGGCCACAAAAACATG
This sequence comes from Odontomyia ornata, assembly GCA_963969285.1. Lineage (NCBI taxonomy): Eukaryota > Metazoa > Arthropoda > Insecta > Diptera > Stratiomyidae > Odontomyia > Odontomyia ornata. Next base: position 64,812,168 of record OZ017743.1, on the reverse strand, counting down.
AAAAAAAACGCATATTTAAACGGCCGCCATTTTGAAATTTTCACATGCATGATCACAAAAATATCAAAGGCTGTAGGTGTAAGTAATGTTTATCTTAAAACCAAGTTTCGTATATGTCGGATCAAAATTGCGACTTTTAAAAGCCTTTGCAATTTCGACTTTCAACTGGCCGCCATTTTGTTTTTTGCAACCCGACCTCCAGTTTTTTTACGCAATTCTTTAGATACTTATAATTTCTATCAAACTACTGAATTTCGTGAAAATCTGTTGAAAGCTTTGACCACTATTGCAACAACAAAATTTTGCACGTTTTTCGACTTTTGAGCGGCCGCCATTTTGTTTCTGCCGTACCGACTTTGGATTTTTTATTGTGAGATTCATCACATACATCAATGAACCTTTGTACCAAATTTCACCCAAATAGGAGCTACACTTTGGTCAGAACAGATATCGCGATTTTTCGTCTAAAATGGCCGCCATTTTGTTTTTGCCCGGCCGATATAGCTGTTTCACGAACTTAACTGAGATAATTACCCAATACACATTTCCTGAAAATTTGGTGAAAATCGAAGCAAAATTGCAACCTCTAGCGTGGTCACAAATTTCGTTATATCCCATATATATATATATATATATATATATATATATATATATATATATATATATATATATATATATATATATATATATATATATATATATATATATATATATATATATATATATATATATATATGATGCTCTCCGCGATAGGTAAATTTCTCTCGAGAAATTTCCCTAAAAAGTGCATTCAGGCAGCTTCGCGGTACCTGCAATTGCAGTTTTTTGCGTGGTCGGGATACTTTTGATACGGAAATCATGCAGCTGCAAAATCATCGGAAACGGGAGTCGGAAGTGCCTGAATATCAAAATCGCGCTGTTATTAAACTCGGGAACATAAAAAAACTAAAGATCTACACTACAACGATCGTCTGGAGTTCCTCGGAAAACCATCGGATAGCAAGGAGTGCGTTGCTGGATATGTGGCCGTCGTTCATACTTTCTCCAACTTCCATATATGGGGTGTCAAACGAAAGCTAGTGATGAGCAGAATTCAATAAAAGTGCATTCAGGCAGCTTTGTGGTACCTGCGATTGCAGTTTTTTGCGTGATTGGGATACTTTTGATTCCGAAATCATGCAACTTTAAAATCATCGAAAACGGGAGTCGGATTCGCCTGAATATCAAAATCGCGCTGTTATTGTACTCAGTAACATAAAACAACCAAAGATCTTCACTACAACGATACTCTGGAGTTCCTCGGAAAACGATCGGATAGCAAGGAGTGCGTTGCTGGGAAAGTGGCCGTTTTTCATACTTTCTCCAATTTAAATATATGGGGTGTCAAACTAAAGCTTATGATGAGTAGAATTCAATAAAAGTACATTCAGCCAGCTTCGCGGTACCTGCGATTGCAGTTTTTTTGCGTGGTTGGGATACTTTTGATTCCGAGATCATGTAGTTGTAAAATCATCGGAAACGGGAGTCGGAAGTGCCTGAATATCAAAATCGCGCCGCTATTGTACTCAGGAACATAGAAAAATTGCAGATCTTCACTACAACGATATTCTGGAGTTCCTCGGAAAATGATCGGATTGCAAGGAGTGCGTTGCTGGGAAAGTGGCCGTTTTTCATACTTTCTCCAATTTCAATGTATGCGGTGTCGAATCGAAGCTAATGGTGAGTAAAATCAATAAAAATGCGTTCAGGCAGCTTTGCAGTACCTGCTATTGCAGTTTTTTTGCGTGGTTGGGATACTTTTGATACGGAAATCATGCAGCTGTAAAATCATCGGAAACGGGAGCCGGAAGTGCCCGAATATCAAAAATTCAAGGTCTTCACTACACCGATGGTCTGGAGTTCCTCGGAAAACGATCGGATTGCAAGGAGTGCGTTGCTGGAAATGTGGCCGTTTTTCATACTTTCTCCAATTCCAATATATGGGGTGTCAAACGAAAGCTAGTGATGAGTAGAATTCAAAAAAAGTGCATTCAGGCAGCTTTGCGGTACCTGCAATTGCAGTTTTTGTGCGTGGTTGGGTTACTTTTGATTCCGAAATCATTAAGCTGTAAAATCATGGGAAATTGGAGTCGGAAGTGCCCGAATATCGAAATCACGCTGTTATTGTACTCGGGAACATAAAACAATTAAAGATCTTCACTACAACGATACTCTGGAGTTCCTCGGAAAACGATCGGATTGCAAGGAGTGCGTTGCTGGGAAAGTGGCCGTTTTTCATACTTTCTCCAATTTCCATATATGGGGTGTTAAATGAAAGCTAGTGATGAGTAGAATTCAATAAAAGTGCATTCAAGCAGCTTCGCGGTACCTGCAATTGCAGTTTTTTGCGTGGTCGGGATACTTTTGATACGGAAATCATGCAGCTGTAAAATCATCGGAAACGGGAGTCGGAAGTGTCTGAATATCAAAATCGCGCTGTTATTAGACTCAGGAACATAAAATAATTAAAGATCTACACTACAACGATCGTCTGGAGTTCCTCGGAAAACCATCGGATAGCAAGGAGTGCGTTGCTGGATATGTGGCCGTTTTTCATACTTTCTCCAATGTCCATATATGGGGTGTCAAACGAAAGCTAGTGATGAGTAGAATTCAATAAAAGTGCATTCAGGCAGCTTCGCGGTACCTGCGATTGCAGTTTTTTGCGTGATTGGGATACTTTTGATCCCGAAATCATGCAACTGTAAAATCATCGGAAACGGGAGTCGGAAGTGCCTGAATATCAAAATCGCGCTGTTATTGTACTCAGGAACATAAAAAAATTAAAGATCTACATTACAACGATACTCTGGAGTTCCTCGGAAAACGATCGGATAGCAAGGAGTGCTTTGCTGGGAAAGTGGCCGTTTTTCATACTTTCTCCAATTTCAATATATGTGGTGTCAAACGAAAGCTAGTGATAAGTAGAATTCAATAAAAGTGCATTCAGGCAGCTTCGCGATACCTGGAATATCAGTTTTTGCGTGGTTGGGATACTTTTGATTCCGAAATCATGCAGTTGTAAAATCATCGGAAACGGGAGTCGGAATTGCCTGAATATCAAAATCACGCTGTTAATGTTCTCAGGGACATATAAAATTTCAATATCTTCACTTCAACGATACTCTGGAGTTCCTCGGAGAACGATCGGAGAGCAAGGAGTGCGTTGCTGGAAAAGTGCCCGTTTGCATACTTTCTCAAGTTTCAATATATGTGGTGTCAAACGAAAGCTAGTGAGGAATAGAATTCAATAAATGTGCATTCAGGCAGCTTCGCGGTACCTGCAGTTTGTGCGTAGTTAGGATACTTTTGATTCCAAAATCATGCAGCTGTAAAATCATCGGAAACGGGAGTCGGAAGTGCCTGAATATCAAGATCGTGCTGTTATTGTACTCAGGAACATAAAAAAATTCATGATCTTGTAATGATTACCCATAATTTAATAACATTCATTCTCACATAATCTAAAACAATCATTCTATTATAATTAATCCAAAACATTAATTCAATTATAATATTAGATTCAAAAACATTCATTCAATTATTAGAAACATTCATTCAATATCAAATGCACTATATCCAAATTACATACAAATTAACGTACATACAATTATCCGTGAACATACAAACATTTAAAATATTGCTTACCAATAAGTGAATAAGTGGAACGTACTTGAAATATTTAAATCTCAAGAGTCAGCACTCAACGATTTCGCTTTCACTTTCTTCCATTCCGAAAAGTAAACAAAAACATTGCCATGCATTCTTGGGTCATCGAACATGCACTTGGAAGAATGTATGACCCAAAGAAAAAGATTACATAACATATGCATTTGTGTGGTTATGGAATAACAAATGCATATGATGAATTTATGAGGTGTTAATCGATTTGTGGGTCACAAGACCACACAAATCTGGGTGCTGGTTAATGTAGTTAGTACGTAATAAATTAAGTATTTTATGTTTGAGAAATTGGATAAATAGTGGAAGAAATTATAGAATCGAGATCAGAAGGTTCTGACTCGTTCCCTAATAAAGGTTCGGCCATCGGTAAAACTTTGGCTGGCATTACTATAACACGGAGAAAAACACTCTCTTGATCAAAGTACTTTGGCTGGATTATTCGACCAAGCTCAGGTACAACTTGCTGCATAGAAGCTTTGCTTTGGTGCATTGTCTAGTTTGGCCAGATTCCATCAGGCTAGACGACACTTAGGTAATTCACTTTTATATTTCTTTCTAAAACTCAAATTTTAATTCAACATGGCGATTCTGCAAACTATAGGACAATTATGGAGGCTTTATTTGACTCAGCTGAGATGGAGATGCTGAATAGGAGATTTGAAGAGTTATTGGCCCGAGCAGAGGAAGGAATCGAGAAGAATATCGGCCAGAGGCGAGCGCGATTGTTGAAGCACCTGCATACACTCCAGCACCGATTAAGGAGTTAGGTCCAAAAAGGCTGACTGTGGAGGAGTACTTGAAAGGCAGAAGCGACCAATACCTGCGGTTGTAACTGAATGCAAGCAGAACAAAAGGAAACATCGGGCAGGACGTAAAGCGAGAATACGAGGTGAAAGGAAAGAGTTGCATCGTTTAATAGCAATTTCTGAAGGAGAAGTGCAGAGAAGCCTATTTAAGAAATTGAACTTGCTGAGCCAAAAGAAAAATGGGAAATAAGTGCTCGACTATAAACGTGAACGAATCGTTCATCGTAGAGTTTAAACAAAGTATTGTTACCTCCTTAATTTTTTTTATAGTATTAACAGTTTTGTATGTATACCACATCAAAAATAGGAATTATGTAAAGAGTAGGTTAAATAGAAACATAAATGTTTAAATTGCGTAAATTTTCAAATTTTTTCTTTTTGGTACTAAATGCAGAGGTTAGAAGAGATTGTAAGTGAACTGAATCAACTTTTGGCGAACATTAGAAAGGGTAGAAATCGTCCTTACACAAACGAGACAATAAATTTAAAATTGTTGCATATAGAAAATTTGAAAGAGGAAGCAAGGCTATTATTTAGGGATGAGAAGGAAGATAAAACTTTAGAGCTGAAAAAAGATCTTGTGAAGTTATTATCTTTGTTGTCAGAGAGTGTCGATTGTATGAGAAGACAAAATCTAGCAAGAATAGCAGAATTCAATTTGGAATCTTGCATGAAAACAATTCCTGTTTTTGAAGGATGTTTTAAATCACTTCAGCAATTTTTAAAATTAGTAGAAATATTTCATAAGTCGTTGTCTACATCAGGGAAGGAAGCTTTAATTGATTTCGTGTATAATATAAAATTATCAAGTACGGTGCAGACGGCAATAGTGAGTTCAGGAATTCCCAAGACTTTTCAAGAGTTGGCGACTATATTAAACGCAAAATATAAGAGCCCAAATACTATACCCCAATTGCATACCACGTTAAGTGGATTTACCCAGCGAAAACTGAGTGTTTCCGCCTATAAGGATAAGATTTCGGAGTTGGTAGATGAACTAAGTGGTCTGCAAATATCCGATCTTGGTCCAGATGTTACCCAAGAACAGAGGGATTTGATTGTAAAAATAAATGACACTTACGCATTGACGGTGTTCAAAAGAGGTTTAAATGACTAGTTAAGGAGCACTATCTTTTCGGCGAGACCGACAAGTTTCTCTGATGCTACAAATATAGCTCTTGAGGTAGAAAAGACTGAATCAAGTCAAATGAATAGTGTATTTTATTATAAGAAAAAATCCCCGTTGGCAGCACCAGCCGGGAAGGTAAATTTCTCGTATGTAGCCTAAAGTTTCGAAAAAGAATTTGGCTTGCCTACTACTAAACTTCTTTCTGCAATTTTCGTAGTACCACATGGGTATTTATTCACGTAAAAAAAATCTGGCTCCTTTTATCGGGGTGCAAATATTTTGCTAATTAAATTGAGTTGCACGCGTATGGATTACATATTGAAAATCGGCGGATCATAAATTGTTGTAAACATATAAATACCGGTTTCGCCCTTCTCGCATTTGCTGTTTACACAGTTCACAGTGGTAACCACACAAAGGCTTAAATAGCTCGAATAGTTAATTTCAAAAGATTTCCATAAAAGTTTAATCAGCACTTGCATTGCCATTAACATATACATTTTCAATTTTTTTATGAACTATGAGGGCCGTCATTTCGATTTTTATTGAAATCGGCTGCTAAAAATATTAAGCTGTAAATTTTCGACTTTTTAATTTGTCATTCGATTTGCATAATTAAATTAAAAAATTAACTTGCCTTAATAACTTATAATTTCAAGTTTCAACGGAATCTGTTGAGAATCTTGGCTGCTAGAGGGCTACAGAAATAAAAAAAATTTTTATGCCAACCCCTGTACGGGGAGACCCGCCTGTATGGGGAGACCCCCCTTAAATACCTTGAAATATTTTCTTGCACTACAGATTTCAAGAGGCACCACTTTTGACCTACGTAGAAAATTTCCTCATTCTAGCTCATGTGGTTTGCGAGAAAACTTGTTATGACGCACGAACAAACGGGCGGACGGACGGACAGACAGACAAGTTGCGATTTTATAATTTTTTAGGGTATTGTTAAAAATATTTTAAAATATCTTAAAAATGATCTGGTTTATAAGTTCTTTCAAGTAAAGTCATTTAAAACGATTCCATGAAAAATATTCATAATTTCAGTTGGCACTAAAATAGCGAATTGCGCTTGCCTTCAGACCTTTGGGGGCCGCCATTTTGAATGCATGCATTTGATTTTGGATTATTTTAAATCTTTGTATGCTAGGACCTCATCAATCAATATACTATCTCGTTCAAATAGGAGTTTCACTCTAGACAGGGCAAAATAATTCAATTTTTAAAGAAGCAGCTAAAAATATTAGGCTTTAAATTTTCGACTTTTTTATTTTTCATTCAATTTTAATAATTTCCTGCGAAATACAAGAACATAGTACAGAGATTCATAATCTCAAGTTTCATCAAAATCCGTTGGAAAATGTGACCGCTAGAGGGCCACAAAAACATGAAAAAAACGCATATTTAAACGGCCGCCATTTTGAAATTTGCACATGCATGATCACCAAAATATCAAAGACTGTAGGTCTAAGTAATTTCTATCTTGAAACCAAGTTTCATATATGTCGGATCAAAATCGCGACTTTTAAAAGCCTTTGAAATTTTGACCTTCAACTGGCCGCCATTTTGTTTTTTGCCACTTGACCTTCAGTTTTTTCACGTAATTCTTTAGATACTTATTATTACTATCTAACTGCCGAATTTCATGAAAATCTGTTGAAAGCTTTGACCACTATTACAACAAAAAATTTTGCACGTTTTTCGACCTTTGAGCGGCCGCCATTTTGTTTCTGCTGTACCGACTTTGGATTTTAGGTAAATTTCTCGAGAGAAATTTACCTATTGCGGAGAGCATCATATTTATACGAGTATATATATATATATACATATATATATATATATATATATATATATATATATATATATATATATATATATATATATATATATATATATTGGATATAACGAAATTTGTGACCACGCTAGAGGTTGCAATTTTGCTTCGATTTTCACCAAATTTTCAGGAAATGTGTATTGGATAATTATCTCGGTTAAATTCGTGCACCAGCTATATCGGCCGGGCAAAAACAAAATGGCGGCCATTTTAGACGAAAAATCGTGATTTCTGTTCTGACCAAAGTATAGCTCCGATTTGGATGAAATTTGGTACAAAGGTTCATCGATGTATGCGATGGAACGGAGTAAAAATTCCCTCCGGACAAAAAGTCTATAAAATTTCGGATAATTGTGCAAACTACATTAGTGTGTTTTGCAAAAATGCATCTCAGGAATTGAGATTTTTGATAGACACAGGAGCAGATGTTTCCTTGTGTAAATGTGAGAAGATTAATAGCAACGAATTATTTTGGTCGGATGATAAGTGTAAGTTAACGGGGATTACAAGTGTAACAATTACATCTTACGGATCAATAGATCTTGAGATGAATTTGAATGATGATGATATCGTTCATGGAAAATTTTATATAGTGGGTAAAAAATTTCCTATCAATACAGATGGGATAATAGGTAGAGATTTGTTAGAAAAGTTCTTGTGTAAGATAGATTATGAGACCTACACAATATCTTTTCTAGTGAATGATAAAGAAGTTATACTACCTATACAATACAAGCAGATTAAAATTGGACAGATTAGGTTACCTGCCAGAACCGAAGCTATTTTCCCGATTAACTTGGAAATTAAAGGAGACATGATAATCCTGAATAAGGAAATAATGGAAGGTATATTTGTAGGGAATATCATTATACCATCCAGAGGGATCAAGCATATAAAAATTTTGAATTCAAGGGACTCGGAAGTCACAATCGATGGTATTGAAAATATTATCGATACAATGCCCTTGCATTCTTTGGGGAGTTCCGCCCCCACGTACCCGATGAAACTCCGCAGGGGGAATGCCGGTCGACAAGACCACTCTTGGAGGCTAGCATTCTTTGGGGAGTTCCGCCCCCACGTACCCGAGGAAATCCCCGCAGGGAGAAAGCCGGTCGAAAAGAACATTCTTGGAGGCTAGCATTCTTTGGGGAGTACCGCCCCCACGGACCCGAGGATATGGGGGGTGCCGTGAGGTTCCCTCTTATTGTATCTGGATTACGCTTTGGACAACGAACTGGAATTGACGCTTTGGGCTGGTGGATGTGATGGTTCGGACCTAGTTGCTTTGCACAGTAGCGCCGAGGTGAAACTCGTGTGTGAACGGCTCCAATTCAACTATCATACCGTCTCCGTCCCGGTAAAACCTTGGCAGGCCTCGGAGTACGTTCGAAGTTCGCACCATTGGGTTGGTGGTGTAGGTTCGGTTGAGACGGACTCCCGATTAGCGCTGGTCTGGCTCTGAGCACTTGTCCCCATAAGGGCTTGTGCCAACCCTCGCATGGCCTCCCTGCTCTGCAAAGATAACCATGGGACCAAAAAGGCGACTACACACACGAACGGAGATAACGGCTCCGAGGGGGGACCCAATAAAATGGAGCAAACAAATGAAACCACAAGCAAACAGGACGCTAGCACGGAGAACCCTTTCAGGCAAAAACCGCTGTCGGCAAGAACACCGATAAAACAAGTCACCGATTGCGGGGGGAGGCAGCAAACCCCAGAAACACTGTCAAAGTCAACATCACAGGTTAAATCATCGGAGACAGACCACAGACGGACTAACGAACGAAAGAAGGCAGAGTGCGTTGTGCAACCTGGCATCATTGCGGCCTTTGGGCGCAGTAGAAGGACTATACGCACCCCGGAGCGCCCAGTGCAAGACGTACACAATCCGGATCAAGCTGCGACACCAACGGTGGCCAGTGTAAGACTGGGGGAGGGAGAAGTTTTGCCGTTGGCCGACGCCACTTCAAACGCGACCCAAGCGATAGAAGCAACAGGGCTAGAAAACGGGGGCCTCTCCCAAGAGGTGGCGCCAAATAACACAATCGCCCTTGACCGCGCCGAAGAGGAGCGGCTTACTCGGAAAGCGGGGAGTATCGTCAAACAACTGAGGGCTGCCTGCGAAGTGCAGAAAAACATAGGCAAGAGTGTCAAGAATGGCATTCTTGAACTGGAGGAGCTTTTTGGCCGCATAACGCACTACAGGTGGAGGTGGCTTGCAACCGAAAAGCACCAAAAAGACACGCTCTCCCTCGAGGCATCAGTGGGTCCTAGCAGCAGCAAAAGAATGGCCGGTAGCCCAATTGAAGGCGACCGTGAGAAAAGGAGGAAGGACGAGACCATAAACGAAGTTGACACTCCAGGCGAGGAGTTTCATGTGGTGCGAAACAAGGCAGCGAAAAAAGCGGCCAAAAAGCTACTCCTAGAAAAAACAGACAAAGAGCTCAACCACGAAAAGAACAAAGAACCCCCCGATATAGCACAGAAAACAAAAAGCAAACCGCGGCGCAAACCCTTGCGAGAGGCACTGCTTATTAAACCCACTAAGGGCCGAACCTACGCAGATGTCCTCCGTGAAATTAAAGGAGCGGTCAAGCCAGACGACACCAAAACTACCATCAAAGCAGTTCGACCAACCCGGACCGGTGGCTTGCTGGTGGAATTCGGGCCAGAGGCCACAAACAAAGATGCATTCCGTGACGTGGTTCAAAAGGTTCTTGGAGATGCGGCAACGGTTGCCTCGCTCGAACCAATGGCCACCCTGGAAATCAGGGACCTCGACTGCGTCACGGACAAAGCTGAAGTAGAGGATGCCATTAGGAGGGAGCACCCCAGCTTAAGTGAAGTCAAGGCAAGATTGACGCGTGAAAACACAAGGGGGCAACGCATGGCTATTGTCGAACTAGCTGATAAAGACGCCCAGCAAATCCTGGCGAAGGGCAAAATTAAGATAGGTTGGGTGATCTGCAGGATACGGAGAAGAGCGATCCCTATCCGCTGCTTCAGATGCCTCGAATACGGACACACCGCGTATGGCTGTAGGGGACCCGACAGGAGATCTCTGTGCTACAAATGTGGTGAAACGGGGCACAACAGGAAGGAGTACACGAACGAGGCAAAATGCATTCTTTGCAAGGATGCTAAGCTAGCACCCGGCGACCTCAAACATGAGCCGGGGACAGGGAGATGCTGGGTTTTCAAGGAGGCCCTAACTAAAGCCAAATCGATACTCAAATGATCCGTATCCTGCAGGTCAATTTGCACCGAAGCACAAACGCCCAGGACCTACTTGAGCAGTTTGCGAGGGATAAGAAAGCTGGCCTCCTGTTGCTGAGCGAGCGACATCATAACAAGGACTCGCAAGCGTGGTACCCTGACAAAACTGGTACCTCGGCCATCTGGGCTCGAGACAGCGCCCGCCTTCAGGTGCAGGGCCATGGACGCGGGGATGGTTTTGTGTGGGTGCGGTGTTCAGGGATAACATATTTCAGTATTTATCTGACGCCTAACGAGGCAATGCGATCTTTTCGAACCAAACTCGATGCCCTGGAGGATGCTGTCTCGAACACAGAGGGGGAGACTTCAACGCTAGAGCCATCGAATGGGGTATGCCACAATCCGACCCAAGGGGAAAGCAAATCTTGGACATGGCGGGCAGAACAGCGCTTTTTGTCCTAAATACTGATAACACCCCTACTTTCCGCCGCTGGGGTTGCGTAGGAACCATACCCGATATGACACTCGCTTCGGAGTCCCTGGTACCTAGAGTACACAACTGGTGAGTACTAGAGGACTACTCGGCTAGTGATCACCAGTATATAGCTGTTGAGATTCACGACGGTGCCACTCTGCGTGCATATGCCCAAACTTCAATCCTCGGATGGAGGACTGGGAGGATGGACGTTGAGAAGTTCACTGACGCGCTTACGGCAGGCGCACCGTTGCTGGGAGCTCCGCCAGGGAGTGGAGGGCCTACAGCCAAGGACTTGGTGAACTCAACTATGAGTACCATCATAGCTGCTTGCGAGTCTTCCATGCCCCGCCGGAGACCCCGACGTGGTAAGCCTCCAGTATACTGGTGGTCAAACGAGATCACCGAACAAAGAAGCGAGTGTCACAAACTTCGGCGAGAGGCCCAGCGGGCACGAACATGGGAGGAGGCAGACACTAGGCTAGCAGCATACACGTTCGGCAGGAAATATCTTCGCAGGCTTATTAACAAGAGCAAGGCCCGATGCTGGCAAGACCTCGTGGACGATGTAAATAGGGATCCGTGGGGCCTTGGCTACAAGCTGGTCATGGGGAAACTTGGTGCCCTACGGAAGCCTTGTATACATGACGCGGAAAAGATGGACGCGATAGTGCGGGGACTCTTCCCCGCCCATCCCGTCCGTGTTGACGCTGTCCATGGTGTAACAGCAGTCGAGTGCCCACTCTTCACACAGCTGGAACTGGAGGAGGCAGTCCTCTCCCTGAAAGCGAGGAAGGCTCCAGGTCCAGATGGTGTTCCAGCTGAGGTTTTGCAGCTCGTCTATCACCATTGTCCTGACTTGCTGCTCAGCACATTTAACGCTTGCCTACGGGACGGGGTTTTCCCGGTACGATGGAAGGTGGCGAGGCTCGTGTTGATCAGCAAGGGGAAGGGAAATCCCGAATCGCCGTCTGCATACCGCCCGTTATGCATGCTAGACACGGCTGGGAAAGTGCTAGAGAAACTCATCAAGGGAAGACTCACTGACGCGATTCGTGCTGCTGGGGACCTATCTCCTCGGCAGTATGGCTTTAGAGCAGGACGTTATACCATTGATGCGATTGCAGAGGTGGTGAACGCGGTCCAAAAGGCAGAGGCATATAGTCGCTGTTGGTGACACTCGACGTCAGGAATGCCTTCAACTCCGCTAGATGGGTGGATATTCTGGATACGCTGGAAAACTCTTTTCAAGTTCCAGAATATCTAATGCGGCTTTTGAGGAACTACCTAAATGACCGAAGCCTGCTCTACGACACGACACAGGGCCAACGAAGGATGGAAATTACATCGGGTGTTGCCCAGGGATCTATCCTTGGTCCGGACCTGTGGAACGTGTCTTACGACGGGCTACTGAGACTTGAGATGCCAGATGAGTCGCGCTTGGTCGGCTATGCGGATGATGTTGTGGCTCTGGTCGCTGGACGCACCGTTGAACAAGCGCAACTTAGGCTAGGTATGCTAATGCGCCGAGTGAGGGACTGGATGACTGCTCGCGGGCTCAGTTTAGCACTGGAGAAAACCGAAGTGGTCATCTTGACAAAAAAGAGAATCCCTAGAGTAAGGATGATCAGTATTGGAGATAAACAGATCGAATCGGAGCCAGCGGTGAAGTACCTGGGGCTACTGATCGACTCGAAGATGAGTTTCTCTGAGCAAATCAGGGCAACGGCTGAGAAGGCTGCTTCGGGAATATCGGCCCTGAGTCGACTTATGGCCAATGTAGGGGGACCCAGCCCATCAAGAAGACGCCTCTTGATGAGTGCTGTAGGGTCAGTGCTACTGTACGGAGCAGAGGTATGGGGCGACGCTCTCAGCAAGGAGGTATACCGAAAACGATTGGCACAGGTACAGAGAAGAGGAGCACTGAGAATTGCATCTTCGTATCCAACAGTCTGCGACTCGGCGGTGAGAGTGATTGCAGGCGTGATACCTGTCGCCCTCCTTGCTAGAGAGCACCGCGCTACTTACCTGCGCTGAAACGAGGATGCGAGGGAGATCGTTGTCCGCGAGGAGAGACAACGCTCGCTCAACGATTGGCAGCAGTCTTGGGTGAATTGCACGAAGGGAAGGTGGACTGCGCGCCTCATCCCGGATATGAGACCGTGGCTAAATCGAAGGCATGGTGAGGCTGACTTCTATCTGACCCAGCTTTTGAGCGGGCACGGGTGTTTTCAGTCTTACCTGCACAAGATCGGCAAGTCACGGTCTCCCGATTGTCGGTTTTGCCCAGGAGAGGAGGACAATGCCTGTCACACATTTTTTGCGTGTACCAAATGGGCCAGGCTGCGAAGGGAACTCTACAGGGAGACGGGAGAGCTCACCCCGGATAATATAGTTGCGGTGATGCTCGAATCGGTTGACAAATGGAACCAGGTGGCACATTATGCTCGGGCAGTCCTAAAATATAAAAGGGACTCACAGCAGCCGGAGGCACTGGGGCTGGGGGATCGCTCTTCTGGCAATTCCTCTTTCCCCCTCCCCTCCCGCTAGGAAAGGGACTCCACAGCTTGAAGGCGCCCCACGGCGCAACAAAACGAGACCTGGCCCGAAGTAATGTGTCAAACGGTTCCAGGCTAGGTTCTCAGATTGACAGGGGAGGTGTTTAGTGGGTAGTCCAAAGGTATCCTCCATGGGAGTCCCACACTGCCAGACTTGGCGGGCATAAATGCCTTCACCTCCCTACCACAAAAAAAAAATGCCCTTACGTGGTTTTGAAGTTAAGGCATTCAAAGAATGCAAGAGTACTGATACTACACGTCTTAGTACACTTCTTAATTCCATCAATATATCTTCATACGATCCTAAAGCTAGGGATAGTCTTCGGGGGATAATAAAAGAATATCAGGATGTTCTCCACTTAGGCGATGAGAAGCTGAGTATTAACAATTTTTATACTCAAAGTTTAAATGTTACCGATAATATACCGGTATACACTAAGAATTATCGACTTCTTAATTCTCAATGCGATGAAATAAAGAAGCAAGTCCAAGATCTCTTGAAAAATGAGATAATTGAGCCATCCGTAAGCCCATATAACTCACCGTTACTTTTGGTACCGAAGAAAAGTGATGGTACTGAGAAGAAATGGCGTTTGGTTGTGGATTTTCGAAGGCTGAATACTAAGGTGGTCAACGATAAATTCCCTTTATCTAGACTAGATGATGTCTTAGATAAACTGGGCAGGGCTAAATACTTTTCGACTCTGGACATGACTAGTTCATTCCATCAAATAGGATTAGAGAAAGAGTCAAGGCCATTGACAGCATTTTCTGACAATCATGGTCACTATCAGTTCAAGAGATTACCTTTCGGTTTAAAAATCTCTTCGAACAGTTTTCAAAGGATGCTCACGATTGCACTTTGCGGACTTGATTTCGAAGCTTTTCTTTATGTCGATGACATAATTGTTTTCGGATGTAGTATTAATCACCACAACGAAAATTTAAGAAAAGTCTTCAAAAGACTAAAGAAATTCAATCTTAAACTTAATCCTGGTAAATGTCAGTTTTTGAAAACAGAGGTTGTCTATTTAGGTCATATTATCACTAAAGACGGGGTAAAAACTGATCCTTCCAAGTACCAAGTAATCAAGGATTACCCAGTTCCGAAAAATGCGGATGAAGTTCGTAGATTTGTTGCATTTTGTAATTACTATAGGCGTTTTATTCCCAAATTTGCGAGCATCGCAAAACCTCTTAATTCACTTCTGAAGAAGCAAGCAAATTTTATATGGAATGAAACATGTCATGATGCATTTAAGTCTCTAAAAACGAAATTAATGGAACCACCAATATTACAATATCCTGACTTCGATAAACCGTTTATTTTGACGACTGATGCATCTAATTATGCATTAGGAGCAGTTTTGTCACAAGGAGAAATTGGTTCTGACCTACCGATTTCATATGCAAGTAAATCGTTGAATAAATGTGAACTCAATAAGCCTATAATTGAGAAGGAACTACTTGCAATACACTGGGGTATCAACTTTTTCAAACCATATTTGTATGGCAGAAGATTTATTGTGGTGACAGACCACCGACCATTAGTTTCACTATTTACTCACAAAAACCCATCTTCAAGACTTACACGAATCAGATTAGACTTATCCGACTACGATTTTGAGATTATTTGCAAGAGAGGTAAAATCAATACAAATGCTGATGCCTTATCTCGCATTGAGTTAGATACAGATATTTTAAAGAGTATGATTCCCACAGAAAGAGATGAATCAGTAAAGAAAACTTTAGCTATTACAAGGGGTATGAGTAACAAACAAGAAAATACAAGTGTACAAGGAAGCAATGTAACCGATGCCAATATCCAATCGGAGCCTGATCAATTTCACAGTTGGAATTGCACATCGTTAAATGACGTCAAAAATGTTACAAAGCTTAGATTTAAAATACCGCGGATAAATGAATTAAGAAATCCTACACAAGGAATCGTACGTACGTCTAAGGAAATAATAGTATGTGTTGATAACGATAAATTTTCCAGTGAATCAGTTCCTGACGAAAAGAAGTTATCATCCTTTATATATAAATCGAAGAGCGATAATCCTAAAAGAAATCTAGATTTCATTATGGAGAAACTCATTGATGCTTTGTGCAAAATAAAAATAAATGAGCTAGCGTTATCTAGCAGTGATAACTTATTTGATAGTGTACACATTGAGGATTTCAAGAAAAAAAATAACAAGTTGCAACTAAATAATAATAAAGCGCGTTTAAAGACAAACATATTAATATACACCCCAGCTAAGAAAGTTCTAAATAAAGATACCCAAAATAAACTAATAAAAGAGTATCATAGTTTACCCCATGGAGGTCATTTAGGAGATAGAAAGACTTTATTAAAATTGAAACAGATGTACTGTTGGAAAAATATGAGCGTTATGGTCAAAAAGTTCGTTAACAATTGTGAAGTTTGTGTTACTAGTAAATTATACAGGCACACTAAAGAAAAATTTGTGCATACGAGTACACCATCGACAACTTTCGAGACAATTCAAATTGACAAAGTTGGTCCATTGAGACTTTCCAATCATTTCCGCTATATTCTTACAATGCAATGCGAATTATCGAAATTTGTTGTTGCCATCCCAATTGAATCTAAGGATGCGAAAACTATAGCGACAACTTTAGTGAAGGATTTTATTCTTAAATATGGGCAATTTAAAGTTTTAAAGTCAGATAGAGGTACGGAATTTTCGAATGAGCTAATGAAAGAAGTCTGTGGTTTGTTACAAATTGAACAGATATTTTCAACACCATATCATCACGAGACGCTAGGAGTAGTTGAAAGGAACCACAGGGTTCTTAATGAGTTCTTACTCTCATTTACAGAAGAATCTGAATGGGATACTTGGCTTCCGTACTATACATTCGCTTATAATACATCACCCAATGTAGATACTGGCTATACACCGTATGAGTTAGTTTTCGGAAAATTAGCATATTTACCAAATGACGAGAAATTAGTTACAAAATCATACAGTCTTGACAACTTTGCCAATGAATTAAAACTAAGACTTAAAGTAACTATAAATAAAACTAAGGAAATAATAGAGAAGGTTAAAAAGAAAAGATTAGAAAAACATATAGACGTTAACCCAATAGACGTTAAGGTTGCTGATAAGGTATTACTTAGGAACAATAATCGTAAGAAAAATCAAAAACCATATTTAGGACCATTTGTGGTAAAAGATAAAAAAGAAGTAAACTCCATAGTTGATGTAAATGGAGTATTAAAAGAATTACATAATAATCAATTAAGACTGTACAAATGTTTGTAATTATGTTTGATATTTTCGGTGTTTCGCTTAATACTAGTATACGCTCAACAACAAAAACGCGGAGGGTGTAATGATCACCCATAATTTAATAACATTCATTCTCACATAATCTAAAACAGTCATTCAATTATAATTAATCTAAAACATTAATTCAATTATATTATTAGATTCAAAAACATTCATTCAATTATTAGAAACATTCATTCAATATCAAATGCACTATATCCAAATTACATACAAATTAACGTTCATACAATTATACGTGAACTTTCAAACATTTAAAATATTGCTTACAAACATTTAAAATATTGCTTACGTGGAACGTACTTGAAATATTTAAATCTCAAGAGTCAGCACTCAACAATTTCGCTTTCACTTTCTTCCATTCCGAAAAGTAAACAAAAACATTGCCATGCATTCTTGGGTCATCGAACATGCACTTGGAAGAATGTATGACCCAAAAAAAAAGATTACATAACATATGCATTTGTGTGGTTATGGAATAACAAATGCATATGATGAATTTATGAGGTGTTAATCGATTTGTGGGTCACAAGACCACACAAATCTGGGTGCTGGTTAATGAGGTTTGTACGTAATAAATTAAGTATTTTATGTTTGAGAAATTGGATAAATAGTGGAAGAAATTATAGAATCGAGATCAGAAGGTTCTGACTCGTTCCCTAATAAAGATTTGGCCATCGGTAAAACTTTGGCTGGCATTACTATAATACGGAGAAGAACACTCTTTTGATCAAAGTACTTTGGCTGGATTATTCGGCCAAACTCAGGTACAACTTGCTGCATAGAAGCTTTGCTTTGGTACATTGTCTAATTTGGCCAGATCCCATCAGGCTAGATGACACTTAGGTAATTCACTTTTATATTTCTTTCTAAAACTCAAATTTTAATTCAACAATCTTCACTACAACGATATTCTGGAGTTCCTCGGAAAACGATCGGATTGCAAGGAGTGCGTTGCTGGGAAAGTGGCCGTTTTTCATACTTTCTCCAATTTCAATATATGGGGTGTCAAACGAAAGCTAGTGATGAGCAGAATTCAATAAAAGTGCATTCAGGCAGCTTCGCGGTACCCGCAGTTGGAGTTTTTTTGCGTGGTTGGGATACTTTTGATTCCGAAATCATGCAGCCGTAAAATCATCGGAAACGGGAGTCGGAAGTGCCTGAATATCAAAATTGCGCTGTTATTGTACTCAGTAACATAAAAAAATTAAAGATCTTCACGACAACGATATTCTGGAGTTCCTCGGAAAACGATAGGATAGCAAGGAGTGCGCTGCTGGAAAAGTGGCCGGTTTTCATACTTTTTCCAAATTCAATACATAGGGTGTCAAACGAAAGCTAGTGATGAGTAAAATTCAATCAAAGTGCATTCAGGCAGCTTCGCGGTACCTGAAATTGCAGTTTTTTTGCGTGGTTGGGATACTTTTGATTCCGAAATCATGCAGCTGTAAAATCGTCGGGAACGGGAGTCGGAAGTGCCTGAATATCAAAATCGCGCTGTTATTGTACTCAGGAACATAAAAAAATTCAGAATCTTCACTACAACGATATTCTGGAGTTCCTCGGAAAACGATCGGATTGCAGGGAGTGCGTTGCTGGAAAAGTGGCCGTTTTACATACTTTCTCTAAATTCAATATATGGGGTGTAAAACGAAAGCTAGTCAAGAATTGAATTCAATAAAACTGCATTCAGGCAGCTTCGCGATACCCGCAATTGTAGTTTTTGCGTTGTTAGGATACTTTTGATTCCAAAATCATGCAGCTGTAAATTCATCGGAAACGGGAGTCGGAGTGCCTGAATATCAAAATCGCGCTGTTATTGTACTCAGGAACCTAAAAAATCCCCGTTGGCAGCACCAGCCGGAAAGATAAATAGTAGCATAAAGTTTCGAAAAAGAGTTTGGCTTGCCTACTACTAAACTTCTTTCTGCAATTTTCGTAGTACCACATGGGTATTTATTCACATAAAAAAAATCTGGCTCCGTTCGTTTTTAGAGACCTTTTATCGGGGTGCAAATATTTTGCTAATTAAATTGAGTTGCACGCGTATGGATTACATATTGAAAATCGGCGGATCATAAATTGTTGTAAACATATAAATACCGGTTTCGCCCTTCTCGCATTTGCTGTTTACACAGTTCACAGTGGTAACCACACAAAGGCTTAAATAGCTCGAATAGTTAATTTCAAAAGATTTCCATGAAAGTTTAATCAGCACTTGCGTTGCCATTAATATATACATTTTCAATTTTTTTCTGAACTATGAGGGCCGTCATTTCAATTTTTATTGAAATCGGCTGCTAAAAATATTAAGCTGTAAATTTTCGACTTTTTCATTTGTCATTTGATTTGCATAATTAAATTAAATTAACTTGCGTTAATAACTTATAATTTCAAGTTTCAACGCAATCTGTTGAGAATCTTGGCTGCTACAGAAATAAAAAAAATTGTATGCCACCCCCCTGTATGGGGAGACCCCCCTTAAAATACCTTAAAATATTTTCTTGCACTGCAAATTTCAAGAGGCACCACTTTTGACCTACGTAGAAAATTTCCTCATTCTAGCTCATGTGGTTTGCGAGAAAACATGTTATGACGCACGAACAAACGGGCGGACGGACGGACAGACAGAAAAAATGTGATTTTATAATTTTTTAGGGTATTGTTAAAAATATTTTACAATATCTTAAAAATGATCTGGTTTATAAGTTCTTTCAAGTAAAGTCATTTAAAACGATTCCATGAAAAATATTCATTATTTCAGTTGGCACTAAAAAAAAGAATTGCGCTTGCCTTCAGACCTTTGGGGGCCGCCATTTTGAATGCATGCATTTGATTTTGGATTATTTTAAATCTTTGTATGCTAGGACCTCATCAATCAATGTACTATCTCGTTCAAATAGGAGTTTCACTGTAGACAGGGCAAAATAATTCAATTTTTAAAGAAGCAGCTAAAATTATTAGGCTTTAAATTTTCGACTTTTTTATTTTTCATTCAATTTTAATAATTTCCTGCGAAATACAAGAACATAGTACAGAGATTCATAATCTCAAGTTTCATCAAAATCCGTTGGAAAATGTGACCGCTAGAGGGCCACAAAAACATGAAAAAAACGCATATTTAAACGGCCGCCATTTTGAAATTTGCACATGCGTGATCACCAAAATATCAAAAACCGTAGGCCTAAGAAATTCCTATCTTGAAACCAAGTTTCATATATGTCGGATCAAAACCGCGACTTTTAAAAGCCTTTGAAATTTTGACATTCAACTGGCCGCCATTTTGTTTTTTGCCACTTGACCTTCAGTTTTTCAAAGCAATTTTTTAGATACTTTTAATGACTATCTAACTGCCGAAATTCATGAAAATCTGTTGCAAGCTTTGACCACTATTACAACAACAAAATTTTGCACGTTTTTCGACTGTTGAGCGGCCGCCATTTTGTTTCTGCTGTACCGACTTTGGATTTTTTATTGTGAAACTCATCATATACATCATTAAACCTTTGTACCTAATTTCATCCAAATCGGAGCTATACTTTGGTCAGAACAGAAATCACGATTTTTCGACTAAAATGGCCGCCATTTTGTTTTTGCCCGGCAAAGGTGTATTGGGTAATTATCTCGGTTAGTTTCGTGAACCAGCTATGTTCACGAACTTAACCGAGATAATTACCCAATACACCTTTCCTGAAAATTTGGTGAAAATCGAAGCAAAATTGCAACCTCTAGCGTGGTCACAAATTTCGTTATATCTCATATATCTCTATATATATATATATATATATATATATATATATATATATATATATATATATATATATAAAGATATATATATATATATATATATATATATATATATATAGATATATGTATATATATATATATATATATGTATATATATATATATATATATATATATATATATATATATATATATATATATATATATATATATATATATATATATATATATATATATATATATATATATATATCTATATATATATAGATATATGTATATATATAAATATATATATATATATATATATATATATATATATATATATATATATATATATATATATATATATATATATATATATATATATATATCTATATATATATATATGCTGCTCTCCGCAATAGGTAAATTTCTCTCGAGAAATTTACCTAAAAATTAAAGATCTTCACTACAACGATATTCTGGAGTTCCTCGGAAAACGATCGGATTGCAAGGAAGGCGTTGCTGGCAAAGTGGCCGTTTTTAATACTTCCTCCAATTTCAATATATGGGGTGTCAAACGAAAGCTAGTGATGGGTAGATTCAATAAAAGTGCATTCAGGCAGCTTCGAGGTACCTGCGATTGCAGTTTTTTGCGTGGTTGGGATACTTTTGATACGGTAGCTGTAAAATCATCGGAAACGGGAGTCGGAAGTGCCTGAATATCAAAACGCGCTGTTGTTGTACTCAGGAACAAAAAACATTAAAGATCTTCACTACAACGATATTCTGGAGTTACTCGGAAAACCATCGGATAGCAAGGAGTGCGTTGCTGGAAAGTGGCCGTATTTCATACTTTCTCCAATTTCAATATATGGGCTGTCAAACGAAAGCTAGTCATGAGTAGAATTCAATAAAAGTGCATTCAATCAGCTTCGCGATACCTGCAATTGCAGTTCTTTTGCGTGGTTGGGATACTTTTGATACGGAAATCATGCAAATGTAAAATCATCGGAAACGGGAGCCGGAAGTGCCTGAATATCACAATCGTGCTGTTATTGTACTCAGGAACATAAAAGAATTAAAGATCTTCACTACAACGATAGTCTGGAGTTCCTCGGGACACCATCGGATTGGAAGGATTGCGTTGCCGGAAAAGTGGCCGTTTTTCATACTTTCTCCAATTTCAATATATGGGGTGTCAAACGAAAGCTAGTGATGAGTAGAATTCCATAAAAGTGCATTCAGGCAGCTTCGTGATACCTGCAATTGCAGTTGTTTTGCGTGGTTGGGTTACTTTTGATTCCGAAATCATGCAGCTGTAAAATCATCGGGAAGGGGAGTCGGAAGGGCGTGAATATAAAAATCGCGCTATTATTGTACCCACGAACAAAAAAAAATTCATGATCTTCATTACAACGATAGTCTGGAGTTCCTCGGAAAACGATCGGATTGCAAGGAGTGCGTTGCTGGGAAAGTGGCCGTTTTTCATACTTTCTCCAATTTCGATATATGGGGTGTCAAATGAACGCTAGTGATGAGTAGAATTTAATAAAAGGACATTCAGGCAGCTTTGCGATACCTGCAATTGCAGTTCTTTTGCGTGGTTGGGATACTTTTGATTCCGAAATCATGCAGCTGTAAAATTATCGGAAACGGGAGTCGGAAGTGCCTGAATATCAAAATCGCGCTGTTATTCTACTAAGGGACATAAAACTGTGACAGATCTTCACCTAAACGATATTATGGAGTTCCTTGGAAAACGATCAGATTGCACGGAGTGCGTTGCTGGAAAAGCGGCCGTTTTTCAAACTTTCTCCAATTTCAATATATGGGGTGTCAAACGAAAGCTAGTGATGAGTAGAATTCAATAAAAGTGCATTCAGGCAGCTTCGCGGTATCTGCAATTGCAGTTTTTTTGCGTGGTTGGGATACTTTTGAAACGAAAATCATGCAGCTGTAAAATCATCGGAAACGGGAGTCGGAAGTGCCTGAATATCAAAATCGCGCTGTTATTGTACTCAGGAACATAATAAAATTAAAGATCTTCACTACAACGATATTCTGGAGTTCCTCGGAAAACGATCGGATTGCAAGGAGTGCGTTGCTGGAAAAGTGGCCGTTTTTCAAAATTTCTCCAATTTCAATATATGGGGTGTCAAACGAAACCTAGTGATGAGTAGAATTCAATAAAAATCCCCGTTGGCAGCAACAGCCGGAAACGTAAATTTCTCGTATGTAGCATAAAGCTTCGAAAAAAAATTTGGCTTGACTACTACTCAACTTCTTTCTGCAATTTTCGTAGTACCACATGGGTATTTATTAACATAAAAAAATCTGGCCACGTTCGTTCTTAGAGACCTTTTATCGGGGCGCAAATATTTTGCTAATTAAATTGAGTTGCATACGTATGGATTACATATTGAAAATCGGCGGATCATAAATTGTTGTAAACATATAAATACCGGTTTCGCCCTTCTCGCATTTGCTGTTTACACAGATCACAGTGGTAACCACACAAAGGCTTAAATAGCTCGAATAGTTAATTTCAAAAGATTTCCATGAAAGTTTAATCAGCACTTGCGTTGCCATTAATATATACATTTTCAATTTTTTTCTGAACTATGAGGGCCGTCATTTCAATTTTTATTGAAATCGGCTGCTAAAAATATTAAGCTGTAAATTTTCGACTTTTTCATTTGTCATTCGATTTGCATAATTAAATTAAATTAACTTGCGTTAATAACTTATAATTTCAAGTTTCAACGGAATCTGTTGAGAATCTTGGCTGCTACAGAAATAAAAAAAATTGTATGCCACCCCCCTTAAAATACCTTAAAATATTTTCTTGCACTGCAAATTTCAAGAGGCACCACTTTTGACCTACGTACAAAATTTCCTCATTCTAGCTCATGTGGTTTGCGAGAAAACTTGTTTTGACGCACGAACAAACGGACGGACAGACAGACAAGTCGCGATTTTATAATTTTTTTAGGGGATTGTTAACAAGATTTTACAATATCTTAAAAATGGTCTGGTTTATAAATTCTATCAAGTAAAGTCATTTAAAACGTTATCATGAAAAATATTCATTATTTCAGTTGGCACTAAAATAGCGAATTGCGCTTGCCTTCTGACCTTTGGGGGCCGCCATTTTGAATGCATGCATTTTATTTTGGATTATTTTAAATCTTTGTATGCTAGGAACTTATCAATCAATGTACTATCTCGTTCAAATAGAAGTTTCACTCTAGACAGGGCAAAATAATTCAATTTTTAAAGAAAATGGCAGCTAAAAATATTAGGCTTTAAATTTTCGACTTTTTTATTTTTCATTCAATTTTAATAATTTCCTGAATAATACAAGAACATAGTACAAAGATCCATAATCTCGAGGTTCATCAAAATCCGCTGGAAAATGTGACCGCTAGAGGGCCACAAAAACCTGAAAAAAAACGCATATTTAAACGGCCGCCATTTTGAAATTTGCTCATGCATGATCACCAAAATATCAAAGGCTATAGGCCTAAATAATGTCTATCTCGGAACCGAATTTCGTATATGTCGGATTAAAATTGCGACTTTAAAAAGCCTTTGAAATTTTGCCCTTTAACTGGCCGCCATTTTGTTTTTTGCAACCTGATCTGCAATTTTTTCACGTAATTCTTTAGATACTTATAATTTCTATCAAGTTGTCAAATTTCATGAAAATCTGTTGAAAGCTTTGACCACTATTACAACAACAAAATTTTGCACGTTTTTCGACACTTGAGCGGCCGCCATTTTGTTTCTGCCGTACCGACTTTGGATTTTTTATTGTGAAATTCATCACATACAGCAATGAACCTTTGTACCAAATTTCATCCAAATCGGAGCTATACGTTGGTCAGAACAGAAATCACGATTTTTCGTCTAAAATGGCCGCCATTTTGTTCTTGCCCGACCGCTATAGCTGGTTCACAAACTTAACCGAGATAATTACCCAATACACCTTTCCTGAAAATTTGGTGAAAATCGAAGCAAAATTGCGACCTCTATCGTGGTCACAAGTTTCGTTATATCCCATATATATATATATATATATATATATATATATATATATATATATATATATATATATATATATATATATATATATATATATATATATATATATATATATATGATGCTCTCCGCAATAGGTAAATTTCTCTCGAGAAATTTACCTAATAAATTTCTCTCGAGAAATTTACCTAACAGACAAGGACCATCGAGATACCGCATCCTGGCATGAGCTATAATCCAAGCATAAAAGATCATCAGGATCTAATGAAGCAAGTACTAGAAAGAGAAAGTAAACTTATAAAAGAAGAACAACATCTCAAACGTGTGACAACTGATATGTTTTCGAAAACTCATCCAATTGAACGTGTCATTCAAAAAACTCCAAGCAGGTTCTTCTGAAGCTGAAGCTGAAGAGGAAGAAACGGAATTCGATCAAGAGAAAAACACAAACAATTCATCAACTAATCGACCAGTTCCCAATAAAAAAGAAGCCCCTAAAGAAAAGACGTAATGAACGCATAGAACGACAATTAAAGCAAAAGAAAAAGGAACTTAAGCGTGAGAAGAAAAAAATCACAGATATTCATAGGTTGAAGTTAATATTCTCAAGGAATAAGCAAAAATTTGTGCTCCAAATTGAAAAAATTTAGACTTTAATGAGTTGCAATACCTAAATTGCCTGAATCATATACGAGGCATCTTTTACCTTAGATTAAATTGTAAACGATTGCCACTAGGTCACAAAGTAGTTTTTAATGAATAAATTTGTCCGCGCAATCAAAGAATTGCTTTTGCGGTTGTCTGTCAAGGTGAAATATTTTTCGCACAACTGTAAGTCATGCGTCCCACGTCTTAATTTTTTCCTTAACGGACTTTCCATCGTGAAGTATTCTTAATTTTAATATTTCGTAATACCAAACAATTCGATTTTTTTGGGATTGGTTTCAGTTGGTTATTTTAGTAACTTGATATTCGCTCATCTCTCCAATTGATATTAAAATCTCATCAAAAATTAATATTTCAAAACAAAACTTTGAAAAAAGTTAGTAAAACGTCTGGTCAATAAGGGGAAAAATCATTCATACTTTCCAACCATCTGTTATTTTTTGAGTATCAACTTTAAAAAACATTATGAACCCCAAGACGATCCCGAAATTCTTACCTATTTCTTCTGCCGTAATGGTGTCTACAGCTTATTGTATTACGTTACACTGAAATTAGATCCCTGTCTAAAATATGCCCAAAATAAAGTGAGCGAAAAAAAAAAAAATGGTTTACTAGAAATGTGCATAAATACTTTTGATAACTGGAAAGGAAATTTATATTATACAAGTAAAAACACTTCTGTAAAAAGGATTCCATTGAAGATAAAAATAAGTACTACTACTACTACTTGAATTCAGAGTAAAGTCAATTCCACTTGGCCATAGTGCTGTAAATTTGATAAATCCCAAATATCTCGATATTTTTTTTTTTTAGCTACTATGTAACAACAATATACATACATAAATGCATCGTTAAGTAAGATATTTTCCGCAGGGAATAGAATTGAGTTTAACAAAAGCAATTGCATTTGAAACTTTTCTCATATAATTAATTTCGAAAATATTAAAATACATCGATAAAAATTTGTAAATACTGATAAAATATTAGGAAATAATATTTAGATTTAATACAGTATCAAGATATTTGACTATAAATTTTTTTTTATTCGCGAATCGCCAACCTTAAGTAATCAAATCATTTTTTTATTTAAGAATAAGATTTATTTTATGTGGTGATTCTAATTAGAAAATTTGCGTAAAAAAAATAAACATAAAATGAATTGCTAAATAACTAAAGACTTTCCTTTTCAGTGGTTCTTCTTGTTTCAGCGGGAAAGTGAGTGCAGGGTAAGTATGCCGTCGCGAGGGTAGGGTTTCGACAAATCCGCTGAGGTCGGTTTCGCGTCGCGCGCGGTACGCGGTACCTTTGTTGCTTTGTCGTTTATTTAGAATAGTTTTCGTCGGGTTGATTTAGAGTAGCATACTTTTCGGTACCGCGTCGGAAATCCGGGAACGCGAAATAAAAAATTAGCTTTTGTATTCTTGACTGGTTAATGAAGAAATACGGAGTAACGTAGAATAGGTCTCTTCTCCGTATGGTTTTGTTTTGTAACGCGTTTATAAACGGGCATGTTCAGGTGGCTGAAAATATTGTAAATGAGCGTAACCCATTCGGAGACCCGCGACCGAAATCTTCTCCGAACTAGCTGGCCGACAAGCAGCCATCGCGTGAATGGGTTACGGGGCACGGATTGGTTGACCGGTTGGTACCATCCGTTGGCACTACTCAGAGTTAACGTCTAGAACCGATGAGAGGTCGGTTCCGCGTTCGAACTTAAAAAGTTGAAAATCATTACACGTTGTTGTAAAGGTTTTTAATTATTTTATGTTCCTGAGAACAATAACAGCGCGATTTTGATATTCAGGCACTACAGACTCCCGTTTCCGATGATTTTACAGCTGCATGATTTCGGAATCAAAAGTATCCCAACCACGCAAAAAACTGCAATTGCAGGTATCGCGAAGCTGCCTGAATGCACTATTATTGAATTCCACTCATCACTAGCTTTCGTTTGACACCCCATATATTGAAATTGGAGAAAGCATGAAAAACGGCTACGTTTCCAGCAACGCACTCCTTGCAATCCGATCGTTTTCCGAGGGACTCCAGAATATCGTTGTAGTGAAGATCTTTATTTGTTTTATGTTTCTTAGTTCAATAACAGCGCAATTTTGATATTAAGGCACTTCCGACTTTCGTTTCCGATGATTTTACAGCTGCATGATTTCGGAATCAAAAGTAGCCCAACCACGCAAAAAAACTGCAATTGCAGGTACCGCGAAGCTGCCTGAATGCACTTTTATTGAATTCTACTCACCACTAGCTTTCGTTTGACACCCCATATATTGAAATCGAAGAAAGTATGAAAAACGGCCACTTTTCCAGCAACACACTCCTTGAAATCCGATCCTTTTCCGAGGAACTCCAGAATACCGTTGTAGTGAAGATCTTTAACTTTTTTATGTTCCTGAGTACAATAACAGCGCGATTTTGATATTCAGGCACTTCCGACTCCCGTTTCCGATGATTTTATAGCTGCATGATTTCGGAATCAAAAGTATCCCAACCACGCAAAAAACTGCAATTGCAGGTATCGCGAAGCTGCCTGAATGCACTATTATTGAATTCCACTCATCACTAGCTTTCGTTTGACACCCCATATATATAATTTGGAGTAAGTATGAAAAACGGCTACGTTTCCAGCAACGCACTCCTTGCGATCCGATCGTTTTCCGAGGAACTCCAGAATATCGTTGTAGTGAAGATCTTTATTTGTTTTATGTTCCTTAGTTCAAAAACAGCGCGATATTGACATTCAGGCACTTCCGACTCCCGTTTCCGATGATTTTACAGCTGCATGATTTCGGAATCAAAAGTATCCCAACCACGCAAAAAAAACTGCAATTGTAGGTACCGCGAAGCTGCCTGAATGCACTTTTATTGAATTCTACTCATCACTAGCTTTCGTTTGACACCCCATATATTGAAATTGGAAAAAGTATGAAAAACAGCCACTTTTCCAGCAACGCATTCCTTGCAATCCCGATCGTTTTCTGAGGAACTCCAGACTATCGTTGTAGTGGAGATCTTGAATTTTTTTATGTTCCTGAGTACAATAACAGCGCGATTTTGATATTCAGGCACTTCCGACTCCCGTTTCCGATGATTTTACAGCTGCATGATGTCGGAATCAAAAGTAACCCAACCACGCAAAAAAACTGCAATTGCAGGTTCTATGAAGCTGTCTGAATGCACTTTTATTGAATTCTACTCATCACTAGCTTTCGTTTGACAGCACATATATTGAAATTGGAGAAAGTATGAAAAACGGCCACTTTTCCAGCAACGCATTCCTTGCAATCCGATCGTTTTCCGAGGAACTCCAGAATATCGTTGTAGTGAAGATCTTTAATTTTTTTATGTTCCTGAGTACAACAACAGCGCGACTTCGATATTCAGGTACTTCAGACTCCCGTTTCCGATGATTTTACAGCTGCATGATTTCGGAATCAAAAGTAACCCAACCACGCAAAACAACTGCAATTGCAGGTATCGCGAAGCTGCCTGAATGCACCTTTATTGAATTCTACTCATCACTAGCTTTCGTTTGACAGCCCATATATTGAAATTGGAGAAAGTATGAAAAACGGCCACATTTCCAGCAACGCACTCCTTGCAATCCGATGGTTTTCCGAGGAACTCCAGACTATCGTTGTAGTGAAGATCTTTAATTGTTTTATGTTTCTGAGTACAATAATAGCGCGATGTTGATATTCTGGCACTTCCGACTCCCGTTTCCGATGATTTTACAGCTGCATGATTTCCGTATCAAAAGTTTCCCAACCACGCAAAAAAATTGCAATTGCAGGTACCGCGAAGCTGCCTGAATGCACTTTTATTGAATTCTACTCATGACTAGCTTTCGTTTGACACCCCATATATTGAAATTGGAGATAGTATGAATAACGGCCACTTTCCCAGCAACGCAGTCCTTGCAATCCGATCGTTTTCCGAGGAACTCCAGAATATCGTTGTAGTGAAGATCTTGAATTTTTTAAGGTAAATTTCTCGAGAGAAATTTACCTATTGCGGAGAGCATCAGATATATATATATATATATATATATATATATATATATATATATATATATATATATTTATATATATATATATATAGATATATATATATATATGATGCTCTCCGCAATAGGTAAATTTCTCTCGAGAAATTTACCTAAAAAATTCAAGATCTTCACTACAACGATATTCTGGAGTTCCTCGGAAAACGATCGGATTGCAAGGACTGCGTTGCTGGGAAAGTGGCCGTTATTCATACTATCTCCAATTTCAATATATGGGGTGTCAAACGAAAGCTAGTGATGAGTAGAATTCAATAAAAGTGCATTCAGGCAGCTTCGCGGTACCTGCAATTGCAATTTTTTTGCGTGGTTGGGAAACTTTTGATACGGAAATCATGCAGCTGTAAAATCATCGGAAACGGGAGTCGGAAGTGCAAGAATATCAACATCGCGCTGTTATTGTACTCAAAAACATAAAACAATTAAAGATCTTCACTACAACGATAGTCTGGAGTTCCTCGGAAAATCATCGGATTGCAAGGAGTGCGTTGCTGGAAATGTGGCCGTTTTTCATACTTTCTCCAATTTCAATATATGGGCTGTCAAACGAAAGCTAGTGATGAGTAGAATTAAATAAAGGTGCATTCAGGCAGCTTCGCGGTAGCTGCAATTGCAGTTTTTTTTGCGTGGTTGGGATACTTTTGATTCCAAGATCATGTAGTTGTAAACTCATCGTAAACTGTAAGGAAGTACCTGAATATCAAAATGACGCTGCTATTGTACTCAGGAAAAAAAGAAAAGATAAAGATCTTCACTACAACGATATTCTGGAGTTCCTCGGAAAACGATCGGATTGCAAGGAGTGCGTTGCTGGGAAAGTGGCCGTTTTTCATACTTTCTCCAATTTCAATATATGGGCTGTCAAACGAAAGCTAGTGATGAGTAGAATTCAATAAAAGTGCATTCAGACAGCTTCATAGAACCTGCAATTGCAGTTTTTTTGCGTGGTTGGGTTACTTTTGATTCCGACATCATGCAGCTGTAAAATCATCGGAATCGGGAGTCGGAAGTGCCTGAATATCAAAATCGCGCTGTTATTGTACTCAGGAACATAACAAAATTCAAGATCTCCACTACAACGATAGTCTGGAGTTCCTCGGAAAACGATCGGGATTGCAAGGAATGCGTTGCTGGAAAAGTGGCTGTTTTTCATACTTTTTCCAATTTCAATATATGGGGTGTCAAACGAAAGCTAGTGGTGAGTAGAATTCAATAAAAGTGCATTCAGGCAGCTTCGCGGTACCTGCAATTGCAGTTTTTTTGCGTGGTTGGGATACTTTTGATTCCGAAATCATGCAGCTGTAAAATCATCGGAAACGGGAGTCGGAAGTGCCTTAACATCAAAATTGCGCTGTTATTGAACTAAGGAACATAAAACAAATAAAGATCTTCACTACAACGATATTCTGGAGTTCCTCGGAAAACGATCGGATTGCAAGGAGTGCGTTGCTGGAAACGTAGCCGTTTTTCATGCTTTCTCCAATTTCAATATATGGGTTGTCAAACGAAAGCTAGTGATGAGTGGAATTCAATAATGGTGCATCCAGGCAGCTTCGCGATACCTGCAATTGCAGTTTTTTGCGTGGTTGGGATACTTTTGATTCCGAAATCATGCAGCTGTAAAATCATCGGAAACGGGAGTCTGAAGTGCCTGAATATCAAAATCGCGCTGTTATTGTTCTCAGGAACATAAAATAATTAAAAACCTTTACAACAACGTGTAATGATTTTCAACTTTTTAAGTTCGAACGCGGAACCGACCTCTCATCGGTTCTAGACGTTAAGTCTGAGTAGTGCCAACGGATGGTACTAACCGGTCAACCAATCCGTGCCCCGTAACCCATTCACACGATGGCTGCTTGTCGGCCAGCTAGTTCGGAGAAGATTTCGGTTGCGGGTCTCCGAATGGGTTACGCTCATTTACAATATTTTCAGCCACCTGAACATGCCCGTTTATAAACGCGTTACAAAACAAAACCATACGGAGAAGAGACCTATTCTACGTTACTCCGTATTTCTTCATTAACCAGTCAAGAATACAAAAGCTAATTTTTTATTTCGCGTTCCCGGATTTCCGACGCGGTACCGAAAAGTATGCTACTCTAAATCAACCCGACGAAAACTATTCTAAATAAACGACAAAGCAACAAAGGTACCGCGTACCGCGCGCGACGCGAAACCGACCTCAGCGGATTTGTCGAAACCCTATCCTCGCGACGGCATACTTACCCTGCACTCACTTTCCCGCTGAAACAAGAAGAACCACTGAAAAGGAAAGTCTTTAGTTATTTAGCAATTCATTTTATGTTTATTTTTTTTACGCAAATTTTCTAATTAGAATCACCACATAAAATAAATCTTATTCTTAAATAAAAAAATGATTTGATTACTTAAGGTTGGCGATTCGCGAATAAAAAAAAATTTATAGTCAAATATCTTGATACTGTATTAAATCTAAATATTATTTCCTAATATTTTATCAGTATTTACAAATTTTTATCGATGTATTTTAATATTTTCGAAATTAATTATATGAGAAAAGTTTCAAATGCAATTGCTTTTGTTAAACTCAATTCTATTCCCTGCGGAAAATATCTTACTTAACGATGCATTTATGTATGTATATTGTTGTTACATAGTAGCTAAAAAAAAAAAATATCGAGATATTTGGGATTTATCAAATTTACAGCACTATGGCCAAGTGGAATTGACTTTACTCTGAATTCAAGTAGTAGTAGTAGTACTTATTTTTATCTTCAATGGAATCCTTTTTACAGAAGTGTTTTTACTTGTATAATATAAATTTCCTTTCCAGTTATCAAAAGTATTTATGCACATTTCTAGTAAACCATTTTTTTTTTTTTCGCTCACTTTATTTTGGGCATATTTTAGACAGGGATCTAATTTCAGTGTAACGTAATACAATAAGCTGTAGACACCATTACGGCAGAAGAAATAGGTAAGAATTTCGGGATCGTCTTGGGGTTCATAATGTTTTTTAAAGTTGATACTCAAAAAATAACAGATGGTTGGAAAGTATGAATGATTTTTCCCCTTATTGACCAGACGTTTTACTAACTTTTTTCAAAGTTTTGTTTTGAAATATTAATTTTTGATGAGATTTTAATATCAATTGGAGAGATGAGCGAATATCAAGTTACTAAAATAACCAACTGAAACCAATCCCAAAAAAATCGAATTGTTTGGTATTACGAAATATTAAAATTAAGAATACTTCACGATGGAAAGTCCGTTAAGGAAAAAATTAAGACGTGGGACGCATGACTTACAGTTGTGCGAAAAATATTTCACCTTGACAGACAACCGCAAAAGCAATTCTTTGATTGCGCGGACAAATTTATTCATTTAAAACTACTTTGTGACCTAGTGGCAATCGTTTACAATTTAATCTAAGGTAAAAGATGCCTCGTATATGATTCAGGCAATTTAGGTATTGCAACTCATTAAAGTCTAAATTTTTTCAATTTGGAGCACAAATTTTTGCTTATTCCTTGAGAATATTAACTTCAACCTATGAATATCTGTGATTTTTTTCTTCTCACGCTTAAGTTCCTTTTTCTTTTGCTTTAATTGTCGTTCTATGCGTTCATTACGTCTTTTCTTTAGGGGCTTCTTTTTTATTGGGAACTGGTCGATTAGTTGATGAATTGTTTGTGTTTTTCTCTTGATCGAATTCCGTTTCTTCCTCTTCAGCTTCAGCTTCAGAAGAACCTGCTTGGAGTTTTTTGAATGACACGTTCAATTGGATGAGTTTTCGAAAACATATCAGTTGTCACACGTTTGAGATGTTGTTCTTCTTTTATAAGTCTACTTTCTTTTTCTAGTACTTGCTTCATTAGATCCTGATGATCTTTTATGCTTGGATTATAGCTCATGCCAGGATGCGGTATCTCGATGGTCCTTGTCTGTTAGGTAAATTTCTCGAGAGAAATTTATTAGGTAAATTTCTCGAGAGAAATTTACCTATTGCGGAGAGCATCATATATATATATATATATATATATATATATATATATATATATATATATATATATATATATATATATATATATATATATATATGGGATATAACGAAATTTGTGACCACGATAGAGGTCGCAATTTTGCTTCGATTTTCACCAAATTTTCAGGAAAGGTGTATTGGGTAATTATCTCGGTTAAGTTTGTGAACCAGCTATAGCGGTCGGGCAAGAACAAAATGGCGGCCATTTTAGACGAAAAATCGTGATTTCTGTTCTGACCAACGTATAGCTCCGATTTGGATGAAATTTGGTACAAAGGTTCATTGCTGTATGTGATGAATTTCACAATAAAAAATCCAAAGTCGGTACGGCAGAAACGAAATGGCGGCCGCTCAAGTGTCGAAAAACGTGCAAAATTTTGTTGTTGTAATAGTGGTCAAAGCTTTCAACAGATTTTCATGAAATTTGACAACTTGATAGAAATTATAAGTATCTAAAGAATTACGTGAAAAAATTGCAGATCAGGTTGCAAAAAACAAAATGGCGGCCAGTTAAAGGGCAAAATTTCAAAGGCTTTTTAAAGTCGCAATTTTAATCCGACATATACGAAATTCGGTTCCGAGATAGACATTATTTAGGCCTACAGCCTTTGATATTTTGGTGATCATGCATGAGCAAATTTCAAAATGGCGGCCGTTTAAATATGCGTTTTTTTCAGGTTTTTGTGGCCCTCTAGCGGTCACATTTTCCAGCGGATTTTGATGAAACTTGAGATTATGGATCTCTGTACTATGTTCTTGTATTATGCAGGAAATTATTAAAATTGAATGAAAAATAAAAAAGTCGAAAATTTAAAGCCTAATATTTTTAGCTGCCATTTTCTTTAAAAATTGAATTATTTTGCCCTGTCTAGAGTGAAACTTCTATTTGAACGAGATAGTACATTGATTGATGAGTTTCTAGCATACAAAGATTTAAAATAATCCAAAATAAAATGCATGCATTCAAAATGGCGGCCCCCAAAGGTCTGAAGGCAAGCGCAATTCGCTATTTTAGTGCCAACTGAAATAATAAATATTTTTCATGGAATCGTTTTAAATGACTTTACTTGATAGAATTTATAAACCAGACCATTTTTAAGATATTGTAAAATATTTTTAACAATCCCCTAAAAAAATTATAAAATCGCGACTTGTCTGTCTGTCCGTCCGTTTGTTCGTGCGTCAAAACAAGTTTTCTCGCAAACCACATGAGCTAGAATGAGGAAATTTTCTACGTAGGTCAAAAGTGGTGCCTCTTGAAATTTGCAGTGCAAGAAAATATTTTAAGGTATTTTAAGGGGAGTCTCCCCATACAGGGGGGTGGCATACAATTTTTTTTATTTCTGTAGCAGCCAAGATTCTCAACAGATTCCGTTGAAACTTGAAATTATAAGTTATTAACGCAAGTTAATTTAATTTAATTATGCAAATCGAATGACAAATGAAAACGTCGAAAATTTACAGCTTAATATTTTTAGCAGCCGATTTCAATAAAAATTGAATTGACGGCCCTCATAGTTCAGAAAAAAATTGAAAATGTATATATTAATGGCAACGCAAGTGCTGATTAAACTTTCATGGAAATCTTTTGAAATTAATATTCGAGCTATTTAAGCCTTTGTGTGGTTACCACTGTGAACTGTGTAAACAGCAAATGCGAGAAGGGCGAAACCGGTATTTATATGTTTACAACAATTTATGATCCACCAATTTTCAATATGTAATCCATACGTATGCAACTCAATTTAATTAGCAAAATATTTGCGCCCCAATAAAAGGTCTCTAAGAACGAACGTGGCCAGATTTTTTTTATGTTAATAAATACCCATGTGGTACTACGAAAATTGCAGAAAGAAGTTGAGTAGTAGGCAAGCCAAATTTTTTTTCGAAGCTTTATGCTACATACGAGAAATTTACCTTTCCGGCTGGTGCTGCCAACGGGGATTTTTTTGACGTTAGTTTTATAGTTTGTGGTCTCACCACTGTTCGCTTTCCTGTATTAAAAGCATGATACAACACCAAGTCCTTTTGTACCCATTCATTTGACAGCTCCGGAATTTTAGCCTGTTCGACATTGTCTGCTTTCCATAAGCAGTTGTAAAAATTCAGCGTTTGTTCATTTCTCAGGCTTTTTCGATTAAGCTTTGTTTTGCTTTTTTCTACACCAGCTTGCAGTTTGCTGATAATTTTCTCTCTTCCATTTATTGGTCTTTTTGGTATTGGATCTAAAACGTTTGATGTGTTTTACAGAGGAGCTAAGGATTTCAGTAGTTTGCTAACTTTCTGTCTACGATTTCCTTTGCGTGAGACCAATAGAAGATCAACTTTTCCCTCTCGATCGATTTTAAACAATTCTTCATCTTGCTTCAATTTTGCATTCCTTATCGGTTTTAAAATTAAAAGTGCTCCGCAATATAAAATTTGAACGCGATGGGCGCAGCGGTAACCATTCGATAAAAGAGTACTTACAGTTGATGCGATAAATGCTGATGAAGCTGTTGGTGATGAACTTCCATTTATTGGTCTTTTTGGTATTTTTGGGATTCTATCCGCGATGATCATAAATAATTCATCAAATAAGTACAAGAGGTTGTGTCAGCATTCAAATTTATGGAGCAATTAACTCTTAATTAGATTTAATCCAATTAGTACCGCGCCAACATGCTGCTACCGCCACCTTTTTTCACTCGCCTCCAAACCTCCTTGCACTCCCATGTGGCTTGCAAATTCTACCAGTTTTCTCATCGGACAAAACAGATGTGTGTGGAATGGAACGCCACATGGCGGCAATGTGCATCTCCATTTGTCGCCAGTGGAATAGTTTTTCGATGGCCACGGTGGAGGGGGCATTCCCAAATGGATATGTCTCGAAATGCGTCGGGGTTTTGATTAATATTCTGTTTCAAATATTTAAATCTACAGATCTAAATATTTGGAGATAAAAAAAAATATTTTCTGCGCAACGATATCCGCACGAAAGATGAAGTCCGCTTGCATTTCGAGGTCATACCCATCTGGCCGAGTGCAAGTGTTCGGGATCGGAATCACTTCGATTCCCGGGCGTAGGCGTCACATTACACATTCCCCCCCCCCCAAAATCGAAGTAATTACGATCCCGCCTCCTATGTAAAAGGTCTTGGTTAGGGCCGTGGCGGGTCGAAGGTCGGTTTCGAGGAATAGGTTACAACCATGTTCGTGAAGACTCGACAGTGACTATACCGTAGGGAGTCAGGGGTTACTTGGAGGTCTTCGTCTAGGCAGAGATTTGGGTAAGCCAAGGTTTTTCGTGGGAAATAGTTGCACTTCATCGTCTAAGGTCTTTTGCGTGGTAAATTCCCAGGGTTTTACCAGTCATGTCCGCGATGAGGTATCGGGTGGGGCTTATTACTTGTAGGACTCGACACTTCACGAATTTCTTGTCTATTTTGGCATTGTAATGCCGGGTGGCATCGCTCTGTCGGAAGTTTCGACGCTATATCTCGTCGCCTACCTTAAAGCCAGAAGGATGAGATCGCAAGTTGTACCGCTCCTCTCCCATCCATCGACTTTCTTCAATCTTCTCCCGCAGTTGCTCTCGCAGAAGTTGGAGCTTTTCGTGCGGTTCCAGAACCACGATTGGGTCCTCTAGCGATCTCAGTTGCCGCAATAGCCGGTAAACGCTCCCATGACAGATCATGTACTGGCCGAACAATGTGAAATACGGCGAAATGCCGGTAGTGGCGTGG
Organism: Odontomyia ornata; assembly: GCA_963969285.1. NCBI lineage: Eukaryota > Metazoa > Arthropoda > Insecta > Diptera > Stratiomyidae > Odontomyia > Odontomyia ornata. The sequence goes on along the minus strand of OZ017743.1, from coordinate 64,774,837 downwards.
TACGACGAGCGCAGCGCACTAGTGATGGCGGACAATTTGCGATTCCAGTCCTTCTGAGTCGGGTGGACATATGCGCGAATGGCCGCTATGAGCGTACGGTTCAGTCGTTCGGATGCGTTGGCTTGTGGTGAATAGACGGCGGTTCGTTGGTGGATGATGCCGTATTTGGACATTAGGTCTCGGAACTTGCTGGAGGTGAACTGGACCCCATTGTCGGAGACAAGTTTCTCCGGAACTCCAAACATGTGAAAGACTCGGTTCTCCAAGAAGCTGATTATAGGTCCAGTGTGCATGTTACGTAGTGGTTCTATGATAGGGAATTTAGAGAGCTGATCCAGGACCACGACAGCTCCCGTGTGACCAGAAGTAGATCGAGGGTAAGGACCGATAAGATCAATGTACAAGCGCTGGAACACACGTTCGGGGACCTCAACCTTACCCATGGGTGGCCGAAGAATGGTGTTGGGCGCTTTAGTACACTTGCATAGCTCACAAGAGGCTACGTACGCTTTTATCTGTTGTGCCATCTTAGGCCAAAAGAAACAGGTTTTCAACCGCCTAAGGGTACGACCGTATCCGCCGTGCGCACTAGATGGGTGGTCATGAGCCCGTCTGATAAGATCAGTGGTTAATTCTTCGGGCACCCACAACTTCCACTGTTCTTCTTCTTGTATGGGGTCTCCGGATGCGTGTCCCATCCGCTTATAAATAAATCCATCCGTCAACCGCAGTTCAGGAAGCTGGGACAGTTGATTCTGGATAGTGTGAATCAGTTGGGTGTAGCTGGCTGACTTGAAGGCAGGATGGTCCAGATCGATCAATTGGGGGCTGTCGTCCTCCTGGACCAACTCGGCTCCTTCAGGGGCGAACATTCTGGATAGGGTGTCGGGGACTACATGCTGGCTTCCCTTTCGGTGGCGAATTGTGATGTCAAATGCCTGTAGTTTCAGTGCCCACCTGGCCAATCTGCCGTTGAGATCAGTCTGGCTCATTAGCCATTTCAGAGACACGTGGTCTGTAACGATTTCAAAGGTGTGTCCCTCCACATAGGCTCGGAAGCGTTTCACTGCCAACACCGCAGCTAGACATTCCTGCTCGGAGACCGTGTAATTTCGCTGGGCTGGGTTCAACTTGTGAGACATGAAGGCTATAGGTCTCTCCTCGCCGTCTTGTGCAACCTGGACTAAGACTGCTCCCACCCCATGTTGACTCGCGTCACAATGGATTGAGAACGGTTTGTCAAAGTCCGGGCTGTGCAGTACGGGGGCTGTCGTCAGACTCTTCTTTAGCTCTTCAAAGGCTCGCAAGCTGGGCTCTTCCCAGACGAATTTACGTCCCTTACGCAGCATGTCGGTCAAAGGAGTGGTTATGGTGGCATAGTCACGTACAAAACGCTGGTACCATCCGCATAAGCCTAAGAATCGGCGTAATTGTTTGGTGGTCTTGGGTAATGGAAAAACGTCAATCGCTTGAGTCTTTTCCGGATCGGTCTTGATATGGCCATGCCCAATGATGGGAACTAAATACTTCACCTCCGTCATCACGAACTGACTCTTCCGTATGTTGATGGTTAATCTTGCCCTCCGGATGTGTAGAGCCACCTCCTGAAGCAGGTCGATGTGTTCGTCAAAGGTCTCGGTTATAAGCAACAGATCGTCCAAGTACACGAAAACTTGGTGCCGCAAATGAGGTGGTATTACCTTATCCATAAGGCGCGTCATTGTTTGGGGGGCATTGCACAATCCGAATGGCATGGTCACGAATTGATATAGGGGCCGACCTGGGATTGTGAAGGCTGTTTTCTCCTTTGAACCGGGGTCTAAAGGAATTTGCCAGAAGGCGTCTTTGAGGTCTAAGCTCGTGATGAAATGGGCTTCAGGCAACCGACTCAAAATGCCTTCAATCAACGGTAGAGGGTATGCGTCCTTGACTGTGACGGCGTTCAAGCGTCTGGCATCTAAGCATAACCGGACTTTGTTCGACTTGACAACTAAGGTGACTGGGGAAGCCCACGCGCTCTGTGATTCTTCGATTACGCCTAATGCTAGCATTCGATCCACTTCGGCATATAACGATTTTTCCTTCGCCGGAGATATGGCGAAATGTCTCTGTTTTATGGGTTTAGCATCCCCCACATCTATAGTGTGGAACACCAGGGCAGTCCTCCCGAGACCTTCTTTCTCATGCGATGGAAAAGCCGATATAGCCGAGTCAAGACGCAGTTGCTGATTTACATCCAGTGTATGTCGTAGTAAGTGAGAGGGTTGAGATTGGTCAGGAACGGTGGTGACGGACTCCAGGGTCGTACCGGAGAATAGGGCCGGGGCCAAGTTAAATTTTTGAACGAAATCCACTCCTACAGAGTGACGAGTTCCGTCCGCCGTGCTTAACCAGGAGGTGAAATTACGGATTTGGTCCGCGTGCCTTGCCAGTACCTCCCCTGCAAAATCGGCAGATATGCAATTCACACTGGCTCCCGTATCGACTAAGCCTGACACTCGTTTTTGCAGGAGGTGTACTGACGCATATGGCCGAACATCATCCCTCAATAATTCGTCTAAGTGTATGTCCTTCAACACTTTCCTCGACTGCCTGACTTTTCTCCAGAAGCTCCGCATCCGACGCGTGGCTCGCTTGCTTCGTGGTGGGACATTTGTAGCCAACTCCTCATGGAAGATGCGCTGTCGAGTAGCCAAGTAATTCCGCAGCCTGACATGGAAAGGTTGGACATGCCAAGGAACTTTCGCCTCGCTATCATTTCCCTGCGCGTTGGCCTCGGCGAAGGACGGCGTCGCTTGTGGAACTTCGGGAGAACTGTGTTTAGCGGTGCGAGTCAGCAGAGTTGGAGTCATGTTGGGAGCTTGGTCATAGCTAGTGATGGGGTCAAGATTGGTTCGTCCGGGGTTTAGGAGTGCCGACGGGTGGTCGCGGCACTCGGTGGCAAGTTTTTTCGCCCTTTGCAATTTGCACAGTCAGTCGGCCTTCCCGCAGCGGTAGCAGAAAAGCGTCAGCTCCACTGGGCATGCATAGAACCGATGTCCCGGTTGTCGGCAGTTCCAACAGACCGTCGGGCTTGTAATTGCTTCAAGGGAGGGTCGATCAATCAATGCTGGGTCCTCAAGCTCTGGTGGTGCTCCGCTCCTCGGTACTGGTACTGGATCAGCAAGCAGGTGGTCCGCTGCCATCAACTCCGCGGTGTGATGATTTCGGGGATTTGGTCCCATTATGCGAGGTTGTGGACGGAAGGTACCTCGCCGCTCATCCAAGTGTTCTTGCCTACGGGCACGGAGGCGCAATCCCTGTATGGTGTTGATGGGAAAATGTAGAAGGCTGTTCTGGAGATCCCAGCGCATGTTCTCTCTGATAATTTCTACCAGTTCGTCCTCGGGCATGGTAGTTCGCAAGCGAGTGCTCAATCTCACTATACTTGTGTAGTACTGGTCGAACGGTTCGTGGGCGCCTTGTTTCCGTTTCTTTATTTGCTCCTTTAGCTCTCTCTCAGTGAAGCCATCCTCAAATCGATTGCGGAAGGCTGCACTGAAAGAGTGCCAAGTGGGACGTGACGTTGCTTCTTTAAAGCTCCAGTACCAGTCGGCAGCGTCGCCGCTGAACAAAAGATGTGCATGCCGGAGGAAGGCCGAGGAATCACCTCCCAGGGTGCTGGATACCAACGCCTGAATCCGGAAAAGGAACCGGTCCGCCAATATCATATCGTTGAACCCTGTAAAGTTCAGGCGCCAACTCTCCATGATACGAGGCGTCGGGTCTCGAAAAAGTGTCAATGCGTTCCCGGGGGGAATCACATCCTCCTGTTGTATTGAACTGCCTCGGGGGCTATAGGTACCAACGGAGGTGCGGTGCTGTGTCGTGGTCTATATTCGGGAGCTCTGGGATCCATTCCCGAGTTCCTTGGAGGTGGGGCCCATTGCTCGGATGGTCGCGAGTGGGGCATAGCCACACTGGGATTGGGCTCCCAGCCAAGTAGAGTTCTCACGCGGCTGGGTGGTTGGCTCAACGGGAGATTCTGGAGCTTTCCCTCCAGGTTGCCAATCCTCTCCGACATATCCCTCATCAAAGCCACGAGGGTGTCAATGGAGTGGGCGGAAGGCATGGGTGTCACCTCGGACACGACACTTGCGGCCGGAACTTCACCGCCTACGGCTCCTTGCAGGTCTAAAAGTGGTTGGGACTGTTCGGCCTCTGGAACTCCTTTCGCCACTGCTCCACGTGTTGGTAGGGGCGTTCCGAGGGGGACGTCTAGGGCGGTCCGCTCGATGGGTCGCCGGCATAAGGGACACAGCTCGGACGTGAGGAGGAGCTGTTGTACACAGGCACGATGGAATAGATGTCCACAATCCAATCGCACGCTGTGTACGCCCTCCAATACGTCTTCGAAGCAGATCCCGCAGTTAGCTGGTTGGGCCGTTTTAGATCGGGTCCAACGCTTATTTGGGGTCCGCTTCGTTGGCATGTTTGTTCTTGCTGGTTTTGGGTGGGTGCTATGTCTTAGTAACGAAGAAAGAAAAATGTAATTATATAATATGACTAAGGACTTAAGTATAATATGACTAAAGGCTTAAAAATAATTTAGTGGCCGATAGTGGCGAGCTATTTACGCAAAATTGAAAAAAAAATTTACTTAGTATATACTTTCCTTTCCAGTGGTCGACTCCTCCAACGGGAAATGAGAGTGCGTGGTAATCTGCCAAAGAAAGGGTGCTTTCGGTCGATTTATTAAATTTAAACCCCTACCCACATACATTACAAAACGTTTCTAATCTACGTTAAATGACTCGACGACACAAGTGGTATAGCTACCGTAACAGCTTAGTACGCGGTCAAAACTCCCGACGCGTGGAAGCATTCCGGGCTCCACAATTCCAGCATACGCCAGCGAACGTTGGACCGATACCACTCGTCTATCACGCATACGAAGTAAGTAGAATCCTTCCGCGACATAAAGGCAAGGTAGCCTTCTATTTTCTTGAGAGTCCATGCTGATAGGTAAACCCATCAGACTGGCAGTTCCATCAAGAAAATAGAAGGTCCTTACAGGAGTTAACCTGGGACAACACATCGGAAGGATTCTGTCGCGAAAAAAAAATCAAACAAAGGAGAGCGGAAGATACAACTCACGTGAAGCGACTTCTAGTGTGTATCACACAACTCCACTGCTCCTGATAGTGGGACTCGAGTACCAGAGTACCTTACATCCTCCGTAAAGGACCAACTCGTCAGAAGACGCGAATTTCTTTCCCCCTTAGGATGTCTTTGGCCCCACGTTGGGCGCCATTTGTAATGATTTTCAACTTTTTAAGTTCGAACGCGGAACCGACCTCTCATCGGTTCTAGACGTTAAGTCTGAGTAGTGCCAACGGATGGTACCAACCGGTCAACCAATCCGTGCCCCGTAACCCATTCACGCGGTGGCTGCTTGTCGGCCAGCTAGTTCGGAGAGGATTTCGGTCGCGGGTCTCCGAATGGGTTACGCTCATTTACAATATTTTCAGCCACCTGAACACGCCCGTTTATAAACGCGTTACAAAACAAAACCATACGGAGAAGAGACCTATTCTACGTTACTCCGTATTTCTTCATTAACCAGTCAAGAATACAAAAGCTAATTTTTTATTTCGCGTTCCCGAATTTCCGACGCGGTACCGAAAAGTATGCTACTCTAAATCAACCCGACGAAAACTATTCTAAATAAACGACAAAACAACAAAGGTACCGCGTACCGCGCGCGACGCGAAACCGACCTCAGCGGATTTGTCGAAACCCTACCCTCGCGACGGCATACTTACCCTGCACTCACTTTCCCGCTGAAACAAGAAGAACCACTGAAAAGGAAAGTCTTTAGTTATTTAGCAATTCATTTTATGTTTATTTTTTTTACGCAAATTTTCTAATTAGAATCACCACATAAAATAAATCTTATTCTTAAATAAAAAAATGATTTGATTACTTAAGGTTGGCGATTCGCGAATAAAAAAAAATTTATAGTCAAATATCTTGATACTGTATTAAATCTAAATATTATTTCCTAATATTTTATCAGTATTTACAAATTTTTATCGATGTATTTTAATATTTTCGAAATTAATTATATGAGAAAAGTTTCAAATCCAATTGCTTTTGTTAAACTCAATTCTATTCCCTGCGGAAAATATCTTACTTAACGATGCATTTATGTATGTATATTGTTGTTACATAGTAGCTAAAAAAAAAAATATCGAGATATTTGGGATTTATCAAATTTACAGCACTATGGCCAAGTGGAATTGACTTTACTCTGAATTCAAGTAATTTTGTTTTCAAATTATTCAGAATTTAATAATTGCTAATAGTTAATATTGCATCAACTTAAAAATGAATTATTCAATTGAAGTAGTAGTAGTACTTATTTTTATCTTCAATGGAATCCTTTTTACAGAAGTGTTTTTACTTGTATAATATAAATTTCCTTTCCAGTTATCAAAAGTATTTATGCACATTTCTAGTAAACCATTTTTTTTTTTTTCGCTCACTTTATTTTGGGCATATTTTAGACAGGGATCTAATTTTAGTGTAACGTAATACAATAAGCTGTAGACACCATTACGGCAGAAGAAATAGGTAAGAATTTCGGGATCGTCTTGGGGTTCATAATGTTTTTTAAAGTTGATACTCAAAAAATAACAGATGGTTGGAAAGTATGAATGATTTTTCCCCTTATTGACCAGACGTTTTACTAACTTTTTTCAAAGTTTTGTTTTGAAATATTAATTTTTGATGAGATTTTAATATCAATTGGAGAGATGAGCGAATATCAAGTTACTAAAATAACCAACTGAAACCAATCCCAAAAAAATCGAATTGTTTGGTATTACGAAATATTAAAATTAAGAATACTTCACGATGGAAAGTCCGTTAAGGAAAAAATTAAGACGTGGGACGCATGACTTACAGTTGTGCGAAAAATATTTCACCTTGACAGACAACCGCAAAAGCAATTCTTTGATTGCGCGGACAAATTTATTCATTTAAAACTACTTTGTGACCTAGTGGCAATCGTTTACAATTTAATCTAAGGTAAAAGATGCCTCGTATATGATTCAGGCAATTTAGGTATTGCAACTCATTAAAGTCTAAATTTTTTCAATTTGGAGCACAAATTTTTGCTTATTCCTTGAGAATATTAACTTCAACCTATGAATATCTGTGATTTTTTTCTTCTCACGCTTAAGTTCCTTTTTCTTTTGCTTTAATTGTCGTTCTATGCGTTCATTACGTATTTTCTTTAGGGGCTTCTTTTTTGTTGGGAACTGGTCGATTAGTTGATGAATTGTTTGTGTTTTTCTCTTGATCGAATTCCGTTTCTTCCTCTTCAGCTTCAGCTTCAGAAGAACCTGCTTGGAGTTTTTTGAATGACACGTTCAATTGGATGAGTTTTCGAAAACATATCAGTTGTCACACGTTTGAGATGTTGTTCTTCTTTTATAAGTTTACTTTCTTTTTCTAGTACTTGCTTCATTAGATCCTGATGATCTTTTATGCTTGGATTATAGCTCATGCCAGGATGCGGTATCTCGATGGTCCTTGTCTGTTTTGACGTTAGTTTTGTAGTTTGTGGTCTCACCACTGTTCGCTTTCCTGTATTAAAAGCATGATACAACACCAAGTCCTTTTCTACCCATTCATTTGACAGCTTCGGAATTTTAGCCTGTTCAACATTGTCTGCTTTCCATAAGCAGTTGTAAAAATTCAGCGTTTGTTCATTTCTCAGGCTTTTTCGATTAAGCTTTGTTTTGCTTTTTTCTACACCAGCTGGCAGTTTGCTGATAATTTTCTCTCTTCCATTTATTGGTCTTTTTGGTATTGGATCTAAAACGTTTGATGTGTTTTCTAGAGGAGCTAAGAATTTCAGTAGTTTGCTAACTTTCTGTCTACGATTTCCTTTGCGTGAGACCAATAGAAGATCAACTTTTCCCTCTCGATCGATTTTAAACAATTCTTCATCTTGCTTCAATTTTGCATTCCTTATCGGTTTTAAAATTAAAAGTGCTCCGCAATACAAAATTTAAACGCGATGGGCGCAGCGGTAACCATTCGATAAAAGAGTACTTACAGTTGATGCGATAAATGCTGATGAAGCTGTTGGTGATGAACTTCCATTTATTGGTCTTTTTGGTATTTTTGGGATTCTATCCGCGATGATCATAAATAATTCATCAAATAAGTACAAGAGGTTGTGTCAGCATTCAAATTTATGGAGCGATTAACTCTTAATTAGATTTAATCCAATTAGTACCGCGCCAACATGCTGCTACCGCCACTTTTTTTTCACTCGCCTCCAAACCTCCTTGCACTCCCATGTGGCTGTCAAATTCTACCGGTTTTCTCATCAGACAAAACAGATGTGTGTGGAATGGAACGCCACATGGCGGCAATGTGCATCTCCATTTGTCGCCAGTGGAATAGTTTTTCGATGGCCACGGTGGAGGGGGCATTCCCAAATGGATATGTCTCGAAATGCGTCGGGGTTTTCATTAATATTCTGTTTCAAATATTTAAATCCCCAGATCTAAATATTTGGAGATAAAAAAAAATATTTTCTGCGCAACGATATCCGCACGAAAGATGAAGTCCGCTTGCATTTCGAGGTCATACCCATCTGGCCGAGTGCAAGGGTTCGGGATCGGAATCACTACGATTCCCGGGCGTAGGCGTCACATTACAAACGATAGTCTTGAGTTCCTCGGAAAATCATTGTATGGCAAGGACTGCGTTACTGAAATAGTGGCAGTTTTTTATACTTTCTCCAACGAAAGCTATTGATGAGTAGAATTCAATAAAAGTGCATTCAGGCCGCTTCGCGGTACCTGCAATTGCAGTTTTTTTGCGTGGTTGGGATACTTTTGATTCCGAGATCATGCAGTTGTAAAATCATCGGAAACTGAAGTCGGAAGTGCCTGAATATCAAAATCGCGCTGTTATTGTATTCAGGAACATAAGAAATTCAAGATCTCCACTACAACGATATTCTGGAGTTCCTCGGAAAACGATCGGATTGCAAGGAGTGCGTTAATGGGAACGTGGCCGTTCTTCAGACGTTCTCCAATTTCAATATATGGGGTGTCAAATGAAAGCTGGTGATGAGTAGAATTCAATAAAAGTGCATTCAAGCAGCTTCGCGGTACCTGCACTTGCAGTTTTATTGCGTGGTTGGGATACTTTTGATTCCGAAATCATGCAGCTGTAAAATCATCGGAAACGGGAGTCGGAAGTGCCTGAATATCAAAATCGCGCTGTTATTGTACTCAGGAACATAAAAAACTTAAAGATCTTCACTACAGCGATATTCTGGAGTTCCTCGGAAAACGATCGGATTGCAAGGAGTGCGTTGCTGGAAAAGTGGCCGTTCTTCGTACTTTCTCCAATTTCAATATATGGGGTGTCAAACGAAAGCGAGTACTGAAGACGCTTCAATAAAAGTGCAAACAGGCAGCTTCGTGGTACCTGCGATTGAAGTTTTTTTTCGTGGTTGGGATACTTTTGATACGGAAATGTTGCAGCTGTAAAATTATCGGAAACGGGAGTCGAAAGTGCCCGAATATCAAAATCGTGCTGTTATTGTACTCAGGAACAAAAAAAATTCAAGATCTTCACTACAACGATAGTCTGGAGTACCTCGGAAAACCATCGGATAGCAAGGATTGCGTTGCCTCTAAAGTGGCAGTTTTTCATACTTTCTCCAATTGCAATATATGGGGTGTCAAACGAAAGCTAATGATGAGTAGAATTCAATAAAAGTGCATTCAATCAGCTTCGCGATACCTGCAATTGCAGTTTTTTTTGCATGGTTGGGATACTTTTGATTCCGAAATCACGCAGCTGTAAAATCATCAGAAACGGGAGTTGGAAGTGCCTGAATAGCAAAATCGCGCTATTATTGTACTCAGGAACATAAAACAATTTAAGATCTTCACTACAACGATATTCTGGAGTTCCTCGGAAAACGATCGGATTGCAAGGAATGCGTTGCTGGAAAAGTGGCCGTTCTTCGTACTTTCTCCAATTTCAATATATGGGGTGTCAAATGAAAGCTAGTAATGTGTACGATTCAATAAAAGTGCAAACAGGCAGCTTCGCGGTACCTGCAATTGAAGTTTTTTTTCGTGGTTGGGATACTTTTGATACGGAAATCATGCAGCTGTAAAATCATCGGAAACGGGAGTAGAAAGTTCCTGAATATCAAAATCGCGCTGTCATTGTACTCAGGAACATAAAAAAATTAAATATCTTCGCTACAACGATAATCTGCAGTTCCTCGGAAAACCATCGGATTTCAAGGAGTGCGTTGCTGGAAATGTGGACTTTTTCATACTTTCTCCAATTTCAATATATGGGGTGTCAAACGAAAGCTAGTGATGAGTCGGATTCAATAAAAGTGCGATCAGGAAGCTTCGCTATTCCTGCAATTGCAGTTTTTTTTTGCATGGTGGGATACTTTGGATTCCGAAACCATGCAGCTGTAAAATCATCGGAAACGGGAGTCGGAAGTGCCTGAATATCAAAATCGCGCTGTTATTGTACTCAGGAAAATAAGAAAAGTAACGATCTTCACTACAATGACATTCTGGAGTTCCTCGGGAAGCGATCGGATTGCAAGGAGTGCGTTGCTGCGAAAGTGGCCGTTTTTCACACTTTCTCCAATTTCACTATATGGGGTGTCAAACGAAAGCTAGTGATGAGTAGAATTCAATAAGGGTGCATTCAGGCATCTTCGCGTTACCTGCAATTGCAGTTTTTTAGCGTGGTTGGGATACTTTTGATTCCGAAACCATGCAGCTGTAAAATCATCGGAAACGGGAGTCCGAATTGCCTGAATATCGATCTCGCGCTGTTGTTGTACTCAGGAACATAAAAAAATTAAAGATCTTCACTACAACGATATTCTGGAGTTCCTCGGAAAACGATCGGATAGCAAGGAGTGCGTTGCTGGAAAAGTGGCCGTTTTTCATACTTTCTCCAATTTGAATATATGGGATGTCAAATGAAAGCTAGTGATGAGTAGAATTCAATAAAAGTGCATTCCGGCAGCTTCACGATACCTGCAATTGGAATTTTTTTGCGTGGTTGGGATACTTTTGATTCCGAAATCATGCAGCCGCAAAATCATCGGACCCGGGAGTCGGAAGTGCCTGAATATCAAAATCGCGCTGTTATTGTATACAGAAACATAAAAAAAAATTAAAGATCTTCACTACAACGATATTCTGGAGTTCCTCGGAAAACGATCGGATTGCAAGGAGTGCGTTGCTGGAAAAGTGGCCGTTTTTCATACTTTCTCCAATTTCAATATATGGAGTGTCAAACGAAAGCTAGTGATGAGTACGACTCAATCAAAGTGCAAACAGGCAGCTTCGCGGTACCTGCAATTGAAGTTTTTTTTCGTGGTTGGAATACTTTTGATACGGAAATCGTGCAACTGTAAAATCATCGGAAACGGGATTCGGAAGTGCCTGAATATCAGAATCGCGCTGTTTTTGTACTCAGGAACATAAAAGAATTAAAGATCTTCACTACAACGGTTGTCTGGAGCTCCTCGGGAAACCATCGGATTGGAAGGATTGCGTTGCCGGAAAAGTGACCGTACTTCGTACTTTCTCCAATTTCAATATATGGGGTGTCAAACGAAAGCTCGTGATGAGTAGAATTCAATAAAAGTGCATTCAGGCAGCTTCGCGGTACCTGCAATTGCAGTTTGTTTGCGTGGTTGGGATACTTTTGATTCCGAAATCATGCAGCTGTAAAATCATCGGAAATGGGAGTCGGAAGTGCCTGAATATCAAAGTCGCGCTGCTATTGTATACAGAAACATAAAATAATTCAAGATCTTCACTACAACAATATTCTGGGGTTCCTCGGAAAACGATCGGATTGCAAGGAGTGCGTTGCTGGAAAAGTGGCAATTTTTCATACTTTCTCCAATTTCAATATATGGGGTGTCAAACGAAAGCTAGTGATGAGTAGAATTCAATAAAAGTGCATTCAGGCAGCTTCACGATTCCTGCAGTTGCAGTTTTTTTGCGTGGTTGGGATACTTTTGATTCCGGGATCATGTAGTTGTAAAATCATCGGAAACGGGGGTCGGAAGTGCCTGAATATAAAAATCGCGCTGTTATTGTACTCAAGACCATATAAAATTCAAGATCTTCACTACAACGATATTCTGAAGTTCCTCGGAAAACGATCGGATTGCAAGGAGCGCGTTGCTGGGAAAGTGGCCGTTTTTCATACTTTCTCCAATTTCAATATATGGGGTGTAAGACGAAATTCAGTGATGAGTAGAATTCAATCAAAGTGCATTCAGGCAGCTTCGCGATACCTGCAATTGCAGTTTTTTTGCGTGGTTGGGTTACTTCTGATTCCAAAATCATGCAGCTGTAAATCATCGGAAGCGGGAGTCGGAAGTGCCTGAATATCAAAGTCGCGCTGTTGTTGCACTCAGCAACATAAAAAAATTAAAGATCTTCACAACAACGATAGTCTGAATTTCTCGGAAAACCATTGGATAGCAAGGAGTGCGTTGCTGGAAAAGTGGCCTTTTTTTTGTACTTTCTCCAATTTCAATATATGGGGTGTCAAATGAAAGCTAGTGATGAGTAGAATTCCATAAAAGTGCATTCAGGCAGCTTCGCGGTACCTGCGATTGCAGTTTTTTTGCATGGTTGGGATACTTTTGATTCCGAAATCATGTAGTTGTAAAATCATCGGAAACTGGAGTCGGAAGTGCCTGAATATCAAAATCGCGCTGTTATTGTACTCAAGACCATAAAAAAAATCCCCGTTGGCAGCACCAGCCGGAAAGGTAAATTTCTCGTATGCAGCGTAAAGTTTCGAAAAAGAATTTGGCTTGCCTACTACTAAACTTCTTTCTGCAATTTTCGTAGTACCACATGGGTATTTATTCACATAAAAAAAATCTGGCTCCGTTCGTTTTTAGAGACCTTTTATCGGGGTGCAAATATTTTGCTAATTAAATTGAGTTGCACGCGTATGGATTACATATTGAAAATCGGCGGATCATAAATTGTTGTAAACATATAAATACCGGTTTCGCCCTTCTCGCATTTGCTGTTTACACAGTTCACAGTGGTAACCACACAAAGGCTTAAATAGCTCGAATAGTTAATTTCAAAAGATTTCCATAAAAGTTTAGTCAGCACTTGCATTGCCATTAATATATACATTTTCAATTTTTTTCTGAACTATGAGGGCCGTCATTTCGATTTTTATTGAAATCGGCTGCTAAAAATATTAAGCTATAAATTTTCGACTTTTTCATTTGTCATTCGATTTGCATAATTAAATTAAAAAATTAACTTGCCTTAATAACTTATAATCTCAAGTTTCAACGGAATCTGTTGAGAATCTTGGCTGCTAGAGGGCTACAGAAATAAAAAAAATTGTATGCCAACCCCTGTACGGGGAGACCCGTCTGTATGGGGAGACCCCCTTAAATACCTTAAAATATTTTCTTGCACTACAAATTTCAAGAGGCACCACTTTTGACCTACGTAGAAAATTTCCTCTTTCTAGCTCATGTGGTTTGCGAGAAAACTTGTTATGACGCACGAACAAACGAGCAGACGGACGGACAGACAGACAAGGTGCGATTTTTTAATTTTTTAGAGTATTGTTAAAAATATTTTACAATATCTTAAAAATGATCTGGTTTATAAGTTCTTTCAAGTAAAGTCATTTAAAACGATTCCATGAAAAATATTCATTATTCCAGTTGGCACTAAAATAGCGAACTGCGGTTGCCTTCAGACCTTTGGGGGCCGCCATATTGAATGCATGCATTTGATTTTGGATTATTTTAAATCTTTGTATGCTAGGACCTCATCAATCAATGTACTATCTCGTTCAAATGGGAGTTTCACTCTAGACAGGGCAAAATAATTCAATTTTTAAAGAAAATGGCAGCTAAAAATATTAGGCTTTAAATTTTCGACTTGTTTATTTTTCATTCAATTTTAATAATTTCCTGCGAAATACAAGAACATAGTACAGAGATTCATAATCTCAAGTTTCATCAAAATCCGTTGGAAAGTGTGACCGCTAGAGGGCCACAAAAACATGAAAAAAACGCATATTTAAACGGCCGCCATTTTGAAATTGGCACATGCATGATCACCAAAATATCAAAGACTGTAGGCCTAAGCAATTTCTATCTTGGAGCCAAGTTTCACATATATCGGATCAAAATCGCGACTTTTAAAAGCCTTTGAAATTTTGACTTTCAACTGGCCGCCATTTTGTTTTTTGCCACCTGACCTTCAGTTTTTAACGTAATTCTTTAGATGCTTATAATTACTATCCAACTGCCGAAATTCATGAAAATCTGTTGAAAGCTTTGACCACTATTACAACAACAAAATTTTGCACGTTTTTCGACCTTTGAGCGGCCGCCATTTCGTTTCTGCTGTACCGACTTTGGATTTTTTATTGTGAGATTCATCACATACAGCAATGAACCTTTGTACCAAATTTCATCCAAATCAGAGCTATACTTTGGTCAGAACAGAAATCAAGATTTTTTGTCTAAAATGGCCGCCATTTTGTTTTTGCCCGGCCGATATAGCTGGTTCACGAACTTAGGCGAGATAATTACCCAATACACATTTCCTGAAACTTTGGTGAAAATCGAAGCAAAATTGCAACCTCTATCGTGGTCACAAATTTCGTTATATCCCATATATATATATATATATATATATATATATATATATATATATATATATATATATATATATATATATATATATATATATATGTATATATATATATATATATATATATATATCTATATATATATATATGTATATATATATATATATATATATATATATATATATATATATATATATATATATATATATATATATCTATATATATATATATATATATATATATATATATATATATATATATGATGCTCTCCGCAATAGGTAAATTTCTCTCGAGAAATTTACCTAAAAAGTGCATTCAGGCAGCTTCATGGTACCTGCAATTGCAGTTTTTTTTACGTGGTTGGGATACTTTTGATTCCGAGATCATGTCGTTGTAAAATCATCGAAAACTGGAAACGGAAGTGCCTATATTTCAAAATCGCGCTGTTATTGTACTGCGGAACAAAAAAAAATTAAAGATCTTCACTACAACGATATTCTGGAGTTCCCCGGAAGACGATCCGATCGCAAAGAGTGGCTTGCTGGGAAAGTGGCCGTTTTTCATACTTTCTCCAATTTCAATATATGGGGTGTCAAACGAAAGCTAGTGATGAGTAGAATTAAATAAAAGTGCATTCAAGAAGCTTCGCGGTATCTGCAATTGCAGTGTTTTTGCGTGTTTGGGATACTTTTGATTCCGAAATCATGCAGCTGTAAAATCATCGGAAACGCGAGTCGGAAGTGCCTGAATATTAAAATCGCGCTGTTATTGTACTAAGTAACATAAAAAAATTAAAGATCTTCACTACAACGATATCCTGGAGTTCCTCGGAAAACGATCAGATTGCAAGGAGTGCGTTGCTGGAAAAGTGGCCGTTTTTCAAGCTTTGTCCAATTTCAATATATGGGGTGTCAAACGAATGCTAGTGATGAGTAGAAATCAATAAAAGTCAATTCAGGCAGCTTCGCGGCACATGCAATTTCAGTTTTTTTGCGTGGTTGGGATACTTTTGATTCCGAAATCATGCAGCTGTAAAATCATCGGAAACGGGAGTCGGAAGTGCCTGAATACCAAAAGCGTGCTGTTATTGTACTCAGGAACATAAAAAAATTCAAGATCTTCACTACAACGATATTCTGGGGTTCCTCGGAAAACGATCGGATAGGAAGGAGTGCGTTGCTTGAAATGTGGCCGTTTTTCATCCTTTCTCCAATTTCAATATATGGAGTGTCAAACGAAAGCTAGTGATGAGTAGAATTCAATAAAAGTGCATTCAAGCAGCTTCGCGGTACCTGCAATTGCAGTTTTTTGCGTGTATGGGATACTTTTGATTCCGAAATCCTGCAACTGGTAAATCATCGGAAACGAGGGTCGGAAGTGCCTGGTAATCAAAATCGGGCTGTTGTTGTACTCAGGAACATAAAAAATTCAAGATCTTCACTACAACGATATTCTGGAGTTCCTCGTAAAACGATCAGATAGCAAGGAGTGCATTGCTGAAAAAGTGGCCGTTTTCCGTACTTTCTCCAATTTTCATATGTCGGGTGTCGGACGCAAGCTAGTGATGAGTAGAATTCAATATAAGTGCATTCAGGCAGCATCGCGATACCTGCAATTGCATTTTTTTGCGTGGTTGGGATACTTTGAATTCCGAAATCATGCAGATGAGTAGAATTCAATAAAAGTGCATTCAAGCAGCTTCGCGGTACCTGCAATTGCAGTTTTTTGCGTGTATGGGATACTTTTGATTCCGAAATCCTGCAACTGGTAAATCATCGGAAACGAGGGTCGGAAGTGCCTGAATATCAAAATCGCGCTGCTATTGTACTCAGGAACATAAAAAAATTAAAGATCTTCACTACAACGATATTCTGGAGTTCCTCGGAAAACGATCGGCTTGGATGGAGTGCGTGTTGAAAAAGTAGCCATTTTTCATAATTTCTCCAATTTCAATATATGGGATGTCAAACGAAAGCTAGTGATGAGTAGAATTCAATAAAAGTGCATTCAGGCAGCTTCGCGGTACCTGCAATTGCAGTTTTTTGCGTGTATGGGATACTTTTGATTCCGAAATCATGCAGCTGTAAAATCATCGGAAACGGGAGTCGGAAGTGCCGGAATATCAAAATCGCGCTGTTAGTGTACTCAGGAACATGAAAAAATTAAAGATCTTCACTACAACGATATTCTGGAGTTCCTCGGAATACGATCGGATTGCAAGGAGTGCGATGCTGGAAAAATGGCCGTTTTTCATCTTTCTCCAATTTCAATATATGGTGGTGCCAAATGAAAGCTATTGATGAGTGGAATTAAATAAAAGTGCATTCAGGCAGCTTCGCGGTACCTGCAGTTGCAGTTTATAGGGTTTTGTACTAAAATACAAAACCCCTTTTGCAATCACGACCTGTGTCCGTCTGTCCGTCCGTCCGTCCGTCCGTCCGTCTGTTTGTCACATCACTTTTTCACAGAAACTATAGGGGCTACAGCCATGAAACTTTGTAGAAAGGTCAGAAGTGGTGACCTCTTGAAAATTCAAGGCTGGAAAATTTTTTCAAAGGAGTTTAAGGGGGGTCTCCCCATAGAAAGGGGTGACCCCTCAAAAAAAAATTTTCACCATTGGTGTCGAATAGGGTGTCATTGGAAAGGTCTCAGTAAGATCTTTTCAAAACAAGTTTTAAAATTGTCTTATAAGTACCGAGGGGGGCAGGGGTAGGGGAAATGTACGAACTGTTCGCGAACCCCCCCCCCCCCCTCGCGATTGGAAACCTTCCATCCGAAAAATCTGAAAAAAATCATGAATGTAGGACTTTATGAGTACAACAACAACAAATACATGAGAAGTTGAAATTCACTCAACTTTGTTAGTAATAGTATGATTTATCGATTTGGTGTTTTCTTGAATAAAATCTAAACGGTACCTTTAAACTCAATAAAATTTAGTAAGGAGATGACTATTTATAGGATTGATCTTTTCATAAAGTTTCATAAAGATCGAATTGTATTTACCGAAGTTATAGCGATTTGAATTTTCGTGTATTACTATGGAGCAATATGCCCTGTATTACTATGGAAACATATTGCTATGGAGCCATATGCGCTTTTTACCGACTTAGACACTACAGCTTTGCTAGAATTTGCATGAAAATTTCAGGAGTGATAGGTATCATGAAGATGAGTACATACAATTGAAACAAGTCGAAGAGGCAGGAGAGAGCTCCTAGCAAAAGGGCTTTGTAACCATTCTAGGATTCGAAAAAATACGCCATGAATCGATGATTACAGTACAGAGGAGTGGCCCCTGAATAAAAATTTCATGAAAGGTAGCCGATCTGAGTATCACATGAAAGTTCTCTATGAGAGCTTTTCAAAACAGTTCTTAAACTGACAGTTGTTGCTTCAGTGGGAGCACAGGGGGGGAAATACATGAAAAATGTGTTTCCTCCCTCGCGAATGGACACCAATGATCTAAAAAATCTGAAAAAAATATCAAGGGAGATATTTATGGGTAAAACTGTAACAAATATCTCAGAAGTCAAAATTCGTTCAACTTTGTTAATAATAGTATGATCCTCGAATTTCACATTTTCTCCAATTAAATCGTCTTTGACATGATTCTTGATTTTATTCGTTGCTGGTTACTGCATTTTGTAAGTTGAGTACAAAACCCTTCTGACATGAGCATAGGTCTGTCTACCCAACTTGTTTTTGCTTGGTTGGGATACTTTTGATTCCGAAATCATGCAGCTGTAAAATCATCGGGAACGGGAGTCGGAAGTGCCTGAATATCAAAATCGCACTGTTATGGTAGTCAGGAACATAGATAAATTAACGATCTTCACTACAACGATATTCTGGAGATCCTCGGAAAACGATCGGATTGCAAGGAGTGCGTTGCTGGAAAAGTGGCCGTTTTTCGTTATTTCTCCAATTTCAATATATCGGGTGTCAAACGAAAGCTTGTGATGAGTAGAACTCAATAAAAGTGCATTCAGGCACCTTCGCGATACCTGCAATTGCAGTTTTTTTTCGTGGTTGGGATACTTTTGATTCCGAGATCAAACATCTGTAAAATCATCGGCAACGGGAGTTTGAAGAGCCTGAATATCGAAATAGCGCTGTTATTGTACTCAGGAAAATTAAAGATCTTCACTACTACTATATTCTGGAGTTCCTCGGAAAATGATCGGATCGCAAAGGGTGCGTTGCCGAAAAAGTGGCTGTTTTGCATAGTTTCTCCAATTTCAATATTTGGGGTGTCAAACGAAAGCTAGTGATGAGTAGAATTCAATAAAAGTGCATTCAGACAGCTTCGCGATACCTACAGTTTCTGTTTTTTGCGTGATTGGGTTACTTTTGATTCCGAAATCATGCAGCTGTAAAATCATCGCAATTGGGATTCGGAAGTGCCTGAATATCAAAACCGCTGTTATTGTACTCAGGAACATAAAAACAAGTTGGGTAGACAGACCTATGCTCATGTCAGAAGGGTTTTGTACTCAACTGAAAAAATGCCGTAACCAGCAACGAATAAAATTAAGAAACACGTCATGTTCGAGGATCATACTATTATTAACTAAGTTGGAAGAATTTTTTAATTCTGAGGTATTTGTTAAAATTATACCCATAAATATCTCGCTTGATAATTTTTTCAGATTTTTTTAGATCACGGGTGTCCATTCGCGAGGGAGTAAACACATTTTTCATGTATTTCCCCCCCCCCCCTCTGTGCCCCCACTGAAGCAAAAACTGTCAGTTTAAGAACTGTTCTGAAAAGCTCTCATAGAGAACTTTCATTTGATACTCATATCGGCTACGTTTCATGAAATTTTTTTTCAGGGGCCACTCCTCTGTACTGTAAGCATCGATTCATGTCCTATTTTTTCGAATCCTAGAATGGTTACAAAACCCTTTTGCTAGGAGCTCTCTCCTGCCTCTTTGACTTGTTTCAATTGTATGTAGTCATCCTCATGATATCTATCATTCCTGAAACTTTCATGCAAATCCTAGCAAAGCTGTAGTGTCTAAGTCGGTAAAAAGCGCATATGGCTCCATAGCCAAATGTTTCCATAGTAATACAGGGCATTTTGTTCCATAGTAATACAGGAAAATTCAAATCGCTATAACTTCGTTAAATACAAATCGATCTTTATGAAACTTTCAGGAAAGATCAATCTTATAAATAATCATCTGTTTGCTAAATTTTATTGAATTTAAGGGTACCATTTAGATTTTATTCAAGAAAACATAAAATCGATAAATCATACTATTACTAACAAAGTTGAGTGAATTTCGACTTCTCACGTATTTGTTGTTGTTGTACTCATTAAGGCCTACATCCATGATTTTTTCCATGTTTTTCGGATTGAAGGTGTCCAATCGCGAGGGGGGGGGTACGCGATAAAGTCGTACATTTCCCCTTCCCCTGCCCCCCTCGGAACTCATAAGGCAATTTTAAGACCTGGTTTCAAAAGATCTCATTGAGACCTTTCCAATGACACACTACTCGACTACCATTGGTGAAAATTTTTTTTGAGGGGTCAACTCCCTATATGGGGAGACCCCCCTTAAACCCCTTCGAACAATTTTTTCACCCTTGAACTTTCAAGAGGTCACCACTTCTGACCTTTCCACAAAGTTTCATGGCTGTAGCCTCTATAGTTTCGGAGAAAAAGTGCTGTGACATACAGACGGACGGACGGACGGACGGACGGACGGACGGACGGACGGACAGACGGACAGACGGACACAGGTCGTGATTGCAATAGGGTTTTGTATTTTAGTACAAAACCCTAAAAATTAAAGATCTTCACTACAACGATATTCTGGAGTTCCTCGGAAAACAATCGGATTCATGGAGTTCGTTGCTCGAAAAGTGGCCGATTTTCATACTTTCTCCAATTTCAATATATGGGGTGTCAAACATAAGCTAGTGATGAGTAGAATTCAATAAAAGTGCATTCAGGCAGCTTCGCGGTACCTGCGATTGTAATGTTTTTGCGTGGTTGGGATACTTTTGATTCCGAAATCATGCAGCTGTAAAATCATCGGAAACGGGAGTCGGAAGTTCCTAAATATCAAAATCGCGCTTTTATTGTACTCAGGAACATAAAAAGATTAAAGATCTTCACTGCAACGATACTCTGCAGTTCCTCGGAAAACGATCGGATTGCAAAGAGTTCGTTGCTGGAAAAGTGGCCGTTTTTCGTACTTTCTCCAATTTCAATATATGGGGTGTCAAACGAAAGCTTGTGATGAGTAAAATTCAATAAAAGTGCATTCAGGCACCTTCGCGATACCTGCAATTGCAGTTTTTTTGCGTGGTTGGGATACTTTTAATTCCGAAATCAAGCATCTGTAAAATCATCGCAACGGGAGTTTGAAGAGCCTGAATATCGAAATCGCGCTGTTATTGTACTCAGGAATATAAGAAAATTAAAGATCTTCACTACAACAATATTCTGGAGTTCCTCGGGAAATGATCGGATCGCAAAGGGTGCGTTGCCGGAAAAGTGGCCGTTTTCCGTTTTTTCTCCAATTTCAATATATGGGGTGTCAAACGAAAGCTAGAGATGAGTAGAATTCAATAAAAGTGCATTCAGGCAGCTTCGCGGTACCTGCAATTGCAGTTTTTTTGCGTGGTTGGGATACTTTTGTTTCCAAAATCTCGCAGCTGTAAAATCATCGGGAACGGGAGTCGGAAGTGGCCGAGTATCAAAATCGCGCTGTTATTGTACTCAGGAACATAAAATAATTCAAGATCTTCACTACGACGATATTCTGAAGTTCCTCAGAAAACGATCGGATAGCAAGGAGTGCGTTGCTGGAAAAGTGGCGATTTTTCGTACTTTCTCCAATTTGAATATATGGGGTGTCAAACGAAAGCTAATGATGAGTAGAATTCAACAAAAGTGCATTCAAGCAGCTTCACGGTACCTGCAATTGCAGTTGTTTTGCGGGGTTGGGATACTGATTCCGAAATCATGCAGCTGTAAAATCATCGGAAACGGGAGTCGGAAGTGCCTGAATATTAAAATCGCGTTGTTATTGTACTCAGGAACATAAAATAATTAAAGATCTTCACTACAACGATATTCTCGAGTTCCTCGGAACACGATCGGATTGCAAGGAGTGCGTTGATAGAAAAGTGGCCATTTTTCATACTTTTTCCAATTTCAATATATGGGGTGTCAAACGAAAGCTAGTGGTGAGTGGAATTCAATAAAAGTGCATTCAGGCAGCTTCGCGGTATACGCAATTGCAGTTTTTAACGTGGTTGGGATACTGATTCCGAAATCATGCAGCGCTAAAAGCATCGGAAGCGGGAGTCGGAAGTGCCTGAATATCAAAATCGCGCTGTTATTGTACTCAGGGACATAAAAAAGTTAAAGATCTTCACTACAACGATATTCTGGAGTTCCTCCAAAAACGATCGGATAGCAAGGAGTGCGTTGCTCGAAAAGTGGAAGTTTTTCATACTTTCTCCGAATTCAATATATGGGGTGTCAAACGAAAGCTAGTGATGAGTAGAGTTCAATTAAATAGCAAACAGGCAGCTTCGCGGTACCTGCAATTGCAGTTTTTTTGCGTAGTTGGGGTACTTTTGATCCCGAAATCATGCAGCTGTAAAGTCATCGGAAACGGGAGTCGGAATGGGCTGAATATAAAAATGGCGTTGTTATTGTACTCGGGAACATAATAATATCAAAGGTCTTCACCACAACGATATTCTGGAGTTCCTGGGAAAACGATCGGATTGCAAGGAGTGCGTTGATGGGAAAGTGGCCCTTATTCGAACTTTTTCCAATTTCAATATGGGGTGTCAAACGAAAGCTAGTGATGAGTAGAATTCAATAAAAGTGCAAACAGGCAGCTTCGCGGTACCTGCGATTGCAGTTTTTTTGCGTGGTTGGGATACTTTTGATCCCGAAATCATGCAGCTGTAAAATCATCGGAAACGGGAGTCGGAAGTGCCTGAATATCATAATCGCGCTGTTATTGTACTCAGGAACATAAAAAAATTCAAGATCTTCACTAAAACGATATTCTGAAGTTCCTCGGAAAACGATCGGATAGCAAGGAGTGCGTTGCTGGAAAAGTGGCCATTTTTCATACTTTCTCCAATTTCAATATGGGGTGTCAAACAAAAGCTAATGATGAGTAGAATTCAATAAAAGTACATTCAGGCAACTTTGCGGTTCCTGCAATTGCAGGTTTTTTGCGTTGGTGGGATACTGATTCTGAAATCATGCAGCTTTAAAATTATCGGAAACGGGAGTCGGAAGTTCCTGAATATCATAATCGCGCTGTTATTGTACTCAGGAACATAAAAAAATCCCCGTTGGCAGCACCAGCCGGAAAGGTAAATTTCTCTTATGTAGCATAAAGCTTCGAAAAAAAATTTGGCTTGCCTACTACTCAACTTCTTTCTGCGATTTTCGTAGTACCCCATGGGTATTTATTAACATAAAAAAAATCTGGGCACGTTCGTTCTTAGAGACCTTTTATCGGGGCGCAAATATTTTGCTAATTAAATTGAGTTGCATACGTATGGATTACATATTGAAAATCGGCGGATCATAAATTGTTTTAAACATATAAATACCGGTTTCGCCCTTCTCGCATTTGCTGTTTACACAGTTCACAGTGGTAACCACACAAAGGCTTAAATAGCTCGAATAGTTAATTTCAAAAGATTTCCATGAAAGTTTAATCAGCACTTGCGTTGCCATTAATATAGACATTTTCAATTTTTTTCTGAACTATGAGGGCCGTCATTTCAATTTTTATTGAAATCGGCTGCTAAAAATATTAAGCTGTAAATTTTCGACTTTTTCATTTGTCATTTGATTTGCATAATTAAATTAAATTAACTTGCGTTAATAACTTATAATTTCAAGTTTCAACGCAATCTGTTGAGAATCTTGGCTGCTACAGAAATAAAAAAAATTGTATGCCACCCCCCTGTATGGGGAGACCCCCCTTAAAATACCTTAAAATATTTTCTTGCACTGCAAATTTCAAGAGGCACCACTTTTGACCTACGTAGAAAATTTCCTCATTCTAGCTCATGTGGTTTGCGAGAAAACTTGTTTTGACGCACGAACAAACGGACCGACAGACAGACAAGTCGCGATTTTATAATTTTTTTAGGGGATTGTTAAAAAGATTTTACAATATCTTAGAAATGGTCTGGTTTATAAATTCTATCAAGTAAAGTCATTTAAAACGTTATCATGAAAAATATTCATTATTTCAGTTGGCACTAAAATAGCGAATTGCGCTTGCCTTCTGACCTTTGGGGGCCGCCATTTTGAATGCATGCATTTTATTTTGGATTATTTTAAATCTTTGTATGCTAGGAACTTATCAGTCAATGTACTATCTCGTTCAAATAGAAGTTTCACTCTAGACAGGGCAAAATAATTCAATTTTTAAAGAAAATGGCAGCTAAAAATATTAGGCTTTAAATTTTCGACTTTTTTATTTTTCATTAAATTTTAATAATTTCCTGCATAATACAAGAACATAGTACAGAGATCCATAATCTCAAGTTTCATCAAAATCCGCTGGAAAATGTGACCGCTAGAGGGCCACAAAAACCTGAAAAAACGCATATTTAAACGGCCGCCATTTTGAAATTTGCTCATGCATGATCACCAAAATATCAAAGACTGTAGGCCTGAATAATGTCTATCTTGGAACCAAATTTCGTATATGTCGGATTAAAATTGCGACTTTAAAAATAACCTTTGAAATTTTGCTCTTTAACTGGTCGCCATTTTGTTTTTTGCAACCTGACCTCCGATTTTTT
Source organism: Odontomyia ornata (assembly GCA_963969285.1). Classification (NCBI taxonomy): domain Eukaryota; kingdom Metazoa; phylum Arthropoda; class Insecta; order Diptera; family Stratiomyidae; genus Odontomyia; species Odontomyia ornata. The sequence goes on along the minus strand of OZ017743.1, from coordinate 64,750,305 downwards.
CACGTAATTCTTTAGATACTTATAATTTCTATCAAGTTATCAAATTTCATGAAAATCTGTCGAAAGCTTTGACCACTATTACAACAAAAAATTTTGCACGTTTTTCGACCTTTGAGCGGCCGCCATGTTGTTTCTGCCGTCCCGACTTTGGATTTTGTATTGTGAAATTCATCACATACAGCAATGAACCTTTGTACCAAATTTCATCCAAATCAGCGCTATACTTTGGTCAGAACAGAAATCACGATTTTTCGTCTAAAATGGCCGCCATTTTGTTTTTGCCATGCCGATAAAGCTGGTTCACGAACTTAACCGAGAATATTACCCAATACACCTTTCCTGAAAATTTGGTGAAAATCGAAGCAAAATTGCAACCTCTATCGTGGTCACAAATTTCGTTATATCCCATATATATATATATATATATATATATATATATATATATATATATATATATATATATATATATACATATATATATATATATATATATATATATATATATATATATATATATATATATATATATATATATATATATATATATATATATATATATATATATATATGATGCTCTCCGCAATAGGTAAATTTCTCTCGAGAAATTTACCTAAAAGTCGAAAATTTAAAGCCTAATATTTTTAGCTGCCATTTTCTTTAAAAATTGAATTATTTTGCCCTGTCTAGAGTGAAACTCCTATTTGAACGAGATAGTACATTGATTGATGAGGTCCTAGCATACAAAGATTTAAAATAATCCAAAATCAAATGCATGCATTCAAAATGGCGGCCCCCAAAGGTCAGAAGGCAAGCGCAATTCGCTATTCTAGTGCCAACTGAAATAATGAATATTTTTCATGGAATCGTTTGAAATGACTTTACTTGAAAGAACTTATGAACCAGATCATTTTTAAGATATTGTAAAATATTTTTAACAATACCCTAAAAAATTAAAAAATCGCACCTTGTCTGTCTGTCCGTCCGTCTGCTCGTTTGTTCGTGCGTCATAACAAGTTTTCTCGCAAACCACATGAGCTAGAATGAGGAAATTTTCTACGTAGGTCAAAAGTGGTGCCTCTTGAAATTTGTAGTGCAAGAAAATATTTTAAAGTATTTAAGGGGGGTCGGGGGGTTTCGTTATATCCCATATATATATATATATATATATATATATATATATATATATATATATATATATATATATATATATGTATATATATATATATATATATATATATATATATATATATATATATATATATATATATATATATATATATATATATATATATATATATATATATATATATGTGATGCACTCCACAATAGGTAAATTTCTCTCGAGAAATTTACCTAAAAAGTCAAGATCTTCACTACAACGATATTCTGGAGTTCCCCGGAAAACGATCGGATAGCAAGGAGTGCGTTGCTGGAAAAGTGGCCATTTTTCATACTTTCTCCAATTTCAATATGGGGTGTCAAACGAAAGCTAATGATGAGTAGAATTCAATAAAAGTGCATTCAGGCAGCTTTGCGGTACCTGCAATTGCAGGTTTTTTGCGTGGTTGGGATACTGATTCCGAAATCATGCAGCTGTAAAATCATCGGAAACGGGAGTCGAAAGTTCCTGAATATCAAAATCGCGCTGTTATTGTACTCAGGAACATAAAAAAATTCAAGATCTTCACTACAACGATATTCTGGAGTTCCCCGGAAAACGATCGGATACCAAGGAGTGCGTTGCTGGGAAAGTGGCCGTTTTTCATACTTTCTCCAATGTCAATATATGGGGTGTCAAACGAAAGCTAGTGGTGATAGAATTCAATCAAAGTGCAAACAGGCACCTTCGCTGTACCTGCAATTGCAGTTTTTTTGCGTAGTTGGGATGCTTTTGATCCCAAAATCATGCAGCTGTAAAATCATCGGAAACGGGAGTCGGAAGTGCCTGAATATCAAAATCGCGCTGTTATTGTACTCAAGAACATTAAAAAATTCAAGATCTTCACTACAACGATATTCTGGAGTTCCTCGGAAAACGATCGGATAGCAAGGAGTGCGTTGCTTGGAAAGTGGCCGTTTTTCATACTTTCTCCAATTTCAATATATGGGGTGTCAAACGAAAGCTAGTGATGAGTAGAAATCAATTAAAGTGCAAACATGCAGCTTGGCGGTACCTGCAATTGCAGTTTTTTTGCGTGATTGGGATGCTTTTGATCCCGAAATCATGCAGCTGTAAAATCATCGGGTACGGGAGTCGGAAGTGCCTGAATATCCAAATCGCGCTGTTATTGTACTCAGGAACATAAAATAATTCAAGATCTTCAGTACGACGATATTCTGGAGTTCCCCGGAAAACGATCGGATTGCAAGGAGTGCGTTGCTGGAAAAGTGGCCGTTTTTCGTACTTTCTCCAATTTCATTATATGGGGTGTCAAACGAAAGCTAGTGATGAGTAGAATTCAACCAAAGTGCAAACAGGCAGCTTTGCTGTACCTGCAATTGCAGTTTTTTTGCGTGGTTGGGATATTTTTGATTCCGAAATCATGCAGCTGTAAAACTATCGGAAACGGGAGTCGGAAGTGCCTGAATATAAAATCGCGCTGTTATTGTCCTCAGGAACATAAAAAAATTCAAGATCTTCACCACAACGATATTCTGGAGTTCCTCGGAATGCGATCGGATAGCAAGGAGTGCGTTGCTGGAAAAGTGGCCATTCTTCGTACTTTCTCCAATTTCAATATATGGGGTGTCAAACGAAAGCTGGTGATGAGTAGAATTCAGCAAATTTGCATTCAGGCAGCTTCACGGAACCTGCAATTGCAGTTTTTTTGCGTGGTTGGGATACTGATTCCGAAATCATGCAGCTGTAAAATCATCGGAAACGGGAGTCGGAAGTGCCTGAATATCAAAATCGCGCTGTTATCGTACTCAGGAACATAAAAAAATTCAAGATCTTCACTACAACGATATTCTGGAGTTCCTCGGAAAACGATCGGATAGCAAGGAGTGCGTTGCTGGAAAAGTGGCCGTTTTCGTACTTTCTCCAATTCCAATATATGGGGTGTCAAATGAAAGCTAATGATGAGTAGAATTCAATAAAAGTACATTCAGGCAGCTTCGCGGTACCCGCAATTGCAGTTTTTTTGCGTGGTTGGGATACTCATTCCGAAATCATGCAGCTGTAAAATCATCGGAAACGGGAGTCGGAAGTGCCTGAATATCACAATCGCGCTGTTATTGTACTCAGGAACATAAAAAAATTCAAGATCTTCACTAAAACGATATTCTGGAGTTCCCCAGAAAACGATCGGATTGCAAGGAGTGCGTTGGTGGAAAAGTGGCCGTTTTTCGTACTTTCTCCAATTTCAATATATGGGGTGTCAAACGAAAGCTAGTGATGAGTAGAATTCAACCAAAATGCAAACAGGCAGCTTCGCTGTACCTGCGATTGCAGTTTTTTTGCGAGGTTGGGATACTTTTGATTCCGAAATCATGCAGGTGTAAAACCATCGGAGACGGGAGTCGGAAGTGCCTGAATATCAAAATCACGCTGTTATTGTCCTCCGGAACATAAAAAAAATTCAAGATCTTCACTACAACGATATTCTGGAGTTCCTCGGAGTGCGATCAGATAGCAAGGAGTGCTTTGCTGGAAAAGTGGCCATTCTTCGTACTTTCTCCAATTTCAATATATGGGGTGTCAAACGAAAAAGGGTGATGAGTTGAATTCAGTAAAACTGCATTTAGGCAGCTTCACGGTACCTGCAATTGCAGTTTTTTGCGTGGTTGGGATACTGATTCCGAAATCATGCAGCTGTAAAATCATCGGAAACGGGAGTCGGAAGCGCCTGAATATCAAAATCGCGCTGTCATTGTACTCAGGAACATAAAAAAATTCAAGATCTTCACTACAACGATATTCTGGAGTTCCTCGGAAAACGATCGGATTGCAAGTAGTGCGTTGATGGAAAAGTGACCGTTTTTCGTACTTTCTTCAATTTCAATATATGGGGTGTCAAACGAAAGTTTATGATGAATAGAATTCAATAAAACTGCATTCAGGCAGCTTCGCGGTACCTGCAATTGCAGTTTTTTTGCGTGGTTGGGATACTTTTGATTCCGAAATCATGCAGCTGTAAAACCATCGGAAACGGGAGTCGGAAGTGCCTGAATATCAAAATCGCGCTGTTATTGTACCAAGGAACATAAAAAATTAATGATCTCCACCACATCGAAATTTTGGAGTTCCTCGGGAAACGATTGGATTGAAAGGAATGCGTTGCTCGAAAAATGGCCGTTAGTCATACTTTCTCCAATTTCAATATATGGGGTGTCAAACAAAAGCTAGCGATGAGTAGAATTCAATAAAAGTGCATTCAGGCAGCTTCGCGGTACCTGCAATTGCAGTTTTTTGCGTGGTTGGGATACTGATTCCGAAATCATGCAGCTGTAAAATCATCGGAAACGGGAGTCGGAAGCGCCTGAATATCAAAATCGCGCTGTCATTGTACTCAGGAACATAACAAAATTCAAGATCTTCACTACAACGATATTCTGGAGTTCCTCGGAATGCGATCGGATAGCAAGGAGTGCGTTGCTGGAAAAGTGGCACTCTTCGTACTTTCTCCAATTTCAATATATGGGGTGTCAAACGAAGGCTGGTGATGAGTAGAATTCAGTAAAACTGCATTCAGGCAGCTTCACGGTACCTGCAATTGCAGTTTTTTTGCGTGGTTGGGATACTGATTCCGAAATCATGCAGCTGTAAAACCATCGGGAACGGGAGTCGGAAGTGCCTGAATATCAAAATCGCGCTGTTATTGTACCAAGGAACATAAAAAATTAATGATCTCCACCACATCGAAATTTTGGAGTTCCTCGGGAAACGATTGGATTGAAAGGAATGCGTTGCTCGAAAAATGGCCGTTAGTCATACTTTCTCCAATTTCAATATATGTGGTGTCAAACAAAAGCTAGCGATGAGTAGAATTCAATAAAAGTGCATTCAGGCAGCTTCGCGGTACCTGCAATTGCAGTTTTTTGCGTGGTTGGGATACTGATTCCGAAATCATGCAGCTGTAAAATCATCGGGAACGGGAGTCGAAAGTGCCTGAATATCAAAATCGCGCTGTTATTGTACTCAGGAACATAAAAAAATTCAAGATCTTCACTACAACGATATATTGGAGTTCCTCGGAGAACGATCGGATTGCAAAGACTCCGTTGCTGGATAAGTGGCCGTTGTTCAAACTTTCTCCAATTTCAATATATGGGGTGTCAAATGAAAGCTCGTGATGAGTAGACTTCAATAAAAGTGCAAACAGGCAGCTTCGCGGTACCTGTAATTGCAGTTTTTTTGCGTGGTTGGGATACTTTTGATCCCGAAATCATGCAGTTGTAAAATCATCGGAAACGGGAGTCGGAAGTGCCTGAATATCGAAATCGCGCTGTTATTGTACTCAGGAACATTAAAAAAATTCAAGATCTTCACTACAACGATATTTGAAGCTCCTCGGTAAACGATCGGATTGCAAGGAGTGCGTTGCTGGAAAAGTGCCTGTTTTTCGCACTTTCTCCAATTTCAATATATGCGGTGTCAAACGAATCCTAGTGATGAGTAGAATTCAATGAAAGTGCATTCAAGCAGCTTCGGGGTTCCTGCAATTGCAGTTTTTTTGCGTGGTTGGGATACTTTTGATTCCAAAATTATGTAGCTGTGAAATCATCGAAAACGGGAGTCGGAAGCGCCTGAATATCAAAACCACGCTAATATTGTACTCAGGAACATAAAAAAATTCAAGATCTTCACTACAACAATAGTCTGGAGTTCCTCGGAAAACGATCGGATTGCAAGGAGTGCGTTTCTGGAAAAATGGCCGTTTTTCATATTTTGCCCAATTTCAATGTATGTGGTGTCAAACGAAGGCTAGTGATGAGTAGAATTCAATAAAAGTGCCATCAGGCAGCTTCGCGTTACCTGGAATTGCAGTTTTTTTAAGTGGTTGGGATATCTTTGATTCCGAAATCATGCAGCCGTAAAATCATCGGAAACGGAAGTCGGAAGTGCCTGAATATCGAAATCGCGCTATTATTGTGCTCAGGAAAATAAGAAAATTAAAGATTTTCACTACAATTATGTTCTGGAGTTCCTCGGAAAAGGATCGGATTGCAAGGAGTGCGTTACTGGAAAAGTGCCAGATTTCATACTTTCTCCAATTTCAATGTATAGGGTGTCAAACGAAAGCTAGTGATGAGTAGAATTCAATATAAGTGCCATCAGGCAGCTCCGCGATACCTGGAATTGCAGTTTTTTTGAGTGGTTGGGATACTTTTGACTCCGCAACCATACAGCTGTAAAATCATCGAAAACGGGAGTTGGAAGTGCCTGAATATCAAAATCGCGCCGTAATTGTACTCAGAAACATAAAAAAATTAAAGATTTTCGCTAAAACGATATTCTGGAGTTCCTCGGAAAACGATCGGATTGCAACGAGTGCGTTGCTGAAAAGGTGTCGGTTTTTCATAATTTCTCCAATTTCAATATATGGGTTCTCAAACGAAAGCTAGTGTTGTGTAGAATTCAATAAAAGTGCATTGAGACAGCTTCGCGATACCTGCAGTTGCAATTTGTTTGCGTGGTTGGGATTTTTTTTATTGCGAAATTATTCAGCAGTGAAAACATCATCGGAAACGGGAGTTGGAAGTGCCTGAATATCAAAATCGCGCTGTTATTGTATTCAGGAACATAAAAAAACACAAGATCCTCACTACAACGATATTCTGGAGTTCCTCAGAAAATGATCGGATTGGAAGGAGTGCGTTGCTGGAAAAGTTGCCGGTTTTCATCCATTCTCCAATTTCAATATATGGGGTGTCAAACGAAAGCTAGTGATGAGTAGATTTATCGATTTTATGTTTTCATGAATAAAACCTTAATGGTACCTTTAAAGTCAACACGTATATGTCTATTTATAAGATTGACCTACCCTGAAAGTTTCATAAAGATTGAATCATATTTAGCGATGTTATAGCGGTTTGAATTTTCCTGTATTACTATGGAACAATATACGCTGCATTTATTACTCTGGCAGCATATGGCTATGGAACAACATGCACTTTTTACCGACTCAGACACTACAGTTTTGCTAGGATTTGCATGAAAATTTCAGGAATGATAGGTGTCATGTATATCTTTGAGAATCGGTTCAGCTGGTGGTATCAGTAATCGTAAAACAAAATAGTGGCTGTTTTAAATGCGAAGATTGAACAATTTTGAGTTATTTTTTCCCGACTTCAACGTTTAAGGTGCATGTTTTGAACACTTGATTCAATTTGATGAATGACTGAAGATGAGTACCTACAATCAATGCTCATAAGTGATACAAATCAAGGAGGTGGGAGAGAGCCGCTAGCAAAAGGCGTTTATAACAATTCTAGGATTCGAAAAATTGGCCATTAATCGATGATAACAATACAGGAGACTGGCCCCTGAGAAAAAAAATTCATCAAACGTAGCCGATATGAGCATGAAATAAAAGTTTTCATCGGAGCTTTTTAAAACAGTTGCTAAACTGTCAGTTTTTACTTCAGTGGGGGCACAGGGGGGAAATACATGAAATATGTGTTTCCTCCGTCGCGGATGGACATCTGAAATAATTATCAAGGGAGATATTTCTGAGTATAACAATACCAAAAACCTTAGAAGTCGAAATTCGTTCAACTTTGTAAATAATAGTATGATCTTCGTATTTCATATTTTCTCCAATAAAATCGTCTTTGAAATGTTTCTTGATTTGATTCGATCTGGTGACTGCATTTTGTAAATTGAATAAAAAACCCTTCGAACATGAGCGTAGGTCTGTTTACCCAACTTGTTCACACTTTCTCCAATTTCAATATATGGGGTGTCAAACGAAAGCTTAAGAGGAGTAGAATTCAATAAAAGTGCATTCAGGCACCTTCGCGATACCTCCAATTGCAGTTTTTTTGCGTGGTTGGGATACTTTTGATTCCGAGATCATGTAGTTGTAAAATCATCGGAAACTGGAGTCGGAAGTGCCTGAATATCAAAATCGCGCTGTTATTGTACTCAAGACCATAAAAAAATTCAAGATCTTCACTACAACGATATTCTGGAGTTCCTCGGAAAACGATCGGATTGCAAGGAGTGCGTTGCTGGAAAAGTGGCCGTTTTTTTGTACTTTCTCCGATTTCAATATATGGGGTGTCAAACGAAAGCTAGTGATGAGTAGAATTCAATAAAAGTGCATTCAGGCAGCTTCGCGTTACCTACAAGTGCAGATTTTGCGTGGTTGGGATACTTTTGATTTCAAAATCATGCAGCTGTTAAATCATCGGAAACGGAAGTCGGAAGTGCCTGAATATCTAAATCGCGCTGTTATCGTACTCAGGAAAATAAGAAAATTAAAAATATTCACTATAACGATATTCTAGAGTTCCTCGGAAAACGATCGGATTGCAAGGAGTGCGTTGCTGGAAAAATGGCCGTTGTTCATACTTTCTCCAATTTCAATATATGGGGTGTCAAACGAAAGCTAGTGATGAGTAGAATTCAATAAAAGCGCATTCAGGCAGCTTCGCGATACCTGCAATTGCATTTTTTTTGCGTGGTTGGGATACTTTTGACTCCGAAACCATACAGCTGTAAAATCATCGGAAACGGGAGTCGGAAGTGCCTGAATATCAAAATCGCGCTGTTATTGTACTCAGAAACATAAAATAATAAAAGATTTTCGCTAAAACGATATTCTGGAGTTCCTCGGAAAACGATCGGATTGCAAGGAGTGCGTTGCTGAAAAGGTGGCGGTTTTTCATAATTTCTCCAATTTCAATATATGGGGTGTCAAACGACACCTAGTGATGAGTAGAATTCAATAAAAGTGCATTGAGACAGCTCCACGATACCTGCAATTGCAATTTTTTTGCGTGGTTGGGATACTTTTTATTGCGAAATTATTCAGCTGTAAAAACATCATCGGAAACGGGAGTTGGAAGTGCCTGAATATCAAAATCGCGCTGTTATTGTACTCAGGAATATAAAAAAAATACAAGACCTTCACCACAACAATATTCTGGAGTTCCTCGGAAAGCGATCGGATTCCAAGGATTGCGTTGCTGGAAAAGTGGCCGTTTTTCGTACTTTCTCCAATTTCAATATATGGGGTGTCAAACGAAAGGTAGTAATGAGTAGAATTGAATAAAAGTGCATTCAGACAGCTTGGCGGTACCTGCAACTGCAGTTTTTTTTTGCGTGGTTGGGATACTTTTGACACCGAAGCCATACAGCTGTAAAATCATCGGAAACGGGAGTCGGAAGCGCCTGAATATCAAAATCGCGCTGTTATTGTACTCAGGAACATAAAAAAATACAAGACCTTCACCACAACGATATTCTGGAGTTCCTCGGAAAGCGATCGGATTCCAAGGATTGCGTTGCTGGAAAAGTGGCCGTTTTTCATACCTTCTCCAATTTCCATATATGGGGTGTCAAACGGAAGCTAGTGATGAGTAGAATTCAATAAAAGTGCATTCAGGCAGCTTGGCGATTCCTGCAATTGCAGTTTTTTTGCGTGGTCGGGATACTTTTGATTCAAAAATCATGCAGCTGTAAAATCATCGGAAACGGGACTCGGAAGTTATTGTACTCAGGAACATAACAAAATTAAAGATCTTCACTACAACGACATTCTGGAGTTCCTCGGAAAACGATCGGATTGCAAGGAGTGCGTTGCTGAAAAAGTGGCCGTTTTTCGTACCTTCTCCAATTTCAATATATGGGGTGTCAAACGAAAGCTAGTGATGAGTAGAATTCAATAAAAGTGCATTCAAGCAGCTTCGCAATTCCTGCGATTGCAGTTTTTTTGCGTGGTTGGGATACTTTTGATTCCGAAATCATGCAGCTGTAAAATCATCGGAAACGGAAGTCGTAAGTGCCTGAATATCAAAATCGCGCTGTTATTGTACTCAGGAAAACAAGAAAATTAAAGATGTTCACTACAATTATGTTCTGGAGTTCCTCGGAAAACGATCGGATTGCAAGGAGTGCGTTGCTGGAAAAGTTCCAGTTTTTCATACTTTCTCCAATTTCAATATATGGGGTGTCAAACGAAAGCTAGTGATGCGTAGAATTCAATAAAAGTGGCATCAGGCAGCTTCGCGATACCTGCAAGTGCAGTTTTTAAGCGTGGTTGGGATACTTTTGATTCCAAAATCATGCAGCTGTAAAATCATCGGAAACGGAAGTCGGAAGTACCTGAAGATCGAATTTGCGCTGATATTGTACTCAGGAAAATAAGAAAATTAAGGATCTTCACTACAACGATGTTCTAGAGTTTCTCGGAAAACGATCGGATTGCAAGGACTGCGTTGCTGGAAAAATGGCCGTTTTTCATACTTTCTCCAATTTCAATATATGGGGTGTCAAACGAAAGCTAGTGATGAGTAGAATTCAATACAAGTGCATTCAGGCAGCTTCGCGGTACCTGCAATTGCAGTTTTTTTGCGTGGTTGAGATACTTTTGACTCCAAAACCATATAGCTGTAAAATCATCGTAAAAGGGAGTCGGAAGTGCCTGGATATCAAAATCGCGCTGTTATTTTAATCAGGAACATAAAAAGATCAAAGATTTTCACTACAACGAAATTTTGGAGTTCCTCGGAAAACGATCGGATTGCAAGGAATGCGTTGCTGGAAAGATGGCCGTTGTTCATGCTTTCTCCAATTTCAATATGTAGGGTGTCAAACAAAAACTAGCGATGAGTAGAATTCAATAAAATTGCATTCAGGCAGCTTCGCGGTACCTGCGATTGCAGTTTTTTGCGTGGTTGGGATACTTTTGATTCCAAAATCATGCAGCTGTGAAATTATCGGAAACGCAAGTCGGAAATGCCTGAATATCGAAATCGTCCTGTTATTATACTCAGGAAAATAAGAAAATTAAAAATCTTCACTACAACGATGTTCTAGAGTTCCTCGGAAAACGATCGGATTGCAAGGAGTGCGTTGCTGGAAAAATGGCCGTTTTTCATACTTTCTCCAATTTCAATATATGGGGTGTCAAACGAAAGCTAGTGATGAGTAGAATTCAATAAAAGTGTATTCAGGCAGCTTCACGGTACCTGGGATTGCAGTTTTTTTGAGTGGTTGGGATACTTTTGACTCTGAAACCATACAGCTGTAAAATCATCGGAAACGGGAGTCGGAAGTGCCCGGATATCAAGATCGCGCTGTTATTGTACTCAGGAACATACAAAAATCAAAGATTTTCACTAAAACGATATTCTGGAGTTCCTCAGAAAATTATCGGATAGGGAGGAGTGCGTTGCTGGAAATGTGGCCGGTTTTCATCTGTGAATGCCCGTCCACACGATCAGTGGCGTTATACTTAAGTGAAAATTTTATTTAAAGATCGTTTTTGCAAAAATGATTAATTAATTTCGTCACCTTATGTGACTAATATTGTTTGACTTAGTTGCTAAATTATAGATGCATGCATGTCTCATGTGGCCACATTTTGCATCGCCACAGACGCGTGTGTCAGCAGTTTCGCGTGATGTTCCTATCATTTTGTTAACTTATACGCGTCAGCAAAACGATCGGAAGACACAAACACCACATTTGCATGCATGATGTGGCCGCATGAACGCATTGCAATGCAAAACCAAAGTTCTTTTCCCGTACCAGACGTAGGCGTCAGCGGTTTCCGGGCATGGAATGCTTGTGGACGCTCAAGCGTCAGCATTTTCGTGGAATGCTTGTGAACGCTCAAGGGAATGCTTGTGGACGCTCAAGCGTCATCATTTTCGTGCGTGGGAACTGCTGGCGCCCTTTGCTCGGTGTGGGAAGGAAATCATCAGTCGTCATCAGATCGTCGCGATACAAAGATCGCTAACAAATTTTCTCTTTTCGATGTTTGAATAATTATTCGTTGGAATACTTACAGTTAATTTAAGTAAAGTACGTCTGTTGAATTCTTAGTTTCTTGACACCACGCCAAAAAATTTAATATCTAATCAGTTTTAAAGCATTTCGATAATTCATTTAAGTGAGATGTAAAAGCTGTGAAATTTCAAGGAAAATTGCTTTAATGTTACGTAATTTGTAATTTCACGGAAGAAAGAGGCCAGGACAAAAGAGTCCGGGCGCAAACATTTTGGAGGCCCCGGTGGTGGTGGTGTCAAGTGGTGGTGGTGTTGTGCCGGTAAACGTACCTGTCGTGCGTGCGTGAAATAAAATGGTTGATACGGAGTTCGTGTTCCGGGAGCTGAAGGTATTGGCCAGAGCTGTAGAAGCCGTGATCTCCAACTATAAGAAGGATTCGGCCAGCCGCAAACTAGATGTCAGCTACTATGAAGAGCGGCTTCGGCGTTTAGAATCTGCCTGGGAGGAATTCGAACGCAAGGACACCGAAGTTCGATCCTTACCCGAAATCACACCGGAACACGACTACTTCAAGGGCGAAACGTATGAAACGACCAAGATAAATTACGACACTTTTCAGAAGCACTTCCTCGAAAGGATCAACGCTCTAAAGGGCACGGCACTGCCAATGTCGCAGCCACCCTCATCAGCACACGATAGCAATGACAAGCCTTCAGCCGCACTGGCCTCGGTACAGAAAAATGCAGTTTTCACATGCAAGTTGCGACGGTATCGGGCCTCGGCAGATTCACTGAGAAGGACGATGGCTCGCCCAGAACCGCCAGAAAACACGAAGACTTGGTGTAAGGCTAGAGCGGAGGCGATGCAGCGAGGCTGGCAACAATTGGATGAGCTTCATCAGCAAGTCTATGAATCCTGTGAGGATCCTGAAGCGCAGGGCTTTGATTTGGAAGAGCGTATCCGGTTGGAGGAGGACGTGCAGGACTGCATTGTTCGCTTGCAAGTAAAGATCAACGCCACCACCAAAATGCCGCCCTCGTCTGTTACGCCTGCTGCGACTCCAGGCTTGGTGCTTCCGAAAATTGCTTTGCCCACCTTCAACGGAGATTACCTCCACTGGCGACATTTCCGGGATTTGTTTATGCAAATGGTGCATAACCAGCCGATGTCCGCGTGCCAGAAGCTTTGATATCTGAAGGTTAACCTTACAGGAGAGGCTGGATTCTTGATCAGAAACTTTGCGTTGTCAGACGAAAATTATCAAACTGCCTGGAAGACACTTAATGAGAGATTTGACAATCGACGACTCTTGGTGTCGGCCCTCATCGACAAATTAATGGGGCAGCCATCTCAGGCCAGTGAAAAACCGTCAGCGGTAGCCATAAAGTCGCTGCATGACACCACACAAGAGTGTCTCAGAGGCCTGGAAAACCTGCAAATATCCACAAGGGATTGGGATCCATTGCTACTGCACATTTTGCTGCGAAAATTGGATTCGACAACGCATGCCCTTTATCAGCAATCTTTAGCTAACCCACGCGAGCTGCTACCTTTGAAGGGTTTACCGGATTTCCTACAAGTGCGATTCCAGGCACTCGAAGCGCTTGGTAGTACGCCTAAGGACCCAGACCGCAATCACAAGAAGGTTACCAAAGCTACCGTGGCCGCCGTGGCTGCATTGCGATGCCCAAGGTGCTCGCAGGATCACCCGCTATACTACTGCCCTGAGTTTCTCCAAGACAACGCTGTGAAAAGGCTAAACCTTGTACGTTTAAAGAAGCTATGTGTAAATTGCTTGCGAGAAGGTCACCAGTCTTCCGGCTGCGCGGCAAGAAGCTGCAAGGAGTGCGCCAGAAAACACAATACCTTGTTACATATGACGGGAAGCAAAATCTCCAAGCAGACCAAGATGACAACGCCTGGCTCCACAGTCAAGAAGCCAGACATTCAGCCGTCACCTGTGCCGCCCGCCCTCACGTTGACGGCTCTCATGAAACCTGGAGGGAGGAAAAATGTTCTGTTGAGCACAGCCGTTGTGAAGGTGGTTGCCAGCAATGGAAGAGTGACCGACTTCCGAGCAGTATTGGACCCTGGCTCGCAAATCAACCTAGTAACCGAGCGCATTATCAAGGAACTATGGCTAGCGGCTTCGCCGCAATTCGCACTGATTGAGGGAGTGGGTGGAAACATCGAGAAGGCGCATCGTAAGGTGGAGCTTGGCCTGAAATCCAGAGTGTCTGGATATGCCGCGCAGTTGGAGGCCTACGTCCTCGATCAAATCATATCTCCTCAACCGTCTCAGAGTCTGGACACATCGGAATGGCAGATTCCTGGGAATATCAAGCTGGCGGATCCTGAATTCCATCGAACGGAGCGAATCGACATGCTGCTGAGTGCGGAGCATTTCTACGAAGTTCTTGCCATCGGGCAAATCAAGTTGGACCCTGAACTCCCTGTGCTCCAGAACACGCTCCTCGGTTGGATTGTTGCCGGAAAGGTAGTAACACCTCAAGGGCTACCAGTAACGTGTGGAGTCCTCACGGAAGAGACTCAGCTGACTCAAGCTATCAAGCGATTCTGGGAGGTTGAGGAGGTATCGGATCCACAACACAATCTCACAGCGACTGAAAGAGCGTGCGAAGTACATTTCGCCCAGACGGCTCAACGTGAATCCGATGGCCGGTTCTTGGTACGGCTCCCCTTCAAGGAAGATCCCAAAGGGCTGCGTGACTCGCAGGACGTTGCCATACGCAGATTCATGGCGATAGAGCGCAGACTGGAGAAGAACCCCGACCTAAGACGGCAGTATTGCGAATTCATGGACGAATACGAACGACTGGGACATATGGAGCAAATCACATGGTCAGCGAACAAGAAAGCACATTATTTTTTGCCGCATCTGTGTCCTGAAACCAGGTAGTAGTACCACTAAATTGAGGGTGGTTTTCGACGCGTCCAGCAGAACATCAACGAACGTTGCTCTGAACAATATCCTACATACAGGACCCACGATTCAGGATGATCTATTTGCGATTTTGATCCGTTTCCGTTTGCCACGCTTCGTTTTCACTGCCGACATTGTCAAAATGTATCGGCAAATAAGGCTTCAGCATGACGATTGCAATTTTCAATTGGTGATTTGGAGAACAAGTCCAACCCAGCCTTTGTGATATTATCGACTCAAGACCATTACGTACGGCACAACGTGTGCCCCGTACTTGGCAACTAAATGCCTCCAGGTTCTGACACAAGCCGAACAAAATCGAGCACCCTTAGGCAGCAGCACCTTGCAGCATGATTGTTACATAGACGACGTCATGATAGGGGCAGACAGCTTGACGGAGGCATTCCGAACACAGGAAGAATTGCATCAGAGTCTTACCAGTGCAGGGATGCATTTGCACAAATGGTGTGCCAATCATCCGCATCTTCTACAGCAAATCAGTGTTGAGGATCAGGAGGTCCAGCTGGATTTTGGTAGCTTGTCGGAAGACTACATCAAAACCTTGGGGGTAATTTGGCTCCCGAAAACGGACCATTTCCAAATCGGCATTAGCTTGGACCTCACTGAGGTCAAGTTCACAAAACGGACGATCGCTTCAGACATCGCCCGAATGTTCGACCCGTTGGGTATCCTAGCGCCGGTTATCGTAACCGCAAAATTGTTCCTGCAGGCGCTATGGCGGTTGGAATTAGACTGGGACGCAGCTTTGCCACTCGAAATACATACACAGTGGGCCAAGTTCCACAGTGAGCTACCATCATTGCAAAGGGTTCACTTTCCCCGACACGTTATCGCCTGCAAGAAACCAATTCAGCTGCAGCTACATACTTTCTGCGATGCCTCGGAGAGGGCGTTTGGCGCTGTGATCTATGTTCGCTCAACTTCCCCGAGCGGTCAAGTCAACGTTCAACTGCTCTGTTCCAAATCCAGGGTAGCCCCCATCAAGGTGTTGACAGTACCGCGTTTGGAGTTGTGTGCCGCCAAGCTTGGAGCGGAATTGACGAGTCGAGTCAAGGGAGCGCTCAGTCTGCCGGATGTTTTTCACGTTCTCTGGTCCGATTCAGAGGTCGCATTGGCGTGGATTAACTCAACCGCTTCATCCTACAGCACTTTCGTGGCCAATCGTGTTTCGACCATCCAAACATTGTCATGACCAACTCAGTGGCGACATGTGGCATCCCACGACAATTCTGCGGACATCCTATCCCGTGGCCTGGCGCCAGCTGCGCTAAGGGACTGCAAGCTCTGGTTACAGGGGCTCTCCTTCTTCACTGGACCTGAGGCGGACTGGCCGCCTCCATACAAGGGCACTGAGGCCTGCGAAGTCGAGCGAAGGCAAATGAGGATTGCAATGACAACAACAGCTAGTGCGAGCAACCATTTTGTTTACGAAATTCAACACGGCAACTCATTTGGAAGGCTTCAACGGGTGATCGTTTATATGCTGCGTTTTGTAACGCATTGCAGGACAGGCTCCCAGTCTTCTCAGGCGCGCAGCCGCGCAGTAACAACTCACAAACTCTCCACAGCAACCGGAGTGATCTGAAAATGTATTCAGCAACACGATTTTCGTGAGGATCGGCGAGACATCCAACTACACGGGCAGGTCAGCAAAAACAGCCCCCTATCGAGTCTGACTCCCTTCCTGGATTCGGACGGAATCCTGCGCGTTGGCGGGAGGCTAGAAGCGTCACAATGTTGCTGCCGTTCGCGAATCCACTTACTAGACTACTGATGACGGATATTCACCGCAATAACTGCCACCTCGGAGCTCAGGCACTGCTAGCTACCACGAGACAACGCTTTTGGCCCATCAGGGGGAAGCAGCTGGCCCGGGCGGTTGTTCAAAAATGCGTGCGATGTGTTAAGGCAAGGCCACAACTTTTCAATCAAGTTATGGGAAATCTACCAGGTGCTCGCGTGCAAGCGGCTCGCCCTTTCATCCGTTCGGGCGTCGACTTTTGCGGGCCAATGCTGATACACTACCGGGGTAGAGGCGTGCGGCCTCAGAAGGGATACATCGCTATATTCTGCTGCTTCGCTACCAAGGCCGTCCATCTGGAGTTGGTGAGCGATCTCAGCACAGAAACCTTCATCGGTGCTCTGAAGCGTTTCATCGGGAGACGAGGTCTCTGCAAGGACATCTATTGCGACAATGCGTCCAATTTTGTAGGTGCGCAACGTCAACTACGCGAGCTGTCTTCATCACTTCATTCAGCCGAGGGTCAACACAAGGTGACCGACTCTTGCAGCACACGGGGAATACAATTTCATTTCATCCCCCCTCGCGCCCCCCACTTTGGTGGATTGTGGGAGGCGGCCGTCAAATCAGCCAAGAACCTGCTTCACCGGGGCGCTTCATCAGCCACAATCACGTACGAGGAACTGCATACCCTGGTGGTCCAGGTGGAGGCCATCCTCAACTCCAGACCTTTAACTGCGATGTCCGACGATCCCAATGACCTGGCGGCGTTGACTCCGGGCCATTTTCTTATCGGTGAGCCCCTCACGGCCATGGTGGATGCTCGGGCAGAGCCGGTCGCAGGCGAACTTCATACCCGATGGAAGCGGATAAATCATTTGAAGAACGAGTTTTGGCGCCGATGGTCCCGCGAATATTTGAACCAACTGCAACTTCGCGTTAAGTGGCAATAAGGTCAACCAAATGCTACCCGGGGAACCATCGTCATCATCAAGGACGACAACCTACCAACTATGAAATGGCCTCTGGGACGAATCATTGACACGCATCAAGGGGCTGATGGTTTTGTCAGAGTTGCAGACGTAAAAACAGCCACTGGAATAGTAAGAAGGCCCATTCATCGTCTAGCGCCACTACCAGTGACGGAGAACACTATACCTGAAGCAGCTGGGCCTGAAGCGAATACTCAAAACCAACCTGAGGTACCGCATCAAGCAGACGCACCCGATACTTATCACACCGGGCTCCGATCCGGGAGCAGAAGGACGCCTCTTCTATCGCTCCTGCTGGTCTGCCTACTGAGCCCTCTAACAGTAACCAACCCCATCAAGGTGTCATCAACTGGACCACATCCAGGACTGCATTTTCAATCACTGGGAAATGCCTTCCTGTCGACAAGCGAGTGGAAACTCTTGGTCTACTATGACCTAGAAGCCTACTGGACGGAGCTGGCCACGCTGCAGAACGGCACGATTTGGCTGCAACAACTATGTGATCGTGATTCTCGACAAACCGACTGCTCGCATCTGCATGAGCAGTTCCGACACTTGACCGATCAGTTTTCTAGCGCAAACCAGATGCTGAGGATCAGGTCAAGGCGAGGCGCAATAAACGTAGTGGGTGGACTGGCCAGATCGTTGTTCGGATTTCTGGACGAAGAGTACGCTAATCAAATGGCTCAAACCATTAAGACGATGCAGGGAGATCAGACCAAGCTGCACTCCTTACTCAAAAACCAAACGTGAATCATCGACTCGACATTGAATCCCGAGTACCAGAGTTAATCTCAATTCTATATTTCCAGATGACCCTGGCAACACTCAATTTGCAGCGCATCCAATCCAGCCTCTTGGACGTAATCACAGACACACAGCATGGGAACTTCAATCCTCTGCTGTTGTCTCAACAGCAACTTAATGCGGCAATGACCGACATCAGGGATCACCTGCCGGAAAATCAGCGTCTCCCTGTTGGCCGAGAAGATTTTCTGAAATTATTTGGGCTAACATCTATCAAGGCCAAGGCAAATGCGAACTTCATTCTTTTCGAGCTCAAGATGCCACTCATCGATGTATCAACGTTTGAGGTCTATCGAATCTTACCGATTCCAACGGCAAAACACAACCATCTCGTTGCTATACAGCGGACCGCTCCTTATCTGATCATCAGCCCACATCGCAACGTCTACTATCCGCTCAACGAGATGGATTATGCTGCCTGTAACTGGATGGAGCCAAACACCCACTTGTGCCAACAGTCTCATCCGTTGTATCACAAGGACGCCAATATGAGCACTTGCAAAGTGACGCTGCTAAGAGGAATGCCGACGATGACCAACTGTCACCTAGTTGAGCTGCTTACATCCTTCTCGTGGACGAATATCCCACAGTCCAATGAGTGGATCTATGCCTTCACCACACCGGTGGTGGACCAGCTTGTGTGCAGTGGCAACACATCCATCCTGACACTGCAGGGCTCCGGAATTCTGCAGCTGACTCCCGACTGCACGCTCAAATCCGATGCAGTAACTATCAAGGGTCACCGCATATTTGAATCCTCAATCAAAACGACTCAGCCGAAGACCTATTATTACACTGATCACGACAACCTGGGACATGTACAACAGCACCTTGAGCCCACACCTTTCCGGACGCACACTTCGGAGATCAACGATCTGCGAAATCAACTCAAGGAGCAGGATCTATCCTGGAGGGACCAGCTGGATGTGCATGATGTTCACCAGTATGCACTAGGATATCTGAGCTTCGTCGTAGTTCTCGCTATTGTCGCCTTCCTATGGTGCAAGGCCAAAAATGTAAGCTGCCAACCACGATCGCAACGACCGAGACCAGTGCCACGGCCTAGACGTCACAGCTTGCCCCACACACTGGAAGAGGTTGAACAGGCCGTTCAACGGGGGGTGGATGTTAATGCCCGTCCACACGATCAGTGGCGTTAGACTTAATTGAAAATTTTATTCACAAATCGTATTTGCAAAGATGGATAATTAATTTCGTCACCTTATGTGACTAATATTGTTTGACTTAGTTGCTAAATCATAGATGCATGCATGTCTCATGTGGCCACATTTTGCATCGCCACAGACGCGGGCGTCAGCAGTTTCGCGTGATGTTCGAATCATTTTGTTAACTTATACGCGTCAGCGAAACGATCGGAAGACACAAACACCACATTTGCATGCATGATGTGGCCGCATGAACGCATTGCAATGCGAAACCAAAGTTCTTTTCCCGTACCAGACGCGGGCGTCAGCGGTTTCCGGGCATGGAATGCTTGTGGACGCTCAAGCATTAGCATTTTCGTGGAATGCTTGTGGACGCTCAAGCGTCAGCATTTTCGTGCGTGGGAACTGCTGGCGCCCTTTGCTCGGTGTGGGAAGGAAATCATCAGTCGTCATCAGATCGTCGCGATACAAAGATCGCTAACAAATTTTCTCTTTTCGATGTTTGAATAATTATTCGTTGGAATACTTACAGTTAATTTAAGTAAAATACGTCTGTTGAATTCTTAGTTTCTTGACACCACGCCAATAAATTTAATATCTAATCAGTTTTAAAGCTTTTCGATAATTCATTTAAGTGAGATATAAAAGCTGTGAAATTTCAAGGAAAATTGCTTTAATGTTACGTAATTTGTACTTTCACGGAAGAAAGAGGCCAGGACAAAAGAGTCCGGGCGCAAACATCATCCATTCTCAAATTTCAATATATGGGGTGTCAAACGAAAGCTAGTGATGAGTAGATTTATCGATTTTATGTTTTCATGAATAAAACTTTAATGGTACCCTTAAATCCAGCATGTATATGTCTATTTATAAGATTGATCTACCCTTAAGTTCCATAAAGATTGAATCATATTTAGCGATGTTATAGCGGTTTGAATTTTCCTGTTTTACTATGGAACAATATGCGCTGCATTTATTACTATGGCAACATATGGCTATGGAACAACATGCACTTTTTACCGACTCAGACACTACAGTTTTGCTAGGATTTGCATGAAAATTTCAGGAATGATAGGTGTCATGTATATCTTTGAGAATCGGTTCAGCTAGTGGTATCAGTAATCGTAAAACAAAATATTGGCTGTTTTAAATGCGAAGATTGAACAATTTTGAGTTATTTTTTCCCAACTTCAACGTTTAAGGTGCATGTTTTGAACACTTGATTCAATTTGATGAATGACTGAAGATGAGTACCTACAATCAATGCTCATAAGTGATACAAGTCAAGGAGGTGGGAGAGAGCTCCTAGCAAAAGGCGTTTGTAACAATTCTAGGATTCGAAAAATTGGCCATTAATCGATGATAACAGTACAGGAGACTGGCCCCTGAGAAAAAAAATTCATCAAACGTAGCCGATATGAGCATGAAATAAAAGTTTTCATCGGAGCTTTTTAAAACAGTTGCTAAACTGTCAGTTTTTACTTCAGTGGGGGCACAGGGGGGAAATACATGAAATATGTGTTTCCTCCGTCACGGATGGACATCTGAAATAATTATCAAGGGAGATATTTCTGAGTATAACAATACCAAAAACCTTAGAAGTCGAAATTCGTTCAACTTTGTAAATAATAGTATGATCTTCGTATTTCATATTTTCTCCAATAAAATCGTCTTTGAAATGTTTCTTGATTTGATTCGATCTGGCGACTGCATTTTGTAAATTGAATACAAAACCCTTCTAACATGAGCGTAGGTCTGTTTACCCAACTTGTTCATACTTTCTCCAATTTCAATATATGGGGTGTCAAACGAAAGCTTAAGAGGAGTAGAATTCAATAAAAGTGCATTCAGGCACCTTTGCGATACCTGCAATTGCAGTTTTTTTGCGTGGTTGGGATACTTTTGATTCCGAAATCATGCAGCTGTAAAATCATCGAAAACGACATTCGGAAGTGCCTGAATATCAAAATCGCGCTGTTATTGTACGCAGGAACATAAAAAAATTAAAGATCTTCACTACAACGATATTCTGGAGTTCCTCGGAAAACGATCGGATTGCAAGGAGTGCGTTGCTGGAAAAGTGGCCGTTTTTTTGTACTTTCTCCAATTTCAATATATGGGGTGTCAAACGAAAGCTAGTGATGAGTAGAATTCAGTAAAAGTGCATTCAGGCAGCTTCGCGGTACGTGGAATTGCAGTTTGTTTGCGTGGTTGGGATACTTTTGACTCCAAAACCATATAGCTGTAAAATCATCGGAAACGGGAGTCGGAAGTGCCTGGATATATAAATCGCGCTGTTATTGTACTCAGGAACATTAAAATACCAAAGATTTTCACTACAACGATATTTTGGAATTCCCCGGAAAACGATCGGATTGCAAGGAATGCGTTGCTGGAAAAATGGCCGTTGTTCATACTTTTCCCAATTACAATATATGGAGAGTCAATTGAAAGCTATGGATGAGTAGAACTCAATAAAAATGCATTCAGGCAGCTTCGCGATACCTGTAATTGCAGTTTTTTGCGTGGTTGGGATACTTTTGATTCCGAAATCATGCAGCTGTAAAATCACCGGAAACGGGAGTCGGAAGTACCTGAAGATCAAAATCGCGCTGTTATTGTACTAAGGAACATAAAAAAATTACAGATCTTCACTACAACGGTATTCTGGAGTTCCTTGGAAAACGATCGGATTGCTAGAAGCTCCCTCCCGCCTCCTTGACTTGTTTCACTTATGAGTATTAATTGTAGGTACTCAGCTTCAGTCATTCATTAAATTGAATCAAGTGTTCAAAGCATGCACCTTAAACGTTGAAGTTGGGAAAAAATAACTCAAAATTACTCAATCTTCGCATTTAAAACAGCCACTATTTTGTTTTACGATTACTGATACCACTAGCTGAACTGATTCTCAAAGTGAATCATGACACCGATCATTCCTGAAATTTTCATGCAAATCCTAGCAAAAGTGTAGTGTCTGAGTCGGTAAAAAGCGCATGTTGTTCCATAGCCATATGTTGCCATAGTAATACATGCAGCGCATATTGTTCCATAGTAATACAGGAAAATTCAAACCGCTATAACTTCGCTAAATATGATGCAAACTTGCAGGGTCAATCAATCTTATAAATAGACATTCGTGTACTGAATTTCATTGAATTTAAGCGTACCGTTAAGATTTTATTCAAGAAAACATAAAATCGATAAATCATACTATTACTAACAAAGTTGAGTGAATTGCGACTTCTCACGTATTTGTTGTTGTTGTACTCATCAAGGCCTACATTCTTGATTTTTTTCAGATTTTTCGGATCACAGGTGTCCAATCGCGAGGGGGAGGACCCAAACTTTTCGTGTATTTCCCCTCCCTGTGCGCCCCTCGAAGCAAACTTTGCCAAACTAAGACCTGTTTTGGAAAGTTCTCATCAAAACCTTTCATTTGATACCCATATCGGCTACCTTCAATGAAATTTTTTTTTCGGAGGGTCACTCCCCTACATGGGGAGACCCCCCTTAAAAACCTTATAAGATTTTTTTGTAGTTGAATTTTGAAGAGATCACCACTTTACACCTACATACAAAATTTGATGCTTCTAGCTTAAGTAGTTTCCGAGAAAAACTGCTGTGACACACGGACGGACGGACGGACGGACGGACGGACGGACGGACGGACAGACAGACGGACAGACAGGACGCGATTTTAGAAGGGTTTTGTAAAATTATTCTACAAAACCCTAATTACAGATATTCACTACAACAATATTCTGGAGTTCCTGGGAAAACGATCGGATTGCAAGGAGTGCGTTGCTGGAAAAGTAGCCGTTTTTCATACTTTCTCCAATTTCAATATATGGGGTGTCACACGAAAGCTAGTGATGAGTAGAATGCCATAAAAGTGCATTGACACAGCTTCGCGATAACAGCAATTGCAGATTGTCGTGGTTGGGATACTTTTTATTGCGAAATCATTCAGCTGTAAAATCATCGGAAACGGGAGTTGGAAGTGCCTGAATATCAAAATTGCGCTATTATTGTACTCAGGAACATAACAAAATTAAAGATCTTCACAACAACGATATTCTGGAGTTCTTCGGAAAACGATCGGATTGCAAGGAGTGCGTTGCCGGAAAAATGGCCATTTTTCATACTTTCTCCAATTTCAATATATGGGGTGTCAAACGAAAGCTAGTGATGAGTACAATTCAATAAAAGTGCATTCAGACAGCTTGGCGGTACCTGCAATTGCAGTTTTTTTTGCGTGGTTGGGATACTTTTGACTCCTAAACCATACAGCTGTAAAATCATCGGAAACGGGAGTCAGAAGTGCCTGAAGATCAAAATCGCGCTGTTATTGTACTCAGAAACTTTAAAAAATTAAAGATCTTCTCTACAACGATATTCTGGAGTTCCTCGGAAAATGATCGGATCGCATGGAGTGCGTTGCCGGAAATATGGACATTTTGCATACTTTCTCCAATTTCAATATATAGGGTGTCAAACGAAAGCTAGTGATGAGTAGAATTCAATAAGAGTGCATTCAGGCAGCTTCGCGATACCTGCAATTGCAGTTTTCTTGCGTGGTCGGGATACTTTTGATTCAAAAATCATGCAGCTGTAAAATTAGCGGAAACGGGAGTCGGAAGTGCCTGAATATCATAATCGCGCTCTCAATGTACTCAGGAACATAAAAAAATTAAAAATCTTCACGACAACGATATTCTGGAGTTCCTCGGAAAACGATCGGATTGCAAGGAGTGCGTAGCTAGAAAAGTGGCCGTTTTTCATATTTTCTCCAATTTCAATATATGGGGTGTCAAACGAAAGCTGGTGATGAGTAGAATTCAATAAAAGTGCATTCAGGCAGCTTCGCAATACCTGCGATTGCTGTTTTTTGCGTGGTTGGGATACTTTTGATTTCGAAATCATGCAGCTGTAAAATCATCGGAAACGGGATTCGGAAGTTTCTGAATATGAAAACCGCTGTTATTGTAATCAGGAACCTTAAAAAAAATTCAAGATCTTCTCTACAACGATATTCTGGAGTTCCCCGGAAAACGATCGGATTGCAAGGAATGCGTTGCTGGAAAAGTGGGCGTTTTTCATATTTTCTCCAATTTCAATATATGGGGTGTCAAACGAAAGCTGGTGATGAGTAGAATTCAATAAAAGTGCATTCAGGCAGCTTCGCGATACCTGCAATTGCAGTTTTTTTCCATGGTGGGGATATTTTTGACTCTGAAACCTTACAGATGTAAAATCAACGGAAATTATGCAGGTGTAAAATCATCGGAAACGGTAAAATGCGCTGTTATTGTACTCAGGAACATTAAAAAAATTAAAGATCTTCACCACAACGATATCCTGGAGTTCCTGAGAAAATGATGGAGTGTCAAACGAAAGCAAGTGATGAGTAAAATTCAATAAAAGTGCATTCAGACAGCTTCGCGATACCTGCGATTGCTGTTTTTTGCGTGGTTGGGATGCTTTTGATTCCGAAATCATGCAGCTGTAGAATCATCGGAAATTGGATTCGGAAGTTTCTGAATATGAAAACCGCTGTTATTGTAATCAGGAACATAAAAAAATGCAAGATCTTCTCTACCCGGGAAAACGATCGGATTGCAAGGAGTGCGTTGCTGAAAAATGGCCGTTTTTCATACTTTCTCCAATTCCAATATATGGGGTCTCATACAAAAGCTAGTGATGAGTAGAATACAATACAGGTGCATTCAGGCAGCTTCGCGAAAGCTGCAATTGCAGTGTTTTTGCGTGGTCGGGATACTTTTGATTGCGAAATCATGCAGCTGTAAAATCATCGGCAACGGGAGTCGGAAATGCCTGAATATCAAAATCGCGCTATTATTGTACTCAGGAACATAAAACAATTCAAGATCTTCACCACATCGATATTCCGGAGTTCCTGAGAAAATGATGGGATTGCAAGGAGTGCGTTGCTGGGAAAGTAGCCGTTTTTCGTATTTTCTCCAATTTCAATATATGGGGAGTGAAACGAAAGCTAGTGATGAGTAGAATTCAATAAAAGTGGATTCAGACAGCTTCGCGATACCTGCAGTTGCTGTTTTTTGCGTGGCTGGGATACTTTTGACTGCGGTACCATACAGCTGTAAAATCATCGGAAACGGGAGTCGGAAGTGCCTATATATCAAAACCGCGCTGTTATTGCACTCAGGAACATAACAAAGTTAAAGATCTTCACTACAACAATATTCTGGAGTTCCTCGGAAAACGATCGGATCGCAAGGAGTGCGTTGCTGGAAATGTGGCCGTTTTCATATTTTCTCCAATTTCAATATATGGGGTATCAAACGAAAGCTAGTGATGAGTGAAATTCAATTAAAGTGCATTCAGACAGCTTCGCGGTACCTGCAATTGCAGTTTTTTTTGCTTGATTGGGATACTTTTGATTTCGAAATCATGCAGCTGTAAAATCACCGGAAACGGGAGTTGGAAGTGCCTGAATATCAAAATCGGGCTGTTATTGTACTCAGGAACATAACAAAGTTAAAGACTTCACTGTAACGATATTCTGAAGTTCCTCGGAAAACGATCGGATTGCAAGGAGTGCGTTGCTGGAAAAGTGGCCGTTTTTCATACTTTTCCCAATTTCAATATATAGGGTGTCAAACGAAAGCTAGTGATGAGTAGAATTCAATGAAAGTACATTCAGACAGCTACGCGGTACCTGCAATTGCAGTTTTTTTTGCATGGTTGAGACACTTTTGACAACGAAACCATACTGCTGTAAAATGATCGGAAACGGGAGTCGGAAGTGCCTGGATATCAAAATCGCGCTGTTATTGTACTTAGGAACATAAAACAAGTCGGGTAAACAGACCTACGCTCATGTCAGAAGGGTTTTGTATTCAATTTTCAAAATGCAGTCACCAGATCGAATCAAATTAAGAAACATTTCAAAGACGATTTTATTGGAGAAAATATGAAATACGAAGATCATACTATTTTCAACAAAGTTGAACGAATTTCGACTTCTGAGGTTTTTATTAATGTTATACTCATAAATATCTCCCTTGATAATTATTTCAGATGTCCATTCGCGAGGGAGGAAACACATTTTTCATGTATTTCCCCCCTGTGCCCCCACTGAAGCAAAAACTGACAGTTTAAGAACTGTTTTGAAAAGCTCCCATGAAAACGTTCAGTTCATACTCATATTGGCTACGTTTGATGAATTTTTTTTTCAGGGGCTACTCTCCGATACTGTTATAATCGATTCATGGCCAATTTTTTCGAATCCTAGAATGGTTACAAAACCCTTTTGCTAGGAGCTCTCTCCCGCCTCCATGACTTGTTTCACTTATGAGCATTAATTGAAGGTACTCATCTTCAGTCATTCATTAAATTGAATCAAGTGTTCAAAGTATGCACCTTAAACGTTGAAGTTGGGGGAAAATAACTCAAAATTATCCAATCTTCGCATTTAAAACAGCCACTATTTTGTTTTACGATTACTGATACCACTAGCTGATTCTCAAAGTTATTCATGACACCGATTATTCCTGAAATTTTCATGCAAATCCTAGCAAAACTGTAGTGTCTGAGTCGGTAAAAAGCGCATGTTGTTCCATAGCCATATGTTGCCATAGTAATACATGCAGCGCATATTGTTCCATAGTAATACAGGAAAATTCAAACCGCTATAACTTCGCTAAATATGATGCAATCTTTATGAAACTTGCAGGGTCAATCAATCTTATAAATAGACATTCGTGTACTGAATTTCATTGAATTTAAGCGTACCGTTAAGATTTTATTCAAGAAAACATAAAATCAATAAATCATACTATTACTAACAAAGTTGAGTGAATTGCGACTTCTCACGTATTTGCTGTTGTTGTACTAACCAAGGCCTACATTCCAGATTTTTTTCAGATTTTTCGGATCACAGGTGTCCAATCGCGAGGGGGGGGGACACAAATTTTTCGTGTATTTCCCCTCCCTGTGCGCCCCTCGAAGCAAACTTTGCCAAACTTAGACCTGTTTTGAAAAGATCTCATCAAGGCCTTTCATTTGATATCCATATCGGCTACTTTCAATGAAATTTTTTTTCGGGGGGTCACTCCCCTATATGGGGAGACCCCCCTTAAATACCTTATACAATTTTTTGTGGTCGAACTTTGAAGAGAACACCTTTCTACACCTACATACAAAATTTGATGTTTCTAGCTTAAGTAGTTTCCGAGAAAAACCGTTGTGACACACGGACGGAGGGACGGACAGACGGACGCACGGACGGACGGACGGACGGACGGGCGGACGGACGGACAGACAGCCGGACAGACGGACAGACGGGACGCGATTTTAGAAGGGTTTTGTAAAATTATTTTACAAAACCCTAAAAATCAAAAGCCTTCACTACAAGGATATTTAGGAGTTCCTCGGAAAACGATCGGATTACAAGGAGTGCGTTGCTGGAAAAGTGGCCGTTTTTCATATTTTCTCCAATTTCAATATATGGGATGTCAAGCGAAAGCTAGTGATGAGTAAAATTCAATAAATGTGCATTCAGGCAGCTTTGCGGTACCTGTAATTGCAATCTTTTTGCAGTGTTGGGATACTTTTGACTCCGAAGCCATACAGCTGTAAAATCATCGGAAACGGGCGTCGGAAGTACCTGAATATGGAAATCGCGCTGTTATTGTACTCAGGAACATAAAATAAATCCCCGTTGGCAGCACCAGCCGGAAAGGTAAATTTCTCGTATGTAGCATAAAGCTTCGAAAAAAAATTTGGCTTGCCTACTACTCAACTTCTTTCTGCGATTTTCGTAGTACCACATGGGTATTCATTAACATAAAAAAAATCTGGCCACGTTCGTTCTTAGAGACCTTTTATCGGGGCGTAAATATTTTGCTAATTAAATTGAGTTGCATACGTATGGATTACATATTGAAAATCGGCGGATCATAAATTGTTGTAAACATATAAATACCGGTTTCGCCCTTCTCGCATTTGCTGTTTACACAGTTCACAGTGGTAACCACACAAAGGCTTAAATAGCTCAAATAGTTAATTTCAAAAGATTTCCATGAAAGATTAATCAGCACTTGCGTTGCCATTAATATATACATTTTCAATTTTTTTCTGAACTATGAGGGCCGTCATTTCAATTTTTATTGAAATCGGCTGCTAAAAATATTAAGCTGTAAATTTTCGACTTTTTCATTTGTCATTCGATTTGCATAATTAAATTAAATTAACTTGTGTTAATAACTTATAATTTCAAGTTTCAACGGAATCTGTTGAGAATCTTGGCTGCTACAGAAATAAAAAAAAATGTATGCCACCCCCCTGTATGGGGAGACCCCCCTTAAAATACCTTAAAATATTTTCTTGCACTGCAAATTTCAAGAGGCACCACTTTTGACCTACGTAGAAAATTTCCTCATTCTAGCTCATGTGGTTTGCGAGAAACTTGTTTTGACGCACGAACAAACGGACGGACAGACAGACAAGTCGCGATTTTATAATTTTTTTAGGGGATTGTTAAAAAGATTTTACAATATCTTAAAAATGGTCTGGTTTATAAATTCTATCAAGTAAAGTCATTTAAAACGTTATCATGAAAAATATTCATTATTTCAGTTGGCACTAAAATAGCGAATTGCGCTTGCCTTCTGACCTTTGGGGGCCGCCATTTTGAATGCATGCATTTTATTTTGGATTATTTTAAATCTTGGTATGCTAGGAACTCATCAATCAATGTACTATCTCGTTCAAATAGAAGTTTCACTCTAGACAGGGCAAAATATTTCAATTTTTAAAGAAAATGGCAGCTAAAACTATTAGGCTTTAAATTTTCGACTTTTTTATTTTTCATTCAATTTTAATAATTTCCTGCATAATACAAGAACATAGTACAGAGATCCATAATCTCAAGTTTCATCAAAATCCGCCGGAAAATGTGACCGCTAGAGGGCCACAAAAACCTGAAAAAAACGCATATTTAAACGGCCGCCATTTTGAAATTTGCTCATGCATGATCACCAAAATATCAAAGACTGTAGGCCTAAACAATGTCTATCTTGTAACCGAATGTCGTATATGTCGGATTAAAATTGCGACTTTAAAAAGCCTTTGAAATTTTGCCCTTTAACTGGCCGTCATTTTGTTTTTTGCAACCTGACCTCCAATTTTTTTACGCAATTCTTTAGACACTTATAATTTCTATCAAGTTATCAAATTTCATGAAAATCTGTTGAAAGCTTTGCCCACTATTACAACAACAAAGTTTTGCACGTTTTTCGACTTTTGCGCGGCCGCCATTTTGTTTCTGCTGTACCGACTTTGGATTTTCTATTGTGAAATTCATCACATACAGCAATGAACCTTTGTACCAAATTTCATTCAAATCGGAGCTATACTTTGGTCAGAACAGAAATCACGATTTTTCGTCTAAAATGGCCGCCATTTTGTTTTTGCCCGGCCGATATAGCTGGTTCACGAACTTAACCGAGATAATGACCCAATACACCTTTCCTGCAAATTTTGTGAAAATCGAAGCAAAATTGCGACCTCTATCGTGGTCAAAAGTTTCGTTATATCCCATATATATATATATATATATATATATATATATATATATATATATATATATATATATATATATATATATATATATATAGATATAGATATATATATGATGCTCTCCGCAATAGGTAAATTTCTCTCGAGAAATTTACCTAAAATTAAAAATCTTCGTTACAATGATATTCTGGAGTTCCTCGGAGAACGATCGGATTGCAAGGAGTGCGTCACCGGAAAAATGGCCATTTTTCAAACTTTCTCCAGTTTTAATATATGGGGTGTCAAAGGAAAGCTAGTGATGAGTAGAATTCAATATAAGTGCCATCAGGCAGCTTCGCGGTACCTGCAATTGCAGTCTTTTTGCGTGGTTGGGGTACTTTTGACTCCGAACCCATACAGCTGGAAAATCATCGGAAACGCGAGTCGAAAGTGCCTGAATATCAAAATTGCGCTGTTATTGTACTCAGGAACATAAAAAAACTCACGATCTTCACTACAAAGATATTCTGGAGTTCCGCAGAAAACGATCGGATTGCAAGGAGTGCGTTGCTGGAAAAGTGGCCGTTTTTCATACCTTCTCCAATTTCAATATATGGGGTGTCAAACGAAAGCTAGTGATGGGTAGAATTCATTGAAAGTACATTCAGACAGCTGCGCGGTACCTGCAATTGCAGTTTTTTTACGTGGTTAGGATACTGATTCCGAAATCATGCAGCTGTAAAATCATCGGAAACGGGACTCGGAAGTGCCTGAATATCAAAATCGCGCTGTCATTGTACTCCGGAACACAAAAAAATCAAAGATCTTCACTGCAACGATATTTTGGAGTTCTTCGGATAACGATCGGATTGAAAGGAGTGCGTTGCTGGAAAAGTGCCCGTTATTCATACTTTCTCCAATTTCAATATATGGGGTGTCAAACGAAAGCTAGTGATGAGTAGAATTCAATAAAGGTGCATTCAAACAGCTTCGCGATACCTGCGATTGCAGTTTTTTGCGTGGTTGGGATACTGATTCCGAAATCAGTTTGCTGTAAAATCATCGGAAACGGGAGTCGAAAGTGCCTGAATATCAAAATAGCACTGTTATTGTACTCAGGAACATAAAAAAATTAATGATCTTCACCACAACGATATTTAGGAGTTCCTCGGAAAACGATCGGATTGCAAAGAGTGCGTTGCTGGAAAAGAGGCTGCTTTGCATAGTTTCTCCAATTTCAATATATGGGGTGTCAAATGAAAGCTAGTGATGGTTAGAATTCAATAAACGTGCATTCAGACAGCTTCGCGATACCTGCAGTTTCTGTTTTTTGCGTGGTTGGGATACTTTTGATTCCGAAATCATGCAGCTGTAAAATCATCGGAAACGGGATTCGGAAGTGTTTGAATAGCAAAACCGCTGATATTGTACTCAGGAACATAAGAAAACTCAAGATCTTCACTACAACGATATGCTGGAGTTCCTCGGAAAACGATCGGATAGCAAGGAGTGCCTTGTTGGAAAAATGGCCGTTATTCATACTTTCTCCAATTTCAATATATGGGGTGTCAAACGAAAGCTAGTGATGAGGAGAATTCAATCAAAGTGAATTCAAGCAGCTTTCCGGTACCTGCAATTGCAGTTTTTTTGCGTGGTTGGGATACTTTTGACTCCGAAACCATACAGCTGTAAAATCATCGGAAACGGGAGTCGGAAGTGCCTGAATATGAAAATCGCGCTATTATTGTACTCAGAAACATAAAAAACTACAGAACTTCGCTACAATGATATTCTGGATTTCCTCGGAAAACGATCCGATTGCAAGGAGTGCGTTACCGGAAAAATGGCCATATGTCAAACTTTCTCCAGTTTTAATATATGAGGTGTCAAACGAAAGCTAGTGATGAGTAGAATTCAATAAAAGTGCATTCAGGCAGCTTCGCGATACCTGCGATTGCAGTTTTTTTGCGTGGTTGGGATACTTTTGATTCCGAAAACATGCAGCTGTAAAATCATCGGAAACGGGAGTCGGAAATGCCTGGACATCAGAATTGCGCTGTTATTGTACTCAGGAACATAAAAAAATTAAAGGTCTTCACTACAACGATATTCTGGTGTTCCTCGGAAAACGATCGGATCGCAAGGAGTGCGTTGCTGGAAAAGTGGCCGTTATTCGTAATTTCTCCAATTTATATATACAGGGTGTCAAACGAAAGCTAGTGATGTGTAGAATTCAATAAAAGTGCATTCAGGCAGCTTCGCGGTACCTGCAATTGCAGTTTTTTTGCGTGGTTGGGATACTGTTGATTCCGAAATCATGCAACTGAAAAATCATCGGAAACGGGACTCGGAAGTGCCTGAATATCAAAATCGCGCTGTTATTGTACTCAGGAACATAAAAAATACCCGTTGGCAGCACCAGCCGGAAAGGTAAATTTCTCGTATGTAGCGTAAAGTTTCGAAAAAGAATTTGGCTTCTTTCTGCAATTTTCGTAGTACCACATGGGTATTAATTCACATAAAAAAAATCTGGCTCCGTTCGTTTTTAGAGACCTTTTATCGGGGTGCAAATATTTTGCTAATTAAATTGAGTTGCACGCGTATGGATTACATATTGAAAATCGGCGGATCATAAATTGTTGTAAACATATAAATACCGGTTTCGCCCTTCTCGCATTTGCTGTTTACACAGTTCCCAGTGGTAACCACACAAAGGCTTAAATAGCTCGAATAGTTGATTTCAAAAGATTTCCATAAAAGTTTAATCAGCACTTGCATTGCCATTAATATATACATTTTCAATTTTTTTCTGAACTATGAGGGCCGTCATTTCGATTTTATTGAAATCGGCTGCTAAAAATATTAAGCTGTAAATTTTCGACTTTTTAATTTGTCATTCAATTTGCATAATTAAATAAAACAATTAACTTGCCTTAATAACTTATAATTTCAAGTTTCAACGGAATCTGTTGAGAATCTTGGCTTCTAGAGGGCTACAGAAATAAAACAAGTTGGGTAGACAGACCTATGCTCATGTCAGAAGGGTTTTGTACTCAACTTACAAAATGCTGTAACCAGCAAGGAATAAAATCAAGAAACATGTCAAATACGATTTAATTGGAGAAAATGTGAAATTCGAGGATCATACTATTATTAACAAAGTTGAACGAATTTTGACTTCTGAGGTATTTGTTATAGTTATACCCATAAATATCTCCTTTGATATTTTTTTCAGATTTTGAGATCACCGGTGTCCATTCACGAAGAAGAAACACATTTTTCATGTATTTCCCCCCCTGTGCTCCCACTGGAGCAAAAACTGTCAGTTTAAGAACTGTTTTGCAAAGCTCTCATAGAGAACTTTCCGTTGATACTCATATCGGCTACCTTTCATGAAATTTTTTTTCAGGGGCCACTCCTCTGTACTGTAATCATCGATTCATGGCCTATTTTTTCGAATCCTAGAATGGTTACAAAGCCCTTTTGCTAGGAGCTCTCTCCTGCCTCTTCGACTTGTTTCAATTGTATGTACTCATCTTCATGATACCTATCACTCCTGAAATTTTCATGCAAATTCTAGTAAAGTTGTAGTGTCTAAGTCGGTAAAAAGCGCATATGGCTCCATAGCAATATGTTTCCATAGTAATACAGGGCATATTACTCCATAGTAATACACGAAAATTCAAATCGCTATAACTTCGGTAAATACCTTTCGATCTTTATGAAACTTTCCGCAAAAATCAATCCTATAAATAGTCATCTTTTTGTTAAAATCTATTGAGTTTAAGGGTACCGTTTCGATCTTATTCAAGAAAACACAAAATCGATAAATCATACTATTACTAACAAAGTTGAGTGAATTTCGACTTCTCATGTATTTGTTGTTGTTGTACTCATTAAGGCCTACATTCATGATTTTTTTCAGATTTTTCGGATGGAAGGTGTCCAATCGCGAGGGGGGTACACGAAAAGTTCGTACATTTCCCCTTCCCCTGCCCCCCTCGGTACTTATAAGACAATTTTTATACTGTTTTGAAAAACTATCATTGAGACCTTTCCAATGACACCCTACTCGACTACCAATGGTGAAAATTTTTTTTTGAGGGGTCAACCCCTTATATGGGGACACCTCCCTTAAACGCCTTTGAAAAATTTTTTCCACCATTGAACTTTCATGAGGTCAGCACTTCTGACCTTTCTACAAAGTTTCATGGCTGTAGCCCTTATAGTTTCGGAGAAAAAGTGCTGTGACATACAGACGGACGGACGGACGGACGGACGGACGGACGGACGGACGGACGGACGGACAGACGGACAGACGGACAGACGGACACAGGTCGTGATTGGAGTAGGGTTTTGTATTTTAGTACAAAACCCTAAAAAATTGTATGCCAACCCCTGTACGGGGAGACCCGCCTGTATGGGGAGACCCCCCTTAAATACCTTAAAATATTTTCTTGCACTACAAATTTCAAGAGGCACCACTTTTGACCTACGTAGAAAATTTCCTCATTCTAGCTCATGTGGTTTGCGAAAAAACTTGTTATGACGCACGAACAAACGGGCGGACGGACAGACAGACAAGTCGCGATTTTATAATTTTTTAGGGTGTTGTTAAAAATATTTTACAATATCTTAAAAATGATCTGGTTTATAAGTTCTTTCAAGTAAAGTCATTTAAAACGATTCCATGAAAAATATTCATTATTTCAGTTGGCACTAAAATAGCGAATTGCGCTTGCCTTCAGACCTTTGGGGGCCGCCATTTTGAATGCATGCATTTGATTTTGGATTATTTTAAATCTTTGTATGCTAGGAACTCATCAATCAATGTACTATCTCGTTCAAATAGGAGTTTCACTCTAGACAGGGCAAAATAATTCAATTTTTAAAGAAGCAGCTAAAAATAGTAGGCTTTAGATTTTCGACTTTTTTATTTTTCATTCAATTTTAATAATTTCCTGCAAAATACAAGAACATAGTACAGAGATTCATGATCTCAAGTTTCATCAAAATCCGTTGAAAATGTGACCGCTAGAGGGATACAAAAACATGAAAAAAACGCATATTTAAACGGCCGCTATTTTGAAATTCGCACATGCATGATCACCAAAATATCAAAGGCTGTAGGTCTAAGTAATGTCTATCTTGAAAGCAAGTTCATATATGTCGGATAAAAATTGCGACTTTACAAAGCCTTTGAAATTTTGCCATTTAACTGGCCGCCATTTTGTTTTTTGCCACCTGACCTTCAGTTTTTTAACGTAATTCTTTAGATACTTACAATTACTATCTAACTGCCGAATTTCATGAAAATTTGTTGAAAGCTTTGACCACTATTACAACAACAAAATTTTGCACGTTTTTCGACATTTGAGCGGCCGCCATTTTGTTTCTGCCCTACCGACTTTGGATTTTTTATTGTGAGACTCATCACATACATCAATGAACCTTTGTACCAAATTTCATCCAAATCGGAGCTATACTTTGGTCAGAACAGAAATCACGATTTTTCGTCTAAAATGGCCGCCATTTTGTTTTTAACCCGGCCGATATAGCTGGTTCACGAATTTAACCCAGATAATTACCCAATACACCTTTCCTCCTGAAAATTTGGTGAAAATCGAAGTAAAATTGCAACCTCTAGCGTGGTCACAAATTTCGTTATATCCCATATGATATATATATATATATATATATATATATATATATATATATATATATATATATATATATATATATACATATATATATATATATATATATATATATATATATATATATATATATATATATTATATATATATGATGCTCTCCGCAATAGGTAAATTTCTCTCGAGAAATTTACCTAATAGTGAGTCACATCGTCGAATGTGGTAAGTGTTTTAATCCAACAGTCGTCTTGTCATAGCGTAATGGAAAATATTAAAAACGGTTTCTGGACTCTATAAAAGTGAATAAAAAGTTGGACAAATCCCATAAGTATTCATAGTTAAAATAGACAAGTATCGCCCAATGTTTGTGGTGCAAAGCCAAATCAATTGACTTCATCGTCGCATGAAATATTTGAATTTCACAATAGTGTGCAAGCGTTGCCGTTTTGTGTTTACAGTAAAGTGCGCGTGTACAGCAGTCGAACGTCGTCATTGAATTCAAAAGAACAGATTAAATAAGCAGTGGCTACTCTTCGTCGGTGTTTATATACCGTTTTTTTTTGTGCAATTTTGGCTGAACGTATTTCACCATGAACGACAAAGACAATCACAATTTTATTGGCCACAATTGAAAGATCAATCAATCAATTATGGAAATTTCAAATCACTGCATACACGAAATCTCGTGATTTGACCGATAATATTGAGGGTAAGAAACCCGACGATACAGCGAAAGAAGAAGATAAGTCGAAATTCAATCGAAATGAGGGAAGGGCCATGAATGCAATTATTCAATCGGTTGATGCCACAAACGCGAATCTTGTTTTGGATTGTAAATCAGCGAAAGAAATGATGGATCAACTTGGCAGCGTTTATGAAAAGAATACCGAAATTCGCATAATGATTTTGTATGAAGAGTATTTCACAGCAAAAATGCGTGACGATGAGGGGGTAGCAGCGTATATTTCTCGTGTGAATCAATTGTCATCTGAAATTGAACAGCAAAAAGAGAAGGAAAAGTTACCCGAAAATTTGAAAATGGCACGCATCATTTCTGGGTTGATATTGAGATTCAAGAATTACAAAACGGTATGGTACAATACTACATCGAATCGTACGCTCACCGAATTGATGTCGTCATTACAATTTGAGGAAGACAATCTTGAACGATTGAATAAAGAAGAAGTCTCCAAATGTAGTGCTGCGTTTTCAGCGAAAACAAAGAAAAATTCCAAAGCCAAAGACTCAAAGCCAAAGTCGAAAATCGATGATTTAAAGAGGAAAACGAAGTGCAATGCATGTGGTCAGAAAGGCCATTGGGCAAAAGATAAAGTTTTTCCAAAGCACAACGAATCGTCAATCAAAAGCGATAAAAGTAAAAGCAACAAAAATGAAATGGCATGGTGTTCCGTCGTGACAGCTGAGCCAAAGTGTGAAGAATCGGAAAGCTGGTATGCCGATTCAGCCGCAACAAAACACATGACATTTCATCGAGAATGGTTTACAGAGCTACATAAATACACTGGCCTGTGTGAAGTTGAAGTGGCAAACAAATGTCTTTTACCAATCGAGGGAATTGGCACAATTCTTATTGAAGCAAGAGTTGACAATCAGTGGAAGCCAATCCGTTTGGAAAATGTGTTGTATGTTCCTGAAATCAGCGAAAATTTGTTTTCAACGGGTGTATTAACGGATAAAGGCATCAAAGTTTTGATCGAAAAGGGAGGCTGCAAATTCATCGATGAAGCAAATAAAGTTGTTGGAGTTGGAAAGCGTGACTCAAAGAATCGACTCAAATCGGATTTTCGTTTGCGCATTGGTGAATACGCAATGGCTGCTGTTTCTCTACAACATTGGCATCGGAGGCTTGGACATGTCAATGTCGATTCTATCAAGAAAATGTGCAAGAATGATCTGGTCGCGGGCGTCGAATTGGCTGGCAGCGAAAAGTTTTTTTGTGAAGATTGTCAATACGGAAAAATTACTAGAGCAACACACAAGCGATCCAATAAGCGAGAATCATCAAGAGGAGAATTCATGCATGTAGATTTATGCGGTCCAAGCGAAATCAATGGAATCGGCGGTATGCGTTATTTTATGCTAGTTAAAGATGAAGCAACCAGCTTTCGTTTCACGCATTTATTAAAGTCAAAAGATGAAGCGTACGCACACTTGAAGGCATTGATTCCACTGGTCAAAAACATGAATGGCGCTCAAATCAAATATTTTAGATTTGACAACGGACGAGAATTTTTTAACCAACGGGTGTTAATTGATGTACTGCAAAACGAGGGCATACAATTTGAGGGTATTTCACCATATACACCTGAGCAAAATGGTCGAATCGAGCGTGACAACCGTACTGTTCAGGAGAGTGCGAGAACTATGATCATAGCGAGTGGTTTACCGAAGTCATTATGGCCAGAAGTGGTACGTACTGCGACGTACTTATTGTATCGCACAACAAACAGTAAATGCGTTGGCGCTACGCCGTATGAGTTATGGTTCGATAAAAAGCCATATTTGGGACACATCAAAATTTTTGGAACGGAATGTTTCCTTCAAATCCC
Organism: Odontomyia ornata; assembly: GCA_963969285.1. Lineage (NCBI taxonomy): Eukaryota > Metazoa > Arthropoda > Insecta > Diptera > Stratiomyidae > Odontomyia > Odontomyia ornata. Next base: position 64,711,963 of record OZ017743.1, on the reverse strand, counting down.
AAAGCAAACTGTGCGAAAGAAGTGGGATCCAAAAGCAAGAAAAGTACATTTGGTTGGATTCGAGCCCACAACAAAGAATTTTTGTCTGTATGATCCAGAAAAGGGTAAAGTTTTCATGAGCTGCGATGTTAAATTCAATGAACAACCGGATAAATATGTGATTCGAGATGAATCGGATGGTGAGGAAATCATTGAGCATTCAGACGATGATGAAAGCAGCAAAACAAGTGATGAAAGCAGTGAAAAAACTTTGGTAGAGCAACCTAATGACAAAGCCGTCAAGCAGGTGGTTGAAGAAACAGTAGGGAATGAAAATGAAAGTGATTCGTCGTTTGAAGATGCGTCAAATCAAACACCAGATAAACGACAAAATAATCGATACGGTTTGCGAGAAAAAGTCAATGCACCAGATCGTTTAATGTATTATGGTCATTCAGCAGTAATGTATGAACCAACAACATATGAAGCGGCAATTCGTTCAGAGCAAAAACAACAGTGGAAGCAAGCAATGAACGATGAATACGATGCACTCATCAAAAATGAAACATGGGAATTGGTTGAGGCACCGATCAATCAGAAGGTAATTGATAATCGTTGGGTATTTAGGGTAAAGCAAAACCCAAATGGCGCAATCGAGCGATACAGGGCGCGTTTAGTAGTTCGTGGATTTACACAACAATATGGTGTGGATTATGAAGAAACGTTTAGTCCAGTGGCCAGATACACATCGATTCGTCTACTTTTGTCATTGGTAGCGATGAACGGAATAAAATTGAAACAGTTTGACGTAAAAACAGCTTTTTTAACATGGTGAGCTGAAGAAAACTGTTTACATGAAGCAACCAATTGGATATGAAGACGGTACTGAACGCGTGTGCAAATTGAAGAAAAGTTTGTACGGTCTCAAGCAGGCATCGCGATGTTCGAACCAGAAGTTCACATCATTCATGCGTAAGTTTGATTTCAAACAAAGTACATACGATCCATGCGTTTTCATTCGTCGAAGTGAAAACACGATGACAGTTATTGCGATTTACGTTGACGATGGCTTAATACCGACGAATGATGCGAATGAAATCGATAAAATCACATCATACTTGCAAAACCATTTCGAAATAAAAGTTTCTGAGGCAAATTATTTTCTCGGTCTTCAAATTGAACGATCACCTGACGGGTCAATTCGTATACATCAAGAGGCATATGCAAAAAAAGTATTGGATCGTTTCAACATGATGGATTGCAATCCCATGTCAGCACCAATGGACTCTAATTAAAACCTTGGCGATTTTGTAAACGATGAGCACTGCGACACATATCCATATAGAAAGGCCGTCGGAAGTTTAATGTATCTGAATGTCGGAACGAGACCAGACATAAGCTACGCTGTTAGTGCCGTAAGTCGTTATTTAGATCGACCGAGTAAGGCACATGTTGAGGCAGTAAAGCGCATCATGAAATACATAAAGGGCACACTAAATACAGGTATCCTTTATAAAAGTAATGTTACTGTTGATTTCGTTGGCTATAGTGATGCGAATTATGCCGGAGACAGTGAAACGAGAAAGTAAACCAGTGGCTACGTTTTTCACATTGGTTCGGGCGTCATCAGTTGGGCACCAATGAGACAAGACGCAACAGCATTGTCTTCAACGGAATCTGAATACATGGCTGCATTTCAAGCAATCAAGGAACTCGTTTGGCTGAGGGGAGTCTTGTCTGAGCTCACGATGATTGATGATTTAAAAGCAAAATTCTACGTCGATAACTTGGGCGCGATCAAATTGGTAAAGAATCCAGTATTCCACAAGCGGACGAAGCATATCGATGTCCAATATCATTATATCCGAGAGAAATACGAAGAGGGATATTTCAGATTGATTCATATTGGCACAACAGAGCAAGTTGCGGATGTACTGACCAAAGCATTGAACAAAAATCGTCATAAATATTTGTGCAAATTAATGGATTTAACCTTGGAGTCAAATACTAATTAGCGTAGAGTTTTTGTAACAATGAGTGGAAGTGTTGAAATATTAACATTGTCACAAAGTGTGGCAGCACTGTTATTGCGAAATTCACTGTCAAAACCTAAATGTCACTCTCATACACACATTCAAGCAGTAGCACAGTTAGTCCAATCAGAACATTCAAGCGATCAATATTCAATAAAATAGAACTACATTAAAGCGAGCATTTCTTTTAGTATAAGCATAAATCGTTGTCTTTCAATTTTGTCGAATTTATTTCCTGCGTTAAAATTGAAATTACAATAGTTGGGATACTTTTGATTCCGAAATCATGCAGCTGTAAATACATCGGAACGGGAGTCCGAAGTACCTGAATATCAAAATCGCGCTGTTATTGTACTCAGGAACATAAAAAAATTAAAGATCTTCACTACAACCATATTCATTAGATCCTCGGAAAACGATCGGATAGCAAGGAGTGCGTTGCTGGAAAAGTGGCCATTTTTCGTACTTTCTCCAATTTCAATATATGGGGTGTCAAACGAGTGCTAGTGATGAGTAGAATTCAATAAAAGTGCATTCAGGCAGCTTCGCGATACCTGCAATTGCAGTTTATTGCCTGGTTGAGATACTGTTGATTCCGAAATCATGCAGCTGTAAAATCATCAGAAACGGGAGTCGGAAGTGCCTGAATATCAAAATGAAGCTATTATTGTACTCAGGAACATACAAAAATTAAAGATCTTCACTACAACGATAATCTGGAGTTCCTCGGAAAAAGATCGGATTGCAAGGAGTGTGTTGCTGGAAAAGTGGCTGTTTTTCGTAGTTTCTCCAATTTCAATATATAGGGTGTCAAACGAAAGCTAATGATGAGTAGAATTCAATAAAAGTGCATTCAGGCAGCTTCGCGATACCTGCAATTGCATTTTTTGCGTGGTTGGGATACTTTTGATTCCGAAATCATGCAGCTGAAAAATCTTCGTTAACAGGAGTCGAAATTGCCTGAATATCAAAATCGCGCTGTTATTGTACCCAGGAACATAAAAAAATCAATGATCTTCACTACAACAATATTTTCGAGTGCCTCGGAAGACGATCGGATTGCAAGGAGTGCGTTGCTGGAAAAGTGGCCGTTTTTCGTACTTTCTCCAGTTTCAATATATGGGGTGTCAAAAGAAAGCTAGTGATGAGTAGAATTCAATAATAGTGCATTCAGGCAGCTTCGCGGTACCTGCAATTGCACTTTTTTTGCTTGGTTGGGATACTTTTGATTCCGCAATCATGCAGCTGTAAAATCATCGGAAACGGGAGTCGGAAGTGCCTGAATATCAAAATCGCGCTGTTATTGTACTCTGGAACATAAAAAAATTCAAGATCTTCACAACAACAATATTCTGGAGTTCCTCGGAGAACGATCGGATTGCAAGGAGTGCGTTGCTGGAAAAGTGGCCGTTGTTCATACTTTCTCCAATTTCAAAATATGTGGTGTTAAAAGAAAGCTAGTGATGAGTAGAATTCAATAAAAGTGCACTCAGGCAGCTTCGCGGTACCTGCAATTGCATTTTATTGCGTGGTTGAGATGCTTTTGATTCCGAAATCATGCAGCTGTAAAATCATCAGAAACGGGAGTCGGAAGTGCCTGAATATCAAGATCACGCTGTTATTGTACTCAGGAGCATTAAAAAAATTAAAGATCTTCACTACAACGATATTCTGGAGTTCCTCAAACGGCTATAACTTCGCTAAATAAGATTCAATCTTTATGAAACGTTCAGGATAGATCAATCTGTGCTCTGAATTTCATAGAATTTAAGGGTACCGTTAAGATTCTATTCAAGAAAACATAAAATTGATAAATCATACTATTACTAACAAAATTTAATGAATTGCGACTTCTCACGTATTTGTTGTTGTCGCACGCATTCCTGATTTTTTTTCAGATTTTTCAGATCACAGGTGTCCAATCGCGAGGGGGGGGGGACACAAATTTTTCAAGTATTTCCCCTCCCTGTGCGCCAATCGAGGCAAATTTTGCCAAACTAAGATCTGTTTTGAAAAGGTCTCATCAAGACCTTTCATTTGATACCCATATCGGCTACTATCAATGAAATTTTTTTTCGGGGGGTCACTCCCCTATATGGGGAGACCCCCCTTAAATACCTTATAAATTTTTTTTGTATTTGAAATTTTAAGAGAACACCACTTTACACCTACATACGAAATTTGATGTTTCTAGCTTAAGTAGTTTCCGAGAAAAACTGCTGTGACACACGGACGGACGTACGGACGGACGGACAGACGGACGGACAGGACGCGATTTTAGTAGGGTTTTGTAATATTATTTTACATAACCCTAAAAATTGAAGATCTTCACTACAACGATATGCTGGAGTTCCTCAGAAAACGATCGGAATGCAAGGAGTGCGTTGCTGGAAAAGTGGCCGTTTTTCGTACTTTCTCCAGTTTCAATATACGGGGTGTCAAACGAAAGCTAGCGGTGAGTAGAATTCAATAAAAGTGTATTCAGGCAGCGTCGCGGTATCTGCAATTGCAGTTTTTTTGCCTGGTTGGGATACTTTTGATTCCAAAATCATGCAGCTGTCAAATCATCGGAAACGGGAGTCGGAAGTGCCTGAATATCAAAATCGCGCTGTTATTGTACTAAGGAACATACAAAAATTAAAGATCTTCACTATAATGACATTCTGAAGTTACTCGGAAAACGATCGGATTGCAGATAGTGCGTTGCTGGAAAAGTGGCCGTTTTCCGTACTTTCTCCAGTTTCAATATATAGGATGTCAAACGAAAGCTAGCGATGAGTAGAATTCAAATAATAAAGTGTATTCAGGCAGCGTCGCGGTATCTACAATTGGAGTTTTTTGCGTGGTTGGGATACTTTTGATTCCAAAATCATGCAGCTGTAAAATCATCGAAAACGGGAGTCGGAAGTGCCCGAATATAAAATTGCGCTGTTATTGTACTCAGAAACATAAAAAATTCAAGCTCTTCACTGCAACGATATTCTGGAGTTCCTCGGAAAACGATCGGATTGCAAGGAGTGCGTTGCAGGAAAAGTGGCCGTTTTTCTTACTTTCTCCAGTTTCAATATATGGGGTGTCAAACGAAAGCTAGTGATGAGTAGAATTCAATAAAAGTGCATTCAGGCAGCTTCGCGGTACCCGCAATTGCAGTTTTTTTTGCTTGATTGGCATACTTTTGATTCCGAGATCATGCAGCTGTAAAATCATCGGAAGCGGGAGTCGGAAGTGCCTGAATATCATAATCACGCTGTTATTGTACTCAGGAATATAAAAACATTAAAGATCTTCACTACAACGATATTCTGGATTTCCTCGGAAAACGATCGGATTGCAAGGAGTGCGTTGCTGGAAAAGTGGCCGTTTTTCTTACTATCTCCAGTTTCAATATATGGGGTGTCAAACAAAAGCTAGTGATGAGTAGAATTCAATAAAAGTGCATTCATTCAGCTTCGCGATACCTGTCATTGCAGTTCATTGCCTGGTTGAGATCCTGTTGATTCCGAAATCATGCAGCTGTAAAATCATCGGAAACGGGAGTCGGAAGTGCCTGAATATCAAAATCAAGCTGTTACTGTACTCAGGAACATAAAAAAATTAAAGATCTTCACTCCAACGATATTCTGGAGTTCCTCGGAAAACGATCGGATTGCAAGAAGTGCGTTGCTGGAAAAGTGGCCGTTTTTCGTACTTTCTCAAGTTTCAATATATGGGGTGTCAAACGAAAGCTAGTGATGAGTAGAATTCAATAAAAGTACAATCAGGCAACTTCGCGGTACCTGCGATTGCAGTTTTTGTGCTTGGTTGGGATACTTTTGATTCCGAAATCATGCAGCTGTAAAATCATCGGAAACGGGACTCGGAATTGCCCGAATATCAAAATCGCGCTGTTATTGTACTCAGGAACATAAAAAAGTTCAAAATCTTCACTACAACGATATTCTGGAGTTCCTCGGCAATCGATCGGATTGCAAGGAATTCGTTGCTGGAAAAGTGGCCGTTTTTCGTCCTTTCTCCAATTTCAATATATGGGGTGTAAAACGAAAGCTAGTATTGAGTAGAATTCAATAAAAGTCCATTCAGGCAGCGTCGCGGTACCTGCAATAGCAGTTTTGTTGCGTGGTTGGGATACTTTTGATTCCGAAATCATGCAGCTGTAAAATCATCGGAAACGGGTGTCGGAAGTGCCTGAATATCAACATCGCGCTGTTTTTGTACTCAGGAACCTAGAAAAATTAAAGATCTTCACTATAACGATATTCTGGAGTGCCTCGGAATACGATCGGATTGCAAGGAGTGCGTTGCTGAAAACGTGGCCGTTTTTCGTACTTTCTCCAATTTCATTCTATGGGGTGTCAAGCGAAAGCTAGTGATGAGTAGAATTCAATAAAAGTGCATTCAGGCAGCTTTGCGGGTTCTGCAATTGCAGTTTTTTGCGTGGTTGGGATAATTTTGATTCCGAAATCATGCAGCTGTAAAATCATCGGAAACGGAAGTCGATAGTGCCTGAATATCAAAATTGCGCTGTTATTGTACTCAGGAACATAAAAAAATTTTAGATCTTCACTACAACAATATGCTGGAGTTCCTCGGAAAACGATCGGATTGCAAGGAGTGCGTTGCTGGAAAAGTGGCCGTTTTTCGTACTTCCTCCAATTTCAATATATGGGTTGTCAAAAGAAAGCTAGTGATGAGTAGAATTCAATAAAAGCGCATTCAGGCAGCTTCGCGACATCTGCAATTGCAGCCTTTCATGTGGTTGAGATACTTTTGATTCCGAAATCATGCAGCTGTAAAGCCATCGGAAACGTTAGTTGAAAGTGCATGAATATCAAAATCGCGCTGTTATTGTACTCAGGAACATAAAAAATTCAAGATCTTCACTACGACGATATTCAGGAGTTCCTCGGAAAACGATCGGATTGCAAAGAGTGCGTTGCTGGAAAAGTGGCCGTTGTTCGAACTTTCTCCAGTTACATAATATGGGGTGTCAAACGAAAGCCAGTGATGAGTAGAATTCAATGAAAGTGCATTCAGGCAGCTTCGCGGTACCTGCAATTGCAGTTTTCTGTGTGGTTGGGTTACTTTTGATTCCGAAATCATGCAGCTGTAAAATCATCGGAAACGGGAGTCGGAAGTGCCTGAATATCAAAATCACGCTGTTATTGTACTCAGGAACATAAAAACATTAAAGATCTTCACTACAACGATATTCTAGATTTCATCGGAAAACGATCAGATTGCAAGGATTGCGTTGCTGGAAAAGTGGCCGTTTTTCGTACTTTCTCCAATTTCAATATATTTGGTGTTAAACGAAAGCTGGTGGTAAGTAGAATTCAATAAAAGTGCATTCAGGCAGCTTCGCGACACCTGTAATTGCAGTTTATTGCCTGGTTGAGATCCTGTTGATTCCGAAATCATGCAGCTGTAAAATCATCGGAAACGGGAGTCGGAAGTGCCTGAATATCAGAATCGCGCTGTTATTGTACTCAGGAACATAAAAAAATTAAAGATCTTGACAGGATTGCAAGGAGTGCGTTGCTGGAAAAGTGGCCGTTTTTCGTATTTTCTCCAGTTTCAATATATGCGGTGTCAAACGAAAGCTAGTGATGAGTATGATTCAATAAAAGTGCATTCAGGCAGCTTCGCGGTACCTGCAGTTCCAGTTTTTTTGCGTGGCTGGGATACTTTTGATTCCGAAATCATGCAGCTGTAAAATCATCGGAAACGGGAGTCGGAAGTGCCTGAATATCAAAATCGCGCTGTTATTGTACTCAGGAACATAAAAAAATTAAAGATCTTCACTACAACGATATTCTGGAGTTCCTCGGAAAACGATCGGATTGCAAGGAGTGCATTGCTGGAAAAGTGGCCGATTTTTGTTCGTTCTCCAATTTCAATATATGGGGTGTCAAACGAAAGCTAGTGCTGAGTAGAATTCAATCAAAGTGCATTCAGGCAGCTTCGCGGTACCTGCAATTGCATTTATTTTGTGTGGTTGGGATACTTTTGACTCCGAAATCATGCAGCTGTAAAATCATCGGAAACGGGAGTCGGAAGTGCCTGAATATCAAAATCGGGCTGTTATCGTACTCAGGAACATAAAAAAATTAAAGATCTTCACTACAACAATATTCGGTGGTTCCTCGGAAAACGATCGGATTGCATGGAGTGCGTTGATGGAAATGTGGCCGTTTTTCTAACTTTCTCCAATTTCAATATATGTGGTGTCAAACGAAAGCTAGTGATGAGTTGAATTCAATAAAAGTGCACTCAGGCAGCTTCGCGGTACCTGCAGTCGCAGTTTTTTTTGCTTGGATGTGATACTTTTGATTCCGAAATCATGCAGCTGTAAAATCATCGAAAACGGGTGTCGAAAGTGCCTGAATATCAAAATCGCGCTGTTATTCTTCTCAGAAACATAAAAAAAATTCAAGATCTTCACTACAACGATATTCTGGAGATCCTCGGAAAACGAACGGATTGCAAGGAATGCGTTGCTGGAAAAGTGGCCGTTTTTCGTAATTTCTCCAATTTCAATATATGTGGTGTCAAACGAAAGCTAGTGATGAGTAGAATTCAATTAAAAGTGCATTCAGGCAGCTTCGCGGTACCTGCAAAACCAGTTTTTTTGCTTGGTTGGGATACTTTTGATTCCGAAAGCATGCAGCTGTAAAATCATCGGAAACGGCAGTCGCAAGTGCCTGAATATCAATATTGCGCCGTTATTGTACTCCGGAACATAAAAAAATTCAAGATCTTCACTACAACGATATTCTGGAGTTCCTCGGAAAACGATCGGAGTGCAAGGAGTGCTTTGCTGGAAAAGTGGCCGTTTTTCATACTTTCTCCAACTTCGATTTACTCGTATGGGGTGTCAAACGAAAGCTAGTAATGAGTAGAATTCAATAAAGGTGCACTCAACTAGCTCCGCGGTACCTGCAATCGCAGCTTTTTTGCTTGGTTGGGATATTTTTGATTCCGAAATCATGCAATTGTAAAATCATCGGAAACGGGAGTGGGACGTACCTGAATAACAAAATCGAGCTGTTATTGTGTTCAGGAACATAAAAAAATTCAAGATCTTCACAACAACGATATTGTGGAGTTCCTCGGAAAACGATCGGATTGCAAGGAGTGCGTTGCTGGAAAAGTGGCCATTTTTCTTACTCTCTCCAATTTCAATATATGGGGTGTCAAAGGAAAGCTAGTGATGAGTAGAATTCAATAAAAGTGCACTCAGGCAGCTTCGCGGTACCTACAACCGCAGTTGTTTTCCTTGGTTGGGATACTTTTGATTCCGAAATCATGCAGCTGTAAAATCATCGGAAACGGGAGTCGGAAGTGCCTGAATATCAAAATCGCGCTGTTATTGTACTCAGGAACATAAAAAAATCCCCGTTGGCAGCACCAGCCGGAAAGGTAAATTTCTCGTATGTAGCGTGAAGTTTCGAAAAAGAGTTTGGCTTGCCTACTACTTAACTTCTTTTTATAATTTTCGTAGTACCACATGGATATTTATTAACATAAAAAAAAATCTGGCCACGTTCGTTTGTAGGGACCTTTTATCGGCGCGCAAATATTTTGCTAATTAAATTGAGTTACACGCGTATGGATTACATATTGAAAATCGGCGGATCATAAATTGTTGTAAACATATAAATACCGCTTTCGCCCTTCTCGCATCTGCTGTTTACACAGTTCACAGTGGTAACCACACAAAGGCTTAAATAGCTTGAATAGTTTATTTCAAAAGATTTCCATAAAAGTTTAATCAGCACTTGCGTTGCCATTAATATATACATTTTCAATTTTTTTCTGAACTATGAGGGCCGTCATTTCGATTTTTATTGAAATCGGCTGCTAAAAATATTAAGCTTTAAATTTTCGACTGTTTTATTTGTCATTCGATTCGCATAATTAAATTAAATTAACTTGCCTTAATAACTTATAATTTTAAGTTTCAACGGAATCTGTTGAGAATCTTGGCTGCTAGAGGGCTACAGAAATAAAAAAAAATGGATGCCACCCCCTTGTATGGGAAGACCCGCCTGTATGGGGAGACCCCCCTTAAAATACCTTAAAATATTTTCTTGCACTGCAAATTTCAAGAGGCACCACTTTTGACCTACGTAGAAAATTTCCTCATTCTAGCTCATGTGGTTTGCGAGAAAACTTGTTATGACGCACGAACAAACGGGCGGACGGACGGACAGACAGACAAGTCGCGATTTTATAATTTTTTAGGGGATTTTTAAAAATGTTTTAAAATATCTTAAAAATGATCTGGTTTCTAAGTTCTTTCAAGTAAAGTCATTTAAAACGTTTCCATGAAAAATATTCATTAATTCAGTTGGCACTAAAATTGCGAATTGCGCTTGCCTTCAGACCTTTAGGGGCCGCCATTTTGAATGCATGCATTTGATTTTGGATTATTTTAAATCTTTGTATGCTAGGACCTCATCAATCAATGTACTATCTCGTTCAAATAGGAGTTTCACTCTAGACAGGGCAAAATAATTCAATTTTTAAAGAAAATGGCCGCTAAAAATATTAGGCTTTAAATTTTCGACTTTTTTATTTTTCATTCAATTTTAATGACTACCCTTCAAAATACAAGAACATATTACAGACATTCATAATCTCAAGTTTCATCAAAATCCGTTGGAAAATGTGACCGCTAGAGGGCCACAAAGACATGAAAAAAACGCATATTTAAACGGCCGCCATTTTGAAACTTGCAGATGCATGATCACAAAAATATCAAAGGCTGTAGGTCTAAGTAATGTCTATCTTGAAACCAAGTTTCATATATATCGGATCAAAATCGCGACTTTTAAAAGCCTTTGAAATTTTGACCTTCAACTGGCCGCCATTTTGTTTTTTGCCACCTGGGGATCCTCGGAAAATGATCGGATTGCAAGGAGTGCGTTGCTGGGAAAGTGGCCGTTTTACATACATTCTCAAATTTCAAGATATGGGGTGTCAAGCGAAAGCTAGTGATGAGTACAATTCAATTAAAGTGCATTCAGGCAGCTTCGCGGTACTTGAAACTGCTGTTATGTTGCGTGGTTGGGAAACCGCTGAATCCGAAACCATACAGCTGTAAAATCATCGGAAACGGGAGTCGGAAGTGCCGGAATATCAAAATCGCGCTGTTATTGTACTCAGGAACATTGAAAAATTATAGATCTTCACTACAACGATATTCTGGAGTTCCTCGAAAAACGATCGGGTTGCAAGGAGGACGTTGCTTGAAAAATGCCCGTTGTTCATACTTTCTCCAATTTCAATATATGGGGTGTCAAACGAAAGCTAGTAATGAGTAGAACTCAATAAAAGTGCATTCAGGCAGCTTCGCGATACCTTAAATTGCAGTTTTTTTGCGTGGTTGGAATACTTTTGAACCCGAAATCATGCAGCTTTAAAATCATCGGAAACGGGAGTCGGAAGTGCCTGAATATCAAAATTGTGCTGTTATTGTACTCAGGAACATAAAATATTAAAGTTCTTCACTACAACGATATTCTGGAGTTCCTCGGAAAACAATCGGATTGCAAGGAGTGCGTTGCTGGAAAAATGGCCGTGTTTCATACATTCTCCAATTTCAGTATATGGGGTGTCAAACGAAAGCTAGTGATGAGTAGAATTTGTTAAATCAGTACTTTTTTCCTTTGTTTTATATTCAAATGGAACCGCCCTTTTGTAATTCCCTTTTAATCGCTTGTGGAGCCACCTATATTTTTGTTCTTATCCTAACACAACGATTGTTGTCAAATTCAGCTCTTCTTTGTATTCTGTCGAGACAAGTTGTACTTTTGTGTTCTAATCAATCTTTATTACTGGACAATAAACCTGAACAGTTTTCTTGCACGACCTCCTGGTTTTCGTTACAGGTTATGGGCCCAGGTCAGGCGGCGCGAAATAAAAGAAACTGTAATAAGTTAAATTGATCGGAGATCGGTACGCGAGGGTGCGGTTGTGTTTGATTCTCGAACGTTCGACGAAGCAACCAAAATTCAAGATGGCTACCACCGCCATGACGCGCATCGAACTTCTAACAAAGGACAACTTTGACACGTGGAAGCTCCACATGAGGGCCCTACTCATAAAAAATGACGCGTGAGGCTACGTGAATGGCTCAAAGGTAAAGCCTGAGCCAGGCGAAGAGAACAACGCCGAAATAGAAGGATGGGAAACGGGCGATAGCAAGGCTATGTCGGACATTTTCCTGGGGATTTCATCCTCGGAACTGAAACAGGTCAAAGAGTGTGCGACGTCGAGAGAACTTTGGCTGAAGTTGGAGACTGTTTACCAGTCTAAGGGCCCTGCGAGGAAAGCGAACCTGCTGAAACAAATCGTCTTATAGTGAATGAGCGAGGGCGACGACGTTCGCAACCATCTGCGAAAATTCTGTGACGCCGTTGACCAACTGAGCGACATGGAAGTGCCGATAAACGATGACCTACTGTCGATACTGTTGCTTTACAGTTTACTGGCCAACTTCGACAGTTTCCGGATTGCTATCGAGTCACGTGACGAGCTCCCCACCCCGGAAACACTGCGAATCAAAATCGTGGAAGAAAGTGACGCGCGTAAGAACAATGGACGCGTGCAGAACGCGATGGTAGCGGACAGGTCGAATCAACAGAAAACGGGTAAATCGGAGAAACGCGACGGAAGCAAATTCCCGTTTAAGTGCTACAAGTGCAACAAGCCGGGTCACAAAGCAGCAGTTTGTAGAGCCAAGAAGAAGAGCGATCAGGACAAGACGAAAACTGGTAGCTTTATCCTGTACGCTGCTGTGGAATCGAGTGCGCCTGGTGACGAGAGTTCCATGCTGGTTTATTCGACGCAAAAACGGTGGTGTCTAGATAGTGGTTGTACCCCGCACATGGCCAGTGACATTGACAGTTTCGAGAGTGTAGATGAGAACTTTTCAGACTCATTGAACCTGGCCAATTCTAGCTCCACGAAAATCAGTGCTAAGGGTGTCGCGCGATTGGTTACCCGAGTGAACGAAGACGATGAGACAGTTAACTTGAATGACGTGCTGTACGTGCCGGACTTACGCATGAACTTGTTATCGGTCGCGAAGATCGTGGACAAAGGTTACCAAGTGACCTTTCGCAAACGTTCGGCGGAAGTCGTCAGCGAGAAGGACGATCGCGTGGTGTTGTGCACGGAGCGAGTCAACGGACTCTATTTTGTGAACGACTCGTGCGCTGCCGAGCAGCCGAGCACCGCGCTTGCCAGCCGGGATCACGAGAAGTCCCTGATGGATTGGCACAAGGCATTGGGTCACTTAAACGTGATGGACATTCGCGAGGCATCCAAAAACAACGTTCTCCGAGGACTTGATTTGAGCGACGACGATACAACGGTGGACTGTGAGGTGTGCATCATCACGCCAGCCCTTCCCCAAGGTCTTCAAGAGGAAGTCAGCCCCAGGCGAGCTGATACACTCGGATGTGTGCGGACCGATGCGCATGCAATCCAACGGTCACGTCAGGTATTTCGTCACCTTTATAGATGACGCTACTCGATGGGGCGAGGTGCGATTCTTGCGACGGAAAAACGAGGTGTTCTCCGAGTTCTAGGCGTTCAAGAAGATGGTCAAGACGCAGCACGACTGGAAGATTAAGTGCCTGCAATCCGATAATGGCACCGAATATTCAAACAACCAGTTCAATGACTTCCTGAAGCGCTCTGGGATCAAACGTCGGCTAACGGTGCCGAACAATCCGGAACAAAACGGTCTAGCTGAACGGAGAAACCGCACTCTGGTCGAGATGGCTCGTTGTTTGTTGATCGAGTCCGGTCTTCCTCCTACCTTCTGGGCAGAAGCAGTGTGTACCGCGAACTTCACCAGAAACCACTGTCCAACTTCAACATTGGACGGCCGAGCTCCGTTCGAGTTGTGGATGGGAGAGGTCCCGGATGTGAGCAGTTTTCAGGAGTTTGGAGCACCGGTTTACTGCCTGAACCGGACCAAGGATACCGGTAAGTTAGGACCTCGTGCCCGGAAAGGCGTTTATCTCGGCCCCGCTGCAGATTTGAAGGCACTCAGGGTCTGGATACCTGAGGAGCGACGTGTCGAGACCTCACGAGATGTCCAATTCCTGAAAACAACAGCAGATAACAAGGTCGACCAGTACGAGGAGTTCTTCCCAGAACAGGCGGATGTTCAGCCAAACATCGAGCAGGATGTAGAGGGTCCTGCCACATCGTCGGACGAGTACATCGACGTTGTACTAGGAGAGAATCGCTCAACGAGAAGAACAGTCCAGTAACCAGATCAGCAACAGCAGCAACCAGCCATGTTTAGCGAAAACGATGAATCTCTCCGAGGTTTTGAGCCAGTTGAAGTTCCAGCCCCAGGTCCAGTTGGACAAACTCCAACGACGAAGCGCGGACCAGGCAGACCGAGGAAGATTTACACGGGTCGTCCTGGTAGACCAAGGGAACATCCTGTCGCGGAGAGAAATAAGGTCGCGCGGAGGAACGATGTTGCAGAAAGTGTCGACGTGGCAGAGGCAAACGGTGCTGTACAGAACGATGCTGTACAGAACGATGCTGTACAGAACGATGCTGTACAGGACGACGCGAGCGGAGATGAGGACTATGCAACCGGAGAAGAAGATACTGCCCTCATCGCGGAAGTTCCACTGAAGTCAGCAGTCTCCGGGCCAGAGGAATACGAGTGGATGCTGGCGATGGCAAACAAATTTTCATCGATTTTGAAAAATAACACTTGGACCTTGGAGGATCGCCCGAAAAATCGCACAACTGTCGGCAGCCACATCGTACTTAGAAACAAGTACGGAGCTGATGGAGCAGTCACCAAACGGAAGGCTAGGGTCGTGGCCAGGGGATTCACCCAATGCCCCGGGATGGACTACGGCGAGACCTACGCTCCTGTGGCTCGATTCAGCTCAATTCGCCTCGCCATGGCATTTGCGGCACAACATGGCATGCATGTACGACAGTTTGACGTCTCTACCGCTTTCCTGAACGGTGTCATCGACGAGGAGATCTGGATGGAGTTGCCACATTACGCAAGTAATGTCCTGAAGTTCATCGTCGAGAACAACTACGGCTCCCGTGAAGTGGTCAACAAGGCTGCAAAGATGCTGTCCCAACTATCGTCCAGGAACAAGGTATGCAGAATGCACAAGGCTCTATATGGCCTGAAACAGGCGGGACGATGCTGGTATCAGTGTCTGGACTCGGAGCTGGTGAAGTTTGGGGCGAGGACGACGTCAAGAGACGCGAGCGTCTACGTAAAGGACACAGACAACGATCCTCTGCTGATCGTTGTGTACGTTGACGACATTCTTGTCCTGTCACGTGATACCAAGAGGATCGACGAAGTCTACAAGTTTCTGAGCAAGTCCTTCCAGATCAACGATTTGGGTGACGTGTCATACTGCTTGGGAATTGAGTTTGCTTGGGACGAGTCGACGATCACCATGAGACAACGCGGGTATGTGCTGGACATACTCGATCGCTTCGGGATGTCGGACTGTCAGCCAGTTGCAACGCCACTTGTTACTGGAGTTAAGCTGTCAAAGGGTGACATCTGGAGTGAGGAAGACGGGGAGAAACCACCGTATCAAGAACTCATCGGCGCCCTTCTCTACCTGTCCGTGTGCACACGCCCGGACATTGCACATGCTACGAGTGCTCTGAGCCAGTTCAACGATTCCTTCGGAACCAGCCACTGGCAAGCTGCAAAGCGAGTTTTGCGATACCTCAAAGGTACGCTCGACGTGGGCCTAAGCTACAGTGCGAAGGGAGGATGCCTGACTGGCTACGTGGACGCCGACTGGGCTACTTGCATTGATGACCGGAGGTCATACACCGGCTACGCGTTCACGACGAGCGGCGGTCCTGTTTCCTGGGAGTCGAGGGAGCAGTGCACAGTTGCGCTGTCCTCGACGGAATCCGAGTACATGGCACTCACCGAGGCTTCCAAGGAGGTGATGCACCTGAAGAGACTGAGCGAAGAGATTGGCACTCGTCCATAGAAGAAAATCGACAATCACATCGATAACCAGGGTGTGAAGAAGTTGGTAGAGAATCCTGTGCACCACACGAGAACCAAACACATAGTTACACGACATCATTTTGTGAGAGAGGCTATTTCCGCAGGCGAGATCAATGTGGAGTACCTACCAACTGAGGAGATGCCAGCAGACGTGCTCACTAAAGGGCTAACCAGTCCCAAACATTGGAACTGTCTAAATTACATGGGCATCAAAAAACAGATTGTTTAGACGATTATCGCTTTGAGGGGGAGTGTTAAATCAGTACTTTTATCCTTTGTTTTATATTCAAATCGAACCGTCCTTTTGTAATTCCCTTTTAATCGCTTGTGGAGCCACCTATATTTTTGTTCTTAATCTAACACAACGATAGTTGTCAAATTCAGCTCTTCTTTGTATTCTGTCGAGACAAGTTGTACTTTTGTGTTCTAATAAATCTTTATTACTGGCCAATAAACCTGAACAGTTTTCTTGCACGACCTCTTGGTTTTCCTGACAGAATTCAATAAAAGTGCATTCAGGCAGCTTCACGATACCTGCAATTGCAGTTTTTTTGCGTGGTTGGGATACTTTGGATTCCGAAACCATACAGCTGTAAAATCATCAGAAACGGGAGTCGGAAGTACCTGAATGTCAAAAATTGCGCTGTTATTGTAATCAGAAACATAAAAAAGTTAAAGATCTTCACTACAACAATATTCTGGAGTTCCTCGGAAAACGATCGGATTGCAAGGAGTGCGTTGCTGGAAAAGTGGCCATTGTTCATACTTTCTCCAATTTCAATATATAGGGTGTAGTAAATAGATAATTTAAAGTCCGTGAAGGACTGCAGCGGTGGTCTGCTTCCTCGGCAGAAGAAGCTCGAGATATCCGCCGAGAATGCCCTTGTCTGGGGACGCGTGAATGCGCTGGCAAGCTAGCAGTGCGTTGTCGTGGGGTGGGTTCATTCATCCAGCACAAGGACCCACTACAAAGAATTTCGCATTCACGACTTTCCGGGGTCGAAAAAAACAAGGCGACCGAAGTCGCAAAAATTGTAGGCAACTACAACAGCGGTAAATGAATTGTTCATGGAACAAGAGAAACAAGTAAAAAGTGGCGGAATTAAGGTAACTTTGCCCTTACCCGAAGAAGCTCATGGCCCACAAATGAGAGAGGGGCAATCGGGTGGTGATGGAGCCTCAGCGCACCCACCCACCCGGATCAAAATCCATAATTGTTGTAGTGGCCAGGTATTCCTCTTGTGAGTGGAAAACTCATACAACTTAACTTGCATGAGCCTTCCTATCAGAGGAGAAGTACCCCGGTAACCAATTTATGCCATAGAATTATGCGATTTGATTACATAACACTATGTCATAAAGCGACACCTTGCTCGGGCCACTCAACCCGCGCTGTCACCTGAAACAAAGAAACTAATATGTACCCGGCGGCTCGCTCATTTTTTTGTGGGGTGAGCCTTCCACCGTACCGGGTCCTATACCCGGTCAAAAGAGCAGAAATGAAAAGACCGAAGCTCAAATGTTACTAGTTAAACATTATTATTTTCTTTTCTTATCATTCTCTAATACGAAACTATTTTTCCTTCTAATTCTATTCGTATTACTATTTTATCTTACAGGATAAATTACAAAGTGTGCAATGATCGGCAAGACTTTGATAAATTTGGTTGACAAAAGGTCAGATATATATATCGTTTACTCCATTTAAATGATGCTGAAATTACGGTATTTGATCTTTTCATGTCCTACTCGTTTGATATAATTTAAGGGAAAAGAATATAATTTGAAATAATTTTTATCTAAACATTAATAACATAAAGGCAAACGATGTACTCACATATATCCACGCCGGGCGCCCGCTGGTGATATGGTGAGATTGCTGTAATTTCTTTAAGTTGACAAATTTAGCACATATACAAACATATTTTTTCTTTTCATTTAAATTGGTAAATTTTAAAAACGCGCACGTGGCAATGGAATCCATGCAAATTAACAAGTTCTCCTTTGGAATTTCTTTCTCAGCTTTGACCCGCGATTAATTTTTGATCAAGCAGCAAAAGGAGCGAGCGCCACTTGCAATTCAAAATCCCACCTCCGGTAAAAATTCAGAAGAAAATGTTGATGGTGCCTCCGTATTGAACTCGTGAAAAACCCAGCACTGAACACATTAAACCCCTCCAGCGCGTATAGATCAGTAGAAATGAAATCCGGGCTTTGACTTTCTTCGCTAGAACCCAGACGATTTACTTTCACGAGCAGGCACAACTGAAACTGTTTTCGTTTTGGCTTTCCCGTTTGGTTTCCACCATCTTAATGCAAATCCACTTATATTTTGATATGGTTACAAATTTGGTTACGATAAAAAGCACTAAACTGACTCTATTCGTGTTTAGTATCTACCAATTGCACGGCTTTTTCCCTTTATGAAATCGAAAGTTTTAAGCTACTAAATGTGCTATGGTGAATATTATATTATATGTTATTCTTAGAATTTCGACTAATTTCTAAAGATAAATTCTTGTGTGGATTATTTTCCAATTATTATCGTTTTTGTACAATGTCTTTGCATAATGATCATTAGAATTTATACTCGAAATCGATGTTTTTGTATGATTGTTTTGAGCCACGCGGACAGTTTTTGGGTATAATTACGTTGTCTCGAATGTGTTTATAGACGACGACAGTGCGTACGTCCACGCGGATGCTGCATCAACCAGAACTCTTCACTCATGAACCGCTAGGAACTTTTGCCCACTCGTTGACGCAAAGCATTGTCAAATCTATTACTCACGGCCCGCCACTTTTCGGCGACGAGACTCGTAGCATATAATCCCTCGCAACTACCCTTATTCCAAGCAATGCTCATTCTTCATCCAAATAAACTCCATCACATCACCGAATCAACCCCTTTTATTGTGTTGCCATCGAAGACGCGACACACATTTATCGGCGCTTTTCTGCTCGGACAGTGAATGGTACATATCAAGACATGAATTTTATGTAACTGAGCAATTGGTCCACCAAATTCACAACCAATTTCTTCACTAATATTAATTCGTAGTCGCGCATTTACGAGAGATAAAATTTCTTCGAAACACTCTTCATTCCACTTTTGTCGATAAACATCTTCACGCAAGCAACAGGAACCGGTCAATTTATGCAAGCGCGCAGCGTTATAATCCGGGTAACTTGTCTTTCTTTCTTTGTTGAGTCGTGACGCGCAAAAATTGCAACAAGAAGCTACAAGTACATTTCAACTGCGCGATACTGTCGAAACGAATTAAAACAATCACTTCGACGACGGAGTGGACATGACCGGCAAAGACACTTTGAGACGTCCACTACATGTGGCGACCAGAATCCGACTCCCCAAAACTATAACAATCTTCTTTGCACTCGCCGCGCTCGACCCGCTAAAGCATCCGTTCTTCAAAAACTCAATTCCTATGCTCGTATATTCAATGCAAATCAAAACTGCCTCGAAAAGTGCACTCCAGTCGTGGGCAGTGTGAAATTCACCCCCTTGCATTTGTAGTATTTGCTCTCCTGAAGCATTTGTTGTTGCTGTTTGAGATGTTGTTGTCGTTGCAGTTGGGCTTGTAAACTGCCTCCGCTCATGGGATGTATCGAATATGGAGTTGTGTTGGGTAGATCGTTCACTCATAAGAATTGTTACTAACAGTTCTATGAGTGTAAGTGTATATTTTTGGGTATGACTATGATTACGATGAGCAGAATACGAGAATGTGTAATTTCGATAATATCAAGCCATAGTAGGATTCGCTATATGGAAATGGTTTGTTGGTTGTGTATTGGTTTAACAGATTAAGCCTGTACTATGCAGGAATTTCCTTTAACCCTTTGCCTGTGCCGAATTCAAATCGAGCAGTTTTAGTTATATTGAATATATAAAATATAAAATCTACAAATTGACATAAAAAAGTAAAATTTAAATTTTACATGAGATTATCAAATAATTTAAATTTAAAAAAATAAATAAATTTAACAACCTGCTCGATTACTACAGGGCAGCTAATTTTCTCGCGATCCCGAGGCGATGAGGATTGCGAGAAAGAAGCTGAAGGATCTTTCATTATAGCATGGGTTGTCTTTAGCGTCGGAATATGGAGTGACGAACAATAAAAGAAAACAAAATTGGCAGACGGACGGACTGATACGCATGTTTGTGTTTTGCCTGAAGTATACAAAACTTGCGCGTTTTTGAAACTTTGTGCGGATGGACAGAACAGACGTGGCTAATTATTTTTCGGCGCAGGTCTTTTGCGTTGTAAATCTCAACTTCTTTTCCCGATGGGTTCGTTATTATATAGCGATTGGGTCCTACTACCTTCTGTATACAGCTTTTCAAGAAGCGCCGGTCCAGCTTGGCATTGGAATGCCCAGCGGCGTCACTTTGGCGGAAATCGCGCCGGAAAACCTCATCTCCTTCTTTAAAATTCGAAGATCGTAACCTGAGATTGTACTGCGCCTCATTTGCACGTCCCGCGGCCTTAATCTTCCATCCGAATTGTTGGCGGAGGTCTCCTAAACGCTCGTGGGGCTCCAGCGCAACGACGGGGTCTTCCAAACACTTTAATTGCCATAACAGCCGGTATGATTGACCAAGGCAAATCATGTGCTGTCCGAAGGCGGCAAAGTAAGGTGCGACACCGGTGACGGGATGATAAGATGACCGCAGGGCGCATGTGATGGCGGACAATCTGTGGTCCCAATCTTTCTGAGATGGGTGGACGTAAGAACGGATCGCGGCCAACAGGGTGCGATTCAACCGTTCGGAGGCGTTAGACTGAGGAGAGTATATGGGCGACAGTTGGCGTTCATCGCCATACTGTTCGAGTAGTCCCTTAAACTGCCAAGACCTGAACTGTACTCCGTCGTCCGAGCACATACTCTCTGGAACCCCGAACACGTGGAATACCCGGCTCTCTAAGAATTTCACGATGGATGGAATCGTAAACAATCGAATAAGTTCCACCAGTGGGAATTTCGAGAGCTGGTCTAGAACGGCTATAGCTCCGATGTGTCCCATAGAGGATCGAGGATATGGACCGAGTAGATCTATGTATAGACATTGGAATACGCGTTCTGGGACGTTGAGTTGACCCATAGGAGGTCGAAGGGGCTGGTTGGGCGCTATAGTGCCCTCACAGGTCTCACAGGCGCTCACGTAGTCTTTGACCTGGGATGCCATTTTAGGCCAAAAGAAGTATTTCTTGAGTCGCCGTAACGTCCGACCGTAGCCTCCGTGGGCACTTAAAGAATGGTAATGTGCGCGGGGGCTCCAACACCACCCAGTTGCCCCTCTCTCATTCGTGGGCCATGAGCCTCTTCGGGTAAGGACGAAGTTACCCTGAATCCGTCCCTTTTTACTTGTTTCACTGGTTCTCTGAACAAGTCATTTCATCTTGTTGTAGTTGCCTACAATTTTTGCGACTTCAGTTGCCTTGCTTTTCTCGATCGCGAAAATTCGTGAATGCGAAATTCTTTGAAGGGGGTCCTTGTGCTGGGGGAATGAACCCGCCCCACGACACCGCAATGATAGCCTGCCAGCGCATTCAAGCGCCCCAAACAAGGCCATTCTAGGCAGACACTGACACCTTCTTCTGCCGAGGCAGCAGACCATCGCTGCAGTACTTCCTGGACTTTGAACTTATTTATTCACTACGAGGTGTCAAACGAAAGCTAATGATGTGTAGAATTCATTAAAAGTGCATAAAGGCAGCTTCGCGGTACCTGCAATTGCAGTTTTTTGCGTGGTTGGGATACTTTTGACTCCAAAACCATACACCTGGAAAATCATCGGAAACGGGAGTCAGAAGTGCCTGAATATCAAAATCGCGCTTTTATTCTACTCAGGAACATAAAAAAATTAAAGAACTTCATTAAAAGGTTATTCTGGAGTTCCTCGGAAAGCGATCGGATTGCAAGGAGTGCGTTGCTGAAAAATGGCCGTTTTTCATACTTTCTCCAATTTCAATATATGGGGTGTCAAACAAAAGCTAGTGATGAGTAGAATTCAATCAAAGTGCATTCAGGCAGCTTCGCGGTACGTGCAATTGCAGTTTTTTTGCGTGGTTGGGATACATTGGATTCCGAAACCATACAGCTGTAAAATCATCGGAAACGGGAGTCGAAAGTGCCTGAATGTCAAAAATTGCGCTGTTATTGTAATCAGAAACACAAAAAAGCTAAAGATCTTCACTACAACGATAGTCTGGAGTTCCTCGGAAAACGATCGGATTGCAAGGAGTGCGTTGCTAGAAAAGTGGCCATTGTTCATACTTTCTCCAATTTCAATATATGGGGTTGTAGTGAATAGATAATTTAAAGTCCGTGAAGGACTGCAGCGGTGGTCTGCTTCCTCGGCAGAAGAAGCTCGAGATATCCGCCGAGAATGCCCTTGTCTGGGGACGCGTGAATGCGCTGGCAAGCTAGCAGTTCGTTGTCTTGGGGCGGGTTCATTCCCCCAGCACAAGGACCCACTACAAAAAATTTCGCATTCACGAATTTCTGGGGACGAAAAAAACAAGGCGACCGAAGTCGCAAAAATTGCTGGCAACTAAAACAGGGGTAAATGACTTGTTCATGGAACAAGAGAGACAAGTAAAAAGTGGCGGAATTAGGGTATTTTTGCCCTTACCCGAAGATGCTCATGGCCCACAAATGAGAGAGGGGCAATCGGGTGGTGATGGAGCCTCGGCGCACCCACCCACCCGGATCAAATTCCATAATTGTTGTAGTGGCCAGGTATTCCTCTTGTGAGTGGAAAACTCATACAACTTAACTTGCATGAGCCTTCCTATCAGAGGAGAAGTACCCCGTTGACCAATTTATGCCATAGAATTATGTAATTCGATTACATAACACTATGTCATAAAGCGGCACCTTGCTCGGGCCACTCAACTCGCGCCGTCACCTGAAACAAAGAAACCAATATGTACCCGGTGGCTCGCTCATTTTTTTGTGGGGTGAGCCTGCCACCGTACCGAGTCCTATACCCGGTCAAAAGAGCAGAAATGAAAAGACCGAAGCTCAAATGTTACTAGTTAAACATTATTATTTCCTTTTCTTATCATTCTCTAATACGAAACTATTTTTCCTTCTAATTCTATTCGTATTACTATTTTATCTTACAGGATAAATTACAAAGTGTGCAATGATCGGCAAGACTTTAATAAATTTGGTCGACAAAAGGTCAGAAATATATATCGTTTACTCCATTTAAATGATGCTGAAATTACGGTATTTGATCTTTTCATGTCCTACTCGTTTGATATAATTTAAGGGAAAAGAATATAATTTGAAATAATTTTTATCTAAACATTAATAACATAAAGGCAAACGATGTACTCACATATATCCACGCCGGGCGCCCGCTGGTGATATGGTGAGATTGCTGTAATTTCTTTAAGTTGACAAATTTAGCACATATACAAACATATTTTTTCTTTTCATTTAAATTGGTAAATTTTAAAAACGCGCACGTGGCAATGGAATCCATGCAAATTAACGAGTTTTCCTTTGGAATTTCTTTCTCAGCTTCGACCCGCGATTAATTTTTGATCAAGCAGCAAAAGGAGCGAGCGCCACTTGCAATTCAAAATCCCACCTCCGGTAAAAATTCAGAAGAAAATGTTGATGGTGCCTCCGTATTGAACTCGTGAAAAACCCAGCACTGAACACATTAAACCCCTCCAGCGCGTATGGATCAGTAGAAATGAAATCCGGGCTTTGAGTTTCTTCGCTAGAATCCAGACGATTTACTTTCACGAGCAGGCACAACTGAAACTGTTTTCGTTTTGACTTTCCCGTTTAGTTTCCACCATCTTAATGCAAATCCACTTATATTTTGATACGGTTACAAGTTTGGTTACGATAAAAAGCACTAAACTGACTCTATTCGTGTTTAGTATCTACCAATTGCAGGGCTTTTTCCCTTTACGAAACCGAAAGTTTTAAGCTACTAAATGTGCCATGGTGAATATTATATTATATGTTATTCTTAGAATTTCGACTAATTTCTAAAGATAAATTCTTGTGTGGATTATTTTCCAATTATTATCGTTTTCGTACAATGTCTTTGCATAATGATCATTAGAATTTATACTCGAAATCGATGTTTTTGTATGATAGTTTTGAGCCACGCGGACAGTTTTTGGGTATAATTACGTTGTCTCGAATGTATTTATAGACGACGACAGTGCGTACATCCACGCGGATGCTGCATCAACCAGAACTCTTCACTCATGAACCGCTAGGAACTTTTGCCCACTCGTTGACGCAAAGCATTGTCAAATCTATTACTCACGGCCCACCACTATTCAGCGACGAGACTCCTAGCATATAATCCCTCGCAACTACCCTTATTCCAAGCAATGCTCATTCCTCATCCAAATAAACTCCATCACATCACCGAATCAACCCCTTTTATTGTGTTGCCATCGAAGACGCGACACACATTTATCGGCGCTTTTCTGCTCGGACAGTGAATGGTACATATCAAGACATGAATTTTATGTAATTGAGCAATTGGTCCACCAAATTCACAACCAATTTCTTCACTAATATTAATTCGTAGTCGCGCACTCGACTGACATAATTTCATTATATATTTTGATTTATGCGAATTTACGAGAGATAAGATTTCTTCGAAACACTCTTCATTCCACTTTTGTCGATAAACATCTTCACGCAAGCAACAGGAACCGGTCAATTTATGCAAGCGCGCAGCGTTATAATCCGGGTAACTTGTCTTTCTTTCTTTGTTGAGTCGTGACGCGCAAAAATTGCAACAAGAAGCTACAAGTACATTTCAACTGCGCGATACTGTCGAAACGAATTAAAACAATCACTTCGACCACGGAGTGGACATGACCGGCAAAGACACTTTCAGACGTCCACTACATGTGGCGACCAGAATCCGACTCCCCAAAACTATAACAATCTTCTTTGCACTCGCCGCGCTCGACCCGCTAAAGCATCCGTTCTTCAAAAACTCAATTCCTATGCTCGTATATTCAATGCAAATCAAAACTGCCTCGAAAAGTGCACTCCAGTCGTGGGCAGTGTGAAATTCACCCCCTTGCATTTGTAGTATTTGCTCTCCTGAAGCATTTGTTGTTGCTGTTTGAGATGTTGTTGTCGTTGCAGTTGGGCTTGTAAACTGCCTCCGCTCATGGGATGTATCGAATATGGAGTTGTGTTGGGTAGATCGTTCACTCATAAGAATTGTTACTAACAGTTCTATGAGTGTAAGTGTATATTTTTGGGTATGACTATGATTACGATGAGCGGAATACGAGAATGTGTAATTTCCATACTATCAAGCCATAGTAGGATTCGCTATATGGAAATGGTTTGTTGGTTGTGTATTGGTTTAACAGATTAAGCCTGTACTATGCAGGAATTTCCTTTAACCCTTTGCCTGTGCCGAATTCAAATCGAGCAGTTTTAGTTATATTGAATATATAAAATATAAAATCTACAAATTGACATAAAAAAAGTAAAATTTAAATTTTACATGAGATTTTCAAATATTTTAAATTAAAAAAAAATAAATAAATTTAACAACCTGCTCGATTACTACAGGGCAGCTAATTTTCTCGCGATCCCGAGGCGATGAGGATTGCGAAAAAGAAGCTGAAGGATCTTTCATTATAGCATGGGTTGTCTTTAGCGTCGGAATATGGAGTGACGAACAATAAAAGAAAACAAAATTGGCAGACGGACGGACTGATACGTATGTTTGTGTTTTGCCTGAAGTATACAAACCTTGCGCGTTTTTGAAACTTTGTGCGGATGGACAGAACAGACGTGGCTAATTATCTATCGGCGCAGGTCTTTTGCGTTGTAAATCTCAACTTCTTTTCCCGATGGGTCCGTTATCATATAGCGATTGGGTCCTACTACCTTCTGTATACGGCTTTTCAAGAAGCGCTGGTCCAGCTTGGCATTGGAATGCCCAGCGGCGTCACTTTGGCGGAAATTGCACCGGAAAACCTCATCTCCTTCTTTAGAATTCGAAGATCGTAACCTGAGATTGTACTGCGCCTCATTTGCACGTCCCGCGGCCTTAATCTTCCATCCGAATTGTTGGCGGAGGCCTCCTAAATGCTCGTGGGGCTCCAGCGCAACGACGGGGTCTTCCAAACACTTTAATTGCCATAACAGCCGGTATGATTGACCATGGCAAATCATGTGCTGTCCGAAGGCGGCAAAGTAAGGTGCGACACCGGTGACGGGATGATAAGATGACCGCAGGGCGCATGTGATGGCGGACAATCTGTGGTCCCAATCTTTCTGAGATGGGTGGACGTAAGAACGGATCGCGGCCAACAGGGTGCGATTCAACCGTTCGGAGGCGTTAGACTGAGGAGAGTATATGGGCGACAGTTGGCGTTCAACGCCATACTGTTCGAGTAGTCCCTTAAACTGCCAAGACCTGAACTGTACTCCGTCGTCCGAGCACATACTCTCTGGAACCCCGAACACGTGGAATACCCGGCTCTCTAAGAATTTCATGATGGATGGAATCGTAAACAATCGAATAGGTTCCACCAGTGGGAATTTCGAGAGCTGGTCTAGAACGACTATAGCTCCGATATGTCCCATAGAGGATCGAGGATATGGACCGAGTAGATCTATGTATAGACATTGGAATACGCGTTCTGGGACGTTGAGTTGACCCATAGGAGGTCGAAGGGGCTGGTTGGGCGCTATAGTGCCTTCACAGGTCTCACAGGCGCTCAAGTAGTCTTTGACCTGGGATGCCATTTTAGGCCAAAAGAAGTATATCTTGAGTCGCCATAACGTCCGACCGTAGCCTCCGTGGGCACTTAAAGGATGGTAGTGTGCGCGGGGGCTCCAACACCACCCGGTTGCCCCTCTTTCATTCGTGGGCCATGAGCTTCTTCAGGTAAGGACTAAGTTACCCTAAATCCGTCCCTTTTTACTTGTTTCACTGGTTCTATGGACAAGTCATTTCATCTTGTTGTAGTTGCCTACAATTTTTGCGACTTCAGTTGCCTTGCTTTTCTCGACCGCGAAAATTCGTGAATGCGAAATTCTTTGAATGGGGTCCTTGTGCTGGGGGAATGAACCCGCCCCACGACACCACAATGCTGGCCTGTCAGCGCATTTACACGCCCAGACAAGGCCATTCTCGGCAGACACTGACACCTTCTTTTGCCAAGGCAGCAGACCATCGCTGCAGTACTTCCTGGACTTTGAACTTATTTATTCACTACGAGGTGTCAAACGAAGGCTAATGATGGGTAGAATCCAATAAAATTGCATTCAGGCAGCTTCGCGGTACCTGCAATTGCAGTTTTTTTGCGTGGTTGGGATACTTTTGGCTCCGAAACCATACAGCTGTAAAATCATCGGAAACGGGAGTCGTAAGTACCTGAATATCAATATCACGCTGCTGTTGTACTCAGGAACATAAAAAAATCAAAGATCTTCACTACAACAATATTCTGGCTTTCCTCGGAAAACGCTCGGATTGCAAGGAGTGCGTTGCTGGAAATGTGGCCGTTTTTCATACTTTCTCGAATTTTAATGTATGGGGTGTCAAACGAAAGCTAGTGATGAGTACAATTCAATAAAAGTGAATTCAGGCAGCTTCGCGGTACCTGCAATAGCAGTTTTTTTGCGTATTTGGGACACTTTTGCCTCCGAAACGATCCAGCTGTAATATCATAGAAAACGGGAGTCGGAAGTGCCTGAATATCAAAATCGCACTATTATTGCACTCAGGAACATAAAAAAAATATAGATCTTCACTACAACGATATTCTGGAGTTCCTCGGAAAACGATCGCGTTGCAACGAGTGCGTTGCTCGAAAAATGGCCATACTTTCTCCAGTTTCAACATATGGGGTATCAAACGAAAGCTAGTGATGAGCAGAATTCAATAAAAGTGTATTCAGGCAGCTTCGCGGTACCTGCAATTGCAGTTTTTTTGCGTGGTTGGGATACTTTTGACTCCGAAACAAAACAGCTGTAAAATCATCGGAAACGGGAGTTAGAAAAGCCTGAATATGAGAATCGCACTGTTATTTTATCCAGGAACATAAAAAAATTAAAGAACTTCATTAACAGGTTATTCCGGAGTTCCTCGGAAAGCGACCGGATTGCAAGAAGTGCGCTGCTGTAAAAATGGCCGTTTTTCATACTTTCTCCAATTTCAATAATTGGGGATGTCAAACGAAAGCTAGTGATGAGTAGAATTCAATAAAAGTGCATTCAGGCAGCTTCGCGGTACCTGCAATTGCAGTTTTTTGCATGGTTGGGATACTTTTGGCTCCGAAACTATACAGCTGTAAAATCATCGGAAACGGGAGTCGGAAGTGCCTGAATATTAGAATCGCGCAGTTGTTGTACTCAGGAACATAAAAAAAATCAAAGATCTACACTACAACGATATTCTGGAGTTCCTCGGAAAACGATCGGATTGCAAGGAGTGCATTGCCGTTATTCGTACTTTCTCCAATTTCAATATATGGGGTGTCAAACGAAAGCTCGTGATGAGTAGAATTCAATAAAACGCGATCGCGTTGCAACGAGTGCGCTGCTGTAAAAATGGCCGTTGTTCATACTTTCTCCAGTTTCAATATATGGGGTGTCAAACGAAAGCTAGTGATGAGCAGAATTCAATAAAAGTGCATTCAGGCAGCTTCGCGGTACCTGCAATTGCAGTTTTTTTGCGTGGTTGGGATACTTTTGACGCCGAAGTCATACAGCTGTAAAATCATCGGAAACGGAAGTTAGAAGTGCCTGAGTATCATAATCGCACTGTTATTTTACTCAGGAACATAAAAAAATTTAAGAACTTCACTAAAAGGTTATTCTGGAGTTCCTCGGAAAGTGACCGGATTGCAAGGAGTGCGCTGCTGGAAAAATAGCCGTTTTTCACACTTTCTCCAATTTCAATATATGGGGTGTCAAACGAAAGCTAGTGATGAGCAGAATTCAATAAAAGTGCATGCAGGCAGCTTCGCGGTACCTGCAATTGCAGTTTTTTGCGTGGTTGGGATACTTTTGGCTCCGAAACTATACAGCTGTAAAATCATCGGAAACGGGAGTCGGAAGTGCCTGAATATTAAAATCGTGCAGTTATTGTACTCAGGAACATAAAAAAATCAAAGATCTTCACTACAACGATATTCTGGAATTCCTCGGAAAACGATCGGATTGCAAGGAGTGCGTTGCTGGAAAAGTGGCCGTTTTTCGTTATTTCTCCAATTTCAATATATGGGGTGTCAAACGAAAGCTAGTGATGAGTAGAATTCAATAAAAGTGCATTCAGGCAGCTTCGCGGTACCTGCAATGCAGTTTTTTTGCGTGGTTGGGATCCTTGTGACTCCAAAACCATACAGCTGTAAAATCATCGGAAACGGGAGTCGAAACTGACTGAATATCAAAATCGCGCTGTTATTGTACTCAGGCACATAAAAACATTAAAGATCTTCACTAGATCGATATTCTGGAGTTCCTCGGAAAACGATCGGATTGCAACGAGTGCGTTGCTGGAAAGTGGCCGTTGCTCAAACTTTGTCCAATTGCAAGATAATGGGTGTAAACGAAAGCTAGTGATGAGCAAAATTCAATTAAAATGCACTCAGGCAGCTTCGCGGTACCTGCAATTGCAGTTTGTTTGCGTGGTTGGGATACTTTTGACTCCGAAACCATACACCTAGAAAATCATCGGAAACGGGAGTCGGAAGTGCCTGAATATCAAAATCGTGCTGTTATTGTACTCAGGAACATAAAAAAATTCAAGATCTTCACTACAACGATACTCTGGAGTTCCTCGGAAAACGAGGAATTGCTACCGCAATAATCTGGAGTTCCTCCGAAGCGATCGGATTGCAAGGAGTGCGTTGCTGGAAAAGTGGCCGTTGTTCATACTTTCTCCAATTTCAATATAAAATCCCGTTGGCAGCACCAGCCGGAAAGGTAAATTTCTCGTATGTAGCTTAAGGTTTCGAAAAAGAATTTGCCTGCCTACTACTAAACTTCTTTCTGCAAGTTTCGTAGTACCACATGGGTATTTATTAACATAAAAAAAATCTAGCCAAGTTCGTTTTTAGAGACCTCTTATCGGGGCGTAAATATTTTGTCAATGAAATTGAGTTGCAGGCGTATGGATTACATATTGAAAATCGGCGGATCATAAATTGTTGTAAACATATAGATTCCGGTTTCGCCCTCCTCACATTTGCTGTTTACACAGTTCACAATGGCAACCACACAAAGGCTTCAGAAGCTCAAATAGTTAAGTCCATAAAGCTTAATCAGCACTTGCATTGCCATTAATATATTCATTTTCAATTTTTTTTCTGAACTATGAGGGCCGTCATTTCGATTTTTATTGAAATTGGCTGCTAAAGATATTAAGCTGTAAACTTTTGACTGTTTTATTTGTCGTTCGATTGGCATAATTCAATTAAATTAACTTGCCTTAATAACTTATACTTTCAAGTTTCAATGGAATCTGTTGAGAACCTTGGCTGCTAGAGGGCTACAGAAATCAAAAAAAA
Organism: Odontomyia ornata; assembly: GCA_963969285.1. Classification (NCBI taxonomy): domain Eukaryota; kingdom Metazoa; phylum Arthropoda; class Insecta; order Diptera; family Stratiomyidae; genus Odontomyia; species Odontomyia ornata. The sequence continues at coordinate 64,681,340 of OZ017743.1, read as the reverse complement.
TTGTATGCCAACCCCCTGTATGGGGAGACCCGCCTGTATGGGGAGACTCCCCTTAAATACCTTAAAATTGCTTTTTCCACTGCAAATTACAAGAGGCACCACTTTTGACCTACGTAGAAAATTTCCTCTTTCTAGCTCATGTGGTTTGCGAGAAAACTTGTTATGACGCACGAACAAACGGGCGGACGGACGGACAGACAGACAAGTCGCAATTTTATAATGTATTAGGGTATTGTTAAAAATATTTTACAATATCTTAAAAATGATCTGGTTTATCAATTCTTTCAAGTAAAGTCATTTAGAACGTTTCCATGAAAAATATTCATTATTTCAGTTGGCACTAAAATAGCGAATTGCGCTTGCCTTCAGACCTTTGGGGGCCGCCATTTTGAATGCATGCATTTGATTTTGGATTATTTTAAATCTTTGTATGCTAGGACCTCATCAATCAATGTACTATCTCGTTCAAATAGGAGTTTCACTCTAGACAGGGCAAAATAATTCAATTTTTAAAGAAGCAGCTAAAAATATCAGGCTTTAAATTTTCAACTTTTTTATTTATCATTCAATTTTAATAATTTACTTTGAAATACAAGAACATATACCAGAGATTCATAATCTCAAGTTTCATCAAAATCCGTTGGAAAATGTGACCGCTAGAGGGCCACAAAAACATGAAAAAAACGCATATTTAAACGGCCGCCATTTTGAAATTAACATATGCATGATTACCAAAATATCAAATACTGTAGGTCTAGGCAATTTCTATCTTGAACGCAAGTTTCATATATGTCGGATCAAAATCGCGACTTTTAAAAGCCTTTGAAGTTTTGACTTTCAACTGGCCGCCATTTTGTTTTTTGCCACCCGACCTACAGTTTTTTAACATTATTCTTTAGGTACTTATAATTGCTATCTAACTAACGAATTTCATGAAAATCTGTTGAGGGCTTTGACCACTATTACAACAACAAAATTTTGCACGTTTTTCGACCTTTGAGCGGCCGCCATTTTGTTTCTGCGGTACCGACTTTGGATTTTTTATTGCGAGACTCATCACATACATCAATGAACCTTTGTACCAAATTTCATCCAAATCGGAGCTAAACGTTGGTCAGAACAGAAATCACGATTTTTCGTCTAAAATGGCCGCCATTTTGTTCTTGCCCGACCGCTATAGCTGGTTCACCAATTTAACTGAGATAATTACCCAATACACCTTTCCTGAGAATTTGGTGAAAATCGAAGCAAAATTGCAACTTCTAGCGTGGTCACAAATTTCGTAATATCCCATATATATATATATATATATATATATATATATATATATATATATATATATATATATATATATATGTATATATGTATATATTTATATATATACATATGATGCTGTTCGCAATAGGTAAATTTCTCTCGAGAAATTTACCTAATATGGGGTGTAAAACGAAAGCTAGTGATGAGTACAATTCAATAAAAGTGCATTCAGGCAGCTTCGCGCTACCTGCAATTGCAGTTTTTTTGCGTGGTTGGGATACTTTTGACTCCGAAACCATACACGTAAAAAATCATCGGAAACGGGAGTCGGAAGTGCCTGAATATCAAAATCGCGCTGGTATTGTACTCAGGAACATAAAAAAATTAAAGATCTTCACTACAACGATATTCTGGAGTTCCTCGGAAAACAATCGGATTGCAAGGAGCGCGTTGCTGGAAAAGTGGCCGTTGTTCAAACTATCTCCAATTTCAATATATGGGGTGTCAAACGAAAGCTAGTGATGAGTAGAATTCAATAAAAGTGCATTCAGGCAGCTTCGCGTTACATACAATTACAGTTTTTTTTTTTGCGTGGTTGGGATACTTTTGCCTCCGAAACCATACAGCTGCAATAGCATCGACAAAGGGAGTCGGAAGTGCCTGAATATCAAAATCGCGCTGTTATTGTACTCAGCAACAAAAAAAAATTAAAGATCTCACTACAACGATATTCTGGAGTTCCTCGGAAAACGATCAGATTGAAGGGAGTGCGTTGCTGGGAAAGTGGCCTTTGTTCATACTTTCTCCAATTTCAATATATGGGGTGTCAAACGAAAGCTAGTGATGAGTAGAATTCAATGAAAGTGCATTCAGGCAGCTTCGGAGTACCTGCAATTGCAGTTTTTTTGCGTGGTTGGGATACTTTTGACTCCGAAACCATACACCTAAAGAATCGTCAGAAACGGGAGTCGGAAGTGCCTGAATATCAAAATCGCGCTGTTTTTGTACTCAGCAACATAAAAAAATTAAAGATCTTCACTACAGCAATATTCTGGAGTTCCTCGGAAAACAATCGGATTGCAAGGAGCGTGTTGCTGGAAAAGTGGCCGTTGTTCAAACTATCTCCAATTTCAATATAGGGGGTGTGAAACGAAAGCTAGTGATGAGTAGAATTCAATAAAAATCCCCGTTGGCAGCACCACACGGAAAGGTAAATTTCTCGTATGTAACATAAAGCTTCGAAAAAAATTTGGCTTGCCTACTACTCAACTTCTTGCTGCAATTTTCGTAGTACCATATGGGTATTTATTAACATAAAAAAAATCTGGCCACGTTCGTTCTTAGAGACCTTTTATCGGGGCGCAAATATTTTGCTAATTAAATTGAGTTGCATACGTATGGATTACATATTGAAAATCGGCGGATCATAAATTGTTGTAAACATATAAATACCGGTTTCGCCCTTCTCGCATTTGCTGTTTACACAGTTCACAGTGGTAACCACACAAAGGCTTAAATAGCTCGAATAGTTAATTTCAAAAGATTTCCATGAAAGTTTAATCAGCACTTGCGTTGCCATTAATATAAACATTTTCAATTTTTTTCTGAACTATGAGGGCCGTCATTTCAATTTTTATTGAAATCGGCTGCTAAAAATATTAAGCTGTAAATTTTCGACTTTTTCATTTGTCATTAAATTAACTTGCGTTAATAACTTATAATTTCAAGTTTCAACGGAATCTGTTGAGAATCTTGGCTGCTACAGAAATAAAAAAAATTGTATGCCACCCCCCTGTATGGGGAGACCCCCCTTAAAATACCTTAAAATATTTTCTTGCATTGCAAATTTCAAGAGGCACCACTTTTAACCTACGTAGAAAATTTCCTCATTCTAGCTCATGTGGTTTGCGAGAAAACTTGTTTTGACGCACAAACAAACGGACGGACAGACAGACAAGTCGCGATTTTATAATTTTTTTAGGGGATTGTTAAAAAGATTTTACAATATCTTAAAAATGGTCTGGTTTATAAATTCTATCAAGTAAAGTCATTCAAAACGTTATCATGAAAAATATTCATTATTTCAGTTGGCACTAAAATAGCGAATTGCGCTTGCCTTCAGACCTTTGGGGGCCGCCATTTTGAATGCATGCATTTTATTTTAGATTATTTTAAATCTTTGTATGCTAGGAACTCATCAATCAATGTACTATCTCGTTCAAATAGAAGTTTCACTCTAGACAGGGCAAAATAATTCAATTTTTAAAGAAAATGGCAGCTAAAAATATTAGGCTTTAAATTTTCGACTTTTTTATTTTTCATTCAATTTTAATAATTTCCTGCATAATACAAGAACATAGTACAGAGATCCATAATCTCAAGTTTCATCAAAATCCGCTGGAAAATGTGACCGCTAGAGGGCCACAAAAACCTGAAAAAAACGCATATTTAAATGGCCGCCATTTTGAAATTTGCTCATGCATGATCACCAAAATATCAAAGACTGTAGGTCTAAATAATGTCTATCTTGGAACCGAATTTCGTATATGTCGGATTAAAATTGCGACTTTAAAAGCCTTTGAAATTTTGCCCTTTAACTGGCCGCCATTTTGTTTTTTGCAACCTGACCTCCAATTTTTTCACGCAATTCTTTAGATACTTTTAATTTCTATCAACTTATCAAATTTCATGAAAATCTGTTGAAAGCTTTGACCACTATTACAACAACAAAATTTTGCACGTTTTTCGACCTTTGAGCGGCCGCCATTTTGTTTCTGCCGTACCGACTTTGGATTTTTTATTGTGAGATTCATCACATACAGCAATGAACCTTTGTACCAAATTTCATCCAAATCGGAGCTATGCTTTGGTCAGAACAGAAATCACGATTTTTCGTCTTAAATGGCCGCCATTTTGTTCTTGCCCGACCGCTATAGCTGGTTCACCAATTTAACTGAGATAATTACCCAATACACCTTTCCTGAAAATTTGGTGAAAATCGAAGCAAAATTGCAACCTCTATCGTGGTCACAAATTTCGTTATATCCCATATATATATATATATATATATATATATATATATATATATATATATATATATATATATATATATATATATATATATATATATATATATATTTATATATATATATATATATATATATATATATATATATATATATATATATATATATATATATATATATATATATATATATATATACTCGTATATGATGCTCTCCGCAATAGGTAAATTTCTCTCGAGAAATTTACCTAAAAGTGCATTCAAGCAGCTTCGCGGTACCTGCAATTGCAGTTTTCTTGCGTGGCTGGGATCCTTTTGACTCCGAAACCATACAGCTGTAAAATCATCGGAAACGGGAGTTAGAAGAGCCTGAATATTGAAATCGCGCTGTTGTTGTACTCAGTAACATAAAAAAATTTAAGATCTTCACTACAACAATATTCTGGAGTTCCTCGGAAAACGATCGGATTGCAAGGAGTGCGATGCTGGACAAGTGGCCGTTTTTCATACTTTCTCCAATTCCAATATATCTATCACCATTGTCCTGACGTGCTGCTCAGCACACTCAACACTGGCCTACGGGACGGGGTTTTCCCAGTACGATGGAAGGGGCGAGGCTCGTGCTGGTCAGCAAGGGGAAGGGAAATCCCGAATCGCCGTCTGCACACCGCCCGTTATGCATGCTCGACACGGCTGGGAAAGTGCTAGAGAAACTCATCAAGGGAAGACTCACTGACGCGATTCGTGCTGCTGGGGACCTATCTCCTTGGCAGTACGGCTTTAGAGCAGGACGTTCTACCATTGATGCGATTGCAGAGGTGGTGAACGCGGTCCAAAAGGCAGAGGCATATAGTCACACCAAGCGACGGATCGTCCTGTTGGTGACACTCGACGTCAGGAATGCCTTCAACTCCGCTACATGGGTGGATATTCTGGACACGCTGGAAAACTCTTTTCAAGTTCCAGAATATCTAATGCGGCTTTTGAGGAACTACCTAAAGGACCGAAGCCTGCTCTACGACACGACACAGGGCCAACGAAGGATGGAAATAACATCGGGTGTTGCCCAGGGATCTATCCTTGGTCCGGACCTGTGGAACGTGTCTTACGACGGGCTACTGAGACTTGAGATGCCAGATGAGTCGCGTTTGGTCGGCTATGCGGATGATGTTGCGGCTCTGGTCGCCGGTCACCGTTGAACAAGCGCAACTTAGGCTAGGTATGCTAATGCGCCGAGTGGGGGACTAGATGACTGCTCGCGGGCTCAGTTTAGCACTGGAGAAAACCGAAGTGGTCATCTTGACAAAAAAGAGAATCCCTAGAGTAAGGATGATCAGTATTGGAGATATATAAATCGAATCCAAGCCAGCGGTGAAGTACCTGGGGCTACTGATCGACTCGAAGATGAGTTTCTCTGAGCAAATCAGGGCAACGGCTGAGAAGGCTGCTTCGGGAATATCGGCCCTGAGTCGACTTATGGCCAACGTAGGGGGACCCAGCCCATCAAGAAGACGCCTCTTGATGAGTGCTGTAGGGTCAGTGCTACTGTACGGAGCAGAGGTATGGGGCGACGCTCTCAGCAAGGAGGTATACCGAAAGCGATTGGCACAGGTACAGAGAAGAGAAGCACTGAGAATTGCATCTTCGTATCCAACAGTCTCCGACTCGGCGATGAGAGTGATTGCAGGCGTGATACCTGTCGCCCTCCTTTCTAGAGAGCGCCGCGCTATTTACCTGCACCGAAACGAGGATGCAAGGGAGATCGTTGTTCGCGAGGAGAGACAACGCTCGCTCAGGGATTGGCAGCAGTCTTGGAGGAATTGCACGAAGGGAAGGCGGACTGCGCGCCTCATCCCGGATGTGAGACCGTGGCTAAATCGAAGGCATGGTGAGACTGACTTCTATCTGACCCAGCTTTTGAGCGGGCACGGGTGTTTTCAGTCTTACCTGCACAAGATCGGCAAGTCACGGTCTCCCGATTGTCGGTTTTGCCCAGGAGAGGAGGACAATGCCTGTCACACATTTTTTGCGTGTACCAAATGGGCCAGGCTGCGAAGGGAACTCTACAGGGAGACGGGAGATGCTCGAATCGGTTGACAAATGGAACCAGGTGGCACATTATGCTCGGGCAATCCTAAAATATAAAAGGGACTCACAGCAGCCGGAGGCACTGGGGCTGGGGGATCGCTCTTCTGGCTATTCCTCTTCCCCCCTCCCCTCCCGCTAGGAAAGGGACTCCACAGCTTGAAGGCGCCCCACGACGTAACAAAACGAGACATGGCCCGAAGTAATGTGTCAAACGGTTCCAGGCTAGGTTCTCAGATTGACAGGGGAGGTGTTTAGTGGGTAGTCCAAAGGTATCCTCCATGGGAGTCCCACACTGCCAGACTCGGCGGGCATAAATGCCTTCACCTCCCTACCACAACAAAAAAAAATATATACATATATATATGGGGTGTCAAACGAAAGGTCGTGATGAGTAGAATTCAGTAAAAGTGCATTCTGGCAGCTTCGCGGCACCTGCAATTGCAGTTTTTTTGCGTGGTTGGGATACTTTTGCCTCCGAAACCATACAGCTGTAAGTTCATCGAAAACGGGAGTCGGAAGTGCCTGAATGTCAAAATCGCGCTGTTATTGTACTCAGCAACATCAAAAAATTAAAGATCTTCACTTCAATGATATTCTGGAGCTCCTCGGCAAACGATCGGATTGCAAGGAGTGCGTTGCTGGAAAAGTAGCCGTTGTTCATATTTTCTCCAATTTCGGTTTATGAGGTGTCAAACGAAAGCTACTGATGAGTAGAATTCAGTAAAAATGCATTCAGGCAGCTTCACGGTACCTGCAATTGCAGTTTTTTCGCGTGGTTGGGATACTTTTGATACGGAAATTATGCAGCTGTAAAATCATCGGAAAACGGAGTCGGAAGTGCCTGAATATCAAAATCGCGCTGTTGCTGTACTCAGGAACAAAAAACATTAAAAATCTTCACTACAACGATATTCTGGAGTTCCTCGGAAAACGATCGGATTGCAAGGAGTGTATCGCTAGAAAAGTGACCGGTGTTCATACTTTCTCCAATTTCAATATATGGGGTGTCAATCGACAGCTAGTGATGAGTAGAATTCAATAAAAGTGCATTCAGGCAGCTTCGCAGTACCTGCAATTGCAGTTTTTTTGCGTGGTTGGGATACTTATGACCCCGAAACCATACAACTGTAAAATCATCGGAAACGGGAGTCGGAAGTGCCTGAATATCAAAATCGCGCTGTTATTGTACTCAGGAACATAAAAAAATTATAAATCTTCACCACAACGATATTCTGGAGTTCCTCGCAAACGATCGATTTGTAAGAAGTGCGTTGCTGGAATAGGGGCCGTTTTTCATATTTTCTCCAATTTCAATATATGGGGTGTCAAACGAAAGCTAGTGATGAGAAGAGTTCATCGGAAACGGGAGTCGGAGGTTCCCGAATATCAAAATCGCGCTGTTATTGTACTCAGGAACATAAGAAATTAAAGATCTTCACTACAACGATGTTCTGGAGTTCCTCGGAAAACAATCGGATTGCAAGGAGTGCGTTGCTGGAAAAGTGGCCGTTGTTCATACTCTCTCCAATTTCCATATATGGGGTGTCAAACGAAAGCTAGTGATGAGTAGAATTCAATAAAAGTGCATTCAAGCAGCTTCGCGGTACCTGCAATTGCAGTTTTAGGTAAATTTCTCGAGAGAAATTTACCTATTGCGGAGAGCATCATATATATATATATATATATATATATATATATATATATATATATATATATATATATATATATATATATATATATATATATATGTATATATATATATATATATATATATATATATAAATACGAGTATATATATCTATCTATCTAAATATATTTATGCATATATATATATATATATATATATATATATATATATATATATATATATATATATATATATATATATATATATATATATATATATGGGGTATAACGAAATTTGTGACCACGCTAGAGGTTGCAATTTTGCTTCGATTTTCACCAAATTTTCAGGAAAAGGGTATTGGGTTATTATCTCGGTTAAGTTCGTGAACCAGCTATATCGGCGGGGCAAAAACAAAATGGCGGCCATTTTAGACGAAAAATCGTGATTTCTGTTCTGACCAAAGTATAGCTCCGATTTGAATGAAATTTGGTACAAAGGTTCATTGCTGTATGTGATGAATCTCACAATAAAAAATCCAAAGTCGGTACGGCAGAAACAATATGGCGGCCGCTCAAAAGTCGAAAAACGTGCAAAATTTTGTTGCTGTAATAGTGGTCAAACCTTTCAACAGATTTTTATGAAATTCAGTAGTTTGATAGAAATTATCAGTATCTAGAGAATCGCGTAAGAAAACTGGAGGTCAGGTTTCAAAAAACAAAATGGCGGCCAGTTGAATGTCAAAATTTCAAAGGCTTGTAAAAGTCGCAATTTTTATCCAACATATAGACCTACAGCCCTTGATATTTTGGTGATCATGCATTTGCAAATTTCAAAATGGCAGCCGTTTAAATATGCGTTTTTTCATGTTTTTGTGGCCCTCTAGCGGTCACATATTCCAACGGATTTCGATAATACTTGAGATTATGGATCTCTTTACTATGTTCTTGTATTTTTCAGGAAATTATTAAAATTGAATGAAAAATAAAAAAGTCGAAAATTTAAAGCCTAATATTTTTAGCTGCCATTATCTTTAAAAATTGAATTATTTTGCCCTGTCTAGAGTAAAACTTCTATTTGAACGAGATAGTACATTGGTTGGTGAGGTCCTAGCATACAAAGATTTAAAATAATCCAAAATCAAATGCATGCATTCAAAATGGCGGCCCCAAAGGTCTGAAGGCAAGCGCAATTCGTTATTTTACTGCCAACTGAATTAATGAATATTTTTCATGGAAACGTTTTAAATGTCTTTACTTGAAAGAACTTATAAACAAGATCATTTTTAAGATATTGTAAAATATTTTTAACAATACCCTTAAATATTATAAAATCGCGACTTGTCTGTCTGTCCTGTTTTCTCGCAAACCACATGAGCTAGAATGAGAAAATTTTCTACGTAGGTCAAAATTGGTGGCTCTTGAAATTTGCAGTGCAAGAAAATATTTAAGGTATTTAAAGGGGGTCTCCCCATACAGGTGGGTCTCCCCATTAAGGGGGGTGGCATTCTTTTTTTTTTTATTTCTGTAGCACTCTAGCAGCCAAGGTTCTCAACAGATTCCGTTGAAACTTCAAATTATAAGTTATTAAGGCAAGTTAATTTAATTTAATTATGCAAGTCGAATGACAAATTAAAAAGTCGAAAATTTACAGCTTAAAATTTTTAGCAGCCGATTTCAATAAAAATCTAAATGACGGCCCTCTTATTTCAGAAAAAAATGAAAATGTATATATTAATGGCAACGCAAGTGCTGATTAAACTTTCATGGAAATCTTTTGAAATTAACTATTCGAGCTATTTAAGCCTTTGTGTGGTTACCACTGTGAACTGTGTAAACAGCAAATGCGAGAAGGGCGAAACTGCTATTTGTATGTTTACAACAATTTACGATCCGCCGATTTTCAATATGTGATCCATACGTGTGCAACTCAATTTAATTAGCAAAATATTTGCGCCCCCCATAAAAGGTCTCCTAAGACGAACGTGGCCAGATTTTTTTTATGTTACTAAATACAAAAACTGCAAAAAGAAGTTTAGTAGTAGGCAAGCTAAATTCTTTTTCGAAACTTTACGCTACATACGAGAAATTTACCTTTCCGTGTGGTGCTGCCATCGGGGATTTTCTTATGTTCCTGAGTGCAATAACAGCGCGATTTTGATATTCAGGCACTTCCGACTCCTGTTACCGATGATTTTACACCTGCATGATTTTGGAATCAAAAGTATCCCAACCACGCAAAAAACTGCAATCGCAGTTATCGCGAAGCTGCCTGAATGCACTTTTATTGAATTCACACCCCATATATTAAAACTGGAGAAAGTATGAAAAACGGCCATTTTTCCGGTAACGCACTCCTTGCAATCCGATCGCTTTCCGAGGAACTCCAGAATATCATTGTAGCGAAGATCTTTAATTTTTTATGTTCCTGAGTACAATAACAGCGCGATTTAGATATTCAGGCACTTCCGACTCCCGTTACCGATGATTTTACAGCTGTATGGTTTCGTTGTCAAAAGTATCCCAACCACGCAAAAAAACTGCAATTGCAGGTACCGCGTAGCTGCCTGAATGAACTTTGATTGAATTCTACTCATCACTAGCTTTCGTTTGACACCCCATATATTGAAATTGGAGAAAGTATGAAAAACGGCCACTTTTCCAGCAACGCACTCCTTGCGATCCAATCGTGTTCTAAGGAACACCAGAATATCGTTGTAGTGAAGATCTTGAGTTTTTTTATGTTCCTGAGTAGAATAACAGCGCGATTTTGATATTCAGGCGTCTCCGACTCCCGTTTCCGATGATTTTACAGCTGCATGATTTCGGAATCAAAAGTATCCCAACCACGAAAAAAAAACTGCAATTGCAGGTATCGCGAAGCTGCCTGAATGCACTTTTATTGAATTCTACTCATCACTAGCTTTCGTTTGACACCCCAAAAATTAAAACTGGAGAAAGTTTGAAATATGGCCATCTTTCCGGTAACGCACTCCTTGCAATCCGATCGTTTTCCGAGGAACTCCAGAATATGATTGTAGCGAAGATCTTTAATTTTTTTAATGTTGTTGAGTACAATAACAGCGCGATTTTGATATTCAGGCACTTCCGACTCCCGTTTTCGATGATTTTACAGCTGTATGGTTTCGTTGTCAAAAGTATCCCAACCACGCCAAAAAACTGCAATTGCAGGTACCGCGTAGCTGTCTGAATGCACTTTCATTGAATTCTACTCATCACTAGCTTTCGTTTGACACCCCATATATTGAAATTGGAGAAAGTATGAAAAACGGCCACTTTCCCAGCAACGCACTCCTTGCGATCCGATCGTTTTCCGAGGAACACCAGAATATCGTTCAAGTGAAGATCTTTAATTTTGTTATGTTCCTGAGTACAATAACAGCGCGGTTTTGATATTCAGGCACTTTCGAATCCTATTTCAGATGATTTTACAGCTGTATGGTTTTGGAGTCAAAAGTATCCCAACCACGAAAAAAAACTGCAATTGCAGGTACCGCGAAGTTGTCTGAATGCACTTTTATTGAATTCTACTCATTACTAGCTTTCGTTTGGCACCCTTTATTTTGTAATTGGAGAAAGAATGAAAAACGGCCATTTTTCCAGCGACGCACTCCTTGCAATCCGATCTTTTTCCGAGGAGCTCCAGAATATCGTTGTAGTGGAGATCTTTAAATTTTTTATGTTCCTGAGTACAATGACAGCGCTATTTTGATAGTCAGGCACTTCTGACTCCCGTTTCTGATGATTTTACAGCTGTATGGTTTCGGAGTGATGTGTATCCAAGCCACGCAAAAAAACTGCAATTGCAGGTACCGCGAAGATGTCTCAATGCACTTTTATTGAATTCTACTCATCACTAGCTTTCGTTTGACACTCCATATATTGAAATTGGAGGTAGTATTAACAACGGCCACTTTTCCAGCAACGCACTCCTTGCGATCCGATCGTTATGCGAGGAACTCTAAAATATCGTTGCAGTGAAGATCTTTGATTTTCTTATGTTCCTGAGTACAATGACAGCGCGATTTTGATATTCAGGCACTTCCGACTCCCGTTTCCGATGATTTTACAGCTGTATGGTTTCAGAGTCAAAAGAATCCCAACCACGCAAAAAACTGCAATTGCAGGTACCGCGCAGCTACCTGAATGCACTGTTAATGAATTCTACTCAACACTAGCTTTCGTTTGACACCCCATATATTGAAATTGGAGAAAGTATGAACAACGGCCACTTTTCCAGCAACGCACTCCTTGGAATCCAATCGTTTTCTGCGGAACTCCAGAATATCGTTGTAGTGAAGATCTTTGATTTTTTATGTTCCTGAGTACAATGACAGCGCGATCTTGATATTCAGGCACTTCCGACTCCCGTTTCCGATGATTTTCCAGCTGTATGGTTTCGTTGTCAAAAGTATCCGAACCACGCAAAAAAACTGCAATTGCAGGTACCGCGTAGCTGTCTGAATGTACCTTCATTGAATTCTACTCATAACTAGCTTTCGATTGACAACCCATATATTGAAATTGGAGTAAGTATGAAAAACGGCCATTTTTCCAGGAATGCACTCCTTGCAATCCGATCATTTTCCGAGGAACTTCAAAATATCGTTGTAGTGAAGATCATTAACTTTTTGTGTTCCTGAGTACAATAACAGCGCGATTTTGATATTCAGGCACTTCCGACTCCCGTTTCCGATGATTTTACAGCTGCATGATTTCGGAATCAAAAGTATCCCAACCACGCAAAAAAACTGCGATTGCGGGTACCGCGAAGCTGTCTGAGTGTACTTTAATTGAATTCTACTCATCACTAGCTTTCGTTTGACACCCCATATATTGAAAAACGACCACTTTTCCAGCAACGCACTCCTTGCAATCCAATCGTTTTCCGAGGAACACCAGAATATCGTTGTAGTGAAGATCTTTGATTTTTTATGTTCCTGAGTACAATAACAGCGCGATTTTGATATTCAGGCACTTCCGACTCCCGTTTCCGATGATTTTACAGCTGCATGATTTCGGAATCAAAATTATCGCAACCACACAAAAAATCCCCGTTGGCAGCACCAGCCGGAAAGGTAAATTTCTCGTACGTAGCATAAAGCTTCGAAAAAAAATTTGGCTTGCCTACTACTCAACTTCTTTCTGCAATTTTCGTAGTACCACATGGGTATTTATTAACATAAAAAAAATCTGGCCACGTTCGTTCTTAGAGACCTTTTATCGGGGCGCAAATATTTTGCTAATTAAATTGAGTTGCATACGTATGGATTACATATTGAAAATTGGCGGATTATAAATTGTTGTAAACATATAAATACCGGTTTCGCCCTTCTCGCATTTGCTGTTTACACAGTTCACAGTGGTAACCACACAAAGGCTTAAATAGCTCGAATAGTTAATTTCAAAAGATTTCCATGAAAGTTTAATCAGCACTTGCGTTGCCATTAATATAGACATTTTCAATTTTTTTCTGAACTATGAGGGCCGTCATTTAAATGTTTATTGAAATTGGCTGCTAAAAATATTAAGCTGTAAATTTTCGAGTTTTTCATTTGTCATTCGATTTGCATAATTAAATTAAATTAACTTGCGTTAATAACTTATAATTTCAAGTTTCAACGGAATCTGTTGAGAATCTTGGCTGCTACAGAAATAAAAAAAATTGTATGCCACCCCCCTGTATGGGGAGACCCCCCTTAAAATACCTTAAAATATTTTCTTGCACTGCAAATTTCAAGAGGCACCACTTTTGACCTACGTAGAAAATTTCCTCATTCTAGCTCATGTGGTTTGCGAGAAAACTTGTTTTGACGCACGAACAAACGGACGGAAAGACAGACAAGTCGCGATTTTATAATTTTTTTAGGGGATTGTTAAAAATATTTTACAATATCTTAAAAATGGTCTGGTTTATAAATTCTTCAAGTAAAGTCATTTAAAACGTTATCATGAAAAATATTCATTATTTCAGTTGGCACTAAAATAGCGAATTGCGCTTGCCTTCTGACCTTTGGGGGCCGCCATTTTGAATGCATGCATTTTATTTTGGATTATTTTAAATCTTTGTATGCTAGGAACTCATCAATCAATGTACTATCTCGTTCAAATAGAAGTTTCACTCTAGACAGGGCAAAATAATTCAATTTTTAAAGAAAATGGCAGCTAAAAATATTAGGCTTTAAATTTTCGACTTTTTTATTTTTCATTCAATTTTAATAATTTCCTGCATAATACAAGAACATAGTACAGAGATCCATAATCTCAAGTTTCATCAAAATCCGCCGGAAAATGTGACCGCTAGAGGGCCACAAAAACCTGAAAAAAACGCATATTTAAACGGAAGCCATTTTGAAATTTGCTCATGCATGATCACCAAAATATCAAAGACTGTAGGCCTAAATAATGTCTATCTTGAAACCGAATTTCGTATATGTCGGATTAAAATTGCGACTTTAAAAAGCCTTTGAAATTTTGCCTTTAACTGGCCGCCATTTTGTTTTTCGCAACCTGACCTCCAATTTTTTACGCGATTCTTTAGATACTTATAATTTCTATCAAGTTATCAAATTTCATGAAAATCTGTTGAAAGCTTTGACCACTATTACAACAACAAAATTTTGCACGTTTTTCGACCTTTGAGCGGCCGCCATTTCGTTTCTGCCGTACCGACTTTGGATTTTTTATGGTGAGATTCATCACATACAGCAATGAACCTTTGTACCAAATTTCATTCAAATCGGAGCTATACTTTGGTCAGAACAGAAATCACGATTTTTCGACTAAAATGGCCGCCATTTTGTTTTTGCCCAGCCGATATAGCTGGTTCACGAACTTAACCGAGATAATTACCCAATACACCTTTCCTGAAAATTTGGTGAAAATCGAAGCAAAATTGCAACCTCTATCGTGGTCACAAATTTCGTTATATCCCATATATATATATATATATATATATATATATATATATATATATATATATATATATATATATATATATATATATATATATATATATATATATATATATATGATGCTCTCCACAATAGGTAAATTTCTCTCGAGAAATTTACCTAATAAATTTCTCTCGAGAAATTTACCTAAAAATTAGAGATCTTCACAACAACGATATTCTGGAGTTCCTCGGAAGACGATCGGATAGCAAGGAGTGCGTTGCTGGAAAAGTGGCCGTTTTTCATACTTTCTCCAATTTCAATATATGGGGTGTCAAACGAAATCTAGTGATGAGTAGAATTCAATGAAAATGCATTCAGGCAGCTTCGCGATACCTGCAGTTGCAGTTTTTTTGCATGGTTGGGATACTTTTGATTCCGAAATCATGCAGCTGTAAAATCATCGGAAACGGGAGTCGGAAGTGCCTGAATATCAAAATCGCGCTGTTATTGTTCTCAGGAACATAAAAAAATTCAAGATCTTCACCGAACGGGACGCGGAACAATTTCTGAACAAGGGCAAAGTACGAATAGGGTGGGTTGTCTGTAGCATACGGCGAAGAGCAACGCCTCTTCAATGTTTCAAATGCCTTGGTTATGATCACACCACACAAGTATGCAAAGGACCCGATAGGGGTTCCCTATGTTACAAATGCGGTGAAATTGGACATAAAAGAAAAGAGTGTACGAAGGAGGCACACTTTATTCTTTGCAAGGATGCTGATCCAAAACTTGATTTTGGGCACGTCTTGGGATCAGGAAAACGCCGGGTGTTCCAGGAAGCTCTAGCCAAGGCAAAATCAGAGCTTCAACGACCCGCATCCTGCAGCTAAACCTACACCGCAGTTCAACCACCCAAAATCTGCTTGAGCAGTTTGCGAGGGACATGAAAGCCGACTTCTTGCTGCTGAGTGAGCAACACCATATTAAAAGTCCTGCATTATGTTACTCTGATGAAACTGCTACTGCCGCTATCTGGGTTCGGAACAGTGACTTTCAAGCGAAGAGTTGTAGACGGGGGGATGGTTTTGTGTGGGTCCGGTGCTAGGGGATCACCTTCTTTAGTGTGTACCTAACGCCTAACGAGTCAATATCATCTTTCCAAGCCAAGCTTAATGCTTTGGAGGGCGCTGTCTCAACTGCAGAGGGTAGGGTGCTCGTTGGGGGCGACTTCAATGCTAAAGCAATCGAATGGGGTATGCCTCAAACGGATCCGCGGGGAAAACGAATCTCGGAAACGGTGGCCAGGACGACCCTCGTTGTACTAAACTCTGGAAACACGCCGACTTTCCGCCGTATTGGCTGTGAGGGAACCATACCGGACGTGACATTCACCTCGGAGTCTTTAGTACGGAGGATACACAACTGGAAAGTATTAGAGGACTACTCCGCCAGTGATCATCAGTGCATTCTGCTTGAGATAAGTAATGCCGTCTCCCAACGTCCGTGCTCTCGGCCTTCTACAACTGGATGGAACATTGGAAGAATGGACGTCGAGAGGTTCATCAAGGTTCTCACAGCAGGTGAGCCGCTGCAGGGAGCTTCGGAAGGGACGGAAGACCTGGCAGCTCAAGACGTGGTGAACTCTACTATGAGCATCATTACGACTGCTTGCTGAGCTTCTATGCCCCGGAGGGGTGTCACAAGCTTCGGCGTGAGGCTCAACGGGCGCGGAACCGTGACGAGGCATGCAACCAAGTGGCAGCATATAAGTCGGCAAGGAAATGCCTTCGCAAACTAATCAACAGTAGCAAGGCTCGCTGCTGGCAAGACCTAGTGGACAATGCGAACAAGGATCCGTGGGGCCTTGGCTACAAGCTGGTCATGGGGAAACTTGGTGCTCTACGGAGGCCTTGTATACATGACGCGATAAAGATGGACGCGATAGTGCGGGGACTCTTCCCCACCCATCCCGTCCGTGTTGACGCTGTCCATGATGAAACAGTAGTAGAGTGCCCACTCTTCACACAGCTGGAACTGGAGGAGGCAGTCCTCTCCTTGAAAGCGAGGAAGCCTCCAGGTCCAGATTGTGTTCCAGCTGAGGTGTTGCGGCTCGTCTATGACCATTGTCCTGACTTGCTGCTCAGCACATTCAACGCTTGCCTACGGGACGGGGTTTCCCCGGTACGATGGAAGGTGGCGAGGCTCGTGCTGATCAGCAAGGGGAAGGGAAATCCCGAATCGCCGTCTGCATACCGCCCGTTATGCATGCTAGACACGGCTGGGAAAGTGCTAGAGAAACTCATCAAGGGAAAACTCACTGACGCGATGCGTGCTGCTGGGGACCTATCTCCTCGGCAGTATGGCTTTAGAGCAGGACGTTCTACCATTGATGCGATTGCAGAGGTGGTGAGTGCGGTCCAAAAGGCAGAGGCATATAATCACACCAAGCGACGGATCGTCCTGTTGGTGACACTCGACGTCAGGAATGCCTTCAACTCCGCTAGATGGGTGGATGTTCTGGACACGCTGGAAAACTCTTTTCAAGTTCCAGAATATCTAATGCGACTTTTGAGGAACTACCTAAAGGACCAAAGCCTGCTCTACGACACGACACAGGGCCAACGAAGGATGGAAATTACATCGGGTGTTGCCCAGGGATCTATCCTTGGTCCGGACCTGTGGAACGTGTCTTACGACGGGCTACTGAGACTTGAGATGCCAGATGAGTCGTGCTTGGTCGGCTATGCGGATGATGTTGTGGCTCTGGTCGCTGGACGCACCGTTGAACAAGCGCAACTTAGACTAGGTATGCTAATGCGCCAAGTGAGGGACTGGATGACTGCTCGCGGGCTCAGTTTAGCACTGGAGAAAACCGAAGTGGTCATCTTGACAAAAAAGAGAATCCCTAGAGTAAGGATGATCAGTATTGGAGATATACAAATCGAATCGAAGCCAGCGGTGAAGTACCTGAGGCTACTGATCGACTCGAAGATGAGTTTCTCTGAGCAAATCAGGGCAACGGCTGAGAAGGCTGCTTCGAGAATATCCGCCCTGAGTCGACTTATGGCCAACGTAGGGGGACCCAGCCCATCAAGAAGACGCCTCTTGATGAGTGCTGTAGGGTCGGTACTACTGTACAAAGCAGAGGTATGGGGCAACGCTCTCAGCAAAGAGGCATACCGAAAACGTTTGGCACAGGTACAGAGAAGAGGAGCACTGAGAATTGCATCTTCGTATCCAACAGTCTCTGACTCGGCGGTGAGAGTGATTGCAGGCGAGGCAGATAGTTGTCCGTGAGGGAAGACAACGCTCGCTCAACGATTGGCAGCAGTCTTGGAGGAATTGCACGAAGGAAAGGTGGACTGCGTGCCTCATCCCGGATGTGAGACCATGGCTAAATCGAAGGCATGGTGAGACTGAGTTCTATCTGACCCAGCTTTTGAGCGGGCACGGGTGTTTTCAGTCTTATCTGCACAAGATCGGTAAGTCACGGTCTCCCGATTGTCGGTTTTGCCCAGGAGAGGAGGACAATGCCTGTCACACATTTTTTGCGTGCACAAAATGGGTCAGGCTGCGAAGAAAACTCTACAGGGAGACGGGAGAGCTCACCCCGGATAAAACAGTTGTGGTGATGCTCGAATCGGTTGACAAATGGAACCAGGTAGCACATTATACTCGGGCAGTCCTAAAATATAAAAGGGACTCACAGCAGCCGGGAGCGCTGGAGCTGGGGGATCGCTCTTCTGGCATTTCCTCTTCCCCTCTCCCCTCCCGCAAGGAAAGGGACTCCCAAGCTTGAAGGCGCCCAACGACGTAACAAAACGAGACTTGGCCCGAAATAATATGTCAAACAGTTCCCGGCTGGGTTCTCAGGTTGACAGGGGAGGTGTTAAGTGGGTAGTCCAGTCGTACATGCAAGTCCCATGTTCTAAGCATGAATAGAATTCACCTCCCTACCACAAAGAAAATATATATGGGGTGTCAAACAATGCTAGTGATGAGTAGAATTCAATAAAAGTGCATTCAGGCAGCTTTGCGGTACCTGCAATTGCAGTTTTTTGCGTGGTTGAGATACTTTTGATTCCAAAATCATGCAGCTGTAAAATCATCGGAAACGGGAGTCGGAAGTGCCTGAATATTAAATCGCGCTGCTATTGTACTCACAAACATAAAAAAATTAAAGATCTTCCCTACAGCGTTATTCTGGAGGACCTCGGAAAATTATCGGACTGCGAGGAGTGCGTAGCTGGAAAAGTGGCCGTTTTTCGTACTTTCTCCAATTTCAATATATGGGGTGCCAAACGAAAGCTAGTGATGAGTAGGATCCAATACAAGTGCATTCAGGCAGCTTCGCGGTACCTGCAATTGCAGATTTTTGCGTGGTTGAGATACTTTTGATTCCAAAATCATGCAGCATTAAAATCATCGGAAACGGGAGTCGGAAACGCCAGATATCCAAATCGTGCTGTTATTGTACTCAGTAACATAAAAAAATTATCGATCTTCACTGCAACGATATTCTGGAGCCCCTCGGAAAACGATTGGATTGCAAGGAGTGCGTTGCTGGGACAGTGGCAGTTCTTCATACTTTCTCCAATTTCAATATAACGGGTGTCAAACGAAAGCTAGTGATGAGTAGAATTCAATAAAAA
The DNA here is from genome assembly GCA_963969285.1 of Odontomyia ornata. Taxonomy (NCBI): domain Eukaryota; kingdom Metazoa; phylum Arthropoda; class Insecta; order Diptera; family Stratiomyidae; genus Odontomyia; species Odontomyia ornata. Next base: position 64,661,778 of record OZ017743.1, on the reverse strand, counting down.
TCCCCGTTGGCAGCACCAGCCGGAAAGGTAAATTTCTCGTATGTAGCATAAAGCTTCGAAAAAAAATTTGGCTTGCCTACTACTCAACTTCTTTCTGCAATTTTCGTAGTACCACATGGGTATTTATTAACATAAAAAAATCTGGCCACGTTCGTTCTTAGAGACCTTTTATCGGGGCGCAAATATTTTGCTAATTAAATTGAGTTGCAAACGTATGGATTACATATTGAAAATTGGCGGATCATAAATTGTTGTAAACATATAAATACCGGTTTCGCCCTTCTCGCATTTGCTGTTTACACAGTTCACAGTGGTAACCACACAAAGGCTTAAATAGCTCGAATAGTTAATTTCAAAAGATTTCCATTAAAGTTTAATCAGCGCTTGCGTTGCCATTAATATATACATTTTCAATTTTTTTCTGAACTATGAGGGCCGTCAATTCAATTTTTATTGAAATCGGCTGCTAAAAATATTAAGCTGTAAATTTTCGAGTTTTTCATTAGTCATTCGATTTGCATAATTAAATTAAATTAACTTGCGTTAATAACTTATAATTTCAAGTTTCAACGGAATCTGTTGAGAATCTTGGCTGCTACAGAAATAAAAAAAATTGTATGCCACCCCCCTGTATGGGGAGACCCCCCTTAAAATACCTTAAAATATTTTCTTGCACTGCAAATTTCAAGAGGCACCACTTTTGACCTACGTAGAAAATTTCCTCATTCTAGCTCATGTGGTTTGCGAGAAAACTTGTTTTGACGCACGAACAAACGGACGGACAGACAGACAAGTCGCGATTTTATAATTTTTTTAGGGGATTGTTAAAAAGATTTTACAATATCTTAAAAATGATCTGGTTTGTAAATTCTATCAAGTAAAGTCATTTAAAACGTTATCATGAAAAATATTCATTATTTCAGTTGGCACTAAAATAGCGAATTGCGCTTGCCTTCTGACCTTTGGGGGCCGCCATTTTGAATGCATGCATTTTATTTTGGATTATTTTAAATCTTTGTATGCTAGGAACTCATCAATCAATGTACTATCTCGTTCAAATAGAAGTTTTACTCTAGACAGGGCAAAATAATTCAATTTTTAAAGAAAATGGCAGCTAAAAATATTAGGCTTTAAATTTTCGACTTTTTTATTTTTCATTCAATTTTAATAATTTCCTGTATAATACAAGAACATAGTACAGAGATCCATAATCTCAAGTTTCATCAAAATCCGCTGGAAAATGTGACCGCTAGAGGGCCACAAAAACCTGAAAAAAACGCATATTTAAACGGCCGCCATTTTGAAATTTGCTCATGCATGATCACCAAAATATCAAAGACTGTAGGCCTGAATAATGTCTATCTTGAGACCGAATTTTGTATATGTCGGATTAAAACTGCGACTTTAAAAAGCCTTTGAAACTTTGTCCTTTAACTGGCCGCCATTTTGTTTTTTGCAACCTGATCTGCAATTTTTTCACGTAATTCTTTAGATACGTATAATTGCTATCAAGTTATCAAATTTCATGAAAATCTGTTGAAAGCTTTGACCACTATTACAACAACAAAATTTTGCACGTTTTTCGACCTTTGAGCGGCCGCCATTTTGTTTCTGCCGTACCGACTTTGGATTTTTTATTGTGAGATTCATCACATACAGCAATGAACCTTTGTACCAAATTTCATCCAAATCGGAGCTATACTTTGGTCAGAACAGAAATCACGATTTTTCGTCTAAAATGGCCGCCATTTTGTTTTTGCCCGGCCGATATAGGTGGTTCACGAACTTAACCGAGATAATTACCCAATACACCTTTCCTGAAAATTTGGTGAAAATCGAAGCAAAATTGCAACCTCTATCGTGGTCACAAATTTCGTTATATCCCATATATATATATATATATATATATATATATATATATATATATATATATATATATATATATATATATATATATATATATATATGATGCTCTCCGCAATAGGTAAATTTCTTTCGAGAAATTTACCTAAAAATTCAAGATCTTCACTACACCGGTATTCTGGAGTTCCTCGGAAAACGATCGGATTGCAAGGAGTGTGTTGCTGGAAAAGTGGCCGTTTTTCGTACTTTCCCCAATTTCAATATATGGGGTGTCAAGCGAAAGCTAGTGATGAGTAGAATTCAATAAAAGTGCATTCATTCAGCTTCGCGATACCTAAAATTGCAGTTTTTTTCCGGGGTTTAGATACTTTTGATTCCAAAATCATGCAGCTGTAAAATCATCGGAAACGGGAGTCGGAAGTTCCTGAATATCGAAATCGCACTGTTCTTGTACTCAGGAACATAAAAAAATTAAAGATCTTCGCTACAACCATATTCTGGAGTCCCTCGGAAAACGATCGGATTGCAAAGAGTGCGTTGCTGGGAAAGTGGCCGTTTTTCATACTTTCTCCAATTTCAATATATGGGGTGTCAAACGAAAGCTAGTGATGAGTAGAATTCAATAAAAGTGTATCCAGGCAGCTTCGCGATACCTGCAGTTGCAGTTTTTTTGCATGGTTGGGATACTTTTGATTCCGAAATCATGCAGCTGTAAAATCATCGGAAACGGGAGTCGGAAGTACCTGAATATCAAAATCGCGCTGTTATTGTTCTCAGGAACATAAAAAAATTCAAGATCTTCACCGAACGGGACGCGGAACAATTTCTGAACAAGGGCAAAGTACGAATAGGGTGGGTTGTTTGTAGCATACGGCGAAGAGCAACGCCTCTTCAATGTTTCAAATGCCTTGGTTATGATCACACCACACAAGTATGCGAAGGACCCGATAGGGGTTCCCTATGTTACAAATGCGGTGAAATTGGACATAAAAGAAAAGAGTGTACGAAGGAGGCACACTTTATTCTTTGCAAGGATGCTGATCCAAAACTTGATTTTGGACACGTCTTGGGATCAAGAAAACGCCAGGTGTTCCAGGAAGCTCTAGCCAAGGCAAAATCAGAGCTTCAATGACCCGCATCCTGCAGCTAAACCTACACCGCAGTTCAACCACCCAAAATCTGCTTGAGCAGTTTGCGAGGGACATGAAAGCCGACTTCTTGCTGCTGAGTGAGCAACGCCATATTAAAAGTCCTGCATTATGTTACTCTGATGAAACTGCTACTGCCGCTATCTGGGTTCGGAACAGTGACTTTCAAGCGAAGAGTTGTAGACGGGGGGATGGTTTTGTGTGGGTTCGGTGCAAGGGGATCACCTTCTTTAGTGTGTACCTAACGCCTAACGAATCAATATCATCTTTCCAAGCCAAGCTTAATGCTTTGGAGGGCGCTGTCTCAACTGCAGAGGGTAGGGTGCTCGTTGGGGGTGACTTCAATGCTAAAGCAATCGAGTGGGGCATGCCTCAAACGGATCCGCGGGGAAAACGAATCTCGGAAACGGTGGCCAGGACGACCCTCGTTGTACTAAACTCTGGAAACACGCCGACTTTCCGCCGTATTGGCTGTGAGGGAACCATACCGGACGTGACATTCACCTCGGAGTCTTTAGTACGGAGGATACACAACTGGAAAGTATTAGAGGACTACTCCGCCAGTGATCATCAGTGCATTCTGCTTGAGATAAGTGATGCTGTCTCCCAACGCCCATGCTCTCGGCCTTCTACAACTGGATGGAACATTGGAAGAATGGACGTCGAGAGGTTCATCAAGGTTCTCACAGCAGGTGAGCCGCTGCAGGGAGCTTCGGAAGGGACGGAAGACCTGGCAGCTCAAGACGTGATGAACTCTACTATGAGCATCATTTCGACTGCTTGCTGCGCTTCTATGCCCCGGAGGGGGTGTCACAAGCTTCGGCGTGAGGCTCAACGGGCGCGGAACCGTGACGAGGCATGCAACCAAGTGGCAGCATATAAGTCGGCAAGGAAATGCCTTCGCAAACTAATCAACAGTAGCAAGGCTCGCTGCTGGCAAGACCTAGTGGACAATGCGAACAAGGATCCGTGGGGCCTTGGCTACAAACTGGTCATGGGGAAACTTGGTGCCCTACGGAAGCCTTGTATACATGACGCGATAAAGATGGACGCGATAGTGCGGAGACTCTTCCCCACCCATCCCGTCCGTGTTGACGCTGTCCATGATGAAACAGTAGTAGAGTGCCCACTCTTCACACAGCTGGAACTGGAGGAGGCAGTCCTCTCCTTGAAAGCGAGGAAGCCTCCAGGTCCAGATTGTGTTCCAGCTGAGGTGTTGCGGCTCGTCTATGACCATTGTCCTGACTTGCTGCTCAGCACATTCAACGCCTGCCTACGGGACGGGGTTTCCCCGGTACGATGGAAGGTGGCGAGGCTCGTGCTGATCAGCAAGGGGAAGGGAAATCCCGAATCGCCGTCTGCATACCGCCCGTTATGCATGCTAGACACGGCTGGGAAAGTGCTAGAGAAACTCATCAAGGGAAAACTCACTGACGCGATGCGTGCTGCTGGGGACCTATCTCCTCGGCAGTATGGCTTTAGAGCAGGACGTTCTACCATTGATGCGATTGCAGAGGTGGTGAGTGCGGTCCAAAAGGCAGAGGCATATAATCACACCAAGCGACGGATCGTCCTGTTGGTGACACTCGACGTCAGGAATGCCTTCAACTCCGCTAGATGGGTGGATGTTCTGGACACGCTGGAAAACTCTTTTCAAGTTCCAGAATGTCTAATGCGGCTTTTGAGGAACTACCTAAAGGACCGAAGCCTGCTCTACGACACAACACAGGGCCAACGAAGGATGGAAATTACATCGGGTGTTGCCCAGGGATCTATCCTTGGTCCGGACCTGTGGAACGTGTCTTACGACGGGCTACTGAGACTTGAGATGCCAGATGAGTCGTGCTTGGTCGGCTATGCGGATGATGTTGTGGCTCTGGTCGCTGGACGCACCGTTGAACAAGCGCAACTTAGACTAGGTATGCTAATGCGCCAAGTGAGGGACTGGATGACTGCTCGCGGGCTCAGTTTAGCACTGGAGAAAACCGAAGTGGTCATCTTGACAAAAAAGAGAATCCCTAGAGTAAGGATGATCAGTATTGGAGGTATCCAAATCGAATCGAAGCCAGCGGTGAAGTACCTGAGGCTACTGATCGACTCGAAGATGAGTTTCTCTGAGCAAATCAGGGCAACGGCTGAGAAGGCTGCTTCGGGAATATCGGCCCTGAGTCGACTTATGGCCAACGTAGGGGGACCCAGCCCATCAAGAAGACGCCTCTTGATGAGTGCTGTAGGGTCGGTACTACTGTACGAAGCAGAGGTATGGGGCAACGCTCTCAGCAACGAGGCATACCGAAAACGTTTGACACAGGTACAGAGGAGAGGAGCACTGAGAATTGCACTTTCGTATCCAACAGTCTCTGACTCGGCGGTGAGAGTGATTGCAAGCGAGGCAGATAGTTGTCCGCGAGGGAAGACAACGCTCGCTCAACGATTGGCAGCAGTCTCGGAGGAATCGCACGAAGGGAAGGTGGACTGCGCGCCTCATCCCGGATGTGAGACCATGGCCAAATCGAAGGCATGGTGAGACTGAGTTCTATCTGACCCAGCTTTTGAGCGGGCACGGGTGTTTTCAGTCTTACCTGCACAAGATCGGTAAGTCACGGTCTCCCGATTGTCGGTTTTGCCCAGGAGAGGAGGACAATGCCTGTCACACATTTTTTGCGTGCACAAAATGGGTCAGGCTGCGAAGAAAACTCTAAAGGGAGACGGGAGAGCTCACCCCGGATAAAACAGTTGCGGTGATGCTCGAATCGGTTGACAAATGGAACCAGGTAGCACATTATACTCGGGCAGTCCTAAAATATAAAAGGGACTCACAGCAGCCGGGAGCGCTGGGGCTGGGGGATCGCTCTTCTGGCATTTCCTCTTCCTCTCTCCCCTCCCGCAAGGAAAGGAACTCCCCAGCTTGAAGACGCCCAACGACGTAACAAAACGAGACTTGGCCCGAAGTAATATGTCAAACGGTTCCCGGCTGGGTTCTCAGGTTGACAGGGGAGGTGTTAAGTGGGTAGTCCAATCGTGCATGCGAGTCCCATACTCTGCGCATAAATAGAATTCACCTTCCTACCACAAAAAAAAATATATATATGGGGTGTCAAACAATGCTAGTGATGAGTAGAATTCAATAAAAGTGCATTCAGGCAGCTTTGCGGTAACTGCAATTGCAGTTTTTTGCGTGGTTGAGATACTTTTGATTCCAAAATCATGCAGTTGTTAAATCATCGGAAACGGGAGTCGGAAGTGCCTGAATATCAAAATCGCGCTGTTACTGTACTCAGGAACATAAAAAAATTCAAGATCTTCACTACAACGATATTCTGGAGTTCCTCGGAAAACGATCGGATTGCAAGGAGTGCGTTGCTGGAAAAGTGGCCGTTTTTCGTACATTCTCCAATTTCAATATATGGGGTATCAAATGAAAGCTAGTGATGAGTAGAACTCAATAGAAGGGCATTCAGCCAGCTTCGCGGTACCTGCAATTTCAGTTTTTTGCGTGTTTGGGATAATTTTGATACCGAAATCATGCAGCTGTCAAATCATCGGAAAGGGGAGTCGGAAGTGCCTGAATATCAAAATCGCGCTGTTATTGTACTCAGGAACATAAAAAAATTAAACATCTTCAGTACAACGATATTCTGGAGTTCCTCGGTAAACGATCGGATTGCAAGGAATGCGTTGCTGGAAAAGTGGCTGTTTTTCATACTTTCTCCAATTTCAATATATGGGGTGTCAAACGAAAGCTAGTGATGAGTCGAATTCAATAAAAGTGCATTCAGGCAGCTTCACGATACCTGCAATTGCAGTTTTTTGCGTGATTGGGATGCTTTTGATTCCGAAATCATGCAGCTATCAAATCATCGGAAACGGGAGTCGGAAGTGCCTGAATATCAAAATCGCGCTGTTATTGTACTCAGGAACATAAAAAATTAAACACCTTCACTACAACGATATTCTGGAGTTCCTTGGTAAACGATCGGATTGCAAGGAATGCGTTGCTGGAAAAGTGGCCGTTTTTCATACTTTCTCCAATTTTAATATATGGGGTCTCAAACGAAACCTAGTGATGAGTAGAATTCAATGTAAGTGCATTCAGGCAGGTTCGCGGTACCAGCGATTCGAGTTTTCTTGCGTGGTTGGGATACTTTTGATTCCGAAATCATGCAGCTAAAAAATCATCGGAAACGGGAGTCGGAAGTGCCTGAGTACAAAAATCGCGCTGTTATTGTACCCAGGAACATAAAAAATTCAAGATCTTCACTACAACGTTATTCTGGAATTCCTTGAAATACGATGGGATTGCAAGAAGTGCGTTGCTGGAAAAGTGGCCGTTGTTCGTACTTTCTCCAATTTCAATATATGGGGTGTCAAACGAAAGCTAGTGATGAGTAGAACTAAATGAAAGTGCATTCAGGCAGCTTCGCGGTAACCGCAATTGCAGTTTTTTTTGCGTGGTTGAGATACTTTTGATTCCGAAATCATGCAGCTGTAAAATCATCGGAAACGGGAGTCGGAAGTGCCTGAATATCAAAATCGCGCTGTTTTTATACTCAGGCACATACAAAAATTCAAAATCTTCACTACGACGATATTCTGGAGTTCCTCGGAAAACGATCGGATTGCAAAGAGTGTGTTGCTGGAAAAGTGGCCGTTTTTCATACTTTCTCCAATTTCAATATATGGGGTCTCAAACGAAAGCTATGGATGAGTAACATTCAATGATAGTGCATGCAGGCAGCTTCGCGGTACCTGCAACTCCAGTTTTTTTGCGTGGTTGGGATACTTTTGATTCCGAAATCATGCAGCTGTAAAATCATCGGAAACGGGAGTCGGAAGTGCCTGAATATCAAAATCGCGCTGTTATTGTACTCAGGAACATAAAAAATTCAAGATCTTCACTACAACGATATTCTAGAGTTCCTCGGAAGACGATCGGATTGCAAGGAGTGCGTTGCTGGAAAAGTGGCCGTTTTTCATACTTTCTCCAATTTCAATATATGGGGTCTCAAACGAAAGCTAGTGATGAGTAGAATTGAATGAAAGTGCATGCAGGCAGCTTCGCGGTACCTGCAATTCCAGTTGTTTTGCATGGTTGGGATACTTTTGACTCCGAGATCATGCAGCTGTAAAATCATCGGAATTGGGAAACGGAAGTGCCTGAATATCAAAATCGCGCTGTTATTGTACTCAGGAACATAAAAAAATTAAAAATCTCTACTACAACAATATTCTGGAGTTCCTCGGAAAACGATCGGATTGCAAGGAGTGCGTTGCTGGAAAAGAGGCTGTTTTTCATACTTTCTCCAATTTTAATATATCGGGTGTCAAACGGAAGCTAGTGATGAGTAGAATTCAATAAAATTGCATTTAGGCAGCTTCTCGATACCTGCAGTTGCATTTTTTTTGCGTGTTTGAGATACTTTCGATTCCAAAATCATGCAGCTGTAAAATCATAGGTAACGGGAGTTGGAAGTGCCTGAATATCAAAATCGCGCTGTTATTGTACTCAAGAACATAAAAAATTCAAGATATTCACAACAACGATATTCTGGAGTTCCTCGGAAAACGGTCGGATTACAGAGAGTGCGTTGCTGGGAAAGTGGCCGTTATTCGTTTTTTCTCCAATTCTAATATACGGGGTGTCAAACGAAAGCTAGTGATGAGTAACATTCATTGAAAGTGCATTCAGGCAGCTTCGCGATACCAGCAATTGCAGTTTTTTGCGTGGTTGGGATACTTTTGATTCAAAAATCATCCAGCTGTAAAATCACCGGAAACGGGAGTCGGAAGTGCCTGAATGTGAAAATCGCGCTGTTATTGTACTCAGGAACATAAAAAATTAAGATCTTCACTACAACGATATTCTGGAGTTCCTCGGAAAACAATCAGATTGCAAGGAGTGCGTTGCCGGAAAACTGGCTTTTTTTCATCCCTTTCCCAATTTCAAGCTAGTGATGAGTAGAATTCAATAAAAAAGCATTCAGGCAGCTTCTTAATACCTGCAATTGCATTGTTTTGCGTGGTTGAGACACTTTTGATTCCAAAATCATGCAGCTGTAAAATCATCGGAAACGGGAGTCGGAAGTGCCTGAATATCCAAATCGCGCTGTTATTGCACTCAGGAACATAAAAAAATCCCCGTTGGCGGCACCAGCCGGCAAGGTAAATTTCTCGTATGTAGCGTAAAGTTTCGAAAAAGAATTTGGCTTGCCTACTACTAAACTTCTTTCTGCAATTTTCGTCGTACCACATGGGTATTTATTAACATAAAAAAAATCTGGCCACGTTCGTTCTTAGAGACCTTTTATCGGGGCGCAAATATTTTGCTAATTAAATTGAGTTGCATACGTATGGATTACATATTGAAAATCGGCGGATCATAAATTGTTGTAAACATATAAATACCGGTTTCACCCTTCTCGCATTTGCTGTTTACACAGTTCACAGTGGTAACCACACAAAGGCTTAAATAGCTCGAATAGTTAATTTCAAAAGATTTCCATGAAAGTTTAATCAGCACTTGCGTTGCCATTAATATAAACATTTTCAATTTTTTTCTGAACTATGAGGCCCGTCATTTCGATTTTTATTGAAATCGGCTGCTAAAAATATTAAGCTGTAAATTTTCGACTTTTTAATTTGTCATTCGATTTGTATAATTAAATTAAAAAATTAACTTGCCTTAATAACTTATAATTTCAAGTTTCAACGGAATCTGTTGAGAATCTTGGCTGCTAGAGGGCTACAAAAATAAAAAAAATTGTATGCCAACCCCTGTACGGGGAGACCCGTCTGTATGGGGAGACCCCCCTTAAATACCTTAAATTATTTTCTTGCACTACAAATTTCAAGAGGCACCACTTTTGACCTACGTAGAAAATTTCCTCATTCTAGCTCATGTGGTTTGCGAGAAAACTTGTTATGACGCACGAACAAACGGGCGGACGGACGGACAGACAGACAAGTCGCGATTTTATAATTTTTTAGGGTATTGTTAAAAATATTTTACAATATCTTAAAAATGATCTAGTTTATAACTTCTTTCAAGTAAAGTCATTTAAAGCGTTTCCATGAAAAATATTCATTAATTCAGTTGGCACTAAAATAGCGAATTGCGCTTGCCTTCAGACCTTTGGGGCCGCCATTTTGAATGGATGCATTTGATTTTGGATTATTTTAAATCTTTGTATGCTAGGACCTCATCAATCAATGTATTATCTCGCTAAAGTAGGAGTTTCACTCTAGACAGGGCAAAATAATTCAATTTTTAAAGAAGCAGCTAAAAATATTAGGCTTTAAATTATCGACTTTTTAGGGTTTTGTAAAATAATTTTACAAAACCCTTCTAAAATCGCGTCCTGTCTGTCCGTCTGTCCGTCTGTCTGTCCGTCCGTCCGTGTGTCACAGCAGTTTTTCTCGGAAACTACTTAAGCTAGAAGCATCAAGTTTTGTATGTAGGTGTAAAGTGGTGATCTCTTCAAAGTTCAACTGCTAAAAAATTTTATAAGGTTTTGAAGGGGGGTCTCCCCATGTAGGGGAGTGACCCTCCGAAAAAGGGTCTTAGTTTGGCAAAGTTTGCTTCGAGGGGCGCACAGGGAGGGGAAATACACGAAAAATTTGTGCCCCCCCCCCCCCCCCCTCGCGATGGGACACCTGTGATCCGAAAAATCTGAAAAAAATCAAGAATATAGGCCTTGATGAGTACAACAACAACAAATATGTGAGAAGTCGCAATTCACTCAACTTTGTTAGTAATAGTATGATTTATTGATTTTATGTTTTCTTGAATAAAATCTTAACGGTACCCTTAAATTCAATGAAATTCAGTACACGAACGTCTATTTATAAGATTGATTGACCCTGCAAGTTTCATAAAGATTGCATCATATTTAGCGAAGTTATAGCGGTTTGAATTTTCCTGTATTACTATGGAACAATATGCGCTGCATGTAATACTATTGCAACATATGGCTATGGAACAACATGCACTTTTTACCGACTCAGACACTACAGTTTTGCTAGGATTTGCATGAAAATTTCAGGAATGATTGGTGTCATGAATAACTTTGAGAATCAGTTCAGCTAGTGGTATCAGTAATCGTAAAACAAAATAGTGGCTGTTTTAAATGCGAAGATTGAGTAATTTTGAGTTATTTTTTCCCAACTTCAACGTTTAAGGTGCATGCTTTGAACACTTGATTCAATTTAATGAATGACTGAAGCTGAGTACCTACAATTAATACTCATAAGTGAAACAAGTCAAGGAGGCGGGAGGGAGCTTCCAACAAAAGGGCTTTGTAACAACTCTAGGATTCGAGAAAATTGGCTATTAATCGATGATAACAGTACAGGAGAGTGGCCCCTGAAAAAAAATTCATCAAACGTAACCGATATGAGTATGAAATGAAAGTTTTCATGGGAGCTTTTCAAAACAGTTCTTAAACTGTCAGTTTTTGCTTCAGTGGGGCACAGGGGGGAAATACATGAAAAATGTGTATCCTCCCTCGCGAATGGACATCTGAAATAATTATCAAGGGAGATATTTCTGAGTATAACAATAACAAAAACCTCAGAAGTCGAAATTCGTTCAACTTTGTTAATAATAGTATGATCTTCGAATTTCAAAGTTTCTCCAATAAAATCGTCATTGACATGCTTCTTGACTTTATTCAATCAGGTGACTGCATCTTGAAAATTGAATACAAAACCCTTCTGACATGAGCATAGGTCTGTTCACCCAACTTGTTTATTTTTCATTCAATCTTAATAATTTCCTGCGAAATACAAGAACATAGTACAGAGATTCATAATCTCAAGTTTCATCAAAATCCGTTGGAAAATGTGACCGCTAGAGGGCCACAAAAACATGAAAAAAACGCATATTTAAACGGCCGCCATTTTGAAATTTGCACATGCACGATCACCAAAATATCAAAGATTGTAGGTCTAAGTAATTTCTATCTTGAAACCAAGTTTCATATATGCCGGATCAAAGTCGCGACTTTTAAAAGCCTTTGAAATTTTGACATTCAACTGGCCGCCATTTTGTTTTTAGTCACCTGACCTTCAGTTTTTTAACTTAATTCTTTAGATACTTATAATTACTATCTAACTGCCGAATTTCATGAAAATCTGTTGAAAGCTTTGACCACTATTACAACAACAAAATTTTGCACGTTTTTCGACATTTGAGCGGCCGCCATTTTGTTTCTGCTGTACCGACTTTGGATTTTTTATTGTGAGACTCATCACCTACATCAGTGAACCTTTGTACCAAGTTTCATCCAAATCGAGGCAATACTTTGGTCAGATATGACAGATATCTCGATTTTTCGTCTAAAATGGCCGCCATTATGTTTTTGCCCAGCCGATATAGCTGGTTCACGATTTCGACCGAGACAATTATACAATACACCTTTCCTGAAAATTTGGTGAAAATCGAAGCAAAATTGCAACCTCTAGCGTGGTCACAAATTTCGTTATATCCCATATATATATATGTATATATATATATATATATATATATATATATATATATATATATATATATATATATATGTATATATATATATATATATACATATATATATATATATATATATATATATATATATATATATATATATATATAGATATATATATATATAGATGATGCTCTTCGCAATAGATAAATTTCTCTCGAGAAATTTACCTAAAAATGAAAGATCTTCACTACAACGATATTCTGGAGTTCCTCGGAAAACGATCGGATTGCAAGGAGTGCGTTGCTGGGAAAGTGGCCGTCCTTCGTACTTTCTCCAATTTCAATATATGGGGTGTCAAACGAAAGCTAGTGATGAGTAGAATTCAATAAAAGTGCAAACAGGCAGCTTTGTGGTACCTGCAATTGCAGTTTTTTTGCGTGGTTTGGGTACTTTTGATCCCGAGATCATGCAGCTGTAAAATCATCGGAAACGGGAGTCGGAAGTGCCTGAATATCAAAATCGCGCTGTTATTGTACTCAGGAACATAAAACAAGTTGGGTAGACAGACCTATGCTCATGTCAGAAGGGTTTTGTACTCAACTTACAAAATGCAGTAACCAGCAACGAATAAAATCAAGAAACATGTCAAAGACGATTTAATTGGAGAAAATGTGAAATTCGAGGATCATACTATTATTAACAAAGTCGAACGAATTTTGACTTCTGAGGTATTTGTTATAGTTATACCCATAAATATCTCCTTTGATATTTTCTCCAGATTTTTTAGATCACTCGTGTCCATTCGCGAGGGAGGAAACACATTTTTCATGAATGTCCCCCCCTGTGCTCCCACTGAAACAAAAACTGTCAGTTTAAGAACTGTTTTGAAAAGCTCTCAAAGAGAACTTTCATTTGATACTCATATCGGCTACCTTTCATGAAATTTTTTTTCAGAGGCCACTCCTCTGTACTGTAATCATCGATTCATGGTGTATTTTTTCGAATCCTAGAATGGTTACAAAGCCCTTTTGATAGGAGCTCTCTCCTGCCTCTTCGACTTGTTTCAATTGTATATACTCATCTTCATGATACCTATCACTCCTGAAATTTTCATGCAAATTCTAGCAAAGCTGTAGGGTCTAAGTCGGTAAAAAGCGCATATGGCTCCATAGCAATACGTTTCCATAGTCATACAGGGCATATTGCTCCATAGTAATACACGAAAATTCAAATCGCTATAACTTCGGCAAATACTATTCGATCTTTATGAAACTTTCAGAAAAGATCAATCTTATTAGTAGTCATCTCTTTGCTAAATTGAGTTTAAAGGTACCGTTTAGATTTTATTCAAGAAAACACAAAATCGATAACTCATACTATTACTAACAAAGTTGAGTGAATTTCGACTTCTCATGTATTTGTTGTTGTTGTACTCAATAAGGCCTACATTCATGATTTTTTTCAGATTTTTCGGATGGAAGGTGTCCAATCGCGAGGGAGGGGTACGTGAAAAGTTCGTACATTTCCCCTTCCCCTGCCCCCCATGGTACTTATAAGACAATTTTAAGACTTGTTTTGAAAAGATCTCATTAAGGCCTTTCCAATGACACCATACTCAACTACCAATGGTGAAAAATTTTTTTTGAGGGGTCACCTCCCTATACGGGGAGACCCCCCTTAAACGCCTTTGAAAAATTTTTCCGCCCTTGAATTTTCCAGAGGTCACCACTTCTGACCTTTCTACAAAGTTTCATGGCTGTGGCCCTTATAGTTTCGGAGAAAAAGTGCTGTGACATACAGACGGACGGACGGACGGACGGACGGACGGACAGACGGACGCAGGTCGTGATTGCAATAGGGTTTTGTATTTTAGTACAAAACCCTAAAAAATAAAGATCTTCACTACAACGATATCCTGGAGTTCCTCGGAAAACGATCGGATTGCAAGGAGTGCGTTGCTGGAAAAGTGCCCGGTTTCGTACTTTCTCCAATTTGAATATATGGGGTGTCAAACGAAAGCTAGCGATGAGAATAATTCAATAAAAGCGCATTCAGGCAGCTTCGCGTTACGTCGATTTGCAGTTATATCGCGTGGTTGGGGTACTTTGATTCCGAAATCATGCAGCTGAAAAATCATCGTAAACGGAAGTCGGAAGTGCCTGAATATAAAAATCGCGCTGCTATTGTACTCAGGAACATAAAAAAACTAAAGATCTTCACTACAACGATATTTTGGAGGTCCTCGGAAAACGATAGGATAGCAATGATTGCGTTGCTGGAAAAGTGGCCGTTGTTCATACTTTCTCCAAATTCAATATATGGGGTGTCAAACGAAAGCTAGTGATGAGTAGAATTCAATAAAAGTGCATTCCTCCAAATTCAATATATGGGGTGTCAAACGAAAGGTAGTGATGAGTAGAACTCAATAAAAGTACATTCAGGCAGCTTCGCGGTACCTGCAATTGCAGTTTTTTTGCGTGGTTGGGATACTTTTGATTCCGAAATCCTGCAGCTGTAAAATCATTGGAAACGGGAGTCGGAAGTGCCTGAATATCAAAATTGCGCTGTTATTGTACTCAGGAACATAAAAAAAATTAAGATCTTCACTACAACGATATCCTGGAGTTCCTCGGAAAACGATCGGATTGCAAGGAGTGCGTTGCTGGAAAAGTGGCCGTTTTTCGTACTTTCTCCAATCTCAATATATGGGGTGTCAAACGAAAGCTAGCGATGAGTAGAATTCAATAAAAGTGCATTCAGGCAGCTTCGCGGTACCTCGAATTGTAGTTATTTCGCGTGGTTGGGGTACTTTGATTCCGAAATCATGCAGCTGAAAAATCATCGTGAACGGAAGTCGGAAGTGCCTGAATATCAAAATCGTGCTGCTATTGTACTCAGGAACATAAAAAAACTAAAGATCTTCACTACAACGATATTTTGGAGTTCCTCGGAAAACGATCGGATAGCAATGATTGCGTTGCTGGAAAAGTGGCCGTTGTTCATACTTTCACCAAATTCAATATATGGGGTGTCAAACGAAAGCTAGTGATGAGTAGAATTCAATAAAAGTCTATTCCTTCAAATTCAATATATGGGGTGTCAAACGAAAGGTAGTGATGAGTAGAACTCAATAAAAGTACATTCAGGCAGCTTCGCGGTACCTGCAATTGCAGTTTTTTTGCGTGGTTGGGATACTTTTGATTCCGAAATCCTGCAGCTGTAAAATCATTGGAAACGGGAGTCGGAAGTGCCTGAATATCAAAATTGCGCTTTTATTGTACTCAGGAACATAAAAAAATTAAGATCTTCACTACAACGATATCCTGGAGTTCCTCGGAAAACGATCGGATTGGAAGGATTCCGTTGCCGGAAAAGTGGCCGTTTTTTGTACTTTCTCCAATTCCAATATATCGGGTGTCAAACGAAAGTTACTGATGAGTAGAATTCAATAAAAGTGCATTCAGGCAGCATCGCGGTACCTGCAATTGCAGTTTTTTTGCGTGGTTGGGATACTTTTGATTCCGAAATCCTGCAGCTGTAAAATCATTGGAAACGGGAGTCGGAAGTGCCTGAATATCCTAATTGCGCTGTTATTGTACTCAAGAACATAAAAAAAATTAAGATCTTCACTACAACGATATCCTGGAGTTCCTCGGAAAACGATCGGATTGCAAGGAGTGCGTTGCTGGAAAAGTGGCCGTTTTTCGTACTTTCTCCAATCTCAATATATGGGGTGTCAAACAAAAGCTAGCGATGAGTAGAATTCAATAAAAGTGCATTCAGGCAGCTTCGCGGTACCTGCAATTGCAGTGTTTTCGCGTGGTTGGGAAACTTTTGATTCCGAAATCATGCAGCTGTAAAATCATCGGAAACGGGAGTTGGAAGTGCCTGAATATCAAAACCGTGCTGTTATTGTACTCAGCAACATAAAAAAATTCAAGATCTTCACTACAACAATATTCTGGAGTTCCTCGGAAAACGATCAGGTTGCAAAGAGTGCGTTGCTAGAAAAGTGGCCGTTTTTCGTACTTTCTCCAATTTCAATATATGGGGTGTCAAACGAAACCTAGTGATGAGTAGAATTCAATAACATGCATTCAGGCAGCTTGCGGTACCTGCAATTGCGGCTTTTTTGCGTGGTTGGTATACTTTTGATTCCGAAATCATGCAGCTGTAAAATCATCCGAAACGGGAGTCGGAAGTGCCTGAATATCAAAATCGCGCTGCTATTGTACTCAGGAACATGTAAATATTATAGATCTTCACAACAACGATATTCTGCAGTTCCCCGGAAAAAGATCGGATTGCAAGGAGTGCGTTGCTGGTAATGTGGTCGTTTTTCATACTTTCTCCAAGTTCAATATATGGTGTGTCAAACGAAAGCTAGTGATGAGTAGAATTCAATACAAGTGCATTCAGGCAGCTTCGCGGTACCTGCAATTGCAGTTTTTTTGCGTGGTTGGGATACTTTTCATTCCGAAATCATGCAGCTGTAAAATCATCGAAAACGGGAGTCGGAAGTGCCTGAATATTAAAATCGCCCTGTTGTTGTACTCAGAAACATAACAAAATTCAAGATCTTCACTACAACGATATTCTGGAGTACCTCGGAAAACGGTCGGATTGGAAGGATTCCGTTGCCGGAAAAGTGGCCGTTTTTGTACTTTCTCCAATTCCAATATATCGGGTGTCAAACGAAAGTTACTGATGAGTAGAATTCAATAAAAGTGCATTCAGGCAGCATCGCGGTACCTGCAATTGCAGTTTTTTTGCGTGGTTGGGATACTTTTGATTCCGAAATCCTGCAGCTGTAAAATCATTGGAAACGGGAGTCGGAAGTGCCTGAATATCCAAATTGCGCTGTTATTGTACTCAAGAACATAAAAAAAATTAAGATCTTCACTACAACGATATCCTGGAGTTCCTCGGAAAACGATCGGATTGCAAGGAGTGCGTTGCTGGAAAAGTGGCCGTTTTTCGTACTTTCTCCAATCTCAATATATCGGGTGTCAAACGAAAGTTACTGATGAGTAGAATTCAATAAAAGTGCATTCAGGCAGCATCGCGGTACCTGCAAATGCAGTTTCTTTGCATGGTTGGGAAACTTTTGATTCCGACATCATGCAGTTGTAAAATCATCAGAAACGGGAGTCGGAAGTCCCTGAATATCAAAATTGCCCTGTTATTGTTCTCAGGAACATAAAAAAATCAAAGATCTTCACTACAACGATATTCTGGAGTTCCTCGGAGAACGATCGGATTGCAAGGAGTGCGTTGCTGGAAAAGTGGCCGTTGTTTGTACTTTCTCCAATTTCAATATATAGGGTGTCAAACGAAAGCTAGTGATGAGTGCGATTCAATAAAAGTGCATTCGGGCAGCTTCGCGGTACCTGCAATTGCAGTTGTTTTGCGTGGTTGGGATTCTTTTGATTCCGAAATCATGCAGCTGTAAAATCATCCGAAACGGGAGTCGGAAGTGCCTGAATATCGAAATCGCGCTGTTATTGTACTCAGGAATATGAAAATATTATAGATCTTCACTACAACGATATTCTGCAGTTCGTCGGTAAAAGACCGGATTGCAAGGAGTGCGTTGCTGGAAAAGTGGCCGTTTTTCGTACTTTCTCCAATTTGAATATATGGGGTGTCAAACGAAAGCTAGTGATGAGTAGAATTCAATAAAAGTGCATTCAGGCGGCTTCGCGGTACCTCGAATTGCAGTTATTTCGCGTGGTTGGGGTACTTTGATTCCGAAATCATGCAGCTGAAAAATCATCGTGAACGGAAGTCGGAAGTGCCTGAATATCAAAATCGTGCTGCTATTGTACTCAGGAACATAAAAAAACTAAAGATCTTCACTACAACGATATTCTGGAGTTCCTCGGAAAACAATCGGATTGCTAGGAGTGCGTTGCTGGAAAAGTGGCCGCCTTTCGTTCTTTCTCCAATTCCAATATACGGGATGTCAAAGGAAAGCTAGCGATAAGAAGAATTCAATAAAAGTGCATTGAGGCAGCGTCGCGGTACCTGCAATTGCAGTTTTTCGTGGTTGGGATACTTTTGATTCCGAAATCATGCAGCTGTAAAATCATCGGAAACGGGAGTCGGAAGTGCCTGAATATCAAAATGGCGATGTTATTGTACTCAGGAACATAAAAAAATTCAAGATCCTCACCAGAACGATATTCGGTGGTCCCTCGGAAAACGATCGGATTGGAAGGATTCCGTTGCCGGAAAAATGGCCGTTGTTTTGTACTTTCTCCGATTCCAATTTATGGGGTGTCAAGCGAAAGTTACTGATGAGTAGAATTCAATAAAAGTGCATTCAGGCAGCATCGCGGTACCTGCAAATGCAGTTTCTTTGCATGGTTGGGAAACTTTTGATTCCGACATCATGCAGTTGTAAAATCATCAGAAACGGGAGTCGGAAGTCCCTGAATATCAAAATTGCCCTGTTATTGTTCTCAGGAACATAAAAAAATCAAAGATCTTCACTACAACGATATTCTGGAGTTCCTCGGAGAACGATCGGATTGCAAGGAGTGCGTTGCTGGAAAAGTGGCCGTTGTTTGTACTTTCTCCAATTTCAATAGATAGGGTGTCAAACGAAAGCTAGTGATGAGTGCGATTCAATAAAAGTGCATTCGGGCAGCTTCGCGGTACCTGCAATTGCAGTTGTTTTGCGTGGTTGGGATTCTTTTGATTCCGAAATCATGCAGCTGTAAAATCATCCGAAACGGGAGTCGGAAGTGCCTGAATATCGAAATCGCGCTGTTATTGTACTCAGGAATATGAAAATATTATAGATCTTCACTACAACGATATTCTGCAGTTCGTCGGTAAAAGACCGGATTGCAAGGAGTGCGTTGCTGGAAAAGTGGCCGTTTTTCGTACTTTCTCCAATTTGAATATATGGGGTGTCAAACGAAAGCTAGTGATGAGTAGAATTCAATAAAAGTGCATTCAGGCGGCTTCGCGGTACCTCGAATTGCAGTTATTTCGCGTGGTTGGGGTACTTTGATTCCGAAATCATGCAGCTGAAAAATCATCGTGAACGGAAGTCGGAAGTGCCTGAATATCAAAATCGTGCTGCTATTGTACTCAGGAACATAAAAAAACTAAAGATCTTCACTACAACGATATTCTGGAGTTCCTCGGAAAACAATCGGATTGCTAGGAGTGCGTTGCTGGAAAAGTGGCCGCCTTTCGTTCTTTCTCCAATTCCAATATACGGGATGTCAAAGGAAAGCTAGCGATAAGAAGAATTCAATAAAAGTGCATTGAGGCAGCGTCGCGGTACCTGCAATTGCAGTTTTTCGTGGTTGGGATACTTTTGATTCCGAAATCATGCAGCTGTAAAATCATCGGAAACGGGAGTCGGAAGTGCCTGAATATCAAAATGGCGATGTTATTGTACTCAGGAACATAAAAAAATTCAAGATCCTCACCAGAACGATATTCGGTGGTCCCTCGGAAAACGATCGGATTGGAAGGATTCCGTTGCCGGAAAAATGGCCGTTGTTTTGTACTTTCTCCGATTCCAATTTATGGGGTGTCAAGCGAAAGTTACTGATGAGTCGAATTCAACAAAAGTGCATTCAGGCAGCTTTGCGGAACCTGCAATTGCAATTTTTTTGCATGGTTGGGATACTTTTGATTCCGAAATCATGCAGCTGTTAAATCATCGGAAACGGGAGCCGGAAGTGCCTGAATATCAAAATCGCGCTGTTATTGTACTCAGGATCATTACAAAATTAAAGGTCTTCACTACAACGATATTCTGGAGTTCCTCGGAAAACGATCGGATTGCAAGGAGTGCGTTGCTGAAAAAGTGGCCGTTGTTCGTACTTTCTCCGATTTCAATATACGGGGTGTCGAACGAAAGCTAGAGATGGGTAGAATTCAATGTAAGTGCATGCAGGCAGCTTCGCGATACCTGGAATTGCAGTTTTTTTTGCGTGGTTGGGACAACTTTGTACCGGAAATCATGCAGCTGTAAAATCATCGGAAACAGGAGTCGGAAGTGCCTGAATATCAAAATCGCGCTGTTATTGTACTCAGGATCATAACAAAATTAAAGGTAAAATCATCGGAAACGGGAGTCGAAAGTGCCTGGATATCAAAATCGCGCTGTTATTGTACTCAGGAACATAAAAAAATTCAAAATTTTCACTACAACGATATTCTGGAGTTCCTCGGAAAACGATCGGATTGCAAGGAGTGCGTTGCTGGAAAAGTGGCCGTTGTTCGTACTTTCTCCAATTTCAATATATGGGGTGTCAAACGAAAGCTAGTGATGAGTGCAATTCAATAAAAGTGCATTCAGGCAGCTTCGCGGTACCTGCAATTGCAGTTGTTTTGCGTGGTTTGGATTCTTTTGATTCCGAAATCATGCAGCTGTAAAATCATCGGAAACGGGAGTCGAAAGTGCCTGAATATCAAAATCGCGCTGTTATTGTACTCAAGAACATTAAAAAAATTCAAAATTTTCACTACAACGATATTCTGGAATTCCTCGGAAACGATCGGATTGCAAGGAGTGCGTTGCTGGAAAAGTGGCCGTTGTTCGTACTTTCTCCAATTTCAATATATAGGGTGTCAAACGAAAGCTAGTGATGAGTGCAATTCAATAAAAGTGCATTCAGGCAGCTTCGCGGTACCTGCAATTGCAGTTGTTTTGCGTGGTTTGGATTCTTTTGATTCCGAAATCATGCAGCTGTAAAATCATCGGAAACGGGAGTCGAAAGTGCCTGAATATCAAAATCGCGCTGTTATTGTACTCAAGAACATAAAAAAATTCAAGATCTTCTTTAGAACGAAATGCTGGAGTTCCTCGGAAAACGATGGGATTGCAAGGAGTGCATTGCTGGAAAAGTGGCCGATTTTCATACTTTCTCCAATCTCAATATATGGGGTGTCAAAAGAAAGCTACGTTGGCAGCACCAGCCGGAAAGGTAAATTTCTCGTATGTAGCATAAAGCTTCGAAAAAAAATTTGGCTTGCCTACTACTCAACTTCTTTCTGCAATTTTTGTAATACCACATGGGCATTTATTAACATAAAAAAAATCTGGCCACGTTCGTTCTTAGAGATCTTTTATCGGGGCGCGAATATTTTGCTAATTAAATTGAGTTGCATACGTATGGATTACATATTAAAAATCGGCGGATCATAAATTGTTGTAAACATATAAATACCGGTTTCGCCCTTCTCGCATTTGCTGTTTACACAGTTCACAGTGGTAACCACACAAAGGCTTAAATAGCTCGAATAGTTAATTTCAAAAGATTTCCATGAAAGTTTAATCAGCACTTGCGTTGCCATTAATATATACATTTTCAATTTTTAGGGTTTCGTAAAATAATTTTACAAAACCCTTCTAAAATCGCATCCTGTCTGTCCGTCTGTCCGTCTGTCTGTCCGTCCGTCCGTCCGTCCGTCCGTGTGTCACAGCAGTTTTTCTCGGAAACTACTTAAGCTAGAAGCATCAAATTTTGTATGTAGGTGTAAAGTGGTGATCTCTTTAAATTTCAACTACCAAAAAAATTTATAAGGTTTTTAAGGGGGGTCTCCCCATGTAGGGGAGTGACCCTCCGAAAAAAAAATTTCATTGAAGGTAGCCGATATGGGTATCAAATGAAAGGCTTAGATGAGAACTTTCCAAAACAGGTCTTAGTTTGGCAAAGTTTGCTTCGAGGGGCGCACAGCGAGGGGAAATACACGAAAAATTTGTGTCCCCTCCCTTCGCGATTGGACACCTGTGATCCGAAAAATCTGAAAAAAATCAAGAATATAGGCCTTGATGAGTACAACAACAACAAATACGTGAGAAGTCGCAATTCACTCAACTTTGTTAGTAATAGTATGATTTATCGATTTTATGTTTTCTTGAATAAAATCTTAACGGTACCCTTAAATTCAATGAAATTCAGTACACGAACGTCTATTTATAAGATTGATTGACCCTGCAAGTTTCATAAAGATTGCATCATATTTAGCGAAGTTATAGCGGTTTGAATTTTCCTGTATTACTATGGAACAATATGCGCTGCATGTATTACTATTGCAACATATGGCTATGGAACAACATGCGCTTTTTACCGACTCAGACACTACAGTTTTGCTAGGATTTGCATGAAAATTTCAGGAATGATCGGTGTCATGAATAACTTTGAGAATCGGTTCAGCTAGTGGTATCAGTAATCGTAAAACAAAATAGTGGCTGTTTTAAATGCGAAGATTGAGTAATTTTGAGTTATTTTTTCCCAACTTCAACGTTTAAGGTGCATGCTTTGAACACTTGATTCAATTTAATGAATGACTGAAGCTGAGTACCTACAATTAATACTCATAAGTGAAACAAGTCAAGGAGGCGGGAGGGAGCTTCTAACAATTGATGATAACAGTACAGGAGAGTGGCCCCTGAAAAAAAATTCAATAAACGTAGCCGAAAATGAATTATACTCATAAACATCTCCCTTGATAATTATTTCAGATGTCCATTCACGAGGGAGGAAACACATTTTTCATGTATTTCCCCCCTGTGCCCCACTGAAGCAAAAACTGACAGTTTAAGAACTGTTTTGAAAAGCTCCCATGAAAACTTTCATTTCATACTCATATCGGCTACGTTTGATGAATTTTTTTTCAGGGGCCACTCTCCTGTACTATTATCATCGATTAATAGCCAATTTTCTCGAATCCTAGAGTTGTTACAAAGCCCTTTTGTTGGAAGCTCCCTGCCGCCTCCTTGACTTGTTTCACTTATGAGTATTAATTGTAGGTACTCAGCTTCAGTCATTCATTAAATTGAATCAAGTGTTCAAAGCATGCACCTTAAACGTTGAAGTTGGGAAAAAATAACTCAAAATTACTCAATCTTCGCATTTAAAACAGCCACTATTTTGTTTTACGATTACTGATACCACTAGCTGAACTGATTCTCAAAGTTATTCATGACACCAATCATTCCTGAAATTTTCATGCAAATCCTAGCAAAACTGTAGTGTCTGAGTTGGTAAAAAGCGCATGTTGTTCCATAGCCATATGTTGCAATAGTAATACATGCAGCGCATATTGTTCCATAGTAATACAGGAAAATTCAAACCGCTATAACTTCGCTAAATATGATGCAATCTTTATGAAACTTGCAGGGTCAATCAATAGACGTTCGTGTACTGAATTTCATTGAATTTAAGGGTACCGTTAAGATTTTATTCAAGAAAACATAAAATCGATAAATCATACTATTACTAACAAAGTTGAGTGAATTGCGACTTCTCACGTATTTGTTGTTGTTGTACTCATCAAGGCCTATATTCTTGATTTTTTTCAGATTTTTCGGATCACAGGTGTCCAATCGCGGGGGGGGGGGGGGGACACAAATTTTTCGTGTATTTCCCCTCGCTGTGCGCCCCTCGAAGCAAACTTTGCCAAACTAAGACCTGTTTTGGAAAGTTCTCATCTAAGCCTTTCATTTGATACGCATATCGGCTACCTTCAATGAAATTTTTTTTTCGGAGGGTCACTCCCCTACATGGGGAGACCCCCCTTAAAAACCTTATAAAATTTTTTAGTAGTTGAACTTTGAAGAGATCACCACTTTACACCTACATACAAAATTTGATGCTTCTAGCTTAAGTAGTTTCCGAGAAAAACTGCTGTGACACACGGACGGACGGACGGACGGACGGACGGACAGACTGACGGACAGACAGGACGCGATTTTAGAAGGGTTTTGTAAAATTATTTTACAAAACCCTAAAAAGTCGAAAATTTAAAGCCAAATATTTTTAGCTGCTTCTTTAAAAATTGAATTATTTTGCCCTGTCTAGAGTGAAACTCCTATTTGAACGAGATAGTACATTGATTGATGAGGTCCTAGCATACAAAGATTTAAAATAATCCAAAATCAAATGCATGCATTCAAAATGGCGGCCCCCAAAGGTCTGAAGGCAAGCGCAATTCGCTATTTTAGTGCCAACTGAAATAATGAATATTTTTCATGGAATCGTTTTAAATGACTTTACTTGAAAGAACTTATAAACCAGATCATTTTTAAGATATTGTAAAATATTTTTAACAATACCCTAAAAAATTATAAAATCGCAACTTGTCTGTCTGTCATGAGCTAGAATGAGGAAATTTTCTACGTAGGTCAAAAGTGGTGTCTCTTGAAATTTGTAGTGCAAGAAAGACACCCGCCATACAGGCGGGTGTCCCCGTACAGGGGTTGGAATACAATTTTTTTTATTTCTGTAGCCCTCTAGCAGCCAAGATTCTCAACAGATTCCGTTGAAACTTGAAATTATAAGTTATTAAGGCAAGTTAATTTTTCAATTTAATTATGCAAATCGAATGACAAATTAAAAAGTCGAAAATTTACAGCTTAATATTTTTAGCAGCCGATTTCAATAAAAATCGAAATGACGGCCCTCATAGTTCAGAAAAAAATTGAAAATGTATATATTAATGGCAATGCAAGTGCTGATTAAACTTTTATGGAAATCTTTTGAAATTAACTATTACAGCTATTTAAGCCTTGGTGTGGTTACCACTGTGAACTGTGTAAACAGCGAATGCGAGAAAGGCGAAACCGGTATTTATATGTTTACAACAATTTATGATCCGCCGATTTTCAATATGTAATCCATACGCGTGCAACTCAATTTAATTAGCAAAATATATGCACCCCAATAAAAGGTCTCTAAGAACGAACGTGGCCAGATTTTTTTTATGTTAATAAATACCCATGTGGTACTACGAAAATTGCAGAAAGAAGTTGAGTAGTAGGCAAGCCAGATTTTTTTTCGAAGCTTTATGCTACATACGAGAAATTTACCTTTCCGGCTGGTGCTGCCAACGGGGATTTTTTTATGTTAATAAATACCCATGTGGTACTACGAAAATTGCAGAAAGAAGTTGAGTAGTAAGCAAGCCAAATTTTTTTTCGAAGCTTCATGCTACATACGAGAAATTTACCTTTCCGGCTGGTGCTGCCAACGAGGATTTTTTAGGTAAATTTCTCGAGAGAAATTTACCTATTGCGGAGAGCATCATATATATATATATATATATATATATATATATATATATATATATATATATATATATATATATATATATATATATATATATATATATATATATATATATACATATATATATATATATATATATATATATATATATATATATATATATATATATATATATGGGATATAACGAAACTTTTGACCACGATAGAGGTCGCAATTTTGCTTCGATTTTCACCAAATTTTCAGGAAAGGTGTATTGGGTAATTACCTCGGTTAAGTTCGTGAACCAGCTATATCGGCCGGGCAAAAACAAAATGGCGGCCATTTTAGACGAAAAATCGTGATTTCTGTTCTGACCAAAGCATAGCCCCGATTTGGATGAAATTGGGTACAAAGGTTCATTGCTGTATGTGATGAATCTCACAATAAAAAATCCAAAGTCCGTCTGGCAGAAACAAAATGGCGGCCGCTCAAAGGTCGAAAAACGTGCAAAATTTTGTTGTTGTAATAGTGTTCAAAGCTTTCAACAGATTTTCATGAAATTTGATAACTTGATAGAAATTATAAGTATCTAAAGAATTACGTGAAAAAATTGGAGGTCAGGTTGCAAAAAGCAAAATGGCGGCCAGTTAAATGGCAAAATTTCAAAGGCTTTGTAAAGTCGCAATTTTAATCCGACATATACGAAATTCGGTCTCAAGATAGACATTATTCAGGCCTACAGTCTTTGATATTTTGGTGATCATGCATAGCAAGTTTCAAAATGGCGGCCGTTTAAATATGCGTTTTTTTCAGGTTTTTGTGGCCCTCTAGCGGTCACATTTTCCAGCGGATTTTGATGAAACTTGAGATTATGGATCTCTGTACTATGTTCTTGTATTATGCAGGAAATTATTAAAATTGAATGAAAAATAAAAAAGTCGAAAATTTAAAGCCTAATATTTTTAGCTGCCATTTTCTTTAAAAATTGAATTATTTTGCCCTGTCTAGAGTGAAACTTCTATTTGAACGAGATAGTACATTGATTGATGAGTTCCTAGCATACAAAGATTTAAAATAATCCAAAATAAAATGCATGCATTCAAAATGGCGGCCCCCAAAGGTCAGAAGGCAAGCGCAATTCGCTATTTTAGTGCCAACTGAAATGATGAATATTTTTCATGATAACGTTTTAAATGACTTTACTTGATAGAATTTATAAACCAGACCATTTTTAAGATATTGTAAAATCTTTTTAACAATCCCCTAAAAAAATTATAAAATCGCGACTTGTGTGTCTGTCCGTCCGTTTGTTCGTGCGTCAAAACAAGTTTTCTCGCAAACCACATGAGCTAGAATGAGGAAATTTTCTACGTAGGTCAAAAGTGGTGCCTCTTGAAATTTGCAGTGCAAGAAAATATTTTAAGGTATTTAAGGGGGGTCTCCCCATACAGGGGGGTGGCATACAATTTTTTTTATTTCTGTAGCAGCCAAGATTCTCAACAGATTCCGTTGAAACTTGAAATTATAAGTTATTAACGCAAGTTAATTTAATTTAATTATGCAAATCGAATGACAAATGAAAAAGTCGAAAATTTACAGCTTAATATTTTTAGCAGCCGATTTCAATAAAAATTGCAATGACGGCCCTCATAGTTCAGAAAAAAGTTGAAAATGTATATATTAATGGCAACGCAAGTGCTGATTAAACTTTCATGGAAATCTTTTGAAATTAACTATTCGAGCTATTTAAGCCTTTGTGGGGTTACCACTGTGAACTGTGTAAACGGCAAATGCGAGAAGGGCGAAACCGGTATTTATATGTTTACAACAATTTATGATCCGCCGATTTTCAATATGTAATCCATACGTATGCAACTCAATTTAATTAGCAAAATATTTGCGCCCCGATAAAAGGTCTCTAAGAACGAACGTGGCCAGATTTTTTTTATGTTAATAAATACCCATGTGGTACGACGAAAATTGCAGAAAGAAGTTGAGTAGTAGGCAAGCCAAATTTTTTTTCGAAGCTTTATGCTACATACGAGAAATTTACTTTTCCGGCTGGTGCTGCCAACGGGGATCTTTTTTAGTTGCTCCAATTTCAAAATATGGGGTGTCAAACGAAAGCTAGTGATGAGTAGAATTCAATAAAAGTGCATTCAGGGAGGTTAGCGGCACCTGGAATTGCAAGTTTTTTGCGTGGTTGGAATACTTTTGATTCCAAAATCATGCAGCTGTAAAATCATCGGAAACGGGAATCGGAAGTGCCTGAATATCAAAACCGCACTTTTAATGTGCTCAGGAACATAAAAAAATTCATGATCTTCACTACAATGATATTCTGGAGTTCCTCGGAAGACGATCGGATAGCAAAGAAGGCGTTGCTGGAAAAGTGGCCGTTTTTCATACTTTCTCCAATTTCAATATATGGGATGTCAAACGAAAGCTAGTGATGAGTAGAATTCAATAAAAGTGCTTTCAGGCAGCTTCGCGATACCTGCAATTGCAGTTTTTTGCGTGGTTGAGATACTTTTGATCCCAAAATCATGCAGCTGTAAAATCATCGTAAACGGGAGTCGGAAGCGCCTGAATATCAAAATTGCGCTGTTATCGTACTCAGGAACATGAAAAAATTAAAGATCTTCACTACAACGATATTCCGGAGTTCCTCGGAAAACGATCGGATAGCAAGGAGTGCGTTGCTGGAAAAGTGGCCGTTTTTCATACTTTCTCCAATTTCAATATATGGGGTGTCAAACGAAAGCTAGTGATGAGTAGAATTCAATAAAAGTGTATCCAGGCAGCTTCGCGATACCTGCAGTTGCAGTTTTTTTGCATGGTTGGGATACACTTGATTCCGAAATCATGCTGCTGTGAAATCATCGGAGACGGGAGTCGGAAGTACCTGAATATCAAAATCGCGCTGTTATTGTTCTCAGGAACATAAAAAAATTCAAGATCTTCACCGAACGGGACGCGGAACAATTTCTGAACAAGGGCAAAGTACGAATAGGGTGGGTTGTCTGTAGCATACGGCGAAGAGCAACGCCTCTTCAATGTTTCAAATGCCTTGGTTATGATCACACCACACAAGTATGCAAAGGACCCGATAGGGGTTCCCTATGTTACAAATGCGGCGAAATTGGACATAAAAGAAAAGAGTGTACGAAGGAGGCACACTTTATTTTTTGCAAGGATGCTGATCCAAAACTTGATTTTGGACACGTCTTGGGATCAGGAAAACGCCGGGTGTTCCAGGAAGCTCTAGCCAAGGCAAAATCAGAGCTTCAATGACCCGCATCCTGCAGCTAAACCTACACCGCAGTTCAACCACCCAAAATCTGCTTGAGCAGTTTGCGAGGGACATGAAAGCCGACTTCTTGCTGCTGAGTGAGCAACACCATATTAAAAGTCCTGCATTATGTTACTCTGATGAAACTGCTACTGCCGCTATCTGGGTTCGGAACAGTGACTTCCAAGCGAAGAGTTGTAGACGGGGGGATGGTTTCGTGTGGGTTCGGTGCTAGGGGATCACCTTCTTTAGTGTGTACCTAACGCCTAACGAGTCAATATCATCTTTCCAAGCCAAGCTTAATGCTTTGGAGGGCGCTGTCTCAACTGCAGAGGGTAGGGTGCTCGTTGGGGGCGACTTCAATGCTAAAGCAATCGAATGGGGCATGACTCAAACGGATCCGTGAGGAAAACGAATCTCGGAAACGGTGGCCAGGACGACCCTCATTGTATTAAACTCTGGAAACACGCCGACTTTCCGCCGTATTGGCTGTGAGGGAACCATACCGGACGTGACATTCACCTCGGAGTCTTTAGTACGGAGGATACACAACTGGAAAGTATTAGAGGACTACTCCGCCAGTGATCATCAGTGCATTCTGCTTGAGATAAGTGATGCTATCTCCCAACGTCCGTGCTCTCGGCCTTCTACAACTGGATGGAACATTGGAAGAATGGACGTCGAGAGGTTCATCAAGGTTCTCACAGCAGGTGAGCCGTTGCAGGGAGCTTCGGAAGGGACGGAAGACCTGGCAGCTCAAGACGTGGTGAACTCTACTATGAGCATCATTACGACTGCTTGCTGCGTTTCTATGCCCCGGAGGGGTGTCACAAGCTTCGGCGTGAGGCTCAACGGGCGCGGAACCATGACGAGGCATGCAACCAGGTGGCAGCATATAAGTCGGCAAGGAAATGCCTTCGCAAACTGATCAACAGTAGCAAGGCTTGCTGCTGGCAAGACCTAGTGGACAATGTGAACAAGGATCCGTGGAGCCTTGGCTACAAGCTGGTCATGGGGAAACTTGGTGCCCTACGGAAGCCTTGTATACATGACGCGATAAAGATGGACGCGATAGTGCGGGGACTCTTCCCCACCCATACCGTCCGTGTTGACGCTGTCCATGGTGAAACAGTAGTCGAGTGCCCACTCTTCACACAGCTGGAACTGGAGGAGGCAGTCCTCTCCTTGAAAGCGAGGAAGGCTCCAGGTCCAGATGGTGTTCCAGCTGAGGTGCTGCGGCTCGTCTATCACCATTGTCCTGACTTGCTGCTCAGCACATTCAACGCCTGCCTACGGGACGGGGTTTCCCCGGTACGATGGAAGGTGGCGAGGCTCGTGCTGATCAGCAAGGGGAAGGGAAATCCCGAATCGCCGGCTGCATACCGCCCGTTATGCATGCTAGACACGGCTGGGAAAGTGCTAGAGAAACTCATCAAGGGAAAACTCACTGACGCGATGCGTGCTGCTGGGGACCTATCTCCTCGGCAGTATGGCTTTAGAGCAGGACGTTCTACCATTGATGCGATTGCAGAGGTGGTGAGTGCGGTCCAAAAGGCAGAGGCATATAATCACACCAAGCGACGGATCGTCCTGTTGGTGACACTCGACGTCAGGAATGCCTTCAACTCCACTAGATGGGTGGATGTTCTGGACACGCTGGAAAACTCTTTTCAAGTTCCAGAATATCTAATGCGGCTTTTGAGGAACTACCTAAAGGACCGAAGCCTGCTCTACGACACGACACAGGGCCAACGAAGGATGGAAATTACATCGGGTGTTGCCCAGGGATCTATCCTTGGTCCAGACCTGTGGAACGTGTCTTACGACGGGCTACTGAGACTTGAGATGCCAGATGAGTCGTGCTTGGTCGGCTATGCGGATGATGTTGTGGCTCTGGTCGCTGGACGCACCGTTGAACAAGCGCAACTTAGGCTAGGTATGCTAATGCGCCAAGTGAGGGACTGGATGACTGCTCGCGGGCTCAGTTTAGCACTGGCGAAAACCGAAGTGATCATCTTGACAAAAAAAAAAGAATCCCTAGAGTAAGGATGTTCAGTATTGGAGATATACAAATCGAATCGAAGCCAGCGGTGAAATACCTGAAGCTACTGATCGACTCGAAGATGAGTTTCTCTGAGCAAATCAGGGCAACGGCTGAGAAGGCTGCTTCGGGAATATCGGCCCTGAGTCGACTTATGGCCAACGTAGGGGGACCCAGCCCATCAAGAAGACGCCTCTTGATGAGTGCTGTAGGGTCGGTACTACTGTCCGAAGCAGAGGTATGGGGCAACGCTCTCAGCAAAGAGGCATACCGAAAACGATTGGCACAGGTACAGAGAAGAGGAGCACTGAGAATTGCATCTTCGTATCCAACAGTCTCTGACTCGGCGGTGAGAGTGATTGCAGGCGAGGCAGATAGTTGTCCGCGAGGGAAGACAACGCTCGCTCAACGATTGGCAGCAGTCTCGGAGGAATCGCACGAAGGGAAGGTGGACTGCGCGCCTCATCCCGGATGTGAGACCATGGCTAAATCGAAGGCATGGTGAGACTGAGTTCTATCTGACCCAGCTTTTGAGAGGGCACGGGTGTTTTCAGTCTTACCTGCACAAGATCGGTAAGTCACGGTCTCCCGATTGTCGGTTTTGCCCAGGAGAGGAGGACAATGCCTGTCACACATTTTTTGCGTGCACAAAATGGGTCAGGCTGCGAAGAAAACTCTACAGGGAGACGGGAGAGCTCACCCCGG
The DNA here is from genome assembly GCA_963969285.1 of Odontomyia ornata. NCBI lineage: Eukaryota > Metazoa > Arthropoda > Insecta > Diptera > Stratiomyidae > Odontomyia > Odontomyia ornata. The sequence goes on along the minus strand of OZ017743.1, from coordinate 64,630,246 downwards.
ATAAAACAGTTGTGGTGATGCTCGAATCGGTTGACAAATGGAACCAGGTAGCACATTATACTCGGGCAGTCCTAAAATATAAAAGGGACTCACAGGAGCCGGGAGCGCTGGGGCTGGGGGATCGCTCTTCTGGCATTTCCTCTTCCCCTCTCCCCTCCCGCAAGGAAAGGGACTCCCCAGCTTGAAGGCGCCCAACGACGTAACAAAACGAGACATGGCCCGAAGTAATATGTCAAACGGTTCCCGGCTGGGTTTTCAGGTTGACAGGGGAGGTGTTAAATGGGTAGTCCAGTCGTGCATGCGAGTCCCATACTCTGTGCATAAATAGAATTCACCTCTCTACCACAAAAAAAATATATATATGGGGTGTCAAACGAAAGCTAGTGATGAGTAGAATTTAATAAAAGTGAGTTCAGGCAGCTTCGCGGTACCCTCAATTGTAGTTTTGTGCGGGGTTGGGATATTTTTGTTTCCAAAATCATGCAGCTATCAAATCATCGGAAACGGGAGTCGGAAGTGCCTGAATATCAAAATCGCGCTGTTAGTGTACTCCGGAACATAAAAAAATTCAAGATCTTCCCTACAGCGATATTCTGGAGTACCTCGGAAAACGATCGGATTGCAAGGAGTGCGTTGCTGGAAAAGTGGCCGTTTTTCGTACTTTCTCCAATTTCAATATATGGGGTGTCAAACGAAAGCTAGTGATGAGTAGAACTCAATAAAAGGGCATTCAGGCAGCTTCGCGGTACCTGCAATTGCAGTTTTTTGCGTGTTTGGGATAATTTTGATACCGAAATCATGCAGCTGTAAAATCATCGGAAAGGGGAGTCGGAAGCGCCTGAATATCAAAATCGCGCTGTTATTGTACTCAGGAACATAAAAAATTCAAGATCTTCATCACAACGATATTCTGGAGTTCCTCGGTAAACGATCGGATTGCAAGGAATGCGTTGCTGGAAAAGTGGCCGTTTTTCATACTTTCTCCAATTTCAATATACGGGGTGTCAAACGAAAGCTAGTGATGAGTAGAATTTAATAAAAGTGCATTCAGGCAGCTGCACGATACCTGCAATTGCAGTTTTTTGCGTGATTGGGATACTTTTGATTCCGAAATCATGCAGCTGTAAAATCATCGGAAACGGAAGTCGGAAGTGCCTGAATATCAAAATCGCGCTGCTATTGTACTCACAAACATAAAAAAATTCAAGATCTTCACTACATCGATATTATGGAGTTCCTCGGAAAACGATCGGATAGCAAGGAGTGCGTTGCTGGAAAAGTGGCCATTTTTAATACTTTCTCCAGTTTCAATATATGGGGTGTCAAACGAAAGCTAGTGATGAGTAGAATTCAATGTAAGTGCATTCAGGCAGCTTCGCGCTACCAGCGATTCGAGTTTTCTTGCGTGAGTGGGATACTTTTGATTCCGAAATCATGCAGCTAAAAAATCATCGGAAACGGGAGTCGGAAGTGCCTGAGTACAAAAATCGCGCTATTATTGTACTCAGGAACATAAAAAATTCAAGATCTTCACTACATCGTTATTCTGGAATTCCTCGAAAAACGATCGGATTGCAAGAAATGCGTTGCTGGAAAAGTGGCCGTTGTTCGTACTTTCTCCAATTTCAATATATGGGGTGTCAAACGAAAGCTAGTGATGAGTAGAACTAAATGAAAGTGCATTCAGGCAGCTTCGCGGTACCCGCAATTGCAGTTTTTTTTTGCGTGGTTGAGATATCTTTGATCCCGAAATCATGCAGCTGTAAAATCATCAGAAACGGGAGTCGGAGGTGCCTGAATATCAAAATCGCGCTGTAATTGTACTCAGGCACATACAAAAATTCAAAATCTTCACAACGACGATATTCTGGAGTTCCTCGGAAGACGATCGGATTGCAAGGGGTGTGTTGCTGGAAAAGTGGCCGTTTTTCATACTTTCTCCAATTTCAATATATGGGGTCTCAAACGAAAGCTAGTGATGAGTAGAATTCAATGAAAGTGCATGCAGACAGCTTCGCGGTACCTGCAACTCCAGTTTTTATGCGTGGTTGGGAAACTTTTGATTTCGAAATCATGCAGCTGTAAAATCATCGGAATTGGGAGTCGGAGGTGCCTGAATATCAAAATCGTGCTGTTATTGTACTCAGGAACATAAAAAAAATCAAGATCTTCACTACAACTTTATTCTGGAATTCCTCGGAAAACGATCGGATTGCAAGGAGTGCGTTGTTGGAAAAGTGGCCGTTTTTCATACTTTCTCCAATTTCAACATAGGGGGTGTCAAACGAAAGCTAGAGATAAGTAGAACTCAATAAAAGTGCATTCGGGCAGCTTCGCGGTACCTGCCATTGCAATTTTTTTGCGTGGTTGAGATACTTTTGATTCCGAAATCATGCAGCTGTAAAATTATCGGAAACGGGAGTCGGAAGTGCCTGAATATCAAAATCGCGCTGTTATTGTACTCAGGAACATATAAAATTCAAGATCTTCACTACAACGATATACTGGAGTTCCTCGGAAAACGATCGGATTGCAAGGAGTGCGTTGCTGGAAAAGTGGCCGTTTTTCGTACATTTTCCAATTTCAATATATGGGGTGCCAAACGAAAGCTAGTGATGAGTAGGATCCAATACAAGTGCATTCAGGCAGCTTCGCGGTACCTGCAATTGCAGATTTTTGCGTGGTTGAGATACTTTTGATTCCAAAATCATGCAGCAGTAAAATCATCGGAAACGGGAGTCGGAAATGCCAGATATCAAAATCGCGCTGTTATTGTACTCAGGAACATAAAAAAATTAAAGATCTTCACTGCAACGATATTCTGGAGCCCCTCGGAAAACGATTGGATTGCAAGGAGTGCGTTGCTGGGACAGTGGCAGTTCTTCATACTTTCTCCAATTTCAATATAACGGGTGTCAAACGAAAACTAGTAATGAGTAGAATTCAATGTAAGTGCATTCAGGGAGGTTAGCGGCACCTGCAACTGCAGGGTTTTCGCGTGGTTGGGATACTTTTGATTCCGAAATCATCAAGCTGTAAAATCATCAGAAACGGGAGTCGGAAGTGCCTGAATATCAAAATCGCGCTGTTATTGTACTCAGGAACATAAAAAATTCAAGATATTCACAACAACGTAATCTGGATTTCCTCGGAAAACGGTCGGATTACAAGGAGTGCGTTGCTGGAAAAGTGGCCGTTTTTCGTACTTTCTCCAATTTCAATATATGGAGTGTCAAGCGAAAGCTAGTGATGAGTAGAATTCAATAGAAGTGCATTCAGGCAGCTTCGCGATACCTGAAATTGCAGTTTTTTTTCGGGGCTTAGATACTTTTGATTCCAAAATCATGCAGCTGTAAAATCATCGGAAACGGGAGTCGAAGGTTCCTGAATATCAAAATCGTACTGTTATTGTACTCAGGAACATAAAAAAATTGAAGATCTTCGCTACAACCATATTCTGGAGTCCCTCGGAAAACGATCGGATTGCAAAGAGTGCGTTGCTGGGAAAGTGGCAATTTTTCGTACTTTCTCCAATTTCAATATATGGTGTGCCAAACGAAAGCTAGTGATGAGTAGAATTCAATGAAAGTGCATTCAGGGAGCTTCGCGACACCAGCAATTGCATTTTTTTTTGCGTGGTTGGGATACTTTGATTCCGAAATCATGCAGTTGTAAAATCATCGGAAACGGGAGTCGGAAGTGCCTGAATATCAAAATCGCGCTGTTATTGTACTCAGGAACATAAAAAATTAAAATCTTCATTACAAGGATATTCTGGAAATCCTCGGAAAACGATCGGATTGCAAGGAGTGCGTTGCTGGAAAAGTGGCCGTTATTTTTAGTTTCTCCAATTTCAAAATATGGGGTGTCAAACGAAAGCTAGTGATGAGTAGAATTCAATGAAAGTGCATTCAGGGAGGTTAGCGGCACCTGGAATTGCAGGTTTTTTGCGTGGTTGGGATACTTTTGATTCCGAAATCATCTAGCTGTAAAATCATCGGAAACGGGAGTTTGAAGTACCTGAATATCAAAATCGCGCTGTTATGGTACTCAAGAACATAAAAAATTAAACATCTTCACCACAAGGATATTCTGGAGTTCCTCGAAAGACGATCGGATTGCAAGGAGTGCGTTGCTGGAAAAGTGGCCGTTATTCGTATTTTCTCCAATTTCAATATATGGGGTGTCAAACGAAAGCTAGTGATGAGTAGAATTCAATAAAAGTGCATTCAGGCAGCTTCGCGATGCCTGCAATTGCAGTTTTTTGCGTGGTTGGGATACTTTAGATACAAAAATCATGCAGCTGTAAAATCATCGGAAACGGGAGTCGGAAGTGCCTGAATATCCAAATCGCGATGTTATTGTACTCAGGAACATTAAACAATTCAAGATCTTCACCACAACAATATTCTGGAGTTCCTCGGAAAACGATTGGGTTGCAAGGAGTGCGTTGCTGGGAAAGTGGCCGTTTTTCATACTTTCTCCAATTTCAATATATGGGGTGTCAAACGAAAGCTAGTGATGAGTAGAATTCAATAAAAGTGCATTCAGGCAGCTTCGCGATACCTGCAATTGCATTTTTTTTTTGCGTGGTTGGGATACTTTTGATTCCAAAATCATGCAGCTGTAAAATCATCGGAAACGGGAGTCGGAAGTGCCTGAATATCAAAATCGCGCTGTTATTTTACTCAGGAACATATAAAATTCAGGATCTTCAGTACAACGATATTCTGGAGTCCCTCGGAAATTGACCGGATTGCAAGGAGTGCGTTGCTGCGAAAGTGGCAGTTTTTTGTACTTTCTCCAATTTCAATATATGGTGTGCCAAACGAAAGCTCGTGATGAGTAGAATTCAATGAAAGTGCATTCGCGGAGCTTCACGGCACCAGCAATTGCAGTTTTTTGGCGTGGTTGGGATGCTTCTGATTCCGAAATCATGCAGCTGTAAAATCATCGGAAACGATAGTCGGAAGTGCCTGAAACCAAAATCGCGCTTTTGTTGTACTCAGGAACATAAAAAATTAAACATCTTCACTACAAGGATTTTCTGGAGTTCCTCGAAAAACAATCGGATTGCAAGGAGTGCGTTGCTGGAAAAGTGGCAGTTTTTCGTACTTTCGTCCTATTTCAATATAGCGGGTGCCAAACGAAAGCTAGTGATGAGTAGAATTCAATAAAAGAGCATTCAGGCAGCTTCGCCGTACCTGCGATTGCAGTTTTTGTGCGTGGTTGGGATACTTTTGATTCCGAAATCATCTAGCTGTAAAATCATCGGAAACGGGAGTCGGAAGTGCCTGAATATCACGATCGCGCTGTTATTGTACTCAGGAACATAAAAGAATTCAAGATCTTCACTGCAACGATATTCTTGATTTCCTCGAAGAACGATCGCATTGCAAGGAGTGCGTTGCTGAAAAAGTGGATGTTTTTTTAGTTTCTCCAATTTCAATATATGGGATGTCAAACGAAAGCTAGTGATGAGTAGAATTCAAAAAAAGAGCATTTAGAGAGCTTTGCGATAGCTGCAATTGCAGTTTTTTTGCGTGGTTGGGATACTTTTGATTCCAAAATCATGCAGCTGTAAAATCATCGGAAACGGGAGTCAGAAGTGCCTGAATATCAAAATCGCGCTGTTATTGTGCTCAGGAACACAAAAAATTCCCCGTTGGCAGCACCAGCCGGAAAGGTAAATTTCTCGTATGTAGCGTAAGGTTTCGAAAATGAAATTGGCCTATCTACTACTGGACTTCTTAGTGCAATTTTTGTAGCACTACATGGGTATTTATTAACAGAAAGGATCTGCCGCCGTTCGTATTTGGAGACCCTTCATAAAGGCACAAATATTTTGCTAATTGAATTGAGTTGCACACGTATGGATCACATATTGAAAATCGGCGGGTAATAAATTGTTATAAACATATTTATACTCGTTTCGCCCTTCTCACATTTGCTGTTTATACATTTGACAGTGGTTGTCAAGCAAAGGTGATAACTTTTTGGCTTAAATAGCTCAAATAGTTAATTTCAAAAGATTTCCATAAAAGTTTAATCAGCACTTGCATTGCCATTAATATATACATTTTCGATTCTTTTCTGAACCATCAGGGGCCGTTATTTTGAATTTTTATTGAAAACGGCTGCTAAAATGATTAAGCTGTAAATTTTCGAATTTTGTATTTGTCATCCGATTTGCATAATTAAATTAAATTAACTTGCCTTAATAACTTATAATTTCAAGTTTCATCGGAATCTGTTGAGAAACTTGGCTGCTAGAGGGCTACAGAAATAAAAAAAATATTTATGTCACCCCCCTGTATGGGGAAACCCCCTTAAGCACTTTAAAATATGTTCTCACACTGTAAATTTCAAGAGGCACCACTTTTGACCTACGTAGAAAATTTCCTCATTCTAGCTCATGTGGTTTGCGAGAAAACTTGTGACACACGATCAAACGGACGGACGGACCGACAGACAAGTCGGGATTTTATAATTTTTTAAGTGTATTGTTAAAAATATTTTACAATATTTAAAAATTTTCTGATTTATAAATACGTTTAAGATAAGTCATTTAAAACTTTTCCATGAAAAAAATTCATTATTTCAGTTGCTACCAAAATAGTGAATTGCGCTGACCTTTGGGGGCCGCAATTTTGAATGCATGCATTTAATTTCGGACAATTTTAAATCTCTGTGGACTAGGACCTCATCAATCAACGAGCCAAATCTCGTTCAAATCGGAGTTTGACTCTAGACAGGGCAAAATAATTCAATTTTTGGTGAAAATGGTAGCTTAAAAGTATTGGGTTTTAAATTTTCGACTTTTTATTTTTCATTTAATTTTAATAATTTTCTGCATGATACAAGAACATGCTTGTAGTACAGACATCCATAATGTCAAGTTTCATCAAAATCCGCTCGAAAATGTGACCGCTAGTGGGCCACAAAAACCTGAAAAAAACGCATATTTAAAACGCCGCCATTTTGAAATTTGCACATGCATGATCATCAAAATATCAGAAACTGTAGATCTTAGTTATGTTTATTTCGAAATCAAGTTTCAATAATATCAAATTAAAATTGCAACGTTAAGAAGCCTTTGAAGTTTTGAGTTTCAACTGGCCGCCATTTTGTTTTTTGTGACCTGATCTCCTAACTTTTCATGCACTACTTTAGATACTTATAATTGCTATCTAACTGCCGAATTTCATGAAAATTTGTTGAAAGCTTTGACCACTATTACAACAACAAAATTTTGCACGTTTTTTGACATTTGAGCGGCCGCCATTTTGTTTCTGCCCTACCGACTTTGGATTTTTTATTGTGAGACTCATCACATACATCAATGAACCTTTGTACCAAATTTCATCCAAATCGGAGCTATACCTTGGTCAGAACAGAAATCACGATTTTTCGTCTAAAATGGCCGCCATTTTGTTTTTAACCCGGCCGATATAGCTGGTTCACAAATTTAACCCAGATAATTACCCAATACCCCTTTCCTGAAAATTTGGTGAAAATCGAAGTAAAATTGCAACCTCTAGCGTGGTCACAAATTTCGTTATATCCCATATGTATATATATATATATATATATATATATATATATATATATATATATATATATATATATATATATATATATATATATATATATATGATGCTCTCCGCAATAGGTAAATTTCTCTCGAGAAATTTCCCTAAAAAGTGCATTCAGGCAGCTTCGCGGTACCTGCAATTGCAGTTTTTTTGCGTGGTTGGGATACTTTTGACTCCGAAATCATGCAGCTGTAAAATCATCGGCAACGGGAGTCGGAAGTGCCTGAATATCAAAATCGCGCTGTTATTGCACTCAGGAACATAAGAAAATTCAAGATCTTCACTACAACGATATTCTGGAGTTCCTCGGAAAACGATCGGATTGCAAGGAGTGCGTTGCCCGAAAAGTGGCCGGTTTTCGTACTTTCTCCAATTTCAATATATGGGGTGTCAAACGAAAGCTAGTGATGAGTAGAATTCAATAAATGTGCATTCAGGCATCTTCGCGGTACCTGCAATTGTGGTTTGTTTGCGTGGTTTGGATACTTTTGATTCCGAAACCATACAGCTGTATAATCATCGGAAACGGGAATCGGAAGTGCCTGAATATCAAAATCGCGCTGTTATTATTCTCAGGAACATAAAGAAAGTAAAGATCTTCACAACAACGATATTCTGGAGTTCCTCGGAAAACGATTGGATTGCTAGGAGTGCGTTGCTGGAAAAGTGGCCGTTTGTTGTACTTCCTCCAATTTCAATATATGGGGTGTCAAACGAAAGCTAGTGATGAGTAGAATTCAATGAAAGTGTATTCAGGCAGCTTTGCGGTACCTGCGATTGTAGTTTTTTTGCGTGGTTGGGATGCTTTTGATTCCGAAATCATGCAGCTAAAAAATCATCGGAAACGGGAGTCGGAAGTGCCTGAATATCAAAATCGCGCTGTTATTGTAATCAGGAACATAAAAAGATTAAAGATCTTCACCACAACGATATTCTGGAGTTCCTCGGAAAACGATCGGATTGCAAGGTCAGAACAGAAATCACGATTTTTCGTCTAAAATGGCCGCTATTTTGTTTTTGCCCAGTCGATATAGCTGGTTCACGGACTTAGCCGAGGTATTAACCCAGTCCAACTTTTTTGAAAATTTAGTACAAATCGGTGCGAAATTGCAACCTCTAGCTTGGTCACAAATTTTGTTACATATATATATATATATATATATATATATATATATATATATATATATATATATATATATATATATATATATATATATATATATATATATATATATATATGATGCTCTCCGCAATAGGTAAATTTCTCGAGAGAAATTTACCTAACAATTAAAGATCTTCACTACGACGATATTCTGGAGTTGCTCGGAAAACGAGCGGATAGCAAGGAGTGCGTTGCTGGAAAAGTGGCCGTTATTCGTACTTTCTCCAATTTCAATACATGGGGTGTCAAACGAAAGCTATTGATGAGTAGAATTCAATAAAAGTGCATTCAGGCAGCTTTGCGATACCTGCAATTGCAGTTTTTTTGCGTGGTTGGGATACTTTTGATTTGGAAATCATGCAGCTGTAAAATCATCGAAAACGGGAGTCGGAAGTGCCTGAATATCAAAATCGCGCTGATATATTACTCAGGAACATAAAAAATTCAAGATCTTCACAACAACGATATTCTGGTTTTCTTCGGAAAACGATCGGATTACAAGGAGTGCGTTGCTGGAAAAGTGGCCGGTTTTCGTACTTTTTCCAATTTCAATATATGGGGTGTCAAACGAAAGCTAGTGATAAGTAGAATTCAATGAAAGTGCATTCAGGCAGCTTTGCGATATCTGCAATTGCAGTTTTGTGCGTGGTTGGGATACTTTTGATTCCGAAATCATGCAGCTGTAAAATCATCGGAAACGGGAGTCGGAAGTGCCTGAATATCACGATCGCGCTGTTATTGTACTCAGGAACATAAAAGAATTCAAGATCTTCACTGCAACGATATTCTGGAGTTCCTCGAAAAACGATCGGATAGGAAGGAGTGCGTTGCTGGAAAAGTGGCCGTTTTTCATACTTTCTTCAATTTCAATATATGAGGTGTCAAACGAAAGCTAGTGATGAGTAGGATTAAATAAAATTGCATTTAGGCAGCTCCGCGGTACCTGCAATTGCAGTTTTTTTGCGTGGTTGAGATACTCTTGATTCCGAAATCATGCAGCTGTAAAATCATCGGAAACGGGAGTTAAAAGTGCTTGAATATCAAAATCGCGCTGTCATTTCACTCAGGAACACAAAAAATTCCCCGTTGGCATCACCAGCCGGAAAGGTAAATTTCTCGTATGTAGCGTAAGGTTTCGAAAATGAAATTGGCTTATCTACTACTGGACTTCTTAGTGCAATTTTTGTAGCACTACATGGGTATTTATTAACAGAAAGGATCTGCCGCCCTTCGTATTCGGAGACCCTTCATAGAGGCACAAATATTTTGTTAATTAAATTGAGTTGCACACGTATGGATCACATATTGAAAATCGGAGGGTAATAAATTGTTATAAACATATTTATACTCGTTTCGCCCTTCTCACATTTGCTGTTTATACATTTGACAGTGGTTGTCAAGCAAAGGTGATAACTTTTTGGCTTAAATAGCTCAAATAGTTAATTTCAAAAGATTTCCATGGAAGTTTAATCAGCACTTGCATTGCCATTAATATATACATTTTCGATTCTTTTTTGAACCATCAGGGGCCGTTATTTTGAATTTTTATTGAAAACGGCTGCTAATATGATTAAGCTGTAAATTTTCGAATTTTTTATTTGTCATCCGATTTGCATAATTAAATTAACTTGCCTTAATAACTTATAATTTCAATTTTTATCGGAATCTGTTGAGAAACTTGGCTGCTAGAGGGCTACAGAAATAAAAAAAATGTTTATGTCACCCCCCTGTATGGGGACACCCCCTTAAACAATTTAAAATATGTTCTTACACTGCAAATTTCAAGAGGAACCACTTTTGACCTACGTAGGAAATTTCCTCATTCTAGCTCATGTGGTTTGCGAGAAAACTTGTGACACACACAAAATTTTCATGAGAATGAAAATTTTCTCACAGAACCGAGTAAACGACTTGAGACTGCATCGTCAAAATCTCTATACAACGGTGCTTAGTCTAATCTATCTGTCGCGAATGTAAGCTCGTGCGCGCAACAATTGTAATTTAGTTCATTAATTGTAATTAAGTTCATTAAGTGTTAGAAATAACTTTGTAAATAAAGTGTAAAAGATATTTTATATTTGTTTTTTATTCTAACACTCTTGCGCTTAACAAAATTTGGTGGCAGCGGTGGGATAGTCATAATAAATTGACTATCCAGTGGTTCGAGCTCCAATAGTGAAAATTGACAGTTTTAAAGAAAACAGTTTTGAACAGTTATCTAAAGTGAAAGTAAAAACTGATTAACCCAACTTGAAAAGTGGAAAGTGTTTCTAAGTGTTTGATTGACTTAAAACAAAAACAAGTGACTTGAAAAAGGAGGTATCTTCTGCTCAACGCGGGACAACGTGGGAAAAATAATTAATAATTAAAGAAGTTTCTCTCTTGACGAGAACTTCCAACGGTGGCCAAGCAACTTTTGGCCTGCGTGAAGTAGGTTGGCCCATCGAGGGATAATCAAAATAAAAAAGGATTGGAAACGTAGTTTCTCTCTTGACGAGAGCTACCAACGTTGGCCAAGCATCTTTAGCCTGCGTGAAGTAGGTTGGCCCATCGAGGGACTATCAAAAAGGATTGGAAATTAGTTTCTCTCTTGACGAGAGCTACCCGCATTGTTCAAGCATCCCTAGCCTGCGATTACATCATCGAGGATAAATAAAGTCAGGAAAATCAAAGCAGAAAAAAGGAGCTACTTCAACAACGAAAGTGCAGGAGAATCAAACCGAAAGAATGGCGAATATCCAATTGTAAGTCCTTATTTTCAACAAAGAACATTTTTCATAGTTTAGATATAAGATTATACTTTCATTGTGTGTTCATTGTGTTTTGAAACGCGTAATTTTCATTGTTCCTCCGCGATAAGATATAATAGGCCCTTGGTATAAAGTATAAACCTTTTCCAAGTAAATAGGAAAAATTATATGTTTTTGATTTTAAAGAAAAAATCATAAAAAGTGTTGAAACGGGAATTCCAATTACTTCGCGCTTATGAGTGAATACCGCGTTGAACAAGGATTAACTAAATCCAAGCTTAAAGTCGAGGAAATTCTTACGCTTCCTAATCGCGAAACGGTAAAAGTTAAACTTGGTGGCAATTACGTTGATTTCGCCACATTTCGCGAGTACTTCGCTAAGTACCGTATTGGGAAAAGAGATCCTGTTACCAGTGGGTCCTCTTCGGAAGACGAACGTAACGAAGAAAGTTGGAACAAAACTTTAGGAGGATCGATTATTGAAAAGGAATTTTTCGCAGAAATAATGCCTACGAGTAACAATTCCATTTTAATTGCTTCGGCATCAAACGTTAAAAGTGATAGTGAAAATGCTAACAGTGTTGAAAGTGAAATTAGTGTTTGTTCTAGCGACTTGAAAAGTTTTATTCCGGTTTTTGAAGGGAAAGCAGAAGATGCTTTCAACTTCATATATGCATGTGAAGAAGCGATGAGATTGGCAAAAGGTCCAGTCAGGGTCATCCTCTTCAAGTACATATGCATGCAGTTAAAAGGAAACGCTCAAACCATAATTCTAAACGAAGAATTTGGTAGTTGGAGTGCTTTGAAGGCTAAACTTAGAAAAGTTTATGCCGAACCGCACTCAATGCTGCTACTACAAAGGGAGTTGTTTTCTTTTAAACGAAATAGCAGTGAAACGGTGGTTCAATACCATCAAAGGCTATTAGGTCTTCATCGGAGGATACTGACTGCTCGATCAGGTCAGTCAACAACCGGAGAAAACATCTTCTTAGAAGAACAAGTGCGGAACGTCTTCATCAACGGATTGAAGGATGCGTTAACAATGTATGTGATAACGCCAGAAACCGAAAACACTGGAGGAAGCTAGCCGTTTAGCTCAAGAGGAAGAGCAGCGACTTGGACTAGTGAAAGTGTCAAGTAAGAAAGATTTTACAGATCAGAACACTATTCCAAGAGTTCACAAGTTGCACTCAGATAAGAAGTGTTACAAATGTGGTAAAATAGGACACATTCAACGTGATTGCAGAAGCAACCAAGCAAACAAAGCTGGACAGCCAGGAAATAAAAGTTCAACGAAGTCATCACAGAAAAATGGAGCATCTACATCAAATAGTGAGAATTCTTCAAAAAGTTCTAGCAAGCAAAATACTAATTACGAAAATAAAAATGTAAATAACGAATATAGAATAAACTCATTAGATATAGAAGATAGTCCTTTTCTTTTTCTTAGGCTAGGTAGCAAATATTTGAAATTTCTTGTCGACACAGGAAGTTCACTCAATTTGATTGCCGCAAAATATGTCTTTGAAAGAGATGTCGATAAGTCAAAGGGTATAAAGTATCGATGCATAAACGCCGTAGATGGGAATACTTTTGGACTTCTATCGCTATCTCTATATTATGGTCATGAAAAATACGATATTCCATTTCAAGTGGCAACTAATCGTCTCTTCGATAAATTCGATGGAATATTAGGCTCTCCATTTTTAGTTGAACAAAAGGCTTTGCTCAACTTGAGCAATCAAACAATAGTAATTGGGGATAATAAGTTGCGGTTATCAAAGAAAAATTTCATTGCTAGACCGCGTACAGAAACGATGTACTATTTACATGTCAATGAAAACCCAGGTGAAAGCCTTTTAGTTATGGGAATTCAGAAGGATCAAATGAAAATTGCAGATTCACTGGTTGAAGTGAATATGAATAGGGAAGTTCCTGTGGTCATACTGAATGAAGGAGACCAGGAATTAAAGTTGAATTCTGAAGAAATACGCATATGCAAAATTTCTACAGAGGAATTGCAAGAAAAAGCTACTGAAATATATATTAGGGATGATCACATGAATCAAGAGGAAAAAGATAGCATTTGGGAAATCCTAAAAAAATATCATTGTTTATTTAGAGGCATCGATCCAAATCAACTTACAGAAGCAGCAGAACATTCTATAGATACTATTTCTGGTATAAAACCGATACATACAAAGATATATTGATTCCCGAAGATTCATGAAGAGGAAGTTAAACCACAAGTTGATAAACTTCTAGAAAATGGAACTATTAAAGAAAGCAATAGCCCATGGAACTCACCTCTTTGGGTGGTAACAAAGAAGGTCGACGCAGGTGGTAAAATATAATGGCGCATAGTTATAGACTATCGCAAGCTCAATGAAATCACGGTAACAGATAATTATCCTTTACCTTATATGTCAGAAATATTGGATCAATTGGGAAAAGCAAAATATTTTTCAACAATAGGTCTAACAAGCGGATTTCACCAAATACCTGTGAAATGCGAAGATCAATGCAAAACTGCTTTCAGCACTCCCTATGGACACTACGAGTATACACGTATGCCATTCGGTTTGAAAAATGCCCCGGCATGTTTTCAACGAATGATGAATACTGTGCTTTCCAGATTGCAAGGATCAAAATGTTTCGTTTACCTAGATGACATTGTCATCTGTGGTGAATCACTTGAGGATCACAACGAAAAATTAAAATTGGTGTTTGAACGTCTGAAGCTGAATAACCTCAGAGTTCAGCCCGATAAATGCGAGTTTTTGTGCAAAGAAGTAGCATATCTAGGACACATAATTTCGGACAATGGTGTCAGCATGGATCCCAAAAAGCTCGAGGCAATTGACAAGCTAAAAGCGCCTCAAAATCAGAAGGAGATAAAGTCATTCTTGGGTTTGACTGGCTATTATCGTAGATTTGTACACAACTATGCAAAAACTGTGGAGCCTTTAAACAAACTCCTTCGGAAAGATACAAAATTTAATTGGTCTAAAGAGTGTCAGTCTGCGTTTGAAAAGATTAAGGAAATTTTAAAGAAGAATGTTACCCTAATGTATCCTGATTTTAATAAAAGGTTCATACTTACTACTGATGCAAGCAACAACGGGATAGGAGCAGTCCTATTACAAGAAAATGATTTGGGATACGAAAGACCAGTCATGTTCCTTAGCAGGACACTAAATAACGCTGAGCGAAACTATTCGACTACAGAGAAAGAATGTCTCGCTATAGTGTGGTCTGTAAAACAATGTAGACCATACTTGTATGGAAAGGAATTCATTATCCGTATCGATCACCGACCTTTATTGTGGCTTTTTAACGTAAAAGACCCAGGAAGCAGATTGGTACGCTGGCACCTAAAACTAGAGGAATATCAGTACAAAATTGAATATAAGTCGGGAAAGGACAACAAAGTTGCTGATGAACTTAGTAGGAACCTTCCTGTAAACGCAATAATTCCAACAGAAACGGGAAGTTATCAGGAAGTAGATGGTGATCACGATAATGATGTATCAGCAGATATTTTGGGATACAAACATTCTGAAATAATTAAGGATTATACAATTAATAAGCGGTAAGATCGAAGAAATAAATCTTGATGAACTAGACAATCTGAATGAACGAGAAGAAATCGAGGACGATATTCAGGACATAGAGGGGGAGTCGAGTAATAGTGAAAAAAATCCAAACGATGAAATTATCGAGGTAACTGACCTAAAGGAAAGATTAAAATTAATCGAAACGTCGCACAAAGGCATTGTCAGAGGCCACAGAGGTGTTAACAATCTCGAAGAATTTCTACGAAGAAGCTATCATTGGAAAGGTATCAGGAAGAACATTAGGAACTTCGTCAAAAGTTGTGATAAATGTCAGAGGCAGAAAATCATCCGCCAAGACCTCAAAACTCCAATGACAATTGAAAAATTGAAAGAACAACCCGTTGACCGGATATCTATGGATGTCGTATCTTTCAAATGGAAAGATGGTAAAGATTTTAAAGCATTGACGATACAAGATAATTTATCGAAGTATTTGAAGTTTATACACATTAAAAGGGAAGAAAGCAAACATATTACTAACGCTATTATCAACGAATGGATATCATACTTTGGTATTCCGAAGGAAATTCTATCGGACAATAGTAATGTCCTTACAGGAAAAATTGTCACCGAGCTTTGTGAAAGACTTGGAATAGAGATGTTCTCAATTAGCTCCAGACATCAACAATCAAATGGTTCTGTAGAAAGATCACACGCAAGGCTCAAGGAATTTTTACGTAGTGTCATCAATGAAACACACTCAGGACCACAAGAAGCATTAGGCATAGCAAGCTTATGTTTCAATCAGTGTATTAGTCAAGGAACTGGTATATCAGCAGAAGAGTTATTGTTTGGAAGAAAAACTTTGCCAATCGATCAGGTCAAAACTGAACAGGAGAACGAGTCATCTAATTCAATGCTTGACAAACGGATTGATTCACTTAAGAAAATAAGGGAACAAGCTATAGAGTTTAATTGAAATATTAAAAAAAAAGCAAAAGAGAGGTACGATAATACGTTAGATCAAAGAGGAAATATTTATAATTATAAAGTGGACGACGAAGTTTTGATTCGTCAAAAGAAATCTAAAGATGTAATGAACCAATGGGTTGGTCCTTTTAAAATTTTGCAAGTCTCAAAGAAATCTATACAAATAAATAATAGATTAAAAAGTTGGTTTAACGTTAGTGACGTAAAACTGTATATTCCAGGACCAAATGGGCAATCATCCTCATCGCAGGACTTGAATCACTAGCATTGGGAGATATATCTGTTAAGGAAATACGTTATCCAGGTGTCTACTTTAATTATATTTCGGACATCAAATTTGCAAATGAACAAATCCATTTAATTAAGGTTATAGATCTAACGGAATTAGAAGTTAAGATAGAAAACGTACGGAAACTAACAAACAATATTAACGATATATGTGTTAATAACCTTGCAGCGTGTAAAAATTTGAAATTGAATGGTGAACTGCAAGCTAAACGTTTGAACCATAATTTAAATACCATTTACGGGTTACTAGGATTTTCACCTAATATTCGGTTACGTAGAGGTTTGGCCAATTGGGTAGGAAGTTCTTTAAAAGTTCTTTTTGGTACCATGGATTCTAACGACTTTGACCAATTCAAAGCCGCCGTTGATTCCATTGAGAGAAACGAGTTTAATATAAGTAAAGGAATGATTAAAAATACTTATCTTATGAACGAGATCAATAAACAATCAAAAATTATATCCACAGAGCAAAGCTCCATCCGTATGAAAATTGACGAAATTGTTGATGAGCTTAAAAGAATCAAAAATGTTACCAATGAGCAGGAAAAGAAATTAACTTTACAACTTTATTATGAGGAGCTATATTCAAAAATTAATCATAAAGTAGAAGTAATCGATTTAGAGATCGAAATACTTCGCGACAGATTACTGAACCTTCTCAGCTAGTTGAAGAATTAAGTAAAGTGAAACAAATTGAATCATTGGCTATAACACCAATAATATCGAATTATCGGGACTAAGGATTTGCAGTTGACCGCGTTCGTTAAAAACAAAAATATATACGTAAAAGTCTCACTCGACAAAGTAACAAACGAAGATTTCGAACAATATGAAGTAATTGGGTTTCCGTACATAAATAAAAATTCAATACTTCAAATAAATGGCCTGAAGAAATATTTGATTATTAATAAAAACAAAGAATTATATGTGTCGTTTGATGAAATTGATTGTAAAACTATAAGTAATTTTAAAATTTGTAAACCATTGCCACTTAAAAGTGTGTATGCAAACTCCTGTATTATAAATCTTTTTTTCAAGCAAACAGACAAAGGATGCGACTTCAGAAAAATTAATTCAGAAGTAGATATATTGCATAGAATAAGCAATTTGTAATTACTGTCTGTGAATTCATTAGAAACAAAATTTGAATGTCATTGTACTCGTAATGGAACAAAAACCTTGAAAATATCGGGAATCAATTTGCTTACTTTAACTGATGATTGTACTATCCATAGCGTAGCACATGATTACATCCCCATTAAGGCTGGTACAGAGATTATTGTGAAAAAGGATAAATCAATAGAAATTGAAGATTGTTGTAATAATTTTAATATAACTGAAATTAAAGAAAATGATATGAGAATCACAAAACTTACTAGAAATAATATACATGAATTAAAGGACTTAACTTCACAAACCATAGAACAGGCTACTTTTTGGGATAAAGCCATTCAACCGATTCCTAAAATTGTTAGAAAAAATTCAATTGTATCCACTGTGATCACAATACTTGTCCTTTTAGGTAAATTTCTCGAGAGGAATTTACCTATTGCGGAGAGCATCATATATATATATATATATATATATATATATATATATATATATATATATATATATATATATATATATATATATATATGGGATATAACGAAATTTGTGACCACGATAGAGGTTGCAATTTTGCTTCGATTTTCACCAAATCTTCAGGAAAGGTGTATTGGGTAATTATCTCGGTTAAATTCGTGAACCAGCTATATCGGCTAGGCAAAAACAAAATGGCGGCCATTTTAGACGAAAAATCGCGATTTCTGTTCTGACCAAATCGTAGCTCCGATTTGGATGAAAATTGGTACATGTGTTCATTGCTGTATGTGATGAATCTCACAATAAAAAATCCAAAGTCGGTACAGCAGAAACAAAATGCCGGCCGCTCAAAGGTCGAAAAACGTGCAAAATTTTGTTGTTGTAATAGTGGTCAAAGCTTTCAACAGATTTTCATAAAATTTGATAACTGGATAGAAATTATAAGTATCTAAAGAATTACGTGAAAAAATTGAAGGTCAGGTTGCAAAAAACAAAATGGCGGCCAGTTAAAGGGCAAAATTTCAAAGGCTTTTTAAAGTCGCAATTTTAATCCGACATATACGAAATTCGGTTTCAAGATAGACATTATTTAGGCCTACAGTCTTTGATATTTTGGTGATCATGCATGAGCAAATTTCAAAATGGCGGCCATTTAAATATGCGTTTTTTTCAGGTTTTTGTGGCCCTCTAGCGGTCACATTTTCCAGCGGATTTTGATGAAACTTGAGATTATGGATCTCTGTACTATGTTCTTGTATTATGCAGGAAATTATTAAAATTGAATGAAAAATAAAAAAAATCCCCGTTGGCAGCACCAGCCGGAAAGGTAAATTTCTCGTATGTAGCATAAAGCTTCGAAAAAAAATTTGGCTTGCCTACTACTCAACTTTTTTCTGCAATTTTCGTAGTACCACATGGGTATTTATTAACATAAAAAAAATCTGGCCACGTTCGTTCTTAGAGACCTTTTATCGGGGCGCGAATATTTTGCTAATTAAATTGAGTTGCATACGTATGGATTACATATTGAAAATTGGCGGATCATAAATTGTTGTAAACATATAAATACCGGTTTCGCCCTTCTCGCATTTGCTGTTTACACAGTTCACAGTGGTAACCACACAAAGGCTTAAATAGCTCGAATAGTTAATTTCAAAAGATTTCCATGAAAGTTTAATCAGCACTTGCGTTGCCACTAATATATACATTTTCAATTTTTTTCTGAACTATGAGGGCCGTCATTTCAATTTTTATTGAAATCGGCTGCTAAAAATATTAAGCTGTAAATTTTCGACTTTTTCATTTGACATTCGATTTGCATAATTAAATTAAATTAACTTGCGTTAATAACTTATAATTTCAAGTTTCAACGGAATCTGTTGAGAATCTTGGCTGCTACAGAAATAAAAAAAATTGTATGCCACCCCCCTGTATGGGGAGACCCCCCTTAAATACCTTAAAATATTTTCTTGCACTGCAAATTTCAAGAGGCACCACTTTTGACCTACGTAGAAAATTTCCTCATTCTAGCTCATGTGGTTTGCGAGAAAACTTGTTTTGACGCACGAACAAACGGACGGACAGACAGACAAGTCGCGATTTTATAATTTTTTTAGGGGATTGTTAAAAAGATTTTACAATATCTTAAAAATGGTCTGGTTTATAAATTCTATCAAGTAAAGTCATTTAAAACGTTATCATGAAAAATATTCATTATTTCAGTTGGCACTAAAATAGCGAATTGCGCTTGCCTTCTGACCTTTGGGGGCCGCCATTTTGAATGCATGCATTTTATTTTGGATTATTTTAAATCTTTGTATGCTAGGAACTCATCAATCAATGTACTATCTCGTTCAAATAGAAGTTTCACTCTAGACAGGGCAAAATAATTCAATTTTTAAAGAAAATGGCAGCTAAAAATATTAGGCTTTAAATTTTCGACTTTTTTATTTTTCATTCAATTTTAATAATTTCCTGCATAATACAAGAACATAGTACAGAGATCCATAATCTCAAGTTTCATCGAAATTCGCTGGAAAATGTGACCGCTAGAGGGCCACAAAAACCTGAAAAAAACGCATATTTAAATGGCCGCCAT
Organism: Odontomyia ornata; assembly: GCA_963969285.1. Taxonomy (NCBI): domain Eukaryota; kingdom Metazoa; phylum Arthropoda; class Insecta; order Diptera; family Stratiomyidae; genus Odontomyia; species Odontomyia ornata. Next base: position 64,610,222 of record OZ017743.1, on the reverse strand, counting down.
TTTGAAATTTGCTCATGCATGATCACCAAAATATCAAAGACTGTAGGTCTAAATAATGTCTATCTTGGAACCGAATGTCGTATATGTCGGATTAAAATTGCGACTTTAAAAAGCCTTTGAAATTTTGCCCTTTAACTGGCCGCCATTTTGTTTTTTGCAACCTGACCTCCAATCTTTTTACGTAATTCTTTAGATACTTACGATTTCTATCAAGCTATCAAATTTCATGAAAATCTGTTGAAAGCTTTGCCACCTATTACAACAACAAAATTTTGCACGTTTTTCGACCTTTGAGCGGCCGCCATTTTGTTTCTGCTGTACCGACTTTTATTTTTTATTGTGAGATTCATCACATACAGCAATGAACCTTTGTACCAAATTTCATCCAAATCGGAGCTACGATTTGGTCAGAACAGAAATCACGATTTTTCGTCTAAAATGGCCGCCATTTTGTTTTTGCCCGGCCGATATAGCTGGTTCACGAATTTAACCGAGATAATTACCCAATACACCTTTTCTGAAAATTTGGTGAAAATCGAAGCAAAATTGCAACCTCTATCGTGGTCACAAGTTTCGTTATATCCCATATATATATATATATATATATATATATATATATATATATATATATATATATATATATATATATATATATATATATATATATATATATAGATATATGATGCTCTCCGCAATAGGTAAATTTCTCTCGAGAAATTTACCTAAAAAGTCGAAAATTTAAAGCCTAGTATTTTTAGCTGCCATTTTCTTCAAAAATTGAATTATTTACCCTGTCTAGAGTGAAACTTCTATTTGAACGAGATAGTACATTGATTGATGAGTTCCTAGCATACAAAGATTTAAAATAATCCAAAATAAAATGCATGCATTCAAAATGGCGGCCCCCAAAGGTCAGAAGGCAAGCGCAATTCGCTATTTTAGTGCCAACTGAAATAATGAATATTTTTCATGATAACGTTTTAAATGACTTTACTTGATAGAATTTATAAACCAGACCATTTTTAAGATATTGTAAAATCTTTTTAACAATCCCCTAAAAAAATTATAAAATCGCGACTTGTCTGTCTGTCCGTCCGTTTGTTCGTGCGTCAAAACAAGTTTTCTCGCAAACCACATGAGCTAGAATGAGGAAATTTTCTACGTAGGTCAAAAGTGGTGCCTCTTGAAATTTGCAGTGCAAGAAAATATTTTAAGGTATTTTAAGGGGGGTCTCCCCATACAGGGGGGTGGCATACATTTTTTTTTATTTCTGTAGCAGCCAAGATTCTCAACAGATTCCGTTGAAACTTGAAATTATAAGTTATTAACGCAAGTTAATTTAATTTAATTATGCAAATCGAATGACAAATGAAAAAGTCGAAAATTTACAGCTTAATATTTTTAGCAGCCGATTTCAATAAAAATTGAAATGACGGCCCTCATAGTTCAGAAAAAAATTGAAAATGTATATATTAATGGCAACGCAAGTGCTGATTAAACTTTCATGGAAATCTTTTGAAATTAACTATTCGAGCTATTTAAGCCTTTGTGTGGTTACCACTGTAAACTGTGTAAACAGCAAATGCGAGAAGGGCGAAACCGGTATTTATATGTTTACAACAATTTATGATCCGCCGATTTTCAATATGTAATCCATACGTATGCAACTCAATTTAATTAGCAAAATATTCGCGCCCCGATAAAAGGTCTCTAAGAACGAACGTGGCCAGATTTTTAAGGGTTTTGTACTAAAATACAAAACCCTATTGCAATCACGACCTGTGTCCGTCTGTCCGTCCGTCCGTCCGTCTGTATGTCACAGCACTTTTTCTCCGAAACTATAGAGGCTACAGCCATGAAACTTTGTGGAAAGGTCAGAAGTGGTGACCTCTTGAAAGTTCAAGGGTGAAAAAATTGTTCGAAGGGGTTGAAGGGGGGTCTCCCCATATAGGGAGTTGACTCCTCAAAAAAAAATTTTCACCAATGGTAGTCGAGTAGGGTGTCATTGGAAAGGTCTCAATGAGATCTTTTGAAAGCAGGTCTTAAAATTGCCTTATGAGTTCCGAGGGGGGCAGGGGAAGGGGAAATGTACGAACTTTTCGCGTACCCCCCCCTCGCGATTGGACACCTTCAATCCGAAAAACATGAAAAAAATCATGGATGTAGGCCTTAATGAGTACAACAACAACAAATACGTGAGAAGTCGAAATTCACTCAACTTTGTTAGTAATAGTATGATTTATCGATTTTATGTTTTCTTGAATAAAATCTAAATGGTACCCTTAAATTCAATAAAATTTAGCAAACAGATGATTATTTATAAGATTGATCTTTCCTGAAAGTTTCATAAAGATCGATTTGTATTTAACGAAGTTATAGCGATTTGAATTTTCCTGTATTACTATGGAACAAAATGCCCTGTATTACTATGGAAACATTTGGCTATGGAGCCATATGCGCTTTTTACCGACTTAGACACTACAGCTTTGCTAGGATTTGCATGAAAGTTTCAGGAATGATAGATATCATGAGGATGACTACATACAATTGAAACAAGTCAAAGAGGCAGGAGAGAGCTCCTAGCAAAAGGGTTTTGTAACCATTCTAGGATTCGAAAAAATAGGACATGAATCGATGCTTACAGTAGAGGAGTGGCCCCTGAAAAAAAATTTCATGAAACGTAGCCGATATGAGTATCAAATGAAAGTTCTCTATGAGAGCTTTTCAGAACAGTTCTTAAACTGACAGTTTTTGCTTCAGTGGGGGCACAGAGGGGGGGGGGGGGGGAAATACATGAAAAATGTGTTTACTCCCTCGCGAATGGACACCCGTGATCTAAAAAAATCTGAAAAAATTATCAAGCGAGATATTTATGGGTATAATTTTAACAAATACCTCAGAATTAAAAAATTCTTCCAACTTAGTTAATAATAGTATGATCCTCGAACATGACGTGTTTCTTAATTTTATTCGTTGCTGGTTACGGCATTTTTTAAGTTGAGTACAAAACCCTTCTGACATGAGCATAGGTCTGTCTACCCAACTTGTTTTTATGTTAATAAATACCCATGTGGTACTACGAAAATTGCAGAAAGAAGTTGAGTAGTAGGCAAGCCAAATTTTTTTTCGAAGCTTTATGCTACATACGAGAAATTTACCTTTCCGGCTGGTGCTGCCAACGGGGATTTTTTTTATCTTACGATTTTCAATTTACAAATGTGCGAATGGTAATTTATGTATCATATTTTTCAAAGAATGTTTTAACCGAAAGAATAAAGTAAATCTTGGTAAAAACACCATAGCTTTCAAAAATAAAAAGGAAGACGAAAAAATTACAATATTTGAAAATGCTAGTATAAATTCAGAAAATGAAAATAGACGTTTAAGAACACGATATTTGTGAAAGGTTGAGGACAACCTTATACATAGGGGAAAGGTGTTACGCGCGTGCTTACTCCACGTTTCCATAATTCTGGTCGTAAGTTCATGCAACGTGAGCGCTTAGTCAGCGTCTGTATGAACTTGCGAATTTTGATGAATGTCGGAAAATTTTCACGAGAATGAAAATTTTCTCACAGAACCGAGTAAACGACTTGAGACTGCATCGTCAGCAGTCTGAAGTATTAAATATTCAAAATCTCTATACAACGGTGCTTAGTCTAATCTATCTGTCGCGAATGTAAGCTCGTGCGCGCAACAATTGTAATTTAGTTCATTAATTGTGTTAAAGTGTTAAAGATATTTTATATTTTTTAGGTAAATTTCTCGAGAGAAATTTACCTATTGCGGAGAGCATCATATATATATATATATATATATATATATATATATATATATATATATATATATATATATATATATATATATGGGATATAAAGAACTTTGTGACCACAATAGAGGTTGCAATTTTGCTTCGATTTTCACCAAATTTTCAGGAAAGGTGTATTGGGTAATTATCTTGGTTAAGTTCATGAACCAGCTATCTCGGCCGGGCAAAAACAAAATGGCGGCCATTTTAGACGAAAAATCGTGATTTCTGTTCTGACCAAAGTATAGCTCCGATTTGGATGAAATTTGGTGCAAAGGTTCATTGAGGTATGTGATGAATCTCACAATAAAAAATTCAAAGTCGGTACGGCAGAAACGAAATGGCGGCCGCTCAAAGGTCGAAAAACGTGCAAAATTTTGTTGTTGTAATAGTGGTCAAAGCTTTCAACAGATTTTCATGAAATTCGGCAGTTAGATAGTAATTATGAGTACCTAAAGAATTGCGTTAAAAAACTGAAGGTCAGATGGCAAAAAACCAAATGGCGGCCAGTTGGAGGTCAAAATTTCAAAGGCTTTTAAAAGTCGCGATTTTGATCCAACATATATGAAACTTGGTTTCAAGATAGAAATTACTTAGACCTACAGTCTTTGATATTTTGGTGATCATGCATTTGCAAATTACAAAATGGCGGCCGTTTAAATATGCGTTTTTTTCAGGTTTTTGTGGCCCTCTAGCGGTCACATTTTCCAACGGATTTTGATGAAACTTGAGATTATGAATCTCTGTACTATGTTCTTGTATTTCGCGGGAAATTATTAAAATTGAATGAAAAATAAACAAGTCGAAAATTTAAAGCCTAATATTTTTAGCTGCTTCTTTAAAAATTGAATTATTTTGCCCTGTCTAGAGTGAAACTCCTATTTGAACGAGATAGTACATTGATTGATGAGGTCCTAGCATACAAAGATTTAAAATAATTCAAAATAAAATGCATGCATTCAAAATGGCGGCCCCCAAAGGTCTGACGGCAAGCGCAATTCGCTATTTTAGTGCCAACTGAAATAATGAATATTTTTCATGGAATCGTTTTAAATGACTTTACTTGAAAGAACTTATAAACCAGATCATTTTTAGGGTTTTGTACTAAAATACAAAACCCTATTGCAATCACGACCTGTGTCCGTCTGTCCGTCTGTCCGTCCGTCCGTCCGTCCGTCCGTCCGTCCGTCCGTCCGTCCGTCCGTCCGTCCGTCTGTATGTCACAGCACTTTTTCTCCGAAACTATAGAGGCTACAGCCATGAAACTTTGTGGAAAGGTCAGAAGTGGTGACCTCTTGAAAGTTCAAGGGTGAAAAAATTGTTCGAAGGGGTTTAAGGGGGGTCTCCCCATATAGGGAGTTGACCCCTCAAAAAAAAATTTTCACCAATGGTAGTCGAGTAGGGTGTCATTGGAAAGGTCTCAATGAGATCTTTTGAAAACAGGTCTTAAAATTGCCTTATGAGTTCCGAGGGGGGCAGGGGAAGGGGAAATGTACGAACTTTTCGCGTACCCCCCCCCCTCGCGATTGGACACCTTCAATCCGAAAAACATGAAAAAAATCATGGATGTAGGCCTTAATGAGTACAACAACAACAAATACGTGAGAAGTCGAAATTCACTCAACTTTGTTAGTAATAGTATGATTTATCGATTTTATGTTTTCTTGAATAAAATCTAAATGGTACCCTTAAATTCAATAAAATTTAGCAAACAGATGATTATTTATAAGATTGATCTTTCCTGAAAGTTTCATAAAGATCGATTTGTATTTAACGAAGTTATAGCGATTTGAATTTTCCTGTATTACTATGGAACAAAATGCCCTGTATTACTATGGAAACATTTGGCTATGGAGCCATATGCGCTTTTTACCGACTTAGACACTACAGCTTTGCTAGGATTTGCATGAAAGTTTCAGGAATGATAGATATCATGAGGATGACTACATACAATTGAAACAAGTCAAAGAGGCAGGAGAGAGCTCCTAGCAAAAGGGTTTTGTAACCATTCTAGGATTCGAAAAAATAGGACATGAATCGATGCTTACAGTAGAGGAGTGGCCCCTGAAAAAAAATTTCATGAAACGTAGCCGATATGAGTATCAAATGAAAGTTCTCTATGAGAGCTTTTCAGAACAGTTCTTAAACTGACAGTTTTTGCTTCAGTGGGGGCACAGAGGGGGGGGGGGGGGGGGGAAATACATGAAAAATGTGTTTACTCCCTCGCGAATGGACACCCGTGATCTAAAAAAATCTGAAAAAATTATCAAGCGAGATATTTATGGGTATAATTTTAACAAATACCTCAGAATTAAAAAATTCTTCCAACTTAGTTAATAATAGTATGATCCTCGAACATGACGTGTTTCTTAATTTTATTCGTTGCTGGTTACGGCATTTTTTAAGTTGAGTACAAAACCCTTCTGACATGAGCATAGGTCTGTCTACCCAACTTGTTTTTATGTTAATAAATACCCATGTGGTACTACGAAAATTGCAGAAAGAAGTTGAGTAGTAGGCAAGCCAAATTTTTTTTCGAAGCTTTATGCTACATACGAGAAATTTACCTTTCCGGCTGGTGCTGCCAACGGGGATTTTTTTTATCTTACGATTTTCAATTTACAAATGTGCGAATGGTAATTTATGTATCATATTTTTCAAAGAATGTTTTAACCGAAAGAATAAAGTAAATCTTGGTAAAAACACCATAGCTTTCAAAAATAAAAAGGAAGACGAAAAAATTACAATATTTGAAAATGCTAGTATAAATTCAGAAAATGAAAATAGACGTTTAAGAACACGATATTTGTGAAAGGTTGAGGACAACCTTATACATAGGGGAAAGGTGTTACGCGCGTGCTTACTCCACGTTTCCATAATTCTGGTCGTAAGTTCATGCAACGTGAGCGCTTAGTCAGCGTCTGTATGAACTTGCGAATTTTGATGAATGTCGGAAAATTTTCATGAGAATGAAAATTTTCTCACAGAACCGAGTAAACGACTTGAGACTGCATCGTCAGCAGTCTGAAGTATTAAATATTCAAAATCTCTATACAACGGTGCTTAGTCTAATCTATCTGTCGCGAATGTAAGCTCGTGCGCGCAACAATTGTAATTTAGTTCATTAATTGTGTTAAAGTGTTAAAGATATTTTATATTTTTTAGGTAAATTTCTCGAGAGAAATTTACCTATTGCGGAGAGCATCATATATATATATATATATATATATATATATATATATATATATATATATATATATATATATATATATATATATGGGATATAAAGAACTTTGTGACCACAATAGAGGTTGCAATTTTGCTTCGATTTTCACCAAATTTTCAGGAAAGGTGTATTGGGTAATTATCTTGGTTAAGTTCATGAACCAGCTATCTCGGCCGGGCAAAAACAAAATGGCGGCCATTTTAGACGAAAAATCGTGATTTCTGTTCTGACCAAAGTATAGCTCCGATTTGGATGAAATTTGGTGCAAAGGTTCATTGAGGTATGTGATGAATCTCACAATAAAAAATCCAAAGTCGGTACGGCAGAAACGAAATGGCGGCCGCTCAAAGGTCGAAAAACGTGCAAAATTTTGTTGTTGTAATAGTGGTCAAAGCTTTCAACAGATTTTCATGAAATTCGGCAGTTAGATAGTAATTATGAGTACCTAAAGAATTGCGTTAAAAAACTGAAGGTCAGATGGCAAAAAACCAAATGGCGGCCAGTTGGAGGTCAAAATTTCAAAGGCTTTTAAAAGTCGCGATTTTGATCCAACATATATGAAACTTGGTTTCAAGATAGAAATTACTTAGACCTACAGTCTTTGATATTTTGGTGATCATGCATTTGCAAATTACAAAATGGCGGCCGTTTAAATATGCGTTTTTTTCAGGTTTTTGTGGCCCTCTAGCGGTCACATTTTCCAACGGATTTTGATGAAACTTGAGATTATGAATCTCTGTACTATGTTCTTGTATTTCGCGGGAAATTATTAAAATTGAATGAAAAATAAACAAGTCGAAAATTTAAAGCCTAATATTTTTAGCTGCTTCTTTAAAAATTGAATTATTTTGCCCTGTCTAGAGTGAAACTCCTATTTGAACGAGATAGTACATTGATTGATGAGGTCCTAGCATACAAAGATTTAAAATAATTCAAAATAAAATGCATGCATTCAAAATGGCGGCCCCCAAAGGTCTGACGGCAAGCGCAATTCGCTATTTTAGTGCCAACTGAAATAATGAATATTTTTCATGGAATCGTTTTAAATGACTTTACTTGAAAGAACTTATAAACCAGATCATTTTTAGGGTTTTGTACTAAAATACAAAACCCTATTGCAATCACGACCTGTGTCCGTCTGTCCGTCTGTCCGTCCGTCCGTCCGTCCGTCCGTCCGTCCGTCCGTCCGTCTGTATGTCACAGGACTTTTTCTCCGAAACTATAGAGGCTACAGCCATGAAACTTTGTGGAAAGGTCAGAAGTGGTGACCTCTTGAAAGTTCAAGGGTGAAAAAATTGTTCGAAGGGGGTTTAAGGGGGGTCTCCCCATATAGGGAGTTGACCCCTCAAAAAAAAATTTTCACCAATGGTAGTCGAGTAGGGTGTCATTGGAAAGGTCTCAATGAGATCTTTTGAAAACAGGTCTTAAAATTGCCTTATGAGTTCCGAGGGGGGCAGGGGAAGGGGAAATGTACGAACTTTTCGCGTACCCCCCCCTCGCGATTGGACACCTTCAATCCGAAAAACATGAAAAAAATCATGGATGTAGGCCTTAATGAGTACAACAACAACAAATACGTGAGAAGTCGAAATTCACTCAACTTTGTTAGTAATAGTATGATTTATCGATTTTATGTTTTCTTGAATAAAATCTAAATGGTACCCTTAAATTCAATAAAATTTAGCAAACAGATGATTATTTATAAGATTGATCTTTCCTGAAAGTTTCATAAAGATCGATTTGTATTTAACGAAGTTATAGCGATTTGAATTTTCCTGTATTACTATGGAACAAAATGCCCTGTATTACTATGGAAACATTTGGCTATGGAGCCATATGCGCTTTTTACCGACTTAGACACTACAGCTTTGCTAGGATTTGCATGAAAGTTTCAGGAATGATAGATATCATGAGGATGACTACATACAATTGAAACAAGTCAAAGAGGCAGGAGAGAGCTCCTAGCAAAAGGGTTTTGTAACCATTCTAGGATTCGAAAAAATAGGACATGAATCGATGCTTACAGTACAGAGGAGTGGCCCCGGAAAAAAAATTTCATGAAACGTAGCCGATATGAGTATCAAATGAAAGTTCTCTATGAGAGCTTTTCAGAACAGTTCTTAAACTGACAGTTTTTGCTTCAGTGGGGGCACAGAGGGGGGGGGGGGGGAAATACATGAAAAATGTGTTTTCTCGCTCGCGAATGGACACCCGTGATCTAAAAAAATCTGAAAAAATTATCAAGCGAGATATTTATGGGTATAATTTTAACAAATACCTCAGAATTAAAAAATTCTTCCAACTTAGTTAATAATAGTATGATCCTCGAACATGACGTGTTTCTTAATTTTATTCGTTGCTGGTTACGGCATTTTTTAAGTTGAGTACAAAACCCTTCTGACATGAGCATAGGTCTGTCTACCCAACTTGTTAAGATATTGTAAAATATTTTTAACAATACCCATAAAAAAATTATAAAATCGCGACTTGCCTGTCTGTCCGTCCGTCCGCCCGTTTGTTCGTGCGTCAAAACAAATTTTCTCGCAAACCACATGAGCTAGGATGAGGAAATTTTCTACGTAGGTCAAAAGTGGTGCCTCTTGAAATTTGCAGTGCAAGAAAATATTTTAAGGTATTTCAGGGGGGTCTCCCCATACAGGCGGGTCTCCCCATACAGGCAGGTCTCCCCATACAGGCGGGTCTCCCCGTACAGGGGTTAGCATACAATTTTTTTTATTTCTGTAGCCCTCTAGCAGCCAAGATTCTCAACAGATTCCGTTGAAACTTGAAATTATAAGTTATTAACGCAAGTTAATTTTTTAATTTAACTATCCAAATCGAATGACAAATTAAAAAGTCGAAAATTTGCAGCTTAATATTTTTAGCAGCCGATTTCAATAAAAATCGAAATGACGGCCCTCATAGTTCAGAAAAAAATTGAAAATGTATATATTAATGGCAATGCAAGTAATGATTAAGCTTTTATGGAAATCTTTTGATATTAACTATTCGAGCTATTTAAGCCTTTGTGTGGTTACCACTGTGAACTGTGTAAACAGCAAATGCGTGAAGGGCGAAACCGGTATTTATATGTTTACAACAATTTATGATCCGCCGATTTTCAATATGTAATCCATACGCGTTCAACTCAATTTAATTAGCAAAATATTTGCACCCCGATCAAAGGTTTCTAACAACGAACGGAGCCAGATTTTTTTTATGTGAATAAATACCCATGTGGTACTACGAAAATTGTAGAAAGAAGTTTAGTAGTAGGCAAGCCAAATTCTTTTTCGAAACTTAACGCTACATACGAGAAATTTACCTTTCCGGCTGGTGCTGCCAACGGGGATGTTTTTTGAATTCTACTCATCACTATCTTTGGTTTGACACCCCATAGATTGAAATTAGAGAAAGTACGAAAAAAAATAAAAAACATTCTATGCCACCCCCCTGTCTGTGGAGACCCCCCTTAAATATCTTAAAATATTTTCTTGCACTGCAAATTTCAAGAGGCACCACTTTTGACCTACGTAGAAAATTTCCTCCTAGCTCATGTAGTTTGCGAGAAAATTTGTTTTGACGCACGAACAAACGGGCGGACGGACGGACAGACAGGCAAGTCGCGATTTTATAATTTTTTTATGGGTATTGTTAAAAATATTTTACAATATCTTAAAAATGATCTGGTTTATAAGTTCTTTCAAGGAAAGTCATTTAAAACGATTCCATGAAAAATATTCATTATTTCATTTGGCACTAAAATAGCGAATTGCGCTTGCCTTCAGACCTTTGGGGGCCGCCATTTTGAATGCATGCATTTGATTTTGGATTATTTTAAATCTTTGTATGCTAGGAACTCATCAATCAATGTACTATCTCGTTCAAATAAGAGTTTCACTCTAGACACGGCAAAATAATTCAATTTTTAAAAAAGCAGCTAAAAATATTAGGCTTTTCGTACTTACTCCAATTTCAATATATGGGGTGTCGAACGAAAGCTAGTGATGAGTAGAATTCATTAAAAGTGCATTCAGGAGCTTCGCGATGTCTGCAATTGCAGTTTTTTTGCGTGGTTGGGATACTTTTGATTCGGAAATCATGCAGCTGTAAAATCATCGGAAACGGGAGTCGGAAGTGCCTCAATATCAAAATCGCGCTGTTATTGTACTCAGGAACATAAAAAAATTCAAATCTTCACTACAACGATCTTCTGGAGTTCCTTGGAAAACGATCGGATTGCAAGGAGTGCGTTGGTGGAAAAGTGGCCGGTTTTCTTACTTTCTCCAATATCAATAGATGAGGTGTCAAGCGAAAGCTAGTGATGAGTAGAATTCAATAAATGTGCATCCAGGCAGCTTCGCGATACCTGCAATGGCAGTTTTTTTGCGTGGTTGGGATACTTTTGATTCCGAAATCATGCAGCTTAAAAATCATCGGAAACGGGAGTTGGAAGTGCCTGAATATCAAAATCGCGCTGTTGTTGTATTAGGGAACATACAAAAATTTAAGATCATCGTGACAACGATATTCTGGAGTTCCTCGGAAAACGATCGGATTGCAAGGAGTGCGTTGCTGGTAAAGTGGTCATTATTCGTACTTTCTCCAAATTCAATATATGGGGTGTCAAACGAAAGCTAGTGATGAGTAGAATTCAATAAAAGTTCATTCAGGCAGTTTCACGGTATCTGCAATTGCAGTTTATTTGCGTGGATGGGATACTTTTGATTTCGAAATCATGCAGCTGTAAAATCTTCGGAAACGAGAGTCGGAAGTGTCTGAATATCAAAATCACGCTGTTATTGTACTCAGGAACATAAAAAGATTAAAGAACTTCACTAAAACGATATTCTGGAGTTCCTCGGAAAACGATCGGGTTGCAAGGAGTGCGTTGCTGGAAAAGTGGCCGTTGTTCATAGTTTCTCCAATTTCAATATATGGGGTGTCAAACAAACGCTAGTGATGAGTAGAATTCAATAAAAATGCATTCAGGCAGCTTCGCGATACCTTCAATTGCAGTTTTTTTGCATGGTTGGGATACTTTTGATTCCGAAATCATGCAGCTGTAAAATCATCGGAAACGGGAGTCGGAAGTATCTGAATATCAAAATCGCGCTAATATTGTACTCAGGGACATAAAAAATTCAAGATCTTCACAACCAGGATATGCTGGAGTGCCTCGGAAAACAATCGGATTGCAAGGAGTGCGTTGCTGGAAAAGTGGCCGTTGTTCATACTTTCTCCAATTTCAATATATGGGGTGTCAAACGAAAGCTAGTGATGAGTAGAGTTCAACAAAAGTGCATTCAGGCAGTTTGGCGGTATCTGCAATTGCGGTTTTTTGCGTGGATGGGATACTTTTGATTCCGAAATCATGCAGCTGTAAAATCATCGGAAACGGGAGTCGGAAGTGCCTGAATATCAAAATCGCGCTGTTATTGTATTCAGGAACATAAAAAAATTCAAGAGCTTCACTACAACGATTTCGGTGGTTCCTCGGAATACGATCGGATAGCAAGGAGTGCGTTGCTGGAAAAGTGGCCGTTGTTCATACTTTCTCCAATTTCAATATATGGGGTGTCAAGCGAACGCTAGTGATGAGTAGAATTCAATAAAAGTGCATTCAGGCAGCTCCGCCATACCTGCAATCGCAGTTTTTTTGCGTGGTTGGGATACTTTTGATACGGAAATCATGCAGCTGTAAAATCATCGGAAACGGGAGTCGGAAGTGCCTGAATATCAAAATCGCTCGGTTATTGTACTCCGGAACATACAAAAATTAAAGATCTTCACTACAACGATATTCTGGAGTTCCCCGGAAAACGATCGGATTGCAAGGAGTGCATTGCTGGAAAAGTGGCCGTTATTCATACTTTCTCCAATTTCAATATATGGGGTGTCAAACGAAAGCTAGTGATGAGTAGAATTCAGTAAAAAATCCCCGTTGGCAGCACAAGCCGGAAAGGTAAATTTCTCGTACGTAGCATAAAGCTTCGAAAAAAAATTTGGCTTGCCTACTACTCAACTTCTTTCTGCAATTTTCGTAGTACCACATGGGTATTTATTAACATAAAAAATATCTGGCCACGTTCGTTTCTAGAGACTTTTTATCGGGGCGCAAATATTTTGCTAATTAAATTGACCTGCATACCTATGGATTACATATTGGAAATCGGCGGATCATAAATTGTTGTAAACATATAAATACCGGTTTCGCCCTTCTCGCATTTGCTGTTTACACAGTTCACAGTGGTAACCACACAAAGGCTTAAATAGATCAAATAGTTAATTTCAAAAGATTTCCATGAAAGTTTAATCAGCACTTGCGTTCCCATTAATATATACATTTTCAATTTTTTTCTGAACTATGAGGGCCGTCATTTAAATTTTTATTGAAATCGGCTGCTAAAAATAATCAGCTGTAAATTTTCGACTTATAGGTAAATTTCTCGAGAGAAATTTACCTTTTGCGGAGAGCATCATATGTATATATATACATATATATATATATATATATATATATATATATATATATATATATATATATATATATATATATATATATCTATATATATATATATATATATATATAAATATATATATAAATATATATATATATATATATATATATATATATATATATATATATATATATATATATATATATATATATATATATATATGGGATATAACGAAATTTGTGACCACGCTAGAGGTTGCAATTTTGCTTCGATTTTCACCAAATTTTGAAGAGAGGTGTATTGGCTAATTGTCTCGGGTAAGCTCGTGAACCAGCTATATCGGCCGGTTAAGGACAAAATGGCGGCCATTTTAGACGAAAAATCGCGATTTCTGTTCTGACCAAATCGTAGCTCCGATTTGGATGAAATTTGGTACAAAGGTTCATTGAAGTATGTGATGAATCTCACAATTAAAAATACAAAGTCGATACCTCAGAAACGAAATGGCGGCCGCTCAAATGTTGAAAGACGTGCAAAATTTTGTTGTTGTAATAGTGGTCAAAGCTTTCAACAGATTTTCATGAAATTCGGAAGTTTGATAGGAATTATAAGTATCTAAAGAATTACGTGAAAAAACTGGAGGTCAGGTTGCAAAAAACAAAATGGCGGGCAGTTGAACGTCGAAATTTCAAAGACTTTTTAAAGTCGCAATTTTGATCCGACGAACATGAAACTTGGTTTCGAGATAAACATTACTTACACCTATAGTCTTTGATATTTTGGTGATCATGCATTTGCAAATTTCAAAATGGCGGCCGTTTAAATATGCGTTTTTTTCAGGTTTTTGTGGCCCTCTAGCGGTCACATTTTCCAGCAGATTTTAATGAAACTTGAGATTATGAATCCCTGTACTATGTTCTTGTACTTCGCGGGAAATTATTAAAATTGAATGAAAAATAAAAAAGTCGAAAATTTAAAGCCTAATAATTTTAGCTGCTTCTTTAAAAATTGAATTATTTTGCCCTGTCTAGAGTGAAACTCCTATTTGAACGAGATAGTACATTGATTGATGAGGTCCTAGCATACAAAGATTTAAAATAATCCAAAATCAAATGCATGCATTCAAAATGGCGGCCCCCAAAGGTCTGAAGGCAAACGCAATTCGCTATTTTAGTGCCAACTGAAATAATGAATATTTTTCATTGAAACGTTTTAAATGACTTATAAACCAGATCATTTTTAAGATATTGTATAATATTTTCAACAATAGCCTAAAAAATTATAAAATCACGACTTGTCTGTCTGTCCGTCCCTCCGCCCGTTTGTTCGTGCGTCATAACATGTTTTCTCGCAAACCACATGAGCTAGAATGAGGAAATTTTCTACGTAGGTCAAAAGTGGTGCCTCTTGAAATTTGCAGTGCAAGAAAATATTTTAAGGTATTTAAGGGGGGTCTCCCCATACAGGCGGGTCTCCCTATATAGGCGGATAGCATACAGTGTTTTTTATTTCTGTAGCCCTCTAGCAGCCAAGATTCTCAACAGATTCCGTTGAAACTTGAAATTATAAGTTATTAAGGCAAGTGAATTTAATTTGATTATGCAAATTGAATGACAAATAATACAGTCAAAAATTTACAGCTTAATATTTTTAGCAGCCGATTTCAATAAAAATCATAATGACGGCCCTCGCAGTTCAGAAAAAATTGAAATGTATATATTAATGGCAATGCAAGTGCTGATTAAACTTTTATGGAAATCTTTTGAAATTAACTATTCGAGCTATTTAAGCCTTTGTGTGGTTACCACTGTGAACTGTGTAAACAGCAGATGCGAGTAGGGCGAAACCGGTATTTATATGTTTACAACAATATGCAATCCATACGCATGCAACTTAATTTAATTAGCAAAATATTTGCGCCGCGATAAAAGGTTTCTAAAAACGAACGTGGCCAGATTTTTTTACGTTAGTAAATACCCATGTGGTACTACCAAAATTGCAGAAAGAAGTTTAGTAGTAGGTAAGCCAAATTCTTTTTCGAAACTTTACGCTACATACAAGAAATTTACCTTTCCGGCTGGTGCTGCCATCGGGGATTTTTATTTGTCATTCGATTTGCATAATTAAATTAAATTAACTTGCGTTAATAACTTATAATTTCAAGTTTCAACGGAATCTGTTGAGAATCTTGGCTGCTACAAGAATAAAAAAAATTGTATGTCACCCCTGTATGGGGAGACCCCCTTAAAATACATTCAAATATTTTCTTGCACTGCAAATTTCAAGAGGCACCACTTTTGACCTACGTAGAAAATTTCCTCATTCTAGCTCATGTGGTTTGCGAGAAAACTTGTTTTGACGCACGAACAAACGGATGGACAGACAGACAAGTCGCGATTTTATAATTTTTTTAGGGGATTGTTAAAAAGATTTTACAATATCTTAAAAATGGTCTGGTTTATAAATTCTATCAAGTAAAGTCATTTAAAAAGTTATCATGAAAAATATTCATTATTTCAGTTGGCACTAAAATAGCGAATTGCGCTTGCCTCCTGACCTTTGGGGGCCGCCATTTTGAATGCATGCATTTTATTTTGGATTATTTTAAATCTTTGTACACTAGGAACTCATCAATCAATGTACTATCTCGTTCAAATAGGAGTTTCACTCTAGACAGGGAAAAACAAGCTTGCTTCGTATAACCACCAGGTTACGAACTCCGATGGCCGAAGAAGAACTGGTAGAGACCATCAAAGAGAACCTATGGATAGAGCTCCGAAACAGCTTGCCGCATGTGCCTATCTATACGATACACGCATTACGTCTGCACGCACGAAGACAGGAGCGACTCGATGAAGTACGTGGCACCTTTCGTCCACAACAGCGTACGATAGCACCTAATTCAAGGGTCGGTTATACGGCAGAGCTACTGACAGCCAGTCACACTGAAAGGGAACGAGAGCATTTTCTAAGAGAAGGAGCCTCTCAGAACAGCGATCACACGTACGAGGAAGAATCAGCCTCCGTAGAGGCAGTGGTGAACCCAACGGTCTGTTGGAACTGCAAACAATCTGGACATATGTTCTTCGCATATCCTGCAGAGCCCACGGTTTTCTGCTACCGCTGCGGAAGGGCGGATACTTACGCTCCAGATTGCACGGATTGCAAGAATAGAGAAAACGCCTCAACGAGTGCCCAGACCAGCCGGAGGCACTCAAAAGCAACATAGGTCGCGACGCTCCATCAACAACTCTCAAAGAATCTGCCAGCCAACATACAGCATTAACGACAGGCCCGGAATGCTCGAATCCAGAAATTCAACCGCCGACAAAGGTCCTATCACCAAACCGAGAAAGGGAGGCTGAATCACCATCAGCATTGCCACGCTACATGCAGCCTTACCACGTCAGGTTGGGGGAGTACCTCACAGCAAGACAACAGATATTTGCAAGCGAAGTATCTCCGGTGCAGCGCACGAAACCTAAAAGAGCGACGCGCAGGAGGAGGGAATTCTGGAGACGAGTACGTCAGGCTAGGAGACTGCTGCGGAACGCACAAGTCATGGAGATAACACAGGGCGATATTCGGCCGTATGCCTCAGTCGAAATTTTATCGAGCCCAGTGCTAGGTCTTGTAGACACTGGGGCTAGCGTTAGTTGCATAGCATCGGACTATGCCAGAAAAATAATCGACGAACACGCACCACTGATCAAGCGGTTTGGGACACAGCTAACTACCGCTGACGGGACTAAACACGTGGTTGTGGGGAAGATCAAGACAGACGTCACCTTTCAAGGAGTGACCAAGACGATGGATCTGTACATCATCCCACAACTCACACAGAACCTGTATCTGGGTGTGGATTTTGTTCGACACTTCGATTTAGCCCCGAAGCTGTTCGCTAGTTCTCCAGTAAACCACCTTGCAGCTATAGAGATGACACCAAATACAGCATAGCACCAATTAGACCTGTTACAACAACGACGCCTAGACGCTGCTACAGCGGCTTTTCCGTCGTATGCGAAGGAGGGACTAGGGCGAACTTCACTGGTCACATACGTCATAGACGTTGGTAAAGCGACACCAGTGAAGCAAAGGCACTTCCCGATTTCGCCTGCATTAGAAAAGCGGCTATATGCAGAGTTGGATCGGATGTTGAAACTGGGTGTAATTGAGGAGTCGCAAAGTGCATGGTCATCACCAGTCACGTTAGTGATAAAGCCCCATAAGGTACGGCTCTGCCTGGATGCCCGTCGCGTCAACGCAGTCACCATCAAAGACGCTTATCCTCTCCCCTTGATCGACGGGATATTAAGTCGGCTGCCAAGAGTGAATTTCATAACCAGCCTTGACTTAAAGGACGCCTTCTGGCAAATTCCACTCGATCCTGGGTCAAGAGACAAGAAAGCTTTCACGGTACTCAGACGTCCGCTTTATCAATTCGTGACCATGCCTTTTGGACTCTGTAATGCTCCACAGACAATGTCACGCTTGATGGACAAAGTAATTCCACCTCATCTGCGTCATCAAGTGTTTGTCTACCTAGACGATTTGTTGCTAGTCACAGAGACATTCGACGAACACCTGCTGCTGCTTCAGGAAGTGGCACTGCAAATACGCAGGGCGGGACTCACCATCAACATAGAAAAGAGTCAATTCGTCATGACCCACGTCCGGTATCTGGGCCACATTATTGGCTACGGAACAATACAAACAAATCCGGACAAAACTAGGTCCATTGACGAGTTCCCCCTGCCAAAGACGACAAAGCAGTTGCGACGCTTCTTAGGCATGTGTTGTTGGTACAAACGTTTCGTTCGAAACTATGCCGACGTGACAACACCTTTGACAGACATGTTGCGCAAGGGACAGAGGTTTGTCTGGACAGAGTCCGGCTTGCGGGCATTTAAAGAGCTCAAGAAGTGCCTCACACAAGCTCCCGTTCTCCACAGCCCAGACTTCGCGAAACCCTTCTCCTGTTACGACCCTGCGATACTATGCATGGGTTGTATGCAACATCACCTGTCGTCCCTACACTTACCTATATCCTGTGCCTCTACTTTTTCCTTTCAGGCAAAATATTAGTTTGTATATTTACCTAGTAATTCTAGAGCGTCTAGGCACGCATATAGTTAAGGCGATCAACGCCGGATTGATTGTGTCCACTGTGACGCGAGTCAATATGGAGTAGGGGCAGTCTTGGTGCAGTTGACCGGGGACGGTGAGGAGGGGCCTATAGCCTTTATGTCCCACAAGTTGAACCCTGCCCAGCGAAACTATACTGTTTCTGAGCAAGAATGTCTGGCGGCGGTGTTGGCAGTGAAACGTTTCCGAGCCTATATCGAGGGTCACCAATTCGATATAGTCACTGACCACGCATCCCTGAAGTGGCTCATGAGTCAGTCTGACTTGCACGGTCGCCTAGCAAGATGGGCATTGAAGCTGCAAGCCTTTACTTTTACAATTCGACATCGAAAAGGGACACAAAATGTGGTACCTGACACGCTCTCGAGAACGTTCTCTCCAGAGGGAGCGGAGTTGGTACAGTACGCAGACAGCTCTCTGAAAATTGACCTCGAGCATCCCTCTTTCAGTTCAGAAAGCTACATGCAGTTAGCGCACACCGTTCAGAAACATCTGCCACAGCTGCCTGATCTGAAAGTAGTGGATGGATTTGTGTACCGACGGTCGGAACACGCAAACCGTCCACAGGACGAAGGACAGTGGAAACTGTGGGTGCCTGAGGAGATGACCAGTGATCTGATCCTCCGGACCCATGACCACCCACTGAGTGCTCACGGTGGCTATAAGCGGACGCTCAAGCATCTGCGGGCGTATTTCTACTGGCCCAGGATGGCACCACAAATTAAGAACTAAGTGGCCTCCTGCGAAGTCTGCAAAAGCACCAAGGCACCGAATACTGTTCTTCGACCTCCAATGGGGAAACTCGATGTAACCGAGCGCGTGTTCCAACGTTTGTACATAGATCTAATAGGTCCTTATCCACGCACCACATCTCGACACATCGGAGCTATCGTCGTGCTGGATCAACTCTCGAAATTCCCGTTGGTTGAGCCTTTTCGGAAGTTCAATACCACACCGATACTGAACTTCTTAGAGAAGCGTGTTTTTCATGTTTTCGGCGTCCCAGAACACATCGTGTCAGACAACGGAGTACAGTTTAAATCCGTCAAGTTCCGAGAACTATTGAACAAGTATGGCGTTAACCACCAGCTCACCGCCGTGTATTCGCCTCAAGCCAACGCCTCTGAGCGTCTGAACCGAACCCTTCTGGCCGCCATACGCGCCTATGTATCACCGGACCAGAAGGACTGGGATCGCAAGCTATCCGCGATCACCTGTGCGCTGCGTTCTTCACACCACTCGGCCACAGGAGTCTCACCATACTTTGCTGTGTTCGGCCAGCATATGATTTGCCACGGCAAGTCATATCAGCTGCTCCGACAACTACATTCTTTGGGAGACCCTGTCGTCGCGCTAGAACCACACGACAAACTCAGAGTTCTGCGTGACCAAATCCGATGTAAGATAGAAGACGGCAGACGCGCAGGCGAAGAGCGCTATAATCTTCGATCCCGGCCTTCTGCGTTCAAAGAAGGAGACGAGGTTTACAGGCGGAACTTCAGGCAGAGCAACGCCACGGAACACTTCAATGTCAAACTCGATAAAAAGTTTCTCAAGTGTCGAATTCATAAGATTGTAGGACCTACGCGTTATCTCATCACAGACCTTAATGGTAGAGAACTAGGTGTCTACCACGCAAAAGACCTACGTCGTTAATGCACCATTCCAACAAGATAACGTTTATACTACCGTTCATGTTATCGTTCAGGAATCGCACCGCGACTTATTACCGTACATATTATCGTTCCGGGTTTTCATCGCGCCCTAGCATCGTTCAACTTATATTATCGTTCAGGGATTGCATCGCACCCTATCATCCTTTCTTTTTTGGAAATTAATCGCGCAAATACAATAAGCTACATTATCGGCACGCCAACTGGATCATGACCAACGCGCCTCGTAAGATCCGTAATGGTTAAGCAATCACTCGTAGGTTAAGTAGTATTACGACATACCAATTAGTCTGTCTGTCCATCTATATAACAGGGTATGGAGTCAGAAAATACTAGGGAAGTGACGAGCTCTGGGTTCCCTGTCCAGGCGTCTGACCGTACCTATCGCACTGGGTTTGGAGTCACTAACTACGGAGGAAGTGACGAGCCTCTGGGTCCCAGTGCAGGTTTCGGATCAGCGCCTGTGGTACTGTATATAATGTAAATAGTTAGATATATAAGTAATACATTAGGTAGTTATTAAGGTCTAGGCTTAGAGTCCTCGGAAATCCATTCTTTCATCCGGCTGGTTCTGCATCCACCATCTCGATTTCCACCATCCATATTTGAACGATAATCATTCCCATTATCCTGCGTGGTTGTTTGGTTATTTTCCTGCCACGTATCTTCTTCTCAACCGCTATTCATTTCCTGTTTAGCAGGCTTGTAAGTTGCTGTATCGTTTTGGACATAATTTCCACGACCTACGGATTTTCCATTCGTGTCATACAACATTCTTCCTCCCATTCGTCAGCATTACTGTGGATTCTTTTGTTGATTTACCGGCAAAAGACACAAATAGATTCACGTTTCTACTGCTGCAATTGCTTCTAATCTCTTTTGTATTTGAAATTACACAACCGCACTGTTAAATGACAAATTAAATTAAAGACATTTAACCAAAATTCACACAGCACTCAAATAGCACAACGACCATCAGTCTCACCATGCCTGTGAGCATCGCTGAGACCGCCCTGTTATAAACCAGCTTTTCGCCTTGGAATATTTCAAGCTCCGTTCGTTCGAGACGCAAATTAATTATTCAATTTAATTTTATATCAATTAAAATTAAATCGAATAATTAATTCGAACTCACCACGATCCGAGGTTGAAATGTCCCAAGCACGAAATGCGCACCTGGCAGCACCAAACGCCTTAAATGACACTCTAACTGGATGTTCATCTGACCCAGTTAGAGGCGTCAGAAGTTTGGGCGCGAAACGAAAGGTGGTGATGACTGCAAACGGCGAGTAATGAAAATCGAACAACATGTCGGGCTCGTGATAATCGTCTCAATTTAAATCTGGTTTCGTCACAGAAGTGATGAATGTCGTTTGGTTTTGAGTGGAACGAGCGGGGACGTAGAGTTTTGCATTACGCGGAGGTGTTTTAATTGTGTACGGATGAAAGCAGACTTCGGGATCTGTCACGGGGCCAAGTAGCGTGAAAGCCGAGACTTTCGTAGTCAAATCCATCCGCATGAAAATGGCAAGCCAACCGGGTGTCAGACACCTGTGAAAAGTCGGTCGGAACCGAAGTTAAAGTCGGAGTAAAAGCTACCGGCGTAGCACAAGTAAGGGACGGTACCGTTCTAGTAGGTCACGCTCTCCTCGTCACAAGTATCAGTCCTCGAGGCACACATCTTCGAAAAGTCGACACCATCGTAAAAGCCATTCAAACTCGAAATCTCCATCGCCGCTGCGCCCATCACGATCAAACAAAGATCGAGAAAATTACCAGACTGGTGCCAGAGAAGAATTAATTGCTACGCCACCCCCCCCCCCCCCCATCTTTCTCAACAAATCACGTTAACGGCACTAGTGATAGTGAAAATTATGAAAACTACAAATCGGATTCAAATAAACATTTTGAGCACACAAGTGAGGGTCCGAGTGGCAGTTCTAGTTTGAGTATGTTTTCGTCAAAATGCATCGTAAACCTTTATATGGATAAAATGAATCAAGAACAACACTCGTCATAATAGTTGCTTGAAAGAAAATTTATGAAAGTACTCAATTGAAGTTGTAAATTTTCTTCAGTTTTTCTTTCATGACTCCGCAACTTCTTATTGGTTTTAAATCCATACTTTACTGGTAGTTTGGTTTAAATGATAAGCCTGCATTTCTTGGAATGTCTATTTGATTATTTAGTTGAACAAATGTTAAGTTAGTCTCACATAGCTTTAAATTTAATTTACCTCATGAGCACGTCATAATTTCTCCTATCCTTGACCACGTGTAGACAACAGTCTCATTGAATTTGATATTTCTGATTCGCTTGAGGTAATTCTACAGGCCTCTTGATACTATTAACTTACAAAATTTTCTTTCAACTTGAGGGGGATAATGTGTTGCCAATATTATTTGTTTTCCAATCATTTTTTTTTTTGCTCTAGCTCCAATCGATACAACATTCGTTTCTTTTACTTCGAATACATTCGTTTATTTTCCTTTGCGTTTGTCGAAATTATTAAAAGATTTAAAAATTAAGCTTGTCTCTGGCGAAAGTTAATTAATTGTTCCGGGGTAAATTAGTTCATTGTCCATTTAAAAAGAATAGGCCAGAGTTCACTTGGACACAATGATTTTAAGTTATTTCCGTACTTTTTAGGTAAATTTCTCGAGAGAAATTTACCTATTGCGGAGAGCATCATATATATATATATATATATATATATATATATATATATATATATATATATATATATATATATATATATATATATATATATATATATATATATATATATATATATATATATATATATATATATATGGGATATAACGAAATTTGTGACCACGATAGAGGTCGCAATTTTGCTTCGATTTTCACCAAATTTTCAGGAAAGGTGTATTGTGTAATTATCTCGGTTAAGTTCGTGAACCAGCTATATCGGCCGGGCAAAAACAAAATGGCGGCCATTTTAGTCGAAAAATCGTGATTTCTGTTCTGACCAAAGTATAGCTCCGATTTGGATGAAATTTGGTACAAAGGTTCATTGCTGTATGTGATGAATCTCACAATAAAAAATCCAAAGTCGGTACGGCAGAAACGAAATGACGGCCGCTCAAAGGTCGAAAAACGTGCAAAATTTTGTTGTTGTAATAGTGGTCAAAGCTTTCAACAGATTTTCATGAAATTTTATAACTTGATAGAAATTATAAGTATCTAAAGAATTACGTGAAAAACTTGCAGATCAGGTTGCAAAAAACAAAATGGCGGCTAGTTAAAGGCAAAATTTCAAAGGCTTTTTAAAGTCGCAATTTTAATCCGACATATACGAAATTCGGTTTCAAGATAGACATTGTTTAGGCCTACAGTCTTTGATATTTTGGTGATCATGCATGAGCAAATTTCAAAATGGCGGCCGTTTAAATATGCGTTTTTTCAGGTTTTTGTGGCCCTCTAGCGGTCACATTTTCCAGCGGATTTTGATGAAACTTGAGATTATGGATCTCTGTACTATGTTCATGTATTATGCAGGAAATTATTAAAATTGAATGAAAAATAAAAAAGTCGAAAATTTAAAGCCTAATATTTTTAGCTGCCATTTTCTTTAAAAATTGAATTATTTTGCCCTGTCTAGAGTGAAACTTCTATTTGAACGAAATAGTACATTGATTGATGAGTTCCTAGCATACAAAGATTTAAAATAATCCAAAATAAAATGCATGCATTCAAAATGGCGGCCCCCAAAGGTCAGAAGGCAAGCGCAATTCGCTATTTTAGTGCCAACTGAAATAATGAATATTTTTCATGATAACGTTTTAAATGACTTTACTTGATAGAATTTATAAACCAGACCATTTTTAAGATATTCTAAAATCTTTTTAACAATCCTCTAAAAAAATTATAAAATCGCGACTTGTCTGTCTGTCCGTCCGTTTGTTCGTGCGTCAAAACAAGTTTTCTCGCAAACCACATGAGCTAGAATGAGGAAATTTTCTACGTAGGTCAAAAGTGGTGCCTCTTGAAATTTGCAGTGCAAGAAAATATTTTAAGGTATTTTAAGGGGGGTCTCCCCATACAGGGGGGTGGCATACAATTTTTTTTATTTCTGTAGCAGCCAAGATTCTCAACAGATTCCGTTGAAACTTGAAATTATAAGTTATTAACGCAAGTTAATTTAATTTAATTATGCAAATCGAATGACAAATGAAAAAGTCGAAAATTTACAGCTTAATATTTTTAGCAGCCGATTTCAATAAAAATTGAAATGACGGCCCTCATAGTTCAGAAAAAAATTGAAAATGTATATATTAATGGCAACGCAAGTGCTGATTAAACTTTCATGGAAATCTTTTGAAATTAACTATTCGAGCTATTTAAGCCTTTGTGTGGTTACCACTGTGAACTGTGTAAACAGCAAATGCGAGAAGGGCGAAACCGGTATTTATATGTTTACAACAATTTATGATCCGCCGATTTTCAATATGTAATCCATACGTATGCAACTCAATTTAATTAGCAAAATATTCGCGCCCCGATAAAAGGTCTCTAAGAACGAACGTGGCCAGATTTTTTTTATGTTAATAAATACCCATGTGGTACTACGAAAATCACAGAAAGAAGTTGAGTAGTAGGCAAGCTAAATTTTTTTTCGAAGCTTTATGCTACATACGAGAAATTTACCTTTCCGGCTGGTGCTGCCAACGGGGATTTTTTTTTTGTTATAAAAGGTATGACTAACATTGATAAATCCCATCCAATATCCTTTAGAATATGACCACCGATATCCGTTTAATTTATATGAATGTTAACATTTTATCCAGATATATCAATTTACTCAAATCACAACTAGAGAAGTCATTGAAATAAAATAATTATAAAACGTTAAGCACGGACTCTTATATATCTTTGATTAACCAATTTTCATTATTAATTATATTAAAGTGAATCGTTTTACATAAGTGAGAATGTGAATCAAAATAAAAAGAAGAAACAAACACTAAAAGGCTTCACCTCTGAAAAAAACCAAATACAAAAAAAAGAAACGGGTGCCATTCCATGACAAATGTATGGAAGGAAAGGAAAGTAATAAAACCAATGCCGATATTTGAATATACGTAAAAATTACTTTCTACTATCCCAACTCCTCAAATATCACCAGCTCAAGCCTGCATCAAAGAAGGGCAATAAACAAAAAGTTGTAATACATAAATCATACATTCGAACAATAAAATAGCATTGAATATTTCTCACATATTTTCCATGAAAATATGCAACCTGGTTTAATCCATTTGCAACTTTCCAATCAGCTTCCCTTTCCGTGGACACTAAAAAATTATAGTAAGGAAGCACTGAAGCCTTATTGTAAATTAAACATTTAAAGCCCATTTCATATATTCACTTATAACAATATAAAATAATTAAATTCAAAATATCATTTTTGTTGAGCATTAAATGTTAATTGTTTGCCATTCATTTCATTCTACTCCACCGCATTAACAATGGAAGAAATTAATTTTATAATATCTGGTAAAAAAAAATATATATAGAACAATGAGCTCCAGCAGCAAATAGACTCTTTCATTTCACAGGCACTTTCATTTTCAGGTCACAGGAAGGTAAGTGACACCTAATGCTATTTTTTTGAGGATGTGAGGAGCTAACTTCGCCTGTTTCAGGTCCGGTCTGGTTCGGAGGCCACGTTTGTTGGAAAATTTTATCACAATAGTATATCGGTTCCGTGAACTTTTATTCTGTAAAGTAGAGTACCTTCGGTGGCCTCCGCGACCTCGCGTTAGAGTCGGTCTTCCCCTGTAAATGTGTAGAGTAGAGTAACGTCGAGATGACGGTTGAATTTGTTGAGTTGTATTTGTTCAATTCTCTTGTAAAGGGCATGGAAGTGGCTGAGGATTAACGATGGGCACTTGATCTTATATTAAAGACCCCACGGCCGCAACCCTCGCCGAGCCTAGCTAGCCAGCCAGCAGCCACGAATGATAAGATCGAGTAGCGGAAACGGACGCGCTTCGTCGCCTGGATGTTCAGTTTCTCGCCCGCTGGACTTCACGTCCATTTTAAGTCGCGCCGGCGGTGACTGTCACTAGCCAGCCGTCGAGGCTAGTTGACTTGTTAAAATGGGACCTTTAAGTCCAAACGAAATTTCGTTACAAGTGGCCGTTTTTCATACTTTCTCCAATTTCAATATATGGGGTGTCAAACGAAGGCCAGTGATGAGTAGAATTCAATAAAAGTGCATTCGGGCAGCTTCGCGGTACCTGAAATTGCAGTTTTTTGCGTGGTTGGGATACTTTTGACTCCGAAACCATACAGCTGTAAAATCATCGGAAACGGGAGTCGAAAGTGCCTGAATATCAAAATCGCGCTGTTATTGTACTCAGGAACATAAAAACATTCAAAATCTTCACTACAACGATATTCTGGAGTTCCTTGGAAAACGTTCGGATTGCAAGGAAGGTGTTGCTGGAAAAGTCGCCGTTGTTCATACTTTCTCCAATTTCAATATATGGGGTGTCAAGCGAAAGCTATTGATGAGTAGAATTCAATAAAAGTGCATTCAGGCAGCTTCACGATACCTGCAATTGCAGTTTTTTTGCATGGTCGGGATACTTTTGATTTCGAAATCATGGAGCTGCAAAATCATCGGAAGCGGGATATGGAAGTGCCTATTTATCAAAATCGCGCTGTAATTGTACTCAGGATCATAAAAAAAATCCCCGTTGGCAGCACCAGCCGGAAAGGTAAATTTCTCGTACGTAGCGTAAAGTTTCGAACAAGAATTTGGCTTGCACTACTAAACTTCTTTCTGCAATTTTCGTAGTACCACATGGGTATTTATTAACATAAAAAAAATCTGGTCACGTTCATTTTTAGGGACCTTTTCTCGAGGCGCAAATATTTTGCTAATTAAATTGAGTTGCACGCGTATGGATTACATATTGAAAATCGGCGGATCATAAATTGTTGTAAACATATAAATACCGGTTTCGCCCTTCTTGCATTTGCTGTTTACACAGTTCACAGTGGTAACCACACAAAGGTTTAAATAGCTCGAATAATTAATTTCAAAAGATTCCCATAAAAGTTTAATCAGCACTTGCGTTGCCATTAATATACAGATTTTCAAGTTTTTTTCTGAACTATGAGGGCCGTCATTTCGATTTTTATTGAAATCGGCTGCTAAAAATATTAAGCTGTAAATTTACGACTTTTTAATTTGTCATTCGATTTACATAATTAAATTAAAAATTTAACTTGCCTTAATAACTAATAATTTCAAGTTTCAACGGAATCTGTTGAGAATCCTGACTGCTAGAGGGCTACAGAAATAAAAAAAATTGTATGCCACCCCCTTGTATGGGGAGACCCGCCTGTATGGGGAGACCCCCCTTAAATCCCTAAAAATATTTTCTTGCACTGTAAATTTCAAGAGGCACCACTTTTGACCTACGTAGAAAATTTCCTCATTCTAGCTCATGTGGTTTGCGAGAGAACTTGTTATGACGCACGAACAAACGGGCGGACGGACGGACAGACAGACAAGTCACGATTTTATAATTTTTTAAGGGGATTGTTAAAAATATTTTACAATATCTTGAAAATGATCTGGTTTATAAGTTCTTTCAAGTAAAGTCATTTAAAGTGTTTCCATGAAAAATATTCATTATTTCAGTTGGTACTCAAATAGCGAATTGCGCTTGCCTTCAGACCTTTGGGGGCCGCCATTTTGAATGCATGCATTTGATTTTGGATTATTTTAAATCTGTGTATGCTAGGACCTCATCAATCAATGTACTTTCTCGTTCAAATAGGAGTTTCACTCTAGACAGGGCAAAATAATTCAATTTTTAAAGAAGCAGCTTAAAATATTAGGCTTTAAATTTTCGACTTTTTTATTTTTCATTCAATTTTAATAATTTCCTGCAAAATACAAGAACATAGTACACGGATTCATAATCTCAAGTTTCATCAAAATCCGCTGTAAAATGTGACCGCTAGAGGGCCACAAAAACATGAAAAAAACGCATATTTAAACGGCCGCCATTTTGAAATTTGCAAATGCATGATCACCAAAATCTCAAAGACTGTAGGTCCAAGTAATGTTTATCTTGTAACCAAGTTTCGTACATGTCGGATCAAAATTTGACATTTTGACTTTTAACTGGCCGCCATTTTGTTTTTTGCAACCTGACCTCCAGTTTTTTTACGTAATTCTTTAGATACTTATAATTTCTATCAAATTAGCGAATTTCATGAAAATCTGTTGAAAGCTTTGACCACTATTACAACAACAAAATTTTGCACGTTTAACGACTTTGGATTTTTTATTGTGAGATTCATCACATATATCATTGAACCCTCGTACCAAATTTCATTCAAATCGGAGCTATACTTTGGTCAGGACAGAAATCACGATTTTTCGTCTAAAATGGCCGCCATTTTGTTTTTGCCCGGCCGATATAGCTGGTTCACGAAATTAACCGAGATAATTACCCAATACACCTTTCTTGAAAATTTGGCGAAAATCGAAGCAAAATTGCAACCTCTAGCGTGGTCACAAGTTTCGATATATCCCATATTTATATATATATATATATATATATATATATATATATATATATATATATATATATATATATATATATATATATATCTATGTATTTATATATATATATATATATATATATATATACATAAATATATATATATATATATATATATATATATATATATATATATATATATATATATATATATATATATATATATATACATGATGCTCTCCGCAATAGGTAAATTTCTCTCGAGAAATTTACCTAAAAATTAAAGATCTTCACTACAACGATATTCTCGAGTTCCTCGCACATCGATCGGATTGCAAGGAGTGCGTTGCTGGAAAAGTGGCCGTTTTTCATACTTTCTACAATTTCAATATATGGGGTGTCAACCAAAAGCTAATGATGAGTAGAATTCAATAAAAGTGCATTCAGGCAGCTTCGCGATACCTGCAGTTTCTAGTTATATGCGTGGTTGGGAGACTTTTGATTCCGAAACTATGCAGCTTTAAAATCATCGGAAACGGGAATCGGAAGTGCCTGAATATCAAAATCGCGCTTTTAATGGACTCAGGAACAGAAAAAATTTAAAGACCTTCACTACAACAATATTCTGGATTTCGTCGGAAAACAATCGGATTGCAAGGAGTGCGTTGCTGGAAATGTGGCCGTTTTTCATGCTTTCTCCGATTTCAATATATGAGGTGTCAAACGAAAGCTAGTGATGAGTAGAATTCAATAAAAGTGCATTCAGGCTGCTTCGCGGTGCCTGCGATTGCAGTTTTTTTGCGTGGTTGGGATTCTTTTGACTCCAAAACAATACAGCTGTAAAATCATCGAAAACGGTAGTCGGGAGTGCCTGCTTCTCAAAATCGCGCTATTATTGTACTTAGGATCATAAAAAAAATAAAGATCTTCACGACAACGATATTCTGGAGTTCCTCGGAAAACGATCGGATTCCAAGGAGTACGTTGCTGGAAAAGTGGCCGTTGTTCATACTTTCTCCAATTTCAATATATGGGGTGTCAAACGAAAGCTAGTGATGAGTAGAATTCAAAAAAAGTCCATTCAGGCAGCCTCGCGGTACCTGCAATCGCAGTTTTTTTGCGTGGTTGGGATACATTTGACTCCAAAACCATACAACTGTAAAATCATCGGAAACGGGAGTCGGAAGTGCCTCAATATCAAAATCGCGCTGTTCTTGTACTCAGGAACATAAATAAATAAAAGATCTTCACTACCACGATATTCTCGAGTTCCACGGAAAACGAGCGGATTGAGGGGAGTGCGTTGCTGGAAAAGTGGCCGTTTTTCATACTTTCTGCATGCAAGTTTAATCAGCACCTGCATTGCCTTTAATATATACATTTTCAATTCTTTTCTGAACTATGAGGGCCGTCATTTCGATTTTTATTGAAATCGGCTGCTAAAAATATTAAGCTGTAAATTTACGACTTTTTAATTTGTCATTCGATTTGCATAATTAAATTAAAAAATTAACTTGCCTTAATAATTTATAATTTCAAGTTTCAACCGAATCTGTTGAGAATCTTGGCTGCTAGAGGACTACAGATATGAAAAAATTTTTATGCCAACCCCTGTACGGGGAGACCCGCCTGTATGGGGAGACCCCCCTTAAATACCTTAAAATATTTTCTTGCACTGCAAATTTCAAGAGGCACCACTTTTGACCTACGTAGAAAATTTCCTCATTCTAGCTCATGTGGTTTGCGAGAAAACTTGTTATGACGCACGAACAAACGGGCGGACGGACGGACAGACAGACAAGTCGCGATTTTATAATTGTTTAATGGGATTGTTAAAAAGATTTTAACAATATCTTAAAAATGGTCTGGTTTATAAATTCTATCAAGTAAAGTCATTTAAAACGATTCCATGAAAAATATTCAATATTTCAGTTGGCACTAAAATAGCGAATTGCGCTTGCCTTCAGACCTTTGGGGGCCGCCATTTTGAATGCATGCATTTGATTTTGGATTATTTTAAATCTTTGTATGCTAGAACCTCATCAATCAATGTACTATCTCGTTCAAATAGAAGTTTCACTCTAGACAGGGCAAAATAATTCAATTTTTAAAGAAGCAGCTAAAATTATTAGGCTTTAAATTTTCGACTTTATCTTGAAACCAAGTTTCTATATGTCGGATCAAAATCGCGACTTTTAAAAGCCTTTGAAATTTTGACCTTCAACTGGCCGCCATTTTGTTTTTTGCCACCTGACCTTCAGTTTGCTATCTAACTGCCGAATTTCATGAAAATCTGTTGAAAGCTTTGACCACTATTACAACAACAAAATTTTGCACGTTTTTCGACTTTTGAGCGGCCGCCATTTTGTTTCTGCTGTACCAACTTTGTATTTTTTATTGTAAGACTCATCACATACATTGATGAACCTTTGTACCAAATTTCATCCAAATCGGAGCTATACTTTGGTCAGAACAGAAATCACGATTTTTCGTCTAAAACGGCCGCCATTTTGTTTTTTCTCGGCCGATATAGCTGGTTCACGAAATCAACCGAGATAACTACCCAATACACCTTTCCTGAAAATTTGGTGAAAATCGAAGCAAAATTGCAACCTCTAGCGTGGTCACAAGTTTCGTTATATCCCATATAGATATATATATATATATATATATATATATATATATATATATATATATATATATATATATATATATATATATAAATATATATATATATATATATATATATATATATATATATATATATATATACGTATATATATATATATATATATATATATATATATATATATATATATATATATATATATATATATATATATATATATATATATATATATATATATCTGATGCTCTCCGCAATAGGTAAATTTCTCTCGAGAAATTTACCTAAAAATCAAAGTTCTTCACTACAACAATATTTCAGAGTTCTTCCGAAAACGATCGGATTGCAAGGAGTGCGTTGCTGGAAAAGTGGCCGTTTTTCATACTTTCTCCAATTTCAATATATGGGGTGTCAAGCGAAAGCTAGTGATGAATACAAGTCAATTAAAGTGCATTCAGGCAGCTTCGCGGTTCTTGCAATTGCTGTTTTTTTGCGTGGTTGGGATACCGTTGACTCCGAAACCATACAGCTATAAAATCATCGGAAACGGGAGTCGGAAGTACCTGAATACCAAAATCGCGCTGTTATTGTATTCACGAACATAAAAAAATTAAAGATCTTTACTACAACGATATTCTCGAGTTCCTCGGAAAACGATCGTATTGCAGGGAGTGCGTTGCTTGAAAAATGGCAGTTTTTCATACTTTCTCCAATTATAATATATGGGGTGTCAAACGTAAGCTTGTGATGAGTAGAATTCAATAAAAGTGCATTCAGGCAGCTTCCCGATACCTTAAATTGTAGTTTTTTTGCGTGGTTGGAATACTTTTGATTCCGAAATCATGCAGCTGTAAAATCATCGGAAACGGGACTCGGAGGTGCCAGAATGTCAAAAATTGCGCTGTTATTGTAATCAGGAACGTAAAAATGTTAAAGATCTTCACTACAACAATATTCTGGAGCTCATTGCAAAACGATTGGATTGCAAGGAGTGCGTTGCTGGAAAAGTGACCGTTTTTATACTTTCTCCAATTTCAATATATGGGGTTGTAGTAAATAGATAATTGAAAGTCCGTGAAGGACTGCAGTGATGGTCTGCCTCCTCGGCAGAAGAAGCTAGAGATATCCGCCGAGAATGCCCTTGTCTGGGGACGCGTGAATGCGCTGGCAAGCTAGCAGTGCGTTGTGGTGGGGCGGGTTCGTTCATCCAGCACAAGGACCCACTCCAAAGAATTTCGCATTCACGAGCAGAAATGAAAAGACCGAAGCTCAAATGTTACTAGTTAAACATTATTATTTCCCTTTTTAGGGTTTTGTTTTAAAATACAAAACCCTATTGCAATCACGACCTGTGTCCGTCTGTCCGTCCGTCCGTCCGTCCGTCCATCCGTCTGTATGTCACAGCACTTTTTCTCCGAAACTATAAGGGCTACAGCCATGAAACTTTGTAGAAACGTCAGAAGTGGTGACCTCTTGAAATTTCAAGGGTGGAAAAATTTTTCAAAGGCGTTTAAGGGGGGTCTCCCCATATAAGGGGGTGACCCCTCAAAAAAAAATTTCACCATTGGTAGTCGAGTAGGGTGTCATTGAAAAGGTCTCAATGAGATCTTTTCAAAACAAGTCTTAAAATTGTCTTGTAAGTACCGAGGGGGGCAGGGGAAGGGGAAATGTACGAACTTTCGCGTACCCCCCCTCGCAATTGGAAATAATGAATGTAGGCCTTAATGAGTACAACAACAACAAATACATGAGAAGTCGAAATTCACTCAACTTTGTTAGTAATAGTATGATTTATCTATTTTGTGTTTTCTTGAATAAAATCCAAACGATACGCTTAAACTCAATAAAATTCAGCAAAGAGATGACTATTTATAAGATTGATCTTTTCGGAAAGTTTTATAAAGATCGAATAGTATTTACCGAAGTTATAGCGATTTGAATTTTCGTGTATTACTATGGAGCAATATGCCCTGTATTACTATGGAAACATATTGCTATGGAGCCATATGCGCTTTCTACGGACTTAGACACTACAGCTTTGCTAGAATTTGCATGAAAATTTCAGGAGTGATAGGTATCATGAAGATGAGTACATACAATTGAAATAAGTCAAAGAGGCAGGAGAGAGCTCCTAGCAAAAGGGCTTTGTAACCATTCTAGGATTCGAAAAAATAGGCCATGAATCGATGATTACAGTACAGAGAAGTGGCCCCTGAAAAAAATTTCATGGAAGGTAGCCGATATGAGTTTCAACTGAAAGTTCTCTATGAAAGCTTTTCAAAACAGTTCTTAAACTGACAGTTTTTGCTTCAGTGGGAGCACGGGGGGGAAATACATGAAAAATGTGTTTCTCCCTCGCGAATGGACACCAGTGATCTAAAAAATCTGAAAAAAATATCAAAGGAGATATTTATGGGTATAACTATAACAAATACCGCAGAAGTCAAACTTCGTTCAACTTTGTTAATAATAGTATGATACTCGAATTTCACATTTTCTCCAATTAAATCGTCTTTGACATGTTTCTTGATTTTATTCGTTGCTGGTTACTGCATTTTGTAAGTTGAGTACAAAACCCTTCTGACATGAGCATAGGTCTGCCTACCCAACTTGTTTAACATTCTCTAATACGAAACTATTTTTCCTTCTCATTCTATTCGTATTACTATTTTATCTTACAGGATAAATTACAAAGTGTGCAATGATCGGCAAGACTTTAATAAATTTGGTCGACAAAAGGTCAGAAATATATATCGTTTACTCCATTTAAATGATGCTGAAATTACGGTATTTGATCTTTTCATGTCCTACTCGTTTGATATAATTTAAGGGAAAAGAATATAGTTTGAAATAATTTTTATAGAAACATTAATAACATAAAGGCAAACGGTGTACTCACATATATCCACGCCGGGCGCCCGCTGGTGATATGGTGAGATTGCTGTAATTTCTTTAAGTTGACAAACTTAGCACATATACAAACATATTTTTTCTTTTCATTTAAATTGGTAAATTTTAAAAACGCGCAAGTGGCAATGGAATCCATGCAAATTAACGAGTTTTCCTTTGGAATTTCTTTCTCAGCTTCGACCCGCGACTAATTTTTGATCAAGCAGCAAAAGGAGCGAGCGCCACTTGCAATTCAAAATCCCACCTCCGGTAAAAATTCAGAAGAAAATGTTGATGGTGCCTCCGTATTGAACTCGTGAAAAACCCAGCACTGAACACATTAAACCCCTCCAGCGCGTATGGATCAGTAGAAATGAAATCCGGGCTTTGAGTTTCTTCGCTAGAATCCAGACGATTTACTTTCACGAGCAGGCACAACTGAAACTGTTTTCGTTTTGACTTTCCCGTTTAGTTTCCACCATCTTAATGCAAATCCACTTATATTTTGATACGGTTACAAGTTTGGTTACGATAAAAAGCACTAAACTGACTCTATTCGTGTTTAGTATCTACCAATTGCAGGGCTTTTTCCCTTTACGAAACCGAAAGTTTTAAGCTACTAAATGTGCCATGGTGAATATTATATTATATGTTATTCTTAGAATTTCGACTAATTTCTAAAGATAAATTCTTGTGTGGATTATTTTCCAATTATTATCGTTTTCGTACAATGTCTTTGCATAATGATCATTAGAATTTATACTCGAAATCGATGTTTTCGTATCATAGTTTTGAGCCACGCGGACAGTTTCTGGGTATAATTACGTTGTCTCGAATGTATTTATAGACGACGACAGTGCGTACATCCACGCGGATGCTGCATCAACCAGAACTCTTCACTCATGAACCGCTAGGAACTTTTGCCCACTCGTTGACGCAAAGCATTGTCACACCTATTACTCACGGCCCACCACTTTTCAGCGACGAGACTCCTAGCATATAATCCCTCGCAACTACCCTTATTCCAAGCAATGCTCATTCCTCATCCAAATAAACTCCATCACATCACCGAATCAACCCCTTTTATTGTGTTGCCATCGAAGACGCGACACACATTTATCGGCGCTTTTCTGCTCGGACAGTGAATGGTACATATCAAGACATGAATTTTATGTAATTGAGCAATTGGTCCACCAAATTCACAACCAATTTCTTCACTAATATTAATTCGTAGTCGCGCACTCGACTGACATAATTTCATTATATATTTTGATTTATGCGAATTTACGAGAGATAAGATTTCTTCGAAACACTCTTCATTCCACTTTTGTCGATAAACATCTTCACGCAAGCAACAGGAACCGGTCAATTTATGCAAGCGCGCAGCGTTATAATCCGGGTAACTTGTCTTTCTTTCTTTGTTGAGTCGTGACGCGCAAAAATTGCAACAAGAAGCTACAAGTACATTTCAACTGCGCGATACTGTCGAAACGAATTAAAACAATCACTTCGACCACGGAGTGGACATGACCGGCAAAGACACTTTCAGATGTCCACTACATGTAGCGACCAGAATCCGACTCCCCAAAACTAGACCAATCTTCTTTGCACTCGCCGCGCTCGACCCGCTAAAGCATCCGTTCTTCAAAAACTCAATTCCTATGCTCGTATATTCAATGCAAATCAAAACTGCCTCGAAAAGTGCACTTCAGTCGTGGGCAGTGTGAAATTCACCCCCTTGCATTTGTAGTATTTGCTCTCCTGAAGCATTTGTTGTTGCTGTTTGAGATGTTGTTGTCGTTGCAGTTGGGCTTGTAAACTGCCTCCGCTCATGGGATGTATCGAATATGGAGTTGTGTTGGGTAGATCGTTCACTCATAAGAATTATTACTAACAGTTCTGTGAGTGTAAGTGTATATTTTTGGGTATGACTATGATTACGATGAGCGGAATACGAGAATGTGTAATTTCCATACTATCAAGCCATAGTAGGATTCGCTATATGGAAATGGTTTGTTGGTTGTGTATTGGTTTAACAGATTAAGCCTATACTATGCAGGAATTTCCTTTAACCTTTTGCCTGTGCCGAATTCAAATCGAGCAGTTTTAGTTATATTGAATATATAAAATATAAAATCTACAAATTGACATAAAAAAATAAAATTTAAATTTTACATGAGATTATCAAATGATTTAAATTAAAAAAAAAATAAATAAATTTAACAACCTGCTCGATTACTACAGGGCAGCTAATTTTCTCGCCATCCCGAGGCGACAAGGATTGCGAAAAAGGAGCTGAAGGATCTTTCATTATAGCATGGGTTGTCTTTAGCGTCGGAATATGGAGTGACGAACAATAAAAGAAAACAAAATTGGCAGACGGACGGACTGATACGTATGTTTGTGTTTTGCCTGAAGTATACTAACCTTGCGCGTTTTTGAAACTTTGTGCGGACGGACAGAACAGACGTGCTAATCATCTATCGGCACGTAGTATATCTCAACTTCTTTTCCCGATGGGTCCGTTATCATATAGCGATTGGGTCCTACTACCTTCTGTATACGACTTTTCAAGAAGCGCCGGTCCAGCTTGGCATTGTAATGCCCAGCGGCGTCACTTTGGTGGAAGTTGCGCCGGAAAACCTCATTTCCTTCTTTAAAATTCGAAGAACGTGACCTGAGATTGTACTGCGCCTCATTTGCACGTCCCGCGGCCTTAATCTTCCATCCGAATTGTTGGCGGAGGTCTCCTAAACGCTCGTGGGGCTCCAGCGC
This sequence comes from Odontomyia ornata, assembly GCA_963969285.1. NCBI lineage: Eukaryota > Metazoa > Arthropoda > Insecta > Diptera > Stratiomyidae > Odontomyia > Odontomyia ornata. The sequence continues at coordinate 64,573,070 of OZ017743.1, read as the reverse complement.
AACAATGGGGTCTTCCAAACACTTTAATTGCCGTAACAGCCGGTATGATTGACCATGGCAAATCATGTGCTGTCCGAAGGCGGCAAAGTAAGGTGCGACACCGGTGACGGAATGATAAGATGACCGCAGGGCGCATGTGATGGCAGACAATCTGCGGTCCCAATCTTTCTGAGATGGGTGGACGTAAGAACGGATCGTGGCCAACAGGGTGCGATTCAACCGCTCGAAGGCATTAGACTGAGGAGAGTATATGGGCGAGAATTGGTGTTCAACGCCATACTGTTCGAGTAGTCCCTTAAACTGCCGAGACCTGAACTGTACTCCGTTCTCCGAGCACATACTCTCTGGAACCCCGAACACGTGGAACACCCGGCTCTCTAAGAATTTCACGATGGATGGGATCTTAAACGAACGAATAGGTTCCACCAGTGGGAATTTTGAAAGCTGGTCCAGAACAACTATAGCTCCGATGTGTCCCATGGAAGACCGAGGATATGGACCGAGTAGATCTATGTATAAACGTTGAAATACGCGTTCTGGGACATTGAGTTGACCCATAGGAGGTCAAAGGGGCTGGTTGGGCGCTATAGTGACTTCACAGGTCTCACAGGCGCTCACGTAGTCTTTGACCTTGGATGCCATTTTAGGCCAAAAGAAGTTTTTCTTGAGTCGGAAGTGCCTGAATATCGAAATCGCGCTATTATTGTACTCAGGAACATAAAAAAATTTAAGATCTTCACTACAACGATATTCTGGAGTTCCTCGGAAAACGATCGGATTGCAAGGAGTGCGTTACTGGAAAAATGGCCGTGTTTCATAGTTTCTCAAATTTCAATATATGTGGTGTCAAACGAAAGCCAATGTTTAGTAGACTGCAATAAAAAAGCATTCCGGCAGCTTCGCGATACCTGCAATTGCAGTTTTTTTTGCGTGGTTGGGATACTTTTGATTCCGAAATCATGCAGCTTTAAAATCATCGGAAACAGGAGACGGAAGTGCTTGAATATAAAAACCGCGCTGTTATTGTACTCAGGAACATAAAAAATTTAAAGAACTTTACGACAACAATATTCCGGAGTTCCCTCGGAAAACGAACGGATTGCAAGGAGTGCGTTGCTGGAAAAGTGGCCGTTGTTCATACTTTCTCCAATTCCAATATATGGGGTGTTAAACGAGTGATGAAAAGAATTCAATAAAAGTGCATTCAGGCAGCTTCGTAGTACCTGCAATTGCAGTTTTTTTGCGTGGTTGGAATACTTTTGATTCCGAAGCCATACAGCTGTAAAATCATCGGAAACGAGAGTCGGAAGTGCCTGAATATCAAAATCGCTTTGTTATTGTACTCAGGAACAGAAAAAATCAAAGATCTTCACTACAACGATATTCTGGACTTCCTCGGAAAACGAGCGGATTGCAAGGAGTGCGTTGCTGGAAAATTGGCAGTTTTTCGTACTTTCTCCAATTTCAATATATGGGGTGTCAAGCGAAAGCTAGTGATGAGTCAAATTCAATAAATATGCATTCAGGCAGCTTCGCGGTACCTGCAATTGCAGTTTTTTTGCGTAGTTGGGATACTTCTGACTCCGAAACCATACAGCTGTAAAATCATCGGAAACGGGAGTCGGAAGTGCCTGAATATCAAAATCGCGCTGTAATTGTACTCAGGAACATAAAAAATTGAAGATCTTCACGACAACGATATTCTGGAGTTCCTCGGTAAACGATCGGATAACAAGGAGTGCGTTGCTGGAAAAGTGGCTGTTTCTCATACTTTCTCCAATTTCAATATATGGGGTATCAAAAGAAAGCTTGTGATGAGTAGAATTCAATAAATGTGCATTCAGGCAGCGTCGCGATGCCTGCAATTGCAGATTTTTTGCGTGGTTGGGATACTTTTGATTCCGAAATCATGCAGCTGCAAAATCACCGGAAACGGGTGACGGAAGTAACTGAATATCATAATCGAACTGTTGTCGTACTCTGGAACATTAAAAAAATTAGAGATCTTCACTACAACGATATTCTGGAGTTCCTCGGGAAACAATCGTAATGCAAGGAGTGCGTTGCTGGAAAAGTGGCCGTTTTTGATACTTTCTCCAATTCCAATATATGGGGTGTCAAACGAAAGCTAGTGATGGGTAGAATTTAATAAGGTGCATTCACGCAGCTTCGCGGTACCTGCAATCGCAGTTTTTTCGCGTGGTTGGGATACTTTTGACTCCGAAATCATACAGCTGTAAAATCATCGGAAATGGGAGTCAAAAAGCCTGAATATCAAGATTGCGCTGTTATTGTACTCAAAACATAAAAAAATCCCCGTTGGCAGCACCAGCCGGAAAGGTAAATTTCTCGTATGTAGCATAAAGCTTCGAAAAAAAATTTGGCTTGCCTACTACTCAACTTCTTTCTGCGATTTTCGTAGTACCACATGGGTATTTATTAACATAAAAAAAATCTGGCCACGTTCGTTCTTAGAGACCTTTCATCGGGGCGCAAACATTTTGCTAATTAAATTGAGTTGCATACGTATGGATTACATATTGAAAATCGGCGGATCATAAATTGTTGTAAACATATAAATACCGGTTTCGCCCTTCTCGCATTTGCTGTTTACACAGTTCACAGTGGTAACCACACAAAGGCTTAAATAGCTCGAATAGTTAATTTCAAAAGATTTCCATGAAAGTTTAATCAGCACTTGCGTTGCCATTAATATATACATTTTCAATTTTTTTCTGAACTATGAGGGCCGTCATTTCAATTTTTATTGAAATCGGCTGCTAAAAATATTAAGCTGTAAATTTTCGACTTTTTCATTTGTCATTCGATTTGCATAATTAAATTAAATTAACTTGCGTTAATAACTTATAATTTCAAGTTTCAATGGAATCTGTTGAGAATCTTGGCTGCTACAGAAATAAAAAAAATTGTATGCCACCCCCTGTATGGGGAGACCCCCCTTAAAATACCTTAAAATATTTTCTTGCCCTGCAAATTTCAAGAGGCACCACTTTTGACCTACGTAGAAAATTTCCTCATTCTAGCTCATGTGGTTTGCGAGAAAACTTGTTTTGACGCACGAACAAACGGACGGACAGACAGACAAGTCGCGATTTTATAATTTTTTTAGGGGATTGTTAAAAAGATTTTAAAATATCTTAAAAATGGTCTGGTTTATAAATTCTATCAAGTAAAGTCATTTGAAACGTTATCATGAAAAATATTCATTATTTCAGTTGGCACTAAAATAACGAATTGCGCTTGCCTTCTGACCTTTGGGGGCCGCCATTTTGAATGCATGCATTTTATTTTGGATTATTTTAAATCTTTGTATGCTAGGAACTCATCAATCAATGTACTATCTCGTTCAAATAGAAGTTTCACTCTAGACAGGGCAAAATAATTCAATTTTTAAAGAAAATGGCAGCTAAAACTATTAGGCTTTAAATCTTCGACTTTTTTATTTTTCATTCAATTTTAATAATTTCCTGCATAATACAAGAACATAGTACAGAGATCCATAATCTCAAGTTTCATCAAAATCCGCTGGAAAATGTGACCGCTAGAGGGCCACAAAAACCTGAAAAAAACGCATATTTAAACGGCCGCCATTTTGAAATTTGCTCATGCATGATCACCAAAATATCAAAGACTGTAGGCCTAAGTAATGTCTATCTTGAAACCGAATTTCGTATATGTCGGATTAAAATTGCGACTTTAAAAAGCCTTTGAAATTTTGCCCTTTAACTGGTCGCCATTTTGTTTTTTGCAACCTGACCTCCAAAGTTTTCACGTAATTCTTTAGATACTTATAATTTCTGTCAAGTTATCAAATTTCATGGAAATCTGTTGAAAGCTTTGACCACTATTACAACAACAAAATTTTGCACGTTTTTCGACCTTTGAGCGGCCGCCATTTTGTTTCTGCCGTACTGACTTTGGATTTTTTATTGTGAGATTCATCACATACAGCAATGAACCTTTGCACCAAATTTCATCCAAATCGGAGCTATACTTTGGTCAGAACAGAAATCACGATTTTTCGACTTAAATGGCCGCCATTTTGTTTTTGCCCGGCCGATATAGCTGGTTCACGAACTTAACTGAGGTAATTACCGAATACACCTTTCCTGAAAATTTGGTGAAAATCGAAGCAAAATTGCGACCTCTATCGTGGTCACAAATTTCGTTATATCCCATATATATATATATATATATATATATATATATATATATATATATATATATATATATATATATATATATATATAGCAATAGGTAAATTTCTCTCGAGAAATTTACTTAAAATTAAAGTTCTTCACTACAACGATATTCTGGAGTTCTTCGGAAAACTATTGGATAGCAAGGAGGACGTTGCTGGAAAAGTGGCCCTTTCAGGTAAATTTCTCGAGAGAAATTTACCTATTGCGGAGAGCATCATATATATATATATATATATATATATATATATATATATATATATATATATATATATATATATATATATATATATATATATATATATATATATATATATATATATATATATATATATGGGATATAACGAAATTTGTGACCACGATAGAGGTCGCAATTTTGCTTCGATTTTCACCAAATTTTCAGAAAAGGTGTATTGAGTAATTATCTCGGTTAAGTTCGTGAACCAGCTATATAGGCTGGGCAAAAACAAAATGGCGGCCATTTTAGACGAAAAATCGCGATATCTGTTCTGACCAAAGTGTAGCTCCGATTTGGGTGAAATTTGGTGCAAAGGTTCATTGATGTATGTGATGAATCTCACAATAAAAAATCCAAAGTCGGTACGGCAGAAACAAAATGGCGGCCGCTCAAAGGTCGAAAAACGTGCAAAATTTTGTTGTTGCAATAGTGGTCAAAGCTTTCAAGAGATTTTCATGAAATTCAGTAGTTTGATAGAAATTATAAGTATCTAAAGAATTGCGTAAAAAAACTGGAGGTCAGGTTGCAAAAAACAAAATGGCGGCCAGTTGAAAGTCGAAATTTCAAAGGCTTTTTAAAGTCGCAATTTTAACCCGACATATACGAAATTCGGTTTCAAGATAGACATTATTTAGGCCTACAGTCTTTGATATTTTAGTGATCATGCATGTGCAAATTTCAAAATGGCGGCCGTTTAAATATGCGTTTTTTTCATTCATTCATGCCATTTTAGACGAAAAATCGTGATTTCTGTTCTGACCAAAGTATAGCTCCGATTTGGATGAAATTTGGTGCAGAGGTTCATTGATGTAGGTGATGAATCTCACAATAAAAAATCCAAACTTGGTACAGTAGAAACAAAATGGCGGCCGCTCAAAGGTCGAAAAACGTGCAAAATTTTGTTGTAGTAATAGTGGTCAAAGCTTTCAACAGATTTTCATGAAATTTGACAGTTGAATAGTAATTATAAGTATCTAAAGAATTACGTTAAAAAACTGAAGGTCAGGTGGCAAAAAACAAAATGTCGGCCAGTTGAATGTCAAAACTTCAAAGGCTTTTAAAAGTCGCGATTTTTATACGACATATATGAAACTTGGTTTCAAGATAGAAATTACTTAGACCTACAGTCCTTGATATTTTGGTGATCATGCATTTGCAAATTTCAAAATGGCGGCCGTTTAAATAAGCGTTTTTTTCATGTTTTTGTGGCCCTCTAGCGGTCACATTTTCCAACTGATTTGGATGAAACTTGAGATTATGAATCCCTGTACTATGTTCTTGTATTTTGCAGGAAATTATTCAAATTGAATGAAAAATAAAAAAGTCAAAAATTTAAAGCCTAATATTTTTAACTGCGATTTCCTTTAAAAATTGAATTATTTTGCCCTGTTTAGAGTGAAACTCCTATTTGAACGAGATAGTACATTGATTTATGAGGCCCTAGCATACAAAGATTTGAAATAATCCAAAATCAAATGCATGCATTCAAAATGGCGGCCCCCAAAGGTCTGAAGGCAAGCGCAATTCGCTATTTTAGTGCCAACTGAAATAATGAATATTTTTCATTCAAACATTTTAAATGACTTTACTTGAAAGAACTTATAAACCAGATCATTTTTAAGATATTGTTTAATATTTTTAACAATACCCTAAACAATTATAAAATCGCGACTTGTCTGTCTGTCCGTCCCTCCGCCCGTTTGTTCGTGCGTCATAACAAGTTTTCTCGCAAACCACATGAGCTAGAATGAGGAAATTTTCTACGTAGGTCAAAAGTGGTGCCTCTTGAAATTTGCAGTGCAAGAAAATATTTTAAGGTATTTAAGGGGGGTCTCCCCATACAGGCGGGTCTCCCCATACAGGCGGATGGCATACAATTTTTTTTATTTCTGTAGCCCTCTAGCAGCCAAGATTCTCAACAGATTCCGTTGAAACTTGAAATTATAAGTTATTAAGGCAAGTTAATTTAACTTGATTATGCAAATCGAATGACAAATAAAACAGTCGAAAATTTACAGCTTAAAATTTTTAGCAGCCGATTTCAATAAAAATCGAAATGACAGCCCTCACAGTTCAGAATAAAATTGAAATGTATATATTAATGGCAATGCAAGTGCTGATTAAACTTTTATGGAAATCTTTTGAAATTAACTATTCGAGCTATTTAAGCCTTTGTGTGGTTACCACTGTGAACTGTGTAAACAGCAGATGCGAAGAGGGCAAAACCGGTATTTATATGTTTACAACAATATGCAATCCATACGCATGCAACTCAATTTAATTAGAAAAATATTTGCGCCCCGATAAAAGGTTTCTAAAAACGAACGTGGCCAGATTTTATTTATGTTAATAAATACCCATGTGGTACTACGAAAGTTGCAGAAAGAAGTTTAGAAGTAGGCAGGCCAAATTCTTTTTCGAAACTTCTCGCTACATACGAGAAATTTACCTTTCCGGCTGGTGCTGCCAACGGGGATTTTTTCGTACTTGCTCCAGTTTCAATCTATGGGGTGTCAAACGAAAGCTAGTGATGAGTAGAGTTCAATAAAAGTGCATTCAGGCAGCTTCGCGATACCTGCAATTGCAGTTTTTTTGCGTGGTTGGGATACTTTTGATTCCGAAATCATGCAGCTGTACAGTCATTGGAAACAGGAGGTGGAAGTGCCTGAATATCAAAACCGCGCTGTGATTGTACTCAGGAACATAAAAATAGTAAAGATCTTCACTACAACGATATTCTAGAGTTCCTCGGAAAACGATCGGACTGCAAGGAGTGCGTTGCTGGAAAAGTGGCCGTTATTCGTACTTTCTCCAATTTCAATATATGGGGTGTGAAACGAAAGCTGGTGATGAGTAGAATTCAATTAAAGTGCATTCAGGCAGCTTCGCGGTACCTGCAAATGCAGTTTTTTTTGCGTGGTTGAGATACTTTTGATTCCTGCAGCTGTAAAATTATCGGAAACGGGAGTCGGAAATGCCTGAATATCAAAATTGCGCAGTTATTGTACTCAGGAACATAAAAAAATTCAAGATCTTCACTACAACGATATTCTGGAGTTCCTCGGAAAACGATCGGATAGCAAGGAGTTCGTTGCTGGAAAAGTGGCCGTTGTTCGTACTTTCTCCAATGTCAATATATGGGGTGCCAAACGAAAGCTAGTGATGAGTAGAATTCAATAAAAGTGCATTCAGGCAGCCTCGTCGTACCTGCGATTGCAGTTTTAGGCAAATTTCTCGAGCGAAATTTACCTTTTGCGGAGACCATCATATATATATATATATATATATATATATATATATATATATATATATATATATATATATATATATATATATATATATATATATATATATATATATATATATATCTATAAATATATATACATATATATATATATATATATATATATATATATATATATATATATATATATATATATATATATATATATATATATATATATATGGGATATAACGAAATTTGTGACCACGATAGAGGTTGCAATTTTGCTTCGATTTTCACCAAATTATCAGAAAGGGTGTATTGGGTAATTTTTCCGGTTAGTTTCGTGAACCAGCTCTATCGGCCGGGGAAAAACAAAATGGCGGCCATTTTAGACGAAAAATCGTGATTTCTGTTCTGACCAAAGTATAGCTCCGATTTGGATGAAATTTGGTGCAGAGGTTCATTGATGTAGGTGATGAATCTCACAATAAAAAATCCAAACTTGGTACAGTAGAAACAAAATGGCGGCCGCTCAAAGGTCGAAAAACGTGCAAAATTTTGTTGTAGTAATAGTGGTCAAAGCTTTCAACAGATTTTCATGAAATTTGACAGTTGAATAGTAATTATAAGTATCTAAAGAATTACGTTAAAAAACTGAAGGTCAGGTGGCAAAAAACAAAATGTCGGCCAGTTGAATGTCAAAACTTCAAAGGCTTTTAAAAGTCGCGATTTTTATACGACATATATGAAACTTGGTTTCAAGATAGAAATTACTTAGACCTACAGTCCTTGATATTTTGGTGATCATGCATTTGCAAATTTCAAAATGGCGGCCGTTTAAATAAGCGTTTTTTTCATGTTTTTGTGGCCCTCTAGCGGTCACATTTTCCAACGGATTTTGATGAAACCTGAGATTATGAATCTCTGTACTATGTTCTTGTATTTCGCAGGAAATTATTAAAATTGAATGAAAAATAAAGAAGTCGATAATTTAAAGCCTAATATTTTTAGCTGCTTCTTAAAACATTGAATTATTTTGCCCTGTCTAGAGTGAAACTCCTATTTGAACGAGATAGTACATTGATTGATGAGGTCCTAGCATACAAAGATTTAAAATAATCCAAAATCAAATGCATGCATTCAAAATGGCGGCCCCAAAGGTCTGAAGGCAAGCGCAATTCGCTATTTTAGTGCCAACTGAAATAATAAATATTTTTCATGGAATCGTTTTAAATGACTTTACTTGAAAGAACTTATAAACCAGATCATTTTTAAGATATTGTAAAATATTTTTAACAATACCCTAAAAAATTATAAAATCGCAACTTGTCTGTCTATCCGTCCGTCCGCCCGTTTGTTCGTGCGTCATAACAAGTTTTACTCGCAAACCACATGAGCTAGAATGAGGAAATTTTCATAGGTAGGTAAAAGTGGTGCCTCTTGAAATTTGTAGTGCAAGAAAATATTTTAAGGTATTTAAGGGGGGTCTCCCCATACAGGCGGGTCTCCCCGTACAGGGGTTGGCATACAATTTTTTTTATTTCTGTAGCCCTCTAGCAGCCAAAATTCTCAACAGATTCCGTTGAAACTTGAAATTATCAGTTATTAAGGCAAGTTAATTTTTTAATTTAATTATGCAAATCGAATGACAAATTAAAAAGTCGAAAATTTGCAGCTTAATATTTTTAGCAGCCGATTTCAATAAAAATCGAAATGACGGCCCTCATAGCTCAGAAAAAAATTGAAAATGTATATATTAATGGCAATGCAAGTGCTGATTAAACTTTTATGGAAATCTTTTGCAATTATCTATTCGAGCTATTTAAGCCTTTGTGTGGTTACCACTGTGAACTGTGTAAACAGCAAATGCGAGAAGGGCGAAACCGGTATTTATATGTTTACAACAATTTATGATTCGCCGATTTTCAATATGTAATCCATACGCGTGCAACTCAATTTAATTAGCAAAATATTTGCACCCCGATAAAAGGTCTCTAAAAACGGACGGAGCCAGATTTTTTTTTATGTGAATAAATACCCATGTGGTACTACGAAAATTGCAGAAAGAAGTTAAGTAGTAGGCAAGCCAAAATCTTTTTCGAAACTTTACGCTACATACGAGAAATTTACCTTTCCGGCTGGTGCTGCCAACGGGGATTTTTTTGCTTGGTTGGGATACTTTTGATTCCGAAATCATGCAGCTGTAAAATCATCGGAAACAAGTCGGAAGTGCCTGAATATCAAAATCGCGCTGTTATTTGACTCAAGAACAAAAAAAAAAAATTAAAAATCTTCACCACAACGATATTCTGGAGTTCCTCGGAAAACGGTCGGATTGCAAGGAGTGCGTTGCTGGAAAAGTGACCGTTTTTAGGGTTTTGTACTAAAATACAAAACCCTATTGCAATCACGACCTGTGTCCGTTTGTCCGTCCGTCCGTCCGTCCGTCCGTCCGTCCGTCCGTCCGTCCGTCCGTCTGTATGTCACAGCACTTTTACTCCGAAACTATAAAGGCTACAGCAATGAAACTTTGTAGAAAGGTCAGAAGTGGTGACTTCTTGAAAGTTCAGGGGTGAAAAAATTTTTCAAAGGCGTTTAAGGGGGGTCTCCCCATATAGGGAGGTGACCCCCCAAAAAAAATTTTCACCATTGGTAGTCGAGTAGGGTGAAGTTGGAAAGGTTTTAATGAGATCTTTTCAAAACTAGTCTTAAAACTGCCTTATTGTTACCGGGGGGGGGGGGGCAGGGGAAGGGGAAGTGTTCGAACTTTTCGCGTACCCCACCTCGCGATTGGACACCTTCCATCCGAAAAATCTGAAAAAAATCATGAATGTAAGCCTTTGTGCGCACAACAACAACAAATACATGAGAAGTCGAAATTCACTCAACTTTGTTAGTAATAGTATGATTTATCGATTTTGTGTTTTCATGAATAAAATCCAAACGGTACCTTTAAACTCAATAAAATTTTGCAAAAAGATGACTATTTATAAGATTGATCTTTTTTGAAAGTTTGATAAAGATCGAATAGTATTTACCGAAGTTATAGCGATTTGAATTTTCCTGTATTACTATGGAGCAATATGCCCTGTATTACTATGGAAACATATGGCTATGGAGCCATATGCGCTTTTTACCGACTTAGACACTACAACTATGCTAGAATTTGCATGAAAATATCAGAAGTGATAGGTATCATGAAAATGAGTACATACAATTGAAACAAGTCGAAGAGGCAGGAGAGAGCTCCTAGCAAAAGGGCTTTGTAACCATTCTAGGATTCGAAAAAATAGGCCATGAATCGATGATTACAGTAAAGAAGAGTGGCCCCTGAAAAAAAAATTTCATGAAAGGTAGCCGATATGAGTATCAACTGAAAGTTCTCTATGAGAGCTTTTCAAAACAGTTCTTAAACTGACAGTTTTTGCTTCATGAAAAATGTGTTTCCTCCCTCGCGAATGGACACCCGTGATCTAAAAAATCTGAAAAAATTATCAAAGGAGATATTCATGGGTATAACTATAAAAAATACCTCAGAAGTCAAAATTCGTTCAACTTTGTTAATAATAGTATGATCCTCGAATTTCACATTTTCTCCAATAAAATCGTCTTTGACATGTTTCTTCATTTTATTCGTTGCTGGTTACTGCATTTTGTAAGTTAAGTACAAAACCCTTCTGACATGAGCTTAGGTCTGTCTACCCAACTTGTTCATACTTTCTCCGATTTCAATATATGGGGTGTCAAACGAAAGTTAGTGATGACTAGAATTCAATAGAAGTGCATTCAGGCAGCTTCGCGGTACCTGCCATTGCAGTTTTTTTGCGTGGTTGGGATACTTTTGATTCCGAAATCATGCAGCTGCACAATCAATGGAAACGGGAGTCAGAAGGGCCTGAATATCAAAACCGCGCTGTTATTGTACTCAGGAACATAAAAAAATTAAAGATCTTCACTACAACGATATTCTGGAGTTCCTCGGAAAACGATCGGATTGCAAGGAGTGCGTTGCTGGAAGAATGGCCGTCATTCATACTTTCTCCAATTCAAATCAATGGGGTGTCAAACGAAAGCTAGTGATGAGTAGAATTCAATAAAAGTGCATTCAGGCAGCTTCGCGGTACCTGCAATTGCAGTTTTTTTGCTTGGTTGGGATACTTTTGATCCCGATATGATGCAGCTGTAAAGTTAGCGGAAATGGGAGTCGGAAGTGCCTGAATATCGTAACGGCGCTGTTATTGTACTCAGGAACATAAGTAAATTCAAGATCTTCACTACAACGATATTCTGGAGTTCCTCGTAAAACGATCGGATTGCAAGGAGTGCGTTGCTGAAAAAGTGGCCGTTTTTCGTACTTTCTCCAATTTCAATATATGGTGTGCCAAACGAAAGCTAGTGATGTGTAGAATTCAATAAAAGTGCATTCAGGCAGCTTCGCGCAACCTGCAACTGGAATTTTTTTTGCGGGGTTAGGATACTTTTGACTCCGAGATCATGCAGCTGTACAATCATCGAAAACGGGAGTCGGAAGTGCCTGAATATCAAAACCGCGCTGTCATTGTACTCAGGAACATAAAAAAATCCCCGTTGGCAGCACCAGCCGGTAAAGTAAGTTTCTCGTATGTAGCGTAAAGTTTCGAAAAAGAATTTGGCTTGCCTACTACTAACTTTCTTTCTGCAATTTTCGTAGTACCACATGGGTATTTATTCACATAAAAAAAATCTGGCTCCGTTCGTTTTTAGAGAACTTTTATCGGGGTGCATATACGAGTATTTTGCTAACTAATTGAGTTGCACGCGTATGGATTACATATTGAAAATCGGCGGATCATAAATTGTTGTAAACATATAAATACCGGTTTTGCCCTTCTCGCATTTGCTGTTTACACAGTTCACAGTGGTAACCACACAAAGGCTTAAATAGCTCGAATAGATAATTGCAAAAGATTTCCATAAAAGTTTAATCAGCACTTGCATTGCCATTAATATATACATTTTCAATTTTTTTCTGAGCTATGAGGGCCGTCATTTCGATTTTTATTGAAATCGGCTGCTAAAAATATTAAGCTGCAAATTTTCGACTTTTTAATTTGTCATTCGATTTGCATAATTAAATTAAAAAATTAACTTGCCTTAATAACTGATAATTTCAAGTTTCAACGGAATCTGTTGAGAATTTTGGCTGCTAGAGGGCTACAGAAATAAAAAAAATTGTATGCCAACCCCTGTACGGGGAGACCCGCCTGTATGGGGAGACCCCCCTTAAATACCTTAAAATATTTTCTTGCACTACAAATTTCAAGAGGCACCACTTTTAACCTACGTAGAAAATTTCCTCATTCTAGCTCATGTGGTTTGCGAAAAAACTTGTTATGACGCACGAACAAACGGGTGGACGGACGGACAGACAGACAATTTGCGATTTTATAATTTTTTAGGGTATTGTTAAAAATATTTTAAATATCTTAAAATGATCTGGTTTATAAGTTCTTTCAAGTAAAGTCATTTAAAACGATTCCATGAAAAATATTCATTATTTCAGTTGGCACTAAAATAGCGAACTGTGCTTGCCTTCGGACCTTTGGGGGCCGCCATTTTGAATGCATGCATTTGATTTTGGATTATTTTAAATCTCTGTATGCTACGACCTCATCAATCAATGTACTATCTCGTTCAAATAGGAGTTTCACACTAGACAGGGCAAAATAATTCAATTTTTAAAGAAGCAGCTAAAAACAAATCCCCGTTGGCAGCACTAGCCGGAAAGGTAAATTTCTTGTATGTAGCGTAAAGTTTCGAAAAAGAATTTGGATTACCTACTACTAAACTTCTTTCTGCAATTTTGGTAGTACCACATGAGTATTTATTAGCGTAAAAAAAATCTGGCCACTCCAGTTTTTTTACTTAATTCTTTGGATACTTATAATTACTATCTCATTGCCGAATTTCATGAAAATCTGTTGGAAGCTTTGACCACTATTACAACAACAATCTTTTGCACATTTTTCGACCTTTGAGCGGCCGCCATTTTGTTTCTGCTGTACCGACTTTCGATTTTTTATTGTGAGACTCATCACATATATTAGTGAACGTTTGCACCAAATTTCATCCAAATCGGAGCTATACTTTGGTCAGAACAGAAATCACGATTTTTCGTCTCAAATGAGCGCCATTTTGTTTTTGCCCAGCCGATATAGCTGGTTCACGAACTTAACCGAGATAATTAAAAACTACACCTTTCCTGAAAATTTGGTGAAAATCCTCTAGCGTGGTCACAAATTTCGTTATATCCCATATATATATATATATATATATATATATATATATATATATATATATATATATATATATATATATATATATATATAGTTGCTCTCCGCAATAGGTGAATTTCTCTCGAGAAATTTACCTAATAAATTTCTCTCGAGAAATTTACCTGAAAATTAAAGATCTTCACTACAACGATAGTCTGGAGTTCCTCGGAAAACGATCGGATTGCAAGGAGTGCGTTGCGGGAAATGTGGCCGTTATTCATACTTTCTCCAATTTCAATATATGGGGTCTCAAACGAAAGCTAGTGATGAGTAGAATTCATTGAATGTGCACTCAGGCAGCTTCGCGATACCTGCAATTGCAGTTTTTTCGCGTGGTTGGGATACTTTTGATTCCGAAATCATGCAGCTGTAAAATCATCGGAAACGGGAGTCGAATGTCCCTGGATATTAAAATCGCGCTGTCATTGTACTCAGGAACATAAAAAAATTCAAGATCTTCACTACAACGATACTCTGGAGTTCCTCGGAAAACGATCGGATAGCAAGGAGTGCGTTGCTGGGAAAGTGGCCGTTTTTCATACTTTCTCCAATTTCAATATATGGGGTGTCAAACGAAAGCTAGTGATGAGTAGAATTCAATAAAAGTGCATTCAGACAGCTTCGCGGTACCTGCAATTGCAGTTTTTTCGCGTGGTTGGGATACTTTTGAATCCGAAATCATGCAGCTGTAAAATCATCGGTAACGGGAGCCGGAAGTGCCTGAATATCAAGATCGCGCTGTTATTGTAGTCAGGAACAAAAAAAAATTAAAGATCATCACAACAACGATACCCTGGAGTTCCTCGGAAAACGATCGGATAGCATACTTTTCATACTTTCTCCAAATTTGTAGTGAATTAGATGTTCAAAATTGCCCGTGAAGGACTGCAGCGATGGTCTGCTGCCTCGACAGAAGAAGGTGTCGGTATCTGCCGAGAATGCCTTCGTCTGGAGACGCGTGAATGCGCTGGCAGGCTAGCATTGCGGTGTCGTGGGGCGGGTTCATTTCCCCAGCACGAGGACATACTACAAAAAATTTCGCACTCACGAATTTGATTGCAGATCAAAAGGCGACCGAAATTCCAATAATTGTAGATAACTACACAGAGGGAGATAGAACTTGTTACGAGAACAAGTGGAACCTGAAAAGAAGGTCGGACTTGGGGTGACCTCGTCATTACCCGACGAAGTTCATGGCCCACAAATGAAAGAGGGGCAAACGGGTGATGGTGGAGCCCCTTCGCACCCACCCAACCGGAATAAATCCATATCTATTTTGTTGCAGTGGCCAGGTATTCCTCTTCTGAGTGGAAAACTCATACAACTTGAATTGCATGAACTTTTCCATCAGAAGGGGAGTTCCCCGGTGACCAGTTTATGCCATAGAATTATACAATTTGATTGCATAACTCTATGCCATAAAGAGGCACTCTGCTTGGGCCACTCAACCCTGGCTCATGTCTTGAGGTGGAAGCTCATGTCTTGAGGTGGAAGCCTGCCACCGTACCGGGTCCTATACCCGGTTAGAGTCAGGAGAAAGGAAAGACCGATTTTGTGGGAAAATTAGCACTTCATAAGATGATTCATTTTATTCTTTCGCAAAATATATTTAAACATAAACATCATAATTATGAAGCATACAGATCTATTTATTCACGAGTTAAGCACTCTGTATGCAAGAACTAACGATGTAAACGTGCAATAAATACTTAACAATTTAGTTGGTCCTTTTTTTCGATATAATTTATCATCGCCTTTGCAATTTTCTTGATTGCATTAAATTTATTAGAATTATAAATAAATTTTGTTTTTTCTTTGTTTTCCTATTTTAAAGCAAGAGCCTGATGTGTTTCTTTTTTCTTTGGAAATAATACGAATAATGACAATGTTTCCACTTATTGCTTAGCGAAATAACACAAGACGTGCAGTAACTGGTGTTTAATCAAAAAAAACCAAAAAACTTCAAACCAAAAATTGCAAAATCAGCAAAAAGATCAATCATTCATAAAAGATAATTTGAAGCAGAAAATATGAGTTGTAATGGATTTTTTTATTTAGTTCGTTTTGAAGCGGAATGATACTATCAGTATGTAAACAATTATTAGGGAATATCGTTTTCTAGTTTCGTGAGGACATAGCATATTGTTGGATGAGCGATTTAGCTAGACAATTTTGGCGTGATAATAATATGAAAATTTCTTTCGCTTGAATAGTATATTTGTCCGTAACGTACATGTTTTTTTTTTGTGGTAGGGAGGTGAAGGCATTTAAGCCCGCCGAGTCTGGCAGTGTGGGACTCCCATGGAGGATACCCTTGGACTACCCACTAAACACCTCCCCTGTCAATCTGAGAACCTAGCCTGGAACCGTTTGACACATTACTTCGGGCCAGGTCTCGTTTTGTTACGCCGTGGGGCGCCTTCAAGCTGGGGAGTCCCTTTCCTAGCGGGAGGGGAGAGGGGAAGAGGAAATGCCAGAAGAGCGATCCCCCAGCCCCAGCACCTCCAGCTGCTGCAAGTCCCTTTTATCTTTTCGGACTGCCCGAGCATAATGTGCCACCTGGTTCCATTTGTCAACTGTTTCGAGCATCACCGCAACTATATTATCCGGGGTGAGCTCTCCCGTCTTCCTGTAGAGTTCCCTTCGCAGCCTGGCCCATTTGGTACACGCAAAAAATGTGTGACAGGCATTGTCCTCCTCTCCTTGGCAAAACCGACAATCGGGAGACCGTGACTTGCCGATCTTGTGCAGGTAAGACTGAAAACACCCGTGCCCGCTCAAAAGCTGGGTCAGATAGAAGTCAGTCTCACCATGCCTTCGATTCAGCCACGGTCTCACATCCGGGATGAGGCGCGCAGTCCACCTTCCCTTCGTGCAATTCCTCCAAGACTGCTGCCAATCGTTGAGCGAGCGTTGTCTCTTCTCGCGGACAACCATCTCCCTCGCATCCTCGTTTCGGCGCAGGTAAATAGCGCGGTGGTCTCTAGCAAGGAGGGCGACAGGTATCACGCCTGCAATCACTCTCACCGCCGAGTCGGAGACTGTTGGATACGAAGATGCAATTCTCAGTGCTCCTCTTCTCTGTACCTGTGCCAATCGTTTTCGGTATACATCCTTGCTGAGAGCGTCGCCCCATACCTCTGCTCCCTACAGTAGCACTGACCCTACAGCACTCATCAAGAGGCGTCTTCTTGATGGGCTGGGTCCCCCTACGTTGGCCATAAGTCGACTCAGGGCCGATATTCCCGAAGCAGCCTTCTCAGCCGTTGCCCTGATTTGCTCAGAGAAACTTATCTTCGAGTCGATCAGTAGCCCCAGGTACTTCACCGCTGGCTTCGATTCGATTTGTATACCTCCAATACTGATCATCCTTACTCTAGTGATTCTCTTTTTTGTCAAGATGACCACTTCGGTTTTCTCCAGTGCTAAGCTGAGCCCGCGAGCAGTCATCCAGTCCCTCACTTGGCGCATTAGCATACCTAGCCTAAGTTGCGCTTGTTCAACGGTGCGTCCGGCGACCAGAGCCGCAACATCATCCGCATAGCCGACAAAGCACGACTCATCTGGCATCTCAAGTCTCAGTAGCCCATCGTAAGACACGTTTCACAGGTCCGAACCAAGGATAGAACGTACAGGTTTATCAAACTCTTCGTGTATAATAAAAATATCTAGAAAATCAGTTCTCTCTTATGCATATGTACACTCATCTCTATGTCTGTTAACCGCGACGTATTGTGCATTGTGTCCGAATTTCTTTAAATAGAAAAAAGGTGAATGAGCAGCATCAGTAAATGGATATGCTTGCATATAAACTAAAGCACATAAATATCTTTACGTAAAGTACATATAATCCAACGAGGTTTGTAATTTTCTAGCATATGCTAATCTATAAAAATATTTTATCTGTGGTCTTTTATAGTATTCAACATTACCCGACGAGCTTTGGCGGACTGACCGAACTAGCTACATTCACAACATATGGAATTCAAACTGAAAATGCTTTGAACAGTATCAAACAACATAATGACTAATGTATAAAAGCCGGCAAATTCAAATGCACAGTAATCTAGAAATGTTGGAAAATTTAAGTGGTATGAATCACTATTTGGACATGAGCTGGTTTTTTTTCACAATTTCTATTTTCATATTCGCTATTTTCTAAATTTTTGGCTTGCATTCACAAAAAAAAAGCCAAGTTGACAAACAATAATGCACTTGTATCCAAAAAAATATCCAGTTTATCATTATTTTTATGCTTTATCTTATCAGCGCGATCGTAGCAATTGAACATGCAAAAAATATATGTATAAATAACACCATAAAAGGGTACTCACCTGCATGGTCCTCCGAGCGCTCGACGACGATGCAGATGGTTCTGTGACTCCGATTCTGTAACATCTATTTTAGAAGCTATGTATAATTCTTATACTTGTAATAGTCTGGTAAAACACTGAGGCAACAAATTCCTTTTATCACTTCTACTAGAAGCACACATCCGGATTTCTCAAATCTAACTTATTGGCAGAATTTTTAGCAGTAACTAACTCAGCTATTTTTCCTATTAACAAGTCTCGATCAACTTCATTGTTGAATCGCTTGTTGATAACAATTGAAAAGCTTCCAGCACTAGAAACAAAATATTTATCGAGTAAAGAACTGCAAGCAAAAACTATGTCCACAACGTTAGCGCGGCGAACGATTGGTACTGTATAAACCTGAGTACATATCTAGTGGCAGGAGAATTTTCTTGATAAATCCTTTTTAATAAACTCAACTCCAATCTCAATCGGATCTTCAAATGCGGTTTTGATAATTATACAATTTTTCACTTCTGTATCCGCAGCCTGAAGGTTGTAATGCTATGCCTTTTCAATAGCTCTAGGTCTATCTCTCGTCTCAAGCAGTCAGTAATGCCCATTTCAGATATCATAGGTTCTGTAGCTGGTTGACATGCTTCCGCCAATTGTATGTCACCAAAAACCATTTCTGTCCAACTCGCACTGTCACGAAATGCTTTCTAAAAGTCTCGACGGTGACTGCAAAACGACACAAAAAATTTGATTTACGTGTTGGCTGCCAATTAGATGTGACCTCCGAACTGTTCTTTAAATTTTGTAATTAAGACGACGACGAAAAGCACATCCTTCCATCGACGAGAAATTTTCCTCTTCTGTCTTCTTCTACTACTTGATGTGGGTTTTGTCTAACGTTCCTGAAATATCGCCAGCACTGCACTAATTCCCAACCGTGGGTTTCTTCTCCAGTCTCCTTCACTCAAATGTCAACTGCCCTGTCCAAGATATTTCATCGTACCAGATCAATCTCAAACCAGTTCGATTGCAAATTGTTCTAGGCCAATCGGAACTTGTTCCAATTCAATCTGCAATTGTACCGGTTCGATCGTTTCAATTGATCGGGGACATTTTGAGTTTTTCTTTAACCCTTTAACTGCTCGATTACTACAGGGCAGCTAATTTTCTCGCAATCTCACAGACGGACAGACGGACGGACTGACTTATGTTTATGTTTGGCCGGATGTATACAACCCTTGCGCGTTTTTGGAAATATATGCTGAAGGACTAAACAGACGTGACTAATTATCTATCGGCGCAAGTCTTTTGTGTGGTATATCCCCACTTCTTTTCCCGATGGGTCCGTTATCAGGTAACGGTTAAGTCCCATTACCTTCTTTATGCGGCTTTTCAAGAATCGCCTGTCCAGCTAGGCGTTGTAATGCCCCGCGGCGTCACTTTGCCGGAAATTTCACCGGAAAACTTCATCTCCTTCTTTGAAATTAGCAGATCTTGACCTGAGATTGTAATACGCCTCATTTGCACTTCCTGCGGCCTAAATCTTCCGTCCAATTTGTTGGCGGAGGTCTCCTAGACGTTCGTGGGGCTCCAGCGCAACGACGGGGTCTCCCAAACACTTTAACTGCCGTAACAGCCGGTATGATTTACCGTGGCAAATCATGTGCTGTCCAAAGGCGGCAAAGTAAGGGGCGACACCGGTGACGGAATGATACGAGGATCGCAGGGCGCATGTGATGGCAGACAATCGCCGATCCCAATCCTTTTGAGATGGGTGGACGTAGGAACGGATCGCGGCCAATAGGGTGCGATTCAACCGTTCGGAGGCATTAGACTGAGGAGAGTATATGGGCGTTAGTTGGTGTTCAACGCCATACTGCTCAAGTAGGCCCTTAAACTGCCGAGACCGGAACTGTACTCCGTTGTCTGAGTACACACTCTCTGGAACCCCGAACACATGGAATACCCGGTTCTCTAAGCATTTCACGATGGATGGAGTTGTGAATTTACGGATAGGTTCCACCAGTGGGAATTTTGAAAGCTGGTCCAGAACAACTATAGCTCCGATGTGTCCCATGGAAGACCGAGGATATGGACCGAGTAGATCGATGTTTAGACGTTGGAATACGCGTTCTGGGACGTTGAGTTGACCCATAGGAGGTTGAAGAGGCTGGTTGGGCACTTTGGTGCATTGACAGGTCTCACAGGCGCTCAAGTAGTCTTTGATCTGCGATGCTATTTTAGGCCAGAAGAAGTATTTCTTGAGTCGCCGTAACGTCTGACCGTAACCTCCGTGGGCACTTAAAGGATGGTCATGTGCGCGGAGGATCAGATGTTGTGTCATTTCCTCCGGTACCCAGAGTTTTCAGGACTCTTTTTCCTGCCATGGATCACCAGTGGCGTATTCATTTCGTCTATACACGTAGCCGTCTATTACCTTCAAATCAGGCAGCTGCGATTGTTGGGTCGCGATGGTTTGCCTCAACTCTTTGTAGCTGTCTGATTCGAAATGTGGGCTGTCCAAATCTATCTCGATGGGGTCCTCGTCATTTATTGTCAATTTGGCTCCCTCTGGGGAAAACATTCATGAGAGAGTGTCGGGTACGATGTTCTGGGTCCCTTTCCGATGTTTGATGGAAAACTTGAACCCTTGCAGTTTAAGAGCCCATCTTGCTAGGCGTCCATGTAAATCTGCCTGGTTCATCAACCATTGTAGTGAAGCGTGGTCCGTGATGATCTCGAATTGGTGGCCCTCGATATAAGCTCGGAATTTCTTCACAGCCGTTACCGCTGCCAAACATTCCTGTTCGGACACAGTATAGTTTCTTCGGGCCAAATTCAACTTATTGGACATGTAGGTGATGGGAGCTTCCTCTCCCTCTTCGGTCAATTGCACCAGCACGGCTCCAACTCCATGTTGACTTGCATCACAATGAATGGAGAAGTGCTTAGTGAAGTCGGGGCTGTGCAAGACAGGAGCTGATGTGAGGGCTTGTTTCAGCTCTTCAAATGCCTTTCGGCTGAGTTCGGTCCAAATAAACTTCCCTTTCCGCTGCATGTCTGACAGGGGCACTGAAACTGTTGCATAATTCCGAACAAACCTTCGGTACCAACCGCACACACCAAGGAAACGTCGTAGCTGCTTAACTGTTTTTGGTAAGGGGAACTCATCAATCGCACGAGTTTTGTCTGGATCCGTTTTGATAGTGCCATGTCCGATGACATGTCCTAGGCATCGGACTTCTTTCATGACAAACTTACTTTTCTGTACGTTGATGGTGAGTTCCGCCTTACTGATGTGCAGGGCTGCTTCTTGTAAGAGAAGGAGGTGTTGATCGAACGTTTCCGTAATGAGTAACAGATCATCTAGGTACACGAACACTTGGTGTTTCAGGTGAGGTGGGATGACCTTGTCCATCATCCGTGTCATCGTTTGCGGGGCGTTACACAGGCCAAAGGGCATTGTGACGAACTGATATAATGGTCGTCCAGGCACTGTGAAGGCGGTCTTATCCCTCGACCCCTCATCGAGTGGAATTTGCCAGAAGGCGTCTTTAAGGTCGAGACTGGTGATATAATTGGCTTTTGGCAGTCTCCCTAGTATTCCATCGATGAATGGAAGAGGGTACGCGTCCTTGATGGTAACCGCGTTTACCTTACGGGCATCAAGACAGAGGCGGACTTTACCTGGCTTCACCACGAAGGTTACCGGTGATGACCAGGCACTTTGGGACTCCTCTATGACCCCCAACTCGAGCATCCTATCCAGTTCAGCATACACCAACTTCTCCATGGCCGGTGAGATGGCATGGTGTCTCTGCTTAATCGGCTTGCTGTCGCCAACGTCGATGGCGTGTGAGACTAGGGTGGTGCGGCCAAGGCCTTGGGTAGCGTAGAATGGAAAAACAGCGATGGATGCTTCCAGGCGTTGCCGTTGGTTAGGCGTCAGGTCATGCCTATCGGGAATAGAAGTGATTTTGTTGACATATCTGGTATTTAAAGACAAATTTGTGAATAAATCGGAGGCCAGTCCAAAGCGAAGGACGAAATTGACGCCAAGGTACACATTCTGAGTCAAAGACGGGATGATGTAGAAAGTAATATCCTTCGTCTGACCCCTGAATGTCACGGGTGGGGTTAGTTTACCTCGTATAGGGTGTTTGGTGCCATCAGCTGTACTGATTTCAGTGCGCCAGGATTTAATCAAGGTCAAATATTCTTGGAGCACCTTTGAGCCAAAGCTCGAGGTAAGACAACTGATACTGGCACCCGTGTCGATCAATGCAAACACGGTTTCGCCCAACACTTCAATTGGATGATAAGGTCTGATCTCATTCTCAGCAACCTCCAAGATGTTACAAGAGTTTAGGGTTTTACGGCAGGTGCGCACTCTCTTGCGGAAATTCCGCCAATGACGGGTTGACCATTTTGTCGTGCGCGGGCGGGAAGTGACTACTTCGGAATCAAATATTCGCCCTCGAGCCACCCGATATTCCTGCAGTCGAACATGATAAGGTTTTAAACTGCGTATTTGAGGCTGCCGGTGTCTGGTTTGATTGCAATTCCAGCAGGTCGTAAGACTTCCCACTGCTGCTACAGCAAGCTGGTTCTGGTCCAAATCTTCCTCCAGATCCATGGTGGTATAATCTGGGGCCTATTCCGCGATTCCTCGTCGAGGACCCGTCCTAGCTAGTAAGTAGGGCCGGTCCCGGAGGTCTTCCTCAAACCCTTCTAGGCGACGCACCGTTCTCAGCAGTGCTTCCATACTCTGTGGATCGGAGTTCACGATATGGCGACGGAGCTCCAGTTTTAGATTGCGCTTTAGCAACCGCAGCAATTGGGTAGAAGACATCGGCTCTGACAACTGGTCATTCAATCGAAGAATATCGGCTCGATATTGATGGAAAGACTCGTCCGGACGCTGCCATCTAGCAAGAATCTTGTCCAGTACTAATTCGTCCATATCTACCGTAGGGTATTCCATGCGGAGTACCTCCTTCAACCGTGACCAGCGTATTGATGGTGGTGCCGAATGTATTCGCCAATATGACTCAAGTGCTGCTCCCCTAAGCAGCATTGGCAAATATCCCACCCAACCGGAATAAATCCATATAAATTTTGTTGCAGTGGCCAGATATTCCTCTTCTGAGTGAAAAACTCATACAACTTGAATCGCATGAACTTTCCCATCAGAAAGGGAGTACCCCGGTGACCAATTTACGCCATAGAATTATACAATTTGATTGCATAACTCTATGCCATAAAGAGGCACTCTGCTTGGGCCACTCAACCCGCGATATCACCTGAAACGAGAAGTATGGTTTAAGTACCCGGCGGCTGGCTCATGTCTTGAGGTGGAAGCCTGCCACCGTACTGGGTCCTATACCCGGTTGGAGTCAGGAGAAAGGAAAGACTGATTTTGTGGGAAAATTAGCACTTCATAAGATGATTCATTTTATTCTTTCGCAAAATATATTTAAACATAAACATCATAATTATGAAGCATACAGATCTATTTATTCACGAGTTAAGCACTCTGTATGCAAGAACTAACGATGTAAACGTGCAATAAATACTTAACAATTTATTTAGTCTTTTTTTTCGATATAATTTATCATCGCCTTTGCAATTTTCTTGATTGCATTAAATTTATTAGAATTATAAATAAATTTTGTTTTTTCTTTGTTTTCCTATTTTAAAGCAAGAGCCTGATGTGTTTCTTTTTTCTTTGGAAATAATACGAATAATGACAATGTTTCCACTTATTGCTTAGATATTTCTTTCACAAGACGTACAGTAACTGGCGTTTAATAAAAAAAAAAACCAAAAAACCTCAAACCAAAAATTGCAAAATCAGCAAAAAGATCAATCATTCATAAAAGATAATTTGAAGCAGAAAATATGAGTTGTAATGGATTTTTTTATTTAGTTCGTTTTGAAGCGGAATGATACTATCAGTATGTAAACAATTCTTAGGGAATATCGTTTTCTAGTTACGTGAGGACATAGCATATTGTTGGATTAGCGATTTAGCTAGATAATTTTGGCGTGATAATAATATGAAAATTTCTTTCGCTTTAATAGTATATTTGTCCGTAACGTACAAGTTTATCAAACTCTTCGTGTATAATAAAAATATCTAGAAAATCAGTTCTCTCTTATGCATATGTACACTCATCTCTATGTCTGTTAACCGCGACGTATTGTGCATTGTGTCCGAATTTCTTTAAATAGGAAAAAGGTGAATGAGCAGCATAAGTAAACGGATATGCTTGCATATAAACTAAAGCACATAACATCTTCACGTAAAGTACATATAATCCAACGAGGTTTGTAATTTTCTAGCATATGCTAATCTATAAAAATATTTTATCTGTGGTCTTTTATAGTATTCAACATTACCCGACGAGCTTTGGCGGACTGACCGAACTAGCTACATTCACAACATATGGAATTCAAACTGAAAATGCTTTGAACAGTATCAAACAACATAATGACTAATGTATAAAAGCCGGCAAATTCAAATGCACAGTAATCTAGAAATGTTGGAAAATTTAAGTGGTATGAATCACTATTTGGACATGAGCTGGTTTTTTTCACAATTTCTATTTTCACATTCGCTATTTTCTTTATTTTTGGCTTGCATCCACAAAAAAAAGCCAAGTTGACAAACAATAATGCACTCGTATCCAAAAAAAATATCCAATTTATCATTATTTTTATGCTTTATCTTATCAGCGCGATCGTAGCAATTGAACATGCAAAAAATATATGTATAAATAACACCATAAAACGGTACTCACCTGCATGGTCCTCCGAGCGCTCGACGACGATGCAGATGGTCCTGTGACTCCGATTCTGTAACACATATTTTAGAAGCTATTACTTCCACCAAATTGTAATTCTTATACTTGTAATAGTCTGGTAAAACACTGAGGCAACAAATTCCTTTTATCACTTCTACTAGAATACACATATCCGGATTTCTCAAATCTAACTTATTGGCAGAATTTTTAGCAGTAACTAACTCAGCTATTTTTCCTATTAACAAGTCTCGATCAACTTCATTGTTGAATCGCTTGTTGATAACAATTGAAAAGCTTCCAGCACTAGAAACAAAATATTTATCGAGTAAAGAACTGCAAGCAAAAACTATGTCCACAACGTTAGCGCGGCGAACGATTGGTACTGTATAAACCTGAGTACATATCTAGTGGCAGGAGAATTTTCTTGATAAATCCTTTTTAATAAACTCAACTCCAATCTCAATCGGATCTTCAAATGCGGTTTTGATAATTATACAATTTTTCACTTCTGTATCCGCAGCCTGAAGGTTGTAATGCTATGCCTTTTCAATAGCTCTAGGTCTATCTCTCGTCTCAAGCAGTCAGTAATGCCCATTTCAGATATCATAGGTTCTGTAGCTGGTTGACATGCTTCCGCCAATTGTATGTCACCAAAAACCATTTCTGTCCAACTCGCACTGTCACGAAATGCTTTCTAAAAGTCTCGACGGTGACTGCAAAACGACACAAAAAATTTGATTTACGTGTTGGCTGCCAATTAGATGTGACCTCCGAACTGTTCTTTAAATTTTGTAATTAAGACGACGACGAAAAGCACATCCTTCCATCGACGAGAAATTTTCCTCTTCTGTCTTCTTCTACTACTTGATGTGGGTTTTGTCTAACGTTCCTGAAATATCGCCAGCACTGCACTAATTCCCAACCGTGGGTTTCTTCTCCAGTCTCCTTCACTCAAATGTCAACTGCCCTGTCCAAGATATTTCATCGTACCAGATCAATCTCAAACCAGTTCGATTGCAAATTGTTCTAGGCCAATCGGAACTTGTTCCAATTCAATCTGCAATCGTACCGGTTCGAACGTTTCAATTGATCTGGGACATTTTGAGTTTTTCTTTAACCCTTTAACTGCTCGACTACAACAAATTCAATACATGGGGTAACAAATGAAATCTAGTGATGAGTAGAATTCAATAAAAGTGCATTCAGGCAGCTCCGCGGTACCTGCAATTGCAGTTATTTTGCGTGGTTGAGATACTTTTGATACGGAAATCATGCAGCTGTAAAATCAGCGGAAACGGGAGTCGGAAGTGCCTGAATATCAAAATCGCGCTGTAATTAGACTCAGGACATAAAAAAAATTAAAGATCTTCACTACAACGATATTCTGGAGTTCCTCGGAAAACGATCGCATAGCAAAGAGTTCGTTGCTGGAAAAGTGGCCGTTTTTCACACCTTCTCCAATTTCAATATATGGGGTGTCAAACGAAAGCTAGTGATGAGTAGAATTCAATAAAAGTGCATTCAGGCAGCGTCGCGGTACCCGCAATTGCAGTTTATTTGCGTGGTTGGGTTACTTTTGATTCCGAAATTATGCAGCTGTAAAATCATCGGAAACGAGAGTCGGAAGTGCCTGAATATCAAAATCGTGCTGTTGTTGTACTCAGGAACATAAAAAAATTCAGAATCTTCACTACAACGATATTCAGAAGTTCCTCGGAAAACGATCGGATTGCAATGAGTGCGTTGCTGGAAAAGTGGCCGTTTTTCATACTTTCTCTAAATTCAATATATGGGGTGTCAAACGAAAGCTAGTGATGAGTAGAATTCAATAAAAGTGCATTCAGGCAGCTTCACGATACCTGCAATTGCAGTTTTTGCGTAGTTAGGATACTTTCGATTCCAAAACCATGCAGCTGTAAAATCATTGGAAACGGGAGTCGGAAGTGCCTGAATATCAAAATCGCGCTGTTATTGTACTCAGAAACATAAAAAAATTAAAGATCTTCACTACAACGATATTCTGGAGTTCCTCGGAAAACGATCGGATTGAAAGGAGTGCGTTGCTGGCATAGTGGCTGTTTTTCATACTTTCTCCAATTTCAATATATGGGGTCTCAAGCGAAAGCGAGTGATGTGTAGAATTCAATAAAATTGCAGTCAGGCAGCTTCGCGGTACCTGCAATTGCAGTTTTTTGCGTGGTTGGGATACTTTTGATTCCGAAATCATGCAGCTATAAAATCATCGGAAACGAGAGTCGGAAGTGCCTGAATATCTAAATCGCGCTGTTATTGTACTCAGGAACATAAAAAAATTCAGAATCTTCACTATAACGATATTCTGGAGTTCCTCGGAAAAAGATCGGATTGCAAGGAGTGCGTTGCTGGAAAAGTGGCCGTTTTTTGCACTTTCTCCAATTTCAATATATGGGGTGTCAAACGAAAGCGAGTGATGAGTAGAATTCAATAAAAGTGCAGTCAGGCAGCTTCGCGGTACCTGCAATTGCAGTTTTTTTGCATGGTGGGATACTTTTGATTCCGAAATCATGCAGCTGTAAAATAATCGGAAACGCGAGTCACAAGTGGCTGAATATCAAAATCGCGCTGTTATTGTACTCAGGAACATAAAAGAATTAAAGATCTTCACTACATCGATAGTCTGGAGTTCCTCGGGAAACCATCGGATTGGAAGGAATGCGTTGCCGGAAAAGTGGCCGTTGTTCGTACTTTCTCCAATTTCAATATATGGGGTGTCAAACGAAAGCTAGTGATGAGTAGATTTCAATAAAAGTGCATTCAGACAGCTTCACGGTACCTGCAATTGCAGTTTTTTTGCATGGTGGGATACTTTTGATTCCGAAATCATGCAGCTGTAAAATAATCGGAAACGCGAGTCGGAAGTGGCTGAATATCAAAATCGCGCTGTTATAGTATATAGGAACATAAAAAAATTAAAGATCTTCACTACGAAGATATTTTGGAGTTCCTCGGATAACGATCCGATTGCAAGGAATGCGTTGCTGGAAAAGTGGTCGTTTTTCATACTTTCTCCAATTCCCATATATGGGGTGTCAAACGAAAGTTAGTGATGGGTGGAATTCCATAAAAGTGCATTCAGGCAGCTTCGCGGTACGTGCAATTGCAGTTTTTTTGCGTGGTTGGGATACTTTTGATTCCGAAATCATGCAGCTGTAAAATCATGGGAAACGGGAGTCGGAAGTGCCTGAATATCAAAGTCGCGCTGTCATTGTACTCAGGAACATAACAGAATTAAAGATCTTCACTACATCGATAGTCTGGAGCTCCTCGGGAAACCATCGGATTGGAAGGATTGCGTTGCCGGAAAAGTGGCCGTTTTTCGTACTTTCTCCAATTTCAATATATGGGGTGTCAAACGAAAGCTTGTGATGAGTAGAATTCAATAAAAGTGCATTCAGGCAGCTTCGCGGTACCTGCCATTGCAGTTTTTTTTGCGTGGTTGGAATACTTTTGATTCCGAAATCATGTAGCTGTAAAATCATCGGAAATGGGAGTCGGAAGTACCTGAATATTAAAATCGAGCTGTTATTGTATACAGGAACATAAAAAAGTTAAAGATCTTCACTACAACGATATTCTGGAGTTCCTCGGAAAACGATCGGATTGCAAGGAATGCGTTGCTGGAAAAGTGGCCGGTTTTCATACTTTCTCCAATTTCAATATATGGGTTGTCAAACGAAAGCTAGTGATGAGTAGAATTCCATAAAAGTGCATTCATGCAGCTTCGCGATACCTGCAATTGCAGTTTTTTTGCGTGGTTGGGTTACTTTTGATTCCGAAATCATGCAGCTGTAAAATCATCGGAAACGGGGGTCGGAAGGGCGTGAACATCATAATCGCGCTATTATTGTACTCAGGAACATGAAAAATCATCGTTGGCAGCACCAGCCGGAAAGGTAAATTTCTCGTATGTAGCATAAAGCTTCGAAAAAAAATTTGGCTTGCCTACTACTCAACTTCTTTCTGCAATTTTCGTAGTACCACATGGGTATCTATTAACATAAAAAAAATCTGGCCACGTTCGTTCTTAGAGACCTTTTATCGGGGCGCAAATATTTTGCTAATTAAATTGAGTTGCATACGTATGGATTACATATTGAAAATCGGCGGATCATAAATTGTTGTAAACATATAAATACCGGTTTCGCCCTTCTCGCATTTGCTGTTTACACAGTTCACAGTGGTAACCACACAAAGGCTTAAATAGCTCGAATAGTTAATTTCAAAAGATTTCCATGAACGGTTAATCAGCACTTGCATTGCCATTAATATATACATTTTCAATTTTTTTCTGAACTTTGTGGGCCGTCATTTCAATTTTTATTGAAATCGGCTGCTAAAAATATTAAGCTGTAAATTTTCGACTTTTTCATTTGTCATTCGATTTGCATAATTAAATTAAATTAACTTGCGTTAATAACTTATAATTTCAAGTTTCAACGGAATCTGTTGAGAATCTTGGCTGCTACAGAAATAAAAAAAATTGTATGCCACCCCCCTGTATGGGGAGACCCCCCTTAAAATACCTTAAAATATTTTCTTGCCCTGCAAATTTCAAGAGGCACCACTTTTGACCTACGTAGAAAATTTCCTCATTCTAGCTCATGTGGTTTGCGAGAAAACTTGTTTTGACGCACGAACAAACGGACGGACAGACAGACAAGTCGCGATTTTATAATTTTTTTAGGGGATTGTTAAAAAGATTTTACAATATCTTAAAAATGGTCTGGTTTATAAATTCTATCAAGTAAAGTCATTTAAAACGTTATCATGAAAAATATTCTGTAATGAATTTCGAAATGTCCGTGTAGGACACGGGTGCCGATGGTCTGGCACAAGTGTCAGCGAGCTAAAACAACACCGGCTAACTAGCTTCGCTTAACGACCGCGTACGCGTGCTTGACGACTAGCATTTGCGGGATTATATGAGGCGGGTTCTTGTCGAGCCACGAAGCTACACTACAAAATACTTATCACGCGTACTCTACTCTACAAGACGCACCGATCAATTGTTATTGTCTTTAGAAAAGTTCTATTAGGTGTCAATTAATCTACTCTACAGCAATTCAATATTGTTTTGCCTCGTTAAAGTTAGCGGACACGGAGGCTTGAGACAAACGCAACCATTACACAAAAAGCAACCGTTACTTTCACAGAAGAAGGTCGTTGCATTACAAGGGGAATGTCAAACCTAAAGATGTTAAAGTGACTGAAGTGAACCACTCATCTCTGCCTAAAGGATGGAAAGTTGACGGATGCAGTTTACTTTACACTACTAAAACAACAAACTAAGCAGTTTTGACGGGGTGACCATCTTTTCTCTTCAGGAGCAGCCACTCTTGATCACCACGGGGCTGCTCGACTGCTTATGTTTATTACAGGGCAGTCTCTCCAATGCCGACCCAGGCATGGAGAGACTGAAGGATTTCGCTCTACACTAGTGAAGAAACAATTGTTTCCGCAGTGGAGAGATGGTTGTTATAATTTTAGGCCTCTTTCCTTGAATACAAGTCCCTGTCTTCTACGAAAGTATGCTAATAAAAACCGCTAACTAATCATAAAAACAAATCGGGTGTCGGTCAGGACTAATTGATGATGCGGATTTTATCACTGCCGGTCATCAGATTAGCTCCCAGCAAAAACTGACGCAATTCCAAGCAATGTATTTGAAAACCCCTGGCACCATCAGTTTGTTCAAAATTAGAACTGTCCGACTTCAACCTGTATAAAAATGTGCAAACCTTTCTTTTGGTAACATTTAGGGACGCACTACTCTATAACATCATCGGCATGTTCAGGCGACTGAGCCACCACGAACGAAGAACTCCAGAAGATGCTATAGACCTTATTATACCGAAGACAAGACAAACAACACCAAAAGAGAGTTTATCGGTGACTCTATCTTTACTTTATGGAACCCTCCAAAGTATGCTACGTTAATATCAAATGGTGAGGGCGACAATAAAAATTGAATCGGTTCATCTGCCGACAGCAAAATTTAAAATGTGAGAGCTTAAAGGAGAGTGGTGTTGTTTCCCCTTCGGGCCCCACGTTGGGCGCCATTGTAATGAATTTCGAAATGTCCGTGTAGGACACGGGTGCCGATGGTCTGGCACAAGTGTCAGCGAGCTAAAACAACACCGAGCTCAGCTAACTAGCTTCGCTTAACGACCGCGTACGCGTGCTTGACGACTAGCATTTGCGGGATCATATGAGGCGGGTTCTTGTCGAGCCACGAAGCTACACTACAAAATACTTATCACGCGTACTCTACTCTACAAGACGCACCGATCAATTGTTATTGTCTTTAGAAAAGTTCTATTAGGTGTCAATTAATCTACTCTACAGCAATTCAATATTGTTTTGCCTCGTTAAAGTTAGCGGACACGGAGGCTTGAGACAAACGCAACCATTACACAAAAAACAGCCGTTACTTTCACAGAAGAAGGTCGTTGCATCACAAGGGGAATGTCAAACCTAAAAATGTTAAAGTGACTGAAGTGAACCACTCATCTCTGCCTAAAGGATGGAAAGTTGACGGATGCAGTTTACTTTACACTAGTAAAACAACAAACTAAGCAGTTTCGACGGGGTGACCACCTTTTCTCTTCAGGAGCAGCCACTCCTGATCACCACGGGGCTGCTCGACTGCTTATGTTTATTACAATTCATTATTTCAGTTGGCACTAAAATAACGAATTGCGCTTGCCTTCTGACCTTTGGGGGCCGCCATTTTGAATGCATGCATTTTATTTTGTATTATTTTAAATCTTTGTATGCCAGGAACTCATCAATCAATGTACTATCTCGTTCAAATAGAAGTTTCACTCTGGACAGGGCAAAATCATTCAATTTTTAAAGAAAATGGCAGCTTAAAAATATTAAGCCTGAGTAATGTCTATCTTGAAACCGAATTTCGTATATGTCGGATTAAAATTGCGACTTTAAAAAGCCTTTGAAATTTTGCCTTTAACTGGCCGCCATTTTGTTTTTTGCAACCTGACCTCCAAATTTTTCACGCAATTCTTTAGATACTTATAATTTCTATCAAGTTATCAAATTTCATGAAAATCTGTTGAAAGCTTTGACCACTAGTACAACAACAAAGTTTTGCACGTTTTTCGACCTTTGAGCGGCCGCCATTTTGTTTCTGCCGTACTGACTTTGGATTTTTTATTGTGAGATTCATCACATATAGCAATGAACCTTTGTACCAAATTTCATCCAAATCGGAGCTACACTTTGGTCAGAACAGAAATCACGATTTTTCGTCTAAAATGGCCGCCATTTTGTTTTTGCCCGGCCAATATAGGTGGTTCACGAACCTAACCGAGATAATTACCCAATACACCTTTCCTGAAAATTTGGTGAAAATCGAAGCAAAATTGCAACCTCTATCGTGGTCACAAATTTCGTTATATCCCATATATATATATATATATATATATATATATATATATATATATATATATATATATATATATATATATATATATATATATAGATATATATATATATATATATATATATATATATATATATATATATATATATATATATATATATATATGATGCTCTCCGCAATAGGTAAATTTCTCTCGAGAAATTTACCTTAAAATTCAAGATCTTCTCTACAACGATATTCTGGAGTTCCTCGGAAAACGATCGGATTGCAAAGAGTGCGTTGCGGGAAAGGTGGCCGTTTTTCATACTTTCTCCAATTTCAATATATGGGGTGCCAAATGAATGCTAGTGAAGAGTAGAATTGAATAAAAGTGCATTCAGGCAGCTTTGGGATACCTGCAATTGCAGTATTTTTCCGTGGTTGGGATACTTTTGATTCCGAAACCATGCAGCTGTAAAATCATCGGAAACGGGAGTCTGAAGTGCCTGAATATCAAAATCACGCTGTTGTTGTCTACAGGAACATAAAAAAATTCAAGATCTTCACTACAACGATATTCTGGAGTTCCTCGGAAAACGATCCGATTGCAAGGAGTGCGTTGCTGGGAAAGTGGCCGTTTTTCATACTTTCTCCAATTTCAACAAGTTGGGTAGACAGACCTATGCTCATGTCAGAAGGGTTTTGTACTCAACTTACAAAATGCATTAACCAGTAACGAATAAAATCAAGAAACATGTCATGTTCGAGGATCATACTATTATTAGCAAAGTTGAGAGAATTTTGACTTCTGAGGTATTTTTTATAGTTATACCCACAAATATCTCCCTTGATAATTTTTTTCAGATTTTTTAAGATCACGGGTGTCCATTCGCGAGGGAGGAAACACATTTTTCATGTACTTCCCCCCCCATAGCCCTCACAGAGGCAAAAACTGTCAGTTTAAGAACTGTTTTGAAAAGCTCTCATAGAGAACTTTCAGTTGATACTCATATCGGCTACCTTTCATGAATTTTTTTTCCAGGGGCCACTCCTCTGTACTGTAATCATCGATTCATGGCCTGTTTTTTAGAATCTGAGAATGGCTACAAAGCCCTTTTGCAAGGAGCTCTCTCCTACCTTTTCAACTTGTTTCAATTGTACATACTCATTTTCATGATGCCTATCATTCCTGAAATTTTCATGCAAATCCTAGCAAAGCTATAGTTTCTAAGTCGGTAAAAAGCGCATATGGCTCCATAGCCATATGTTTCCATAGTAATACAGGGCATATTGTTCCATAGTAACGCAGGAAAATTCAAATCGCTATAACTTCGTTAAATACTATTCGATCTTTATGAAACTTTCAGAAAAGATCAACCTTGTGCTAAATTTTATTGAATTTAAGGTTACCGTCTAGATTTTATTCAAGAAAACATAAAATCAATAAATCATACTATTACTAACAAAGTTGAGTGAATTTCGACTTCTCATGTATTTGTTAGTGTTGTACTCATTAAGGCCTACATTCATTATTTTTTTCAGATTTTTCGGATGGAAGGTGTCCAATCGCGAGGGGGGGCGGAGTTCGCGAAAAGTTCGTACATTTCCCCTTCCCCTGCCCCCCTCGGTACTTAAAAAGCAATTTTAAGACCTGGTTTGAAAAGATCTCGTTGAGACCTTTCCAATGACACCCTATTCGACTACCAATGGTGAAAATTTTTCTTTTGGGGATCACCTCCCTATATGGGGAGACCCCCCTTAAACACCTTTGAAAAAAATTTCCACCCTTGAAATTTCAAGAGGTCACTACTTCTGACCTTTCCACAAAGTTTCATGGCTGTAGCTTCTATAGTTCCGGAGAAAAAGTGCTGTGACCTACAGACGGACGGACGGACGGACGGACGGACGGACGGACGGACAGACGGACACAGATCGTGATTGCAATAGGGTTTTGTATTTTAGTACAAAACCCCTAATATATGGGGTGTCAAATGAAAGCTAGTGATGAGTAGAAGTCAATAAAAGTGCATGCAGGCAGCATCGCGGTACATACAATTGCAGTTTTTTTGCGTGGTTGGGATACTTTTGATACGGAACCATGCAGCTGTTAAATCATCGGAAACGGGAGTCCAGAGGGCTTGAATATCAAAATCACGCTGTTATTGTATACAGGAACATAAAAAAAATGAAAACGATCGGAATGCAAGGAGTGCGTTGCTGAGAAAGTGGCCGTTTTTCAAACTTTCTCCAATTTCACTATATGGGGTGTCAAACAAAAGCTAGTGATGAGTAGAAATCATTAAGAGTGCATTCAGGCAGCTTCCCGGTACCTGCAATTGCCATTTTTCTAGCGTGGTTGGGATACTTTTGATTCCGAAACCATGCAGCTGTAAAATCATCGGAAACGGGATTCGGAAGTGCCCGAATATCAAAATCACGCTGTTTCTGTACTCAGGAACAAACAACAATTAAAGATCTTCACTACAACGATACCCTAGAGTTTTTCGGAAAACGATCGGATAGCAAGGAGTGCGGTGCTGGAAAAGTGGCCGTTTTACACACTTTCTCCAATTTCACTATATGGGGTGTCAAACAAAGGCTAGTGATGAGTAGAATTCATTAAGAGTGCATTCAGGCAGCTTCTCGGTACCTGTAATTGCAGTTTTTTAGCGTGGTTGGGATACTTTTGATTCCGAAACCATGCAGCTGTAAAATCATCGGAAACGGAAGTCGGAAGTGCCTGAATATCAAAATCGCGCTGTTATTGTACTCAGGAGCATAAAAAAAAAATAAAGATCTTCACTACAACGATATTCTGGAGCTCCTCGGAAAACGATTCGATTCCAAGGAGTGCGTTGCTTGAATAGTGGCTGTTTTTCATACTTTCTCCGATTTCAATACATGGGGTGTCAAACGAAAGCTAGTGACGAGTAGAATTCAATAAAAGTGCAAACAGGCAGCTTCGCGGTACCTGCAATTGCAGTTGTTTTGCGTGGTTGGGATACTTTTGATTCCGAAATCATGCAGCTGTAAAATCATCGGAAACGGGAGTCGGAAGTGCCTGAATATCAAAATCGCGCTGTTATTGTACTCAGGAACAAAAAGAAAAGTTAAAGGTCTTCGCTACAACGATATTCTGGAGTTTCCGGAAAACGATCGTATTGCAAGGAGTGCGTTGCTGGGAAAGTGGCCGTTTTTCACACTTTCTCCAATTTCAATATATGGGGTGTCAAACGAAAGCTAGTGATGAGTGGAATTCAATAAAAAGGCATTTAGGCAGCTTCGCGGTACCTGCGATTGCAGTTTTTTTGCGTGGTTGGGTTACTTTTGATTCCAAAATCATGCAGCTTTAAAATCATCGAGAACGGGAGTCGGAAGTGCCTGAATATCAAAGTCGCGCGGTTGTTGCACTCAGGAACATAAAAAATTAAAGATCTTCACTACAACGATATTCTGGAGTTTCCGGAAAACCATCGGATTGCAAGGAGTGCGTTGCTGGGAAAGTGGCCGTTATTCATACTTTCTCCAATTTCAATATATGGGGTGTCAAACGAAAGCTGGTGATGAGTAGAATTCAATAAATGTGCATTCACGTAGCTTCGAGATACCCGCAATTCCAGTTTTTTTGTGTGGTTGGGATACTTTTGATACGGAAATCATGCAGCTGTAAAATCATCGGAAACGGGAGTCGGAAGTGCCTGAATATCAAAATCGCGTTGTTATTGTACTCAGGAACATAAAAAAATTCAAGATCTTCACTACAACGATATTCTGGAGTTCCTCGGAAAACGATCGGATTGCAAGGAGTGCGTTGCTGGAAAAGTGGCCGTTTTTCGTACTTTCTCCAATTTCAATTTATGGGTTGTCGAACAAAAGCTAGTGATGAGTAGAATTCAATGAAAGTGCATTCAGGCAGCTTCGCGGTAGCTGCAATTGCAGTTTTTAGCGTGGTTGGGATACTTTTGATTCCGAAATCATGTAGTTGCAAAATCATCGGAAACTGGAGTTGGAAGTGCCTGAATATCAAAAACGCGCTGTTTTTGTACTCAGGAACATAAAAAAATTCAAGATCTCCACTACAACGATAGTCTGGATTTCCTCGGAAAACGATCGGATTGCAAGGTTTGCGTGGCTTTAAAAGTGGCCGTTTTTCGTTCTTTTTCAAATTTCAGTATATGGGGTGTCAAACGAAATCTAGTGATGAGCAGAATTCAATAAAAGTGCATTCAGACAGCTTCGCGGTACCTGCAATTGCAGTTTTTTTGCGTGGTTGGGATACTTTTGATTCCGAGATCATATAGTTGTAAAATCATCGGAAACGGGAGTCGGAAGTGCCTGAATATCTAAATCGCGCTGTAATTGTACTCAGAAACATAAAAAATTAAAGATCTTCACTACAACGATATTCTAGAGTTCCTCGGAAGACGATCGGATTGCAAGGAGTGTGTTGCTGGAAAAGTGGCCGTTTTTCGTACTTTCTCCAATTTGAATGTATGGGGTGTCAAACGAGAGCTAGTGATGAGTAGAATTCAAGAAAAGTGCATTCGGACAGCTTCGCGGTACCTGCAATTGCAGTTTTTTTGCGTGGTTCGGATACTTTTGATTCCGAGATCATGTGGTTGTACAATCGTCGGAAACGGGAGTCGGAAGTGCCTGAATATCAAAATCGCGCTGTTATTGTACTCAGGAACATAAAAAAATTCAAGATCTTCACTACAACGATATTCTGGAGTTCCTCGGAAAACGATCGGATTGCAAGGAGTGCGTTGCTGGAAAAGTGGCCGTTCTTGATACTTTCTCCAATTTCAATATATTGGGTGTCAAACGAAAGCGAGTGATGAGTAGAATTTAAGAAAAGTGCATTCAGACAGCTTCGCGGTACCTGCAATTGCAGTTTTTTTGCGTGGTTGGGTTACTTTTGATTCCGAGATCATGTAGTTGTATAATCATCGGAAACTGGAGTCGGAAGTGCCTGAATATCAAAATTGCGCTGTTATTGTACTCAGGAACATAAAAAATTAAAGATCTTCACAACAACGATATTCTGGAGTTCCTCGGAAAACGATCGGATCGCAAGAAGTGCGTTGCTGGGAGAGTGGCCGTTCTTAGTCCTTTCTCCAATTTCAATATATGGGGTGTCAAACGAAAGCTAGTGATGAGTAGAATTCAATAAAATTGCACTCAGGCAGCTTCGCGGCAATTGCAATTGCAGTTTTTTTGTGTGGTTGGGATACTTTTGATACGGAAATCATGCAGCTGTAAAATCATCTGAAACGGGAGTCGGAAGTGCCTGAATGTAAAAATCGCGCTGTTATTGTACTCAGGAACATAAAAAAATTCAAGATCTTCACGACAACGATAGTCTCGAGTTCCGCGGAAAACCATCGGATTGCAAGGAGTGCGTTGCTGGAAAAGTAGCCGTTCTTCATACCTTCTCCAATTTCAATATATGGGGTGTCAAACGAAAGCTAGTGATGAGTAGAATTCAATAAAAGTGCATTCAACTAGCATCGCGATACCTGCTGTTGCAGTTTTTTTGCGTGGTTCGGATACTTTCGATTCCGAGATCATGTAGTTGTAAAATCATCGAAAACTGGAGTCGGAAGTGCCTGAATATAAAAATCGCTTTGTTATTGTACTCAGGAATATCAAAAAAATTAAAGATCTTCACTACAATGATATTCTGGAGTTTCGAAAAAAAATTTGGCTTGCCTACTACTCAACTTTTTTCTGCAATTTTCGTAGTACCACATGGGTACTTATTCACATAAAAAAAATCTGGCTCAGTTCGTTTTTAGAGCCCTTTTATCGTTGTGCAAATATTTTGCTAATTAAATTGAGTTGCACGCGTATGGATTACATATTGAAAATCGGCGGATCATAAATTGTTGTAAACATATAAATACCGGTTTCGCCCTTCTCGCATTTGCTGTTTACACAGTTCACAGTGGTAACCACACAAAGGCTTAAATAGCTCGAATAGTTAATTTCAAAAGATTTCCATAAAAGTTTAATCAGCACTTGCATTGCCATTAATATATACATTTTCAATTTTTTTCTGAACTATGAGGGCCGTCATTTCAATTTTTATTGAAATTGGCTGCCAAAAATATTAAGCTGTAAATTTTCGACTTTTTCATTTGTCATTCGATTTGCATAATTAAATTAAATTAACTTGCGTTAATAACTTATAATTTCAAGTTTCAACGGAATCTGTTGAGAATCTTGGCTGCTACAGAAATAAAAAAAATTGTATGCTACCCCCCTGTATGGGGAGACCCCCCTTAAAATACCTTAAAATATTTTCTTGCACTGCAAATTTTAAGGGGCACCACTTTGACCTACGTAGAAAATTTCCTCATTCTAGCTCATGTGGTTTGCGAGAAAACTTGTTTTGACGCACGAACAAGCGGACGGACAGACAAACAAGTCGCGATTTTATAATTTTTTTAGGGGATTGTTAAAAAGATTTTACAATATCTTAAAAATGGTCTGGTTTATAAATTCTATCAAGTAAAGTCATTTAAAACGTTATCATGAAAAATATTCATTATTTCAGTTGGCACTAAAATAGCGAATTGCGCTTGCCTTCTGACCTTTGGGGGCCGCCATTTTGAATGCATGCATTTTATTTTGGATTATTTTAAATCTTTGTATGCTAGGAACTCATCAATCAATGTACTATCTCGTTCAAATAGAAGTTTCACTCTAGACAGGGCAAAATAATTCAATTTTTGAAGAAAATGGCAGCTAAAACTATTATTCTTTAAATTTTCGACTTTTTTATTTTTCATTCAATTTTAATAATTTCCTGCATAATACAAGAATATAGCACAGGGATCCATAATCTCAAGTTTCATCAAAATCCGCTGGAAAATGTGACCGCTAGAGGGCCACAAAAACATGAAAAAACGCATATTTAAACGGCCGCCATTTTGAAATTTGCTCATGCATGATCACCAAAATATCAAAGCCTGTAGGCCTAAATAATGTCTATCTCGAAACCGAATTTCGTATATGTCCGATTAAAATTGCGACTTTAAAAAGCCTTTGAAATTTTGCCTTTAACTGGCCGCCATTTTGTTTTTTGCAACCTGATCTGCAATTTTTTCACGAAATTCTTTAGATACTTATAATTTCTATCAAGTTATCAAATTTCATGGAAATCTGTTGAAAGCTTTGACCACTATTGCAACAACAAAATTTTGCACGTTTTTCGACCTTTGAGCGGCCGCCATTTTGTTCCTGCCATACCGACTTTGGATTTTTTATTGTGATATACATCACATACAGCAATAAACCTTTGTACCAAATTTCATCCAAATCGGAGCCATACTTTGGTCAGAACAGAAATCACGATTTTTCGTCTAAAATGGCCGCCATTTTGTTTTTGCCCGGCCGATCTAGCTGGTTCACGAACATAACCGAGATAACTACCCAATACACCTTTCCTGGAAATTTGGTGAAAATCGAAGCAAAATTGCGAGAGAAATTTACCTATTGCTCTCCGCAATAGGTAAATTTCTCTCGAGAAATTTACCTAATAAATTTCTCTCGAGAAATCTACCTAAAAGTGCATTTAGGCAGCTTCGCGTTACCTGCAATTGCAGTTTTTTTGCGTGGTTGGGATACTTCTGATTCCGAAATCATGCAGCTGTAAAATCATCGGAAACGGGAGTCGGAAGTGCCTGAATATAAAAGTCGCGCTGTTATTGTACTAAGGAACATAAACCCATGAAAGATCTTCACTACAACGATATTCTGGAGTTCCTCGGAGAACGATCGAATAGCAAGGAGTGCGTTGCTGGAAAAGTGGCCGTTATTCATACTTTCTCCAATTTCAATATATGGGGTGTCAAACGAAAGCTAGTGATGAATAGAATTCAATAAAAGTGCAATCAGGCAGCTTCGCGGTACCTGCAATTGCAATTTTTGCGCAGTTGGGATACTTTTGATTCCAAATTCATGCAGCTGTACAATCATCGGAAACGGGAGTCAGAAGTGCCTGAATATCAAAATCGCGCTGTTATTGTACTCAGGAACATCGAAAAATTAAAGATCTTCATTACAAGGATATTCTGGAGTTCCTCGAAAAACGATCGGATTGCAAGGAGTGCATTGCTGGGAAAGTGGCCGTTTTTTGCACTTTCTCCAATTTCAAGATATGTGGTGTCAAACGAAAGCTAGTGATGAGTAGAATTCCATAAAAGTGCATTCAGGCAGCTTCGCGGTACCTGCAAATGCAGTTTTTTTGCGTGGTTGGGATAATTCTGATTCCGAAATCATGCAGCTGTAAAATCATCGGAAAGGGGAGTCGGAAGTGCCTGAATATCAAAATCGTGCTGTAATTGTACTAAGGAACATAAACTAATTAAAGATCTTCACTACAACGATATTCTGGAGTTGCTGGAAATGTGGCCGTTTTTCACACTTTCTCCAATTTCAATATATGGGGTGTCAAACGAAAGCTAGTGATGAGTAGAGCGCAATAAAAGTGCGTTCAGACAGCTTCGCGGTACCTGCAATTGCAGTTTTTTAGCGTGGTTAGGATACTTTTGATTCCGAAACCATGCAGCTGTAAAATCATCGGAAACGGGAGTCCAAAATGCCTGAATATCAAAATCGCGCTGTTATTGTATACAGGAACGTAAAAAAAATTAACGATCTTCACTACAACGATATTCTGGAGTTCCTCGGAAAATGATTGGATTGCAAGGAGTGCGTTGCAGGAAAAGTGGCCGTTTTTCGTACTTTCTGCAATTTCAATATATGGGGTGTCAAACGAAAGCTTGTGATGAGTAGAATTCAATAAAAGTGCATTCAGGCAGCTTCGCGGTACCTGCAGTTGCAGTTTTTTTGCGTGGTTGGGATACTTTTGATTCCGAAATCATGCAGCTGTAAAATCATCGGAAACGGGAGTCGGAAGTGCCTGAATATCAAAATCTCGCTGTTT
Source organism: Odontomyia ornata (assembly GCA_963969285.1). Taxonomy (NCBI): domain Eukaryota; kingdom Metazoa; phylum Arthropoda; class Insecta; order Diptera; family Stratiomyidae; genus Odontomyia; species Odontomyia ornata. The sequence continues at coordinate 64,531,583 of OZ017743.1, read as the reverse complement.
TTGTACTCAGGAGCATCGAAAAATTAAAGATCTTCACTACAACGATATTCTGGAGTTCCTCGGAAAACGATAGGATAGCAAGGAGCGCGTTGCTGGGAAAGTGGCCGTTTTTCATACTTTCTCCAAATTCAATACATGGGGTGTCAAACGAGAGCTAGTGATGAATAGAATTCAATAAAAGTGCATTCAGGCAGCTTCGCGATGCCTGCAATTGCAGTTTTTTTGCGTGGTTGGGTTACTTTTGATTCCGAAATCATGCATCTGTAAAATCATCGGAAACGGGAGTCGGAAGTGCCTGAATATCAAAACCGCGCTATAATTGTACTCAGGAACATAAAAAAAATAAAGATCTTCACAACAACGATATTCTGGAGTTCCTCGGAAAACGATCGGATTGCAAGGAGTGCGTTGCTGGAAATGTGGCCGTTCTTCATACTTTCTCCAATTTCAATATATGTGGTGTCAAACGAAAGCTAGTGATGAGTAGAATTCAATAAAAGCGCATTCAGGCAGCTTCGCGGTACCTGCGATTGCAGTTTTTTTGCGTAGTTGGGACACTATTGATTCCGAGATCATGTAGGTGGAAAATCATCGAAAACTGGAGTCAGAATTGCCTGAATATCAAAATCTTGCTGTTATTGTACTCAGGAACATAAAAAAATCAAAGATCTTCACTACAACGATATTCTAGAGTTCCTGGGAAAACCATAGGATAGCAAGGAGTGCGTTGCTGGAAAAGTGGCCGTTCTGCGTTTTTTCTCCAATTTCAATATATAGGGTGTCAAACTAAAGCCAGTGATGAGTAGAATTCAATAAAAGTGCATTCAGGCAGCTTCGCGATACCTGGAATTGCATATTTTTGCGTGGTTGGAAAACTTTTGTTTCCGAAATCATGCAGCTGTAAAATCATCGGAAACGGGAGTCGGAAGTGCCCGAATATCAAAATCGCGCTGTTATTGTACTCGGGAACATAAAACAATTAAAGATCTTCACTACAACGATACTCTGGAGTTCCTCGGAAAACGATCGGATAGCAAGGAGTGAGTTGCTGGAAAATTGCCCGTTTGTCGTGCTTTCTCCAATTTCAATATATGGAGTGTCAAAAGAAAGCTAGCGGTGAGTAGAATTCAATAAAAGTACATTCAGACAGCTTCGCGGTACCTGAAATTGAAGTTTTTTTCCGTGGTTGGGATACTTTTGATTCCGAGATCATGTCGTTGTTAAATCAACGGAAACGGGAGTCGGAAGTGCCTGAATATCAAAATCGCGATGTTTTTGTACTCAGGAACATATAAAAATTAAAGATCTTCACACAATGATAGTCAGGAGTTCTTCAGAAAACGATCGGATAGTAAGGAGTGCGCTGCTGGAAAAGTGACTGTTATTGATACGTTCTCCAATTTCAATATATGGGGTGTCAAACGAAAGCTAGTGATAGGTAGAATTCAATAAAAGTGCATTCAGGCAGCTTCGCGGTTCCTGCAATTGCAGTTTTTTTGCGTGGTTGGGATACTTTTGATACGGAAATCATGCAGCTGTAAAATTATCGGAAACGGGAGTCGAAAGTGCCTGAATATCAAAATCGCGCTGTTATTGTACTCAGGAACATAAAACAATCAAAGATCTTCACTACAACGATACTCTGGAGTTCCTGGGAAAACGATCAGATAGCAAGGAGTGCGTTGCTAGGAAAGTGGCCGTTATTCATACTTTCTCCAATTTCAATACATGGGGTGTCAAACGAAAGCTAGTGATGAGTAGAATTCAATAAAAGTGCGTTCAGGCAGCTTCGCGGTACCTGCAATAGCAGTTTTTTTGCGTGGTTGGGATACTTTTGATTCCGAAATCATGCAGCTGTAAAATCATAGGAAACGGGAGTTGAAAGTGCCTGAATATCAAAATCGCGCTGTTATCGCCCTCAGGAACATAAAAAAATTAAAGATCTTCACTACAACGATAGTCTGGCGTTCCTCGGAAACCATCGGATAGCAAGATGTGCGTTGCTGTAAAAGTGGCCGTTAGTCGTACTTTCTCCAATTTCCATATATGGGGTGTTAAATGAAAGTTAGTGATGTGTAGAAGTCATTAAAGTGCATTCAGGCAGCTTCGCGGTACCTGCAATTGCAGTTTTTTGCGTGGTCGGGATACTTTTGATACGGAAATCATGCAGCTGTAAAATTATCGGAAACGGGAGTCGAAAGTGCCTGAATATCAAAATCGCGCTGTTATTGTACTCAGGAACATAACACAATTAAAGATCTTCACAACAACAATACCCTGAAGTTCCTCGGAAAACGATCGGATTGCAAGGAGTGCGTTGCTGGAAAAGTGGCCGTTTTTCATACTTTCTCCAATTTCAATATATGGGGTGTCAAACGAAAGCTAGTGATGAGCAGAATTCAATAAAAGTGCATTTAGGCAGGTTCGCGATGCCTGCAATTGCAGTTTTTTGCGTGGTTGGGATACTTTGATTCCGAAATCATGCAGCTGTAAAATCATCGGAAACGAGAGTCGAAAGTGCCTGAATATTAAAATCGCGCTGTTATCGCCCTCAGGAACATAAAAAAATTAAAGATCTTCACTACAACGATAGTCTGGCGTTCCTCGGAAACCATCGGATAGCAAGATGTGCGTTGCTGTAAAAGTGGCCGTTAGTCGTACTTTCTCCAATTTCCATATATGGGGTGTTAAATGAAAGTTAGTGATGTGTAGAAGTCATTAAAGTGCATTCAGGCAGCTTCGCGGTACCTGCAATTGCAGTTTTTTGCGTGGTCGGGATACCTTTGATACGGAAATCATGCAGCTATAAAATCATCGGAAACGGGAGTCGGAAGTACCTGAATATCAAAATCGCGCCGTTATAGTACTCAGGAACAAAAAACAATTAAAGATCTTCACTACAACGATACTCTGCAGTTCATCGGAAAACGATCGGATTGCAAGGAGTACGTTGCTGGAAAAGTGGCCGTTGTTCATACTTTCTCCAATTTCAATATATGGGGTGTCAAACGAAAGCTAGTGATGAGTAGAATTCAATAAAAGTGCATTTAGGCAGCTTCGCGATACCTGCAATTGCAGTTTTTTGCGTGGTTGGGATACTTTTGATTCCGAAATCATGCAGCTGTAAAATCATCGGAAACGGGAGTTGAAAGTGCCTGAATATTAAAATCGCGCTAGTATTGTACTCACGAACATAAAAAAATTAAAGATGTTCACTACAACGATATTCTGGCGTTCCTCGGAAAATCATCGGATAGCAAGGAGTGCGTTGCTGGAAATGTGGCCGTTATTCGTACTTTCTCCAATTTTAATATATGGGGTGTCAAACGAGAGCTAGTGATGAGTAGAATTCAATAAAAGTGCATTCAGGCAGCTTCGCGATACTTGCAATTGCAGTTTTTTTGCGTGGTTGGGATACTTTTGGTCCCGAAATCATACAGCTGTAAAATCATCAGAAACGGGAGTCGGAAGTGCCCGAATATTGCAAGCTTGCTGTTATTGTACTCAGGAACATAAAACAATCAAAAATCGTCACTACAACGATACTCTGGAGTTCCTCGGAAAACGATCGGATTGCAAGGAGTGCGTTGCTGGGAAAGTGGCCGTTTTTCATACTTTCTCCAAATTCAATACATGGGGTGTCAAACGAGAGCTAGTGATGAGTAGAATTCAATAAAAGTGCATTCAGGCAGCTTCGCGATGCCTGCAATTGCAGTTTTTTGCGTGGTTGGGATACTTTGATTCCGAAATCATGCAGCTGTAAAATCATCGGAAACGAGAGTCGAAAGTGCCTGAATATTAAAATCGCGCTGTTATTGCCCTCAGGAACATAAAAAAATTAAAGATCTTCACTACAACGATAGTCTGGCGTTCCTCGGAAACCATCGGATAGCAAGATGTGCGTTGCTGTAAAAGTGGCCGTTAGTCGTACTTTCTCCAATTTCCATATATGGGGTGTTAAATGAAAGTTAGTGATGTGTAGAAGTCATTAAAGTGCATTCAGGCAGCTTCGCGGTACCTGCAATTGCAGTTTTTTGCGTGGTCGGGATACCTTTGATACGGAAATCATGCAGCTATAAAATCATCGGAAACGGGAGTCGGAAGTGCCTGAATATAAAAATCGCGCCGTTATAGTACTCAGGAACAAAAAACAATTAAAGATCTTCACTACAACGATACTCTGGAGTTCCTCGGAAAACGATCGGATAGCAAGGAGTGAGTCGCTGGAAAATTGGCCGTTTCTCGTTCTTTCTCCAATTTCAATATATGGGGTGTCAAAAGAAAGCTAGCGATGAGTAGAATTCAATTAAAGTACATTCAGACAGCTTCGCGGTACCTGCAATTGCAGTTTTTTTGCGTGGTTGGGATACTTTTGTATCCGAAATCATGCCGCTGTAAAATCATCGGAAACGGGAGTCGGAAGGGCCTAAATATGAAACCGCGCTGTTATTGTACTCAGGAACATAAAAAAATTAAAGATCTTCACTACAACGATAGTCTGGAGCTCCTCGGAAAACAATCGGATTGCAAGGAGTGCGTTGCTGGGAAACTGGCCGTTATGCAAACTTTCTTCAATTTCAATTTTTGGGGTGTCAAATGAAAGCTAGTGATGAGTAGAATTCGATAAAAGTGCACTCAAGCAGCTTCGCGGTACTTGCAATTGCAGTTTTTTTGCGTGGTTGGGATACTTTTGATACGGAAATCATGCAGCTGTAAAATCATCGGAAACGGGAGTCGGAAGTGCCTGAATATAAAAATCGCGCTGTTATTGTAGTCAAGAACATAAAAAAATTCAAGATCTTCACTACAACGATAGTCTGGAGTTCCTCGGAAAACCATCGGATAGCAAGGAGCGCGTTGCTGGGAAAGTGGCCGTTTTTCATACTTTCTCCAATTTAAATATATGGGGTATCAAATGAAAACTAGTGATGAGTAGAATTCAATAAAAGTGCATTCAGGCAGCTTCGCGGTACCTGCAATTGCAATTTTTTGCGTGGTTGGGATACCTTTGATACGGAAATCATGCAGCTGTAAAATCATCGGAAACGGGAGTCGAAAGTGCCTGAATATCAAAATCGCGCTGTTATTGTACTCAGGAACATAAGAAAATTAAAGATCTTCACTAGAACGATACTCCGGATTTCCTCGAAAAACGATCGGATTGCAAGGAGTGCGTTGCTGGGAAAAAGGCCGTTTTTTATATTTTCTCTTATTACAATATGTGGGGTATCAAACGAAAGCTAGTGATGAGTAGAATTCAATAAAATTGCTTTCAGGCAGCTTCGCGATACCTGCAATTGCAGGTTTTTTGCGTGGTTGCGATACGTTTGATACGGAAATGATGCAGCTGTAAAATCATCGGAAACGGCAGTCGAAAGTGCCTGAATATCAAAATTGCGCTGTTATTGTACTCAGGAACATAATAAAATTAAAGATCTTCACTAGCACGATACTCTGGATTTCCTCGGAAAACGATCGGATAGCAAGGAGTGCGTTGCTGGGAAAGTGGCCGTTCTTCATACTTTCTCCAATTTCAATATCTGGGGTATCAAATGAAAGCTAGTGATTAGTAGAATTCAATAAAAATGCATTCAGGCCGCTTCGCGATATCTGCTATTGAAGTTTTTTTGCGTGGTTGGGATACTTTTGATTCCGAGATCAGGTAGTTGTTAAATCACTGGTAAATGGAGTCGGAAGTGCCTGAATATCATAATCGCGCGGTTATTGTACTCAGGAACATTAAATTTTCAAGATCTTCACTACAACCATACTCTAGAGTTCCTCGGAAAACGATCGGATTGCAAGGAGGGCGTTATTGGGAAAATGTCCGTTATTCATACTTTCTCCGATTTCAATATATGGGGTGCCAAACGAAAGCTAGTGATGAGTAGAATTCAATGAAAGTGCATGCAGGCAGCTTCGCGATACTTGCTATTGCATATTTTTTAGCGTGGTTGGGATACTTTTGATTCCGAAATCATGCAGCTATAAAATCATCGGAAACGGGAGTCGGAAGTGCCTGAATATCAAAATCGCGCTGTTATTGTTCTGAGTAACATAAAACAATTAAAGATCTTCACTACAACGAGACTCTGGTGTTCCTCGGAAAACGATCGGATAGCAAGGAGTGCGTTGCTGGAAAAGTGGCCGTTTTTCATACTTTCTCCAATTTCAATATATGGGTTGTCAAACGAATGCTAGTGATGAGTAGAATTCAATATAAGTGCATTTAGGCAGCTTCGCGATACCTGCATTTGCATTTTTTTGCGTGGTTGGAAAACTTTTGTTTCCGAAATCATGCAGCTGTAAAATCATCGGAAACGGGAGTCGGAATTGCCTGACTTTAAAAATCGCGCTGTTACTGTACTCAGTAACATAAAACAACCAAAGATCTTCACTACAACGATATTCTGGAGTTCCTCGGAAAACGTTCGGATTGCAAGGAATGCGTTGCTGGAAAAGTGGCCGTTTTTCGTATTTTCTCCGATTTCAATATTTGGGGTGTCAAACGAAAGCTAGTGATGAGTAGAATTCAATAAAAGTGCATTCAGACAGCTTCGCGATACCTGCAAATGCAGTTTTTTTGCGTGGTTGGGTTACCTTTGATTCCGAAATCATGCAGCTGTAAAATCATCAGAACCGGGAGTCGGAAGTACCTGAATATCAAAATCGCGCTGTTATTGTACTCAGGAAAATTAAAAAATTAAAGATCTTCACCACAACGATAGTCTGGAGTTCCTCGGAAATTGATCGGATAGAAAGGAGTGCGTTGCTGGAAAAGTGGCCATTCTTCATACTTTCTCCAATTTGCCTGAATATCAAAATCGCGCTGTTAATGTACTAAGGAACATTAAAAAAATTCAAGACCTTCACTACAACCATATTCCGGGGTTCCTCGGAAAACCGTCGGACTACAAGGAGTGCGTTGCTGGAAAAGTGGCCGTTTTTCATACTTTCTCCAATTTAAATATATGGGGTGTCAAACGAAAGCTAGTGATGAGTAGAATTCAATAAAAGTGCTTTCGAGCAGCTTCGCGATACCTGCGATTGCAGTTTTTTTTGCGTGGTTGGAATACTTTTGATTCCGAAGTCACGCAGCTGTGAAATCATCGCAAACGGGAGTCGGAAGTGCCTGAATGTCAAAATCGCGCTGCTATTATACTCAGGAACAAAAAAACATTAAAGATCTTCACTACAACGATATTCTGGAGTTCTGCGGGAAACCATCGGATAGCAAGGAGTGCGTTGCTGGAAAAGTGGCCGTTTTTCATACTTTCTCCAATTACAATACATAGGGTGTCGAACGAAAGCTAGTGATGAGTAGAACTCAATAAAAGTGCAATCAGGCAGCTTCGCCGTACCTGCGATTGCAGTTTTTTTGGGTGGTTGGGATACTTTTGATTCCGAGATCATAAAGTTGTAAAATCATCGGAAACGGGAGTCGGAAGTGCCTGAATATCAAAATCGCGCTGTTATTGTACTCAAGACCATAAAAAAATTCAAGATCTTCACTACAATGATATTCTGGAGTTCCTCGGAAAACGATCGGATTGCAAGAAGTGCGTAGCTGGGAAAGTGGCCGTTTTTCATATTTTCTCCAATGTCAATATATGGGGTGTCACCTGACAGCTTGTGATGAGTAGAATTCAATAAAAGTGCATTCAGGCAGCTTCGCGGTACCCGCAATTGCAGTTGTTTTGCGTGGTTGGGATACTTTTGATACGGAAATCATGCAGCTGTAAAATCATCGGAAACGGGAGTCGGAAGTGCCTGAATATAAAAATCGCGCTGTTTTTGTAGTCAGGAACATAGAAAAATTAAAAATCTTCACTACAACGATAGTCTGGAGTTTCTCGGAAAACCATCGGATTGCAAGGAGTGCGTTGCTGGGAAAGTGGCCGTTTTTCATACTTTCTCCAATTTCAATATATGGGGTGTCGGAAGGAGTCGGAAGTGCTTGAATATCAAAATCACGCTGTTATTGTACTCAGGGTCATAAAATAATTCAAGATCTTCACCACAACGGTATTCTGGAGTTCCTCGGAAAGCGATCGGTTTGCAAGGAGTGCGTTGCTTGGAATGTGGCCGTTGTTCATACTTTCTCCAATTTTAATATATGGGGTGTCAAACGAAAGCTAGTGATGAGTAGAATTCAATAAAAGTGCATTCAGGTAGCTTCGCGGTACCTGCGATTGCAGTTTTTTTACGTGGTTGGGATACTTTTGATTCCGAGGTCACGTAGTTGTAAAATCATCGGAAACGGGAGTCGGAAGTGCATGAATATCAAAATCGCGCTGTTATTGTTCTCAAGGCCATAAAAAAATTCAAGATCTTCACTACAATGATAATCTGGAGTGCCTCGGAAAACGATCGGATTGCAAGGAGTGCGTTGCTGGGAAAGTGGCCGTTTTTCATACTTTCTCCAATTTCAATATATGGGGTGTCAAATGAAAGCTAGTGATGAGTAGAATTCAATAAAAGTGCATTCAGGCAGCTTCGCGGTACCTGCAATTGCAGTTTTTTGCGTGGTTGGGATACTTTTGATTCCGAGATCATGTAGTTGTAAAATCATCGGGAAACTGGAGTCGAAAGTGCCTGAATATCAAAATCGCGCTGTTATTGTACTCAGCAACATAAAAAGATTAAAGATCTTCACTACAACGATATTCTGGAATTCCTCGGAAAACGATCGGATTGCAAGGAGTGCGTTGCTGGGAAAGTGGCCGTTTTTCATACTTTCTCCAATTTCAATATATGGGGTGTCAAACGAAAGCTAGTGATGAGTAGAATTCAAAAAAAGTGCATTCAGGCAGCTTCGCGGTACCTGCAATTGCAGTTTTTTTGCGTGGTTGGGATACTTTTGATACGGAAATTATGCAGCTGTAAAATCATCGGAAACGGGAGTCGGAAGTGCCTGAATATCAAAATCGCGCTGTTGTTGTACTCAGGAACAAAAAACATTAAAGATCTTCACTACAACGATATTCTGGAGTTCCTCGGAAAACCATCGGATAGCAAGGAGTGCGTTGCTGGGAAAGTGGCCGTTTTTTATACTTTCTCCAATTTAAATATATGGGGTGTCAAACGAAAGCTAGTGATGAGTAGAATTCAATAAAAGTGCATTCAGGCAGCTTCGCGGTACCTGCGATTGCAGTTTTTTTGCGTGGTTGGGATACTGTTGATTCCGAGATCATGTAGTTGTAAAATCATCGGAAACGGGAGTCCGAAGTGCCTGAATATAAAAATCACGCTGTTATTGTACTCAGGAACATAAAAAAATTCAAGATCTTTACTACAATGATAATCTCGAGTTCCTCGGAAAACGATCGGATTGCAAAGAGTGCGTTGCTGGGAAAGTGGCCGTTTTTCATACTTTCTCCAATTTAAATATATGGGGTGTCAAAGGAGAGCTGGTGATGAGTAGAATTCAATTTAAGTGCATTCAGGCAGCTTCGCGGTACCTGCGATTGCAGTTTTTTGGCGTGGTTGGGATACTTTTGATTCCGAGATCATGTAGTTGTAAAATCATCGGAAACGGGAGTCGGAAGTGCCTGAATATCAAAATCGCGCTGTTATTGTACTCAAGACCATGAAAAAATTCAAGATCTTCACTACAATGATAATCTGGAGTTCCTCGGAAAACGATCGGATTGCGAGGAGTGCGTTGCTGGGAAAGTGGCCGTTGTTCATACTTTCTCCAATTTCAATATATGGGGTGTCAAACGAAAGCTAGTGATGAGTAGAATTCAAAAAAAGTGCATTCAGGCAGCTTCGCGGTACCTGCAATTGCAGTTTTTTTTGCGTGGTTGGGATACTTTTGATACGGAAATAATGCAGCTGTAAAATCATCGGAAACGGGAGTCGGAAGTGCCTGAATATCAAAATCAAGCTGTTGTTGTACTCAGGAACAAAAAACATTAAAGATCTTCAATACAACGATATTCTGGAGTTTCTCGGAAAACCATCGGATAGCAAGGAGTGCGTTGCTGGGAAAGTGGCCGTTTTTCATACTTTCTCCAATTTCAATATATGGGGTGTCAAACGAAAGCTAGTGATGAGTAGAATTCAATAAAAGTGCATTCAGGCAGCTTCGCGGTACCTGCGATGGCAGTTCTTTCGCGTGGTTGGGATACTTTTGATTCCGAGATCATGTAGTTGTAAAATCATCGGAAACGGGAGTCGGAAGTGCCTGAATATTAAAATCGCGCTGTTTTTGAACTCAGGAACATAGAAAAATTCAAGATCTTCACTACAACGATATTCTGGAGTTCCTCGGAAAATGATCGGAATGCAAGGAGTGCTTTGCTGGGAAAGTGGCCGTTTTTCATACTTTCTCCAATTTCAATGTATGCGGTGTCAAACCATAGCTAATGATGAGTAAAATCAATACAAGTGCGTTCAGGCAGCTTCGCAGTACCTGCAATTGCAGTTTTTTTGCGTGGTTGGGATACTTTTGATACGGAAATCATGCAGCTGTAAAATCATCGGGAACGGGAGCCGGAAGTGCCTGAATATCAAAAATTCAAGGTCTTCACTACACCGATGGTCTGGAGTTCCTCGGATAACGATCGGAATGCAAGGAGTGCGTTGCTGGAAATGTGGCCGTTTTTCATACTTTCTCCAATTCCAATATATGGGGTGTCAAACGAAAGCTAGTGATGAGTAGAATTCAACAAAAGTGCATTCAGGCAGCTTCGTAATACCTACAATTGCAGTTGTTGTGCGTGGTTGGGATACTTTTGATTCCGAAATCATGCAGCTGTAAAATCATTGGAAATGGGAGTCGGAAGTGCCCGAATATCGAAATCTTGCTGTTATTTTATTCGGGAATATAAAACAATTAAAGATCTTCACTACAACGATACTCTGGAGTTCCTCGGAAAACGATCGGATAGCAAGGGCTGCGTTGCTGGGAAAGTGGCCGTTGTTCATACTTTCTCCAATTTCCATACATGGGGTGTGAAATGAAAGCTAGTGATGAGTAGAATTCAATAAAAGTGCATTGAGGCAGCTTCGCGGTACCTGCAATTGCAGTGCTTTGCGTGGTCGGGATACTTTTGATACGGAAATCATGCAGCTGTAAAATCATCGGAAACGGAAGTCGGAAGTGCCTGAATATCAGAATCGCGCTGTTATCAAACTCGGGAACATAAAAAAATTAAAGATCTACACTACAATGATCGTCTGGAGTTCCTCGGAAAACCATCGGATAGCAAGGAGTGCGTTGCTGGATATGTGGCCGTTGTTCATACTTTCTCCAATTTCCATATATGGGGTGTCAGACGAAAGCTAGTGATGAGTAGAATTCAATAAAAGTGCATTCAGGCAGCTTCGCGGTACCTGCGATTGCAGTTTTTTGCGTGATTTGGATACTTTTGATACGGAAATCATGCAGCTGTAAAATCATCGGAAACGGGAGTCGGAAATGCCTGAAGATCAAAATCGCGCTGTTATTGTACTCAGGAACATAAAAAAATCAAAGATCTTCACTACAACGATAGTCTGGAGTTCCTCGGAAAACGATCGGATAGCAAGAAGTGCGTTGCTGGAAAAGTGGCCGTTGTTCATACTTTCTCCAATTACAATACATAGGGTGTCAAACGAAAGCCAGTGATGAGTAGAATTCAATAAAAGTGCATTCAGGCAGCTTCGCGGTACCTGCAATTGCAGTTTTTTTGCGTGGTTGCGTTACTTTTGATTCCGAAATCATGCAGCTGTAAAATCATCGGTAACAGGAGTCGGAAGTGCCTGACTATCAAATTCACGCTGTTATTGTACTCAGGAACATAAAACAATTAAAGGTCTTCACTACAACGATATTCTGGAGTTCCTCGGAAAACGATCAGATGGCAAGGATTGCGTTGCTGGAAAAGTGGCCGTTCTTCATACTTTCTCCAATTTCCATAAAATGGGTGTTAAATGAAAGCTAGTGATGAGTAGAATTCAATAAAAGTGCATTCAGGCAGCTTTGCAGTACCTGCAATTGCAGTTTTTTGCGTGGTCGGGATACTTTTGATACGGAAATCATGCAGCTGTAAAATCATCGGAAACGGGAGTCGGAAGTGCCTGAATATCAAAATCACGCTGTTATTGTACTCAGTAACATAGAACAATTAAAGATCTTCACTACAACGATACTCTGGAGTTCCTCGGAAAACGATCGGATTGCAAGGAGTGCGTTGCTGGGAAAGTGGCCCTTTTTCATACTTTCTCCAATTTCAATATATGGGGTGTCACCTGACAACTAGTGATGAGTAGCATTAAATAAAAGTGCCTTCAGGCAGCTTCGCGGTACCTGCAATTGCAGTTTTTTGCGTTGTTGGGATGCTTTTGATTCCGAGATCATGTAGTTGCAAAATCATCGGAAACTGGAGTCGGAAGTGCTTGAATATCAAAATCACGCTGTTATTGTACTCAGGGTCATGAAATAATTCAAGATCTTCACCACAACGGTATTCTGGAGTTACTCGGAAAGCGATCGGTTTGCAAGGAGTGCGTTGCTTGGAAAGTGGCCGTTTTTCATACTTTCTCCAATTTCAATATATGGGGTGTCAAACGAAAGCTAGTGATGAGTAAAATTCAATGAAAGTGCATTCAGGCAGCTTTGCGACACCTGGAATTGCAGTTTTTTGCGTGGTTGGGATACTTTTGATTCCGAGATCATGTAGTTGTAAAATCATCGGGAAACTGGAGTCGAAAGTGCCTGAATATGTAAATCGCGCTGATATTGTACTCAGCAACATAAAATGATTAAAGATCTGCACTACAAAATATTCTGGAGTTCCTCGGACAACGATCGGATTGCAAGGAGTGCGTTGCTGGGAAAGTGGCAGTTCTTCATACTTTCTCCAATTTCAATATATGGGGTGTCAAACGATAGCTAGTGATGAGTAGAATTCAAAAATCCCCGTTGGCAGCACCAGCCGGAAAGGTAAATTTCTCGTATGTAGCATAAAGCTTCGAAAAAAAATTTGGCTTGCCTTCTACTCAACTTCTTTCTGCAATTTTCGTAGTACCACATGGGTATTTATTAACATAAAAAAAATCTGGCCACTTTCGTTCTTAGAGACCTTTTATCGGGGTGCAAATATTTTGCTAATTAAATTGAGTTGCATACGTATGGATTACCTATTGAAAATTGGCGGATCATGAATTGTTGTAAACATATAAATACCGGTTTCGCCCTTCTCGCATTTGCTGTTTACACAGTTCACAGTGGTAACCACACAAAGGCTTAAATAGCTCGAATAGTTAATTTCAAAAGATTTCCATAAAAGTTTAATCAGCACTTGCGTTGCCATTAATGTATACATTTTCAATTTTTTTCTGAACTATGAGGGCCGTCATTTCAATTTTTATTGAAATCGGCTGCTAAAAATATTAAGCTGTAAATTTTCGACCTTTTCATTTGTCATTCGATTTGCATAATTAAATTAAATTAACTTGCGTTAATAACTTATAATTTCAAGTTTCAACGGAATCTGTTGAGAATCTTGGCTGCTACAGAAATTAAAAAAATTGTATGCCAGCCCCCTGTATGGGGAGACCCCCCTTAAAATACCTTAAAATATTTTCTTGCACTGCAAATTTCAAGAGGCACCACTTTTGACCTACGTAGAAAATTTCCTCATTCTAGCTCATGTGGTTTGCGAGAAAACTTGTTTTGACGCACGAACAAACGGACGGACAGACAGACAAGTCGCGATTTTATAATTTTTTCAGGGGATTGTTAAAAAGATTTTACAATATCTTAAAAATGGTCTGGTTTATAAATTCTATCAAGTAAAGTCATTTAAAACGTTATCATGAAAAATATTCATTATTTCAGTTGGCACTAAAATAACGAATTGCGCTTGCCTTCTGACCTTTGGGGGCCGCCATTTTGAATGCATGCATTTTATTTTGGATTATTTTAAATCTTTGTATGCTAGGAACTCATCAATCAATGTACTATCTCGTTCAAATAGAAGTTTCACTCTAGACAGGGCAAAATAATTCAATTTTTAAAGAAAATGGCAGCTAAAACTATTAGGCTTTAAATTTTCGACTTTTTTATTTTTCATTCAATTTTAATAATTTCCGGCGAAATACAAGAACATAGTACAGAGATCCATAATCTCGAATTTCATCAAAATCCGCTGGAAAATGTGACCGCTAGAGGGCCACAAAAACCTGAAAAAACGCATATTTAAACGGCCGCCATTTTGAAATTTGCTCATGCATGATCACCAAAATATCACCGACTATCAGCCTCAATAATGTTTATTTTGAGACCGAATTTCGTATATCTCGGATTAAAATTGCGTCTTTAAAAAGCCTTTGAAATTTTGCCTTTTAACTGGTCGCCATTTTGTTTTTTGCAACCTGACCTCCAATTTTTTCACGTAATTCTATAGATACTTATAATTTCTATCAAGTCTTCAAATTTCATGAAAATCTATCGAAAGCTCTGGCCACTATTACAACAACAAAATTTTGCACGTTTTTCGACATTTGAGCGGCCGCCATTTTGTTTCTGCTGTACCGACTTTGTATTTTTTTATGGTGAGATTCATCACATACATCAATAAACCTTTGTACCAAATTTCATCCAAATCGGAGCTATACTTTGGTCAGAACAGAATTCACGAATTTTCGTCTAAAATGGCCGCCATTTTGTTTTTGCCCGGCCGATATAGCTGGTTCACGAAGTTAACCGAGACAATTACTCAATACACCTTTCCTGAAAATTTGGTGAAAATCGAAGCAAAATTGCAACCTCTATCGTGGTCACAAATTTCGTTATATCCCATATATATATATATATATATATATATATATATATATGTATATATATATATATATATATATATATATATATATATATATATATATATATATATATATATGTATATATATATATATATGTATGTATATATATATATATATATATATATATATATATATATATATATATATATATATATATGTGTATATATATATATATATCTATATATATATGATGCTCTCCGCAATAGGTAAATTTCTCTCAAGAAATTTACCTAAAAATTAAAGATCTTCACTACAACGATATTCTGGAGTTCCTCGGAAAACGATCGGATTGCAAGGAAGGCGTTGCTGGCAAAGTGGCCGTTTTTAATACTTCCTCCAATTTCAATATATGGGGTGTCAAACGAAAGCTAGTGATGAGTAGATTCAATAAAAGTGCATTCAGGCAGCTTCGAGGTACCTGCGATTGCAGTTTTTTTGCGTGGTTGGGATACTTTTGATTCCGAGATCATGTAGTTGTAAAATCATCGGAAACGGGAGTCGGAAGTGCCTGAATATCAAAATCGCGCTGTTATTATACTCAAGACCATAAAAAAATTCAAGATCTTTACTATAATGATAATCTGGAGTTCCTCGGAAAACGATCGGATTGCAAGGAGTGCGTTGCTGGGAAAGTGGCCGTTTTTCATACTTTCTCCAATTTCAATATATGGGGTGTCAAATGAAAAACTGTGACAGATCTTCACCACAACGATATTCTTGAGTTCCTTGGAAAACGATCAGATTGCACGGAGTGCGTTGCTGGAAAAGCCGCCGTTTTTCAAACTTTCTCCAATTTCAATATATGGGGTGTCAAACGAAAGCTAGTGATGAGTAGAATTCAATAAAAGTGCATTCAGGCAGCTTCGCGGTACCTGCAATTGCAGTTTTTTTGCGTGGTTGGGATATTTTTGATACGGAAATTATGCAGCTGTAAAATCATCGGAAACGGGAGTCGGAAGTGCCTGAATATCAAAATCGCGCTGTTGTTGTACTCAGGAACAAAAAACAATCAAGATCTTCACTACAACGATATTCTGGAGTTCCTCGGAAAACCATCGGATAGCAATAAGTGCGTTGCTGGGAAAGTGGCCGTTTTTCATACGTTCTCCAATTTAAATATATGGGGTGTCAAACGAAAGCTAGTGATGAGTAGAATTCAATAAAAGTGCATTCAGGCAGCTTCGCGGTACCTGCGATTGCAGTTTTTTTGCGTGGTTGGGATACTTTTGATTCCGAGATCATGTAAATGTAAAATCATCGGAAACGGGAGTCGGAAGTGCCTGAATATCAAAATCGCGCTGTTATTGTACTCAAGACCATAAAAAAATTCAAGATCTTTACTATAATGATAATCTGGAGTTCCTCGGAAAACGATCGGATTGCAAGGAGTGCGTTGCTGGGAAAGTGGCCGTTTTTCATACTTTCTCCAATTTAAATATATGGGGTGTCAAACGAAAGCTAGTGATTTGTGCGATTCAATAAAAGTGCATTCAGGCAGCTTCGCGGTACCTGCAATTGCTTTTTTATTGCAGGGTTGGAAAACTTTTGTTTCCGAAATCATGCAGCTGCAAAATCATCGGAAACGGGAGTCGGATTCACCTGAATATCAAAATCGCGCTGTTATTGTACTCAATAACATAAAACAACCAAATATCTTTACTACAACGATACTCTGGAGTTCCTCGGAAAACGATCGGATAGCAAGGAGTGCGTTGCTGGGAAAGTGGCCGTTTTTCATACTTTCTCCAATTTAAATATATGGGGTGTCAAACTAAAGCTAGTGATGAGTAGAATTCAATAAAAGTACATCCAGGCAGCTTCGTGGTACCTTCGATTGCAGTTTTTTTGCGTGGTTGGGATACTTTTGATTCCGAGATCATGTAGTTGTAAAATCATCGGGAACGGGAGTCGGAAGTGCCTGAATATCAAAATCGCGCTGTTATTGTACTCAGGAACATCGAAAAATTGCAGATCTTCACTACAACGATATTCTGAAGTTCCTCGGAAAATGATCGGATTGCAAGGAGTGCTTTGCTGGGAAAGTGGCCGTTTTTCATACTTTCTCCAATTTCAATGTATGCGGTGTCAAATTGAAGCTAATGATGAGTAAAATCAATAAAAATGCGTTCAGGCAGCTTCGCAGTACCTGCAATTGCAGTTTTTTTGCGTGGTTGGGATACTTTTGATACGGAAATCATGCAGCTGTAAAATCATCGGAAATGGGAGCCGGAAGTGCCCGAATATCAAAAATTCAAGGTCTTCACTACACCGATGGTCTGGAGTTCCTCGGAAAACGATCGGATTGCAAGGAGTGCGTTGCTGGAAATGTGGCCGTTTTTCATACTTTCTCCAAGTCCAATTTATGGGGTGTCAAACGAAAGCTAGTGATGAGTAGCATTCAATAAAAGTGCATTCAGGCAGCTTCGCGGTACCTGCAATTGCAGTTGTTGTGCGTGGTTGGGGTACTTTTGATTCCGAAATCATTAAGCTGTAAAATCATCGGAAATCGGAGTCGGAAGTGCCCAAATATCGAAATCACGCTGGTATTGTACTCGGGAACATAAAACAATTAAAGATCTTCTATAAAACGATACTCTGGAGTTCCTCGGAAAACGATCGGATTGCAAGGAGTGCGTTGCTGGGAAAGTGGCCGTTTTTCATACTTTCTCCAATTCCTATAGATGGGGTGTTAAATGAAAGCTAGTGATGAGTAGAATTCAATAAGAGTGCATTCAAGCAGCTTCGCGGTACCTGCAATTGCAGTTTTTTGCGTGGTCGGGATACTTTTGATACGGAAATCATGCAGCTGTAAAATCATCGGAAACGGGAGTCGGAAGTGCCTGAATATCAAAATCGCGCTGTTATTAAACTCAGGAACATAAAAAAATTAAAGATCTACACTACAACGATCGTCTGGAGTTCCTCGGAAAACCATCGGATAGCAAGGAGTGCGTTGCTGGATATGTGGCCGTTTTTTCATACTTTCTCCAATGTCCATATATGGGGTGTCAAACGGAAGCTAGTGATGAGTAAAATCAATAAAAATGCGTTCAGGCAGCTTCGCAGTACCTGCAATCGCAGTTTTTTGCGTGGTTGGGATACTTTTGATACGGAAATCATGCAGCTGTAAAATCATCGGGAACGGGAGCCGGAAGTGCCTGAATATCAAAAATTCAAGGTCTTCACTACACCGATGGTCTGGAGTTCCTCGGATAACAATCGGATTGCAAGGAGTGGGTTGCTGGAAATGTGGCCGTTTTTCATACTTTCTCCAATTCCAATATATGGGGTGTCAAACGAAAGCTAGTGATGAGTAGAATTTAATAAAAGTGCATTCAGGCAGCTTCGTGGTACCTGCAATTGCAGTTGTTGTGCGTGGTTGGGATACTTTTGATTCCGAAATCATGCAGCTGTAAAATCATTGGAAATGGGAGTCGGAAGTGCCCGAATATCGAAATCACGCTGTTATTGTACCCGGGAACGTAAAACAATTAAAGATCTTCACTACAACGATAGTCTGGAGTTCCTCGGAAAACGATCGGATAGCAAGGAGTGCATTGCTGGGAAAGTGGCCGTTGTTCATACTTTCTCCAATTTCCATATATGGGGTGTTAAATGAAAGCTAGTGATGAGTAGAATTCAATAAAAGTGCATTCAGGCAGCTTCGCGGTACCTGCAATTGCAGTTTTTTGCGTGGTCGGGATACTTTTGATTCCGAAATCATGCAGCTGTAAAATCATCGGAAACGGGAGTCGGAAGTGCCTGAATATCAAAATCGCGCTGTTATTAAACTCGGGAACATAAAAAAACTAAAGATCTACACTACAACGATCGTCTGGAGTTCCTCGGAAAACCATCGGATAGCAAGGAGTGCGTTGCTGGATATGTGGCCGTTTTTCATACTTTCTCCAATTTCCATATATGGGGTGTCAAACGAAAGCTAGTGATGAGTAGAATTCAATAAAGGTGCATTCAGGCAGCTTCGCGGGACCTGCGATTGCAGTTTTTTGCGTGGTTGGGATACTTTTGATTCCGAAATAATGCAACTGTAAAATCATCGGAAACGGGAGTCGGATTCGCCTGAATATGAAAATCGCGCTGTTATTGTACTCAGTAACACAAAACAACCAAAGATCTTCACTGCAACGATACTCTGGAGTTCCTCGGAAAACGATCGGATAGCAAGGAGTGCTTTGCTGGGAAAGTGGCCGTTTTTCATACTTTCTCCAATTTCAACGTATGCTGTGTCAAATCGAAGCTAATGGTGAGCAAAATCAATAAAAATGCGTTCAGGCAGCTTCGCAGTACCTGCAATTGCAGTTTTTTTGCGTGGTTGGGATACTTTTGATACGGAAATCATGCAGCTATAAAATCATCGGAAACGGGAGCCGGAAGTGGCCGAATATCAAAAATTCAAGGTCTTCACTACACCGATGGTCTGGAGTTCCTCGGAAAACGATCGGATTGCAAGGAGTGCGTTGCTGGAAATGTGGCCGTTTTTCATACTTTCTCCAATTCCAATATATGGGGTGTCAAACGAAAGCTAGTGATGAGTAGAATTCAAAAAAAGTGCATTCAGGCAGCTTCGCGGTACCTGCAATTGCAGTTTTTGTGCGTGGTTGGGTTACTTTTGATTCCGAAATCATTAAGCTGTAAAATCATCGGAAATTGGAGTCGGAAGTGCCCGAATATCGAAATCACGCTGTTATTGTACTCGGGAATATAAAACAATTAAAGATCTTCACTACAACGATACTCTGGAGTTCCTCGGAAAACGATCGGATTGCAAGGAGTGCATGGCTGGGAAAGTGGCCGTTTTTCATACTTTCTCCAATTTCCATATATGGGGTGTTAAATGAAAGCTAATGATGAGTAGAATTCAATAAAAGTGCATTCAAGCAGCTTCGCGGTACCTGCAATTGCAGTTTTTTGCGTGGTCGGGATACTTTTGATACGGAAATCATGCAGCTGTAAAATCATCGGAAACGGGAGTCGGAAGTGCCTGAATATCGAAATCGCGCTGTTATTAAACTCAGGAACATAAAATAATTAAAGATCTACACTACAACGATCGTCTGGAGTACCTCGGAAAACCATCGGATAGCAAGGAGTGCGTTGCTGGATATGTGGCCGTTTTTCATACTTTCTCCAATGTCCATATATGGGGTGTCAAACGAAAGCTAGTGATGAGTAGAATTCAATAAAAGTGCATTCAGGCAGCTTCGCGGTACCTGCGATTGCAGTATTTTGCGTGATTGGGATACTTTTGATCACGAAATCATGCAACTGTAAAATCATCGGAAACGGGAGTCGGAAGTGCCTGAATATTAAAATCGCGCTCATATTGTACTCAGGAACATAAAAAAATTAAAGATCTACATTACAACGATATTCTGGAGTTCCTCGGAAAACCATCGGATAGCTAGGAGTGCGTTGCTGGGAAAGTGGCCGTTTTTCATACTTTCTCCAGTTTCAATATATGTGGTGTCAAACGAAAGCTAGTGAGGAATAGAATTCAATAAAAGTGCATTCAGGCAGCTTCGCGGTACCTGCAATTGCAGTTTGTGCGTAGTTGGGATACTTTTGATTCCAAAATCATGCAGCTGTAAAATCATCGGAAACGGGAGTCGGAAGTGCCTGAATATCAAGATCGTGCTGTTATTGTACTCAGGAACATAAAAAAATTCATGATCTTGTAATGATTACCCATAATTTAAAAACATTCATTCTCACATAATCTAAAACAGTCATTCAATTATAGCTAATCTAAAACATTAATTCAATTATATTATTAGATTCAAGAACATTCATTCAATTATTAGAAACATTCATTCAATATCAATTGCACTATATCCAAATTACATACAAATTAACGTACATGCAACTATACGTGAACATACAAACATTTAAAATATTGCTTACCAATAAGTCAATAAGTGGAACGTACTTGAAATATTTAAATCTCAAGAGTCAGCACTCAACGATTTCGCTTTCACTTTCTTCCATTCCGAAAAGTAAACAAAAACATTGCCATGCATTCTTGGGTCATCGAATATGCACTTGGAAGAATGTATGACCCAAAGAAAAAGATTACATAACATATGCATTTGTGTGGTTATGGAATAACAAATGCATATGATGAATTTATGAGGTGTTAATCGATTTGTGGGTCACAAGACCACACAAATCTGGGTGCTGGTTAATGTAGTTAGTACGTAATAAATTAAGTATTTTATGTTTGAGAAATTGGATAAATAGTGGAAGAAATTATGGAATCGAGATCAGAAGGTTCTGACTCGTTCCCTAATAAAGATTCGGCCATCGGTAAAACTTTGGCTGGCATTACTATAACACGGAGAAAAACACTCTTTTGATCAAAGTACTTTGGCTGGATTATTCGACCAAGCTCAGGTACAACTTGCTGCATAGAAGCTTTGCTTTGGTGCATTGTCTAGTTTGGCCAGATCCCATCAGGCTAGACGACACTTAGGTAATTCACTTTTATATTTCTTTCAAAAACTCAAATTTTAATTCAACATGGCGATCCTGCAAACTATAGGACAATTATGGAGGCTTTATTTGACTCAGCTGAGATGGAGATGCTGAATAGGAGATTTGAAGAGTTGTTGGCCCGAGCAGAGAAAGGAATCGAGAAGAATATCGGCCAGAGGCGAGTGCGATTGTTGAAGCACCTGCATACACTCCAGCACCGATTAAGGAGTTAGGTCCAAAAAGGCTGACTGTGGAGGAGTACTTGAAAGGCAGAAGCGACCAATACCTGCGGTTGTAACTGAACGCAAGCAGAACAAAAGGAAACATCGGGCAGGACGTAAAGCGAGAATACGAGGTGAAAGGAAAGAGTTGCATCGTTTAATAGCAATTTCTGAAGGAGAAGTGCAGAGAAGCCTATTTAAGAAATTGAACTTGCTGAGCCAAAAGAAAAATGGGAAATAAGTGCTCGACTATAAACGTGAACGAATCGTTCATCGTAGAGTTTAAACAAAGTATTGTTACCTCCTTAATTTTTTTTATAGTATTAACAGTTTTGTATGTATACCACATCAAAAATAGGAATTATGTAAAGAGTAGGTTAAATAGAAACATAAATGTTTAAATTGCGTAAATTTTCAAATTTTTTCTTTTTGGTACTAAATGCAGAGGTTAGAAGAGATTGTAAGTGAACTGAATCAACTTTTGGCAAACATTAGAAAGGGTAGAAATCGTCCTTACACAGACGAGACAATAAATTTAAAATTGTTGCATATAGAAAATTTGAAAGAGGAAGCTAGGCTATTATTTAGGGATGAGAAGGAAGATAAAACTTTAGAGCTGAAAAAAGATCTTGTGAAGTTATTATCTTTGTTGTGAGAGAGTGTCGATTGTATGAGAAGACAAAATCTAGCAAGAATAGCAGAATTCAATTTGGAATCTTGCATGAAAACAATTCCTGTTTTTGAAGGGTGTTTTAAATCACTTCAACAATTTTTAAAATTAGTAGAAATATTTCATAAGTCGTTGTCTACATCAGGGAAGGAAGCTTTAATTGATTTCGTGTATAATATAAAATTATCAAGTACGGTGCAGACGGCAATAGCGAGTTCAAGAATTCCCAAGACTTTTCAAGAGTTGGCGACAATATTAAACGCAAAATATAAGAGCCCAAATACTATACCCCAATTGCATACCACGTTAAGTGGATTTACCCAGCGAAAACTGAGTGTTTCCGCCTATAAGGATAAGATTTCGGAGTTGGTAGATGAACTAAGTGGTCTGCAAATATCCGATCTTGGTCCAGATGTTACCCAAGAACAGAGGGATTTGATTGTAAAAATAAATGACACTTACGCGTTGACGGTGTTCAAAAGAGGTTTAAATGACTAGTTGAGGAGCACTATCTTTTCGGCGAGAACAACAAGTTTCTCTGATGCTACAAATATAGCTCTTGAGGTAGAAAAGACTGAATCAAGTCAAATGAATAGTGTATTTTATTATAAGAAAAAAACCCCGTTGGCAGCACCAGCCGGAAAGGTAAATTTCTCGTATGTAGCGTAAAGTTTCGAAAAAGAATTTGGCTTGCCTACTACTAAACTTCTTTCTGCAATTTTCGTAGTACCACATGGGTATTTATTCACGTAAAAAAAATCTGGCTCCGTTCGTTTTTAGAGACCTTTTATCGGGGTGCAAATATTTTGCTAATTAAATTGAGTTGCACGAGTATGGATTACATATTGAAAATCGGCGGATCATAAATTGTTGTAAACATATAAATACCGGTTTCGCCCTTCTCGCATTTGCTGTTTACACAGTTCACAGTGGTAACCACACAAAGGCTTAAATAGCTCGAATAGTTAATTTCAAAAGATTTCCATAAAAGTTTAATCAGCACTTGCATTGCCATTAATATATACATTTTCAATTTTTTTATGAACTATGAGGGCCGTCATTTCGATTTTTATTGAAATCGGCTGCTAAAAATATTAAGCTGTAAATTTTCGACTTTTTAATTTGTCATTCGATTTGCATGATTAAATTAAAAATTAACTTGCCTTAATAACTTATAATTTCAAGTTTCAACGGAATCTGTTGAGAATCTTGGCTGCTAGAGGGCTACAGAAATAAAAAAAATTGTATGCCAACTCCTGTACGGGGAGACCCGCCTGTATGGGGAGACCCCCCTTAAATACCTTAAAATATTTTCTTGCACTACAGATTTCAAGAGGCACCACTTTTGACCTACGTAGAAAATTTCCTCATTCTAGCTCATGTGGTTTGCGAGAAAACTTGTTATGACGCACGAACAAACGGGCGGACGGACGGACAGACAGACAAGTTGCGATTTTATAATTTTTTGGGGTATTGTTAAAAATATTTTACAATATCTTAAAAATGATCTGGTTTATAAGTTCTTTCAAGTAAAGTCATTTAAAACGATTCCATGAAAAATATTCATTATTTCAGTTGGCACTAAAATAGCGAATTGCGCTTGCCTTCAGACCTTTAGGGGCCGCCATTTTGAATGCATGCATTTGATTTTGGATTATTTTAAATCTTTGTATGCTAGGACCTCATCAATCAATGTACTATCTCGTTCAAATAGGAGTTTCACTCTAGACAGGGCAAAATAATTCAATTTTTAAAGAAGCAGCTAAAAATATTCGGCTTTAAATTTTCGACTTTTTTATTTTTCATTCAATTTTAATAATTTCCTGCGAAATACAAGAACATAGTACAGAGATTCATAATCTCAAGTTTCATCAAAATCCGTTGGAAAATGTGACCGCTAGAGGGCCACAAAAACATGAAAAAAACACATATTTAAACGGCCGCCATTTTGAAATTTGCACATGCATGATCACCAAAATATCAAAGGCTGTAGGTCTAAGTAATTTCTATCTTGAAACCAAGTTTCATATATGTCGGATCAAAATCGAGACTTTTAAAAGCCTTTGAAATTTTGACCTTCAACTGGCCGCCATTTTGTTTTTTGCCACTTGACCTTCAGTTTTTTCATGTAATTCTTTAGATACTTATATTTACTATCTAACTGCCGAATTTCATGAAAATCTGTTGAAAGCTTTGACCACTATTACAACAAAAAATTTTGCACGTTTTTCGACCTTTGAGCGGCCGCCATTTTGTTTCTGCTGTACCGACTTTGGATTTTAGGTAAATTTCTCGAGAGAAATTTACCTATTGCGGAGAGCATCATATTTATACGAGTATATATATATATATATATATATATATATATATATATATATATATATATATATATATATATATATATATATATATATATATATATATATATATATATATATATATATATATATATATATATATATATATATATGGGATATAACGAAATTTGTGACCACGCTAGAGGTTGCAATTTTGCTTCGATTTTCACCAAATTTTCAGGAAAGGTGTATTGGATAATTATCTCGGTTAAATTCGTGCACCAGCTATATCGGCCGGGCAAAAACAAAATGGCGGCCATTTTAGACGAAAAATCGTGATTTCTGTTCTGACCAAAGTATAGCTCCGATTTGGATGAAATTTGGTACAAAGGTTCATCGATGTATGCGATGGAACGGAGTAAAAATTCCCTCCGGACAAAAAGTCTATAAAATTTCGGATAATTGTGCAAACTACATTAGTGTGTTTTGCAAAAATGCGTCTCAGGAATTGAGATTTTTGATAGACACAGGAGCAGATGTTTCCTTGTGTAAATGTGAGAAGATTAATAGCAACGAATTATTTTGGTCGGATGATAAGTGTAAGTTAACGGGGATTACAAGTGTAACAATTACATCTTACGGATCAATAGATCTTGAGATGAATTTGAATGATGATGATATCGTTCATGGAAAATTTTATATAGTGGGTAAAAAATTTCCTATCAATACAGATGGGATAATAGGTAGAGATTTGTTAGAAAAGTTCTTGTGTAAGATAGATTATGAGACCTACACAATATCTTTTCTAGTGAATGATAAAGAAGTTATACTACCTATGCAATACAAGCAGATTAAAATTGGACAGATTAGGTTACCTGCCAGAACCGAAGCTATTTTCCCGATTAACTTGGAAATTAAAGGAGACATGATAATCCTGAATAAGGAAATAATGGAAGGTATATTTGTAGGGAATATCATTATACCATCCAGAGGGATCAAGCATATAAAAATTTTGAATTCAAGGGACTCGGAAGTCACAATCGATGGTATTGAAAATATTATCGATACAATGCCCTTGCATTCTTTGGGGAGTTCCGCCCCCACGTACCCGATGAAACTCCGCAGGGGGAATGCCGGTCGACAAGACCACTCTTGGAGGCTAGCATTCTTTGGGGAGTTCCGCCCCCACGTACCCGAGGAAATCCCCGCAGGGAGAAAGCCGGTCGACAAGAACATTCTTGGAGGCTAGCATTCTTTGGGGAGTACCGCCCCCACGGACCCGAGGATATGGGGGGTGCCGTGAGGTTGCCTCTTATCGTATCTGGATTACGCTTTGGACAACGAACTGGAATTGACGCTTTGGGCTGGTGGATGTGATGGTTCGGACCTAGTTGCCTTGCACAGTAGCGCCGAGGTGAAACTCGTGTGTGAACAGCTCCAATTCAACTATCATACCGTCTCCGTCCCGGTAAAACCTTGGCAGGCCTCGGAGTACGTTCGAAGTTCGCACCATTGGGTTGGTGGTGTAGGTTCGGTTGAGACGGACTCCCGATTAGCGCTGGTCTGGCTCTGAGCACTTGTCCTCATAAGGGCTTGTGCCAACCCTCGCATGGCCTCCCTGCTCTGCAAAGATAACCATGGGACCAAAAAGGCGACTACACACACGAACGGAGATAACGGCTCCGAGGGGGGACCCAATAAAATGGAGCAAACAAATGAAACCACAAGCAAACAGGACGCTAGCACGGAGAACCCTTTCAGGCAAAAACCGCTGTCGGCAAGAACACCGATAAAACAAGTCACCGATTGCGGGGGGAGGCAGCAAACCCCAGAAACACTGTCAAAGTCAACATCACAGGTTAAATCATCGGAGACAGACCACAGACGGACTAACGAACGAAAGAAGGCAGAGTGCGTTGTGCAACCTGGCATCATTGCGGCCTTTGGGCGCAGTAGAAGGACTATGCGCACCCCGGAGCGCCCAGTGCAAGACGTACACAATCCGGATCAAGTTGCGACACCAACGGAGGCCAGTGTAAGACTGGGGGAGGGAGAAGTTTTGCCGTTGGCCGACGCCACTTCAAACGCAATCCAAGCGATAGAAGCAAAAGGGCTAGAAAACGGGGGCCTCTCCCAAGAGGTGGCGCCAAATAACACAATCGCCCTTGACCGCGCCGAAG
The DNA here is from genome assembly GCA_963969285.1 of Odontomyia ornata. NCBI lineage: Eukaryota > Metazoa > Arthropoda > Insecta > Diptera > Stratiomyidae > Odontomyia > Odontomyia ornata. The sequence goes on along the minus strand of OZ017743.1, from coordinate 64,504,912 downwards.
AGGAGCGGCTTACTCGCAAAGCAGGGAATATCGTCAAACAACTGAGGGCTGCCTGCGAAGTGCAGAAAAACATAGGCAAGAGTGTCAAGAATGGCATTCTTGAACTGGAGGAGCTTTTTGGCCGCATAACGCACTACAGGTGGAGGTGGCTTGCAACCGAAAAGCACCAAAAAGACACGCTCTCCCTCGAGGCATCAGTCCTAGCAGCAGCAAAAGAATGGCCGGTAGCCCAATTGAAGGCGACCGTGAGAAAAGGAGGAAGGACGAGACCATAAACGAAGTTGACACTCCAGGCGAGGAGTTTCATGTGGTGCGAAACAAGGCAGCGAAAAAAGCGGCCAAAAAGCTACTCCTAGAAAAAAGAGCTCAACCACGAAAAGAACAAAGAACCCCCCGATATACCACAGAAAACAAAAAGCAAACCGCGGCGCAAACCCTTGCGAGAGGCACTGCTTATTAAACCCACTAAGGGCCGAACCTACGCAGATGTCCTCCATGAAATTAAAGGAGCGGTCAAGCCAGACGACACCAAAACTGCCATCAAAGCAGTTCGACCAACCCGGACCGGCGGCTTGCTGGTGGAATTCGGGCCAGAGGCCACAAACAAAGATGCATTCCGTAACGTGGTTCAAAAGGTTCTTGGAGATGCGGCAACGGTTGCCTCGCTCGAACCAATGGCCACCCTGGAAATCAGGGACCTCGACTGCGTCACGGACAAAGCTGAAGTAGAGGATGCCATTAGGAGGGAGCACCCCAGCTTAAGTGAAGTCAAGGCAAGATTGACGCGTGAAAACACAAGGGGGCAACGCATGGCTATTGTCGAACTAGCTGATAAAGACGCCCAGCAAATCCTGGCGAAGGGCAAAATTAAGATAGGTTGGGTGATCTGCAGGATACGGAGAAGAGCGATCCCTATCCGCTGCTTCAGATGCCTCGAATACGGACACACCGCGTATGGCTGTAGGGGACCCGACAGGAGATCTCTGTGCTACAAATGTGGTGAAACGGGGCACAACAGGAAGGAGTACACGAACGAGGCAAAATGCATTCTTTGCAAGGATGCTAAGCTAGCACCCGGCGACCTCAAACATGAGCCGGGGACAGGGAGATGCTGGGTTTTCAAGGAGGCCCTAACTAAAGCCAAATCGATACTCAAATGATCCGTATCCTGCAGGTCAATTTGCACCGAAGCACAAACGCCCAGGACCTACTTGAGCAGTTTGCGAGGGATAAGAAAGCTGGCCTCCTGTTGCTGAGCGAGCAACATCATAACAAGGACTCGCAAGCGTGGTACCCTGACAAAACTGGTACCTCGGCCATCTGGGTTCGAGACAGCGCCCGCCTTCAGGTGCAGGGCCATGGACGCGGGGATGGTTTTGTGTGGGTGCGGTGTTCAGGGATAACATATTTCAGTATTTATCTGACGCCTAACGAGGCAATGCGATCTTTTCGAACCAAACTCGATGCCCTGGAGGACGCTGTCTCAAACACAGAGGGCCACATGCTGGTCGGGGGAGACTTCAACGCTAGAGCCATCGAATGGGGTATGCCACAATCCGACCCAAGGGGAAAGCAAATCTTGGACATGGCGGCCAGAACAGCGCTTTTTGTCCTAAATACTGGTAACACCCCTACTTTCCGCCGCTGGGGTTGCGTAGGAACCATACCCGATATGACACTCGCTTCGGAGTCCCTGGTACCTAGAGTACACAACTGGCGAGTACTAGAGGACTACTCGGCTAGTGATCACCAGTATATAGCTGTTGAGATTCACGACGGTGCCACTCTGCGTGCATATGCCCAAACTTCATTCCTCGGATGGAGGACTGGGAGGATGGACGTTGAGAGGTTTGCTGACGCGCTTACGGCAGGCGCACCGTTGCTGGGAGCTCCGCCCGGGAGTGGAGGGCCTACAGCCAAGGACTTGGTGAACTCAACTATGAGTACCATCATAGCTGCTTGCGAGTCTTCCATGCCCCGCCGGAGACCCCGACATGGTAAGCCTCCAGTATACTGGTGGTCAAACGAGATCACCGAACAAAGAAGCGAGTGTCACAAACTTCGGCGAGAGGCCCAGCGGGCACGAACATGGGAGGAGGCAGACACTAGGCTAGCAGCATACAGGTCCGGCAGGAAATATCTTCGCAGGCTTATTAACAAGAGCACGGCCCGATGCTGGCAAGACCTCGTGGACGATGTAAATAGGGATCCGTGGGGCCTTGGCTACAAGCTGGTCATGGGGAAACTTGGTGCCCTACGGAAGCCTTGTATACATGACGCGGAAAAGATGGACGCGATAGTGCGGGGACTCTTCCCCACCCATCCCGTCCGTGTTGACGCTGTCCAACGTGAAACAGCAGTCGAGTGCCCACTCTTCACACAGCTGGAACTGGAGGAGGCAGTCCTCTCCCTGAAAGCGAGGAAGGCTCCAGGTCCAGATGGTGTTCCAGCTGAGGCTTTGCAGCTCGTCTATCACCATTGTCCTGACTTGCTGCTCAGCACATTTAACGCTTGCCTACGGGACGAGGTTTTCCCGGTACGATGGAAGGTGGCGAGGCTCGTGCTGATCAGCAAGGGGAAGGGAAATCCCAAATCGCCGTCTGCATACCGCCCGTTATGCATGCTAATAACGGCTGGGAAGGTGCTAGAGAAACTCATCAAGGGAAGACTCACTGACGCGATTCGTGCTGCTGGGGACCTATCTCCTCGGCAGTACGGCTTTAGAGCAGGACGTTATACCATTGATGCGATTGCAGAGGTGGTGAACGCGGTCCAAAAGGCAGAGGCATATAGTCGCACCAAGCGACGGATCGTCCTGTTGGTGACACTTGACGTCAGGAATGCCTTCAACTCCGCTAGATGGGTGGATATTCTGGATACGCTGGAAAACTCTTTTCAAGTTCCAGAATATCTAATGCGGCTTTTGAGGAACTACCTAAAGGACCGAAACCTGCTCTACGACACGACACAGGGCCAACGAAGGATGGAAATTACATCGGGTGTTGCCCAGGGATCTATCCTTGGTCCGGACCTGTGGAACGTGTCTTACGACGGGCTACTGAGACTTGAGATGCCAGATGAGTCGCGCTTGGTCGGCTATGCGGATGATGTTGCGGCTCTGGTCGCCGGACGCACCGTTGAACAAGCGCAACTTAGGCTAGGTATGCTAATGCGCCGAGTGAGGGACTGTATGACTGCTCGCGGGCTCAGTTTAGCACTGGAGAAAACCGAAGTGGTCATCTTGACAAAAAAGAGAATCCCTAGAGTAAGGATGATCAGTATTGGAGATATACAGATCGAATCGAAGCCAGCGGTGAAGTACCTGGGGCTACTGATTGACTCGAAGATGAGTTTCTCTGAGCAAATCAGGGCAACGGCTGAGAAGGCTGCTTCGGGAATATCGGCCCTGAGTCGACTTATGGCCAATGTAGGGGGACCCAGCCCATCAAGAAGACGCCTCTTGATGAGTGCTGTAGGGTCAGTGCTACTGTACGGAGCAGAGGTATAGGGCGACGCTCTCAGCAAGGAGGTATACCGAAAACGATTGGCACAGGTACAGAGAAGAGGAGCACTGAGAATTGCATCTTCGTATCCAACAGTCTGCGACTCGGCGGTGAGAGTGATTGCAGGCGTGATACCTGTCGCCCTCCTTGCTAGAGAGCGCCGCGCTATTTACCTGCGCCGAAACGAGGATGCGAGGGAGATCGTTGTCAGCGAGGGGAGACAACGCTCGCTCAACGATTGGCAGCAGTCTTGGGTGAATTGCACGAAGGGAAGGTGGACTGCGCGCCTTATCCCGGATATGAGACCGTGGCCAAATCGAAGGCATGGTGAGGCTGACTTCTATCTGACCCAGCTTTTGAGCGGGCACGGGTGTTTTCAGTCTTACCTGCACAAGATCGGCAAGTCACGGTCTCCCGATTGTCGGTTTTGCCCAGGAGAGGAGGACAATGCCTGTCACACATTTTTTGCGTGTACCAAATGGGCCAGGCTGCGAAGGGAACTCTACAGGGAGACGGGAGAGCTCACCCCGGATAATATAGTTGCGGTGATGCTCGAATCGGTTGACAAATGGAACCAGGTGGCACATTATGCTCGGGCAGTCCTAAAATATAAAAGGGACTCACAGCAGCCGGAGGCACTGGGGCTGGGGGATCGCTCTTCTGGCAATTCCTCTTCCCCCCTCCCCTCCCGCTAGGAAAGGGACTCCACAGCTTGAAGGCGCCCCACGGCGTAACAAAACGAGACCTGGCCCGAAGTAATGTGTCAAACGGTTCCAGGCTAGGTTCTCAGATTGACAGGGGAGGTGTTTAGTGGGTAGTCCAAAGGTATCCTCCATGGGAGTCCCACACTGCCAGACTCGGCGGGCATAAATGCCTTCACCTCCCTACGACAAAAAAAAATGGCCTTACGTGGTTTTGAAGTTAAGGCATTCAAAGAATGCAAGAGTACTGATACTACACGTCTTAGTACACTTCTTAATTCCATCAATATATCTTCATACGATCCTAAAGCTAGGGATAGTCTTCTGGGGATAATAAAAGAATATCAGGATGTTCTCCACTTAGGCGATGAGAAGCTGAGTATTAACAATTTTTATACTCAAAGTTTAAATGTTACCGATAATATACCGGTATACACTAAGAATTATCGACTTCTGAATTCTCAATGCGATGAAATAAAGAAGCAAGTCCAAGATCTCTTGAAAAATGAGATAATTTTGGTACCGAAGAAAAGTGATGGTACTGAGAAGAAATGGCGTTTGGTTGTGGATTTTCGAAGGCTGAATACTAAGGTGGTCAACGATAAATTCCCTTTATCTAGACTAGATGATGTCCTAGATAAACTGGGCAGGGCTAAATACTTTTCGACTCTGGACATGACTAGTTCATTCCATCAAATAGGATTAGAGAAAGAGTCAAGGCCATTGACAGCATTTTCTGACAATCATGGTCACTATCAGTTCAAGAGATTACCTTTCGGTTTAAAAATCTCTTCGAACAGTTTTCAAAGGATGCTCACGATTGCACTTTGCGGACTTGATTTCGAAGCTTTTCTTTATGTCGATGACATAATTGTTTTCGGATGTAGTATTAATCACCACAACGAAAATTTAAGAAAAGTCTTCAAAAGACTAAAGAAATTCAATCTTAAACTTAATCCTGGTAAATGTCAGTTTTTGAAAACAGAGGTTGTCTATTTAGGTCATCTTATCACTAAAGACGGTGTAAAAACTGATCCTTCCAAGTACCAAGTAATCAAGGATTACCCAGTTCCGAAAAATGCGGATGAAGTTCGTAGATTTGTTGCATTTTGTAATTACTATAGGCGTTTTATTCCCAAATTTGCGAGCATCGCAAAATCTCTTAATTCACTTCTGAAGAAGCAAGCAAATTTTATATGGGATGAAACATGTCAGAATGCATTTAAGTCTCTAAAAACGAAATTAATGGAACCACCAATATTACAATATCCGGACTTCGATAAACCGTTTATTTTGACGACTGATGCATCTAATTATGCATTAGGAGCAGTTTTGTCACAAGGAGAAATTGGTTCTGACCTACCGATTTCATATGCAAGTAAATCGTTGAATAAATGTGAACTCAATAAGCCTATAATTGAGAAGGAACTACTTGCAATACACTGGGGTATCAACTTTTTCAAACCATATTTGTATGGCAGAAGATTTATTGTGGTGACAGACCACCGACCATTAGTTTCACTGTTTACTCACAAAAACCCATCTTCAAGACTTACACGAATCAGATTAGACCTATCCGACTACGATTTTGAGATTATTTGCAAGAGAGGTAAAATCAATACAAATGCTGATGCCTTATCTCGCATTGAGTTAGATACAGATATTTTAAAGAGTATGATTCCCACAGAAAGAGATGAATCAGTAAAGAAAACTTTAGCTATTACAAGGGGTATGAGTAACAAACAAGAAAATACAAGTGTACAAGGAAGCAATGTAACCGATGCCAATATCCAATCGGAGCCTGATCAATTTCACAGTTGGAATTGCACATCGTTAAATGACGTCAAAAATGTTACAAAGCTTAAATTTAATATACCGCGGATGAATGAATTAAGAAATCCTACACAAGGAATCGTACGTACGTCTAAGGAAATAATAGTATGTGTTGATAACGATAAATTTTCCAGTGAATCAGTTCCCGACGAAAAGAAGTTATCATCCTTTATATATAAATCGAAGAGCGATAATCCTAAAAGAAATCTAGATTTCATTATGGAGAAACTCATTGATGCTTTGTGCAAAATAAAAATAAATGAGCTAGCGTTATCTAGCAGTGATAACTTATTTGATAGTGTACACATTGAGGATTTCAAGAAAAAAAATAACAAGTTGCAACTAAATAATAATAAAGCGCGTTTAAAGACAAATATATTAATATACACCCCAGCTCAGAAAGTTCTAAATAAAGATACCCAAAATAAACTAATAAAAGAGTATCATAGTTTACCCCATGGAGGTCATTTAGGAGTTAGAAAGACTTTATTAAAATTGAAACAGATGTACTGTTGGAAAAATATGAGCGTTATGGTCAAAAAGTTCGTTAACAATTGTGAAGTTTGTGTTACTAGTAAATTATACAGGCACACTAAAGAAAAATTTGTGCATACGAGTACACCATCGACAACTTTCGAGACAATTCAAATTGACAAAGTTGGTCCATTGAGACTTTCCAATCATTTCCGCTATATTCTTACAATGCAATGCGAATTATCGAAATTTGTTGTTGCCATCCCAATTGAATCTAAGGATGCGAAAACTATAGCGACAACTTTAGTGAAGGATTTTATTCTTAAATATGGGCAATTTAAAGTTTTAAAGTCAGATAGAGGTACGGAATTTTCGAATGAGCTAATGAAAGAAGTCTGTGGTTTGTTACAAATTGAACAGATATTTTCAACACCATATCATCACGAGACGCTAGGAGTAGTTGAAAGGAACCACAGGGTTCTTAATGAGTTCTTACTCTCATTTACAGAAGAATCTGAATGGGATACTTGGCTTCCGTACTATACATTCGCTTATAATACATCACCCAATGTAGATACTGGCTATACACCGTATGAGTTAGTTTTCGGAAAATTAGCATATTTACCAAATGACGAGAAATTAGTTACAAAATCATACAGTCTTGACAACTTTGCCAATGAATTAAAACTAAGACTTAAAGCAACTATAAATAAACTAAGGAAATAATAGAGAAGGTTAAAAAGAAAAGATTAGAAAAACATATAGACGTTAACCCAATAGACGTTAAGGTTGCTGATAAGGTATTAATTAGGAACAATAATCGTAAGAAAAATCAAAAACCATATTTAGGACCATTTGTGGTAAAAGATAAAAAAGGTGTAAACTCCATAGTTGATGTAAATGGAGTATTAAAAGAATTACATAATAATCAATTAAGACTGTACAAATGTTTGTAATTATGTTTGATATTTTCGGCGTTTCGCTTAATACTAGTATACGCTCAACAACAAAAACGCGGAGGGTGTAATGATCACCCATAATTTAATAACATTCATTCTCACATAATCTAAAACAGTCATTCAATTATAATTAATCTAAAACATTAATTCAATTATATTATTAGATTCAAAAACATTCATTCAATTATTAGAAACATTCATTCAATATCAAATGCACTATATCCAAATTACATACAAATTAACGTTCATACAATTATACATGAACATTCAAACATTTAAAATATTGCTTACCAATAAGTCAATAAGTGGAACGTACTTGAAATATTTAAATCTCAAGAGTCAGCACTCAACAATTTCGCTTTCACTTTCTTCCATTCCGAAAAGTAAACAAAAACATTGCCATGCATTCTTGGGTCATCGAACATGCACTTGGAAGAATGTATGACCCAAAGAAAAAGATTACATAACATAGGCATTTGTGTGGTTATGGAATAACAAATGCATATGATGAATTTATGAGGTGTTAATCGATTTGTGGGTCACAAGACCACACAAATCTGGGTGCTGGTTAATGAGGTTTGTGCGTAATAAATTAAGTATTTTATGTTTGAGAAATTGGATAAATAGTGGAAGAAATTATAGAATCGAGATCAGAAGGTTCTGACTCGTTCCCGAATAAAGATTTGGCCATCGGTAAAACTTTGGCTGGCATTACTATAATACGGACAAGAAAACTCTTTTGATCAAAGTACTTTGGCTGGATTATTCGGCCAACCTCAGGTACAACTTGCTGCATAGAAGCTTTGCTTTGGTACATTGTCTAATTTGGCCAGATCCCATCAGGCTAGATGACACTTAGGTAATTCACTTTTATATTTCTTTCTAAAACTCAAATTTTAATTCAACAATCTTCACTACAACGATATTCTGGAGTTCCTCGGAAAACGATCGGATTGCAAGGAGTGCGTTGCTGGAAAAGTGGCCGTTTTACATACTTTCTCTAAATTCAATATATGGGGTGTAAAACGAAAGCTAGTGATGAATAGAATTCAATAAAACTGCATTCAGGCAGCTTCGCGATACCCGCAATTGTAGTTTTTGCGTTGTTAGGATACTTTTGATTCCAAAATCATGCAGCTGTAAATTCATCGGAAACGGGAGTCGGAGTGCCTGAATATCAAAATCGCGCTGTTATTGTACTCAGGAACCTAAAAAATCCCCGTTGGCAGCACCAGCCGGAAAGATAAATAGTAGCATAAAGTTTCGAAAAAGAATTTGGCTTGCCTACTACTAAACTTCTTTCTGCAATTTTCGTAGTACCACATGGGTATTTATTCACATTAAAAAAATCTGGCTCCGTTCGTTTTTAGAGACCTTTTATCGGGGTGCAAATATTTTGCTAATTAAATTGAGTTGCACGCGTATGGATTACATATTGAAAATCGGCGGATCATAAATTGTTGTAAACATATAAATACCGGTTTCGCCTTTCTCGCATTTGCTGTTTACACAGTTCACAGTGGTAACCACACAAAGGCTTAAATAGCTCGAATAGTTGATTTCAAAAGATTTCCATAAAAGTTTAATCAGCACTTGCATGGCCATTAATATACACATTTTCAATTTTTTTCTGAACTATGAGGGCCATCATTTCGATTTTTAATGAAATCGGCTGCTAAAAATATTAAGCTGTAAATTTTCGACTTTTTAATTTGTCATTCGATTTGCATGATTAAATTTAAAAATTAACTTGCCTTAATAACTTATAATTTCAAGTTTCAACGGAATCTGTTGTGAATCTTGGCTGCTAGAGGGCTACAGAAATAAAAAAATTTTTATGCCAACCCCTGTACGGGGAGACCCGCCTGTATGGGGAGACCCTCCTTAAATACCTTAAAATATTTTCTTGCACTACAAATTTCAAGAGGCACCACTTTTGACCTACGTAGAAAATTTCCTCATTCTAGCTCATGTGGTTTGCAAGAAAACTTGTTATGACGCACGAACAAACGGGCGGACGGACGGACAGACAGACAAGTTGTGATTTTATAATTTTTTAGGGTATTGTTAAAAATATTTTACAATATCTTAAAAATGATCTGGTTTATAAGTTCTTTCAAGTAAAGTCATTTAAAACGATTCCATGAAAAATATTCATTATTTCAGTTGGCACTAAAATAGCGAATTGCGCTTGCGTTCAGACCTTTGGGGGCCGCCATTTTGAATGCATGCATTTGATTTTGGATTATTTTAAATCTTTGTATGCTAGGACCTCATCAATCAATGTACTATCTCGTTCAAATAGGAGTTTCACTCTAGACAGGGCAAAATAATTCAATTTTTAAAGAAGCAGCTAAAATTATTAGGCTTTAAATTATCGACTTTTTTATTTTTCATTCAATTTTAATAATTTCCTGCGAAATACAAGAACATAGTACAGAGATTCATAATCTCAAGTTTCATCAAAATCCGTTGGAAAATGTGACCGCTAGAGGGCCACAAAGACATGAAAAAAACGCATATTTAAACGGCCGCCATTTTGAAATTTGCACAGGCGTGATCACCAAAATATCAGAGACCAAAGGTCTAAGTAATGTCTATCTTGAAACCAAGTTTCATATATGTCGAATCAAAACCGAGACTTTTAAAAGCCTTTGAAATTTGAACCTTCAACTGGCCGCCATTTAGTTTTTTGCCACCTGACCGTCAGTTTTTCAACGCAATTCTTTAGATACCTTCAATTACTATCTAACTGCCGAAATTCATGAAAATCTGTTGAAAGCTTTGACCACTATTACAACAACAAAATTTTGCACGTTTTTCGACTTTTGAGCGGCCGCCATTTTGTTTCTGCCGTACCGACTTTGAATTTTTTATTGTGAAACTCATCATATACATCATTAAACCTTTGTACCTAATTTCATCCAAATCGGAGCTATACTTTGGTCAGAATAGAAATCACGATTTTTCGACTAAAATGGTCGCCATTTTGTTTTTGCGCGGCCGATATAGCTGGTTCACATAGGTAACTGAGATAATTACCCAGTAATCCTTTCCTGAAAATTTGGTGAAAATCGAAGCAAAATTGCAACCTCTAGCGTGGTCACAAATTTCGTTATATCCCATATATATATATATATATATATATATATATATATATATATATATATATATATATATATATATAGATATATTTATATATATATATATATATATATATATATATATATATATATATATATATATATATATATATATCTATATATATATATCTATATATATATATATATATATATATGTATATATATATATATATATATATATATATATATATATATATATATATATATATATATATATCTATATATATATATATATGATGCTCTCCGCAATAGGTAAATTTCTCTCGAGAAATTTACCTAAAAATTAAAGATCTTCACTACAACGATATTCTGGAGTTCCTCGGAAAACGATCGGATTGCAAGGAGGGCGTTGCTGGCAAAGTGGCCGTTTTTAATACTTCCTCCAATTTCAATATATGGGGAGTCAAACGAAAGCTGGTGATGAGTAGATTCAATAAAAGTGCATTCAGGCAGCTTCGCGATACCTGCAATTGCAGTTTTTTTGCGTGGTTGGGATACTTTTGATACGGAAATCATGCAAATGTAAAATCATCGGAAACGGGAGGCGGAAGTGCCTGAATATCACAATCGCGATGTTATTGTACTCAGGAACATAAAAGAATTAAAGATCTTCACTACAACGATAGTCTGGAGTTCCTCGGGACACCATCGGATTGGAAGGATTGCGTTGCCGGAAAAGTGGCCGTTTTTCATACTTTCTCCAATGTCAATATATGGGGTGTCAAACGAAAGCTAGTGATGAGTAGAATTCAATAAAAGTGCATTCAGGCAGCTTCGTGATACCTGCAATTGCAGTTTTTTTGCGTGGTTGGGATACTTTTGATTCCGAAATCATGCAGCTGTAAAATCATCGAGTAGGCTAGTCGGAAGGGCGTGAATATAAAAATCGCGCTATTATTGTACTCACGAACAAAAAAAAATTCATGATCTTCATTACAACGATAGTCTGGAGTTCCTCGGAAAACGATCGGATTGCAAGGAGTGCGTTGCTGGGAAAGTGGCCGTTTTTCATACTTTCTCCAATTTCAATATATGGGGTGTCAAATGAAAGCTAGTGATGAGTAGAATTCAATAAAAGTGCATTCAGGCAGCTTCGCGGTACCTGCAATTGCAGTTTTTTTGCGTGGTTGGGTTACTTTTTATTCCGAAATCATGCAGCTGTAAAATCATCGGAAACGGGAGTCGGAAGTGCCTGAATATCAAAATCGCGCTGTTATTGTACTAAGGGACATAAAACTGTGACAGATCTTCACCACAACGATATTCTGGAGTTCCTTGGAAAACGATCAGATTGCACGGAGTGCGTTGCTGGACAAGCGGCCGTTTTTCAAACTTTCTCCAATTTCAATATATGGGATGTCAAACGAAAGCTAGTGATGAGTAGAATTCAATAAAAGTGCATTCAGGCAGCTTCGCGGTACCTGCAATTGCAGTTTTTTTGCGTGGTTGGGATACTTTTGAAACGGAAATCATGCAGCTGTAAAATCATCGGAAACGGGAGTCGGAAGTGCCTGAATATCAAAATCGCGTTGTTATTGTACTCAGGAACATAATAAAATTAAAGATCTTCACTACAACGATATTCTGGAGTTCCTCGGAAAACGATCGGATTGCAAGGAATGCGTTGCTGGAAAAGTGGCCAATTTTCATACTTTCTCCAATTTCAATATATGGGGTGTCAAACGAAACCTAGTGATGAGTAGAATTCAATAAAAGTGCACTCAGGCAGCTTCGCGGTACCTACAATTGCAGTTTTTTGCGTGGTTGGGATACTTTCGATACGGAAATCATGCAGCTGTAAAATCATCGGAAACGGGAGTCGTAAGTGCCTGAATATCAAAATCACGCTGTTTCTGCTCTCAAGAACATAAAATAATTAAAGATCTTCACGACAACGATACTCTGGAGTTTATTGGAAAACGATCGGATAGCAAGGAATGCGGTGCTGGAAAAGTGGAAGTTTTTCACACCTTCCCCAATTTCACTATATGGGGTGTCAAACGAAAGTTAGTGATGAGTAGAATTCAATAAAAGTGCATTCAGGCAGCTTCGTGGTACCTGCAATTGCAGCGCTTTTGCGTGGTTGGGATACTTTTGATTCCGAAACCATGCAGCCGTAAAATCATCGGAAACGGGAGTCCGAGGTGCCTGAATATCAAAATCGCGCTGTTATGGTATACAGGAACATAAAAAAAATTCGAGATTTTCACTACAACGATATTCTGGAGTTCCTCGGAAAACGATCGGATTGCAAGGAGTGCGTTGCTGGAAAAGTGGCCGTTTTTCGTACTTTCTCCAATTTCAATATATGGGGTGTCAAACGAGAGCTAGTGATGAGTAGAATTCAATAAAAGTGCATTCAGGCAGCTTCACGATACCTGCAATTGCAGTTTATGTGCGTGGTTGGGATACTTTTGATTACGAAACCATGCAGCTGTAAAATCATCGGAAACGGAAGTCGTTAGTGCCTGAATATCAAAATCATGCTGTTTTTGTACTCAGGAACATAAAACAATTAAAGATCTTCCCGACAACGATACTCTGGAGTTTCCCGGAAAACGATCGGGTAGCAAGGAGTGCGTTGCTGGAAAAGTGGCCGTTATTCACACTTTCTCCAATTTCACTATATGGGGTGTCAAACGAAAGCGAGTGATGAGTAGAATTCAATAAGAGTGCATTCAGGCATCTTCGCGGTACCTGCAATTGCAGTTTTTTTGCGTGGTTGGGATACTTTTGATTCCGAAACCATGCAGCTGTAAAATCATCGCAAACGGGAGTCGGAAGTGCCTGAATAGCAAAATCGCGCTATTATTGTACTCAGGAACATAAAACAATTAAAAATCTTCACTACAACGATATTCTGGAGTTCCTCGGAAAACGATCGGATTGCAAGGAGTGCGTTGCTGGAAAAGTGGCCGTTTTAGGTAAATTTCTCGAGAGAAATTTACCTATTGCGGAGAGCATCATATATATATATATATATATATATATATATATATATATATATATATATATATATATATATATATATATATATATATATATATATATATATATATATATGGGATAGAACGAAACTTTTGACCACGATAGAGGTCGCAGTTTTGCTTCGATTTTCCCCAAATTTTCAGGAAAGGTGTATTGAGTAATTATCTCGGTTAAGTCCGTGGACCAGCTATATCGGCCGGGCAAAAACAAAATGGCGGCCATTTTAGACGAAAAATCGTGATATCTGTTCTGACCAAAGTATAGCTCCGATTTGGATGAAATTTGGTACAAAGGTTCATTGCTGTATGTGATGAATCTCACAATAAAAAATCCAAAGTCGGTACGGCAGAAACAAAATGGCGGCCGCTCAAAGGTCGAAAAACGTGCAAAATTTTGTTGTTGAAATAGTGGTCAAAGCTTTCAACAGATTTTTATGAAATTTGATAGCTTGATAGAAATAATAAGTATCTAAAGAATTACGTGAAAAAATTGGAGGTCAGGTTGCAAAAAACAAAATGGCGGCCAGTTAAAGGGCAAAATTTCAAAGGCTTTTTAAAGTCGCAATTTTAATCCGACATATACGAAATTCGGTTTCAAGATAGACATTATTTAAGCCTACAGTCTTTGATATTTTGGTGATCATGCGCGAGCAAATTTCAAAATGGCGGCCGTTTAAATATGCGTTTTTTTTCAGGTTTTTGTGGCCCTCTAGCGGTCACATTTTCCGGCGGATTTTGATGAAACATGAGAAAATTATTAAAATTGAATGAAAAATAAAAAAGTTGAAAATTTAAAGCCTAATATTTTTAGCTGCCATTTTCTTTAAAAATTGAATTATTTTGCCCTGTCTAGAGTGAAACTTCTATTTGAACGAGATAGTACATTGATTGATGAGTTCCTAGCATACACAGATTTAAAATAATCCAAAATAAAATGCATGCATTCAAAATGGCGGCCCCCAAAGGTCAGAAGGCAAGCGCAATTCGCTATTTTAGTGCCAACTGAAATAATGAATATTTTTCATGATAACGTTTTAAATGACTTTACTTGATAGAATTTATAAACCAGACCATTTTTAAGATATTGTAAAATCTTTTTAACAATCCCCTAAAAAAATTATAAAATCGCGACTTGTCTGTCTGTCCGTCCGTTTGTTCGTGCGTCAAAACAAGTTTTCTCGCAAACCACATGAGCTAGAATGAGGAAATTTTCTACGTAGGTCAAAAGTGGTGCCTCTTGAAATTTGCAGTGCAAGAAAATATTTTAAGGTATTTTAAGGGGGGTGGCATACAATTTTTTTTATTTCTGTAGCAGCCAAGATTTTCAACAGATTCCGTTGAAACTTGAAATTATAAGTTATTAACGCAAGTTAATTTAATTTAATTATGCAAATCGAATGACAAATGAAAAAGTCGAAATTTACAGCTTAATATTTTTAGCAGCCGATTTCAATAAAAATTGAAATGACGGCCCTCATAGTTCAGAAAAAAATTGAAAATGTATATATTAATGGCAACGCAAGTGCCGATTAAACTTTCATGGTAATCTTTTGAAATTAACTATTCGAGTTATTTAAGCCTTTGTGTGGTTACCACTGTGAACTGTGTAAACAGCAAATGCGAGAAGGGCGAAACCGGTATTTATATGATTACAACAATTTATGATCCGCCGATTTTCAATATGTAATCCATACGCGTGCAACTCAATTTAATTAGCAAAATATTTGCACCCCGATAAAAGGTCTCTAAAAGCGAACGGAGCCAGATGTTTTTTATGTGAATAAATACCCATGTGGTACTACGAAAATTGCAGAAAGAAACTTTACGCTACATACGAGAAATTTACCTTTCCGGCTGGTGCTGCCAACGGGGATTTTTTTTATGGTCTTGATTACAATAACAGCGCGATTTTGATATTCAGGCACTTCCGACTCCAGCTTCCGATGATTTTACAACTACATGATCTCGGAATCAAAAGTATCCCAACCATGCAAAAAAAACTGCAATCGCAGGTACCGCGAAGCTGCCTGAATGCACTTTTATTGAATTCTACTCATCACTAGCTTTCATTTGACACCCCATATATGGAAATTGGAGAAAGTATGAAAAACGGCTACTTTCCCAGCAACGCACTCCTTGCTATCCAATGATTTTCCGAGAAATTCAGACTATCGTTGTTGTGAAGATCTTTAATTAGGGTTTTGTAAAATAATTTTACAAAACCCTTCTAAAATCGCGTCCTGTCTGTCCGTCTGTCCGTCTGTCTGTCCGTCCGTCCGTCCGTCCGTCCGTCCGTGTGTCACAGCAGTTTTTCTCGGAAACTACTTAAGCTAGAAACATCAAATTTTGTATGTAGGTGTAAAGTGGTGATCTCTTCAAAGTTCAATTGCTAAAAAAAATTTATAAGGTAGGGGAGTGACCCCCCGAAAAAAAAAATTTCATTGAAGGTAGCCGATATGGGTATCAAATGAAAGGTCTTGATAAGAGCTTTTCAAAACAGGTCTTAGTTTGGCAAAGTTTGCTGCGAGGGGCGCACAGAGAGGGGAACTACACGAAAAATTTGTGTCCCCCCCCCTCGCGGATTGGACACCTGTGATCCGAAAAATCTGAAAAAAATCAGGAATGTAGGCCTTGGTTAGTACAACAACAACAAATACGTGAGAAGTCGCAATTCACTCAACTTTGTTAGTAATAGTATGATTTATCGATTTTATGTTTTCTTGAATAAAATCTTAAGGGTACCCTTAAATTCGATGAAATTCAGTACACAGATGACGATTTATAGGATTGATTAACCCTGCAAGTTTCATAAAGATTGAATTATATTTAGCGAAGTTATAGTTCAACTGGCCGCCATTTTGTTTTTTGCCACCTGACCTTCAGCCTTTAACGTAATTCTTTAGAAACTTATAATTACTATCTAACTGCCGAATTTCATGAAAATCTGTTGAAAGCTTTGACCACTATTACAACAACAAAATTTTGCACGTTTTTCGACTTTGGGCGGCCGCCATTTTGTTTCTGCTGTACCGTCTTTGAATTTTTTATTGTGAGACTCATCAAATACATCAATAAACCTTTGTACCAAATTTCATCCAAATCGGAGCTATACTTTGGTCAGAACAGAAATCACGATTTTTCGTCTAAAATGGCCGCCATTTTGTTTTTGAACGGCCGATATAGCTGGTTCACGAACTTAACCGAGATAATTACCCAATACAATCGACGATATATCTCGTCGCCTACCTTAAAGCCAGAAGGATGAGATCGCAAGTTGTACCGCTCCTCTCCCATCCATCGACTTTCTTCAATCTTCTCCCGCAGGTGCTCTCGCAGAAGTTGGAGCTTTTCGTGCGATTCCAGAACCACGATTGGGTCCTCTAGCGATTTCAGTTGCCGCAATAGCCGGTAAACGCTCCCATGACAGATCATGTACTGGCCGAACAATGCGAAATACGGCGAAATGCCGGTAGTGGCGTGGTACGACGAGCGCAGCGCACTAGTGATGGCGGACAATTTGCGATCCCAGTCCTTCAGAGTCGGGTGGACATATGCGCGAATGGCCGCTATGAGCGTACGGTTCAGTCGTTCGGATGCGTTGGCTTGTGGTGAATAGACGGCGGTTCGTTGGTGGATGATGCCGTATTTGGACATTAGGTCTCGGAACTTGCTGGAGGTGAACTGGACCCCATTGTCGGAGACAAGTTTCTCCGGAACTCCAAACATGTGAAAGACTCGGTTCTTCAAGAAGCTGATTATAGGTCCAGTGTGCATGTTACGTAGTGGTTCTATGATAGGGAATTTAGAGAGCTGATCCAGGACCACGACAGCTCCCGTGTGACCAGAAGTAGATCAAGGGTAAGGACCGATAAGATCAATGTACAAGCGCTGGAACACACGTTCGGGGACCTCAACCTTACCCATGGGTGGCCGAAGAATGGTGTTGGGCGCTTTAGTACACTTGCATAGCTCACAAGAGGCTACGTACGCTTTTATCTGTTGTGCCATCTTAGGCCAAAAGAAACAGGTTTTCAACCGCCCAAGGGTACGACCGTATCCGCCGTGCGCACTAGATGGGTGGTCATGAGCCCGTCTGATAAGATCAGTGGTTAATTCTTCGGGCACCCACAACTTCCACTGTTCTTCTTCTTGTATGGGGTCTCCGGATGCGTGTCCCATCCGCTTATAAATAAATCCATCCGTCAACCGCAGTTCAGGAAGCTGGGACAGTTGATTCTGGATAGTGTGAATCAGTTGGGTGTAGCTGGCTGACTTGAAGGCAGGATGGTCCAGATCGATCAATTGGGGGCTGTCGTCCTCCTGGACCAACTCGGCTCCTTCAGGGGCGAACATTCTGGATAGGGTGTCGGGGACTACATGCTGGCTTCCCTTTCGGTGGCGAATTGTGATGTCAAATGCCTGTAGTTTCAGTGCCCACCTGGCCAATCTGCCGTTGAGATCAGTCTGGCTCATTAGCCATTTCAGAGACGCGTGGTCTGTAACGATTTCAAAGGTGTGTCCCTCCACATAGGCTCGGAAGCGTTTCACTGCCAACACCGCAGCTAGACATTCCTGCTCGGAGACCGTGTAATTTCGCTGGGCTGGGTTCAACTTGTGAGACATGAAGGCTATAGGTCTCTCCTCGCCGTCTTGTGCAACCTGGACTAAGACTGCTCCCACCCCATGTTGACTCGCGTCACAATGGATTGAGAACGGTTTGTCAAAGTCCGGGCTGTGCAGTACGGGGGCTGTAGTCAGACTCTTCTTTAGCTCTTCAAAGGCTCGCAAGCTGGGCTCTTCCCAGACGAATTTACGTCCCTTACGCAGCATGTCGGTCAAAGGAGTGGTTATGGTGGCATAGTCACGTACAAAACGCTGGTACCATCCGCATAAGCCTAAGAATCGGCGTAATTGTTTGGTGGACTTGGGTAGTGGAAAAACGTCAATCGCTTGAGTCTTTTCCGGATCGGTCTTGATATGGCCATGCCCAATGATGGGACCTAAATACTTCACCTCCGTCATCACGAACTGACTCTTCCGTATGTTGATGGTTAATCTTGCCCTCCGGATGTGTAGAGCCACCTCCTGAAGCAGGTCGATGTGTTCGTCAAAGGTCTCGGTTATAAGCAACAGATCGTCCAAGTACACGAAAACTTGGTACCGCAAATGAGGTGGTATTACCTTATCCATAAGGCGCGTCATTGTTTGGGGGGCATTGCACAATCCGAATGGCATGGTCACGAATTGATATAGGGGCCGACCTGGGATTGTGAAGGCTGTTTTCTCCTTTGAACCGGGGTCTAAAGGAATTTGCCAGAAGGCGTCTTTGAGGTCTAAGCTCGTGATGAAATGGGCTTCAGGCAACCGACTCAAAATGCCTTCAATCAACGGTAGAGGGTATGCGTCCTTGACTGTGACGGCGTTCAAGCGTCTGGCAGCTAAGCATAACCGGACTTTGTTCGGCTTGACAACTAAGGTGACTGGGGAAGCCCACGCGCTCTGTGATTCTTCGGTTACGCCTAATGCTAGCATTTGATCCACTTCGGCATATAACGATTTTTCCTTCGCCGGAGATATGGCGAAATGTCTCTGTTTTATGGGTTTAGCATCCCCCACATCTATAGTGTGGAACACCAGGGCAGTCCTCCCGAGACCTTCTTTCTCATGCGATGGAAAAGCCGATATAGCCGAGTCAAGACGCAGTTGCTGATTTACATCCAGTGTATGTCGTAGTAAGTGAGAGGGTTGAGATTGGTCAGGAACGGTGGTGACGGACTCCAGGGTCGTACCGGAGAATAGGGCCGGGGCCAAGTTAAATTTTCGAACGAAATCCACTCCTAGATAAAGATTCTGGGTTAACTGAGGTATGATGAAAAATTCCATAGGTTTAGTTACTCCTTTGAAGGTGACATCCGTCATAATTTTTCCCACTACAGAGTGACGAGTTCCGTCCGCCGTGCTTAACCAGGAGGTGAAATGACGGATTTGGTCGGCGTGCCTTGCCAGTGCCTCCCCTGCAAAATCGGCAGATATGCAATTCACACTGGCTCCCGTATCGACTAAGCCTGACACTCATTTTTGCAGGAGGGGTACTGACGCATATGGCCGAACATCATCCCTCAATAATTCGTCTAAGTGTATGTCCTTCAACACTTTCCTCGACTGCCTGACTTTTCTCCAGAAGCTCCGCATCCGACGCGTGGCTCGCTTGCTTCGCGGTGGGACATTTGTAGCCAACTCCTCATGGAAGATGCACTGTCGAGTAGCCAAGTAATTCCGCAGCCTGACATGGAAAGGTTGGACATGCCAAGGAACTTTCGCCTCGCTATCATTTCCCTGCGCGTTGGCCTCGGCGAAGGACGGCGTCGCTTGTGGAACTTCGGGAGAACTGTGTTTGGCGGTGCGAGTCAGCAGAGTTGGAGTCATGTTGGGAGCTTGGTCATAGCTAGTGATGGGGTCAAGATTGGTTCGTCCGGGGTTTAGGAGTGCCGACGGGTGGTCGCGGCACTCGGTGGCAAGTTTTTTCGCCCTTTGCAATTTGCACAGTCAGGTGCGTAGGTGTCGGCCTTCCCGCAGCGGTAGCAGAAAAGCGTCGGCTCCGCTGCGCATGCATAGAACCGATGTCCCGGTTGTCGGCAGTTCCAACAGACCGTCGGGCTTGTAATTGCTTCAAGGGAGGGTCGATCAATCAATGCTGGGTCCTCAAGCTCTGGTGGTGCTCCGCTCCTCGGTACTGGTACTGGATCAGCAAGCAGGTGGTCCGCTGCCATCAACTCCGCGGTGTGATGATTTCGGGGATTTGGTCCCATTATGCGAGGTTGTGGACGGAAGGTACCTCGCCGCTCATCCAAGTGTTCTTGCCTACGGGCATGGAGGCGCAATCCCTGTATGGTGTTGATGGGAAAATGTAGAAGGCTGTTCTGGAGATCCCAGCGCATGTTCTCTCTGATAATTTCTACCAGTTCCTCCTCGGGCATGGTAGTTCGCAAGCGAGTGCTCAATCTCACTATACTTGTGTAGTACTGGTCGAACGGTTCGTGAGCGCCTTGTTTCCGTTTCTTTATTTGCTCCTTTAGCTCTCTCTCAGTGAAGCCATCCTCAAATCGATTGCGGAAGGCTGCACTGAAAGAGTGCCAAGTGGGACGTGACGTTGCTTCTTTAAAGCTCCAGTACCAGTCGGCAGCGTCGCCGCTGAACAAAAGATGTGCATGCCGGAGGAAGGCCGAGGAATCACCTCCCAGGGTGCTGGATACCAACGCCTGAATCCGGAAAAGGAACCGGTCCGCCGATATCATATCGTTGAACCCTGTAAAGTTCAGGCGCCAACTCTTCATGATACGAGGCGTCGGGTCTCGAAAAGGTGTCAATGCGTTCCCGGGGGGAATCACATCCTCGATTGACCTGTTGTATTGAACTGCCTCGGGGGCTATAGGTACCAACGGAGGTGCGGTGCTGTGTCGTGGTCTATATTCGGGAGCTCTGGGATCCATTCCCGAGTTCCTTGGAGGTGGGGCCCATTGCTCGGATGGTCGCGAGTGGGGCGTAGCCACACTGGGATTGGGCTCCCAGCCAAGTGGAGTTCTCACGCGGCTGGGTGGTTGGCTCAACGGGAGATTCTGGAGCTTTCCCTCCAGGTTGCCAATCCTCTCCGACATATCCCTCAGCAACGCCACGAGGGTGTCAATGGAGTGGGCGGAAGGCATGGGTGTCACCTCGGACACGACACTTGCGGCCGGAACTTCACCGCCTACGGCTCCTTGCAGGTCTAAAAGTGGTTGGGACTGTTCGGCCTCTGGAACTCCTTTCGCCACTGCTCCACGCGTTGGTAGGGGCGTTCCGAGGGGGACGTCTAGGGCGGTCCGCTCGATGGGTCGCCAGCATAAGGGACACAGCTCGGACGTGAGGAGGAGCTGTTGTACACAGGCACAATGGAATAGATGGCCACAATCCAATCGCACGCTGTGTACGCCCTCCACTACGTCTTCGAAGCAGATCCCGCAGTTAGCTGGTTGGGCAGTTTTAGATCGGGTCCAACGCTTATCTGGGGTCCGCTTCGTTGCCATGTTTGTTCTTGCTGGTTTTGGGTGGGTGCTATGTCTTAGTAACGAAGAAAGAAAAATGTAATTATATAATATGACTAAGGACTTAAGTATAATATGACTAAAGGCTTAAAAATAATTTAGTGGCCGATAGTGGCGAGCTATTTACGCAAAATTGAAAAAAAAATTTACTTAGTATATACTTTCCTTTCCAGTGGTCGACTCCTCCAACGGGAAATGAGAGTGCGTGGTAATCTGCCGAAGAAAGGGTGCTTTCGTTCGATTTATTAAATTTAAACCCCTACCCACATACATTACAAAACGTTTCTAATCTACGTTAAATGACTCGACGAGACAAGTGGTATAGCTACCGTAACAGCTTAGTACGCGGTCAAAACTCCCGACGCGTGGAAGCATTCCAGGCTCCGCAATTCCAGCATACGCCACCGAACGTTGAACCGATACCACTCGTCTATCACGCATACGAAGTAAGTAGAATCCTTCCGCGACATAAAGGCAAGGTAGCCTTCTATTTTCTTGAGAGTCCATGCTGAAAGGTAAGCCCATCAGACTGGCAGTTCCATCAAGAAAATAGAAGGTCCTTACAGGAGTTAACCTGGGACAACACATCGGAAGGATTCTGTCGCGAAAAAAAAAATCAAACAAAGGAGAGCGGAAGATACAACTCACGTGAAGCGACTTCTAGTGTGTATCACACAACTCCACTGCTCCTGATAGTGGGACTCGAGTACCAGAGTACCTTACATCCTCCGTAAAAGACCAACTCGTCAGAAGACGCGAATTTCTTTCCCCCTTAGGATGTCTTTGGCCCCACATTGGGCGCCATTTGTAATGATTTTCAACTTTTTAAGTTCGAACGCGGAACCGACCTCTCATCGGTTCTAGACGTTAAGTCTGAGTAGTGCCAACGGATGGTACCAACCGGTCAACCAATCCGTGCACCGTAACCCATTCACGCGGTGGCTGCTTGTCGGCCAGCTAGTTCGGAGAGGATTTCGGTCGCGGGTCTCCGAATGGGTTACGCTCATTTACAATATTTTCAGCCACCTGAACACGCCCGTTTATAAACGCGTTACAAAACAAAACCATACGGAGAAGAGACCTATTCTACGTTACTCCGTATTTCTTCATTAACCAGTCAAGTATACAAAAGCTAATTTTTTATTTCGCGTTCCCGAATTTCCGACGCGGTACCGAAAAGTATGCTACTCTAAATCAACCCGACGAAAACTATTCTAAATAAACGACAAAACAACAAAGGTACCGCGTACCGCGCGCGACGCGAAACCGACCTCAGCGGATTTGTCGAAACCCTACCCTCGCGACGGCATACTTACCCTGCACTCACTTTCCCGCTGAAACAAGAAGAACCACTGAAAAGGAAAGTCTTTAGTTATTTAGCAATTCATTTTATGTTTATTTTTTTTACGCAAATTTTCTAATTAGAATCACCACATAAAATAAATCTTATTCTTAAATAAAAAAAATGATTTGATTACTTAAGGTTGGCGATTCGCGAATAAAAAAAATTTATAGTCAAATATCTTGATACTGTATTAAATCTAAATATTATTTCCTAATATTTTATCAGTATTTACAAATTTTTATCGATGTATTTTAATATTTTCGAAATTAATTATATGAGAAAAGTTTCAAATGCAATTGCTTTTGTTAAACTCAATTCTATTCCCTGCGGAAAATATCTTACTTAACGATGCATTTATGTATGTATATTGTTGTTACATAGTAGTTTAAAAAAAAAAATATCGAGATATTTGGGATTTATCAAATTTATAGCACTATGGCCAAGTGGAATTGACTTTACTCTGAATTCAAGTAATTTTGTTTTCAAATTATTCAGAATTTAATAATTGCTAATAGTTAATATTGCATCAACTTAAAAATGAATTATTCAATTGAAGTAGTAGTAGTACTTATTTTTATCTTCAATGGAATCCTTTTTACAGAAGTGTTTTTACTTGTATAATATAAATTTCCTTTCCAGTTATCAAAGGTATTTAAGCACATTTCTAGTAAACCATTTTTTTTTCGCTCACTTTATTTTGGGCATATTTTAGACAGGGATCTAATTTTAGTGTAACGTAATACAATAAGCTGTAGACACCATTACGGCAGAAGAAATAGGTAAGAATTTCGGGATCGTCTTGGGGTTCATAATGTTTTTTAAAGTTGATACTCAAAAAATAACAGATGGTTGGAAAGTATGACTGATTTTTCCCCTTATTGACCAGACGTTTTACTAACTTTTTTCAAAGTTTTGTTTTGAAATATTAATTTTTGATGAGATTTTAATATCAATTGGAGAGATGAGCGAATATCAAGTTACTAAAATAGCCAACTGAAACCAATCCCAAAAAAATCGAATTGTTTGGTATTACGAAATATTAAAATTAAGAATACTTCACGATGGAAAGTCCGTTAAGGAAAAAATTAAGACGTGGGACGCATGACTTACAGTTGTGCAAAAAATATTTCACCTTGACAGACAACCGCAAAAGCAATTCTTTGATTGCGCGGACAAATTTATTCATTTAAAACTACTTTGTGACCTAGTGGCAATCGTTTACAATTTAATCTAAGGTAAAAGATGCCTCGTATATGATTCAGGCAATTTAGGTATTGCAACTCATTAAAGTCTAAATTTTTTCAATTTGGAGCACAAATTTTTGCTTATTCCTTGAGAATATTAACTTCAACCTATGAATATCTGTGATTTTTTTCTTCACACGCTTAAGTTCCTTTTTCTTTTGCTTTAATTGTTGTTCTATGCGTTCATTACGTCTTTTCTTTAGGGGCTTCTTTTTTATTGGGAACTGGTCGATTAGTTGATGAATTGTTTGTGTTTTTCTCTTGATCGAATTCCGTTTCTTCCTCTTCAGCTTCAGCTTCAGAAGAACCTGCTTGGAGTTTTTTGAATGACACGTTCAATTGGATGAGTTTTCGAAAACATATCAGTTGTCACACGTTTGAGATGTTGTTCTTCTTTTATAAGTTTACTTTCTTTTTCTAGTACTTGCTTCATTAGACCCTGATGATCTTTTATGCT
Source organism: Odontomyia ornata (assembly GCA_963969285.1). Classification (NCBI taxonomy): domain Eukaryota; kingdom Metazoa; phylum Arthropoda; class Insecta; order Diptera; family Stratiomyidae; genus Odontomyia; species Odontomyia ornata. The sequence goes on along the minus strand of OZ017743.1, from coordinate 64,480,185 downwards.
TGGATTATAGCTCATGCCAGGATGCGGTATCTCGATGGTCCTTGTCTGTTTTGACGTTAGTTTTGTAGTTTGTGGTCTCACCACTGTTCGCTTTCCTGTATTAAAAGCATGATACAACACCAAGTCCTTTTCTACCCATTCATTTGACAGCTTCGGAATTTTAGCCTGTTCGACATTGTCTGCTTTCCATAAGCAGTTGTAAAAATTCAGCGTTTGTTCATTTCTCAGGCTTTTTCGATTAAGCTTTGTTTTGCTTTTTTCTACACCAGCTGGCAGTTTGCTGATAATTTTCTCTCTTCCATTTATTGGTCTTTTTGGTATTGGATCTAAAACGTTTGATGTGTTTTCCAGAGGAGCTAAGGATTTCAGTAGTTTGTTAACTTTCTGTCTACGATTTCCTTTGCGTGAGACCAATAGAAGATCAACTTTTCCCTCTCGATCGATTTTAAACAATTCTTCATCTTGCTTCAATTTTGCATTCCTGATCGGTTTTAAAATTAAAAGTGCTCCGCAATACAAAATTTGAACGCGATGGGCGCAGCGGTAACCATTCGATAAAAGAGTACTTACAGTTGATGCGATAAATGCTGATGAAGCTGTTGGTGATGAACTTCCATTTATTGGTCTTTTTGGTATTTTTGGGATTCTATCCGCGATGATCATAAATAATTCATCAAATAAGTACAAGAGGTTGTGTCAGCATTCAAATTTATGGAGCAATTAACTCTTAGTTAGATTTAATCCAATTAGTACCGCGCCAACATGCTGCTACCGCCACTTTTTTTTCACTCGCCTCCAAACCTCCTTGCACTCCCATGTGGCTGTCAAATTCTACCGGTTTTCTCATCGGACAAAACAGATGTGTGTGGTATGGAACGCCACATGGCGGCAATGTGCATCTCCATTTGTCGCCAGTGGCATAGTTTTTCGATGGCCACGGTGGAGGGGGTATTCCCAAATGGATATGTCTCGAAATGCGTCGGGGTTTTGATTAATATTCTGTTTCAAATATTTAAATCCCCAGATCTAAATATTTGGAGATAAAAAAAAATATTTTCTGCGCAACGATATCCGCACGAAAGATGAAGTCCGCTTGCATTTCGAGGTCATACCCATCTGGCCGAGTGCAAGGGTTCGGGATCGGAATCACTTCGATTCCCGGGCGTAGGCGTCACATTACAAACGATAGTCTTGAGTTCCTCGGAAAATCATTGTATGGCAGAGACTGCGTTACTGAAATAGTGGCAGTTTTTTATACTTGCTCCAATTTCAATATATGTGGTGTGAAACGAAAGCTAGTGATGAGTAGAATTCAATAAAAGTGCATTCAGGCCGCTTCGCGGTACCTGCAATTGCAGTTTTTTTGCGTGGTTGGGATACTTTTGATTCTGAGATCATGCAGTTGTAAAATCATCGTAAACTGGAGTCGGAAGTGCCTGAATATCAAAATCGTGCTGTTATTGTACTCAGGAACATAAGAAATTCAAGATCTCCACTACAATGATATTCTGGAGTTCATCGGAAAACGATCGGATTGCAAGGAGTGCGTTAATGGGAACGTGGCCGTTCTTGCGACGTTCTCCAATTTCAATATATGGGGTGTCAAATGAAAGCTGGTGATGAGTAGGATTCAATAAAAGTGCATTCAAGCAGCTTCGCGGTACCTGCACTTGCAGTTTTATTGCGTGGTTGGGATACTTTTGATTCCGAAATCGTGCAGCTGTAAAATCATCGGAAACGGGAGTCGGAAGTGCCTGAATATCAAAATCGCGCTGTTATTGTACTCAGGAACATAAAAAATTAAAGATCTTCAGGACAGCGATATTCTGGAGTTCCTCGGAAAACGATCGGATTGCAAGGAGTGCGTTGCTGGACAAGTGGCCGTTCTTCGTACTTTCTCCAATTTCAATATATGGGGTGTCAAACGAAGGCTAGTAATGAAGAGGATTCAATAAAAGTGCAAACAGGCAGCTTCGTGGTACCTGCGATTGAAGTTTTTTTTCGTGGTTGGGATACTTTTGATACGGAAATCATGCAGCTGTAAAATCATCGGAAACGGGAGTCGAAAGTGCCCGAATATCAAAATCGTGCTGTTATTGTACTCAGGAACAAAAAAAAATTCAAGATCTTCACTACAACGATAGTCTGGAGTACCTCGGAAAACCATCGGATAGCAAGGATTGCGTTGCCTGGAAAGTGGCCGTTTTTCATACTTTCTCCAATTGCAATATATGGGGTGTCAAACGAAAGCTAGTGATGAGTAGAATTCAATAAAAGTGCATTCAATCAGCTTCGCGATACCTGCAATTGCAGTTTTTTTTGCATGGTTGGGATACTTTTGATTCCGAATTCATGCAGCTGTAAAATCATCGGAAACGGGAGTCGGAAGTGCCTGAATAGCAAAATCGCGCTATTCTTGTACTCAGGAACACAAAACAATTAAAGATCTTCATTACAACAATATTCTGGAGTTCCTTGGAAAACGATCGGATTGCAAGGAGTGCGTTGCTGGAAAAGTGGCCGTTCTACGTACTTTTTCCAATTTCGATATATGGGGTGTCAAATGAAAGCTAGTAATGAGTATGATTCATTAAAAGTGCAAACAGGCAGCTTCGCGGTACCTGCAATTGAAGTTTTTTTTCGTGGTTGGGATACTTTTGATACGGAAATCATGCAGCTGTAAAATCATCGGAAACGGGAGTAGAAAGTTCCTGAACATCAAAATCGCGCTGTTATTGTACTCAGGAACATTAAAAATTATATATCTTCGCTACAACGATAGTCTGCAGTTCCTCGGAAAACCATCGGATTTCAAGGAGTGCGTTGCTGGAAATGTGGACTTTTTCATACTTTCTCCAATTTCAATATATGGGGTGTCAAACGAAAGCTAGTGATGAGTAGAATTCAATAAAAGTGCGATCAGGAAGCTTCGCTATACCTGCAATTGCAGTTTTTTTTTGCATGGTGGGATATTTTTGATTCCGAAATCATGCAGCTGTAAAATCATCGGAAACGGGAGTCGGAAGTGCCTGAATATCAAAATCGCGCTGTTATTGTACTCAGGAAAATAAGAAAAGTAACGATCTTCACTACAACGACATTCTGGAGTTCCTCGGGAAGCGATCGGATTGCAAGGAATGCGTTGCTGGAAAAGTGGCCGGTTTCCATACTTTCTCCAATTTCAATATATGAGTTGTCAAACGAAAGCTAGTGATGAGTAGAATTCCATAAAAGTGCATTCATGCAGCTTCGCGATACCTGCAATTGCAGTTTTTTGCGTGGTTGGGTTACTTTTGATTCCGAAATCATGCAGCTGTAAAATTATCGGAAACGGGGTCGGAAGGGCGTGAACATTATAATCGCGCTATTATTGTACTCAGGAACATGAAAAATCCCCGTTGGCAGCACCAGCCGGAAAGGTAAATTTCTCGTATGTAGCATAAAGCTTCGAAAAAAAATTTGGCTTGCCTACTACTCAACTTCTTTCTGCAATTTTCGTAGTACCACATGGGTATTTATTAACATAAAAAAAATCTGGTCACGTTCGTTCTTAGAGACCTTTTATCGGGGCGCAAATATTTTGCTAATTAAATTGAGTTGCATACGTATGGATTACATATTGAAAATCGGCGGATCATAAATTGTTTTAAACATATAAATACCGGTTTCGCCCTTCTCGCATTTGCTGTTTACACAGTTCACAGTGGTAACCACACAAAGGCTTAAATAGCTCGAATAGTTAATTTCAAAAGATTTCCATGAAAGTTTAATCAGCACTTGCGTTGCCATTAATATATACATTTTCAATTTTTTTCTGAACTATGAGGGCCGTCATTTCAATTTTTATTGAAATCGGCTGCTAAAAATATTAAGCTGTAAATTTTCGACTTTTTCATTTGTCATTCGATTTGCATAATTAAATTAAATTAACTTGCGTTAATAACTTATAATTTCAAGTTTCAACGGAATCTGTTGAGAATCTTGGCTGCTACAGAAATAAAAAAAATTGTATGCCACCCCCCTTAAAATACCTTAAAATGTTTTCTTGCACTGCAAATTTCAAGAGGCACCAATTTTGACCTACGTAGAAAATTTCCTCATTCTAGCTCATGTGGTTTGCGAGAAAACTTGTTTTGACGCACGAGCAAACGGACGGACAGACAGACAAGTCGCGATTTTATAATTTTTTAGGGGATTGTTAAAAAGATTTTACAATATCTTAAAAATGGTCTGGTTTATAAATTCTATCAAGTAAAGTCATTTAAAACGTTATCATGAAAAATATTCATTATATCAGTTGGCACTAAAATAGCGAATTGCGCTTGCCTTCTGACCTTTGGGGGCCGCCATTTTGAATGCATGCATTTGATTTTGGATTATTTTAAATCTTTGTATGCTAGGAACTCATCAATCAATGTACTATCTCGTTCAAATAGAAGTTTCACTCTAGACAGGGCAAAATAATTCAATTTTTAAAGAAAATGGCAGCTAAAAATATTAGGCTTTAAATTTTCGACTTTTTTATTTTTCATTCAATTTTAATAATTTCCTGCATAATACAAGAACATAGTACAGAGATCCATAATCTCAAGTTTCATCAAAATCCGCCGGAAAATGTGACCGCTAGAGGGCCACAAAAACCTGAAAAAACGCATATTTAAACGGCCGCCATTTTGAAATTTGCTCATGCATGATCACCAAAATATCAAAGACTGTAGGCCTAAATAATGTCTATCTTGAAACCGAATTTCGTATATGTCAGATTAAAATTGCGACTTTAAAAAGCCTTTGAAATTTTGCCTTTTAACTGGCCGCCATTTTGTTTTTTGCAACCTGATCTGCAATTTTTTCACGTAATTCTTTAGATACTTATAATTTCTATCAAGTTGTCAAACTTCATGAAAATCTGTTGAAAGCTTTGACCACTATTACAACAACAAAATTTTGCACGTTTTTCGACATTTGAGCGGCCGCCATTTTGTTTCTGCCGTACCGACTTTGGATTTTTTATTGTGAGATTCATCACATACAGCAATGAACCTTTGTACCAAATTTCATCCAAATCGGAGCTATACTTTGGTCAGAACAGAAATCACGATTTGTCGTCTAAAATGGCCGCCATTTTGTTTTTGCCCAGCCTATATAGCTGGTTCACGAACTTAACCGAGATAATTACTCAATACACCTTTTCTGAAAATTTGGTGAAAATCGAAGCAAAATTGCGACCTCTATCGTGGTCACAAATTTCGTTATATCCCATATATATATATATATATATATATATATATATATATATATATATATATATATATATATATATATATATATATGATGCTCTCCGCAATAGGTGAATTTCTCTCGAGAAATTTACCTAGAAAATTGTATGCCAACCCCTGTACGGGGAGACCCGTCTGTATGGGGAGACCCCCTTAAATACCTTAAAATATTTTCTTGCACTACAAATTTCAAGAGGCACCACTTTTGACCTACGTAGAAAATTTCCTCATTCTAGCTCATGTGGTTTGCGAGAAAACTTGTTATGACGCACGAACAAACGAGCAGACGGACGGACAGACAGACAAGGTGCGATTTTTTAATTTTTTAGGGTATTGTTAAAAATATTTTACAATATCTTAAAAATGATCTGGTTCATAAGTTCTTTCAAGTAAAGTCATTTCAAACGATTCCATGAAAAATATTCATTATTTCAGTTGGCACTAAAATAGCGAATTGCGCTTGCCTTCTGACCTTTGGGGGCCGCCATTTTGAATGCATGCATTTGATTTTGGATTATTTTAAATCTTTGTATGCTAGGACCTCATCAATTAATGTACTATCTCGTTCAAATGGGAGTTTCACTCTAGACAGGGCAAAATAATTCAATTTTTAAAGAAGTAGCTAAAAACATTAGGCTTTAAATTTTCGACTTTTTTATTTTTCATTCAATTTTAATAATTTCCTGCGAAATATAAGAACATAGTACAGAGATTCATAATCTCAAGTTTCATCAAAATCCGTTGGAAAGTGTGACCGCTAGAGGGCCACAAAAACATGAAAAAAACGCATATTTAAACGGCCGCCATTTTGAAATTGGCACATGCATGATCACCAAAATATCAAGGACTGTAGATCTAAGCAATTTCTATCTTGAAGCCAAAGTTCACATATATCGGATCAAAATCGCGACTTTTATAAGCCTTTGAAATTTTGACTTTCAACTGGCCGCCATTTTGCTTTTTGCCACCTGACCTTCAGTTTTTTAACGTATTTCTTTAGATACTTATAATTACTATCTAACTGCCGAAACTCATGAAAATCTGTTGAAAGCTTTGACCACTATTACAACAACAAAATTTTGCACGTTTTTCGACCTTTGAGCGGCCGCCATTTTGTTTCTGCTGTACCGACTTTGGATTTTTTATTGTGAGACTCATCAGATACATCAGTAAACCTTTGTACCAAATTTCATCCAAATCGGAGCTATACTTTGGTCAGAACAGAAATCACGATTTTTCGTCTAAAATGGCCGCCATTTTGTTTTTGCCCGGCCGATATAGCTGGTTCACGAACTTAACCGAGATAATTACCCAATGCACCTTTCCTGAAAATTTGGTGAAAATCGAAGCAAAATTGCAACCTCTAGCGTGGTCAAAATTTTCGTTATATCTCATATATATATATATATATATATATATATATATATATATATATATATATATATATATATATATATATATATATATATATATATATATATATATATATATATATATATATATATATATATATATATGATGCTCTCCGCAAAAGGGAAATTTCTCTCGAGAAATTTACCTAAAAATTTAAGATCTTCACTACAACGATATTCTGGAGTTCCTCGGAAAACGATCGAATTGCAAGGAGTGCGTTGCTGGGAAAACGGCCGTTATTCATACTTTCTCCAATTTCAATATATGGGGTGTCAAATGAAAGCTTGTGATGAGAAGAATTCAATAAAAGTGCATTCAGGCAGCTTCATAGAACCTGCAATTGCAGCGCTTTTGCGTGGTTGGGATACTTTTGATTCCGAAATCATGCAGCTGTAAAATCATCGGAAACGTCAGTCGGAAGGGCCTGAATATCAAAATCGCGCTGTTATTGTACTCGGGAACATAAAAAAATTCAAGATCTTCACTAGAACGATATCCTGGAGTTCCTCGGAAAACGATCGGATTCCAAGGAGGGCGTTGCTGGAAAAGTGGCCGTTTTTCGTACTTTCTCAAATTTCAATATATGGGGTGTCAAACGAAAGCTAGTGATGAGTAGAATTCAATAAAAGTGCATTCAGGCAGCTTTGCGGTACCTGCAATTGCAGTTTTGTTTTTTGCGTGGTTGGGATACTTTTGATTCCGAGATCATGTAGTTGTAAAATGATCGGAAACTGGAGTCGAAAGTGCCTGAATATCAGATTTGCGCTGTTATTGTACTCAGAAACATAAAAAAAATTCAAGATCTTCACTACAACGATATTCTGGAGTTCCTCGGAAAACGATCGGATTGCAAGGAGTGCGTTGCTGGGAAAGTGGCCGTTATTCATACTATCTCCAATTTCAATATATGGGGTGTCAAACGAAAGCTAGTGATGAGTAGAATTCAATAAAAGTGCATTTAGGTAGCTTCGCGGTACCTGCAATTGCAGTTTTTTTGCGTGGTTGGGATACTTTTGATACGGAAATCATGCAGCTGTAAAATCATCGGAAACCGGAGTCGTAAGTGCCTGAATATCTAAATCGCGCTTTTTCTGTTCTAAGGAACATAAAACAATTAAAGATAATCACGATAACGATACTCTAGAGTTATTTGGAATACGATCGGATAGCAAGAAGTGCGGTGCTGGAAAAGTGGCCGTTTTTCACACTTTCTCCAATTTCACTACATGGGGTGTCAAACGAAAGCTAGTGATGAGTAGAATTCGATAAAAGTGCATTCAGGCAACTTCGCGGTACCTGCAATTGCAATCTTTTTAGCGTGTTTGGGATACTTTTGATTCCGAAATCATGCAGCTGTAAAATCATTGGAAACGGGAGTCCAAAGTGCCTGACTATCAAAATCGCGCTGTTATTGTATACAGGAACATAAAAAAATTAAAGATCTTCAGTACAACGATATTCTGGAGTTCCTCGGAAAACGATCGGATTGCAAGGAGTGCGTTGCTGGAAAAGTGGCCATTTTTCATACTTTCCCCAATTTCAATATTTGGGGTGTCAAACGAAAGCTAGTGATGAGTAGAATTCAATAAAAGTGCATTCAGGCAGCTTCACGATTCCTGCAGTTGCAGTTTTTTTGCGTGGTTGGGATACTTTTGATTCCGGGATCATGTAGTTGTAAAATCATCGGGAACGGGGGTCGGAAGTTCCTGAATATCAAAATCGCGCTGTTATTGTACTTAAGACCTTAAAAATTCAAGATCTTCATTACATCTATATTTTGGAGTTCCTCGGAAAACGATCGGATTGCAATAAGTGCGTTGCTGGAAATGTGGCCGTTTTTCATACTTTCTCCAATTTCAATATATGGGGTGTCAAACGATAGCTAGGGATGAGTAGAATTCAATAAAAGTGCAATTTTTCATTCAATTTTAATAATTTCCTGCGAAATACAAGAACATAGTACAGAGATTTATAATCTCAAGTTTCATCAAAATCCGTTGGAAATTGTGACCGCTAGAGGGCCACAAAAACATGAAAAAAACGCATATTTAAACGGCCGCCATTTTGAAATTTGCACATGCATGATCACCAAAGTAGCAAAGACTGTAGGTCTAAGCAATTTCTATCTTGAAGCCAAGTTTCCCATATATATATAAAAAAATATAAAAATATAAAAATCGCGACTTTTAAAAGCCTTTGAAATTTTCACTTTCAACTGGCCGCCATTTTGTTTTTTGCCACCTGACCTTCAGTTTTTTAACTTAATTCTTTAGATACTTACAATTACTATCTGACTGCCGAAATTCATGAAAATCTGTTGAAAGCTTTGACCACTATTACAACAACAAAATTTTGCACGTTTTTCGACCTTTGAGCGGCCGCCATTTTGTTTCTGCTGTATCGACTTTGGATGTTTTATTGTGAGACTCATCAAATACATCAGTAAACCTTTGTACCAAATTTCATCCAAATCGGAGCTATACTTTGGTGAGAACAGAAATCACGATTTTTCGTCTAAAATGGCCGCCATTTTGTTTTTGCGCGGCCGATATAGCTGGTTCACGAACTCAACCGAGATAATTACCCAGTACACCTTTCCTGAAACATTGGTAAGAATCGAAGCAAAGTTGCAACCTCTAGCGTGGTCAAAAATTTCGTTATATCCCATATATATATATATATATATATATATATATATATATATATATATATATATATATATATATATATATATATATATATATATATATATATATATATATATATCTATATATATATCTATATGATGCTCTCCTCAAAAGGTAAATTTCTCTCGAGAGATTTACCTAAAAATTGAAGATCTTCACTACAACGATATTCTGGAGTTCCTCGGAAAACGATCGGATTGCAGAGAGTGCGTTGCTGGGAAAGCGGCCGTTATTCATACTTTCTCCAATTTGAATATATGGGGTTTCAAATGAAAGCTTGTGATGAAAGAATTCAATAAAAGTGCATTCAGGCAGCTTCATAGAAAATGCAATTGCAGCGCTTTTGCGTGGTTGGGATACTTTTGATTCCGAAATCATGCAACTGTAAAATCATCGGAAACGGGAGTCGGAAGGGCCTGAATATCAAAATCGCGCTGTTATTGTACTCAGGAACATAAAAAAATTCAAGATCTTCACTAGAACGATATCCTGGAGTTCCTCGGAAAACGATCGGATTCCAAGGAGTGCGTTGCTGGAAAAGTGGCCGTTTTTCGTACTATCTCCAATTTCAATATATGGGGTGTCAAACGAAAGCTAGTGATGAGTAGAATTCAATAAAAGTGCATTCAGGCAGCTTCGCGGTACCTGCAATTGCAGTTTTTTTGCGTGGTTGGGAAACTTTTGATACGGAAATCATGCAGCTGTAAAATCATCGGAAACGGGAGTCGGAAGTGCCAGAATATCAACATCGCGCTGTTATTGTACTCAGAAACATAAAACAATTAAAGATCTTCACTACAACGATAGTCTGGAGTTCCTCGGAAAACCATCGGATTGCAAGGAGTGCGTTGCTGGAAATGTGGCCGTTTTTCATACTTTCTCCAATTTCAATATATGGGGTGTCAAACGAAAGCTAGTGATGAGTAGAATTCAATAAATGTGCATTCAGGCAGCTTCGCGATACCTGCAATTGCAGTTTTTTTGTGTGGTTGGGATACTTTTGATACGGAAACCATGCAGCTGTAAAATCATCGGAAACGGGAATCGAAAAGGCCTGAATATCAAAATCGCGCTGTTATTGTACTCAGCAACATAAAAAAATTCAAGATCTTCACTACAACGATACTCTGGAGTTCCCCAAAAAACGATCGGATAGCAAGGAGTGCATTGCTGGAAATGTGGCCGTTTTTCATACTTTCTCCAATTTCAATATATGGGCTGTCAAACGAAAGCTAGTGATGAGTAAAATTCAATAAAAGTGCATTCAGGCAGCTTTGCGGTACCTGCAATTGCAGTTTTTTTTTTTGCGTGGTTGGGATACTTTTTATTCCGAGATCATGTAGTTGTAAAATGATCGGAAACTGGAGTCGAAAGTGCCTGAATATCAGAATTGCGCTGTTATTGTACTCAGGAACATAAAAAAAATTCAAGATCTTCACTACAACGATATCCTGGAGTTCCTCGAAAAACGATCGGATTGCAAGGAGTGCGTTGCTGGGAAAGTGGCCGTTATTCATATTATCTCCAATTTCAATATATGGGGTGTCAAACGAAAGCTAGTGATGAGTAGAATTCAATAAAAGTGCATTCAGGCAGCTTCGCGGTACCTGCAATTGCAGTTTTTTTGCGTGGTTGGGAAACTTTTGATACGGAAATCATGCAGCTGTAAAATCATCCGAAACGGGAGTCGGAAGTGCCAGAATATCAACATCGCGCTGTTATTGTACTCAGAAACATAAAACAATTAAAGATCTTCACTACAACGATAGTCTGGAGTTCCTCGGAAAACCATCGGATTGCAAGGAGTGCGTTGCTGGAAATGTGACCGTTTTTCATACTTTCTCCAATTTCAATATATGGGGTGTCAAACGAAAGCTAGTGATGAGTAGAATTCAATAAATGTGCATTCAGGCAGCTTCGCGATACCTGCAATTGCAGTTTTTTTGTGTGGTTGGGATACTTTTGATACGGAAATCATGCAGCTGTAAAATCATCGGAAACGGGAATCGAAAAGGCCTGAATATCAAAATCGCGCTGTTATTGTACTCAGGAACATAAAAAAATTCAAGATCTTCACTACAACGATACTCTGGAGTTCCCCAAAAAACGATCGGATAGCAAGGAATGCATTGCTGGAAATGTGGCCGTTTTTCATACTTTCTCCAATTTCAATATATGGGCTGTCAAACGAAAGCTAGTGATGAGTAGAATTCAATAAAAGTGCATTCAGGCAGCTTCGCGGTACCTGCAATTGCAGTTTTTTTGCGTGGTTGGGATACTTTTGATTCCAAGATCATGTAGTTGTAAACTCATCGTAAAATGTAAGGAAGTACCTGAATATCAAAATGGCGCTGCTATTGTACTCAGGAAAAAAAGAAAAATTAAAGATCTTCGCTACAACGATATTCTGGAGTTCCTCGGAAAACAATCGGATTGCAAGGTGTGCGTTGCTGGGAAAGTGGCCGTTTTTCATACTTTCTCCAATTTCAATATATGGGGTGTAAGACGAAAGCTAGTGATGAGTAGAATTCAATAAAAGTGCATTCAGGCAGCTTCGCGATACCTGGAATTGCGGTTTTTTTGCGTGATTGGGTTACTTTTGATTCCGACATCATGCAGCTGTAAAATCATCGGAAACGGGGGTTCGGAAGTCCTGAATATCAAAATCCCGCTGTTATTGTACTCAGGATCATAAAAAATTCAAGATCTACACTACAACGATATTCTGAAGTTCCTCGGAAAACGATCGGATTGCAAGGAGTGCGTTGCTGGGAAAGTGGCTGTTTTTCATACTTTCTCTTCTTTTCTTCTGTCAAACGAAAGCTAGTGATGAGTAGAATTCAATAAAAGTGCATTCAGACAGCTTCAGAGATCCTGCAATTGCAGTTTTTTTGCGTGGTTGGGTTACTTTTGATTCCGACATCATGCAGCTGTAAAATCATCCGAAACGGGAGTCGGAAGTGCCTGAATATCAGAATCGCGCTGTTATTGTACTCAGGAACATAACAAAATTCAAGATCTTCACTAAAACGATAGTCTGGAGTTCCTCGGAAAACGATCGGGATTGCAAGGAATGCGTTGCTGGAAAAGTGGCCGTTTTTCATACTTTTTCCAATTTCAATATCTGGGGTGTCAAACGAAAGCTAGTGATGAGTAGAATTCAATAAAAGTGCATTCAGGCAGCTTCGCGGTACCTGGAATTGCAATTTTTTTGCGTGGTTGGGATACTTTTGATTCCGAAATCATGCAGCTGTAAAATCATCGGAAACGGGAGTCGGAAGTGCCTGAATATAAAAATCGCGCTGTTATTGAACTAAGGAACATAAAACAAATAAAGATCTTCACTACAACGATAGTCTGGAGTTCCTCGGAAAACGATCGGTATTGCAAGGAATGCGTTGCTGGAAATGTGGCCATTTTTCATACTTTCTCCAATTTCAATATATGGGGTGTCAAACGAAAGCTAGTGATGAGTAGAATTCAATAAAAGTGCATTCAGGCAGCTTCGCGGTACCTGCAATTGCAGTTTTTTTGCGTGGTTGGGATACTTTTGATTCCGAAATCATGCAGCTGTAAAATCATCGGAAACGGGAGTCGGAAGTGCCTGAATATCAAAATCGCGCTGTTATTGTACTCAGGAACATAAAAAAATTAAAGATCTTCACTACAACGATATTCTGGAGTTCCTCGGAAAACGATCGGATTGAAAGGAGTGCGTTGCTGGAAAAGTGGCTGTTTTTCAAACTTTCTCCAATTTCAATATATGGGGTGTCAAACGAAAGCTATTGATGAGCAGAATTCAATAAAAGTGCATTCAGGCAACTTCGCGGTACCTGCAATTGCAGTTTTTTTGCGTGGTTGGGATCCTTTTGATTCCGAGATCATGCAGTTGTAAAATCATCGGAAACTGGAGTCGGAAGTGCCTGAATATCAAAATCGCGCTGTTATTGTACTCAGGAACATAACAAATTCAAGATCTCCACTACAACGATATTCTGGAGTTCTTCGGAAAACGATCGGATTGAAAGGAGTGCGTTAGTGGGAACGTGACCGTTCTTCATACGTTCTCCAATTTCAATATATGGGGTGTCAAATGAAAGCTAGTGATGAGTAGAATTCAATAAAAGTGCATTCAAGCAGCTTCGCGGTACCTGCACTTGCAGTTTTATTGCGTGGTAGGGATACTTTTGATTCCGAAATCATGCAGCTGTAAAATCATCGGAAACGGGAGTCGGAAGTGCCTGAATATCAAAATCGCGCTGTTATTGTACTCAGGTACATAAAAAAATTCAAGACCTTCACTACAACGATATTCTGGAGTTCCTCGGAAAACGATCGGATTGCAAGGAGTGCGTTGCTGGAAAAGCGGCCGTTCTTCGTACTTTCTCCAATTTCAATATATGGGGTGTCAAACGAAAGCTAGTGATGAGTAGAATTCAATAAAAGTGCATTCAGGAAGCTTCTCGGTACCTGCAATTGCAGTTTTTTGCGTGGTTGGGATACTTTTGATTCCGAGATCATTTTGTTGTAAAATCATCGGAAACTAGAGTCGGAAGTGCCTGAATATCGAAATCGCGCTGTTATTGTACTCAGGAAGATAGAAAAATTCCAAATCTTCACTACAACGATATTCTGGAGTTCCTCGGAAAACGATCGTATTGCAAGGAGTGCGTTAGTGGGAAGGTGGCCGTTCTTCATACGTTCTCCAATTTCAATATTTGGGGTGTCAAATGAAAGCTAGTGATGAGTAGAATTCAATAAAAGTGCATTCAGGCAGCTTCGCGGTACCTGCACTTGCAGTTTTTTTGCGTGGTTGGGATACTTTTGATTCCGAAATAATGCAGCTGTAAAATCATCGGAAACGGGGGTCTGAAGTGCCTGAATATCAATATCGCGCCATTATGGTACACAAGAACATAAAAAATTAATGATCTTCACAACAACGATATTCTGGAGTTCCTTGGAAAACGGTCGGATAGCAAGGAGTGCCTTGCTGGAAAAGTGGCCGTTCTTCATACTTTCTCCAATTTCAATATATGGGGTGTCAAACGAAAGCTAGTGATGAGTAGAATTCAATAAAAGTGCATTCAGGCAGCTTCATAGAACCTGCAATTGCAGTTTTTTTGCGTGGTTGGGTTTTTTTTGATTCCGAAATCATGCAGCTGTAAAATCATCGGAAAGGGGAGTCGGAAGTGCCTGAATATCAAAATCGCGCTATTATTGTTCTCAGGAACATCAAAAATTCAAGATCTTCACCACAACGATATTCTGAAGTTCTTCGGAAAACGATCGGGTCGAAAGGAGTGCGTTTCTGGAAAAGTGGCCGTTTTTCGTACTTTCTTCAAGTTCAATATATGTGGTGCCAAATGAAAGCTAGTGATGAGTAGAATTGAATAAAAGTGCATTCAGGCAGCTTTGCGATACCTACAATTGCAGTTTTTTTGCGTGGTTGGGGTACTTTTGATTCCGAAATCATGCAGCTGTAAAATCATCGGAAACGGGAGTCGGAAGTGCCTGAATATCAAAATCGCGCTGTTATTGTACTAAGGAGCATAAAAAAAATTAAAGATCTTCACTACAACAATATTCTGGAGTTCCTCGGAAAACGATCGGATTTAAAGGAGTGTGTTGCTGGAATAATGGCCGTTTTTCGTACTTTCTCCAATTTCAATATATGGGGTGTCAAACGAAAGCTAGTGATGAGTAGAATTCAATAAAAGTGCATTCAGGCAGCTTCAGAGAACTTGCAATTGCAGTTTTTTTGCGTGGTTGAGTTACTTTTGATTCCGACATCATGCAGCTGTAAAATCATCGGAAACGGGGGTTCGGAAGTCCGGAATATCAAAATCCCGCTGTTATTGTACTCAGGAACATAAAAAATTCAAGATCTACACTACAACGATATTCTGGAGTTCCTCGGAAAACGATCGGATTGCAAGGAGTGCGTTGCTGGAAAAGTGGCCGTTATTCGTACTTTCTCCAATTTCAATATATGGGGTGTCAAATGAAAGCTAGTGATGAGTAGAATTCAATTTAAGTGCATTCAGGCAGCTTCGCGGTACCTGCAATTGCAGTTTTTTTGCGTGGTTGGGATACTTTTGATACGAAAATTATGCAGCTGCAAAATCATCGGAAACGGGAGTCGGAAGTGCCTGAATATCAAAATCGCGCTGTTGTTGTACTCAGGAACAAAAAACATTGAAAATCTTCACTACAACGATATTCTGGAGTTCCTCGGAAAACCATCGGATAGCAAGGACTGCGTTGCTGGGAAAGTGGTCGTTTTTCATACTTTCTCCAATTTAAATATATGGGGTGTCAAACAAAAGCTAGTGAGGAGTAGAATTCAATAAAAGTGCATTCAGGTAGCTTCGCGGTGCCTGCGATTGCAGTTTTATTGCGTGGTTGGGATACTTTTGATTCCGAGATCATGTAGTTGTAAAATCATCGGAAACGGGAGTCGGAAGTGTCTGAATATCAAAATCACGCTGTTATTGTTCTCAAGACCAAAAAAAAATTCAAGATCTTCACTACAATGTTAATCTGGAGTTCCTCGGAAAACGATCGGATAGCAAGGAGTGCGTTGCTGGGAAAGTGGCCGTTCTTCATACGTTCTCCAATTTCAAAATACGGGGTGTCAAATGAAAGCTAGTGATGAGTAGAATTCAATAAAAGTGCATTCAGGCAGCTTCGCGGTACCTGCACTTGCAGTTTTTTTGCGTGGTTGGGATACTTTTGGTTCCGAAATCATGCAGCTGTAAAATCATCGGAAACGGGAGTCGGAAGTGCCTGAATATCAAAATCGCGCTGTTATTGTACTCAGGAACATAAAACAATTCAAGATCTTCACTACAACGATATTCTGGAGTTCCTCGGAAGACGATCGGATTGCAAGGAGTGCGTTGCTGGAAAAGTGGCCGTTCTTCGTTTTTTCTCCAATTTGAATATATGGGGCGTCAAACGAAAGCTAGTGATGAGTAGAATTCAATGAAAGTGCATTCAGGCAGCTTCGCGATACCTGCAATTGCAGTTTTTTTGCGCGGTTGGGATACTTTTGATTCCGAGATCATGTAGTTGTAAAATCATCGGAAACGGGAGTCGGAAGTGCCTGAATATCAAAATCGCGCTGTTATTGTACTCAAGACAATAAAAAAATACAAGATCTTTACTACAATGATAATCTGGAGTTCCTCGGAAAACGCTCGGATTGGAAGGAGTGTGTTGCTGGGAAAGTGGCCGTTTTTCATACTTTCTCCAATTTCAATATATGGGGTGTCAAATGAAAGCTAGTGATGAGTAGAATTCAATAAAAGTGCATTCAGGCAGCGTCGCGGTACCTGCAATTGCAGTTTTTTTGCGTGGTTGGGATACTTTTGATACGAAAATTATGCAGCTGCAAAATCATCGGAAACGGGAGTCGGGAGTGCCTGAATATCAAAATCGCGCTGTTGTTGTACTCAGGAACAAAAAACATTGAAAATCTTCACTACAACGATATTCTGGAGTTCCTCGGAAAACCATCGGATAGCAAGGACTTTGTTGCTGGGAAAGTGGTCGTTTTTCATACTTTCTCCAATTTAAATACATGGGGTGTCAAACCAAGGCTAGTGATGAGTAGAATTCAATAAAAGTGCATTCAGGTAGCTTCGCGGTGCCTGCGATTGCAGTTTTATTAAGTGGTTGGGATACTTTTGATTCCGAGATCACGTAGTTGTAAAATCATCGGAAACGGGAGTCGGAAGTGTCTGAATATAAAAATCGCGCTGTTATTGTACTCAAGACCAAAAAAAAATTCAAGATCTTCACTACAATGATAATCTGGAGTTCCTCGGAAAACGATCGGATAGCAAGGAGTGCGTTGCTGGGAAAGTGGCCGTTCTTCATACGTTCTCCAATTTCAAAATACGGGGTGTCAAATGAAAGCTAGTGATGAGTAGAATTCAATAAAAGTGCATTCAGGCAGCTTCGCGGTACCTGCACTTGCAGTTTTTTTGCGTGGTTGGGATACTTTTGATTCCGAGATCATGAAGTTTTAAAATCATTGGAAACGGGAGTCGGAAGTGCCTGAATATCAAAATCGCGCTGTTGTTGTACTCAGGAACAAAAAACATTGAAAATCTTCACTACAACGATATTCTGGAGTTCCTCGGAAAACCATCGGATAGCAAGGACTGCGTTGCTGGGAAAGTGGTCGTTTTTCATACTTTCTCCAATTTAAATATATGGGGTGTCAAACAAAAGCTAGTGAGGAGTAGAATTCAATAAAAGTGCATTCAGGTAGCTTCGCGGTGCCTGCGATTGCAGTTTTATTGCGTGGTTGGGATACTTTTGATTCCGAGATCATGTAGTTGTAAAATCATCGGAAACGGGAGTCGGAAGTGTCTGAATATCAAAATCACGCTGTTATTGTTCTCAAGACCAAAAAAAAATTCAAGATCTTCACTACAATGATAATCTGGAGTTCCTCGGAAAACGATCGGATAGCAAGGAGTGCGTTGCTGGGAAAGTGGCCGTTCTTCATACGTTCTCCAATTTCAAAATACGGGGTGTCAAATGAAAGCTAGTGATGAGTAGAATTCAATAAAAGTGCATTCAGGCAGCTTCGCGGTACCTGCACTTGCAGTTTTATTGCGTGGTAGGGATACTTTTGATTCCGAAATCATGCAGCTGTAAAATCATCGGAAACGGGAGTCGGAAGTGCCTGAATATCAAAATCGCGCTGTTATTGTACACAGGAACATAAAAAATTAAAGATCTGCACTACAACGATATTCTGGAGTTCCTCGGAAAACGATCGGATAGCAAGGAGTGCGTTGCTGGAAAAGTGGCCGTTTTTCGTACTTTCTCCAATTTCAATATATGGGGTGTCAAACGAAAGCTAGTGATGAGTTACATTCAATAAAAGTTCATTCAGGCAGCTTCGCGGTACCTGCAATCGCAGTTTTTTTGCGTTGTTGAGATGCTTTTGATACGGAAGTCATGCAGCTGTAAAATCATCGGAAATGGGAGTCGGAAGTGCCTGAATATGAAAATTGCGCTGTTATTGTACTCAGGAACATAAAACAAGTCGGGTAAACAGACCGATGCTCATGTCAGAAGGGTTTTGTACTCAACTTACAAAATGCAGTACCCAGTAACGAATAAAATCAAGAAAGATGTCATGTTCGAGGATCATACTATTATTAGTAGAGTTGAAAGAATTTCGACTTCTGAGGTATTTGTTATAGTTATACCCACAAATATCTCCCTTGATAATTATTTCAGATGTTTTAAGATCACGGGTGTCCATTCGCGAGGGAGGAAACACATTTTTCATGTATTTCCCCACCCCCCTCCCACCTATGCCCCCACTGAAACAAAACCTGTCAGTTTAGGAACTGTTTTGAAAAGCTCTCATAGAGAACTTTCAGTTGATACTCATATCGACTACCTTTCATGAAATTTTTTTTCCGGGGGCACTCCTCTCTACTGTAATCATCGATTCATGGCCTGTTTTTTAGAATCTTAGAATGGTTACAAATCCCTTTTGCTAGGAGCTCTCTCCTGCCTTTCCGACTTGTTTCAATTGTTTATACTCATCTTCATGATACCCATCATTCCTGAAATTTTCATGCAAATCCTAGCAAAGCTGTAGTTTCTAAGTCGGTAAAAAGCGCATATGGCTCCATAGCCATATGTTTCCATAGTAATACAGGGCATATTGTTCCATAGTAATGTAGGAAAATTCAAATCGCTATAACTCCGTTAAATATTATTCGATCTTTATGAAACTTGCAGAGAAGATCAATCTTTAAGGGTACCTTCTAGATTTTAATTAAGAAAACATAAAATCAATAAATCATACTAGTACTAACAAAGTTGAGTGAATTTCGACTTCTCGTGTATTTGTTGTTGTTGTACTCATTAAGGCCTACATCCATGATTTTTTTCAGATTTTTCGGATGGAAGGTGTCCAACCGCGAGGGGGGGGGGGTGTACGCGAAAAGTTCGTACATTTCCCCTTCCCCTGCCCCCTCGGTACTCAGAAGGCAATTTTAAGACTTGTTTTGAAAAGACCTTGTTGAGACCTTTCCAATGACACCCTACTCGACTACCAATGGTGAAAATTTTTTTTAGGGGGGTCACTTCCCTATATGGGGAGACCCCCCTTAAACCCCTTTGAAAATTTTTCCCTCCATTGAATTTTCAGGAGGTCACCACTTCTGACCTTTCCACAAAGTTTCATGCCTGTAGCTTCTATAGTTTCGGAGGAAAAGTGCTGTGACATACAGACGGACGGACGGACGGACAGACGGACACAGGTCGTGATTGCAATAGGGTTTTGTATTTTAGTACGAAACCCTAAAAATTAAAGATCTTCACTACAACGATATTCTGGAGTTACTCGGAAAACAATCGCATAGCAAGGAGTGCGTTGCTGGAATAGTGGCCGTTTTTCACACTTTCTCCAATTGTAATATATTGGGTGTCAAACGAAAGCTAGTGATGAGTAGAATCCAATAAAAGTGCATTCAGGCAGCTTTGCGGTACCTGCAATTGCAGTTTGTTGCGTGGTTGGGATACTTTTGATTCCCAAATCATGCAAATGAAAATCATCGGAAACGGGAGTCGGAAGTGCCTGAATATCAAAATCGCGCTGTTATTGTTCTCAGGAACATAAAAATTCAAGATCTTCACTACAACGATATTCTGGAGTTCCTCAGAAAACGACCGGATAGCAAGGAGTGCGTTGCTAGAAAAGTGGCCGTGTTTCAACCTTTCTCCAATTTCAATATATGGAGTAACAAACGAAAGCTAGTGATGAGTAGAATTCAATAAAAGTGCATTCAGGTAGCTTCGCGGTACCTGCAATTGCAGTTTTTTCGCGTGGTTGGGATACTTTTGATTCCGAAATCACGCAGCTGAAAAATCATCGGAAACGGGAGTCGGAAGTGCCTGAATACCAAAATCGCGTTGATATTGTACTCGGAAATAAAAAAATTAAAAATCTTCTGGAGTTCCTCGGAAAACGATCGGATTGCAAGGAGTGCGTTGCTGGAAAAGTGGCCGTTTTTCATACTTTCTCCAATTTCAATAGATATATGGGGTGTCAGACGAAAGCTAGTGATGAGTAAAATTCAATAGAGGTGCATTCAGGCAGCTTCGCGATACCTGCAACTGCAGTGTTTTCGTGTGGTTGGGATACTTTTGATTCCGAAATCATGCAGCTGTAAAATCATCGGAAACGGGAGTCGGAAGTGCCTGAATATCAAAATCGCGCTGTTAGTGGACTCAGGAAGATGAAAGAACTAAAGATCTTCACTACAACGATATCCTGGAGTTCCTCGTAAAACGATCAGATTGCAAGGGGTGCGTTGCTGGAAAAGTGGCCGTTTTTCGTACTATCTCCAATTTCAATATATGGAGTGTCAAACGAAAGCAAGTGACGAGTAGAATTCAATAAAAGTGCATTCAGGCAGCTCGGCGGTCCTGCAATAGCAGTTTTTTCGCGTGGTTGGGATACTTTTGATTCCGAAATCATGCAGCTGTAAAATCATCGAAAACGGGAGTCGGAGGTGCCTGAATATCAAAATCGCGCGATTATTGTACTCAGGAACACAAAAAAATAAAAGATCTTCACTACAACGATATTCTGGATTTCCTCGGACAACGATCGGATTGGAAGGATTCCGTTGCAGGAAAAGTGGTCGTTTTTTTTAACTTGCTCCGATTTCAATATATGGGGTGTCAAACGAAAGCTACTGATGAGTAGAATTCAATAAAAGTGCATTCAGGCAGCTTCGCGGTACCTGCAATTGCAGTTTTTTTGCGTGGTTGGGAAACTTTTGATTCCGAATATCTCAACCGCGCTGTTATTGTACTCAAGACCATAAAAAAAATCCCCGTTGGCAGCACCATCCGGAACGGTTAATTTCTCGTATGTAGCGTAAAGTTTCGAAAAAGAATTTGGTTTGCCTACTACTAAACTTCTTTCTGCAATTTTCGTAGTACCACATGGGTATTTCATCACGAAAAAAAATCTGCCTCCGTTCGTTTTTAGAGACCTTTTATCGGGGTGCAAATATTTTACTAATGAAATTGAGTTGCACGCGTATGGATTACATATTGAAAATCGGCGGATCATAAATTGTTGTAAACATATAAATACCGGTTTCGCCCTTCTCGCATTTGCTGTTTACACAGTTCACAGTGGTAACCACACAAAGGCTTAAATAGCTCGAATAGTTAATTTCAAAAGATTTCCATAAAAGTTTAATCAGCACTTGCATTGCCATTAATATATACATTTTGAATTGTTTTCTGAACTATGAGGGCCGTCATTTCAATTTTTATTGAAATCGGCTGCTAAAAATATTAAGCTATAAATTTTCGACTTTTTAATTTGTCATTCGATTTGCATAATTAAATTAAAAAATTAACTTGCCTTAATAACTTATAATTTCAAGTTTCAAAGGAATCTGTTGAGAATCTTGGCTGCTAGAGGGCTACAGAAATAAAAAAAATTGTATGCCAACCCCTGTACGGGGAGACCCGTCTGTATGGGGAGACCCCCCTTAAATACCTTAAAATATTTTCTTGCACTACAAATTTCAAGAGGCACCACTTTTGACCTACGTAGAAAATTTCCTCATTCTAGCTCATGTGGTTTGCGAGAAAACTTGTTATGACGCACGAACAAACGGGCGGACGGACGGACAGACAGACAAGTTGCGATTTTATAATTTTTTAGGGTATTATTAAAAATATTTTACAATATCTTAAAAATGATCTGGTTTATAAGTTCTTTCAAGTAAAGTCATTTAAAACGATTCCATGGAAAATATTTATTATTTCAGTTGGCACTAAAATAGCGAATTGCGCTTGCCTTCAGACCTTTGGGGGCCGCCATTTTGAATGCATGCATTTGATTTTGGATTATTTTAAATCTTTGTATGCTAGGACCTCATCAATTAATGTACTATCTCGTTCAAATAGGAGTTTCACTCTAGACAGGGCAAAATAATTCAATTTTTAAAGAAAATGGCAGCTAAAAATATTAGGCTTTAAATTTTCGACTTTTTTATTTTTCATTCAATTTTAATAATTTCCTGCGAAATACAAGAACATAGTACAGAGATTCATAATCTCAAGTTTCATCAAAATCCGTTGGAAAATGTGACCGCTAGAGGGTCACAAAAACATGAAAAAAACGCATATTTAAACGGCCGCCATTTTGAAATTTGCACATGCATGATCACCAAAATATCAAAGACTGTAGGTCTAAGTAACTTCTATCCTGAAACCAAGCTTCATATATGTCGGATCTAAATCGCGACTTTTAAATGCCTTTGAAATTTCGACCTTCAACTGGCCGCCAATTTGGTTTTTGCCACCTGACCTTCAGTTTTTTAACGTAATTCTTTAGATACTTATAATTACTATCTAACTGCCGAATTTAATGAAAATCTGTTGAAAGCTTTGACCACTATTACAACAACAAAATTTTGCACGTTTTTCGACCTTTGAGCGGCCGCCATTTTGTTTCTGCTGTACCGACTTTGGATTTTTTATTGTGAGATTCATCACATACAGCAATGAACCTTTGTACCAAATTTCATCCAAATCGGAGCTATACCTTGGTCAGAACAGAAATCAAAATTTTTCGTCTAAAATGGCCGCCATTTTGTTTTTGCCCGGCCGATATAGCTGGTTCACGAACTCAACCGAGTAATTAATTATATATATTAATAAATATATATGTATATATATATACATATGTATATATATATATATATCTATATATATATATATATATATATATATATATATATATATATATATATATATATATATATATATATATATATACATATATATATATCTATATATATATATATATATATATATATATATATATATATATGTATATCTATATATATATATATATATATATATATATATATATATATATATATATATATATATATATATATAATGCTCTCCGCCATAGGTAAATTTCGCTCGAGAAATTTACCCTAAAAATTAAAAATCTTCACTATGACGATATTCTGGCGTTCCTCGGAAAAAGATCGGATTGCCAGGACTCCGTTGCTGGAAATGTGGTCGTTTTTCATACTTTCTCCAACTTTGATAAATGGGGTGTCAAACGAAAGCTAGTGATGAGTAGAATTCAATAAAAGTGCATTCAGGCAGCTTCGCCGTTTTTTGCGTGGTTGGGATACTTTCGATTCCGAAATCATGCAGCTGTCAAATTATCGGGAACGGGAGTCGGAAGTGCCTGAATATCAAAATGGCGCTGTTATTGTACTCAGGAACATAAGAGGATTAAAGATCTTCACTACAACAATATTCTGGAGTTCCTCGGACAACGATCGGACTGCAAGAAGTGCGTTGCTGGTAAAGTGGCCGTTTTTCATATTTTCTCCAATATATCGGATGTCGAACGAAAGCTAGTGATGGGTAGAATTCAATAAAAGTGCATTCAGGCAACTCCGCGATACCTCCAATTGCAGTTTTTTGCGTGGTTGGGATACTTTTGATTCAGAAATCATGCAGCTGTAAAATCATCGGAAACGGGAGTCGGAAGTGCCTAAATATCAAAATTGCGCTGTTATTGTACTCGGGAACATAAAAATTAAAGATCTTCACTACAACGATATTCTGGAGTTCCTCGGAAAACGATCGGATAGCAAGGAGTGCGTTGCTGGAAATGTGGCCGTTTTTCATACTTTCTCTAAATTCAATGTAGGTGTGGGATGTCAAACGAAAGCTGGTGATGAATAGAATTCAATAAAAGTGCATTCAGGCAGCTTTGCCGTACCTGCAACTGCAGTTTTTTTGCGTGGTGGGGGTACTTTTGAATCCGAGATCATGCAGTTGTAAAATCATCGGAAACGGGTGTCGAAAGTGCCTGAATATCAAAATCGCGCTGTTATTGTACTCAGGATTATAACAAAATTAAAGCTCTTCACTACGACGATATCCTGGAGTTCCTCGGAAAACGATCAGATTGCAAGGAGTGCGTTGCTGGAAAAGTGGCCGTTTTTCAAACTTTCTCCAATTTCAATATATGGGGTGTCAAACGAAAGCTAGTGATGAGTAGAAATCAATTAAAGTCAATTCAGGCAGCTTCGCGGCACATGCAATTTCAGTTTTTTTGCGTGGTTGGGATACTTTTGAATCCGAAATCATGCAGCTGTAAAATCATCGGAAACGCAAATCAGAAGTGCCTGAATATCAAAATTGCGCTGTTATTGTACGCAGGAACATAAAAAAAATCAAAATCTTCACTACAACGATATTCTGGAGTTCCTCAGATAACGATCGGATTGCATGGAGTGCGTTGCTGGGGAAGTGGCCGTTATTCGTACTTTCTCAAAATTCAATAAATGGGGTGTCAAATGAAAGGTAGTGGTGAGTAGAATTCAATAAAGGGCATTCAGGCAGCTTCACGGTACCTGCAAGCGCAGATGTTTTGCGTAGTTGGGATTCTTTTGATTCCAAAATCATGCAGCTGTAAAATCATCGGAAACGGGAGTCGGAAGATCCTGAATATCAAACTCGCACTTATATTGTACTCAGCAAAATAAGAAAATTAAAGTTCTTCACTACATTGATATTCTGGAGTTCCTCGGAAAACGATCGGATTGCAAGGTGTACGTAGCTAGAAAAGTGGCCGTTTCACATACTTTCTCCAATCTCAATATATGGAGTGTCAAACGAAAGCTAGTGATGAGTAGAATTCAATAAAAGTGCATTTAGGCAGCTTTGCGTTACCTGATATTGCTGTGTTTTCGCGGCGTTGGGATACTTTTGATTCCGAAATCATGCAGCTGCAAAATCATCGGAAACGGGAGTCGGAAGTGCCTGAATATCAAAATCGCGCTGTTATTGTACTAAGGAACATAAAAAAATTCAAGACCTTCACTACAACGATATTCTGCAGTTCCTCGGAAAACGATCGGATAGCAAGGAGTGCGTTGCTGGAAAAGTTGCCGTTTTTCATACTTTCTCAAATTTCAATATATGGGTGTCAAACGAAAGCAGGTGATGAGTAGAATTCAATAAAAGTGCATTCAGGCAGCTTCGCGGTACCAGCATTTTCAGTTTTTTTGCGTGGTTGGGTGACGTTTGAATCCGAATCTATACAGCTGTAAAATCATCGGAAACGGGAGTCGGAAGTGCCTGAATATCAAAATCGCGCTGTTATTGTACTCAGGAACATAAAAAAGTTCATGATCTTCACTACAACGATACCCTGGAGTTCTTCGGAAAACGATCGGATAGCAGGGTGTGCCTAGCTGGAAAAGTGGCCGTTTTACATACTTTCTCCAATTTCAATATATGGAGTGTCAAACGAAAGCTAGTGATGAGTAGAATTAAATAAAAGTGCATTCAAGAAGCTTCGCGGTATCTGCAATTGCAGTGTTTTTGCGTGTTTGGGATACTTTTGATTCCGAAATCATGCAGCTGTAAAATCATCGGAAACGGGAGTCGGAAGTGCCTGAATATCAAAATCGCGCTGTTATTGTACTAAGTAACATAAAAAAATTCAAGATCTTCACTATAACGATATTCTGTAGTTCCTCGGAAAACGATCGGATAGCAAGGAGTGCGTTGCTGGGAAAGTGGCCGTTTTTCATACTTTCTCCAATTTCAATATATGGGTGTCAATCGAAAGCTAGTGATGAGTAGAATTCAATAAAAGCGCATTCAGGCAGCTTCGCGGTACCAGCAATTTCAGTTTTTTTGCGTGGTTGTGTGACGTTTGAATCCGAAACTATACAGCTGTAAAATCATCGGAAACGGGAGTCGAAAGTACCTGAATATCAAAATCGCGCTGTTATTGTACTCAGGAACGTAATAAAATTCAAGATCTTCACTACAACGATACCCTGGAGCTCCTCGGAAAGCGATTGGATGGCAGGGTGTGCGTAGCTGGAAAAGTGGCCGTTTTACATACTTTCTCCAATTTCAATATATGGAGTGTCAGACGAAAGCTAGTGATGAGTAGAATTAAATATAAGTGCATTAAGGCAGCTTCGCGGTAACTACAATTGCAGTTTCTTGCGTGGTTGGGATACTTTTGATTCCGAAATCCTGCAACTGTTAGATCATCGGAAACGAGGGTCGGAAGTGCCTGGTAATCAAAATCGGGCTGTTTTTGTACTCAGGAACATAAAAAAATTCAAGATCTTCACTACAACGATATTCTGGAGTTCCTCGTAAAACGATCAGGTAGCAAGGAGTGCATTGCTGAAAAAGTGGCCGTTTTCCGTACTTTCTCCAATTTTCATATGCCGGGTGTCAGACGCAAGCTAGTGATGAGTAGAATTCAATATAAGTGCATTCAGGCAGCTTCGCGATACCTGCAATTGCATTTTTTTGCGTGGTTGGGATACTTTGAATTCCGAAATCATGCAGCTGTAAAATCATCGGAAGCGGGAGTCGGAGGTGCCTAAACATCAAAATCGCGCTGTTATTGTACCCAAGAACATAACAAAATTAAAGATCTTCACTACAACGATATTCTGGAGTTCGTCGGAAAACGATCGGATTGCAAGGAGTGCGTTGCTGGAAAAGTGGCCGTTGTTCGTACCTTCTCCAATTTCAATATATGGGGTGTCAAACGAAAGCTAGTGATGAGTAGAATTCAATAAAAGTGCATTCAGGGAGCTTCGCGATACCTGCCATTGCAGTTTTGTTGCGTGGCTTGGATACTTTTGATTTCGAAATTTTGCAGCTGTAAAATCATCGGAAACGGGAGTCGGAAGTGCCTGAATATCAAAATCGCGCTGCTATTGTACTCAGGAACATAAAAAAATTAAAGATCTTCACTACAACGATATTCTGGAGTTCCTCGGAAAACGATCGGCTTGCAAGGAGTGCGTGTTGGAAAAGTAGCCATTTTTCATAATTTCTCCAATTTCAATATATGGGATGTCAAACGAAAGCTAGTGATGAGTAGAATTCAATAAAAGCGCATTCAGGCAGCTTCGCGGTACCTGCAATTGCAGTTTATTGCGTGGTTGGGATACTTTTGATTCCGAAATCATGCAGCTGTAAAATCATCGGAAACGGGAGTCGGAAGTGCCGGCATATCAAAGTCGCGCTGTTATTGTACTCAGGAACATAAAACAATAAAGATTTTCACTAAGCGATATTCTGGAATTCCTCGGAAAACGATCGGATAGCAAGGAGTGCGTTGCTGGAAAAGTGACCGTTTTTCATACTTTCTCAAATTTCAATATATGGCGTGTCAAACGAAAGCTAGTGATGAGTAGAATTCAATAAAAGTGCATTCAGGCAGCTTCGCGGTACCTGCAATTGCAGTTTTATTGCGTGGTTGGGATACTTTTGATTCCGAAATCATGCAGCTGCAAAATCGACGGAAACGGGAGTCGGAAGTGCCCGAATATCGAAATCGTGGTGTTATTGTACTCAGGAACATGAAAAAATTAAAGATCTCCACTACAACGATATTCTGGAGTTCCTCGGGAAACGATCGGATTGCAAGGAGTGCGTTGCTGGAAAAGTGGCCGTTTTTCATCTTTCTCCAATTTCAATATATGGTGGTGGCAAATGAAAGCTAGTGATGAGTGGAATTAAATAAAAGTGCATTCAGGCAGCTTCGCGGTACCTGCAGTTATAGTTTATAGGGTTTTGTACTAAAATACAAAACCCTATTGCAATCACGACCTGTGTCCGTCTGTCCGTCCGTCCGTCCGTCCGTCTGTATGTCACAGCACTTTTTCCCAGAAACTATAGGGGCTACAGCCATGAAACTTTGTAGAAAGGTCAGAGGTGGTGACTTCTTGAAAATTCAAGGGTGGAAAATGTTTTCAAAGGCGTTTAAGGGGGGTCTCCCCATAGAAAGGGGTGACCCCTCAAAAAAAAATTTTCACCATTGGTGTCGAATAGGGTGTCATTGGAAAGGTCTCAGTAAGATCTTTTCAAAACAAGTCTTAAAATTTTCTTATAAGTACCGAGGGGGGCAGGGGTAGGGGAAATGTACGAACTGTTCGCGAACCCCCCCCCCCCTCGCGATTGGAAACCTTCCATCCGAAAAGTCTGAAAAAAATCATGAATGTAGGACTTTATGAGTACAACAACAACAAATACATGAGAAGTCGAAATTCACTCAACTTTGTTAGTAATAGTATGATTTATCGATTTTGTGTTTTCTTGAATAAAATCTAAACGGTACCTTTAAACTCAATAAAATTTAGTAAGGAGATGACTATTTATAGGATTGATCTTTTCATAAAGTTTCATAAAGATCGAATTGTATTTACCGAAGTTATAGCGATTTGAATTTTCGTGTATTACTATGGAGCAATATGCCCTGTATTACTATGGAAACATATTGCTATGGAGCCATATGCGCTTTTTACCGACTTAGACACTACAGCTTTGCTAGAATTTGCATGAAAATTTCAGGAGTGATAGGTATCATGAAGATGAGTACATACAATTGAAATAAGTCGAAGAGGCAGGAGAGAGCTCCTAGCAAAAGGGCTTTGTAACCATGCTAGGATTCAAAAAAATACGCCATGAATCGATGATTACAGTACAGAGGAGTGGCCCCTGAATAAAAATTTCATGAAAGGTAGCCGATCTGAGTATCACATGAAAGTTCTCTATGAGAGCTTTTCAAAACAGTTCTTAAACTGACAGTTGTTGCTTCAGTGGGAGCACAGGGGGGGAGACCCATGAAAAATGTGTTTCCTCCCTCGCGAATGGACACCAGTGATCTTAAAAAATCTGAAAAAAATATCAAGGGAGATATTTATGGGTAAAACTGTAACAAATATCTCAGAAGTCAAAATTCGTTCAACTTTGTTAATAATAGTATGATCCTCGAATTTCACATTTTCTCCAATTAAATCGTCTTTGACATGATTCTTGATTTTATTCGTTGCTGGTTACCGCATTTTGTAAGTTGAGTACAAAACCCTTCTGACATGAGCATAGGTCTGTCTACCCAACTTGTTTTTGCTTGGTTGGGATACTTTTGATTCCGAAATCATGCAGCTGTAAAATATTCCCAAACGGGAGTCGGAAGTGCCTGAATATCAAAATCGCACTGTTATGGTAGTCAGGAACATAGATAAATTAAAGATCTTCACTACAACGACATTCTGGAGATCCTCGGAAAACGATCGGATTGCAAGGAGTGCGTTGCTGGAAAAGTGGCCGTTTTTCGTACTTTCTCCAATTTCAATATATCGGGTGTCAAACGATAGCTTGTGATGAGTAGAACTCAATAAAAGTGCATTCAGGCACCTTCGCGATACCTGCAATTGCAGTTTTTTTGCGTGGTTGGGATACTTTTGATTCCGAAATCAAACATCTGTAAAATCATCGGCAACGGGAGTTTGAAGAGCCTGAATATCGAAATCGCGCTGTTATTGTACTCAGGAAAATTAAAGATCTTCACTACAACGATATTCTGGAGTTCCTCGGAAAATGATAGGATCGCAAAGGGTGCGTTGCCGGAAAAGTGGCTGTTTTGCATAGTTTCTCCAATTTCAATAGATGGGGTGTCAAACGAAAGCTAGTGATGAGTAGAATTCAATTAAAGTGCATTCAGACAGCTTCGCGATACCTACAGTTGCTGTTTTTTGCGTGGTTGGGTTAATTTTGATTCCGAAATCATGCAGCTGTAAAATCATCGCAATTGGGATTCGGAAGTGCCTGAATATCAAAACCGCTGTTATTGTACTCAGGAACATAAAAAAAATTAAAGATCTTCACTACAACGATATTCTGGAGTTCCTCGGAAAACAATCGGATTGCAAAGAGTTCGTTGCTCGAAAAGTGGCCGATTTTCATACTTTCTCCAATTTCAATATATGGGGTGTCAAACATAAGCTAGTGATGGTAGTATTCAATAAAAGTGCATTCAGGCAGCTTCGCGGTACCTGCAATTGTAGTGTTTTTGCGTGGTTGGGATACTTTTGATTCCGAAATCATGCAGCTGTAAAATCATCGGAAACGGGAGTCGGAAGCTCCTGAATATCAAAATCGCGCTGTTATTGTACTCAGGAACATAAAAAGATTAAAGATCTTCACTACAACGATATTCTGCAGTTCCTCGGAAAACAATCGGATTGCAAGGAGTTCGTTGCTCGAAAAGTGGCCGATTTTCATACTTTCTCCAATTTCAATATATGGGGTGTCAAACATAAGCTAGTGATGGTAGTATTCAATAAAAGTGCATTCAGGCAGCTTCGCGGTACCTGCAATTGTAGTGTTTTTGCGTGGTTGGGATACTTTTGATTCCGAAATCATGCAGCTGTAAAATCATCCCAAACGGGAGTCGGAAGTGCCTGAATATCAAAATCGCGTTGTTATTGTACTCAGGAGCATAAAAAGATCATAGATCTTTACTACAACGATACACTGCAGTTCCTCGGAAAACGATCGGATTGCAAGCAGTGCGTTGCTGGAAAAGTGGCCGTTATTCGTACTTTCTCCAATTTCAATATATGGGGTGTCAAACGAAAGCTTGTGATGAGTAGAATTTAATAAAAGTGCATTCAGGCACCTTCGCGATACCTGCAATTGCAGTTTTTTTGCGTGGTTGGGACACTTTTAATTCCGAAATCAAGCATCTGTAAAATCATCGCAACGGGAGTTTGAAGAGCCTGAATATCGAAATCGCGCTGTTATTGTACTCAGGAATATAAGAAAATTGAAGATCTTCAGTACAACGATATTCTGGAGTTCCTCGGAAAATGATCGGATCGCAAAGGGTGCGTTGCCGGAAAAGTGGCCGTTTTTCTTTTTTTCTCCAATTTCAATATATGGGGTGTCAAACGAAAGCTAGAGATGAGTAGAATTCAATAAAAGTGCATTCAGGCAGCTTCGCGGTACCTGCAATTGCATTTTTTTTCCGTGGTTGGGATACTTTTGTTTCCAAAATCTCGCAGCTGTGAAATCCTTAGGAACGGGAGTCGGAAGTGGCCGAGTATCAAAATCGCGCTGTCATTGTACTCAGGAACATAAAATAATTCAAGATCTTCACTACAACGATATTCTGGAGTTCCCCGGAAAACGATCGGATTGCAAGGAGTGCGTTGCTGGAAAAGTGGCCATTTTTCGTACTTTCTCCAATTTGAATATATGGGGTGTCAAACGAAAGCTAATGATGAGTAGAATTCAACAAAAGTGCATTCACGGAGCTTCACGCTACCTGCAATTGCAGTTGTTTTGCGTGGTTGGGATACTGATTCCGAAATCATGCAGCTGTAAAATCATCGGAAACGGGAGTCGGAAGTTCCTGAATATCAAAATCGCGCTGTTATTGTACTCAGGAACATAAAAAAATTCAAGATCTTCACTACAACGATATTCTGGAGTTCCCCGGAAAACGATCGGATTGCAAGGAGTGCGTTGATGGAAAAGTGGCCGTTTTTCGTTCTTTCTCCAATTTCAATATATGGGGTGTCAAACGAAAGCTGGTGATGAGTAGAATTCAACCAAAGTGCAAACAGGCAGCTTTGCTGTACCTGCAAATGCAGTTTTTTTGCGTGGTTGGGATACTTTTGATTCCGAAATCATGCAGGTGTAAAACCATCGGAAACGGGAGTCGGAAGTGCCTGAATATCAAAATCGCGCTGTTATTGTCCTCAG
This sequence comes from Odontomyia ornata, assembly GCA_963969285.1. Classification (NCBI taxonomy): domain Eukaryota; kingdom Metazoa; phylum Arthropoda; class Insecta; order Diptera; family Stratiomyidae; genus Odontomyia; species Odontomyia ornata. The sequence goes on along the minus strand of OZ017743.1, from coordinate 64,448,171 downwards.
GAACATAACAAAATTCAAGATCTTCACTACAACGATATTCTGGAGTTCCTGGGATAGCGATCGGATAGCAAGGAGTGCGTTGCTGGAAAAGTGGCCATTCTTCGTACTTTCTCCAATTTCAATATATGGGGTGTCAAACGAAAGCTGGTGATGAGTAGAATTCAGTAAAACTGCATTCAGGCAGCTTCACGGAACCTGCAATTGCAGTTTTTTTGCGTGGTTGGGATACTGATTCCGAAATCACGCAGCTGTAAAATCATCAGGAACGGGAGTCGAAAGTGCCTGAGTATCAAAATCGCGCTGTTATTGTACTCAGGAACATAAAAAAATTCAAGATCTTCACTACAACGATATTCTAGAGTTCCTCGGAAAACGATCGGATTGCAAGTAGTGCGTTGATGGAAAAGTGACTGTTTTTCGTACTTTCTCCAAAATTCAATATATGGGGTGTCAAACGAAAGCTAATGATGAGTAGAATTCAATAAAAGTGCATTCAGGCAGCTTCGCGGTACCTGCAATTGCAGTTTTTTTGCGTGGCTGGGATACTTTTGATTCCGAAATCATGCAGCTGTAAAGCCATCGGAAACGGGAGTCGGAAGTGCCTGAATATCAAAATCGCGCTGTTATTGTCCTCATGAACATAAAAAAATTCAAGATCTTCACTACAACGATATTTGAAGTTCCTCGCAAAACGATCGGATAGCAAAGAGTGCGTTGCTGGAAAAGTGGCCATTTTTCGTACTTTCTCCAATTTCAATATATGGGGTATCAAACGAAAGCTGGTGATGAGTAGAATTCAATAAAACTGCATTCAGGCAGCTTCGCGGTACCTGCAGTTGCAGTTTTCTGCGTGGTTGGGATACTGATTCCGAAATCATGCAGCTGTAAAATCATCGGAAACGGGAGTCGGAGGCGCCTGAATATCAAAATCGCGCTGTTATTGTACTCAGGAACATAAAAAAATTCAAGATCTTCACTACAACGATATTCTGGAGTTCCTCGGAAAACGATCGGATTGCAAGGAGTGCGTTGATGGAAAAGTGGCCGTTTTTCGTACTTTCTCCAATTTCAATATATGGGGTGTCAAACGAAAGCTGGTGATGAGTAGAATTCAATAAAACTGCATTCAGGCAGCTTCGCGGTACCTGCTTTTGCAGTTTTTTGCGTGGTTGGGATACTGATTCCGAAATCATGCAACTGTAAAATCATCGGAAACGGGAGTCGGAAGCGCCTGAATATCAAAATCGCGCTGTTATTATACTCAGGAACATAAAAAAATTCAAGATCTTCACTACAACGATATTCTGGAGTTCCTCGGAAAACGATCGGATAGCAAGGAGTGCGTTGCTGGAAAAGTGGCCGTTTTTCGTACTTTGTCCAATTCCAATATATGGGGTGTCAAATGAAAGCTAATGATGAGTAGAATTCAATAAAAGTACATTGAGGCAGCTTCGCGGTACCCGCATTTGCAGTTTTTTTGCGTGGTTGGGATACTCATTCCGAAATCATGCAGCTGTAAAATCATCGGAAACGGGAGTCGGAAGTGCCTGAATATCAAAATCGCGCTGTTATTGTACTCAGGAACATAAAAAAATTCAAGATCTTCACTACAACGATATTCTGGAGTTCCTCGGAATGCGATCGGATAGCAAGCAGTGCGTTGCTGGAAAAGTGGCCATTCTTCGTAACAAAAGTGCATTCACGGAGCTTCACGCTACCTGCAATTGCAGTTGTTTTGCGTGATTGGGATACTGATTCCGAAATCATGCAGCTATAAAATCATCGGAAACGGGAGTCGTAAGTTCCTGAATATCAAAATCGCGCTGTTATTGTACTCAGGAACATAAAAAAATTCAAGATCTTCACTACAGCGATATTCTGGAGTTCCCCGGAAAACGATCGGATTGCAAGGAGTGCGTTGCTGGAAAAGTGGCCATTTTTCGTACTTTCTTCAATTTGAATATATGGGGTGTCAAACGAAAGCTAATGATGAGTAGAATTCAACAAAAGTGCATTCACGGAGCTTCACGCTACCTGCAATTGCAGTTGTTTTGCGTGGTTGGGATACTGATTCCGAAATCATGCAGCTGTAAAATCATCGGAAACGGGAGTCGGAAGTTCCTGAATATCAAAATCGCGCTGTTATTGTACTCAGGAACATTAAAAAGTTCAAGATCTTCACTACAACGATATTCTGGAGTTCCCCGGAAAACGATCGGATTGCAAGGAGTGCGTTGATGGAAAAGTGGCCGTTTTTCGTTCTTTCTCCAATTTCAATATATGGGGTGTCAAACGAAAGCTGGTGATGAGTAGAATTCAATAAAACTGCATTCAGGCAGCTTCGCGGTACCTGCAATTGCAGTTTTTTTGCGTGGCTGGGATACTTTTGATTCTGAAATCATGCAGCTGTAAAGCCATCGGAAACGGGAGTCGGAAGTGCCTGAATATCAAAATCGCGCTGTTATTGTCCTCATGAATATAAAAAAATTCAAGATCTTCACTACAACGATATTTGAAGTTCCTCGCAAAACGATCGGATAGCAAAGAGTGCGTTGCTGGAAAAGTGGCCATTTTTCGTACTTTCTCCAATTTCAATATATGGGGTATCAAACGAAAGCTGGTGATGAGTAGAATTCAATAAAACTGCATTCAGGCAGCTTCGCGGTACCTGCAATTGCAGTTTTCTGCGTGGTTGGGATACTGATTCCGAAATCATGCAGCTGTAAAATCATCGGAAACGGGAGTCGGAGGCGCCTGAATATCAAAATCGCGCTGTTATTGTACTCAGGAACATAAAAAAATTCAAGATCTTCACTACAACGATATTCTGGAGTTCCTCGGAAAACGATTGGATAGCGAGGAGTGCGTTGCTGCAAAAGTGGCCGTATTTCGTACTTTCTCCAATTCCAATATATGGGGTGTCAAATGAAAGCTAATGATGAGTAGAATTCAATAAAAGTACATTCAGGCAGCTTCGCGGTACCCGCAATTGCAGTTTTTTTGCGTGGTTGGGATACTCATTCCTAAATCATGCAGCAGTAAAATCATCGGAAACGGGAGTCGGAAGTGCCTGAGTATCAAAACCGCGCTGTTATTGTACTCAGGAACATAAAAAAATTCAAGATCTTCACTACAATGATATTCTGGAGTTCCTCGGAAAACGATCGGATTGCAAGGAGTGCGTTGATGGAAAAGTGGCCGTTTTTCGTACTTTCTCCAATTTCAATATATGGGGTGTCAAACGAAAGCTGGTGATGAGTAGAATTCAATAAAACTGCATTCAGGCAGCTTCGCGGTACCTGCTTTTGCAGTTTTTTGCGTGGTTGGGATACTGATTCCGAAATCATGCAACTGTAAAATCATCGGAAACGGGAGTCGGAAGCGCCTGAATATCAAAATCGCGCTGTTATTATACTCAGGAACATAAAAAAATTCAAGATCTTCACTACAACGATATTCTGGAGTTCCTCGGAAAACGATCGGATTGCAAGGAGTGCGTTGCTGCAAAAGTGGCCGTTTTTCGTACTTTCTCCAATTCCAATATATGGGGTGTCAAATGAGAGCTAATGATGAGTAGAATTCAATAAAAGTACATTGAGGCAGCTTCGCGGTACCCGCATTTGCAGTTTTTTTGCGTGGTTGGGATACTCATTCCGAAATCATGCAGCTGTAAAATCATCGGAAACGGGAGTCGGAAGTGCCTGAATATCAAAATCGCGCTGTTATTGTACTCAGGAACATAAAAAAATTCAAGATCTTCACTACAACGATATTCTGGAGTTCCTCGGAATGCGATCGGATAGCAAGCAGTGCGTTGCTGGAAAAGTGGCCATTCTTCGTACTTTCTCCAATTTCAATATATGGGGTGTCAAACGAAAGCTGGTGATGAGTAGAATTCAGTAAAACTGCATTTAGGCAGCTTCACGCTACCTGCAATTGCAGTTTTTTTGCGTGGTTGGGATACTGATTCCGAAATCATGCAGCTGAAAAATCATCAGGAACGGGAGTGGAAAGTGCCTGCGTATCAAAATCGCGCTGTTATTGTCCTCATGAACAAAAAAAAATTCAAGATCTTCACTACAACGATATTTGAAGTTCCTCGGAAAACGATCGGATAGCAAGGAGTGCGTTGCTGGAAAAGTGGCCATTCTTCGTACATTCTCCAATTTCAATATATGGGGTGTCAAACGAAAGCTGGTGATGAGTAGAATTCAGTAAAACTGCATTCAGGCAGCTTCACGGTACCTGCAATTGCAGTTTTTTTGCGTGGTTGGGATACTGATTCCGAAATCATGCAGCTGTAAAATCATCGGGAACGGGAGTCGAAAGTGCCTGAATATCAAAATCGCGCTGTTATTGTACTCAGGAACATAAAAAAATGCAAGATCTTCACTACAACGATATTCTGGAGTTCCTCGGAGAACGATCGGATTGCAAAGACTCCGTTGCTGGAAAAGTGGCCGATGTTCGTACTTTCTCCAATTTCAATATATGGGGTGTCAAACGAAAGCTCGTGATGAGTAGACTTCAATAAAAGTGCAAACAGGCAGCTTCGCGGTACCTGTAATTGCAGTTTTTTTGCGTGGTTGGGATACTTTTGATCCCGAAATCACGCAGTTGTAAAATCATCGGAAACGGGAGTCGGAAGTGCCTGAATATCGAAATCGCGCTGTTATTGTACTCAGGAACATAAAAAAGATCAAGATCTTCACTACAACGATATTTGAAGCTCCTCGGAAAACGATCGGATTGCAAGGAGTGCGTTGCTGGAAAAGTGGTCGTTATTCGTACTTTCTCCAATTTCAATATATGGGGTGTCAAACGAAAGCTAGTGATGAGTAGAATTCAATAAAAGTGCATTCAGGCAGCTTCGTGGTACCTGCAATTGCAGCTTTTTTGCGTGGGTGGTATACTGATTCCGAACTCATGCAGCTGTAAAATCATCGGAAACGGGAGTCGGAAGTGCCTGATTATCAAAATCGCGCTGTTATTGTACTCAGGAACAAAAAAAAATTCAAGTTCTTCACTACAACGATATTCTGGAGTTCTCGGAAAACGATCGGATCGCAAGGAGTGCGTTGCTGGAAAAGTGGCCATTATTCGTACATTCTCCAATTTCAATATATGAGGTGTCAAACGAAAGCTAGTGATGACTAAAATTCAATAAAAGTGCATTCAGGCAGCTTCGCGGTACCTGCAATTGCAGTTTTTTGCGTGGTTGGGATACTTTTGATTCCGAAATCATGCAGCTGTGAAATCATCGGAAACGGGAGTCGGAAGTGCCTAAATATCAAAATGCGCTGTTATTGTATATAGGGACATAAAAAAGAAATAAAAGATCTTCACTGCAACGATATTCTGGAGTTCCTTGGAAAACGATCGGATTGCAAGGAGTGCGTTGCTGGAAAAGTGGCTGTTTTTCGTACTTTCTCCAATTTCAATATATGCGGTGTCAAACGATTCCTAGTGATGAGTAGAATTCAATGAAAGTGCATTCAAGTAGCTTCGGGGTTCCTGCAATTGCAGTTTTTTTGCGTGGTTGGGATACTTTTGATTCCAAAATTATGTAGCTGTAAAATCATCGAAAACGGGAGTCGAAAGCGCCTGAATATCAAAACCACGCTAATATAGTACTCAGGAACATAAAAAAATTCAAGATCTTCACCACAACAATAGTCTGGAGTTCCTCGGAAAACGATCGGATTGCAAGGAGTGCGTTTCTGAAAAAATGGCCGTTTTTCATATTTTGTCCAATTTCAATATATGGGGTGTCAAACGAAGGCTAGTGATGAGTAGAATTCAATAAAAGTGCCATCAGGCAGCTTCGCGTTACCTGGAATGGCAGTTTTTAGGTAAACTTCTGGAGAGAAATTTATTAGGTAAATTTCTCGAGAGAAATTTACCTATTGCGGAGAGCATCATATATATATATATATATATATATATATATATATATATATATATATATATATATATATATATATATATATCTATATAGATATATATATATAAATATATATATATATATATATATATATATATATATATATATATATATATATATATATATATATATATATATATATATATATATATATAAATGGGATATAACGAAATTTGTGACCACGATAGAGGTCGCAATTTTGCTTCGATTTTCACCAAATTTTCAGGAAAGGTGTATTGAGTAATTATCTCGGTTAAGTTCGTGAACCAGCTATATCGGCCGGGCAAAAACAAAACGGCGGCCATTTTAGACGAAAAATCGTGATTTCTGTTCTGACCAAAGTATAGCTCCGATTTGGATGAAATTTGGTACAAAGGTTCATTGCTGTATGTGATGAATCTCACAATAAAAAGCCCAAAGTCGGTACAGCAGAAACAAAATGCCGGCCGCTCAAAGGTCGAAAAACGTGCAAAATTTTGTTGTTGTAATAGTGGTCAAAGCTTTCAACAGATTTTTATGAAATTTGATAACTTGATAGAAATTTTCTAAAGAATTACGTGAAAAAATTGGAGGTCAGGTTGCAAAAAACAAAATGGCGGCCAGTTAAAGGGCAAAATTTCAAAGGCTTTTTAAAGTCGCAATTTTAATCCGACATATACGAAATTCGGTTTCAAGATAGACATTATTTAGGCCTACAGTCTTTGATATTTTGGTGATCATGCATGAGCAAATTTCAAAATGGCGGCCGTTTAAATATGCGTGTTTTTTTTCATGTTTTTGTGGCCCTCTAGCGGTCACATTTTCCGGCGGATTTTGATGAAACTTGAGATTATGGATCTCTGTACTATGTTCTTGTATAATGCAGGAAATTATTAAAATTGAATGAAAAATAAAAAAGTCGAAAATTTAAAGCCTAATATTTTTAGCTGCCATTTTCTTTAAAAATTGAATTATTTTGCCCTGTCTAGAGTGAAACTTCTATTTGAACGAGATAGTACATTGATTGATGAGTTCCTAGCATACAAAGATTTAAAATAATCCAAAATAAAATGCATGCATTCAAAATGGCGGCCCCCAAAGGTCAGAAGGCAAGCGCAATTCGCTATTTTAGTGCCAACTGAAATAATGAATATTTTTCATGATAACGTTTTAAATGACTTTACTTGATAGAATTTATAAACCAGACCATTTTTAAGATATTGTAAAATCTTTTAAACAATCCCCTAAAAAAATTATAAAATCGCGACTTGTCTGTCTGTCCGTCCGTTTGTTCGTGCGTCAAAACAAGTTTTCTCGCAAACCACATGAGCTAGAATGAGGAAATTTTCTACGTAGGTCAAAAGTGGTGCCTCTTGAAATTTGCAGTGCAAGAAAATATTTTAAGGTATTTTAGGGGGGGTGGCATACATTTTTTTTTATTTCTGTAGCAGCCAAGATTCTCAACAGATTCCGTTGAAACTTGAAATTATAAGTTATTAACGCAAGTTAATTTAATTTAATTATGCAAATCAAATGACAAATGAAAAAGTCGAAAATTTACAGCTTAATATTTTTAGCAGCCGATTTCAATAAAAATTGAAATGACGGCCCTCATAGTTCAGAAAAAAATTGAAAATGTATATATATATTTTTTTTTTTTTTTTTTGTGGTAGGGAGGTGAAGGCATTTATGCCCGCCGAGTCTGGCAGTGTGGGACTCCCATGGAGGATACCTTTGGACTACCCACTAAACACCTCCCCTGTCAATCTGAGAACCTAGCCTGGAACCGTTTGACACATTACTTCGGGCCAGGTCTCGTTTTGTTACGCCGTGGGCGCCTTCAAGCTGGGGAGTCCCTTTCCTAACGGGAGGGGAGGGGGGAAGAGGAATTGCCAGAAGAGCGATCACCCAGCCCCAGCGCCTCCGGCTGCTGTGAGTCCCTTTTATATTTTAGGACTGCCCGAGCATAATGTGCCACCTGGTTCCATTTGTCAACCGATTCGAGCATCACCGCAACTATATTATCCGGGGTGAGCTCTCCCGTCTCCCTGTAGAGTTCCCCTCGCAGCCTGGCCCGTTTGGTACACGCAAAAAATGTGTGACAGGCATTGTCCTCCTCTCCTGGGCAAAACCGACAATCGGGAGACCGTGACTTGCCGATCTTGTGCAGGTAAGACTGAAAACACCCGTGCCCTCTCAAAAGCTGGGTCAGATAGAAGTCAGTCTCACTATGCTTTCGATTTAGCCACGGTCTCACAACCGGGATGAGGCGCGCAGTCCACCTTCCCTTTGTGCAATTCCTCCAAGACTGCTGCCAATCGTTGAGCGAGCGTTGTCTCTCCTCGCGGACAACCATCTCCCTCGCATCCTCGTTTTGGCGCAGGTAAATAGCGCGGCGCTCTCTAGCAAGGAGGGCGACAGGTATCACGCCTGCAATCACTCTCACCGCCGAGTCGGAGACTGTTGGATACGAAGATGCAATTCTCAGTGCTCCTCTTCTCTGTACCTGTGCCAATCGTTTTCGGTATACCTCCTTGCTGAGAGCGTTGCCCCATACCTCTGCTCCCTACAGTAGCACTGACCCTACAGCACTCATCAAGAGGCGTCTTCTTGATGGGCTGGGTCCCCCTACGTTGGCCATAAGTCGACTCAGGGCCGATATTCCCGAAGCAGCCTTCTCAGCCGTTGCCCTGATTTGCTCAGAGAAACTCATCTTCGAGTCGATCAGTAGCCCCAGGTACTTCACCGCTGGCTTCGATTCGATCTGTATATCTCCAATACTGATCATCCTTACTCTAGGGATTCTCTTTTTTGTCAAGATGACCACTTCGGTTTTCTCCAGTGCTAGACTGAGCCCGCGAGTAGTCATCCAGTCCCTCACTCGGCGCATTAGCATACCTAGCCTAAGTTGCGCTTGTTCAACGGTGCGTCCGGCGACCAGAGCCGCAACATCATCCGCATAGCCGACCAAGCGCGACTCATCTGGCATCTCAAGTCTCAGTAGCCCGTCGTAAGACACGTTCCACAGGTCCGGACCAAGGATAGATCCCTGGGCAACACCCGATGTAATTTCCATCCTTCGTTGGCCCTGTGTCGTGTCGTAGAGCAGGTTTCGGTCCTTTAGGTAGTTCCTCAAAAGCTGCATTAGATATTCTGGAACTTGAAAAGAGTTTTCCAGCGTATCCAGAATATCCACCCATCTAGCGGAGTTGAAGGCATTCCTGACGTCGAGTGTCACCAACAGGACGATCCGTCGCTTGGTGCGACTATATGCCTCTGCCTTTTGGACCGCGTTCACCACCTCTGCAATCGCATCAATGGTAGAACGTCCTGCTCTAAGGCCGTACTGCCGAGGAGATAGGTCCCCAGCAGCACGAATCGCGTCAGTGAGTCTTCCCTTGATGAGTTTCTCTAGCACTTTCCCAGCCGTGTCTAGCATGCATAACGGGCGGTATGCAGACGGCGATTCGGGATTTTCCTTCCCCTTGCTGACCAGCACGAGCCTCGCCACCTTCCATCGTACCGGGAAAACCCCGTCCCGTAGGCAAGCGTTGAATGTGCTGAGCAGCAAGTCAGGACAATGGTGATAGACGAGCTGCAAAACCTCAGCTGGTACACCATCTGGACCTGGAGCCTTCCTTGTATATATTAATGGCAACGCAAGTGCTGATTAAACTTTCATGGAAATCTTTTGAAATTAACTATTCGAGCTATTTAAGCCTTTGTGTGGTTACCACTGTGAACTGTGTAAACAGCAAATGCGAGAAGGGCGAAACCGGTATTTATATGTTTAAAACAATTTATGATCCGCCGATTTTCAATATGTAATCCAAACGTATGCAACTCAATTTAATCAGCAAAATATTTGCGCCCCAATAAAAGGTCTTCAAGAACGAACGTGGCCAGATTTTTTTTATGTTAATAAATACCCATGTAGTACTACGAAAATTGCAGAAAGAAGTTGAGTAGTAGGCAAGCCAAATTTTTTTTCGAAGCTTTATGCTACATACGAGAAATTTACCTTTCCGGCTGGTGCTGCCAACGGGGATTTTTTTAAGTGGTTGGGATATTTTTGATTCCGAAATCATGCAGCCGTAAAATCATCGGAAACGGAAGTCGGAAGTGCCTGAATATCGAAATCGCGCTATTATTGTGCTCAGGAAAATAAGAAAATTAAAGATTTTCACTACAATTATGTTCTGGAGTTCCTCGGAAAAGGATCGGATTGCAAGGAGTGCGTTACTGGAAAAGTGCCAGATTTCATACTTTCTCCAATTTCAATATATAGGGTGTCAAACGAAAGCTAGTGATGAGTAGAATTCAATAAAAGTGTCATCAGGCAGCTTCGTGATACCTGGAATTGCAGTTTTTTTGAGTGGTTGGGGTACTTTTGACTCCGAAACCATACAGCTGTAAAATCATCGAAAACGGAAGTTGGAAGTGCCTGAATATCGAAACCGCGCCGTTATTGTACTCAGAAACATAAAAAACTCAAAGATTTTCGCTAAAACGATATTCTGGAGTTCCTCGGAAAACGATCGGATTGCAAGGAGTGCGTTGCTGAAAAGGTGTCGGTTTTTCATAATTTCTCCAATTTCAATATATGGGTTCTCAAACGAAAGCTAGTGTTGAGTAGAATTCAATAAAAGTGCATTGAGACAGCTTCGCGATACCTGCATTTGCAATTTTTTTGCGTGGTTGGGATACTTTTTATTGCGAAATTATTCAGCTGTGAAAACATCATCGGAAACGGGAGTTGGAAGCGCCTGGATATCAAAAGCGCGCTGTTATTGTACTCAGGAACATAAAAAAAACACAAGATCTTCACTACAACGATATTCTGGAGTTCCTCGGAAAACGATCGGATTCCAAGGAGTGCGTCGCTGAAAAAGTGGCCGTTTTTCGTACTTTCTCCAATTTCAATATATGGGGTGTCAAACGAATGCTAGTGATGAGTAGAATTGAATGAAAGTGCATTCAGACAGCTTGGCGGTACCTGCAATTGCAGTTTTTTTGCGTGGTTGAGATACTTTTGACTCCAAAACTATATAGCTGTAAAATCATCGGAAAATGGAGTCGGAAGTGCCTGGATATCAAAACCGCGCTGTTATTGTATCCAGGAACATACAAAAATCAAAGATTTTCACTACAACGATATTTTAGAGTTCCTCAGAAAATGATCGGATTGGAAGGAGTGCGTTGCTGGAAAAGTGGCCGGTTTTCATCCATTCTCCAATTTCAATATATAGGGTGTCAAACGAAAGCTAGTGATGAGTAGATTTATCGATTTTATGTTTTCATGAATAAAACCTTAATGGTACCTTTAAAGTCAACACGTATATGTCTATTTATAAGATTGACCTACCCTGAAAGTTTCATAAAGATTGAATCATATTTAGCGATGTTATAGCGGTTTGAATTTTCCTGTATTACTATGGAACAATATGCGCTGCATTTATTACTATGGCAGCATATGGCTATGGAACAACATGCACTTTTTACCGACTTAGACACTACAGTTTTGCTAGGATTTGCATGAAAATTCTAGGAATGATAGGTGTCATGTATATCTTCAGCTAGTGGTATCAGTAATCAGTTCAGCTAGTGGTATCAGTAATCGTTAAACAAAATAGTGGCTGTTTTAAATGCGAAGATTGAACAATTTTGAGTTATTTTTTCCCAACTTCAACGTTTAAGGTGCATGTTTTGAACACTTGATTCAATTTGATGAATGACTGAAGATGAGTACCTACAATCAATGCTCATAAGTGATACAAATCAAGGAGGTGGGAGAGAGCCCCTAGCAAAAGGCGTTTATAACAATTCTAGGATTCGAAAAATTGGCCATTAATCGATGATAACAGTACAGGAGACTGGCCCCTGAGAAAAAAAATTCATCAAACGTAGCCGATATGAGCATGAAATAAAAGTTTTCATCGGAGCTTTTTAAAACAGTTGCTAAACTGTCAGTTTTTACTTCAGTGGGGGCACAGGGGGGATATACATGAAATATGTGTTTCCTCCGTCGCGGATGGACATCTGAAATAATTATCAAGGGAGATATTTCTGAGTATAACAATACCAAAAACCTTAGAAGTCGAAATTCGTTCAACTTTGTAAATAATAGTATGATCTTCGTATTTCATATTTTCTCCAATAAAATCGTCTTTGAAATGTTTCTTGATTTGATTCGATCTGGTGACTGCATTTTGTGAATTGAATACAAAACCCTTCTAACATAAGCGTAGGTCTGTTTACCCAACTTGTTCACACTTTCTCCAATTTCAATATATGGGGTCTCAAACGAAAGCTTAAGAGGAGTAGAATTCAATAAAAGTGCATTCAGGCACCTTCGCGATACCTCCAATTGCAGTTTTTTTGCGTGGTTGGGATACTTTTGATTCCGAGATCATGTAGTTGTAAAATCATCGGAAACTGGAGTCGGAAGTGCCTGAATATCAAAATCGCGCTGTTATTGTACTCAAGACCATAAAAAAATTCAAGATCTTCACTACAACGATATTCTGGAGTTCCTCGGAAAACGATCGGATTGCAAGGAGTGCGTTGCTGGAAAAGTGGCCGTTTTTTTGTACTTTCTCCAATTTCAATATATGGGGTGTCAAACGAAAGCTAGTGATGAGTAGAATTCAATAAAACTGCATTCAGGCAGCTTCGCGATACCTACAAGTGCAGTTTTTTGCGTGGTTGGGATACTTTTGATTCCAAAATCATGCAGCTGTTAAATCATCGGAAACGGAAGTCGGAAGTGCCTGAATATCTAAATCGCGCTGTTATCGTACTCAGGAAAATAAGAAAATTAGAAATATTCACTATAACGATATTCTAGAGTTCCTCGGAAAACGATCGGATTGCAAGGAGTGCGTTGCTGGAAAAATGGCCGTTGTTCATACTTTCTCCAATTTCAATATATGGGGTGTCAAACGAAAGCTAGTGATGAGTAGAATTCAATAAGAGTGCATTCAAGCAGCTTCGCTTTACCTGCAATTGCAGGTTTTTGCGTGGTTGGGATACTTTTGACTCCCAAATCATGCAGCTGTAAAATCATCGGAAACGGGAGTCGGAAGCGCCTGAATATCAAAATCGCGCTGTTTGTGTACTAAGGAACCTAAAAAAATTAAAGATCTTCACTACAACGATATTCTGGAGTTCCTCGGAAAACGATCAGATTGCAAGGAGTGCGTTGCTGGAAAAGTGCCCGTTTTGAATACTTTTTCAACTTTGAATATATGGGGTGTCAAACGAAAGCTAGTGATGGGTAGAATTCAATCAAAATGCATTCAGGCAGCTTCGCGATACCTGCAATTGCATTTTTTTTTGCGTGGTTGGGACACTTTTGACTCCGAAACCATACAGCTGTAAAATCATCGGAAACGGGAGTCAGAAGTGCCTGAATATCAAAATCGCGCTGATTTTGTACTCAGAAACATAGAAAAATTAAAGATTTTCGCTAAAACGATATTCTGGAGTTCCTCGGAAAACGATCGGCTTGCAAGGAGTGCGTGTTGGAAAAGTAGCCATTTTTCATAATTTCTCCAATTTCAATATATGGGGTGTCAAACGAAAGCTAGTGATGAGTAGAATTCAATAAAAGTGCATTGAGACAGCTTCGCGATACCTGCAATTGCAATTTTTTTGCGTGGTTGGGATACTTTTTATTGCGAAATTATTCAGCTGTAAAAACATCATCGGAAACGGGAGTTAGAAGTGCCTGAATATCAAAATCGCGCTGTTATTGTACTCAGGAACATAAAAAAAATACAAGATCTTCACCACAACGATATTCTGGAGTTCCTCGGAAAGCGATCGGATTCCAAGGATTGCGTTGCTGGAAAAGTGGCCGTTTTTCGTACTTTCTCCAATTTCAATATATGGGGTGTCAAACGAAAGCTAGTGATGAGTAGAATTGAATAAAAGTGCATTCAGACAAGTTGGCGGTACCTGCAATTGCAGTTTTTTTTTTGCGTGGTTGGGATACTTTTGACACCGAAGCCATACAGCTGTAAAATCATCGGAAACGGGAGTCGGAAGCGCCTGAATATCATAATCGCGCTGTTATTGTACTCAGAAACATAAAGAAATTATAGATTTTCACTAAAACGATATTCTGGAGTTCCTCGGAAAACGATCGGATTGCAAGGAGTGCGTTGCTGAAAAAATGGACGTTTTTCATACCTTCTCCGATTTCCATAAATGGGGTGTCAAACGGAAGCTAGTGATGAGTAGAATTCAATAAAAGTGCATTCAGGCAGCTTCGCGATTCCTGCAATTGCAGTTTTTTTTTGCGTGGTCGGGATACTTTTGATTCAAAAATCATGCAGTTGTAAAATCATCGGGAACGGGAGTCGGAAGTTATTGTACTCAGGAACATAACAAAATTAAAGATCTTCACTACAACGACATTCTGGAGTTCCTCGGAAAACGATCGGATTGCAAGGAAAGCGTTGCTGAAAAAGTGGCCGTTATTCGTACTTTCTCCAATTTCAATATATGGGGTGTCAAACGAAAGCTAGTGATGAGTAGAATTCAATAAAAGTGCATTCAAGCAGCTTCGGGATTCCTGCGATTGCATTTTTTTTGCGTGGTTGGGATACTTTTGATTCCGAAATCATGCAGCTGTAAAATCATCGGAAACGGGAGTCGGATGTGCCTGAATATCAAAATCGCGCTGTTATTGTACTAAGGAGCATAAAAAATTAATGATCTCCACTACATCGAAATTTTGGAGTTCCTCGGGAAACGATTGGATTGAAAGGAATGCGTTGCTGGAAAAATGGCCGTTAGTCATACTTTCTCCAATTTCAATATATGGGGTGTCAAACAAAAGCTAGCGATGAGTAGAATTCAATAAAGGTGCATTCAGGCAGCTTCGCGATACCTGCAATTGCAGTTTTTTGCGTGGTTGGGATACTTTTGATTCCGAAATCATGCAGCTGTAAAATCATCGGAAACGGAAGTCGGAAGTGCCTGAATATCAAAATCGCGCTGTTATTGTACTCAGGAAAACAAGAAAATTAAAGATGTTCACTACAATTTTGTTCTGGAGTTCCTCGGAAAACGATCGGATTGCAAGGAGTGCGTTGCTGGAAAAGTTCCAGTGTTTCATACTTTCTCCAATTTCAATATATGGGGTGTCAAACGAAAGCTAGTGATGCGTAGAATTCAATAAAAGTGCCATCAGGCAGCCTCGCGATACCTGCAATTGCAGTTTTAAAGCGTGGTTGGGATACTTTTGATTCCAAAATCATGCAGCTGTAAAATCATCGGAAACGGAAGTCGGAAGTACCTGAAGATCGAATTTGCGCTGATATTGTTCTCAGGAATATAAGAAAATTAAAGATCTTCACGACAACGATGTTCTAGAGTTCCTCGGAAAACGATCGGATTGCAGGGAGTGCGTTGCTGGAAAAATGGCCGTTTTTCATACTTTCTCCAATTTCAATATATGGGGTGTCAAACGAAAGCTAGTGATGAGTAGAATTCAATACAAGTGCATTCAGGCAGCTTCGCGGTACCTGCAATTGCAGTTTTTTTGCGTGGTTGAGATACTTTTGACTCCAAAACCATATAGCTGTAAAATCATCGTAAAAGGGAGTCGGAAGTGCCTAGCTATCAAAATCGCGCTGTTATTTTAATCAGGAACAACAAAAAATCAAAGATTTTCACTAAAACGAAATTTTGGAGTTCCTCGGAAAACGATCGGATTGCAAGGAGTGCGTTGCTGGAAAAATGGCCGTTGTTCATACTTTCTCCAATTTCAATATATAGGGTGTCAAACAAAAGCTAGCGATGAGTAGAATTCAATAAAATTGCATTCAGGCAGCTTCGCGATACCTGCGATTGCAGTTTTTTGCGTGGTTGGGATACTTTTGTTTCCAAAATCATGCAGCTGTGAAATTATCGGAAACGCAAGTCGGAAATGCCTGAATATCGAAATCGTCCTGTTATTGTACTCAGGAAAATAAGAAAATTAAAAATCTTCACTACAACGATGTTCTAGAGTTCCTCGGAAAACGATCGGATTGCAAGGAGTGCGGTGCTGGAAAAATGGCCGTTTTTCATACTTTCTCCAATTTCAATATATGGGGTGTCAAACGAAAGCTAGTGATGAGTAGAATTCAATAAAAGTGTATTCAGGCAGCTTCACGGTACCTGGGATTGCAGTTTTTTTGAGTGGTTGGGATACTTTTGACTCCGAAACCATACAGCTGTAAAATCATCGGAAACGGGAGTCGGAAGTGCCCGGATATCAAGATCACGCTGTTATTGTACTCAGGAACATACAAAAATTAAAGATTTTCACTAAAACGATATTTTGGAGTTCCTCAGAAAATGATCGGATAGGGAGGAGTGCGTTGCTGGAAAAGTGGCCGGTTTTCATCTGTTAATGCCCGTCCACACGATCAGTGGCGTTAGACTTAAGTGAAAATTTTATTTACAGATCGTTTTTGCAAAAATGGATACTTAATTTCGTCACCTTATGTGACTAATATTGTTTGACTTAGTTGCTAAATTATAGATGCATGCATGTCTCATGTGGCCACATTTTGCATCGCCACAGACGCGGGTGTCAGCAGTTTCGCGTGATGTTCGTATCATTTTGTTAACTTATACGCGTCAGCGAAACGATCGGAAGATACAAACACCACATTTGCATGCATGATGTGGCCACATGAACGCATTGCAATGCGAAACCAAAGTTCTTTTCCCGTACCAGACGTAGGCGTCAGCGGTTTCCGGGCATGGAATGCTTGTGGACGCTCAAGCGTCAGCATTTTCGTGGAATGCTTGTGGACGCTCAAGCGAATGCTTGTGGACGCTCAAGCGAATGCTTGTGGACGCTCAAGGGAATGCTTGTGGACGCTCAAGCGAATGCTTGTGGACGCTCAAGCGTCAGCATTTTCGTGCGTGGGAACCGCTGGCGCCCTTTGCTCGGTGTGGGAAGGAAATCATCAGTCGTCATCAGATCGTCGCGATACAAAGATCGCTAACAAATTTTCTCTTCTCGATGTTTGAATAATTATTCGTTGGAATACTTACAGTTAATTTAAGTAAAGTACGTCTGTTGAATTCTTAGTTTCTTGACACCACGCCAAAAAATTTAATATCTAATCAGTTTTAAAGCTTTTCGATAATTCATTTAAGTGAGATGTAAAAGCTGTGAAATTTCAAGGAAAATTGCTTTAATGTTACGTAATTTGTAATTTCACGGAAGAAAGAGGCCAGGACAAAAGAGTCGGGGCGCAAACATTTTGGAGCCCCCGGCGAGATTAACACTCGCAATCTCGTCTGAATTTGGATTACCAGTGTCAAGTGGTGGTGGTGTTGTGCCGGTAAACGTACCTGTCGTGCGTGCGTGAAATAAAATGGTTGATACGGAGTTCGTGTTCCGGGAGCTGAAGGTATTGGCCAGAGCTGTAGAAGCCGTAATCTCCAACTATAAGAAGGATTCGGCCAGCCGCAAACTAGATGTCAGCTACTATGAAGAGTGGCTTCGGCGTTTAGAATCTGCCTGGGAGGAATTCGAACGCAAGGACACCGAAGTTCAATCCTTACCTGAAATCACACCGGAACACGACTACTTCAAGGGCGAAACGTATGAAACGACCAAGATAAATTACGACACTTTTCAGAAGCACTTCCTCGAAAGGATCAACGCTCTAATGGGCACGGCACTGCCAATGTCGCAGCCACCCTCATCAGCACACGATAGCAATGACAAGCCTTCAGCCGCACTGGCCTCGGTACAGAAAAATGCAGTTTTCACATGCAAGTTGCGACGGTATTGGGCCTCGGCAGATTCACTGAGAAGGACGATGGCTCACCCAGAACCGCCAGAAAACACGAAGACTTGGTGTAAGGCTAGAGCGGAGGCGATGCAGCGAGGCTGGCAACAATTGGATGAGCTTCATCAGCAAGTCTATGAATCCTGTGAGGATCCTGAAGCGCAGGGCTTTGATTTGGAAGAGCGTATCCGGTTGGAGGAGGACGTGCAGGACTGCATTGTTCGCTTGCAAGTAAAGATCAACGCCACCACCGAAATGCCGCCCTCGTCTGTTACGCCTGCTGCGACTCCAGGCTTGGTGCTTCCGAAAATTGCTTTGCCCACCTTCAACGGAGATTACCTCCACTGGCGACATTTCCGGGATTTGTTTATGCAAATGGTGCATAACCAGCCGATGTCCGCGTGCCAGAAGCTTTGGTATTTGAAGGTTAACCTTACAGGAGAGGCTGGATTCTTGATCAGAAACTTTGCGTTGTCAGACGAAAATTATCAAACTGCCTGGAGGACACTTAATGAGAGATTTGACAATCGAAGACTCTTGGTGTCGGCCCTCATCAACAAATTAATGGGGCAGACATCTCAGGCCAGTGAAAAACCATCAGCGGTAGCCATAAGGTCGCTGCATGACACCACACAAGAGTGTCCAGAGGCCTGGAAAACCTGCAAATATCCACAAGGGATTGGGATCCATTGCTACTGCACATTTTGCTGCGAAAATTGGATTCGACAACGCATGCCCTTTATCAGCAATCTTTAGCTAACCCACGCGAGCTGCCACCTTTGAAGGGTTTACCGGATTTCCTACAAGTGCGATTCCAGGCACTCGAAGCGCTTGATAGTACGCCTAAGGACCCAGACCGCAATCACAAGAAGGTTACCAAAGCTACCGTGGCCGCCGTGGCTGCATTGCGATGCCCAAGGTGCTCGCAGGATCACCCGCTATACTACTGCCCTGAGTTTCTCCAAGACAACGCTGTGAAAAGGCTAAACCTTGTACGTTTAAAGAAGCTATGTGTAAATTGCTTGCGAGAAGGTCACCAGTCTTCCGGCTGCGCGGCAAGAAGCTGCAAGCAGTGCGCCAGAAAACACAATACCTTGTTACATATGACGGGAAGCAAAATCTCCAAGCAGACCAAGATGACAACGCCTGGCTCCACAGTCAAGAAGCCAGACATTCAGCCGCCACCTGTGCCGCCCGCCCTCACGTTGACGGCTCTCATGCAACCTGGAGCGAGGAAAAATGTTCTGTTGAGCACAGCCGTAGTGAAGGTGGTTGCCAGCAATGGAGGAGTGACCGACTGCCGAGCAGTATTGGACCCTGGCTCACAAATCAACCTAGTAACCGAGCGCATTATCAAGGAACTATGGCTAGCGGCTTCGTCGCAATTTGCACTGATTGAGGGAGTGGGTGGAAACATCGAGAAAGCGCATCGTAAGGTGGAGCTTGGCCTGAAATCCAGAGTGTCTGGATATGCCGCGCAGTTGGAGGCCTACGTCCTCGCTCAAATCATATCTCCTCAACCGTCTCAGAGTCTGGACACATCGGAATGGCAGATTCCTGGGAATATCAAGCTGGCGGATCCTGAATTCCATCGAACGGAGCGAATCAACATGCTGCTGAGTGCGGAGCATTTCTACGAAGTTCTTGCCATCGGGCAAATCAAGTTGGGCCCTGAACTGCCTGTGCTCCAGAACACGCTCCTCGGTTGGATTGTTGCCGGAAAGGTAGTAACACCTCAAGGGCTACCAGTAACGTGTGGAGTCCTCACGGAAGAGACTCAGCTGACTCAAGCTATCAAGCGATTCTGGGAGGTTGAGGAGGTATCGGATCCACAACACAATCTCACAGCGACTGAAAGAGCGTGCGAAGTACATTTCGCCCAGACGGCTCAACGTGAATCCGATGGCCGGTTCTTGGTACGGCTCCCCTTCAAGGAAGATCCCAAAGGGCTGCGTGACTCGCAGGACGTTGCCATACGCAGATTCATGGCGATAGAGCGCAGACTGGAGAAGAATCCCGACCTAAGACGGCAGTATTGCGAATTCATGGACGAATACGAACGACTGGGACATATGGAGCAAATCACATGGTCAGCGAACAAGAAAGCACACTATTTTTTGCCGCACCATTGCGTCCTGAAACCAGGTAGTAGTACCACTAAATTGAGGGTGGTTTTCGACGCGTCCAGCAGAACATCAACGAACGTTGCTCTGAACAATATCCTACATACAGGACTCACGATTCAGGATGATCTATTTGCGATTTTGATCCGTTTCCGTTTGCCACGCTTCGTTTTCACTGCCGACATTGTCAAAATGTATCGGCAAATAAGGCTTCAGCATGACGATTGCAATTTTCAATTGGTGATTTGGAGAACAAGTCCAACCCAGCCTTTGCGATATTATCGACTCAAGACTATTACGTACGGCACAACGTGTGCCCCGTACTTGGCAACTAAATGCCTCCAGGTTCTGACACAAGCCGAACAAAATCGAGCACCCTTAGGCAGCAGCACCTTGCAGCATGATTGTTACATAGACGACGTCATGATAGGGGCAGACAGCTTGACGGAGGCATTCCGAACACAGGAGGAATTGCATCAGATTCTTACCAGTGCAGGGATGCATTTGCACAAATGGTGTGCCAATCATCCGCATCTTCTACAGCAAATCAGTGTTGAGGATCAGGAGGTCCAGCTGGATTTTGGTAGCTTGTCGGAAGACTACATCAAAACCTTGGGGGTAATTTGGCTCCCGAAAACGGACCATTTCCAAATCGGCATTAGCTTGGACCTCACTGAGGTCAAGTTCACAAAACGGACGATCGCTTCAGACATCGCCCGAATGTTCGACCCATTGGGTATCCTAGCGCCGGTTATCGTAACCGCAAAATTGTTCCTGCAGGCGCTATGGCGGTTGGAATTAGACTGGGACGCAGCTTTGCCACTCGAAATACATACACAGTGGGCCAAGTTCCACAGTGAGCTACCATCATTGCAAAGGGTTCACTTTCCCCGACACGTTATCGCCTGCGAGAAACCAATTCAGCTGCAGCTACATACTTTCTGCGATGCCTCGGAGAGGGCGTATGGTGCTGTGATCTATGTTCGCACAACTTCCCCGAGCGGTCAAGTCAACGTTTGACTGCTCTGTTCCAAATCTAGGGTAGCCCCCATCAAGGTGTTGACAGTACCGCGTTTGGAGTTGTGTGCCGCCAAGCTTGAAGCGGAATTGACGAGTCGAGTCAAGGGAGCGCTCAGTCTGCCGGATGTTTTTCACGTTCTCTGGTCCGGTTCAGAGGTCACATTGGCGTGGATTAACTCAACCGCTTCATCCTACAGCACTTTCGTGGCCAATCGTGTTTCGACCATCCAAACATTGTCATGACCAACTCAGTGGCGACATGTGGTGTCCCACGACAATTCTGCAGACATCCTATCCCGTGGCCTGGCGCCAGCTGCGCTAAGGGACTGCAAGCTCTGGTTACAGGGGCCCTCCTTCTTGACTGGACCTGAGGCGGACTGGCCGCCTCCATACAAGGGCACTGAGGCCTGCGAAGTCGAGCGAAGGCAAATCAGGATTGCAATGACAACAACAGCTAGTGCAAGCAACCATTTTGTTTACGAAATTCAACACGGCAACTCATTTGGAAGGCTTCAACGGGTGATCGTTTATATGCTGCGTTTTGTAACGCATTGCAGGACAGGCTCCCAGTCTTCTCAGGCGCGCAGCCGCGCAGTAACAACTCACGAACTCTCCACAGCAACCGGAGTGATCGTAAAATGTATTCAACAACACGATTTTCGTGAGGATCGGCGAGACATCCAACTACACGGGCAGGTCAGCAAAAACAGCCCCCTATCGAGTCTGACGCCCTTCCTGGATTCGGACGGAATCCTGCGCGTTGGCGGGAGGCTAGAAGCGTCACAACTTGCTTTTGAGGCCAAGCATCCTATGTTGCTGCCGTTCGCGAATCCACTTACTAGACTACTGATGACGGATATTCACCGCAATAATTGCCACCTCGGAGCTCAGGCACTGCCAGCTACCACGAGACAACGCTTTTGGCCCATCAGGGGGAAGCAGCTGGCCCGGGCGGTTGTTCAAAAATGCGTGCGATGTGTTAAGGCAAGGCCACAACTGTTCAATCAAGTTATGGGAAATCTACCAGGTGCTCGCGTGCAAGCGGCTCGCCCTTTCATCCGTTCGGGCGTCGACTTTTGCGGGCCAATGCTGATACACTACCGGGGTAGAGGCGTGCGGCCTCAGAAGGGATACATCGCTATATTCTGCTGCTTCGCTACCAAAGCCGTCCATCTGGAGTTGGTGAGCGATCTCAGCACAAAAACCTTCATCGGTGCTCTGAAGCGTTTCATCGGGGGACGAGGTCTCTGCAAGGACATCTATTGCGACAATGCGACCAATTTTGTAGGTGCGCAACGTCAACTACGCGAGCTGTCTTCATCACTTCATTCAGCCGAGGGTCAACACAAGGTGACCGACTCTTGCAGCACACGGGGAATACAATTTCATTTCATCCCCCCTCGCGCCCCCCACTTTGGTGGATTGTGGGAGGCGGCCGTCAAATCAGCCAAGAACCTGCTTCGCCGGGGCGCTTCATCAGCCACAATCACGTACGAGGAACTGCATACCCTGGTGGTCCAGGTGGAGGCCATCCTCAACTCCAGACCTTTAACTGCGATGTCCGACGATCCCAATGACCTGGCGGCGTTGACTCCGGGCCATTTTCTTATCGGTGAGCCCCTCACGGCCATGGTAGATACTCGGGCAGAGCCGGTCGCAGGCGAACTTCATACCCGATGGAAGCGGATAAATCATTTGAAGAACGAGTTTTGGCGCCGATGGTCCCGCGAATATTTGAACCAACTGCAACTTCACGTTAAGTGGCAACAAGGTCAACCAAATGCTACCCGGGGAACCATCGTCATCATCAAGGACGACAACATACCAACTATGAAATGGCCTCTGGGACGAATCATTGACACGCATCAAGGGGCTGATGGTTTTGTCAGAGTTGCAGACGCAAAAACAGCCACTGGAATAGTAAGAAGGCCCATTCATCGTCTAGCGCCACTACCAGTGACGGAGAACACTATACCTGAAGCAGCTGGGCCTGAAGCGAATACTCAAAACCAACCTGAGGCACCGCAGCAAGCAGAGACACCCGATACTTATCGCACCGGGCTCCAATCCGGGAGCAGAAGGACGCCTCTTCTATCGCTCCTGCTGGTCTGCCTATTGAGCCCTCTAACAGTAACCAACCCCATCAAGGTGTCATCAACTGGACCACATCCAGGACTGCATTTTCAATCACTGGGAAATGCCTTCCTGTCGACAAGCGAGTGGAAACTCTTGGTCTACTATGACCTAGAAGCCTACTGGACGGAGCTGGCCACGCTGCAGAACGGCACGATTTGGCTGCAACAACTATGTGATCGTGATTCTCGACAAACCGACTGCTCGCATCTGCATGAGCAGTTCCGACACTTGACCGATCAGTTTTCTAGCGCAAACCAGATGCTGAGGATCAGGTCAAGGCGAGGCGCAATAAACGTAGTGGGTGGACTGGCCAGATCGTTTTTCGGATTTCTGGACAAAGAGTACGCTAATCAAATGGCTCAAACCATTAAGACGATGCAGGGAGATCAGACCAAGCTGCACTCCTTACTCAAAAACCAAACGTGAATCATCGACTCGACATTGAATCCCGAGTACCAGAGTTAATCTCAACTCTATATTTCCAGATGACCCTGGCAACACTCAATTTGCAGCGCATCCAATCCAGCCTCTTGGACGTAATCACAGACACACAGCATGGGAACTTCAATCCTCTGCTGTTGTCTCAACAGCAACTTAATGCGGCAATGACCGACATCAGGGATCACCTGCCGGAAAATCAGCGTCTCCCTGTTGGCCGAGAAGATTTTCTGAAATTATTTGGGCTAACATCTATCAAGGCCAAGGCAAATGCGAACTTCATTCTTTTCGAGCTCAAGATGCCACTCATCGATGTATCAACGTTTGAGGTCTATCGAATCTTACCGATTCCAATGGCAAAACACAACCATCTCGTTGCTATACAGCGGACCGCTCCTTATCTGATCATCAGCCCACATCGCAACGTCTACTATCCGCTCAACGAGATGGATTATGCTGCCTGTAACTGGATGGAGCCAAACACCCACTTGTGCCGACAGTCTCATCCGTTGTATCACAAGGACGCCAATATGAGCACTTGCGAAGTGACGCTGCTAAGAGGAATGCCGACGATGACCAACTGTCACCTAGTTGAGCTGCTTACATCCTTCTCGTGGACGAATATCCCACAGTCCAATGAGTGGATCTATGCCTTCACCACACCGGTGGTGGACCAGCTTGTGTGCAGTGGCAACACATCCATCCTGACACTGCAGGGCTCCGGAATTCTGCAGCTGACTCCCGACTGCACGCTCAAATCCGATGCAGTAACTATCAAGGGTCACCGCATATATGAATCCTCAATCAAAACGACTCAGCCGAAGACCTATTATTACACTGATCACGACAACCTGGGACATGTACAACAGCACCTTGAGCCCACACCTTTCCGGACGCACACTTCGGAGATCAACGATCTGCGAAATCAGCTCAAGGAGCAGGATCTATCCTGAAGGGACCAGCTGGATGTGCATGATGTTCACCAGTATGCACTAGGGTATCTGAGCTTCGTCGCAGTTCTCGCTATTGTCGCCTTCCTATGGTGCAAGGCCAAAAATGTAAGCTGCCAACCACGATCGCAACGACCGAGACCAGTGCCACGGCCTAGACGTCACAGCTTGCCCCACACACTGGAAGAGGTTGAACAGGCCGTTCAACGGGGGGTGGATGTTAATGCCCGTCCACACGATCAGTGGCGTTAGACTTAATTGAAAATTTTATTCACAAATCGTATTTGCAAAGATGGATAATTAATTTCGTCACCTTATTTGACTAATATTGTTTGACTTAGTTGCTAAATCATAGATGCATGCATGCCTCATGTGGCCACATTTTGCATCGCCACAGACGCGGGCGTCAGCAGTTTCGAGTGATGTTCGAATCATTTTGTTAACTTATACGCGTCAGCGAAACGATCGGAAGACACAAACACCACATTTGCATGCATGATGTGGCCGCATGAACGCATTGCAATGCGAAACTAAAGTTCTTTTCCCGTACCAGACGCGGGCGTCAGCGGTTTCCGGGCATGGAATGCTTGTGGACGCTCAAGCATTAGCATTTTCGTGGAATGCTTGTGGACGCTCAAGCGTCAGCATTTTTGTGCGTGGGAACTGCTGGCGCCCTTTGCTCGGTGTGGGAAGGAAATCATCAGTCGTCATCAGATCGTCGCGATACAAAGATCGCTAACAAATTTTCTCTTTTCGATGTTTGAATAATTATTCGTTGGAATACTTACAGTTAATTTAAGTAAATTGTTGCAGTTTAGATCTTTAATTTTCTTATGTTCCTGAGTACAATAACAGTGCGATTTTGGTATACAGGCACTTCCGACTCCTGTTTCCGATAATTTTACAGCTGTATGGTTTCTGAATCAAAAGCATCCCAACCATGCAAAAAACTGCAATTGCAGGTATCGCGGAGCTGCCTGAATGCAATTTTATTGAATTCTACTCATCACTAGCTTTCGTTTGACACCCCATATCTTGAAATTGGAGAAAGTATGAAAAACGGCCGTTTTTCCAGCAACCCATTCCTGTCAATCCGATCGTTTTCCGAGGAACTCCAGAATATTGTTGCAGTGTAGATCTTTAATTTCTTATGTTCCTGAGTACAATAACAGTGCGATTTTGATATTCAGGCGCCTCCGACTCCCGTTTACGATAATTTTACAGCCGTATGGTTTCTGAATCGAAAGTATCCCAACCACGCAAAAAACTGAAAATGCAGGTATCGCGAAGCTGCCTGAATGCAATTTTATTGAATTCTACTCATCACTAGCTTTCGTTTGACACCCCATATCTTGAAATTGGAGAAAGTATGAAAAACGGCCGTTTTTCCAGCAACCCACTCCTGGCAATCCGATCGTTTTCCGAGGAACTCCAAAATATCGTTGCAGCGTAGATCTTTAATTTTCTTATGTTCCTGAGTACAATAACAGTGCGATTTTGGTATTCAGGCGCTTCCGACTCCCGTTTTCGATAATTTTACAGCTATATGGTTTCTGAATCAAAAGTATCCCAACCACGCAAAACACTGCAATTGCAGGTATCGCAAAGCTGCCTGAATGCAATTTTATTGAATTCAACTCACCACTAGCATTCGTTCGACGCCCCATATCTTGAAATTGGAGAAAGTATGAAGAACCGCCGTTTGTCCAGCAACCCACTCCTGTCAATCCGATCGTTTTCCGAGGAAATCCAGAATATCGTTGCAGTGTTAATCTTTAGTTTTCTTATGTTCCTGAGTACAATAACAGTGCAATTTTGATATTCAGGCATTTCCGACTCCCGTTTCCGATAATTTTACAGCTGTATGGTTTCTGAATCAAAAGTATCCCAACCACGCAAAAAACTGCAATTGCAGGTATCGCGAAGCTACCTGAATGCAGTTTTATTGAATTCTATCCATCACTAGCTTTCTTCTGACACCCCATATCTTGAAATTGGAGAAAGTATGAAAAACGGCCGTTTTTCCAGCAACGCACTCCTATCAATCCGATCGTTTTCCGACGAACTCCAGAATATCGTTGCAGTGTAGATCTTTAATTTTTTATGTTCCTGAGTACAATAACAGTGCGATTTTGGTATTCAGGCACTTCCGACTCCCGTTTCCGATAATTTTACAGCTGTATGGTATCTGAATCAAAAGTATCCCAACCACGCAAAAAAACTGCAATTGCAGGTATCGCGGAGCTGCCTGAATGCAATTTAATTGAATTCTTCTCATCACTAGCTTTTGTTTGACACCCCATATATTGAAATTGGAAAAGTATGAAAAACGCCCGTTTTTCCTGCAACCCACTCCTGTCAATCCGATCTTTTGCCGAGGAACTCCAGAATATCGTTTCAATGTTAATCTTTAGTTTTCTTATGTTCCTGAGTACAATAACAATGCAATTTTGATATTCAGGCACTTCCGACTCCCGTTTCCGAAAATCTTACAGCTGTATGGTTTCTGAATCAAAAGTATCCCAACCACGCAAAAAACTGGAATTGCAGGTATCGCGAAGCTGCCTGAATGCAATTTTATTGAATTCTACTCATCACTAGCTTTCGTTTGACACCCCATATCTTGAAATTGGAGAAAGTATGAAAAGCGGCCGTTTTTTCAGCAACCCACTCCTGTCAATCCGATCGTTTTCCGAGGAACTCCAGAATATCGTTGCAGTGTAGATCTTTAATTTTCTTATGTACCTGAGTACAATAACAGTGCGATTTTTGGATTCAGGCGCTTCCGACTCCCGTTTCCGATAATTTTACAGCTGTATGGTTTCTGAATCAAAAGTATCCCAACCACGCAAAAAACTGCAATTGCAGGTATCGCGAAGCTGCCTGAACGCAATTTTATTGAATTCTACTCATCGCTAGCTTTCGTTTGACACCCCATATCTTGAAATTGGAGAAAGTATGAAAAACGGCCGTTTTTCCAGCAACCCACTCCTGTCAATCCGATCGTTTTCCGAGCAACTCCAGAATATAGTTGCAGTGTAGATCTTTAATTTTCTTATATTCCTGACTACAATAACAGTGCGAGTTTAGTATTCAGACGCTTCCGACTCCCGTTTCCGATAATTTTACAGCTGTATGGTTTCTGAATCAAAAGTATCCCAACCACGCAAAAAACTGCAATTGCAGGTATCGCGAAGCTGCCTGGATGCAATTTTATTGAATTCTACTCATCACTAGCTTTCGTTTGACACCCCATATCTTGAAATTGGAGAAAGTATGAAAAACGGCCGTTTTTCCAGCAACCCATTCCTGGCAATCCGATCGTTTTCCGAGGAACTCCAGAATATCGTTGCAGTGTAGATCTTTAATTTTTTTATGTTCCTGAGTACAATAACAGTGCGATTTCGGTATTCAGGCGCTTCCGACACCCGTGTCCGATAATTTCACAGCTGTATGGTTTCTGAATCAAAAGTAGCCCAACCACGCAAAAAACTGCAATTGCAGGTATCGCGAAGCTGCCTGAATGCAATTTTATTGAATTCTACTCCTCACTAGCTTCCGTTTGACACCCCATATATTGAAATTGGAGAAAGTATGAAGAACGGCCGTTTTTCCAGCAACGCACTCCTGTCAATCCGATCGTTTTCTGAGGAACTCCAGAATATCGTTGCAGTGTAGATCTTTAATTTTCTTATGTTCCTGAGTACAATAACAGTGCGGTTTTGGTATCACACACTTCCGACTCCGTTTCCGATAATTTTACAGCTGTATGGTTTCTGAATCGAAAGTATCCCAACCACGCAAAAAACTGCAATTGCAGGTATCGCGAAGCTGCCTGAATGCAATTTGATTGAATTCTACTCATCAGTAGCTTTCGTTTGCCACTCCATATCTTGAAATTGGAGAAAGTATGAAAAACGGCCGATTTTTCTAGCAACGCACTCCTATCAATCCGATCGTTTTCCGAGGAACTCCAGAATATCATTTCAGTGTAGATCTTTAATTTTTTTATGTTCCTGAGTACAATAACAGTGCGATTTTGGTATTCAGGCGCTTCCCACTCCAGTTTCCGATAATTTTACAGCTGTATGGTTTCTGAATCAAAAGTATCCCAACCACGCAAAAAACTGCAATTGCAGGCATCGCGAAGCTGCCTGAATGCAATTTGATTGAATTCTACTTATCTACTACCTTTCGTTTGACACCCCATATCTTCAAATTGGAGAAAGTTTGAAAAACGGCCGATTTTTCCAGCAACGCACTCCTGTCAATCCGATCGTTTTCTGAGGAACTCCAGAATATCGTTGCAGTGTAGATCTTTAATTTTCTTATGTTCCTGAGTGCAATAACAGTGCGATTTTGGTATTCACACGCTTCCGACTCCCGTTTCCGATAATTTTACAGCTGTATGGTTTTGGAGTCAAAAGTATCCCAACCACGCAAAAAACTGCAATTGCAGGTTTCGCGAAGCTATCTGAATGCATTTTATTGAATTCTACTCACCACTAGCTTTCGTTTGACATCCCATATCTTGAAATTGGAGAAAGTATGAAAAACGGCCGTTTTTCCAGCAACAGGATCAATCCGATCGTTTTCTGAGGAACTCCAGAATACCGTAGCAGTGTAGATCCTTAATTTTTTTATGTTCCTGAGTACAATAACAGTGCGATTTTGGTATTCAGGCATTCCGACTCCCGTTTCCGATAATTTTACAGCTGTATGGTTTCTGGATCAAAAGTATTACAACCACGCAACAAACTGCAATTGCAGGTATCGCGAAGCTGCCTGAATCCAATTTTATTGAATTCTACTCATCACTAGCTTTTGTTTGACACCCCATATCTTGATTTTGGAGAAAGTATGAAAAACGGCCGTTGTTCCAGCAACCCACTCCTGTCAATCCGATCGTTTTCTGAGGAACTCCAGAATATCGTTGCAATGTCGATCTTTAATTTTCTTATATTCCTGAGTACAATGACAGTGCGATTTTGGTATTCAGGCACTTCCGACTCCCGTTTCCGATAATTTTACAGCTGTATGGTTTCTGAATCAAAAGTATCCCAACCACGCAAAAAACTGCAATTGCAGGTATCGCGAAGCTGCCTGAATGCAATTTTATTGAATTCTACTCATCACTAGCTTTCGTTTGACACCCCATATCTTGAAATTGGAGAAAAAATGAAAAACGGCCGTTTTTCCAGCAACCCACTACTGTCAATCCGATCGTTTTCCGAGGAACTCCAGAATGTCGCTGCAGTGTAGATCTTTAATATTCTTATTTTCCTGAGTACAGTAACAATGCGATTTGGGTATTCAGGCGCTTCCGACTCCCGTTTCCGATGATTTTACAGCTGTATGTTTTCTGAATCAAAAGTATCCCAACCACGCAAAAAACTGCAATCGCAGGTATCGCGAAGCTGCCTGAATGCATTTTATTGAATTCTACTCATCACTAGCTTTCGTTTGACATCCCATATCTTGAAATTGGAGAAAGTATGAAAAACGGCCGTTTTTCCAGCAACAGGACCAATCCGGTCGTTTTCTGAGGAACTCCAGAATATCGTTGCAGTGTAGATCGTTAATTTTCTTATGTTCCTGAGTACAATAACAGTGCGATTTTGGTATTCAGGCACTCCGACTCCCGTTTCCGATAATTTTACAGCTGTATGGTTTCTGAATCAAAAGTATTCCAACCACGCAAAAAACTGCAATTGCAGGTATCGCGAAGCTGCCTGAATGCAATTTTATTGAATTCTACTCTTCACTAGCTTTCGTTTGACACCCCATATCTTGAAATTGGAGAAAGTTTGAATAACGGCCGTTTTTCCAGCAACGCACTCCTATCAATCCAATCGTTTTCCGAGGAACTCCAGAATATCGTTGCAATGTATATCTTTAATCTTCTTATGTTCCTGAGTACAATAACAGTGCGATTTTGATATTCAGGCACTTCCGACTCTCGTTTCCGATAATTTTACAGCTGTATGGTTTCTGAATCAAAAGTATCCCAACCACGCAAAAAACTGCAATTGCAGGTATCGCGAAGCTGCCTGAATGCAATTTTATTGAATTCTACTCATCACTAGCATTCGTTTGACACCCCATATCTTGAAATTGGAGAAAGTATGATGAACGGCCGTTTTTCCAGCAACGCACTCCTATCAATCCGATCGTTTTCTGGGGAACCCCAGAATATCGTTGCAGTGAAGATTTTTAATTTTCTAATGTTCCTGAGCACAATTACAGTGCGATTTTGGTATTCAGGCGCTTCCGACTCCCGTTTCCTTAAATTTTGCAGCTGTATGATTTCTTAATCAAAAGTATCCCAACCACGCAAAAAACTGCGATTACACGTATCGCGAAGCTGCCTGAATGCAATTTTATTGAATTCTACTCATCACTAGCTTTCGTTTGACACCCCATATATTGAAATTGGAGAAAGTATGATGAACGGCCGTTTTTCCAGCAACGCACTCCTATCAATCCGATCGTTTTCCGAGGAACTCCAGAATATCGTTGCAGTGTAGATCTTTAATTTTCTTATGTTCCTGAGAACAAAAACAGTGCGATTTTGGTATTCACACGCTTCCGACTCCCGTTTCCGATAATTTTACAGCTGTATGGTTTCTGAATCAAAAGTATCCCAACCACGCAAAAAACTGCAATTGCAGGTATCGCGAAGCTGCCTGAATGCAATTTTATTGAATTCTATCCATCACTAGCTTTCGTTTGACACCCCATATCTTTAAATTGGAGAAAGTATGAAAAACAGCCGTTTTTCCAGCAACCCACTCCTGTCAATCCGATCGATTTCCGAGGAACTCCAGAATATCGGTCCAGTAAAGATCTTTGATTTTCCTATGTTCCTGAGTACAATAACAGTGCGATTTTGATATTCAGGCGCTTCCGACTCCCGTTCCCGATAATTTTACAGCTGTATGGTGTCTGAATCAAAAGTATCCAAACCACGCAAAAAACTGCAATCGCAGGTATCGCGAAGCTGCCTGAATGCAATTTTATTGAATTCTATCCATCACTAGTTTTCGTTTGACACTCCATATCTTGAAATTGGAGAAAGTATGAAAAACGGCCGTTTTTCTAGCAACGCACTCCTATCAATCCGATCGTTTTCCGGGGAACTCCAGAATATCGTTGCGGTGTAGATCTTTAATTTTTTGTGTTCCTGAGTACAGTAACAATGCGATTTTGCTATTCAGGCACTTCCGACTCTCGTTTCCGATAATTTTACACATGTATGGTTTCTGAATCAAAAGTATCCCAACCACGCAAAAAACTGCAATTGCAGGTATCGCGAAGCTGCCTGAATGCAATTATATTGAATTCTTATCATCACTACCTTTCGCTTGACACCCCCTATCTTGAAATTGGAGAAAGTATGAACAACGGCCGTTTTTCCAGCAAGCCACTCCTGTCAATCCAATCGTTTTCCGAGGAACTCCAGAATATCGTTGCAGTGTAGATTTATAATTTTCTTATGTTCCTGAGTGCAATAACAGTGCGATTTTGATATTCAGGCACTTCCGACTCTCGTTTCCGATAATTTTACAGCTGTATGGTTTCTGAATCAAAAGTATCCCAACCACGCAAAAAACTGCAATTGCAGGTATCGCGAAGATGCCTGAATGCAATTTTATTGATTTATACTCATCACTAGCATTCGTTTGACACCCCATATCTTGGAATTGGAGAAAGTATGATGAACGGCCGTTTTTCCAGCATCGCACTCCTTGCAATCCGATCGTTTTCTGGGGAACCCCAGCATATCGTTGGAGTGAAGATTTTTTATTTTCTAATGTTCCTGAGCACAATAACAGTGCGATTTTGGTATTCAGGCGCTTCCGACTTCCGTTTCCGTAAATTTTGCAGCTGTATGATTTCTGAATCAATAGTATCCCAACCACGCAAAAAACTGCGATTGCACGTATGGCGAAGCTGCCTGAATGTAATTTTATTGAATTCAACTCATCACTAGCTTTCGTTTGACATCCCATATTTTGAAATTGGAGACAGTATGAAAAACGGCCGTTTTTCCAGCAACGCACTCCTATCAATCTGATTGTTTTCCGAGGAACTTTAGAATATCGTTGCAGTGTAGATTTTCAATTTTCTTATGTTCCTGAGTACAATAACAGTGGGATTTTGGTATTCAGGCACTTCCGACTCCCGTTTCCGATAATTTTACAGCTGTATGGTTTCTGAATCAAAAGTATCCCAACCACGCAAAAAACTGCAATTACACGTATCGCGAAGCTGCCTGAATGCAATTTTATTGAATTCTTATCATCACTAGCTTTCGTTTGACACCCCATATATTGAAATAGGAGAAAGTATGAAACACAGCCGTATTTCCAGCAAATCCACTGCTGTCAATCCGATCGTTTTCCGAGGAACTCCAGAATATCGTTGCAGTGTAGATCTTTAATTTTCTTATGTTCCTGAGAACAAAAACACTGCGATTTTGGTATTAAGGCGCTTCCGACTCCCGTTTCCGATAATTTTACAGCTGTATGGTTTCTGAATCAAAAGTATCCCAACCACGCAAAAAACTGCAATTGCAGGTATCGCGAAGCTGCCTGAATGCAATTTTATTGAATTCGATCCATCACTAGCTTTCGTTTGACACCCCATATCTTGAAATTGGAGAAAGTATGAAAAACAGCCGTTTTTCCAGCAACCCACTCCTGTCAATCCGATCGTTTTCCGAGGAACTCCAGAATATCGGTCCAGTGTAGATCTTTAATTTTCTTATGTTCCTGAGTACAATTACAGTGCGATTTTGATATTCAGGCGCTTCCGACTCCCGTTTCCGATAATTTTACAGCTGTATGGTTTCTGAATCAAAAGTATCCCAACCACGCAAAAAACTGCAATCGCAGGTATCGCGAAGCTGCCTGAATGCAATTTTATTGAATTCTACTCATCACTAGCTTTCGTTTGACACCCCATATCTTGAAATTGGAGAAAGTATGAAGAACGTTTTTCCAGCAACGCACTCCTATCAATCCCATCGTTTTCCGAGGAACTCCAGAATATCATTGCAGTGTAGATCTTTAATTTTCTTACGTTCCTGAGTACACTAACAATGCGATTTTGATGTTCAGGTGCTTCCGACTCCCGTTTCCGATAATTTTACAGCTGTATGGTTTCTGAATCAAAAGTATCCCAACCACGCAAAAACTGCAAATGCAGGTATCCGTTGCCTGAATGCAATTTTATTGAATTCTACTCATAAGTAGCTTTCGTTTGACACCCCATATCTTGAAATTGGAGAAAGTATGAACCACGGCCGTTTTTCCAGCAACGCACTCCTATCAATCCGATCGTTTTCCGAGGAACTCCAGAATATCGTTGCAGTGTAGATCTTTAATTTTCTTACGTTCCTGAGTACACTAACAATGCGATTTTGATGTTCAAGTGCTTCCGACTCCCGTTTCCGATAATTTTACAGCTGTATGGTTTCTGAATCAAAAGTATCCCAACCACGCAAAAAACTGCAATTATAGGTATCCGTTGGCTGAATGAAATTTTATTGAATTCTACTTATAACTAGCTTTCGTTTGACACCCCATATCTTGAAATTGGAGAAAGTGTGAACAACGGCCGTTTTTCCAGCAACGCACTCCTATCAATCAGATCGTTTTCCGAGGAACTCCAGAATATCGTTGCAGTGTAGATCTTTAATTTTTTTATGTTCCTGAGTACAATAACAGTGCGATTATGGTATTCAGGCACTTCCGACTCCCGTTTCCGATAATTTTACAGCTGTATGGTTTCTGAATCAAAAGTATCCCAACCACGCAAAAAACTGCAATTGCAGGTATCGCGAGGCTGCCTGAATGCTATTTTATTGAATTCTATCCATCACTAGCTTTCGTTTGACACCCCATATCTTGAAATTGGAGAAAGTATGAAAAACAGCCGTTTTTCCAGCAACCCACTCCTGTCAATCCGATCGATTTCCGAGGAACTCCAGAATATCGGTCCAGTAAAGATCTTTGATTTTCTTATGTTCCTGAGTACAATAACAGTGCGATTTTGATATTCAGGCGCTTCCGACTCCCGTTTCCGACAATTTGACAGCTGTATGGTATCTGAATCAAAAGTATCCCAACCACGCAAAAAACTGCAATCGCAGGTATCGCGAAGCTGCCTGAACGCAATTTTATTGAATTCTATCCATCACTAGCATTCGTTTGACACCCCATATCTTGAAATTGGAGAAAGTATGAACAACGGCCGTTTTTCCAGCAAGCCACTCCTGTCAATCCAATCGTTTTCCGATAAACTCCAGAATATCGTTGCAGTGTAGGTCTTAAATTTTCTTATGTTCCTGAGTACAATAACAATGCGATTTCAGTCTTCAGGCACTTTCGACTCCCGTTTCCGATAATCTTACAGCTGTATGGTTTCTGAATCAAAAGTATCCCAACCACGCAAAAAACTGGAATTGCAGGTATCGCGAAGCTGCCTGAATGCAATTTTATTGAATCCTACTCATCACTAGCTTCCGCTTGACACCCCATATCTTGAAATTGGAGAAAATATGAACAACGGCCGCTTTTCCAGCAAGCCACTCCTGTCAATCCAATCGTTTTCCGAGGAACTCCAGAATATCACTGCAGTGTAGATTTTTAACTTTCTCATGTTCCTGAGTACAATAACAGTGCGATTTTGATATTCAGGCACTTCCGACTCTCGTTTCCGATAATTTTACAGCTGTATGGTTTCTGAATCAAAAGTATCCCAACCACGCAAAAAACTGCAATTGCAGGTATCGCGAAGCTGCCTGAATGCAATTTTATTGAATTCTACTCATCACTAGCTTTCGTTTGACACCCCATATCTTGACATTGGAGAAAGTATGAAAAACAGCCGTTTTTCCAGCAACCCACTCCTGTCAATCCGATCGTGTTCCGAGGAACTCCAGAATATCGGTCCAGTGTAGATCTTTGATTTTCTTATGTTCCTGAGTACAATAACAGTGCGATTTTGATATTCAGGCACTTCCGACTCCCCTTTCCGATAATTTTACATTTGTATTGTGTCTGAATCAAAAGTATCCCAACCACGCAAAAAACTGCAATTGCAGGTATCGCGAAGCTTCCTGAATGCAATTTTATTGAATTTTACTCATCACTAGCTTTCGTTTGACACCCCATATCTTGAAATTGGAGAAAGTATGAAAAACGGCCGTTTTTCCAGCAACGCACTCCTATCAATCCGATCGTTTTCCGAGGAACTCCAGAATATCGTTGCAGTGTAGATCTTTAATGTTTTTATGTTCCTGAGTACAATAACAGCGCGATTTTGGTATTCAGGCACTTCCGACTCCCGTTTCCGATAATTTTACAGCTGTATGGTTTCTGAATCAAAAGTATCCCAACCACGCAAAAAACTGCAATTGCAGGTATCGCGAAGCTGCCTGAATGCAATTTTATTGAATTCTACTCATCACTAGCTTTCGTTTGACACCCCATATCTTGAAATTGGAGAAAGTATGAAAAAAAGCCGTTTTTCCAGCAACCCACTCCTGTCAATCCGATCGTTTTCCGAGGAACTCCAGAATATCGGTCCAGTGTAGATCTTTGATTTTCTTATGTTCCTGAGTACAATAACAGTGCGATTTTGATATTCAGGCACTTCCGACTCCCCTTTCCGATAATTTTACATTTGTATTGTGTCTGAATCAAAAGTATCCCAACCACGCAAAAAACTGCAATTGCAGGTATCGCGAAGCTTCCTGAATGCAATTTTATTGAATTCTACTCATCACTAGCTTTCGTTTGACACCCCATATCTTGAAATTGGAGAAAGTATGAAAAACGGCCGTTTTTCCAGCAACGCACTCCTATCAATCCGATCGTTTTCCGAGGAACTCCAGAATATCGTTGCAGTGTAGATCTTTAATGTTTTTATGTTCCTGAGTACAATAACAGCGCGATTTTGGTATTCAGGCACTTCCGACTCCCGTTTCCGATAATTTTACAGCTGTATGGTTTCTGAATCAAAAGTATCCCAACCACGCAAAAAACTGCAATTGCAGGCATCGCGAAGCTGTCTGAATGCAATTTTATTGAATTCTACTCGTCTGTAGCTTTCGTTTGACACCCCATATCTTTAAATTGGAGAAAGTATGAAGAACGGCCGTTTTTCCAGCAACGCACTCCTATCAATCCGATCGATTTCCGAGGAACTCCAGAATATCGTTGCAGTGTAGATCTTTAATTTTCTTATGTTCCTGAGTACAATAACAATGCGGTTTTGGTATTCAGGCACTTCCGACTCCCGTTTCCGATAATTTTACAGCTGTATGGTTTCTGAATCAAAAGTATCCCAACCACGCAAAAAACTGCAATCGCAGGTATCGCGAAGCTGCCTGAACGCAATTTCATTGAATTCTACTCATCACTAGCTTTCGTTTGACACCCCATATCTTGAAATTGAAGAAAGTATGAAAAACGGCCGCTTTTCCAGCAACTCACTCCTGTCAATCCGATCGTTGTCGGAGGAACTCCAGAATATCGTTGTAGTCTAGGTCTTTAATTTTTTTATGTTCCTGAATACAATAACAGTGTAGTGTTGATATTCAGGCGCTTCCGACTCTCGTTCCCGATAATTTTACAGCTGTATGGTTTCTGAATCAAAAGTATCCCAACCTCGCAAAAAACTGCAATTGTAATTATCGCGAAGCTGCCTGAATCCAATTTTATTGAATTCTACTCATCACTAGCTTTCGTTTGACACCCCATATCTTGAAATTGGAGAAAGTATCAAAAACGGCCGTTTTTCCAGCAACCCACTCCTGTCAATCCGATCGTTTTCCGAGGAACTCCAGAATATCGTTGCAGTGTAGATCTTTAATTTTCTTATGTTACCGAGTACAATAACAGTGCGATTTTTATATTCAGGCGCTTTCGACTCTCGTTTCCGATAATTTTACAGCTGTATGGTTTCTGAATCAAAAGTATCCCAACCACGCAAAAAACTGCAATTGCAGGTATCGCGAAGCTGCCTGAATGCAATTTTATTGAATTCTACTCATCACTAGCTTTCGTTTGACATCCCATATCTTGAATTTGGAGAAAGTATGAACAACGGCCGTTTTTCCAGCAACGCACTCCTATCAATGCGATCGTTTTCCGAGGAACTCCAGAATATCGTTGCAGTGTATATCTTTAATTTTTTTATGTTACCGAGTACAATAACAGTGCGGTTTTGGTATTCAGGCACTTCCGACTCCTGTTTCCGATAATTTTACAGCTGTATGGTTTCTGAATCAAAAGTATCCCAACCACGCAAAAAACTGAAATTCCAGGTATCGCGAAGCTGCCTGAATGTAATTTGATTGAATTCTACTCATCACTAGCTTTCGTTTGACACCCCATATCTTGAAATTGGAGAAAGTATGAAAAACGGCCGTTTTTCCAGCAACCCACTCCTGTCAATCCGATCATTTTCCGAGGAACTCCAGAATATCGTTGAAGTGTAGATCCTTAATTTTCTTATGTTCCTGAGTACAATAACAGTGTGATTTTGATATTCAGGCGCTTCCGTGTCCCGATACCGATAATTTTACAGCTGTATGGTTTCTGAATCAAAAGTATCCCAACCACGCAGAAAACTGCAATTGCAGGTATCGCGAAGCTGCCTGAATGCAATTTTATTGAATTCTACTCATCACTAGCTTTCGTCTGACACCCCATATCTTGAAATTGGAGAAAGTATGAAAAACGGCCGTTTTTCCAGCAACGCACTCCTATCAATCCGATCGTTTTCCGAGGAACTCCAGAATATTGTTGCAGTGTAGATCTTTAATTTTCTTATGTTCCTGAGTACAATAACAGTGCGATTTTGGTATTCAGGCACTTCCGACTCCCGTTTCCGATAATTTTACAGCTGTATGGTTTCTGAATCAAAAGTATCCCAACCACGCAAAAACTGCGATTGCAGGTTTCGCGAAGCTGCCTGAATGCAATTTTATTGAATTCTACTCATCACTAGCTTTCGTTTGACACCCCATATCTTGAAATTGGAGAAAGTTTGAGAAGCGGCCGTTTTTCCAGCAACCCACCTCTGTCAATCCGATCGTTTTCCGAGGAACTCCAGAATATTGTTGCAGTGTAGGTCTTTAATTTTCTTATGATCCTGAGTACAATAACAGTGCGATTTTGATATTCAGGCGCTTCCGACTCCCGTTTCCGATAATTTTACAGCTGTATGGTTTCTGAATCAAAAGTATCCCAACCACGCAAAAAACTGCAATTGCAGATATCGCGAAGCTGTCTGAATGCAATTTTATTGAATTCTACTCATCACTAGCTTTCGTTTGACTTCTCATATCTTGAAATTGGAGAAAGTATGAACAACTGCCGTTTTTCCAGCAACGCACTCCTATCAATCCGATCGTTTCCCGAGGAACTCCAGAATATCGTTGAAGTGTAGATCCTTCATTTTCTTATATTCCTGAGTACAATAACAGTGCGATTTTGGTATTCAGGCACTCAAGACCCCCGTTTCCGATAATTTTACAGCTGTATGGTTTCTGAATCAAAAGTATCCCAACCACGCAAAAAACTGCAATTGCAGGTATCGCGAAGCTGCCTGAATGCAATTTTATTGAATTCTACTCATCACTAGCTTTCGTTTGACACCCCATATCTTGAAATTGGAGAAAGTATGAAGAACGTCCGTTTTTCCAGCAACCCACTCCTGTCAATCCGATCGTTTTCCGAGGAACTCCAGAATATCGTTCCAGTGTAGATCTTTAATTTTCTTATGTTCCTGAGTACAATAACAGTGCGATTTTGGTATTCAGGCACTTCCGACTCCCGTTTCCGATAATTTTACAGCTGTATGGTTTCGCAATCAAAAGTATCCCAACCACGCAAAAAACTGCAATTGCAGATATCGCGAAGCTGCCTGAATGCAATTTTATTGAATTCTACTCATCACTAGCTTTCGTTTGACATCTCATATCTTGAAATTGGAGAAAGTATGAAAAACGGCCGTTTTTCCAGCAACGCACTCCTATGAATCCGATCGTTTTCCGAGGAACTCCAGAATATCTTTGAAGTGTAGATCCTTAATTTTCTTATATTCCTGAGTACAATAACAGTGCGATTTTGGTATTCAGGCACTTCCGACTCCCGTTTCCGATAATTTCACAGCTGGTTGGTTTCTGAATCAAAAGTATCCCAACCACGCAAAAAACTGCAATTGCAGGTATCGCGAAGCTGCCTGAATGCAATTTTATTGAATTCTACTCATCACTAGCTTTCGTTTGACACCCCATATCTTGAAATTGGAGAAAGTATGAAAAACGGCCGTTTTTCCAGCAACCCACTCCTGTCAATCCGATCGTTTTCCGAGGAACTCCAGAATATCGTTGCAGTGTAGATCTGTAATTTTCTTATCTTCCTGAGTACAATAACAGTGCCATTTTCATATTCAGGCGCTTCCGACTCCCGTTTCCGATAATTTTACAGCTGTATGGTTTCTGAATCAAAAGTATCCCAACCACGCAAAAAACTGCAATTGCAGGTATCGCGAAGCTGCCTGAATGCAATTTTATTGAATTCTAATCATCACTAGCTTTCGTTTGACACCCCATATCTTCAAATTGGAGAAAGTATGAAAAACGGCCGTTTTTCCAGCAACGCACTTCTATCAATCTGATCATTTTCCGAGGAACTCCAGAATATCGTTGCAGTGTGAATCTTCAATTTTCTTATGTTCCTGAGTACAATAACAGTGCGATTTTGATATTCAGGCGCTTCTGACTCCCGTTTCCGATAATTTTACAGCTGTATGGTTTCTGAATCGAAAGTATCCCAACCACGCAAAAAACTGCAATTGCAGGTATCGCGAAGCTTCCTGAATGCAATTTTATTGAAGTCTACTCATCACTAGCTTTCGTTTGACACCCCATATATTGAAATTGGAGAAAGTATGTAAAACGGCCGTTTTTCCAGCAACGCACTCCTATCAATCCGATCGTTTTCCGAGGAACTCCAGAATATCGTTGCAGTGTAGATCTTTAATGTTTTTATGTTCCTGAGTACAATAACAGCGCGATTTTGGTATTCAGGCACTTCCGACTCCCGTTTCCGATAATTTTACAGCTGTATGGTTTCTGAATCAAAAGTATCCCAACCACGAAAAAAAACTGCAATTGCAGGTATCGCGAAGCTGCCTGAATGCAATTTTACTGAATTCTACTCATCACTAGCTTTCGTTTGACACCCCATATCTTGAAATTGGAGAAAGTATGAAAAACGGCCGTTTTTCCAGCAACCCACTCCTGTCAATCCGATCGTTTTCCGAGGAACTCCAGAATATCGTTGCAGTGTAGATCTTTAATTTTCTTATGTTCCTGAGCACAATAACAGTGCGATTTTGATATTCAGGCACTTCCGACTCCCGTTTCCGATAATTTCACAGCTGTATGGTTTCTGAATCAAAAGTATCCCAACCACGCAAAAAACTGCAATTGCAGGTATCGCAAAGCTGCCTGAATGCAATTTTATTGAATTCTACTCATCACTAGCTTTCGTTTGACACCCCATATCTTGAAATTGGAGAAAGTATGAATAGCGGCTGTTTTTCCAGCAACGCACTCCTATCAATCCGATCGTTTTCCGAGGAACTCCAGAATATCGTCGCAGTGTAGAGCTTTAATTTTTTGATGTTCCTGAGTACAATAACAGTGCGATTTTGGTATTCAGGCACTTCCGACTCCCGTTTCCGATAATTTTACAGCTGTATGGTTTCTGAATCAAAAGTATCCCAGCCACGCGAAAAACTGCAATTGCAGGTATCGCGAAGCTACCTGAATGCATTTTATTGAATTCTTCTCATCACTAGCTTTCGTTTGACAGCCCATATCTTGAAATTGGAGAAAGTATGAAAAACGGCCGTTTTTCCAGCAACCCAGTCCTGTCAATCCGATCGTTTTCTGAGGAACTCCAGAATATCGTTGCAGTGTAGATCTTTATTTTTCTTATGTTCCTGAGTACAATAACAGTGCGATTTTGGTATTCAGGCACTTCCGACTCCCGTTTCCGATAATTTTGCAGCTGTATGGTTTCTGAATCCAAAGTATCCCAACCACGCAAAAAACTGTATTGCAGGTATCGCGAAGCTGCCTGAATGCAATTTTATTGAATTCTACTCATCACTAGCTTTCGTTTGACACCCCATATCTTGAGATTGGAGATAGCATGGAAAACGGCCGTTTTTCCAGCAACGCACTCCTTGCAATCCGATCGTTTTCCGAGGAACTCCAGAATATCGTTGCAGTGTAGATCTGTAATTTTCTTATCTTCCTGAGTACAATAACAGTGCCATTTTCATATTCAGGCGCTTCCGACTCCCGTTTCCGATAATTTTACAGCTGTATGGTTTCTGAATCAAAAGTATCCCAACCACGCAAAAAACTGAAATTGCAGGTATCGCGAAGCTGCCTGAATGCAATTTTATTGAATTCTACTCATCACTAGCTTTCGTTTGACACCCCATATCTTCAAATTGGAGAAAGTATGAAAAACGGCCGTTTTTCCAGCAACGCACTTCTATCAATCTGATCATTTTCCGAGGAACTCCAGAATATCGTTGCAGTGTGAATCTTCAATTTTCTTATGTTCCTGAGTACAATAACAGTGCGATTTTGATATTCAGGCGCTTCTGACTCCCGTTTCCGATAATTTTACAGCTGTATGGTTTCTGAATCGAAAGTATCTCAACCACGCAAAAAACTGCAATTGCAGGTATCGCGAAGCTTCCTGAATGCAATTTTATTGAATTCTACTCATCACTAGCTTTCGTTTGACACCCCATATCTTGAAATTGGAGAAAGTATGAAAAACGGCCGTTTTTCCAGCAACGCACTCCTATCAATCCGATCGTTTTCCGAGGAACTCCAGAATATCGTTGCAGTGTAGATCTTTAATGTTTTTATGTTCCTGAGTACAATAACAGCGCGATTTTGGTATTCAGGCACTTCCGACTCCCGTTTCCGATAATTTTACAGCTGTATGGTTTCTGAATCAAAAGTATCCCAACCACGAAAAAAAACTGAGATTGCAGGTATCGCGAAGCTGCCTGAATGCAATTTTACTGAATTCTACTCATCACTAGCTTTCGTTTGACACCCCATATATTGAAATTGGAGAAAGTATGAAAAACGGCCGTTTTTCCAGCAACGCACTTCTATCAATCTGATCATTTTCCGAGGAACTCCAGAATATCGTTGCAGTGTGAATCTTCAATTTTCTTATGTTCCTGAGTACAATAACAGTGCGATTTTGATATTCAGGCGC
This sequence comes from Odontomyia ornata, assembly GCA_963969285.1. Lineage (NCBI taxonomy): Eukaryota > Metazoa > Arthropoda > Insecta > Diptera > Stratiomyidae > Odontomyia > Odontomyia ornata. The sequence continues at coordinate 64,405,439 of OZ017743.1, read as the reverse complement.
TTCTGACTCCCGTTTCCGATAATTTTACAGCTGTATGGTTTCTGAATCAAAAGTATCCCAACCACGGAAAAAAACTGCAATTGCAGGTATCGCGAAGCTGCCTGAATGCAATTTTACTGAATTCTACTCATCACTAGCTTTCGTTTGACACCCCATATCTTGAAATCGGAGAAAGTATGAAAAACGGCCGTTTTTCCAGCAACCCACTCCTGTCAATCCGATCGTTTTCCGAGGAACTCCAGAATATCGTTGCAGTGTAGATCTTTAATTTTCTTATGTTCCTGAGCACAATAACAGTGCGATTTTGATATTCAGGCACTTCCGACTCCCGTTTCCGATAATTTCACAGCTGTATGGTTTCTGAATCAAAAGTATCCCAACCACGCAAAAAACTGCAATTGCAGGTATCGCAAAGCTGCCTGAATGCAATTTTATTGAATTCTACTCATCACTAGCTTTCGTTTGACACCCCATATCTTGAAATTGGAGAAAGTATGAATAGCGGCTGTTTTTCCAGCAACGCACTCCTATCAATCCGATCGTTTTCCGAGGAACTCCAGAATATCGTCGCAGTGTAGAGCTTTAATTTTTTGATGTTCCTGAGTACAATAACAGTGCGATTTTGGTATTCAGGCACTTCCGACTCCCGTTTCCGATAATTTTACAGCTGTATGGTTTCTGAATCAAAAGTATCCCAGCCACGCGAAAAACTGCAATTGCAGGTATCGCGAAGCTACCTGAATGCATTTTATTGAATTCTTCTCATCACTAGCTTTCGTTTGACAGCCCATATCTTGAAATTGGAGAAAGTATGAAAAACGGCCGTTTTTCCAGCAACCCAGTCCTGTCAATCCGATCGTTTTCTGAGGAACTCCAGAATATCGTTGCAGTGTAGATCTTTAATTTTCTTATGTTCCTGAGTACAATAACAGTGCGATTTTGGTATTCAGGCACTTCCGACTCCCGTTTCCGATAATTTTGCAGCTGTATGGTTTCTGAATCCAAAGTATCCCAACCACGCAAAAAACTGTATTGCAGGTATCGCGAAGCTGCCTGAATGCAATTTTATTGAATTCTACTCATCACTAGCTTTCGTTTGACACCCCATATCTTGAGATTGGAGAAAGCATGGAAAACGGCCGTTTTTCCAGCAACGCACTCCTTGCAATCCGATCGTTTTCCGAGGAACTCCAGAATATCGTTGCAGTGTAGATCTGTAATTTTCTTATCTTCCTGAGTACAATAACAGTGCCATTTTCATATTCAGGCGCTTCCGACTCCCGTTTCCGATAATTTTACAGCTGTATGGTTTCTGAATCAAAAGTATCCCAACCACGCAAAAAACTGAAATTGCAGGTATCGCGAAGCTGCCTGAATGCAATTTTATTGAATTCTACTCATCACTAGCTTTCGTTTGACACCCCATATCTTCAAATTGGAGAAAGTATGAAAAACGGCCGTTTTTCCAGCAACGCACTTCTATCAATCTGATCATTTTCCGAGGAACTCCAGAATATCGTTGCAGTGTGAATCTTCAATTTTCTTATGTTCCTGAGTACAATAACAGTGCGATTTTGATATTCAGGCGCTTCTGACTCCCGTTTCCGATAATTTTACAGCTGTATGGTTTCTGAATCGAAAGTATCTCAACCACGCAAAAAACTGCAATTGCAGGTATCGCGAAGCTTCCTGAATGCAATTTTATTGAATTCTACTCATCACTAGCTTTCGTTTGACACCCCATATCTTGAAATTGGAGAAAGTATGAAAAACGGCCGTTTTTCCAGCAACGCACTCCTATCAATCCGATCGTTTTCCGAGGAACTCCAGAATATCGTTGCAGTGTAGATCTTTAATGTTTTTATGTTCCTGAGTACAATAACAGCGCGATTTTGGTATTCAGGCACTTCCGACTCCCGTTTCCGATAATTTTACAGCTGTATGGTTTCTGAATCAAAAGTATCCCAACCACGAAAAAAAACTGAGATTGCAGGTATCGCGAAGCTGCCTGAATGCAATTTTACTGAATTCTACTCATCACTAGCTTTCGTTTGACACCCCATATATTGAAATTGGAGAAAGTATGAAAAACGGCCGTTTTTCCAGCAACGCACTCCTATCAACCCGATCGTTTTCCGAGGAACTCCAGAATATCGTTGCGGTGTAGATCTTTAATTTTCTTATGTTCCTGAGTACAATAACAGTACGATTTTGGTATTCAGGCACTTCCGACTCCAGTTTCCGATAATTTTACAGCTGTATGGTTTCTGAATCAAAAGTATCCCAACCACGCAAAAAACTGCAATTGCAGGTATCGCGAAGCTGCCTGAATTCAGTTTTATTGAATTCTTCTCATCAATAGCTTTCGTTTGACACTCCATATCTTGAAATTGGAGAAAGTATGAAAAACGGCCGTTGTTCCAGCAACGCACTCCTTGCAATCCGATCGTTTTCCGAGGAACTCCAGAATATCGTTGCAGTGTAGATCTTCAATTTTCTTATGTTCCTGAAGACGAAAACAGTGCGATTTTGGTATTCAGGCGCTTCCGACTCCCGTTTCCGATAATTTTACAGCTGTATGGTTTCTGAATCAAAAGTATCCCAACCACGCAAAAAACTGCAATTGCAGGTATCGCGAAGCTGCCTGAATGCAATTTTATTGAATTCTACTCATCACTAGCTTTCGTTTGACACCCCATATCTTGAAATTGGAGAAAGTATGAAAAACTGCCGTTTTTCTAGCCGACTCCTGTCAATCCGATCGTCTTCTGAGGAACTCCAGAATATCGTTGCAGTCAAGATCCTCTATTTTCTTATGTTCCTGAGTACAATAACAGTGCGATTTTAGTATTCAGGCACTTCCGACTCCCGTTTCCGATAATTTTACAGCTGTATGGTTTCTGAATCAAAAGTATCCCAACCACGCAAAAAACTGCAATTGCAGGTATCGCGAAGCTGCCTGAATGCAATTTTATTGAATTCTACTCATCACTAGCTTTCGTTTGACACCCCATATCTTGAAATTGGAGAAAGCATGAAAAACGGCCGTTTTTCCAGCAACGCACTCCTTGCAATCCGATCGTTTTCCGAGGAACTCCAGACTATCGTTGCAGTGTAGATCTGTAATTTTCTTATCTTCCTGAGTACAATAACAGTGGCATTTTGATATTCAGGCGCTTCCGACTCCCGTTTCCGGTAATTTTACAGCTGTATGGTTTCTGAATCAAAAGTATCCCAACCACGCAAAAAACTGCAATTGCAGGTATCGCGAAGCTGCCTGAATGCAATTTTATTGAATTCTACTCATCACCAGCTTTCGTTTGACACCCCATATCTTCAAATTGGAGAAAGTATGAAAAACGGCCGTTTTTCCAGCAACGCACTTCTATCAATCTGATAATTTTCCGAGGAACTCCAGAATATCGTTGCAGTGTAGATCTTCAATTTTCTTATGTTCCTGAGTACAATAACAGTGCGATTTTGATATTCAGGCGCTTCTGACTCCCGTTTCCGATAATTTTACAGCTGTATGGTTTCTGAATCGAAAATATCCCAACCACGCAAAAAACTGCAATTGCAGGTATCGCGAAGCTTCCTGAATGCAATTTTATTGAATTCTACTCATCACTAGCTTTCGTTTGACACCCCATATCTTGAAATTGGAGAAAGTATGAAAAACGGTCGTTTTTCCAGCAACGCACTCCTATCAATCCGATCGTTTTCCGAGGAACTCCAGAATATCGTTGCAGTGTAGATCTTTAATGTTTTTATGTTCCTGAGTACAATAACAGCGCGATTTTGGTATTCAGGCACTTCCGACTCCCGTTTCCGATAACTTTACAGCTGTATGGTTTCTGAATCAAAAGTATCCCAACCACGAAAAAAAACTGCAATTGCAGGTATCGCGAAGCTGCCTGAATTCAATTTTATTGAATTCTACTCATCACTAGCTTTCGTCTGACACCCCATATATTGAAATTGGAGAAAGTATGAAAAACGGCCGTTTTTCCAGCAACGCACTCCTATCAACCCGATCGTTTTCCGAGGAACTCCAGAATATCGTTGCAGTGTAGATCTTAAATTTTCTTATGTTCCTGAGTACAATAACAGTACGATTTTGGTATTCAGGCACTTCCGACTCCCGTTTCCGATAATTTTACAGCTGTATGGTTTCTGAATCAAAAGTATCCCAACCACGCAAAAAACTGCAATTGCAGGTATCGCGAAGCTGCCTGAATGCAGTTTTATTGAATTCTTCTCATCAATAGCTTTCGTTTGACACTCCATATCTTGAAATTGGAGAAAGTATGAAAAACGGCCGTTTTTCCAGCAACGCACTCCTTGCAATCCGATCGTTTTCCGAGGAACTCCAGAATATCGTTGCAGTGTAGATCTTCAATTTTGGTATGTTCCTGAAGACGATAACAGTGCGATTTTGGTATTCAGGCGCTTCCGACTCCCGTTTCCGATAATTTTACAGCTGTATGGTTTCTGAATCAAAAGTATCCCAACCACGCAAAAAACTGCAATTGCAGGTATCGCGAAGCTGCCTGAATGCAATTTTATTGAATTCTACTCATCACTAGCTTTCGTTTGACACCCCATATCTTGAAATTGGAGAAAGTATGAAAAACGGCCATTTTTCTAGCCGACTCCTGTCAATCCGATCGTTTTCTGAGGAACTCTAGAATATCGTTGCAGTAAAGATCCTTAATTTTCTTATGTTCCTGAGTACAATAACAGTGCGATTTTAGTATTCAGGCACTTCCGACTCCCGTTTCCGATAATTTTACAGCTGTATGGTTTCTGAATCAAAAGTATCCCAACCACGCAAAAAACTGCAATTGCAGGTATCGCGAAGCTGCCTGAATGCAATTTTATTGAATTCTACTCATCACTAGCTTTCGTTTGACACCCCATATCTTGAAATTGGAGAAAGTATGAAAAACGGCCGTTTTTCCAGCAACGCACTCCTATCAATCCGATCGTTTTCCGAGGAACTCCAGAATATCGTTGCAGTGTAGATCTAATATTTTCTTATGTTCCTGAGTACAATAACAGTGCGATTTTGGTATTCAGGCACTTCCGACTCCCGTTTCCGATAATTTTACAGCTGTATGGTTTCTGAATCAAAATTATCCCAACCACGCAAAAAAACTGCAATTGCAGGTATCGCGAAGCTGCCTGAATGCAATTTTATTGAATTCTACTCATCACTAGCTTTCGTTTGACACCCCATATCTTGAAATTGGTGAAAGTATGAAAAACGGCCGTTTTTCCAGCAACGCACTCCTATCAATCCGATCGTTTTCCGAGGAACTTCAGAATATCGTTGCAGTGTAGATCTTAAATTTTCTTATGTTCCTGAGTACATGATCAATGCGATTTTGGTTTTCAGGCTCTTCCGAATCCCGTTTCCGATAATTTTACAGCTGTATGGTTTCTGAATCAAAAGTATCCCAACCACGCAAAAAACTGCAATTGCAGGTATCGCGAAGCTGACTGAATGCAATTTTATTGAATTCTACTCATCACTAGTTTTCGTTTGAAACCCCATATATTGAACTTGGAGAAACTATGAAAAACGGCCGTTGTTCCAGCAACCCACTCCTGTCATTCCGATCGTTTTCCGAGGAACTCCAGAATATCGATGCAGTGTAGATCTTTAATTTTCTTATGTTCCTGAGTACAATAACAGTGCGATTATGGTATTCAGGCACTTCCGACTCCCGCTTCCGATAATTTTACAGCTGTATGGTTTTTGAATCAAAAGTATCCCAACCACGCAAAAAACTGCAATTGCAGGTATCGCGAAGCTGCCTGAATGCAATTTTATTGAATTCTACTCATCACTAGCTTTCGTTTGACACCCCATATCTTGAAATTGGAGAAAGTATGAAGAACGGCCGTTTTTCCAGCAACGCACTCCTATCAATCCGATCGTTTTCCGAGGAACTCCAGAATATCATTGCAGTGTAGATCTTTAGTTTTTTATGTTCCTGAGTACAATAACAGTGCGATTTTGGTATTCAGGCACTTCCGACTCCCGTTTCCGATAATTTTACAGCTGTATGATTTCTGAATCAAAAGTATCCCAACCACGCAAAAAACTGCAATTGCAGATATCGCGAAGCTGCCTGAATGCAATTTTATTGAATTCTACTCATCACTAGCTTTCGTTTGACACCCCACATCTTGAAATTGGAGAAAGTACGAAAAACGGCCGTTTTTCCAGCAACGCACTGCTATCAATCCGATCGTTTTCCGAGGAACTCCAGAATATCGTTGCAGTGTAGATATTTAACTTTTTATGTTCCTGAGTACAATAACAGTGCGGTTTTGGAATTCAGAAACTTCCGACTCCCGTTCCCGATAATTTTACAGCTGTATGGTTTCTGAATCAAAAGTATCCCAACCACGCAAAAAACTGCAATTGCAGGTATTGCGAAGCTGCCTGAATGCAATTTTATTGAATTCTACTCATCACTAGCTTTCGTTTGACACCCCATATATTGAAATTGGTGAAAGTATGAAAAACGGCCGTTTTTCTAGCAACGCACTCCTGTCAATCCGATCATTTTCCAAGCAAGTCCAGAATATCGTTGCAGTGTAGATCTTTAATTTTTTTATGTTCCTGAGTACAATAACAGTGCGATTTTTGTATTCAGGCACTTCTGACTCCCGTTTTCGATAATTTTACAGCTGTATGGTTTCTGAATCAAAAGTATCTCAACCATGAAAAAAAACTGCAATTGCAGGTATCGCGAAGCTGCCTGAATGCAATTTTATTGAATTCTATTCATCACTAGCTTACGTTTGACATCCCATATCTTGAAATTGGAGAAAGTATGAAAAACGGCCGTTTTTCTAGCAACGCACTCCTATCAATCCGATCGTTTTCCGAGGAACTTCAGAATATCGTTGCAGTGTAGATTTTTAATTTTCTTATGTTCCTGAGGACAATAACAGTGCGATTTTGATATTCAGGCGCTTCCGACTCCCGTTTCCGATAATTTTACAGCTGTATGGTTTCTGAATCAAAAGTATCCCAACCACGCAAAACACTCCAATTGCAGGTATCGCGAAGCTGCCTGAATAAAATTTTATTGAATTCTACTCATCACTAGCTTTCGTTTGACACCCCATATCTTGAAATTGGAGAAAGCATGAAAAACGGCCGTTTTTCCAGCAACGCACTCCTATCAATCCGATCGTTTTCCGAGGAACTCCAGAATATCGTTGCAGTGTAGATCTTTAATGTTTTTATGTTCCTGAGTACAATAACAGCGCGATTTTGGTATTCAGGCACTTCCGACTCCCGTTTCCGATAATTTTACAGCTGTATGGTTTCTGAATCAAAAGTATCCCAACCACGAAAAAAAACTGCAATTGCAGGTATCGCGAAGCTGCCTGAATGCAATTTTACTGAATTCTACTCATCACTAGCTTTCGTTTGACACCCCATATATTGAAATTGGAGAAAGTATGAAAAACGGCCGTTTTTCCAGCAACGCACTCCTATCAACCCGATCGTTTTCCGAGGAACTCCAGAATATCGTTGCAGTGTAGATCTTTAATTTTCTTATGTTCCTGAGTACAATAACAGTACGATTTTGGTATTCAGGCACTTCCGACTCCCGTTTCCGATAATTTTACAGCTGTATGGTTTCTGAATCAAAAGTATCCCAACCACGCAAAAAACTGCAATTGCAGGTATCGCGAAGCTGCCTGAATGCAGTTTTATTGAATTCTTCTCATCAATAGCTTTCGTTTGACGCTCCATATCTTGAAATTGGAGAAAGTATGAAAAACGGCCGTTTTTCCAGCAACGCACTCCTTGCAATCCGATCGTTTTCCGAGGAACTCCAGAATATCGTTGCAGTGTAGATCTTCAATTTTCTTATATTCCTGAAGACGATAACAGTGCGATTTTGGTATTCAGGCGCTTCCGACTCCCGTTTCCGATAATTTTACAGCTGTATGGTTTCTGAATCAAAAGTATCCCAACCACGCAAAAAACTGCAATTGCAGGTATCGCGAAGCTGCCTGAATGCAATTTTATTGAATTCTACTCATCACTAGCTTTCGTTTAACACCCCATATCTTGAAATTGGAGAAAGTATGAAAAACGGCCGTTTTTCCAGCAACGCACTCCTATCAATCCGATCGTTTTCCGAGGAACTCGAGAATATCGTTGCAGTGTAGATCTTTAATTTTCTTATGTTCCTGAGTACAATAACACTGCGATTTTGGTATTCAGGCACTTCCGACTCCCGTTTCCGATAATTTTACAGCTGTATGGTTTCTGAATCAAAATTATCCCAACCACGCAAAAAAACTGCAATTGCAGGTATCGCGAAGCTGCCTGAATGCAGTTTTATTGAATTCTACTCATCACTAGCTTTCGTTTGACACCCCATATCTTGAAATTGGTGAAAGTATGAAAAACGGCCGTTTTTCCAGCAACGCACTCCTATCAATCCGATCGTTTTCCGAGGAACTTCAGAATATCGTTGCAGTGTAGATCTTAAATTTTCTTATGTTCCTGAGTACATAATCAATGCGATTTTGGTATTCAGGCTCTTCCGACTCCCGTTTCCGATAATTTTACAGCTGTATGGTTTCTGAATCAAAAGTATCCCAACCACGCAAAAAACTGCAATTGCAGGTATCGCGAAGCTGCCTGAATGCAATTTTATTGAATTCTACTCATCACTAGTTTTCGTTTGAAGTCCCATATATTGAACTTGGAGAAACTATGAAAAACGGCCGTTGTTCCAGCAACCCACTCGTGTCATTCCCATCGTTTTCCGAGGAACTCCAGAATATCGTTGCAGTGTAGATCTTTAATTTTCTTATGTTCCTGAGTACAATAACAGTGCGATTTTGGTACTCAGGCACTTCTGACTCCCGCTTCCGATAATTTTACAGCTGTATGGTTTCTGAATCAAAAGTATCCCAACCACGCAAAAAACTGCAATTGCAGGTATCGCGAAGCTGCCTGAATGCAATTTTATTGAATTCTACTCATCACTAGTTTTCGTTTGACACCCCATATCTTGAAATTGGAGAAAGTATGAAGAACGGCCGTTTTTCCAGCAACGCACTCCTATCAATCCGATCGTTTTCCGAGGAACTCCAGAATATCATTGCAGTGTAGATCTTTAATTTTCTTATGTTCCTGAGTACAATAACAGTGCGATTTTGGTATTCAGGCACTTCTGACTCCCGTTTCCGATAATTTTACTGCTGTATGATTTCTGAATCAAAAGTATCCCAACCACGCAAAAAACTGCAATTGCAGGTATCGCGAAGCTGCCTGAATGCAATTTTATTGAATTCTACTCATCACTAGCTTTCGTTTGACACCCCATATCTTGAAATTGGAGAAAGTACGAAAAACGGCCGTTTTTCCAGCAACGCACTCCTATTAATCCGATCGTTTTCCGAGGAACTCCAGAATATCGTTACAGTGTAGATATTTAACTTTTTATGTTCCTGAGTACAATAACAGTGCGGTTTTGGAATTCAGGCACTTCCGACTCCCGTTTCTGATAATTTTACAGCTGTATGGTTTCTGAATCAAAAGTATCCCAACCACGCAAAAAACTGCAATTGCAGGTATCGCGAAGCTGCCTGAATGCAATTTTATTTTATTCTACTCATCACTAGCTTTCGTTTGAGACCCCATATATTGAAATTGGAGAAAGTATGAAAAACTGCCTCTTTTCCAGCAACGCACTCTTATCAATCCGATCGTTTTCTGAGGAACTCCAAAATGTCATTGCAGTGTAGATCTTTAATTTTTTTATGTTCCTGAGGACAAGAACAGTTCGATTTTGATATTCAGGCACTTCCGACTCCCGTTTCTGATAATTTTACAGCTGTATGGTTTCTGAATCAAAAGTATCCCAACCACGCAAAAAACTGAAATTGCAGGTATCGCGAAGCTGCCTGAATGCAATTTTATTGAATTCTACTCATCACTAGCTTTCGTTTGACACCCCATATCTTGAAATTGGAGAAAGTATGAAAAACGGCCGTTTTTCCAGCAACGCACTCCTATCAATCCGATCGTTTTCCGAGGAACTCCAGAATATCGTTGCAGTGTAGATCTTTAATGTTTTTATGTTCCTGAGTACAATAACAGCGCGATTTTGGTATTCAGGCACTTCCGACTCCCGTTTCCGATAATTTTACAGCTGTATGGTTTCTGAATCAAAAGTATCCCAACCACGAAAAAAAACTGCAATTGCAGGTATCGCGAAGCTGCCTGAATTCAATTTTATTGAATTCTACTCATCACTAGCTTTCGTTTGACACCCCATATATTGAAATTGGAGAAAGTATGAAAAACGGCCGTTTTTCCAGCAACGCACTCCTATCAACCCGATCGTTTTCCGAGGAACTCCAGAATATCGTTGCAGTGTAGATCTTAAATTTTCTTATGTTCCTGAGTACAATAACAGTACGATTTTGGTATTCAGGCACTTCCGACTCCCGTTTCCGATAATTTTACAGCTGTATGGTTTCTGAATCAAAAGTATCCCAACCACGCAAAAAACTGCAATTGCAGGTATCGCGAAGCTGCCTGAATGCAGTTTTATTGAATTCTTCTCATCAATAGCTTTCGTTTGACACTCCATATCTTGAAATTGGAGAAAGTATGAAAAACGGCCGTTTTTCCAGCAACGCACTCCTTGCAATCCGATCGTTTTCCGAGGAACTCTAGAATATCGTTGCAGTGTAGATCTTCAATTTTGGTATGTTCCTGAAGACGATAACAGTGCGATTTTGGTATTCAGGCGCTTCCGACTCCCGTTTCCGATAATTTTACAGCTGTATGGTTTCTGAATCAAAAGTATCCCAACCACGCAAAAAACTGCAATTGCAGGTATCGCGAAGCTGCCTGAATGCAATTTTATTGAATTCTACTCATCACTAGCTTTCGTTTGACACCCCATATCTTGAAATTGGAGGAAGTATGAAAAACGGCCATTTTTCTAGCCGACTCCTGTCAATCCGATCGTTTTCTGAGGAACTCTAGAATATCGTTGCAGTAAAGATCCTTAATTTTCTTATGTTCCTGAGTACAATAACAGTGCGATTTTAGTATTCAGGCACTTCCGACTCCCGTTTCCGATAATTTTACAGCTGTATGGTTTCTGAATCAAAAGTATCCCAACCACGCAAAAAACTGCAATTGCAGGTATCGCGAAGCTGCCTGAATGCAATTTTATTGAATTCTACTCATCACTAGCTTTCGTTTGACACCCCATATCTTGAAATTGGAGAAAGTATGAAAAACGGCCGTTTTTCCAGCAACGCACTCCTATCAATCCGATCGTTTTCCGAGGAACTTCAGAATATCGTTGCAGTGTAGATCTTAAATTTTCTTATGTTCCTGAGTACATGATCAATGCGATTTTGGTTTTCAGGCTCTTCCGAATCCCGTTTCCGATAATTTTAAAGCTGTATGGTTTCTGAATCAAAAGTATCCCAACCACGCAAAAAACTGCAATTGCAGGTATCGCGAAGCTGCCTGAATGCAATTTTATTGAATTCTACTCATCACTAGTTTTCGTTTGAAACCCCATATATTGAACTTGGAGAAACTATGAAAAACGGCCGTTGCTCCAGCAACCCACTCCTGTCATTCCGATCGTTTTCCGAGGAACTCCAGAATATCGATGCAGTGTAGATCTTTAATTTTCTTATGTTCCTGAGTACAATAACAGTGCGATTATGGTATTCAGGCACTTCCGACTCCCGCTTCCGATAATTTTACAGCTGTATGGTTTCTGAATCAAAAGTATCCCAACCACGCAAAAAACTGCAATTGCAGGTATCGCGAAGCTGCCTGAATGCAATTTTATTGAATTCTACTCATCACTAGCTTTCGTTTGACACCCCATATCTTGAAATTGGAGAAAGTATGAAGAACGGCCGTTTTTCCAGCAACGCACTCCTATCAATCCGATCGTTTTCCGAGGAACTCCAGAATATCATTGCAGTGTAGATCTTTAGTTTTTTATGTTCCTGAGTACAATAACAGCGCGATTTTGGTATTCAGGCACTTCCGACTCCCGTTTCCGATAATTTTACAGCTGTATGGTTTCTGAATCAAAAGTATCCCAACCACGAAAAAAAACTGCAATTGCAGGTATCGCGAAGCTGCCTGAATTCAATTTTATTGAATTCTACTCATCACTAGCTTTCGTTTGACACCCCATATATTGAAATTGGAGAAAGTATGAAAAACGGCCGTTTTTCCAGCAACGCACTCCTATCAACCCGATCGTTTTCCGAGGAACTCCAGAATATCGTTGCAGTGTAGATCTTAAATTTTCTTATGTTCCTGAGTACAATAACAGTACGATTTTGGTATTCAGGCACTTCCGACTCCCGTTTCCGATAATTTTACAGCTGTATGGTTTCTGAATCAAAAGTATCCCAACCACGCAAAAAACTGCAATTGCAGGTATCGCGAAGCTGCCTGAATGCAGTTTTATTGAATTCTTCTCATCAATAGCTTTCGTTTGACACTCCATATCTTGAAATTGGAGAAAGTATGAAAAACGGCCGTTTTTCCAGCAACGCACTCCTTGCAATCCGATCGTTTTCCGAGGAACTCTAGAATATCGTTGCAGTGTAGATCTTCAATTTTGGTATGTTCCTGAAGACGATAACAGTGCGATTTTGGTATTCAGGCGCTTCCGACTCCCGTTTCCGATAATTTTACAGCTGTATGGTTTCTGAATCAAAAGTATCCCAACCACGCAAAAAACTGCAATTGCAGGTATCGCGAAGCTGCCTGAATGCAATTTTATTGAATTCTACTCATCACTAGCTTTCGTTTGACACCCCATATCTTGAAATTGGAGGAAGTATGAAAAACGGCCATTTTTCTAGCCGACTCCTGTCAATCCGATCGTTTTCTGAGGAACTCTAGAATATCGTTGCAGTAAAGATCCTTAATTTTCTTATGTTCCTGAGTACAATAACAGTGCGATTTTAGTATTCAGGCACTTCCGACTCCCGTTTCCGATAATTTTACAGCTGTATGGTTTCTGAATCAAAAGTATCCCAACCACGCAAAAAACTGCAATTGCAGGTATCGCGAAGCTGCCTGAATGCAATTTTATTGAATTCTACTCATCACTAGCTTTCGTTTGACACCCCATATCTTGAAATTGGAGAAAGTATGAAAAACGGCCGTTTTTCCAGCAACGCACTCCTATCAATCCGATCGTTTTCCGAGGAACTTCAGAATATCGTTGCAGTGTAGATCTTAAATTTTCTTATGTTCCTGAGTACATGATCAATGCGATTTTGGTTTTCAGGCTCTTCCGAATCCCGTTTCCGATAATTTTAAAGCTGTATGGTTTCTGAATCAAAAGTATCCCAACCACGCAAAAAACTGCAATTGCAGGTATCGCGAAGCTGCCTGAATGCAATTTTATTGAATTCTACTCATCACTAGTTTTCGTTTGAAACCCCATATATTGAACTTGGAGAAACTATGAAAAACGGCCGTTGCTCCAGCAACCCACTCCTGTCATTCCCGATCGTTTTCCGAGGAACTCCAGAATATCGATGCAGTGTAGATCTTTAATTTTCTTATGTTCCTGAGTACAATAACAGTGCGATTATGGTATTCAGGCACTTCCGACTCCCGCTTCCGATAATTTTACAGCTGTATGGTTTCTGAATCAAAAGTATCCCAACCACGCAAAAAACTGCAATTGCAGGTATCGCGAAGCTGCCTGAATGCAATTTTATTGAATTCTACTCATCACTAGCTTTCGTTTGACACCCCATATCTTGAAATTGGAGAAAGTATGAAGAACGGCCGTTTTTCCAGCAACGCACTCCTATCAATCCGATCGTTTTCCGAGGAACTCCAGAATATCATTGCAGTGTAGATCTTTAGTTTTTTATGTTCCTGAGTTCAATAACAGTGCGATTTTGGTATTCAGGCACTTCCGACTCCCGTTTCCGATAATTTTACAGCTGTATGATTTCTGAATCAAAAGTATCCCAACCACGCAAAAAACTGCAATTGCAGATATCGCGAAGCTGCCTGAATGCAATTTTATTGAATTCTACTCATCACTAGCTTTCGTTTGACACCCCACATCTTGAAATTGGAGAAAGTACGAAAAACGGCCGTTTTTCCAGCAACGCACTGCTATCAATCCGATCGTTTTCCGAGGAACTCCAGAATATCGTTGCAGTGTAGATATTTAACTTTTTATGTTCCTGAGTACAATAACAGTGCGGTTTTGGAATTCAGAAACTTCCGACTCCCGTTCCCGATAATTTTACAGCTGTATGGTTTCTGAATCAAAAGTATCCCAACCACGCAAAAAACTGCAATTGCAGGTATTGCGAAGCTGCCTGAATGCAATTTTATTGAATTCTACTCATCACAAGCTTTCGTTTGACACCCCATATATTGAAATTGGTGAAAGTATGAAAAACGGCCGTTTTACCAGTAAGGCACTCCTGTCAATCCGATCATTTTCCAAGCAAGTCCAGAATATCGTTGCAGTGTAGATCTTTAATTTTTTTATGTTCCTGAGTACAATAACAGTGCGATTTTTGTATTCAGGCACTTCTGACTCCCGTTTTCGATAATTTTACAGCTGTATTGTTTCTGAATCAAAAGTATCTCAACCATGAAAAAAACTGCAATTGCAGGTATCGCGAAGCTGCCTGAATGCAATTTTATTGAATTCTATTCATCACTAGCTTACGTTTGACATCCCATATCTTGAAATTGGAGAAAGTATGAAAAACGGCCGTTTTTCTAGCAACGCACTCCTATCAATCCGATCGTTTTCCGAGGAACTTCAGAATATCGTTGCAGTGTAGATTTTTAATTTTCTTATGTTCCTGAGTACAATAACAGTGCGATTTTGATATTCAGGCGCTTCCGACTCCCGTTTCCGATAATTTTACAGCTGTATGGTTTCTGAATCAAAAGTATCCCAACCACGCAAAACACTCCAATTGCAGGTATCGCGAAGCTGCCTGAATAAAATTTTATTGAATTCTACTCATCACTAGCTTTCGTTTGACACCCCATATCTTGAAATTGGAGAAAGCATGAAAAACGGCCGTTTTTCCAGCAACGCACTCCTATCAATCCGATCGTTTTCCGAGGAACTCCAGAATATCGTTGCAGTGTAGATCTTTAATGTTTTTATGTTCCTGAGTACAATAACAGCGCGATTTTGGTATTCAGGCACTTCCGACTCCCGTTTCCGATAATTTTACAGCTGTATGGTTTCTGAATCAAAAGTATCCCAACCACGAAAAAAAACTGCAATTGCAGGTATCGCGAAGCTGCCTGAATGCAATTTTACTGAATTCTACTCATCACTAGCTTTCGTTTGACACCCCATATATCGAAATTGGAGAAAGTATGAAAAACGGCCGTTTTTCCAGCAACGCACTCCTATCAACCCGATCGTTTTCCGAGGAACTCCAGAATATCGTTGCAGTGTAGATCTTTAATTTTTTATGTTCCTGAGTACAATAACAGTACGATTTTGGTATTCAGGCACTTCCGACTCCCGTTTCCGATAATTTTACAGCTGTATGGTTTCTGAATCAAAAGTATCCCAACCACGCAAAAAACTGAAATTGCAGGTATCGCGAAGCTGCCTGAATGCAGTTTTATTGAATTCTTCTCATCAATAGCTTTCGTTTGACGCTCTATATCTTGAAATTGGAGAAAGTATGAAGAACGGCCGTTTTTCCAGCAACGCACTCCTTGCAATCCGATCGTTTTCCGAGGAACTCCAGAATATCGTTGCAGTGTAGATCTTCAATTTTCTTATATTCCTGAAGACGATAACAGTGCGATCTTGGTATTCAGGCGCTTCCGACTCCCGTTTCCGATAATTTTACAGCTGTATGGTTTCTGAATCAAAAGTATCCCAACCACGCAAAAAACTGCAATTGCAGGTATCGCGAAGCTGCCTGAATGCAATTTTATTGAATTCTACTCATCACTAGCTTTCGTTTGACACCCCATATCTTGAAATTGGAGAAAGTATGAAAAACGGCCGTTTTTCCAGCAACGCACTCCTATCAATCCGATCGTTTTCCGAGGAACTCGAGAATATCGTTGCAGTGTAGATCTTGAATTTTCTTATGTTCCTGAGTACAATAACAGTGCGATTTTAGTATTCAGGCACTTCCGACTCCCGTTTCCGATAATTTTACAGCTGTATGGTTTCTGAATCAAAAGTATCCCAACCACGTAAAAAACTGCAATTGCAGGTATCGCGAAGCTGCCTGAATGCAATTTTATTGAATTCTACTCATCACTAGCTTTCGTTTAACACCCCATATCTTGAAATTGGAGAAAGTATGAAAAACGGCCGTTTTTCCAGCAACGCACTCCTATCAATCCGATCGTTTTCCGAGGAACTCGAGAATATCGTTGCAGTGTAGATCTTTAATTTTCTTATGTTCCTGAGTACAATAACAGTGCGATTTTGGTATTCAGGCACTTCCGACTCCCGTTTCCGATAATTTTACAGCTGTATGGTTTCTGAATCAAAATTATCCCAACCACGCAAAAAAAACTGCAATTGCAGGTATCGCGAAGCTGCCTGAATGCAATTTTATTGAATTCTACTAATCACTAGCTTTCGTTTGACACCCCATATCTTGAAATTGGTGAAAGTATGAAAAACGGCCGTTTTTCCAGCAACGCACTCCTATCAATCCGATCGTTTTCCGAGGAACTTCAGAATATCATTGCAGTGTAGATCTTAAATTTTCTTATGTTCCTGAGTACATAATCAATGCGATTTTGGTATTCAGGCTCTTCCGACTCCCGTTTCCGATAATTTTACAGCTGTATGGTTTCTGAATCAAAAGTATCCCAACCACGCAAAAAACTGCAATTGCAGGTATCGCGAAGCTGACTGAATGCAATTTCATTGAATTCTACTCATCACTAGTTTTCGTTTGAAACCCCATATATTGAACTTGGAGAAACTATGAAAAACGGCCGTTGTTCCAGCAACCCACTCGTGTCATTCCCATCGTTTTCCGAGGAACTCCAGAATATCGTTGCAGTGTAGATCTTTAATTTTCTTATGTTCCTGAGTACAATAACAGTGCGATTATGGTACTCAGGCACTTCTGACTCCCGCTTCCGATAATTTTACAGCTGTATGGTTTCTGAATCAAAAGTATCCCAACCACGCAAAAAACTGCAATTGCAGGTATCGCGAAGCTGCCTGAATGCAATTTTATTGAATTCTACTCATCACTAGCTTTCGTTTGACACCCCATATCTTGAAATTGGAGAAAGTATGAAGAACGGCCGTTTTTCCAGCAACGCACTCCTATCAATCCGATCGTTTTCCGAGGAACTCCAGAATATCATTGCAGTGTAGATCTTTAATTTTCTTATGTTCCTGAGTACAATAACAGTGCGATTTTGGTATTCAGGCACTTCTGACTCCCGTTTCCGATAATTTTACAGCTGTATGATTTCTGAATCAAAAGTATCCCAACCACGCAAAAAACTGCAATTGCAGGTATCGTGAAGCTGCCTGAATGCAATTTTATTGAATTCTACTCATCACTAGCTTTCGTTTGACACCCCATATCTTGAAATTGGAGAAAGTACGAAAAACGGCCGTTTTTCCAGCAACGCACTCCTATTAATCCGATCGTTTTCCGAGGAACTCCAGAATATCGTTACAGTGTAGATATTTAACTTTTTATGTTCCTGAGTACAATAACAGTGCGGTTTTGGAATTCAGGCACTTCCGACTCCCGTTTCTGATAATTTTACAGCTGTATGGTTTCTGAATCAAAAGTATCCCAACCACGCAAAAAACTGCAATTGCAGGTATCGCGAAGCTGCCTGAATGCAATTTTATTTTCTTCTACTCATCACTAGCTTTCGTTTGAGACCCCATATATTGAAATTGGAGAAAGTATGAAAAACTGCCTCTTTTCCAGCAACGCACTCTTATCAATCCGATCGTTTTCTGAGGAACTCCAAAATGTCATTGCAGTGTAGATCTTTAATTTTTATATGTTCCTGAGTACAAGAACAGTTCGATTTTGATATTCAGGCACTTCCGACTCCCGTTTCTGATAATTTTACAGCTGTATGGTTTCTGAATCAAAAGTATCCCAACCACGCAAAAAACTGCAATTGCAGGTATCGCGAAGCTGCCTGAATGCAATTTTATTGAATTCTACTCATCACTAGCTTTCTTTTGACACCCCATATCTTGAAATTGGAGAAAGTATGAAGAACGGCCGTTTTTCCAGCAACGCACTCCTATCAATCCGATCGTTTTCCGAGGAACTCCAGAATATCATTGCAGTATAGATCTTTAGTTTTTTTATGTTCCTGAGTACAATAACAGTGCGATTTTGGTATTCAGGCACTTCCGACTCCCGTTTCCGATAATTTTACAGCTGTATGGTTTCTGAATCAAAAGTATCCCAACCACGCAAAAAACTGCAATTGCAGGTATCGCGAAGCTGCCTGAATGCAATTTTATTGAATACTACTCATCACTAGCTTTCGTTTGACACCCCATATCTTGAAATTGGAGAAAGTACGAAGAACGGCCGTTTTTCCAGCAACGCACTCCTATCAATCCGATCGTTTTCCGAGGAACTCCAGAATATCATTGCAGTGTAGATCTTTAGTTTTTTATGTTCCTGAGTACAATAATAGTGCGATTTTGGTATTCAGGCACTTCCGACTCCCGTTTCTGATAATTTTACAGCTGTATGATTTCTGAATCAAAAGTATCCCAACCACGCAAAAAACTGCAATTGCAGGTATCGCGAAGCTGCCTGAATGCAATTTTATTGAATTCTACTCATCACTAGCTTTCGTTTGACACCCCATATCTTGAAATTGGAGAAAGTACGAATAACGGCCGTTTTTCCAGCAACGCACTCCTATCAATCCGATCGTTTTCCGAGGAACTCCAGAATATCGTTGCAGTGTAGATATTTAACTTTTTATGTTCCTGAGTACAATAACAGTGCGGTTTTGGAATTCAGAAACTTCCGACTCCCGTTCCCGATAATTTTACAGCTGTATGGTTTCTGAATCAAAAGTATCCCAACCACGCAAAACACTCCAATTGCAGGTATCGCGAAGCTGCCTGAATGCAATTTTATTGAATTCTACTCATCACAAGCTTTCGTTTGACACCCCATATATTGAAATTGGTGAAAGTATGAAAAACGGCCGTTTTACCAGTAAGGCACTCCTGTCAATCCGATCATTTTCCGAGGAAGTCCAGAATATCGTTGCAGTGTAGATCTTTAATTTTTTAATGTTCCTGAGTACAATAACCGTGCGATTTTGGTATTCAGGCACTTCTGACTCCCGTTTCCGATAATTTTACAGCTGTATGGTTTCTGAATCAAAAGTATCTCAACCATGCAAAAAACTGCAATTGCAGGTATCGCGAAGCTGCCTGAATGCAATTTTATTGAATTCTACTCATCACTAGTTTTCGTTTGAAACCCCATATATTGAACTTGGAGAAACTATGAAAAACGGCCGTTGTTCCAGCAACCCACTCCTGTCAATCCGATCGTTTTCCGAGGAACTCCAGAATATCGTTGCAGTGTAGATCTTTAATTTTCTTATGTTCCTGAGTACAATAACAGTGCGATTATGGTATTCAGGCACTTCCGACTCCCGCTTCCGAAAATTTTACAGCTGTATGGTTTCTGAATCAAAAGTATCCCAACCACGCAAAAAACTGCAATTGCAGGTATCGCGAAGCTGCCTGAATGCAATTTTATTTTATTCTACTCATCACTAGCTTTCGTTTGACACCCCATATATTGAAATTGGAGAAAGTATGAAAAACTGCCGTTTTTCCAGCAACGCACTCTTATCAATCCGATCGTTTTCTCAGGAACTCCAGAATGTCATTGCAGTGTAGATCTTTAATTTTTTTATGTTCCTGAGTACAAGAACAGTTCGATTTTGATATTCAGGCACTTCCGACTCCCGTTTCTGATAATTTTACAGCTGTATGGTTTCTGAATCAAAAGTATCCCAACCACGCAAAAAACTGCAATTGCAGGTATCGCGAAGCTGCCTGAATGCAATTTTATTGAATTCTACTCATCACTAGCTTTCTTTTGACACCCCATATCTTGAAATTGGAGAAAGTATGAAGAACGGCCGTTTTTCCAGCAACGCACTCCTATCAATCCGATCGTTTTCCGAGGAACTCCAGAATATCATTGCAGTGTAGATCTTTAGTTTTTTTATGTTTCTGAGTACAATAACAGTGCGATTTTGGTATTCAGGCACTTCCGACTCCCGTTTCCGATAATTTTACAGCTGTATGGTTTCTGAATCAAAGGTATCCCAACCACGCAAAAAACTGGAATTGCAGGTATCGCGAAGCTGCCTGAATGCAATTTTATTTTATTCTACTCATCACTAGCTTTCGTTTGACACCCCATATCTTGAAATTGGAGAAAGTATGAAGAACGGCCGTTCTTCCAGCAACGCACTCCTATCAATCCGATCGTTTCCCGAGGAACTCCAGATTATTATTGCAGTGTAGATCTTTAACCTTTTTATGTTCCTGAGTACAATAACAGTGCGATTTCGGACTTTCAGGCACTTCCGACTCCCGTTTCCGATAATTTTACAGCTGTATGGTTTCTGAATCAAAAGTATCCCAACCACGCAAAAACCTGCAATTGCAGGTATCGCGAAGCTGCCTGAATGCAATGTTATTGAATTCTACTCATCACTAGCTTTCGTTTGACACCCCATATCTTGAAATTGGAGAAAGTATGAAAAACGGCCGTTTTTCCAGCAACGCACTCCTGTCAATCCGATCGTTTTCCGAGGAACTCCAGAATATCGTTGCAGTGTAGATCTTTAATTTTCTAATGTTCCTGAGAACAATAACAGTGCGATTTTGATATTCAGGCGCTTCCGACTCCCGTCTCCGATAATTTCACAGCTGTATGGTTTCTGAATCAAAAGTATTCCAACCACGCAAAAAACTGAAATTGCAGGTATCGCGAAGCTGCCTGAATGCAATTTTATTGAATTCTACTCATCACTAGCTTTCGTTTGACACCCCATATATCGACATTGGAGAAAGTATGAAAAACGGCCGTTTTTCCAGCAACGCACTCACATCAATCCGATCGTTTTCCGAGGAACTCCAGAATATCGTTGCAGTGTAGATCTTTAATTTTCTTATGTTCCTGAGTACAATAACAGTGCGATTTTAATATTCAGGCACTTCCGACTCCCGTCTCCGAGAATTTCACAGCTGTATGGTTTCTGAGTCAAAAGTATCCCAACCACGCAAAAAACTGCAATTGCAGGTATCGCGAAGCTGCCTGAATGCAATTTTATTTAATTCTACTCATCACTAGCTTTCATTTGACACCCCATATCTTGAAATTGAAGAAAGTATGAAAAACGGCCGTTTTTCCAGCAACGCACTCCTGTAAATCCGATCGTTTTCCGAGGAACTCCAGAATATCGTTGAAGTGTAGGTCTTTAATTTTCTTAAGTTCCTGAGTACAATAACAGTGCGATTTTGATATTCAGGCGCTCCCGACTCCCGTCTCCGATAATTTCACAGCTGTCTGGTTTCTGAATCAAAAGTATCCCAACCACGCAAAAAACTGCAATTGCAGGTATCGCGAAGCTGCCTGAATGCAATTTTGTTGAATTCTACTCATCACTAGCTTTTGTTTGACACCCCATATATCGAAATTGGAGAAAGTATGAACAACGGCCGTTTTTCCAGCAACGCATTACTATCAATCCTTTCGTTTTCCAAGGAACTCCAGAATATCGTTGTAGTGTAGATCTTTAATTTTCTTATGTTCCTGAGTACAATAACAGTGCGGTTTTGGTATCCAGGCACTTCCGACTCCCGTTTCCGATAATTTTACAGCTGTATGGTTTCTGAATCAAAAGTATCCCAACCACGCAAAACATTGCAATTGCAGGTATCGCGAAGCTGCCTGAATACAATGTTATTGGATTCTACTCATCACTAGCTTTCGTTTGACACCCCATATCTTGAAATTGGAGAAAGTATGAAAAACGGCCGTTTTTCCAGCAACGCACTCCTATCAATCCGATCGTTTTCCGAGGAACTCCAGAATATCGTTGCAGTGTGGATCTTTAATTTTGTTATGTTACTGAGTACAATAACAGTGCGATTTTGATATTCAGGCACTTCCGACTCCCGTCTCCGATAATTTCACAGCTGTATGGTTTCTGAATCAAAAGTATCCCAACCACGCAAAAAACTGCAATTGCAGGTATCGCGAAGCTGCCTGAATGCAATTTTATTGAATTCTACTCATCACTAGCTTTCGTTTGACACCCCATATCTTGAAATTGGAGAAAGTATGAAAAACGGCCGTTTTTCCAGCAACGCACTATCAATCCGATCGTTTTCCGAGGAACTCCAGAATATCGTTGCAGGGTAGATCTTTAAATTTCTTATGTTCCTGAGTGCAATATCAGTGCGATTTTGATATTCAGGCGCTTCCGACTCCCGTCTCCGATAATTTCACAGCTGTATGGCTTCTGAATCAAAAGTATCCCAACCACGCAAAAAACTGCTATTGCAGGTATCGCGAAGCTGCCTGAATGCAATTTTATTGAATTCTACTCATCACTAGCTTTCGTTTGACACCCCATATCTTGAAATTGGAGAAAGTATGAAAAACTGCCGTTTTTCCAGCAACGCACTCCTATCAATCCGATCGTTTTCCGAGGAACTCCAGAATATCATTGCAGTGTAGATCTTCAATTTTTTTAATGTTCCTGAGTACAATAACAGTGCGATTTTGGTATTCAGGCACTTCCGACTCCCGTTTCCGATAATTTTACAGCTGTATGGTTTCTGAATCAAAAGTATCCCAACCACGCAAAAAACTGCAATTGCAGGTATCGCGAAGCTGCCTGAATGCAATTTTATTGAATTCTACTCATCACTAGCTTTCTTTTGACACCCCATATCTTGAAATTGGAGAAAGTATGAAGAACGGCCGTTTTTCCAGCAACGCACTCCTATCAATCCGATCGTTTTCCGAGGAACTCCAGAATATCATTGCAGTGTAGATCTTTAGTTTTTTTATGTTTCTGAGTACAATAACAGTGCGATTTTGGTATTCAGGCACTTCCGACTCCCGTTTCCGATAATTTTACAGCTGTATGGTTTCTGAATCAAAAGTATCCCAACCACGCAAAAAACTGCAATTGCAGGTATCGCGAAGCTGCCTGAATGCAATTTTATTGAATTTTACTCATCACTAGCTTTCGTTTGACACCCCATATCTTGAAATTGGAGAAAGTATGAAGAACGGCCGTTTTTCCAGCAACGCACTCCTATCAATCCGATCGTTTCCCGAGGAACTCCAGAATATGATTGCAGTGTAGATCTTTAACCTTTTTATGTTCCTGAGTACAATAACAGTGCGATTTCGGACTTTCAGGCACTTCCGACTCCCGTTTCCGATAATTTTACAGCTGTATGGTTTCTGAATCAAAAGTATCCCAACCACGCAAAAAACTGCAATTGCAGGTATCGCGAAGCTGCCTGAATGCAATTTTATTGAATTCTACTCATCACTAGCTTTCGTTTGACACCCCATATCTTGAAATTGGAGAAAGTATGAAAAACGGCCGTTTTTCCAGCAACGCACTCCTGTCAATCCGATCGTTTTCCGAGGAACTCCAGAATATCGTTGCAGTGTAGATCTTTAATTTTCTAATGTTCCTGAGAACAATAACAGTGCGATTTTGATATTCAGGCGCTTCCGACTCCCGTCTCCGATAATTTCACAGCTGTATGGTTTCTGAATCAAAAGTATTCCAACCACGCAAAAAACTGAAATTGCAGGTATCGCGAAGCTGCCTGAATGCAATTTTATTGAATTCTACTCATCACTAGCTTTCGTTTGACACCCCATATGTCGACATTGGAGAAAGTATGAAAAACGGCCGTTTTTCCAGCAACGCACTCACATCAATCCGATCGTTTTCCGAGGAACTCCAGAATATCGTTGCAGTGTAGATCTTTAATTTTCTTATGTTCCTGAGTACAATAACAGTGCGATTTTAATATTCAGGCACTTCCGACTCCCGTCTCCGAGAATTTCACAGCTGTATGGTTTCTGAGTCAAAAGTATCCCAACCACGCAAAAAACTGCAATTGCAGGTATCGCGAAGCTGCCTGAATGCAATTTTATTGAATTCTACTCATCACTAGCTTTCGTTTGACACCCCATATCTTGAAATTGAAGAAAGTATGAAAAACGGCCGTTTTTCCAGCAACGCACTCCTGTAAATCCGATCGTTTTCCGAGGAACTCCAGAATATCGTTGAAGTGTAGGTCTTTAATTTTCTTAAGTTCCTGAGTACAATAACAGTGCGATTTTGATATTCAGGCGCTTCCGACTCCCGTCTCCGATAATTTCACAGCTGTCTGGTTTCTGAATCAAAAGTATCCCAACCACGCAAAAAACTGCAATTGCAGGTATCGCGAAGCTGCCTGAATGCAATTTTGTTGAATTCTACTCATCACTAGCTTTTGTTTGACACCCCATATATCGAAATTGGAGAAAGTATGAACAACGGCCGTTTTTCCAGCAACGCATTACTATCAATCCTTTCGTTTTCCAAGGAACTCCAGAATATCATTGTAGTGTAGATCTTTAATTTTCTTATGTTCCTGAGTACAATAACAGTGCGGTTTTGGTATCCAGGCACTTCCGACTCCCGTTTCCGATAATTTTACAGCTGTATGGTTTCTGAATCAAAAGTATCCCAACCACGCAAAACACTGCAATTGCAGGTATCGCGAAGCTGCCTGAATACAATGTTATTGGATTCTACTCATCACTAGCTTTCGTTTGACACCCCATATCTTGAAATTGGAGAAAGTATGAAAAACGGCCGTTTTTCCAGCAACGCACTCCTATCAATCCGATCGTTTTCCGAGGAACTCCAGAATATCATTGCAGTGTAGATCTTCAATTTTTTTAATGTTTCTGAGTACAATAACAGTGCGATTTTGGTATTCAGGCACTTTCGACTCCCGTTTCCGATAATTTTACAGCTGTATGGTTTCTGAATCAAAAGTATCCCAACCACGCAAAAAACTGCAATCGCAGGTATCGCGAAGCTGCCTGAATGCAATTTTATTGAATTCTACTCATCACTAGCTTTCGTTTGACACCCCATATATTGAAATTGGAGAAAGTATGAAAAACGGCCGTTTTTCCAGCAACGCACTCCTATCAATCCGATCGTTTTCCGAGGAACTCCAGAATATCGTTGTAGTGGAGATCTTTAATTTTCTTATGTTCCTCAGTACAATAACAGTGCGTTTTTGGTATTCAGGCACTTCCGACTCCCGTTTCCGATAATTTTACAGCTGTATGGTTTCTGAATCAAAAGTATCCCAACCACGCAAAAAACTGCAATTGCAGGTATCGCGAAGCTGCCTGAATGCAATTTTATTGAATTCTACTCATCACTAGCTTTCGTTTGACACCACATATCTTGGAATTGGAGAAAGTATGAAGAACGGCCGTTTTTCCAGCAACGCACTCCTATCAATCCGATCGTTGTCCGAGGAACTCCAGAATATCGTTGCAGTGTAGATCTTTATTTTTTTATGTTCCTGAGTACAATAACAGTGCGATTTTGGTATTCAGGCACTTCCGACTCCCGTTTCCGATAATTTTACAGCTGTATGGTTTCTGAATCAAAAGTATCCCAACCACGCAAAAAACTGTAATAACAGGTATCGCGAAACTGCCTGAATGCAATTTTATTAAATACTACTAATCACTAGCTTTCGTTTGACACCCGATATCTTAAAATTGGACAAAGTATGTAAAACGGCCGTTTTTCCAGATACGCACTCCTATCAATCCGATCGTTTTCCGAGGAACTCCAGAATATCGTTGCAGTGTTGATCTTTAATTTTGTTATGTTCCTGAGTACAATAAGGTTGCGAGTTTGGTATTCAGGCACTTCCGACTCCCGTTTCTGATAATTTTACAGCTGTATGGTTTCTGAATCAAAAGTATCCCAACCACGCAAGAAACTGTAATTGCAGGTATCGAGAAGCTGCCTGAATGCAATTTAATTGAATTCCACTCATCACTAGCTTTCGTTTGACACCCCATATCTTGAAATTGGAGAAGGTATGAAAAACGACCGTTTTTCCAGCAACGCACTCCTATCAATCAGATCGTTTTCCGAGGAACTCCAGAATATCGTTGCAGAGTAGATCTTTAATGTTTTTATGTTCCTGAGTACAATAACAGTGCGATTTTGGTATTCAGGCACTTCCGACTACCGTTTCCGATAATTTTACAGCTGTATAGTTTTGAATCAAAAGTATCCCAACCACCCAAAAAACTGCAATTGCAGGTATCGCGAAACTGCTGAATGCAATTTTATTGAATTCTACTCATCACTAGCTTTCGTTTGACACCCCATATCTTGAAATTGGAGAAAGTATGAAAAACGGCCGTTTTTCCAGCAACCCACTCCTATCAATCCGATCGTTTTCCGAGGAACTCCAGAATATCGTTGCAGTGTAGATCTTAAATTTTCTCAGGTTCCTAAGTACAATAACAGTCCGATTTTTATATTCAGGCGCTTCCGACTCCCGTTTCCGATAATTTTACAGCTGTATGGTTTCTGAATCAAAAGTATCCCAACCACGCAAAAAACTGTAATTACAGGCATCGCGAAGCTGCCTGAATGCAATTTTATTGAATTCTACTCATCACTAGCTTTCGTTTGACACCCCATATCTTGAAATTGGAGAAAGTATGAAAAACGGCCGTTTTTCCAGCAACCCACTATCAATCCGATCGTTTTCCGAGGAACTCCAGAATATCGTTGTAGTGTAGTTCTTTAATTTTCTTATGTTCCTGAGTACAATAACAGTGAGGTTTTGATATTCAGGCACTTCCGACTCCCGTTTCCGATGATTTTACAGCTGTATGGTTTCTGAGTCAAAAGTATCCCAACCACGCAAAACACTGCAATTGCAGGTATCGCAAAGCCGTCTGAATGCAATTTTATTGAATTCTACTCATCACTAGCTTTCGTTTGACACCCCATATTTTGAAATTGGAGAAAGTATGAAAAACGGCCGTTTTTCCAGCAACGCACTCCTGTCAATCCGATCGTTTTCCGAGGAACTCCAGAATATCGTTGCAGTGTAGATCTTTAATTTTTTTATGTTCCTGAGTACAATAACAGTGCGATTTTGATATTCAGGCGCTTCCGACTCCCGTCTCCGATAATTTCACAGCTGTATGGTTTCTGAATCAAAAATATCCCAACCACGCAAAAAACTGCAATTGCAGGTATCGCGAAGCTGCATGAATGCATTTTTATTGAATTCTACTCATCACTAGCTT
The DNA here is from genome assembly GCA_963969285.1 of Odontomyia ornata. Classification (NCBI taxonomy): domain Eukaryota; kingdom Metazoa; phylum Arthropoda; class Insecta; order Diptera; family Stratiomyidae; genus Odontomyia; species Odontomyia ornata. Next base: position 64,377,968 of record OZ017743.1, on the reverse strand, counting down.
TAGTTTGCACCCCATATCTTGGAATTGGAGAAAGTATGAAAAACGGCCGTTTTTCCAGCAACGCACTCCTATCAACCCGATCGCTTTCCGAGGAACTCCAGAATATCGTTGCAGTGTAGATCTTTAATTTTTTTATGTTCCTGAGTACAATAACAGTGCGATTTTGGTATTCAGCCACTTCCGACTCCCGTTTCCGATAATTTTACAGCTGTATGGTTTCTGAATCAAAAGTATCCCAACCACGCAAAAAACTGCAATTGCAGGTATCGCGAAGCTGCCTGAATGCAATTTTATTGAATACTACTCATCACTAGTTTTCGTTTGACACCCCATATCTTGAATTTGGAGAAAGTATGAAAAACGGCCGTTTTTGCAGATACGCACTCCTATCAATCCGATCGTTTTCCGAGGAACTCCAGAATATCGTTGCAGAGTAGATCTTTAATTTTTTTATGTTCCTGAGTACAATAAGGTTGCGAGTTTGGTATTCAGGCACTTCCGACTCCCGTTTCCGATAATTTTACAGCTGTATGGTTTCTGAATCAAAAGTATCCCAACCACGCAAAAAACTGTAACTGCTGTCTTTAATTTTTTGATGTTCCTGAGTACAATAACAGTGCGATTTTGGGTATTCAGGCACTTCCGACTCCCGTTTCCGATAATTTTACAGCTGTATGGTTTCTGAATCAAAAGTATCCCAACCACGCAAAAAACTGCAATTGCAGGTATCGTGAAGCTGCCTGAATGCAATTTTTATTGAATGCTACTCATCACTAGCTTTCGTTTGACCCTCCATATCTTGAAATTGGAGAAAGTATGAAAAACGGCCGTTTTTCCTGCAACGCACTCCTATCAATCCGATCGTTTTCCGAGGAACTCCAGAATATCGTTGCAGTGTAGATCTTTAGTTTTTTTATGTTCCTGAGTACAATAACAGTGCGATTTCGATATTCAGGCACTTCCGACTCCCGTTTCCGATAATTTTACAGCTGGATGGTTTCTGAATCATAAGTATCCCAACCACGCAAAAAACTGCAATTGCAGGTATCGCGAAGCTGCCTGAATGCAATTTTATTGAATTCTACTCATCACTATCTTTCGTTTGACACCCCATATCTTGAAATTGGAGAAAGTATGGAAAACGACCGTTTTTCCAGCAACGCACTCCTATCAATCCGATCGTTTTCCGAGGAACTCCAGAATATCGTTGCAGTAAAGATTTTTATTTGTTTTATGTTCCTGAGCACAATAACAGTGCGATTTTGGTATTCAAGCACTTCCGACTCCCGCTTCCGATAATTTTAAGCTGTATGGTTTCTGAATCAAAAGTATCCCAACCACGCAAAAAACTGCAATTGCAGGTATCGCGAAGCTGCCTGAATGCAATTTTATTGAATTCTACTCATCACTAGCTTTCGTTTGACACCCCATATCTTGAAATTGGAGGAAGTATGAAAAACGGCCGTTTTCCAGCAACGCACTCCTATCAATCCGATCGTTTTCCGAGGAACTCCAGAATATCGTTGCAGTGTAGATCTTTAATTTTCTTATGTTCCTGAGTACAATAACAGTGCGATTTTGGTATTCAGGCACTTCCGACTACCATTTCCGATAATTTTACAGCTGTATGGTTTCTGAATCAAAAGTATCCCAACCACGCAAAAAACTGCAATTGCAGTTATCGCGAAGCTGCCTGAATGCAATTTTATTGAATTCTACTCATCACTAGGTTTCGTTTGACACCCCATATCTTGAAATTGGAGAAAGTATGAAAAACGGCCGTTTTTCCAGCAACGCACTCCTATCAATCCGATCGTTTTCCGAGGAACTCCAGAATATCGTTGCAGTGTAGATCTTTAATTTTCTTATGTTCCTGAGTACAATAGCAGTGCGATTTTGGTATTCAGGCACTTCCGACTCCCGTTTCCGATAATTTTACAGCTGTATGGTTTCTGAATCAAAAGTATCCCAACCACGCAAAAAACTGCAATTGCAGGTATCGCGAAGCTGCCTCAATGCAATTTTATTGAATTCTACTCATCACTAGCTTTCGTTTGACACCGCATATCTTGAAATTGGAGAAAGTATGAAAAACGGCCGTTTTTCCAGCAACCCACTCCTATCAATCCGATCGTTTTCCGAGGAACTCCAGAATATCGTTGCAGTGTAGACTTTTCCTGTTTTTATTTTCCTGAGTACAATAACAGTGCGAGTTTTGTATTCAGGCACTTCCGACTCCCGTTTCCGATAATTTTACAGCTGTATGGTTTCTGAATCAAAAGTATCCTAACCACGCAAATAACTGCAATTGCAGGTAACGTGAAGCTGCCTGAATGCAATTTTATTGAATTCTACTCATCACTAGCTTTCGTTTGACACCCCATATCTTGAAATTGGAGAAAGTGTGAAAAACGGCCGTTTTTCCAGCAACGCACTCCTATCAATCCGATCGTTTTCCGAGGAACTCCAGAATATCGTTGCAGTGTAGATCTTTAATTTTCTTATGTTCCTGAGTACAATTACAGTGCGACTTTGATATTCAGGCGCTACCGACTCCCGTTTCCGATAATTTTACAGCTGTATGGTTTCTGAATCAAAAGTATCCCAACCACGCAAAAAACTGCAATTGCAGGTATCGCGAAGCTGCCTGAATGCAATTTAATTGAATTCTACTCATCACTAGCTTTCGTTTGACACCCCATATCTTGAAATTGGAGAAAGTATGAAAAACGGCCGTTTTTCCAGCAACGCACTCCTTGCAATCCGATCGTTTTCCGAGGAACTCCAGAATATCGTTGCAGTGAAGATCTGTAATTTAATTATGTTCCTGAGTACAATAACAGTGCGATTTTGGTATTCAGGCACTTCCGACTCCCGTTTCCGATAATTTTACAGCTGTATGGTTTCTGAATCAAAAGTATTCCAACCTGTAGTAATCGAGCAGTTAAAGGGTTTACGAAAAACTCAAACATAAAATGTCCCAGATCAATTGAAACGATCAAACCGGTACGATTGCGGATTGAATTAGAACAATTTCCGATTGAACCAGAACAATTTGCGATCGAACTGGTACGATTTGAGATTGATCTGGTACGTTGAAATACTTTTGACAGGGCAGTTGTCATTGAGTGGAAAAGGAGACTTGGGAGGTAATCCCACTTCCCATCCAACCTTCATAGTGTGCAGTGAGTGTAGTGAGTGGTTGCAAGGAAAAGTCTACCTTATAAATTCTAAAAAATCACATTTTCAAGTAAAACAAAATCCTTTCATTTGTGCAAGTATAAATAAAGTCTAATAGGGTTGGTTAATCCCCCTAACAATTAAATTTTTTTAAGCACAGTGAGATATTATTACTCAGTTAAAGAAAAGTCAATCTAAATCAAAACCAGTTCCCTAGAGTTTGCAAGTCACAGATACCACATTAAGAAAAAAGCAATGAGGAAATAGATACAAAAAGAGTGAAAAAAAAAACATCAAAGGAGACTCCACGTGCAAAATCAATAGCCTCAACACAAACGCTAACGGAAATTACAGTGAACCTTGGGAATTAGTGCCGCTGCTGGTGATATTTCAGTACAGGAGATAGTTGCCCATAATCGGAGCAGTTCGGACCCAAATCCATGGGATTTTCCGAAAGACTCATGGCAGAGTCAGGCAAATCAATCGGACGACACGAGTGGAAGCGGTTCTTTGAACGGGATAAAATATTTTGTTTGACCAACATTCATCGCCGTAAAACGGAGTTTAATCGCTAATTGAGTGCCTCGATTGGCTCGACTGCGTCTCCGCGGCAACGCCCCAACAGCAATAGTCCCACAAACACTGCATCACCAAAATTTCTCGTCGTCAAAACAATCCGCCTCGTCGTCGTGTTGCGTCTCATATAATAATAGGAAACGGCACCAGTTAGCGTTTGGACAGAAAGAGTTTTTGGTGACATGTAATTTCAAAGAAAAAGAGTGCATCCGTGAATCTTACAACATTCTAAATGGACAATTGGCGGAAGCATGTCAACTAGCTACAGAACCGATGATATCTGAAATGGACATTACCGACTGCTTGAGACGAGAGATAGACCTAGAGCTATTGAAAAAGCATAGCATTACAAACTTTCAGGCTGCGGATACAGGAGTGAAAAATTGTATAGCTATCAAAACCGCATTTGAAGATCCGATTGAGATTGGAGTTGAGTTTATTAAAAAGGATTTATCAAGAAAATTCTCCTGCCACTAGATACGTACTCAGGTTTATACAGTACCAATCGTTTGCCGCGCTAACGTTGTGGACATAGTTTTTGCTTGCAGCTCTTTAATCGATAAATATTTTGTTTCTAGTGCTGGAAGCTTTTCAATTGTTATCAACAAGCGATTCAACAATGAAGTTGATCGAGACTTGTTAAAAGGAAAAATAGCCGAGTTAGTTACTGCTAAAAATTCTGCCTATAAGTTAGATTTGAGAAATCCGGATTTGTGTATTCTAGTAGAAGGGATAAAGGGAATTTGTTGCCTCAGTGTTTTACCAGACTACTACAAGTATAAGAATTATAATTTGATGGAAGTAATAGCTTCTAAAATAGATGTTACTGAATCGGAAACAGAGGACCATCTGCATCGTCGTCGAGCGCTCGGAAGACCATGCGGGTGAGTACCCTTTTATGGTGTTATTTATATATATATTTTTTTGCATGTTCAATTGCTACGATCACGATGATAAGATAAAGCATAAAAATAATGATAAATTGGATATTTTTTGGATACGAGTGCATTATTGTTTGTCATCTTGGCTTTTTTTTTGTGGATGCAAGCCAAAAATAAAGAAAATAGCGAATGTAAAAATAGAAATTGTGAAAAATGACCAGCTCATGTCCATATAGTGATTCATACCACTTAAATTTTTCAACATTTCTAGATTACTGTGCATTTGAATTTGCCGGCTTTTATACATTAGTCATTATATTGTTTGATACTGTTCAAAGCATTTTCAGTTTGAATTCCATATGTTGTGGATGTAGCTAGTTCGGTCAGTTCGCCAAAGCTCGTCGGGTAATGTTGAATACTATAAAAGACCACAGATAAAATATTTTTTATAGATTAGCATATGCTAGAAAATTACAAACCTCGTTGGATTATATGTACTTTACGTAAAGATATTTATGTGCTTTCGTTTATATGCAAGCATATCCATTTACTTATGCTGCTCATTCACCTTTTTCCTATTTAAAGAAATTCGGACACAATGCACAATACGTCACGGTTAACAGACATAGAGATTCGTGTACATATGCATAAGAGAGAACTGATTTTCTAGATATTTTTATTATACACGAAGAGATTGATAAAAGTGTACGTTATGGACAAATATACTATTAAAGCGAAAGAAATTTTCATATTATTATTACGCCAAAATTAACTAGCTAAATCGCTAATCAAACAATATGCTATGTCCTCACGAAACTAGAAAACGATATCCCCTAATGATTTTTTACATACTGATAGTATCAGTCCGCTTCAAAATGAACTAAATAAAAAAATCCATTACAAATCATATTTTCAGCTTCAAATTATCTTTTATGAATGATTGATCTTTTTGCTGATTTTGCAATTTTTGGTTTGAGGTTTTTGTTTTTTTTTTTGAATAAACACCAGTTACTGTACGTCTTGTGTATTTACATCGTTAGTTCTTGCATACAGAGTGCTTAACTTGTGAATAAATAGATCTGTATGCTTCATAATTATGATGTTTATGTTTAAATATATTTTGCGAAAGAATAAAATGGATAATCTAATGAAGTGCTAATTTTCCCACAAAATCGGTCTTTCCTTTCTCCCGACTCTAACTGGGTATAGGACCTGGTACGGTGGCGGGCTTCCACCTCAAGACATGAGCCAGCCGCCGGGTACTTAAAGAATACTTCTCGTTTCAGGTGATATCGCGGGTTGAGTGGCCCAAGCAGAGTGCCTCTTTATGGCATAGAGTTATGCAATCAAATTGTATAATTCTATGGCATAAATTGGTCACCGGGGTACTCCCCTTCTGATGGTAAAGTTCATGCAATTCAAGTTGTATGAGTTTTCCACTCAGAAGAGGAATACCTGGCCACTGCAACAAAATATATATGGATTTATTCCGGTTGGGTGGGTGCAAAGGGGCTCCACCATCACCTGTTTGCCCCTCTTTCATTTGTAGGCCATGAACTTCGTCGGGTAATGACGAGGTTACCCCAAGTCCGCCTTTCTTTTCAGGCTCCACTTGTTCTCGTAACAAGTTCAATCTCCCTCTGTGTAGTTATCTACAATTTTTGCGACTTCGGTCGCCTCTTGATCTGCAATCAAATTCGTGAGTGCGAAATTTTTTGTAGTGGGTCCTCGTGCTGGGGAAATGAACACGACCCACGACACCGCAATGCTAGCCTGCCAGCGCATTCACGCGTCTCCAGACGAGGGCATTCTCGGCAGATACCGACACCTTCTTCTGCCGAGGCAGCAGACCATCGCTGCAGTCCTTCACAGACATTTTTGAACATCTACTTCACTACAAATGGCGCCGTGGGGCCCCGAAATGCCCGGCTGTATCATCAGTCGTGAGCACGAGACAGTCCATCGTCTCTAGGTGTCCCCACAAGGTGTTAGGATTATTGGCGGGTAGGTAACTCCCGAGGCTTTTTGCACTAATCGTGCCCCAGCAAGCCTTGTAACTTCCGGACGTGTGTTGTCTTAGGACATCAATATCGTTTGGTCCTGCTGCTGATGTATACTTTGGTGGTTTACCATCATTGTATAACTAGTAAGGCCAAATGATATTAGAGTCCCTATTTGTGTTCGGAAGTTATTACCTCAACATCCATTTTGCGGAGGATCCTGATCCGCTCCCCAAACCAGCGGTGGCTGGGTGTCTTAAATTACATGGATTTTGATTTCATGTGATTGGCTGATTAGCTAATCCATGACTATCCATGACAAGACACGCGCTGCTTGTGGATCAGAATTCAACCCTGGGCTGACAAGTGGTAACTTGAAAAACTTGCGGATGAAGGATCACTTCTGAACCCTGATTTTCATGGTGCCACAAGAGAGTTGTCCCTGAAACACTTCAGAAGGAAGGTGCCATTGGTGTCCTTGCTTGGGAAGAAGGACAGAAAGGAAAGACCGATTATTTTGTTTGATAACTTTTGATAACGTCAATAACGCCTTAGTAAAATTTCCTAATATTTTTGTTTTGAGGTTCGATTATAGTTTGCCACTGACGGCCACTTAGGAATTATATATATTTCACGTCATTTTTTACGTTTACCTTACATATTCATTTTGACAGGCTAAGTTATATATTGGTAGTATTAAGTTTTCTATTCTAAAAATCAATTGTTTCAGCAATGGCTACCAAACGCACGCCAGACAAGCGCAGGTTGCGTTCGGAAGCAGGGCCCACGGCATTATGCGAGTTTTGTGTCTAGTTTGACCAAACTATAAAAAAAATAAGGAAGTGCTCCGCGCACATCAAGAAATCCAAACACGAACCTTACATTTAACTTTAAAAACTTTATTGATTACAATTTCTTTTGAGTATTCACTCGGACAGCGTAACGTTCTACATCTAATTAGCAAAACTCCAGGTGTTCATGGATACGCTTCTATTTATTATGCGAAAAATGATGAGTTCGCGACACGTGAATTAATTATGCGAAAGTAATTTTGATTACGATGGGACATGTGCCGCCGCGTAAATTGCTTACCTATTGTCTAGGTTCGGCACATGTCATTTCCGTTGCAGATTCGTTGCATTTGGATTTACCCAAATGCAACGAATCTGCAACGTTTGCAGTAATTGATTTATGTGAGAATTATTTTTATAGGAATTCGGAGTAAGCGTATACATGACTTCTCCCCCTTACAATAAGAATTCTCCTGAATTCTAACCTTTTCATTACAATTTGTTTTAATGTTTTTGTTTACATTCATAATTTCTTTTGTTTTATGTATTTTATAAAAAATGGTAAATATTGCAAAAATGATACATATAAGTATTGAAATTGTTGTTATTCCTAATATTGGACTTATAGTTTTGTAGAATCTAAGAATTTCTAAAGGTTCCAAATTTTCAATATGTTGTATGGTAATATTTTCAAAATTAATTCTTTTGGTAAAATTAAAATTATAGTCTGCTTCATAATAAAATCTGTCAACAAATTTGATATCATTGCTACTAAAAGTTTCATTTAGGATTTGAATAGTACAATTATTGAATGTTATTAAGTAATTACCGTTTAGTTTTACATATCTGTCATCACAAGTATTTATAATTTGTTGATTTTTCATATTTTTACAAAGTATAGTTTGATCATCCAATTTTTTAATTTCTTGAAGTTTATTTATTTGTGTAAAGCAATTATTTTTTTCAATGCAATTGTTTACAATTTTGAGATCTTTTTCATATTGAATTTCTCCACTATATTGATATTTTGTTTGATTTATTTCAATAACAAATTGATCTTCTATATTAAGTTCTAAAAAGTTTTTATTTGGGATTGGGGTTATCAATTTAAGGTCAACTATTTTGTATTTATTGGGAATTTTGATGGCAAGGGTTAGTTCGTCCTTGTCTAGTTGCAAAAGTCCTGTTTTAGCGTTTTTAAGTCTGTAAAAGTCTAGTCCTGTTGTCAAGATTTCAGTAGTTGTCAATAAACTTGGGTGAACAATACCATGTCGGGTAAATGCTATGCTGTCCATAATTTGGTCTAGTTTTTCTTTAAGCATCTGCAATCTTATCATTTGATCTAACTGCAGTTGTTTTACTATAATTTTTGTTTCGTTAGCAGTTACTTCTTCGTAAGTTTTTGTAATTTGATTTCTATCTGATTCAATGGTGTTTTTAAGAATTTTTATCGAGTCACTGATATGCGAATTGATTTCTATTTGCTTATTTAGGTTAACGGTAGTTTTGTCTTCGTTAATTTCTACTGTTTTCATGTGTTCAGTGATTTCCTTTCTATCGTCGTCATTCATGGTACCAAAAAGCCATTTTTCTACTGTACCAACGATATTGAGTAAACCTCTTTTCTTTCTAGGACTAGGTTGAATAGTTTTAAACTTTGCACGAATAGTTTCTAGTTCTTGTCTAATAGTCAAGTCATTCCCAAGGTTCAACCGTTTGATGTTTTCCTCTGCTAAATCGATTGCCTGCCTAAATTCTGTTAAATTGAGTACGTGAATTATTGTCCTAGCATCTTGAATAACCTCCGTTGTTCCCATATTTATTATTGTAAAGCCATTTTCAGTCGATATTGGTTGTATATTTAATGTCCCAGTTGTTGGTTTTACCATAGAGATTAGAAGCAACCATATGATGATTATGACCTAAAATAAGTATTTAATCTTAGATATGTCATAATAAAAAGTAATTGATTTGTTAAGGGTAAATGATTTAAACGACTTAAGTTAAGGTTAAATTATTGAAACTATTGAATTTTGCTTTGCAAAATATCTGCGAGCATTTTCTTCCTTAAATAAACCATGTCCTCTTGGGAAAAATTTGGTTCACAATTGCGAGTTATATGTTCAGCAAATGTGCAGCTAAATACACCAGAGTCATATGCATTTGTTTGAAGTGGACCGTTTAGAATTTGCTCCTTTTTCCAAAAAGAAAAATCTAAAACCTAATCTTTCTTGTCCATCGATTCTTCCTTGACATAATTTTCTTGTAAATCTAGAACTTCGGTATTTGGAGTCCTCATTGGGTCATAATATTTAATGTATTTTTCCTTTGGGCTTATTATGGCTAAGCACCAATGTGTTTGGTTTATGTGAACTGGAATTATTATTAAATCATAGGAGAATATATCCACTTTCCGTGTCAATCTTCGAACTGCACTATATCCTGTTTTGTTTAGGTACAGCGTGAAAAATGTATTCATTGCATACACTTTCGGAAGATTATTTGCATTGTCTAGTGAGCTTCTTTCTACTAGCAAATTTAGGTAAAAGTTAATTATTTGGTCGTTTAACCATTCTTTTCCTAGTAAGGTGGCTGCATTGCTCCTCTTTATTGATAAATTAAATTTCTTTACCAAAACCTCGGAGTTAGGACCTTCTTTAGCTTTTATTTCTGCTTCTAGAATTCTTTTATCCTCTGTTTTAACGATATCGTCTTCTGAATAATCGTTTAGATTTGTATGTTTTAATTCTCTTTTGATATTTGTGGGATGGACATTATGTAATTTTGCCCTTCTATATCTTGGTTTTTCTTTGTGTCTTACAGCTTTATAGTCCTTTATGAATCCAGTCGTCCTAGTTTCCTCGTAGTTTTCACGTTTTTTATTTATTTTTTCCAAATATTTTTGTTTTGCTTCGTTGATGTTATTTTTAATTTTTAAAGCGTCTATTCGTTGTTCCTGAGCATCGATAGGGGTACACTTGATAGTTGAATGATAGCGATTGATGTAGTTTCTAACAGCCTGTTGTACTATTTGTTTTGGTGAAAAATTTGTTTTATTTAATATTAAAGTTCTGCATATCGAAAGTAATGTGTTGTGAAAACGTTCTACGTCAGCATTACCTGTATGGCTATGCGCTTTTGTTATGTGTAGTTCTACTTCCTCTTCTTTTAAGAATTCCTTTACGTTAATAGTATTTAATTCATTTCCTGCAGTAATTTTCTTGGGTTTTCCTATTTTTGCAAAATGTTCTTCTAAAGTTTCAATGATTGTTATATGATTTTTGTCAGGTAGGAAGTAAGCAGAGCCAAATTTCGAAAATCAATCTATTATTGTTAAGAAATCATATTTCATGAAGGTATGAATATCTATATTGATAATTTCGTTTTTACTGTCGGGTGTTTCTGTGTAATTAAATTTAGGTTTGATCGGTTTTCTGTCATATTTCACGATTTGACAGACATCGCATTGGTTGAGTACAATTTGTAATAGTTCCTGTAATTTTGAATAATAGATCTTGTTTTGTATAGAATTGAAAGTTTCTTGTATGCCGGAGTGCATACTTTCCTTTATGTGATACAGAGATATTTGCTTTACTGCTTCGGTTTCCGTTTTTATATCCTGAGCTCTAAAAGAGCATCGAATAAACTTGACTTGGCTGTCATTTGAGTACATTTCCCTTATTGTTTGTTGCAAGATGTTATATTTGCTGTCTTCAAGTTCCGTATAAATGCCGGTTATCCCCTTCTTTATGTACTTTCTAAGGATTTCGCGTAAATTGTCGAAATCGTATTCCGCTATATAAATTATTCGCTTTTTATGAATAACTTCTAACTCTTGGATCTTATTATTTGTCAATATTAACTGTGTCCTATATTTATTTACAATTTCCTCCTTAATAGGTATATGATCTTGTAGATCTTCTTCCGCAGAATGTTTTGTAGCTATTGTACTATCGTGACTTTCCAAGTTAAATATTATTCCTAAATCTGAAAAAGAGTTTGTATGTTTAAATGAGCTTGTCGACTTTTCATCACACTCCTTAGGTTGATTAGTACGGCTGAGAAAATCCGCTACCTTATTTTCTTTTCCCTTTACGTACTCAATATCAAAATGATATTCTCCTAGTTTTAAGAGCCATCTTTGATGCCTGGGTGAAAGGTCCTTCCCTTTATATTTAGCATGAAGGTATTTGATAGGTTGATGGTCCGTACAAATAGTAAACTTGTTACCATAGAGATACGGTCTGAAATAATTGACCGACCACATAATGGCAAGAAATTCCTTATCAGTAGTGGCGTAATTCCGCTCATGACAGTTTAATGTCCTCGAGGTAAAGCACACTGGATGCCCGTTTTGTGACAAAACGGCACCAATTGCATACTGAGACGCGTCCGTTGTTAATTGGAAGGGTTTCTGAAAATCAGGAAATCTTAAAACAGGATGTGATATTATAAGGGCTTTTAGTTTCTCAAAAGCGCTAATATAATTTGGATCTTTACAATTAACTTTTTGGTCCTTTTTCAGATACTTTGTTATAGGTTGAGCTACTTTTGCGTAGTCCTTAATAAACTTTCTGTAGTAACCCGTGAATCCTAGAAAGCTCTTTATCTGTTTGTGCGTTTTTGGCAATTCTAATTTTTGTATTATTTCAACCTTTTCGGGATTTGGTTTCAGTCCATCTTTTGAGATAATATGACCTAAGAATGTGGTCTCCTTCTTCATAAAATTGCACTTATCTATCTGGATTTTAAGTTGATGTGCTTTCAAGATTTGAAAAATGTCTGTTAACGATTTAATGTGTTCCTTTAAAGAGGTGCTTAAAATCAGAATATCGTCTAAATAAACGACACATGATTTATTTACGAAATCTCTTAACACGTCATTCATTAGGCGCTGAAATGTCGCTGGTGCATTCTTTAGACCAAACGGCATTCTTACGAATTCATAAAGTCCGTGAGGTGTTACGAAGGCTGTTTTATGCCTGTCTTCCTCTTTGACTAGAATTTGATGATAACCTTTTGCTAAATCGATTGTTGAAAAATATTGAGCTCTACCTAGTTTATCGAGGATAGAGTCAATATTTGGCAATGGGAATTTATCATCCAATGTTATTTCGTTTAGTTTTCTGTAATCTACCACTAAACAAAATTTCTTTTCCCCCGAGTTGTCCGATTTTTTCGGTACTATAATAAGAGGACTTGAATACATTGAATTACTCTTTCGAATAATTCCTTGCTTTTCAAGTTCCGCAATTTGTTTTCGGACCTCCGCTTCGTGCTTAGGAGGATACCTGTACAGTTTTGAGTTGACTTGATTTTCGGTTGTAGTCTTTATCTCATGTTTTATTGTGGGGGTACTCGTGAGTTTGTCACCCTCCTTAAAAAATATTCCCTCATACCGTTTTATCAGTTTTACTATTTCCGCATATTCTTCTTTGTTCAGGTGATCTAACTGTAATCTTTTTAGCTAATCACCATGCACTTCTTCTAAAGAATTTACTTCATCAAAAAGATTAGGGCTATTGATAAATTTAATGGCATGTCCATTTAAAATAATTAATTTTCTCTCGAAATCTATTAATGTATCGAGATTATTTAGTAAATCAGTTCCGATTATGAACAGATATTTTCGGTTTTGTAACCTATTAACCTTCCACTGAACCAAGGCTCGTGAGGGTGGAGGATCAATTTCTTCTGGCGATGGAGTATGAACTTCATACTCGATCTTATCTTTTTCTGTAATAGTTGAAAATATGATTGGCTTGATTTTCACCTTATTAAATGTATTAATTCGGTCATCAATTACACTGAATGATGCCCCAGTATCAATTAAAGCTACATATTTAACATTATTTATAGTAATTTGAATCAAAGGCAATTGTTCCGAGGCTAGTTGCGAAAAAAATATTCATTTAGGTTAATTTCAGGGGATGAGTCAGAGAAGGTTTCTTCATCAGATAAATTATTTGATTGGTTTTGGTTTTTAACCTTTTCAATATTTGATCTATGGAATTGCGCATTCTCAACTTCCATGGGCTCAATACCCGGTTGGAGTTTAGACTTCCATGTTTGTTTTGAACGACCTGAAAAATTATTGGCTTTATTTTGCCCCGATTTGTTTGAGTTCTGAGATCTGAAAAATTGATTTTGACCACTATTTTGTTGTCCACTGTCATTGTCTTTTTGTCTGTACTTATTAAATTGTCTGTTTTGTTTTGTATTATCCTCTCCGTCAGAATTTTTGTCAGTCTGTCTGTTTTGTGAGGAATTAGGATTACAATTATTGAAATTATTTTTGTGGAATTTAGGTTTGAAAATTTTGACCTTTCTAAATTCTGGTCTGATACATTCATCTTCAAATCTTCTTGATCTCATAATTTCTATTATTTTATCAATATTTATCTCACTGTATATCTTTTCTAATAGAACACCCTGACTCATTTCTTTCACTACATTTGTTAAAATTGAATTAACATTACTAAGGTCAATAAACATTTTATCCTGATAATAGATTATTAGTTCGTCTGCCTTATACTTAATTTTTTGTACTTCCTCAGCCAATTTGCTTACATTGTGCACCTTTAGTTCGTTGATTTTTTTGTAGATTTCCCACGGTTGAACGTCTGGTCTGAAACGTAGCTTTAGCTGATCCTTGATGAGTTGCCAATTATCTGTTTCTGGGATGTTGATGATTGCGTTCTTAGCCTCGCCTTGGATTTTCTCATAATAGATGGTCCTTACTGCTGTTTTCTTTGAATCTTCATTGTCGATTTTGCTCAAATAGTATTCAACACTGCTCAGGAAGCCGTTGATGGTAATATCTCCGACGCCGGTAAAGTTGTTCATATATTTGATTTCCTTTAATATTTTATCGTTATGATCGTTTGATGATTGTCTGTTTGAAATTTGTTGAAGAGCTGTTGCCAACTGTTGGACCTGCTCCTCCCTTTGAGCAAGTTGTAGTTGAAGTTGTTGGAATTGTTGAACCAGTTCTTCCATTCTGTATGCGTCGTTCCGCCCTTGGTTGAAGATATTCCTTCTTCTTGTTCTTCGTCCAGCAGGATCCACGTTTTATATGGAGTTTTTTTTTTTTTTAAATCTTAGGCTATGTTACCTGTTTCCAAGTTTTGTGAAACTTTGTTCAATTTGTCCGGTTTAATTTGTTCGGTTTGAAATGTTGCTTTTCACTTCTTATTAGGAACTTTGTTTGTTTTACACACTTTTTAAATTAATTTATGGGCGATCAGATCTCTACAGCAGCCTCACTGCGAGTTTTAAGCGGACCTTTATGCTTCGTGTGTCTGCTCTGATCTTATTATGTAGGTTAATAATAACCGTATTAACCTTCGCGGCTTTCCCGATTATTATTTTGTTTAATATTTATGTGTTTTTAGTTTATCGGTACCTTCGCGGCACTTAACCGATTTTATTTTTAAATAGTCACCACACTTTTTCGTTAGTTCCTTCGCGGATTTTCGAGCTGTGGCGTTTGCCGACTGCGCCAGTTTTGTGTCTAGTTTGACCGAACTATAAAAAAAATAAGGAAGTGCTCCGCGCACATCAAGAAATCCAAACACGAACTTTACATTTAACTTTAAAAACTTTATTGATTACAATTTCTTTTGAGTATTCACTCGGACAGCGTAACGTTCTACATCTAATTAGCAAAACTCCAGGTGTTCATGGATACGCTTCTATTTATTATGCGAAAAATGATGAGTTCGCGACACGTGAATTAATTATGCGAAAGTAATTTTGATTACGATGGGACATGTGCCGCCGCGTAAATTGCTTACCTATTGTCTAGGTTCGGCACATGTCATTTCCGTTGCAGATTCGTTGCATTTGGGTAAATGCAACGTTTGCAGTAATTGATTTATGTGAGAATTATTTTTATAGGAATTTGGAGTAAGCGTATACATGACCTGCGTCATCTGCCAGCAGGCGCGAAATTATGGAACGTCCGTACAAACGTTGGCGTGCGGACATGAATTTCATGAAGCCTGTGTGACCCAGCATTTATTAGTTATCCGTACTTGCCCTTTATGCCGACAACCAGCCACCTCAGCGGATCGACCTTCCAGCCACCTAGAGCTTCCTGCTGCTCAAGGGGCGGTGCCCAAACCAAAGGACCGGCGGGAGCAGGTTCCAATAGTGGCTGATGAGCCTAACTTAATGGGCCGAGCCGAAGCAGTGCCACTTGCGGAAGAGCCGAGACCCACTGTGGCTATGGAGGCCACAGTCCTACACAATTTAATGGCGCTCATGCAGGACCTGACCACCCGGGTAGCCTCGCTGGAAAGCCAGAAGGAGAATCCAGTACCACCGCGGCCAAGAACGCCTCCGATGTGGGATTCGGACCCAAATCCATGGGATTTTCCGATAGACTCGCGGCGCGATAACGAACGAATCCAGCCCGGTGCGGCAATGAATCCGTTGGCTCCAGTGTGCCGGCTCCAACTGAGCCAAGCACCGCCACCAACTCAGGCTCCAGTGATTCCGCCGGACCAACGCATCCATCCACACGCTACGTATCGGCTGAAGCCGACGCAGATCCCAAGGATCATCCAGGGCTGGAATCTGCATTTAAGCGGGGAACCCAACACCACAACTGTGGAGGTTTTCATTGGTCGGGTGGAGTCGCTGATTGAGCAAATGCCAGCTGGAGATCACACGGCGCTCGCAGGATATTTGCCAATGCTGCTTAAGGGAGCAGCACTTGAGTCATATTGGCGAATACATTCGGCCCCACCATCAATATGCTGGTCACGGTTGAAGGAGGTACTCCGCATGGAATACCCTACGGTAGACATGGACGAATTAGTACTGGACAAGATCCATGCTAGATGGCAGCGTCCGGACGAGTCTTTTCATCAATATCGAGCCGATATTCTTCGGTTGAATGACCAGTTGTCAGAGCCGATGTCTCCTACCCAATTGCTGCGGTTGCTAAGGCGCAATCTAAGACCGGAGCTCCGTCGCCATATCGTGAACTCCAATCCACAGAGTATGGAAGCACTGCTGAGAACGGTGCGTCGCCTAGAAGGGTTTGAAGAAGACCTCCGGGACCGGCCCTACTTACTAGCTAGGACGGGTCCTCGTCGAGGAATCGCGGAATCGGCCCCAGATTATACCACCATGGATCTGGAGGAAGATTTGGACCAGGGCCAGCTTGCTGTAGCAGCAGTGGGAAGTCTTACGACCTGCTGGAATTGCAATCAAACCGGACACCGGTTCATTTCATGCCGAGCAGAGCGTAGGGTTTTCTGCTACGGTTGCGGCAAGCCGGACACTTACTTCCCGGACTGCTCTGAATGTGCCGCTCGAAAAAACGGCCGAAAGAGTACCCGACCACCTCAGCGGTACTCGAAGCCCCCGCAGTAGCTCCTCAGCCAGCTGCCCACCCCAACAAACCTGACGTTAACCCACCAGCCATGACCACTATGACTGCGGATGTTCACTCTCTTCCGGAGACCTCGCCAACGACAATATTGAAACGACCACCGCAGTCAATGCCAGAAGAAACCCGGCAGCCTCAATTACGCACTCTAAAACCTTATAATGTTCGACTGCAGGAATATCGGGTGGCTTGAGAGCGAATATTTGCTTCCGAAGTAGCCACTTCCCACCCACGCAAGACAAAATGGTCAACCCGTCGTTGGCGGAATTTCCGCAAGAGAGTGCGCACCTGCCGTCAAACCTTAAACTCTTGTAACATCTCGGAGGTTGCTGAGAATGAGATCAGACCTTATCATCCAATTAAAGTGTTGGGCGAAACCGTGTTTGCATTGATCGACACGGGTGCCAGTATCAGTTGTCTTGCCTCGAGCTTTGGCTCGAAGGTGCTCCAAGACTATCCGAACTTGATTAAATCCTGGCGCACTAAAATCAGTACAGCTGATGGCACCAAACACCCTATACGAGGTAAACTTACCACACCCGTGACGTTCAGGGGTCAGACGAAGGATATTACTTTCTACATTATCCCGTCTTTGATTCAGAATGTGTACCTTGGAGTTGATTTCGTCCTTCGCTTTGGACTGGCTTCCGATTTATTCACAGATTTGTCTTTAAATACCAGATATGTCAACAAAATCACTTCTATTCCCGATAGGCATGACCTGACGCCTAACCAACGGCAATGCCTGGAAGCATCCATCGCTGCTTTCCCATCTTACGCTACCCAAGGCCTTGGCCGCACCACCCTAGTCTCACACGCCACCGACGTTGGCGACAGCAAGCCGATTAAGCAGAGACACTATGCCATCTCACCGGCCATGGAGGAATCGGTGTATGTGGAGCTGAAAAGGATGCTCGAGTTGGGGGTCATAGAGGAGTCCCAAAGTGCCTGGTCATCACCGGTAACCTTGGTGGTGAAGCCAGGTAAAGTCCACCTCTGTCTTGATGCCCGTAAGGTTAAACGCGGTTACCATCAAGGACGCGCACCATCTTCCACTCATCGATGGAATACTAGGAAGACTGCCGAAAGCCAATTATATCACCAGTCTCGACCTATAAGACGCCTTCTGGCAAATTCCACTCGATGAGGGGTCGAGGGACAAGACCGCCTTCACAGTGCCTGGACGACCAGTATATCAGCTCGTCACAATGCCCTTTGGCCTGTGTAATGTGCTGCAAACGATGACTCGGTTGATGGACAAGGTCATCCCACCTCACCTGAAACACCAAGTGTTCGTGTACTTGGATGATCTGTTACTCATCACGGAAACGTTCGATCAACAAATCCTACCCTTAAAAGAAGTGGCCCTGCACATCAGTAAGGCGTGACTCACCATCAACGTACAGAAAAGTAAGTTTGTCATGAAAGAAGTCCGATACCTAGGACATGTCATAGGTCATGGCACTATCAAAACGGATCCAGACAAAACTCGTGCGATTGATGAGCTCCCCTTACCAAAAACAGTTAAGCAGCTACGACGTTTCCTAGGTGTGTGCGGTTGGTACCGAAGGTTTGTTCGGAATTATGCAACTGTTTCAGCGCCCCTGTCAGACATGCTGTGGAAACGGAAGTTTATTTGGACCGAACTCAGCCGAAAGGCATTTGATGAACTAAAACAAGCCCTCACATCAGCCCCGGTCTTGCACAGCCCCGACTTCACGAAGCCCTTCTCCATTCATTGTGACGCAAGTTAACATGGAGTTGGAGCCGTACTGGTGCAATTGACCAAAGAGGGAGAGGAAGCTCCCATCGCCTTCATGTCCAATAAGCTGAATTCGGCCCAAAGAAACTATACTGTATCCGAGCAGGAATGTTTGGCAGCGGTAATGGCTGTGAAAAAATTCCGAGCTTATATCGAGGGCCACCAATTCGAGATCATCACGGACCACGCTTCACTACAATGGTTGATGAACCAGGCAGATTTACATGGACGACTAGCAAGATGGGCTCTTAGACTTCAAGGGTTCAAGTTCTCCATCAAACATCGGAAAGGGACCCAGAACATCGTACCCGACACTCTCTCATGGATGTTTTCCCCAGAGGGAGCCGAATTGACAATAAATGACGAGGACCCCATCGAGATAGATTTGGACAGCCCACATTCCAAATCAGACAGCTACAAAAAGTTGAGGCAAACCAGCGCGACCCAACAATCGCAGCTGCCTGATTTGAAGATAATAGACGGCTACGTGTATAGACGAAATGAATCCTCCGCGCACATGACCATCCTTTAAGTGCCCACGGAGGTTACGGCCGGACGTTACGGCGACTCAAGAAATACTTCTTTTGGCCTAAAATGGCATCGCAGGTCAAAGACTACGTGAGCGTCTGTGAGACCTGCAAAGGCACCAAAGCGCCCAACCAGCCTCTTCGACCTCCTATGGGTCAACTCTACGTCCCAGAATGCGTATTCCAACGTCTATACATCGATCTACTCGGTCCCTATCCTCGGTCTTCCATGGGACACATCGGAGCTATAGTTGTTTTAGACCAGCTTTCAAAATTCCCACTGGTAGAACCTATCCGTAAATTCACAACTCCATCTATCGTGAAATTCTTAGAGAACCGGGTATTCCATGTGTTCGGGGTTCCAGAGAGTGTGTACTCAGACAACGGAGTACAGTTCCGGTCTCGGCAGTTTAAGGACCTACTTGAGCAGTATGGCGTTGAACACCAACTAACGCCCATATACTCTCCTCAGTCTAACGCCTCCAAACGGTTGAATCGCACCCTATTGGCCGCGATGCGTTCCTACGTCCACCCATCTCAAAAAGATTGGGATCGGCGATTGTCTGCCATCAAATGCGCCCTGCGATCCTCGTATCATTCCGTCACCGGTGTCACCCCCTACTTTGCCGCCTTTGGACAGCACATGATTTGCCACGGTAAATCATACCGGCTGTTACGGCCATTAAAGTGTTTGAGAGACCCTGTCGTTGCGCTGGAGCCTCACGAGCGTTTAAGAGACCTCCGCCAACAAATCGGACGGAAGATTAATGCCGCATCAAGTGCAAATGAGGCGCAGTACAATCTCAGGTCACGATCTGCTAATTCAAAGAAGGAGATGAAGTTTTCCGGTGAAATTTCTGCCAAAGTGACGCCGCGGGGCATTACAACGCCAAGTTGGACAGGTGATTCTTGAAAAGCCGCATAAAGAAGGTAATGGGACCTAACCGTTACCTGATAACGGACCCATCGGGAAAAGAAGTGGGGATATACCACGCGAAAGACCTGCGCCGATAGATAATTAGTCACGTCTGTTTTGTCCGTCCGCATATATTTTCAAAACGCGCAAGGGTTGTATACTTCCGGCCAAACATAAACATAAGTCAGTCCGTCCGTCTGTCAATTATGTTTTTCTTTTATTGTTCGCCACTTCGTGTCCCGACGACGAAGACAACCCATGGTACGCTGAAATATCCTTCAGCTCCTTTTTTCGCAATCCGCATCGCCTTGGGATCGCGAGAAAATTAGCTGCCCTGTAGTAATCGAGCAGTTAAAGGGTTTACAAAAAACTCAAACATAAAATGTCCCAGATCAATTGAAACGATCAAACCGGTACGATTGCGGATTGAATTAGAACAATTTCCGATTGAACCAGAACAATTTGCGATCGAACTGGTACGATTTGAGATTGATCTGGTACGTTGAAATACTTTTGACAGGGCAGTTGTCATTGAGTGAAGAAGGAGACTTGGGAGGTAATTTCTCTTCCCATCCAACCTTCAGAGTGTGCAGTGAGTGTAGTGAGTGGTTGCAAGGAAAAGTCTACCTTATAAATTCTAAAAAATCACATTTTCAGGTAAAACAAAATCCTTTCATTTGTGCAAGTATAAATAAAGTCTAATAGGGTTGGTTAATCCCCCTAACAATTTAATTTTTTTAGCACAGTGAGATATTATTACTCAGTTAAAGAAAAGTCAATCTAAATCAAAACCAGTTCCCTAGAGTTTGCAAGTCACAGATACCACATTAAGAAAAAAGCAATGAGGAAATAGATACAAAAAGAGTGAAAAAAAAAACATCAAAGGAGACTCCACGTGCAAAATCAATAGCCTCAACACAAACGCTAACGAAAATTACAGTGAACCTTGGGAATTAGTGCCGCTGCTGGTGATATTTCAGTACAGGAGATAGTTGCCCATAATCGGAGGAGTTCGGACCCAAATCCATGGGATTTTCCGATAGACTCACGGCAGAGTCAGGCAAATCAATCGGACGACACGAGTGGAAGCGGTTCTTTGAACGGAATTAAATATTTTGTTTGACCAACATTCATCGCTCGATTGGCTCGACTGCGTCTCCACGGCAACGCCCCAACAGCAATAGTCCCACAAACACACTGCATCACCAAAATTTCTCGTCGTCGTGTTGCGTCTCATATTATAATAGGAAACGGCACCAGTTTGCGTTTGGACAGAAAGGGTTTTTGGTGACATGTAATTTTAAAGAAAAAGAGTGCATCCGTGAATCTTACAACATTCTAAATGGACAATTGGCGGAAGCATGTCAACCAGCTACAGAACCGATGATATCTGAAATGGACATTACCGACTGCTTGAGACGAGAGATAGACCTAACGCTATTGAAAAAGCATAGCATTACAAACTTTCAGGCTGCGGATACAGGAGTGAAAAACTGTATAGTTATCAAAACCGCATTTGAAGATCCGATTGAGATTGGAGTTGAGTTTATTAAAAAGGATTTATCGAGAAAATTCTCCTGCCACTAGATACGTACTCAGGTTTATACAGTACCAATCGTTTGCCGCGCTAACGTTGTGGACATAGTTTTTGCTTGCAGTTCTTTAATCGATAAATATTTTGTTTCTAGTGCTGGAAGCTTTTCAATTGTTATCAACAAGCGATTCAACAATAAAGTTGATCGAGACTTGCTCAAAGGAAAAATAGCCGAGTTAGTTACTGCTAAAAATTCTGCCTATAAGTTAGATTTGAGAAATCCGGATTTGTGTATTCTAGTAGAAGGGATAAAGGGAATTTGTTGCCTCAGTGTTTTACCAGACTACTACAAGTATAAGAATTATAATTTGATGGAAGTAATAGCTTCTAAAATAGATGTTACAGAATCGGAATCAGAGGACCATCTGCATCGTCGTCGAGCGCTCGGAAGACCATGCGGGTGAGTACCCTTTTATGGTGTTATTTATATATATATTTTTTGCATGTTCAATTGCTACGATCACGATGATAAGATAAAGCATAAAAATAATGATAAATTGGATATTTTTTGGATACGAGTGCATTATTGTTTGTCATCTTGGCTTTTTTTGTGGATGCAAGCCAAAAATAAAGAAAATAGCAAATGTAAAAATAGAAATTGTGAAAAATGACCAGCTCATGTCCATATAGTGATTCATACCACTTAAATTTTTCAACATTTCTAGATTACTGTGCATTTGAATTTGCCGGCTTTTATACATTAGTCATTATATTGTTTGATACTGTTCAAAGCATTTTCAGTTTGAATTCCATATGTTGTGGATGTAGCTAGTTCGGTCAGTCCGCCAAAGCTCGTCGGGTAATGTTGAATACTATAAAAGACCACAGATAAAATATTTTTTATACATTAGCATATGCTAGAAAATTAAAAACCTCGTTGGATTATATGTACTTTACGTAAAGATATTTATGTGCTTTCGTTTACGAGGTGTGTTCATAAAATATCGCGAATTTTGTTTTTTTTCAAAAATTATTTATTCATTCATGAATATCTATTTTGTCCCCTTCAAAGTAATCGCCATGAGATATAATACACTTGTGCCAACGGTTTTTCCAATCTTCGAAGCACTTCAAAAAATCATTTTTTTTAATCTTGTTCAGCTCCTCCTTCGATGCCGTCTTTATCTCGTCAAGCGTAGCGTAACGTCGTCCTTTCATGGGCCTCTTCAGTTTAGGAAACAAGAAAAAGCCACAGGGGCCAGATCTGGGGAATACGGTGGCTGCGGCATCATTAGTGTGTTGTTTTTGGCCAAAAAGTCGCGCACAAGCAACGATGTGTGAGCAGGGGCGTTATCGTGGTGCAAAAGCCAATTTTTGTTCTCCCACAAATCCGGGCGTTTCTGGCGGATTGCTTCGCGCAAATTGCGCATAACTTGCAGGTAATATTCCTTATTGACCGTTCTTCCCTGTGGCAAGAACTCATGATGCACCACGCCCCTGCAATCGAAGAAAACTGTCAGCAAAACTTTCACATTCGACCGAACTTGTCGCGCTTTTTTCGGTCTTGGTTCATGCGGCAGCTTCCATTGAGATGATTGAGCTTTGGTTTCCACGTCATAACCATAAACCCACGATTCGTCACCAGTTATGACCCTCTGGAGCAAATTTGGTTCGTCGCGGACAGAGTTTAACATCTCATTAGCAATGTTCATGCGTTGCTGTTTTTGGTCGCAATTGAGCAATTTTGGTACGAATTTCGCGGCGCCCCGTCTCATGCCCAAATCGTTGATAAAAATCGAATGGCACGAGCCAATCGATATGTTTAAGTCCTCAGCAACTTCTCTAACGGTGATTCGACGATTGGCCAATACCATTTTCTCCACTTCATTAATTTTTTCGTCTGTTGTTGAAGTGCTCGGGCGTCCGGCACGCTCTTCGTCGTTCACATCTTCTCGGCCTTCTAAAAATATTTTGTACCACCGATAAACGTTGCTTTGGTCCAATGGTAGCTTCTCCGTATGCCACAGTCAACATTCGGAATGCATCCTCGCACTTAATTTCGTTTTTCACACAAAATTTGATACACGTTCTTTGATCCATTTTTTTGAATAAGTAAAAATCGAAGACGATTGAAAACACGTGCAAGTAAAGCAGCTATCACCAATCAAGTGAACCTTCAAAATGGTCGAGCTTGTCGGCATAAGTGACCGACATGAGTACCAACATAACGCCACAAAAAAATCGAAATTCGAATATACGTAACCCGCGAAAATTCAAAATTCGCGATACTTTTTGAACACACCTCGTATATGCAAGCATATCCATTTACTTATGCTGCTCATTCACCTTTTTCCTATTTAAAGAAATTCGGACACAATGCACAATACGTCACGGTTAACAGACATAGAGATGCGTGTACATATGCATAAGAGAGAACTGATTTTCTAGATATTTTTATCATACACGAAGAGTTTGATAAAAGTGTACGTTATGGATAAATATACTATTAAAGCGAAAGAAATTTTCATATTATTATTGCGCCAAAATTAACTAGCTAAATCGCTAATCAAACAATATGCTATGTCCTCACGATACTAGAAAACGATATCCCCTAATGATTGTTTATATACTGATAGTATCAGTCCGCTTCAAAACGAACTAAATAAAAAAAAATCCCCGTTGGCAGCACCAGCCGGAAAGGTAAATTTCTCGTATGTAGCGTAAAGTTTCGAAAAAGAATTTGGCTTGCCTACTACTAAACTTCTTTCTGCAATTTTCGTGGTACCACATGGGTATTTATTAACATAAAAAAAAATCTGGCCACGGTCGTTTTTAGAGACCGTTTATCGGTGCGCAAAATATTGATTACATATTGAAAATCGGCGGATCATAAATTGTTTTAAACATATGAAGACCGGTTTCGCCCTTCTCGCATTTGCTGTTTACACAGTTCACAGTGGTAACCACACAAAGGCTTAAATAGCTCGAATAGTTTATTTCAAAAGATTTCCATAAAAGTTTAATCAGCACTTGCGTTGCACTTAATATATACATTTTCAATTTTTTTCCGAACTGTGAGGGCCATCATTTCGATTTTTATTAAAATTGGCTGCTAAAAATATTAAGCTGTAAATTTTCGACTGTATTATTTGTCATTCGATTTGCATAATTAAATTAAATTAACTTGCCTTAATAACTTATAATTTCAAGTTTCAACGGAATCTGTTGAGAATCTTGGCTGCTAGAGGGCTACAGAAATACAAAAAATTGCATGCCACCCCCTTGTATGGGGAGACCCGCCTGTATGGAGAGACCCCCCTTAAATCCCTAAAAATATTTTCTTGCACTGCAAATTTCAAGAGGCACCACTTTTGACCTACGTAGAAAATTTCCTCATTCTAGCTAATGTGGTTTGCGAGAAAACTTGTTATGACGCACGAACAAACGGGCGGACGGATGGACGGACAGACAAGTCACGATTTTATAATTTTTCAGGGTATTGTTAAAAATATTTTAGGATATCTTAAAAATGATCTGGTTTATAAGTTCTTTCAAGTAAAGTCATTTAAAGCGTTTCCATGAAAAATATTCATTATTTCAGTTGGTACTAAAATAGCAAATTGCGCTTGCCTTCAGACCTTTGGGGGCCGCCATTTTGAATGCATACATTTGATTTTGGATTATTTTAAATCTGTGTATGCTAGGACCTCATCAATCAATGTACTATCTCATTCAAATAGGAGTTTCACTCTAGACAGGGCAAAATAGTTCAATTTTTAAAGAAAATGGCAGCTAAAAATATTAGGCTTTAAGTTTTCGACTTTTTTATTTTCACTCAATTTTAATAATTTCCTGCAAAAAAAGAACATAGTACAGAGATTCATAATCTCAAGTTTCATCAAAATCCGTTGGAAAATGTGACCACTAGAGGGCCACAAAAACATGAAAAAACGCATATTTAAACGGCCGCCATTTTGAAATTTGCACATGCATGATCACCAAAATATCAAAGACTATAGGTCCAAGTAATGTTTATCTTGGAACCATGTTTCATATATGTCGGATCAAAATTGCGACTTTAAAAAGCCTTTGAAATTTTGACCTTCAACTGGCCGCCATTTTGGTTTTTGCAACCTGACCTCCAGTTCTTTTACGTTATTCTTTATATACTCATAATTTCTATCAAATCGTTGAATTTCATGAAAATCTGTTGAAAGCTTTGACCACTATTACAACAACAAAATTTTGCACGTTTTTTGACCTTTGAGTGGCCGCCATTTTGTTTCTGCAGTACCGACTTTGTATTTTTTATGATGAAATTCATCACATACATCAATGAACCCTTGTACAAAATTTCATCCAAATTGGAGCTATACTTTGGTCAGAACAGAAATCACGATTTTTCGTCTAAAATGGCCGCCATTTTGTTTTTGCATGGCCGATATAGCTGGTTCACGAACTCAACCGAGATAATTACCCAATACACCTTTCCTGAAAAATTGGTGAAAATCGAAGCAAAATTGCAACCTCTAGCGTGGTCACAAATTTCGTTATATCCCATATATATATATATATATATATATATATATATGTATATATATATATATATATATATATATATATATATATATATATATATATATATATATATATATATGATGCTCTCCGCAATAGGTAAATTTCTCTCGAGAAATTTACCCTAAAATCCATTACAACTCATATTTTCAGCTTCAAATTATCTTTTATGGATGATTGATCTTTTTGCTGATTTTGCAATTTTTGGTTTGAGGTTTTTGTTTTTTTTTATTAAACACCAGTTACTGTACGTCTTGTGTTATTTCTCTAAGCAATAAGTGGAAACATTGTCATCATTCGTATTATTTCCAAAAAAAAAAGCATATCAGGCTCTTGCTTTAAAATAGGAAAACAAAGAAAAAACTAAATTTATTTATAATTCTAATAAATTTAATGCAATCAAGAAAACTGCAAAGGCGATGATAAATTATATCGGAAAAAAGACTAAATAAATTGTTAAGTATTTATTGCACGTTTACATCGTTAGTTCTTGCATACAGAGTGCTTAACTCGTGAATAAATAGATCTGTATGCTTCATAATTATGATGTTTATGTTTAAATATATTTTGCGAAAGAATAAAATCGATAATCTAATGAAGTGCTAATTTTCCCACAAAATCGGTCTTTCTTTTCTCCCGACTCTAACTGGGTATAGGACCCGGTACGGTGGCGGGCTTCCACCTCAAGACATGAGCCAGCCGCCGGGTACTTAAAGAATACTTCTCGTTTCAGGTGATATCGCGGGTTGAGTGGCCCAAGCAGAGTGCCTCTTTATGGCATAGAGTTATGCAATCAAATTGTATAATTCTATGGCATAAATTGGTCACCGGGGTACTCCCCTTCTGATGGTAAAGTTCATGCAATTCAAGTTGTATGAGTTTTCCACTCAGAAGAGGAATACCTGGCCACTGCAACAAAATATATATGGATTTATTCCGGTTGGGTGGGTGCAAAGGGGCTCCACCATCACCTGTTTGCCCCTCTTTCATTTGTAGGCCATGAACTTCGTCGGGTAATGACGAGGTTACCCCAAGTCCGCCTTTCTTTTCAGGCTCCCCTTGTTCTCGTAACAAGTTCAATCTCCCTCTGTGTAGTTACCTACAATTTTTGCGACTTCGGTCGCCTCTTGATCTGCAATCAAATTCGTGAGTGCGCAATTTTTTGTAGTGGGTCCTCGTGCTGGGGAAATGAACCCGACCCACGACACCGCAATGCTAGCCTGCCAGCGCATTCACGCGTCTCCAGACGAGGGCATTCTCGGCAGATACCGACACCTTCTTCTGCCGAGGCAGCAGACCATCGCTGCAGTCCTTCACAGACATTTTTGAACATCTACTTCACTACAAATGGCGCCGTGGGGCCCCGAAATGCCCGGCTGTATCATCAGTCGTGAGCACGAGACAGTCCATTGTCTCTAGGTGTCCCCACAAGGTGTTAGGATTATTGGCGGGTAGGTAACTCCCGAGGCTTTTTGCACTAATCGTGCCCCAGCAAGCCTTGTAACTTCCGGACGTGTGTTGTCTTAGGACATCAATATCGTTTGGTCCTGCTGCTGATGTATACTTTGGTGGTTTACCATCATTGTATAACTAGTAAGGCCAAATGATATTAGAGTCCCTATTTGTGTTCGGAAGTTATTACCTCAACATCCATTTTGCGGAGGATCCTGATCCGCTCCCCAAACCAGCGGTGGCTGGGTGTCTTAAATTACATGGATTTTGATTTCATGTGATTGGCTGATTAGCTAATCCATGACTATCCATGACAAGACACGCGCTGCTTGTGGATCAGAATTCAACCCTGGGCTGACAAGTGGTAACTTGAAAAACTTGCGGATGAAGGATCACTTCTGAACCCTGATTTTCATGGTGCCACAAGAGAGTTGTCCCTGAAACACTTCAGAAGGAAGGTGCCATTGGTGTCCTTGCTTGGGAAGAAGGACAGAAAGGAAAGACCGATTATTTTGTTTGATAACTTTTGATAACGTCAATAACGCCTTAGTAAAATTTCCTAATATTTTTGTTTTGAGGTTCGATTATAGTTTGCCACTGACGGCCACTTAGGAATTATATATATTTCACGTCATTTGTTACGTTTACCTTACATATTCATTTTGACAGGCTAAGTTATATATTAGTAGTATTAAGTTTTCTATTCTAAAAATCAATTGTTTCAGCAATGGCTACCAAACGCACGCCAGACAAGCGCAGGTTGCGTTCGGAAGCAGGGCCCACGGCATTATGCGAGTTTTGTGTCTAGTTTGACCAAACTATAAAAAAAATAAGGAAGTGCTCCGCGCACATCAAGAAATCCAAACACGAACCTTACATTTAACTTTAAAAACTTTATTGATTACAATTTCTTTTGAGTATTCACTCGGACAGCGTAACGTTCTACATCTAATTAGCAAAACTCCAGGTGTTCATGGATACGCTTCTATTTATTATGCGAAAAATGATGAGTTCGCGACACGTGAATTAATTATGCGAAAGTAATTTTGATTACGATGGGACATGTGCCGCCGCGTAAATTGCTTACCTATTGTCTAGGTTCGGCACATGTCATTTCCGTTGCAGATTCGTTGCATTTGGATTTACCCAAATGCAACGAATCTGCAACGTTTGCAGTAATTGATTTATGTGAGAATTATTTTTATAGGAATTCGGAGTAAGCGTATACATGACTTCTCCCCCTTACAATAAGAATTCTCCTGAATTCTAAGCTTTTCATTACAATTTGTTTTAATGTTTTTGTTTACATTCATAATTTCTTTTGTTTTATGTATTTTATAAAAAATGGTAAATATTGCAAAAATGATACATATAAGTATTGAAATTGTTGTTATTCCTAATATTGGACTTATAGTTTTGTAGAATTTAAGAATTTCTAAAGGTTCCAAATTTTCAATATGTTGTATGGTAATATTTTCAAAATTAATTCTTTTGGTAAAATTAAAATTATAGTCTGCTTCATAATAAAATCTGTCAACAAATTTGATATCATTGCTACTAAAAGTTTCATTTAGGATTTGAATAGTACAATTATTGAATGTTATTAAGTAATTACCGTTTAGTTTTACATATCTGTCATCACAAGTATTTATAATTTGTTGATTTTTCATATTTTTACAAAGTATAGTTTGATCATCCAATTTTTTAATTTCTTGAAGTTTATTTATTTGTGTAAAGCAATTATTTTTTTCAATGCAATTGTTTACAATTTTGAGATCTTTTTCATATTGAATTTCTCCACTATATTGATATTTTGTTTGATTTATTTCAATAACAAATTGATCTTCTATATTAAGTTCTAAAAAGTTTTTATTTGGGATTGGGGTTATCAATTTAAGGTCAACTATTTTGTATTTATTGGGAATTTTGATGGCAAGGGTTAGTTCGTCCTTGTCTAGTTGCAAAAGTCCTGTTTTAGCGTTTTTAAGTCTGTAAAAGTCTAGTCCTGTTGTCAAGATTTCAGTAGTTGTCAATAAACTTGGGTGAACAATACCATGTCGGGTAAATGCTATGCTGTCCATAATTTGGTCTAGTTTTTCTTTAAGCATCTGCAATCTTATCATTTGATCTAACTGCAGTTGTTTTACTATAATTTTTGTTTTGTTAGCAGTTACTTCTTCGTAAGTTTTTGTAATTTGATTTCTATCTGATTCAATGGTGTTTTTAAGAATTTTTATCGAGTCACTGATATGCGAATTGATTTCTATTTGCTTATTTAGGTTAACGGTAGTTTTGTCTTCGTTAATTTCTACTGTTTTCATGTGTTCAGTGATTTCCTTTCTATCGTCGTCATTCATGGTACCAAAAAGCCATTTTTCTACTGTACCAACGATATTGAGTAAACCTCTTTTCTTTCTAGGACTAGGTTGAATAGTTTTAAACTTTGCACGAATAGTTTCTAGTTCTTGTCTAATAGTCAAGTCATTCCCAAGGTTCAACCGTTTGATGTTTTCCGATTGCCTGCCTAAATTCTGTTAAATTGAGTACGTGAATTATTGTCCTAGCATCTTGAATAACCTCCGTTGTTCCCATATTTATTATTGTAAAGCCATTTTCAGTCGATATTGGTTGTATATTTAATGTCCCAGTTGTTGGTTTTACCATAGAGATTAGAAGCAACCATATGATGATTATGACCTAAAATAAGTATTTAATCTTAGATATGTCATAATAAAAAGTAATTGATTTGTTAAGGGTAAATGATTTAAACGACTTAAGTTAAGGTTAAATTATTGAAACTATTGAATTTTGCTTTGCAAAATATCTGCGAGCATTTTCTTCCTTAAATAAACCATGTCCTCTTGGGAAAAATTTGGTTCACAATTGCGAGTTATATGTTCAGCAAATGTGCAGCTAAATACACCAGAGTCATATGCATTTGTTTGAAGTGGACCGTTTAGAATTTGCTCCTTTTTCCAAAAAGAAAAATCTAAAACCTCATCTTTCTTGTCCATCGATTCTTCCTTGACATAATTTTCTTGTAAATCTAGAACTTCGGTATTTGGAGTCCTCATTGGGTCATAATATTTAATGTATTTTTCCTTTGGGCTTATTATGGCTAAGCACCAATGTGTTTGGTTTATGTGAACTGGAATTATTATTAAATCATAGGAGAATATATCCACTTTCCGTGTCAATCTTCGAACTGCACTATATCCTGTTTTGTTTAGGCACAGCGTGAAAAATGTATTCATTGCATACACTTTCGGAAGATTATTTGCATTGTCTAGTGAGCTTCTTTCTACTAGCAAATTTAGGTAAAAGTTAATTATTTGGTCGTTTAACCATTCTTTTCCTAGTAAGGTGGCTGCATTGCTCCTCTTTATTGATAAATTAAATTTCTTTACCAAAACCTCGGAGTTAGGACCTTCTTTAGCTATTATTTCTGCTTCTAGAATTCTTTTATCCTCTGTTTTAACGATATCGTCTTCTGAATAATCGTTTAGATTTGTATGTTTTAATTCTCTTTTGATATTTGTGGGATGGACATTATGTAATTTTGCCCTTCTATATCTTGGTTTTTCTTTGTGTCTTACAGCTTTATAGTCCTTTATGAATCCAGTCGTCCTAGTTTCCTCGTAGTTTTCACGTTTTTTATTTATTTTTTCCAAATATTTTTGTTTTGCTTCGTTGATGTTATTTTTAATTTTTAAAGCGTCTATTCGTTGTTCCTGAGCATCGATAGGGGTACACTTGATAGTTGAATGATAGCGATTGATGTAGTTTCTAACAGCCTGTTGTACTATTTGTTTTGGTGAAAAATTTGTTTTATTTAATATTAAAGTTCTGCATATCGAAAGTAATGTGTTGTGAAAACGTTCTACGTCAGCATTACCTGTATGGCTATGCGCTTTTGTTATGTGTAGTTCTACTTCCTCTTCTTTTAAGAATTCCTTTACGTTAATAGTATTTAATTCATTTCCTGCAGTAATTTTCTTGGGTTTTCCTATTTTTGCAAAATGTTCTTCTAAAGTTTCAATGATTGTTATATGATTTTTGTCAGGTAGGAAGTAAGCAGAGCCAAATTTCGAAAATCAATCTATTATTGTTAAGAAATCATATTTCATGAAGGTATGAATATCTATATTGATAATTTCGTTTTTACTGTCGGGTGTTTCTGTGTAATTAAATTTAGGTTTGATCGGTTTTCTGTCATATTTCACGATTTGACAGACATCGCATTGGTTGAGTACAATTTGTAATAGTTCCTGTAATTTTGAATAATAGATCTTGTTTTGTATAGAATTGAAAGTTTCTTGTATGCCGGAGTGCATACTTTCCTTTATGTGATACAGAGATATTTGCTTTACTGCTTCGGTTTCCGTTTTTATATCCTGAGCTCTAAAAGAGCATCGAATAAACTTGACTTGGCTGTCATTTGAGTACATTTCCCTTATTGTTTGTTGCAAGATGTTATATTTGCTGTCTTCAAGTTCCGTATAAATGCCGGTTATCCCCTTCTTTATGTACTTTCTAAGGATTTCGCGTAAATTGTCGAAATTGTATTCCGCTATATAAATTATTCGCTTTTTATGAATAACTTCTAACTCTTGGATCTTATTATTTGTCAATATTAACTGTGTCCTATATTTATTTACAATTTCCTCCTTAATAGGTATATGATCTTGTAGATCTTCTTCCGCAGAATGTTTTGTAGCTATTGTACTATCGTGACTTTCCAAGTTAAATATTATTCCTAAATCTGAAAAAGAGTTTGTATGTTTAAATGAGCTTGTCGACTTTTCATCACACTCCTTAGGTTGATTAGTACGGCTGAGAAAATCCGCTACCTTATTTTCTTTTCCCTTTACGTACTCAATATCAAAATGATATTCTCCTAGTTTTAAGAGCCATCTTTGATGCCTGGGTGAAAGGTCCTTCCCTTTATATTTAGCATGAAGGTATTTGATAGGTTGATGGTCCGTACAAATAGTAAACTTGTTACCATAGAGATACGGTCTGAAATAATTGACCGACCACATAATGGCAAGAAATTCCTTATCAGTAGTGGCGTAATTCCGCTCATGACAGTTTAATGTCCT
Organism: Odontomyia ornata; assembly: GCA_963969285.1. Classification (NCBI taxonomy): domain Eukaryota; kingdom Metazoa; phylum Arthropoda; class Insecta; order Diptera; family Stratiomyidae; genus Odontomyia; species Odontomyia ornata. The sequence goes on along the minus strand of OZ017743.1, from coordinate 64,345,272 downwards.
CGAGGTAAAGCACACTGGATGCCCGTTTTGTGACAAAACGGCACCAATTGCATACTGAGACGCGTCCGTTGTTAATTGGAAGGGTTTCTGAAAATCAGGAAATCTTAAAACAGGATGTGATATTATAAGGGCTTTTAGTTTCTCAAAAGCGCTAATATAATTTGGATCTTTACAATTAACTTTTTGGTCCTTTTTCAGATACTTTGTTATAGGTTGAGCTACTTTTGCGTAGTCCTTAATAAACTTTCTGTAGTAACCCGTGAATCCTAGAAAGCTCTTTATCTGTTTGTGCGTTTTTGGCAATTCTAATTTTTGTATTATTTCAACCTTTTCGGGATTTGGTTTCAGTCCATCTTTTGAGATAATATGACCTAAGAATGTGGTCTCCTTCTTCATAAAATTGCACTTATCTATCTGGATTTTAAGTTGATGTGCTTTCAAAGTTTGAAAAATGTCTGTTAACGATTTAATGTGTTCCTTTAAAGAGGTGCTTAAAATCAGAATATCGTCTAAATAAACGACACATGATTTATTTACGAAATCTCTTAACACGTCATTCATTAGGCGCTGAAATGTCGCTGGTGCATTCTTTAGACCAAACGGCATTCTTACAAATTCATAAAGTCCGTGAGGTGTTACGAAGGCTGTTTTATGCCTGTCTTCCTCTTTGACTAGAATTTGATGATAACCTTTTGCTAAATCGATTGTTGAAAAATATTGAGCTCTACCTAGTTTATCGAGGATAGAGTCAATATTTGGCAATGGGAATTTATCATCCAATGTTATTTCGTTTAGTTTTCTGTAATCTACCACTAAACAAAATTTCTTTTCCCCCGAGTTGTCCGATTTTTTCGGTACTATAATAAGAGGACTTGAATACATTGAATTACTCTTTCGAATAATTCCTTGCTTTTCAAGTTCCGCAATTTGTTTTCGGACCTCCGCTTCGTGCTTAGGAGGATACCTGTACAGTTTTGAGTTGACTTGATTTTCGGTTGTAGTCTTTATCTCATGTTTTATTGTGGGGGTACTCGTGAGTTTGTCACCCTCCTTAAAAAATATTCCCTCATACCGTTTTATCAGTTTTACTATTTCCGCATATTCTTCTTTGTTCAGGTGATCTAACTGTAATCTTTTTAGCTAATCACCATGCACTTCTTCTAAAGAATTTACTTCATCAAAAAGATTAGGGCTATTGATAAATTTAATGGCATGTCCATTTAAAATAATTAATTTTCTCTCGAAATCTATTAATGTATCGAGATTATTTAGTAAATCAGTTCCGATTATGAACAGATATTTTCGGTTTTGTAACCTATTAACCTTCCACTGAACCAAGGCTCGTGAGGGTGGAGGATCAATTTCTTCTGGCGATGGAGTATGAACTTCATACTCGATCTTATCTTTTTCTGTAATAGTTGAAAATATGATTGGCTTGATTTTCACCTTATTAAATGTATTAATTCGGTCATCAATTACACTGAATGATGCCCCAGTATCAATTAAAGCTACATATTTAACATTATTTATAGTAATTTGAATCAAAGGCAATTGTTCCGAGGCTAGTTGCGAAAAAAATATTCATTTAGGTTAATTTCAGGGGATGAGTCAGAGAAGGTTTCTTCATCAGATAAATTATTTGATTGGTTTTGGTTTTTAACCTTTTCAATATTTGATCTATGGAATTGCGCATTCTCAACTTCCATGGGCTCAATACCCGGTTGGAGTTTAGACTTCCATGTTTGTTTTGAACGACCTGAAAAATTATTGGCTTTATTTTGCCCCGATTTGTTTGAGTTCTGAGATCTGAAAAATTGATTTTGACCACTATTTTGTTGTCCACTGTCATTGTCTTTTTGTCTGTACTTATTAAATTGTCTGTTTTGTTTTGTATTATCCTCTCCGTCAGAATTTTTGTCAGTCTGTCTGTTTTGTGAGGAATTAGGATTACAATTATTGAAATTATTTTTGTGGAATTTAGGTTTGAAAATTTTGACCTTTCTAAATTCTGGTCTGATACATTCATCTTCAAATCTTCTTGATCTCATAATTTCTATTATTTTATCAATATTTATCTCACTGTATATCTTTTCTAATAGAACACCCTGACTCATTTCTTTCACTACATTTGTTAAAATTGAATTAACATTACTAAGGTCAATAAACATTTTATCCTGATAATAGATTATTAGTTCGTCTGCCTTATACTTAATTTTTTGTACTTCCTCAGCCAATTTGCTTACATTGTGCACCTTTAGTTCGTTGATTTTTTTGTAGATTTCCCACGGTTGAACGTCTGGTCTGAAACGTAGCTTTAGCTGATCCTTGATGAGTTGCCAATTATCTGTTTCTGGGATGTTGATGATTGCGTTCTTAGCCTCGCCTTGGATTTTCTCATAATAGATGGTCCTTACTGCTGTTTTCTTTGAATCTTCATTGTCGATTTTGCTCAAATAGTATTCAACACTGCTCAGGAAGCCGTTGATGGTAATATCTCCGACGCCGGTAAAGTTGTTCATATATTTGATTTCCTTTAATATTTTATCGTTATGATCGTTTGATGATTGTCTGTTTGAAATTTGTTGAAGAGCTGTTGCCAACTGTTGGACCTGCTCCTCCCTTTGAGCAAGTTGTAGTTGAAGTTGTTGGAATTGTTGAACCAGTTCTTCCATTCTGTATGCGTCGTTCCGCCCTTGGTTGAAGATATTCCTTCTTCTTGTTCTTCGTCCAGCAGGATCCACGTTTTATATGGAGTTTTTTTTTTTTTAAATCTTAGGCTATGTTACCTGTTTCCAAGTTTTGTGAAACTTTGTTCAATTTGTCCGGTTTAATTTGTTCGGTTTGAAATGTTGCTTTTCACTTCTTATTAGGAACTTTGTTTGTTTTACACACTTTTTAAATTAATTTATGGGCGATCAGATCTCTACAGCAGCCTCACTGCGAGTTTTAAGCGGACCTTTATGCTTCGTGTGTCTGCTCTGATCTTATTATGTAGGTTAATAATAACCGTATTAACCTTCGCGGCTTTCCCGATTATTATTTTGTTTAATATTTATGTGTTTTTAGTTTATCGGTACCTTCGCGGCACTTAACCGATTTTATTTTTAAATATTCACCACACTTTTTCGTTAGTTCCTTCGCGGATTTTCGAACTGTGGCGTTTACCGACTGCGCCAGTTTTGTGTCTAGTTTGACCGAACTATAAAAAAAATAAGGAAGTGCTCCGCGCACATCAAGAAATCCAAACACGAACTTTACATTTAACTTTAAAAACTTTATTGATTACAATTTCTTTTGAGTATTCACTCGGACAGCGTAACGTTCTACATCTAATTAGCAAAACTCCAGGTGTTCATGGATACGCTTCTATTTATTATGCGAAAAATGATGAGTTCGCGACACGTGAATTAATTATGCGAAAGTAATTTTGATTACGATGGGACATGTGCCGCCGCGTAAATTGCTTACCTATTGTCTAGGTTCGGCACATGTCATTTCCGTTGCAGATTCGTTGCATTTGGGTAAATGCAACGTTTGCAGTAATTGATTTATGTGAGAATTATTTTTATAGGAATTCGGAGTAAGCGTATACATGACCTGCGTCATCTGCCAGCAGGCGCGAAATTATGGAACGTCCGTACAAACGTTGGCGTGCGGACATGAATTTCATGAAGCCTGTGTGACCCAGCATTTATTAGTTATCCGTACTTGCCCTTTATGCCGACAACCAGCCACCTCAGCGGATCGACCTTCCAGCCACCTAGAGCTTCCAGCTGCTCAAGGGGCGGTGCCCAAACCAAAGGACCGGCGGGAGCAGGTTCCAATAGTGGCTGATGAGCCTAACTTAATGGGCCGAGCCGAAGCAGTGCCGCTTGCGGAAGAGCCGAGACCCACTGTGGCTATGGAGGCGACAGTCCTACACAATTTAATGGCGCTCATGCAGGACCTGACCACCCGGGTAGCCTCGCTGGAAAGCCGGAAGGAGAATCCAGTACCACCGTGGCCAAGAACGCCTCCGATGTGGGATTCGGACCCAAATCCATGGGATTTTCCGATAGACTCGCGGCGCGATAACGAACGAATCCAGCCCGGTGCGGCAATGAATCCGTTGGCTCCAGTGTGCCGGCTCCAACTGAGCCAAGCACCGCCACCAACTCAGGCTCCAGTGATTCCGCCGGACCAACGCATCCATCCACACGCTACGTATCGGCTGAAGCCGACGCAGATCCCAAGGATCATCCAGGGCTGGAATCTGCATTTAAGCGGGGAACCCAACACCACAACTGTGGAGGTTTTCATTGGTCGGGTGGAGTCGCTGATTGAGCAAATGCCAGCTGGAGATCACACGGCGCTCGCAGGATATTTGCCAATGCTGCTTAAGGGAGCAGCACTTGAGTCATATTGGCGAATACATTCGGCCCCACCATCAATATGCTGGTCACGGTTGAAGGAGGTACTCCGCATGGAATACCCTACGGTAGACATGGACGAATTAGTACTGGACAAGATCCATGCTAGATGGCAGCGTCCGGACGAGTCTTTTCATCAATATCGAGCCGATATTCTTCGGTTGAATGACCAGTTGTCAGAGCCGATGTCTCCTACCCAATTGCTGCGGTTGCTAAGGCGCAATCTAAGACCGGAGCTCCGTCGCCATATCGTGAACTCCAATCCACAGAGTATGGAAGCACTGCTGAGAACGGTGCGTCGCCTAGAAGGGTTTGAAGAAGACCTCCGGGACCGGCCCTACTTACTAGCTAGGACGGGTCCTTGACGAGGAATCGCGGAATCGGCCCCTGATTATACCATCATGGATCTGGAGGAAGATTTGGACCAGGGCCAGCTTGCTGTAGCAGCAGTGGGAAGTCTTACGACCTGCTGGAATTGCAATCAAACCGGACACCAGTTCATTTCATGCCGAGCAGAGCGTAGGGTTTTCTGCTACGGTTGCGGCAAGCCGGACACTTACTTCCCGGACTGCTCTGAATGTGCCGCTCGAAAAAACGGCCGAAAGAGTACCCGACCACCTCAGCGGTACTCGAAGCCCCCGCAGTAGCTCCTCAGCCAGCTGCCCACCCCAACAAACCTGACGTTAACCCACCAGCCATGACCACTATGACTGCGGATGTTCACTCTCTTCCGGAGACCTCGCCAACGACAATATTGAAACGACCACCGCAGTCGATGCCAGAAGAAACCCGGCAGCCTCAATTACGCACTCTAAAACCTTATAATGTTCGACTGCAGGAATATCGGGTGGCTTGAGAGCGAATATTTGCTTCCGAAGTAGCCACTTCCCGCCCACGCAAGACAAAATGGTCAACCCGTCGTTGGCGGAATTTCCGCAAGAGAGTGCGCACCTGCCGTCAAACCTTAAACTCTTGTAACATCTCGGAGGTTGCTGAGAATGAGATCAGACCTTATCATCCAATTAAAGTGTTGGGCGAAACCGTGTTTGCATTGATCGACACGGGTGCCAGTATCAGTTGTCTTGCCTCGAGCTTTGGCTCGAAGGTGCTCCAAGACTATCCGAACTTGATTAAATCCTGGCGCACTAAAATCAGTACAGCTGATGGCACCAAACACCCTATACGAGGTAAACTTACCACACCCGTGACGTTCAGGGGTCAGACGAAGGATATTACTTTCTACATTATCCCGTCTTTGATTCAGAATGTGTACCTTGGAGTTGATTTCGTCCTTCGCTTTGGACTGGCTTCCGATTTATTCACAGATTTGTCTTTAAATACCAGATATGTCAACAAAATCACTTCTATTCCCGATAGGCATGACCTGACGCCTAACCAACGGCAATGCCTGGAAGCATCCATCGCTGCTTTCCCATCTTACGCTACCCAAGGCCTTGGCCGCACCACCCTAGTCTCACACGCCACCGACGTTGGCGACAGCAAGCCGATTAAGCAGAGACACTATGCCATCTCACCGGCCATGGAGGAATCGGTGTATGTGGAGCTGAAAAGGATGCTCGAGTTGGGGGTCATAGAGGAGTCCCAAAGTGCCTGGTCATCACCGGTAACCTTGGTGGTGAAGCCAGGTAAAGTCCGCCTCTGTCTTGATGCCCGTAAGGTTAAACGCGGTTACCATCAAGGACGCGCACCATCTTCCACTCATCGATGGAATACTAGGAAGACTGCCGAAAGCCAATTATATCACCAGTCTCGACCTATAAGACGCCTTCTGGCAAATTCCACTCGATGAGGGGTCGAGGGACAAGACCGCCTTCACAGTGCCTGGACGACCAGTATATCAGCTCGTCACAATGCCCTTTGGCCTGTGTAATGTGCCGCAAACGATGACTCGGTTGATGGACAAGGTCATCCCACCTCACCTGAAACACCAAGTGTTCGTGTACTTGGATGATCTGTTACTCATCACGGAAACGTTCGATCAACAAATCCTACCCTTAAAAGAAGTGGCCCTGCACATCAGTAAGGCGTGACTCACCATCAACGTACAGAAAAGTAAGTTTGTCATGAAAGAAGTCCGATACCTAGGACATGTCATAGGTCATGGCACTATCAAAACGGATCCAGACAAAACTCGTGCGATTGATGAGCTCCCCTTACCAAAAACAGTTAAGCAGCTACGACGTTTCCTAGGTGTGTGCGGTTGGTACCGAAGGTTTGTTCGGAATTATGCAACTGTTTCAGCGCCCCTGTCAGACATGCTGTGGAAAGGGAAGTTTATTTGGACCGAACTCAGCCGAAAGGCATTTGATGAACTAAAACAAGCCCTCACATCAGCCCCGGTCTTGCACAGCCCCGACTTCACGAAGCCCTTCTCCATTCATTGTGACGCAAGTTAACATGGAGTTGGAGCCGTACTGGTGCAATTGACCAAAGAGGGAGAGGAAGCTCCCATCGCCTTCATGTCCAATAAGCTGAATTCGGCCCAAAGAAACTATACTGTATCCGAGCAGGAATGTTTGGCAGCGGTAATGGCTGTGAAAAAATTCCGAGCTTATATCGAGGGCCACCAATTCAAGATCATCACGGACCACGCTTCACTACAATGGTTGATGAACCAGGCAGATTTACATGGACGACTAGCAAGATGGGCTCTTAGACTTCAAGGGTTCAAGTTCTCCATCAAACATCGGAAAGGGACCCAGAACATCGTACCCGACACTCTCTCATGGATGCTTTCCCCAGAGGGAGCCGAATTGACAATAAATGACGAGGACCCCATCGAGATAGATTTGGACAGCCCACATTTCAAATCAGACAGCTACAAAGAGTTGAGGCAAACCATCGCGACCCAACAATCGCAGCTGCCTGATTTGAAGATAATAGACGGCTACGTGTATAGACGAAATGAATCCTCCGCGCACATGACCATCCTTTAAGTGCCCACGGAGGCTAGCATTCTTTGGGGAGTTCCGCCCCCACGTACCCGAGGAAATTCCCGCAGGGAGAAAGCCAGTCGACAAGAACATTCTTGGAGGCTAGCATTCTTTGGGGAGTGCCGCCCCCACGGACCCGAGGATATGGGGGGTGCCGTGAGGTTCCCTCTTATTGTATCTGGATTACGCTTTGGACAACGAACTGGAATTGACGCTTTGGGCTGGCGGATGTGATGGTTTGGACCTAGTTGCTTTGCACAGTAGCGCCGAGATGAAACTCGTGTGTGAACGGCTCCAATTCAACTATCATACCGTCTCCGGCCCGGTAAAACCTTGGCAGGCCTCGGAGTACGTTCGAAGTTCGCACCATTGGGTTGGTGGTGTAGGTTCGGTCGAGACGGACTCCCGATTAGCGCTGGTCTGGCTCTGAGCACTTGTCCCCATAAGGGCTTGTGCCAACCCTCGCATGGCCTCCCTGCTCTGCAAAGATAACCATGGGACCAAAAAGGTGACTACACACACGAACGGAGATAGCGGCTCCGAGGGGGGACCCAATCAAATGGAGCAAACAAATGAAACCACAAGCAAACAGGACGCTAGCACGGAGAACCCTTTCAGGCAAAAACCGCTGTCGGCAAGAACACCGATAAAACAAGTCACCGATTGCGGGGGGAGGCAGCAAACCCCAGAAACACTGTCAAAGTCAACATCACAGGTTAAATCATCGGAGACAGACCACAGACGGACTAACGAACGAAAGAAGGCAGAGTGCGTTGTGCAACCTGGCATCATTGCGGCCTTTGGGCGCAGTAGAAGGACTATGCGCACCCCGGAGCGCCCAGTGCAAGACGTACACAATCCGGATCAAGTTGCGACACCAACGGAGGCCAGTGTAAGACTGGGGGAGGGAGAAGTTTTGCCGTTGGCCGACGCCACTTCAAACGCAATCCAAGCGATAGAAGCAAAAGGGCTAGGAAACGGGGGCCTCTCCCAAGAGGTGGCGCCAAATAACACAATCGTCCTTGACCGCGCCGAAGAGGAGCGGCTTACTCGGAAAGCGGGGAATATCGTCAAACAACTGAGGGCTGCCTGCGAAGTGCAGAAAAACATAGGCAAGAGTGTCAAGAATGGCATTCTTGAACTGGAGGAGCTTTTTGGCCGCATAACGCACTACAGGCGGAGGTGGCTTGCAGCCGAGAAGCACCGAAAAGACACGCTCTCCCTCGAGGCATCAGTGGGTCCTAGCAGCAGCAAAAGAATGGCCGGTAGCCCAATTGAAGGCGACTGTGAGAAAAGGAGGAAGGATGAGACCATAAACGAAGTTGACACTCCAGGCGAGGAGTTTCATGTGGTGCGAAACAAGGCAGCGAAAAAAGCGGCCAAAAAGCTACTCCTAGAAAAAAAAGACAAAGAGCTCAACCACGAAGAGAACAAGGAGCCCCCCGCTATACCGCAGAAAACAAAAAGCAAACCGCGGCACAAACCCTTGCGAGAGGCACTGCTTATTAAACCCACTAAGGGCCGAACCTACGCAGATGTCCTCCGTGAAATTAAAGGAGCGGTCAAGCCAGACGACACCAAAACTGCCATCAAAGCAGTTCGACCAACCCGGACCGGCGGCTTGCTGGTGGAATTCGGGCCAGAGGCCACAAACAAAGATGCATCCCGTGACGCGGTTCAAAAGGTTCTTGGAGATGCGGCAACGGTTGCCTCGCTCGAACCAATGGCCACCCTGGAAATCAGGGACCTCGACTGCGTCACGGACAAAGCTGAAGTAGAGGATGCCATTAGGAGGGAGTTCCCCAGCTTAAGTGAAGTCAAGGCAAGATTGACGCGTGAAAACACAAGGGGGCAACGCATGGCTATTGTCGAACTAGCTGATAAAGACGCCCAGCAAATCCTGGCGAAGGGCAAAATTAAGATAGGTTGGGTGATCTGCAGGATACGGAGAAGAGCGATCCCTATCCGCTGCTTCAGATGCCTCGAATACGGACACACCGCGTATGGCTGTAGGGGACCCGACAGGAGATCTCTGTGCTACAAATGTGGTGAAACGGGGCACAAAAGGAAGGGATACACGAACGAGGCAAAATGCATTCTTTGCAAGGACGCTAAGCTAGCACCCGGCGACCTCAAACATGAGCCGGGGACAGGGAGATGCCGGGTTTTCAAGGAGGCCCTAACTAAAGCTAAATTGATACTCAAATGATCCGTATCCTGCAGGTCAATTTGCACCGAAGCACAAACGCCCAGGACCTACTGCTGCTGAGCGAGCAACATCATAACAAGGACTCGCAAGCGTGGTACCCTGACAAAACTGGCACCTCGGCCATCTGGGTTCGAGACAGCGCCCGCCTTTAGGTGCAGGGCCATGGACGCGGGGATGGTTTTGTGTGGGTGCGGTGTTCAGGGATAACATATTTCAGTGTTTATCTGACGCCTAACGAGGCAATGCGATCCTTTCGAACCAAACTCGATGCCCTGGAGGACGCTGTCTCGAACACAGAGGGCCACATGCTGGTCGGGGGAGACTTCAACGCTAGAGCCATCGAATGGTGTATGCCACAATCCGACCCAAGGGGAAAGCAAATATTGGACATGGCGGCCAGAACAGCGCTTTTTGTCCTAAATACTGGTAACACCCCTACTTTCCGCCGCTGGGGTTGCGTAGGAACCATACCCGATGTGATACTCGCTTCGGAGTCCCTGGTACCTAGAGTACACAACTGGCGAGTACTAGAGGACTACTCGGCTAGTGATCACCAGTATATAGCTGTTGAGATTCACGACGGTGCCACTCTGCGTGCATATGCCCAAACTTCATTCCTCGGATGGAGGACTGGGAGGATGGACGTTGAGAGGTTTGCTGACGCGCTTACGGCAGGCGCACCGTTGCTGGGAGCTCCGCCCGGGAGTGGAGGGCCTACAGCCAAGGACTTGGTGAACTCAACTATGAGTACCATCATAGCTGCTTGCGAGTCTTCCATGCCCCGCCGGAGACCCCGACATGGTAAGCCTCCAGTATACTGGTGGTCAAACGAGATCGCCGAACAAAGAAGCGAGTGTCACAAACTTCGGCGAGAGGCCCAGCGGGCGCGAACACGGGAGGAGGCAGACACTAGGCTAGCAGCATACAGGTCCGGCAGGAAATATCTTCGCAGGCTTATTAACAAGAGCAAGGTCCGATGCTGGCAAGACCTCGTGGACGATGTAAATAGGGATCCGTGGGGCCTTGGCTACAAGCTGGTCATGGGGAAACTTGGTGCCCTACGGAAGCCTTGTATACATGACGCGGAAAAGATGGACGCGATAGTGCGGGGACTCTTCCCCGCCCATCCCGTCCGTGTTGACGCTGTCCATGGTGAAACAGCAGTCGAGTGCCCACTCTTCACACAGCTGGAACTGGAGGAGGCAGTCCTCTCCCTGAAGGCAAGGAAGGCTCCAGGTCCAGATGGTGTTCCAGCTGAGGTTTTGCAGCTCGTCTATCACCATTGTCCTGACTTGCTGCTCAGCACATTCAACGCTTGCCTACGGGACGGGGTTTTCCCGGTACGATGGAAGGTGGCGAGGCTCGTGCTGGTCAGCAAGGGGAAGGGAAATCCCGAATCGCCGTCTGCATACCGCCCGTTATGCATGCTAGACACGGCTGGGAAAGTGCTAGAGAAACTCATCAAGGGAAGACTCACTGACGCGATTCGTGCTGCTGGGGACCTATCTCCTCGGCAGTACGGCTTTAGAGCAGGACGTTCTACCATTGATGCGATTGCAGAGGTGGTGAACGCGGTCCAAAAGGCAGAGGCATGTAGTCGCACCAAGCGACGGATCGTCCTGTTGGTGACACTCGACGTCAGGAATACCTTCAACTCCGCTAGATGGGTGGATATTCTGGATACGCTGGAAAACTCTTTTCAAGTTCCAGAATATCTAACGCGGCTTTTGAGGAACTACTTAAAGGACCGAAGCCTGCTCTACGACACGACACAGGGCCAACGAAGGATGGAAATTACATCGGGTGTTAACCAGGGATCTATCCTTGGTCCGGACCTGTGGAACGTGTCTTACGACGGGCTACTGAGACTTGAGATGCCAGATGAGTCGCGCTTGGTCGGCTATGCGGATGATGTTGCGGCTCTGGTTGCCGGACGCACCGTTTAACAAGCGCAACTTAGGCTAGGTATGCTAATGCGCCGAGTGAGGGACTGGATGACTACTCGCGGGCTCAGTCTAGCACTGGAGAAAACCGAAGTGGTCATCTTGACAAAAAAGAGAATCCCTAGAGTAAGGATGATCAGTATTGGAGATATACAGATCGAATCGAAGCCAGCGGTGAAGTACCTGGGGCTACTGATCGACTCGAAGATGAGTTTCTCTGAGCAAATCAGGGCAACGGCTGAGAAGGCTGCTTCGGGAATATTGGCCCTGAGTCGACTTATGGCCAACGTAGGGGGACCCAGCCCATCAAGAAGACGCCTCTTGATGAGTGCTGTAGGGTCAGTGCTACTGTACGGAGCAGAGGTATGGGGCGACGCTCTCAGCAAGGAGGTATACCGAAAACGATTGGCACAGGTACAGAGAAGAGGAGCACTGAGAATTGCATCTTCGTATCCAACAGTCTCCGACTCGGCGGTGAGAGTGATTGCAGGCGTGATACCTGTCGCCCTCCTTTCTAGAGAGTGCCGCGCTATTTACCTGCACCGAAACGAGGATGCAAGGGAGATCGTTGTTCGCGAGGAGAGACAACGCTCGCTCAGGGATTGGCAGCAGTCTTGGAGGAATTGCACGAAGGGAAGGTGGACTGCGCGCCTCATCCCGGATGTGAGACCGTGGCCAAATCGAAGGCATGGTGAGACTGACTTCTATCTGACCCAGCTTTTGAGCGGGCATGGGTGTTTTCAGTCTTACCTGCACAAGATCGGCAAGTCACGGTCTCCCGATTGTCGGTTTTGCCCAGGAGAAGAGGACAATGCCTGTCACACATTTTTTGCGTGTACGAAATGGGCCAGGCTGCGAAGAGAACTCTACAGGGAGACGGGAGAGCTCACCCCGGATAATGTAGTTGTGGTGATGCTCGAATCGGTTGACAAATGGAACCAGGTGGCACATTATGCTCGGGCAGTCCTAAAATATAAAAGGGACTCACAGCAGCCGGAGGCGCTGGGGCTGGGGGATCGCTCTTCTGGCAATTCCTCTTCCCCCCTCCCCTCCCGCTAGGAAAGGGACTCCCCAGCTTGAAGGCGCCCCACGGCGTAACAAAACGAGACCTGGCCCGAAGTAATATGTCAAACGGTTCCAGGCTAGGTTCTCAGATTGACAGGGGAGGTGTTTAGTGGGTAGTCCAAAGGTATCCTCCATGGGAGTCCCACACTGCCAGACTCGGCGGGCATAAATGCCTTCACCTCCCTACCACAAAAAAAAAAAAAAAAAAAAAGTGCCCACGGAGGTTACGGTCGGACGTTACGGCGACTCAAGAAATACTTCTTTTGGCCTAAAATGGCATCGCAGGTCAAAGACTACGTGAGCGTCTGTGAGACTTGCAAAGGCACCAAAGCGCCCAACCAGCCTCTTCGACCTCCTATGGGTCAACTCAACGTCCCAGAATGCGTATTCCAACGTCTATACATCGATCTACTCGGTCCCTATCCTCGGTCTTCCATGGGACACATCGGAGCTATAGTTGTTTTAGACCAGCTTTCAAAATTCCCACCGGTAGAACCTATCCGTAAATTCACAACTCCATCTATCGTGAAATTCTTAGAGAACCGGGTATTCCATGTGTTCGGGGTTCCAGAGAGTGTGTACTCAGACAACGGAGTACAGTTCCGGTCTCGGCAGTTTAAGGACCTACTTGAGCAGTATGGCGTTGAACACCAACTAACGCCCATATACTCTCCTCAGTCTAACGCCTCCAAACGGTTGAATCGCACCCTATTGGCCGCGATGCGTTCCTACGTCCACCCATCTCAAAAAGATTGGGATCGGCGATTGTCTGCCATCAAATGCGCCCTGCGATCCTCGTATCATTCCGTCACCGGTGTCGCCCCCTACTTTGCCGCCTTTGGACAGCACATGATTTGCCACGGTAAATCATACCGGCTGTTACGGCCATTAAAGTGTTTGAGAGACCCTGTCGTTGCGCTGGAGCCTCACGAGCGTTTAAGAGACCTCCGCCAACAAATCGGACGGAAGATTAAGGCCGCATCAAGTGCAAATGAGGCGCAGTACAATCTCAGGTCACGATCTGCTAATTTCAAAGAAGGAGATGAAGTTTTCCGGCGAAATTTCCGCCAAAGTGACGCCGCGGGGCATTACAACGCCAAATTGGACCGGTGATTCTTGAAAAGCCGCATAAAGAAGGTAATGGGACTTAACCGTTACCTGATAACGGACCCATCGGGAAAAGAAGTGGGGATATACCACGCGAAAGACCTGCGCCGATAGATAATTAGTCACGTCTGTTTTGTCCGTCCGCATATATTTTCAAAACGCGCAAGGGTTGTATACTTCCGGCCAAACATAAACATAAGTCAGTCCGTCCGTCTGTCAATTATGTTTTCCTTCAGCTCCTTTTTTCGCAATCTGCATGGCCTTGGGATCGCGAGAAAATTAGCTGCCCTGTAGTAATCGAGCAGTTAAAGGGTTTACGAAAAACTCAAACATCAATTGTCCCAGATCAATTGAAACGATCAAACCGGTACGATTGCGGATTGAATTGGAACAATTTCCGATTGAACCAGAACAATTTGCGATCGAACTGGTACGATTTGAGATTGATCTGGTACGTTGAAATACTTTTAACAGGGCAGTTGTCATTGAGTGAAGAAGGAGACTTGGGAGGTAATTTCTCTTCCCATCCAACCTTCAGAGTGTGCAGTGAGTGTAGTGAGTGGTTGCAAGGAAAAGTCTACCTTATAAATTCTAAAAAATCACATTTTCAAGTAAAACAAAATCCTTTCATTTGTGCAAGTATAAATAAAGTCTAATAGGGTTGGTTAATCCCCCTAACAATTTAATTTTTTTAGCACAGTGAGATATTATTACTCAGTTAAAGAAAAGTCAATCTAAATCAAAACCAGTTCCCTAGAGTTTGCAAGTCACAGATACCACATTAAGAAAAAAGCAATGAGGAAATAGATACAAAAAGAGTGAAAAAAAAAACATCAAAGGAGACTCCACGTGCAAAATCAATAGCCTCAACACAAACGCTAACGAAAATTACAGTGAACCTTGGGAATTAGTGCCGCTGCTGGTGATATTTCAGTACAGGAGATAGTTGCCCATAATCGGAGGAGTTCGGACCCAAATCCATGGGATTTTCCGATAGACTCACGGCAGAGTCAGGCAAATCAATCGGACGACACGAGTGGAAGCGGCTCTTTGAACGGAATTAAATATTTTGTTTGACCAACATTCATCGCTCGATTGGCTCGACTGCGTCTCCGCGGCAACGCCCCAACAGCAATAGTCCCACAAACACACTGCATCACCAAAATTTCTCGTCGTCGTGTTGCGTCTCATATTATAATAGGAAACGGCACCAGTTTGCGTTTGGACAGAAAGGGTTTTTGGTGACATGTAATTTTAAAGAAAAAGAGTGCATCCGTGAATCTTACAACATTCTAAATGGACAATTGGCGGAAGCATGTCAACCAGCTACAGAACCGATGATATCTGAAATGGACATTACCGACTGCTTGAGACGAGAGATAGACCTAGAGCTATTGAAAAAGCATAGCATTACAAACTTTCAGGCTGCGGATACAGGAGTGAAAAACTGTATAGTTATCAAAACCGCATTTGAAGATCCGATTGAGATTGGAGTTGAGTTTATTAAAAAGGATTTATCGAGAAAATTCTCCTGCCACTAGATACGTACTCAGGTTTATACAGTACCAATCGTTTGCCGCGCTAACGTTGTGGACATAGTTTTTGCTTGCAGTTCTTTAATCGATAAATATTTTGTTTCTAGTGCTGGAAGCTTTTCAATTGTTATCAACAAGCGATTCAACAATGAAGTTGATCGAGACTTGTTAAAAGGAAAAATAGCCGAGTTAGTTACTGCTAAAAATTCTGCCTATAAGTTAGATTTGAGAAATCCGGATTTGTGTATTCTAGTAGAAGGGATAAAGGGAATTTGTTGCCTCAGTGTTTTACCAGACTACTACAAGTATAAGAATTATAATTTGATGGAAGTAATAGCTTCTAAAATAGATGTTACAGAATCGGAATCAGAGGACCATCTGCATCGTCGTCGAGCGCTCGGAAGACCATGCGGGTGAGTACCCTTTTATGGTGTTATTTATATATATATTTTTTTGCATGTTCAATTGCTACGATCACGATGATAAGATAAAGCATAAAAATAATGATAAATTGGATATTTTTTGGATACGAGTGCATTATTGTTTGTCATCTTGGCTTTTTTTTGTGGATGCAAGCCAAAAATAAAGAAAATAGCGAATGTAAAAATAGAAATTGTGAAAAATGACCAGCTCATGTCCATATAGTGATTCATACCACTTAAATTTTTCAACATTTCTAGATTACTGTGCATTTGAATTTGCCGGCTTTTATACATTAGTCATTATATTGTTTGATACTGTTCAAAGCATTTTCAGTTTGAATTCCATATGTTGTGGATGTAGCTAGTTCGGTCAGTCCGCCAAAGCTCGTCGGGTAATGTTGAATACTATAAAAGACCACAGATAAAATATTTTTTATAGATTAGCATATGCTAGAAAATTACAAACCTCGTTGGATTATATGTACTTTACGTAAAGATATTTATGTGCTTTCGTTTATATGCAAGCATATCCATTTACTTATGCTGCTCATTCACCTTTTTCCTATTTAAAGAAATTCGGACACAATGCACAATACGTCACGGTTAACAGACATAGAGATGCGTGTACATATGCATAAGAGAGAACTGATTTTCTAGATATTTTTATTATACACGAAGAGTTTGATAAAAGTGTACGTTATGGACAAATATACTATTAAAGCGAAAGAAATTTTCATATTATTATTACGCCAAAATTAACTAGCTAAATCGCTAATCAAACAATATGCTATGTCCTCACGATACTAGAAAACGATATCCCCTAATGATTGTTTATATACTGATAGTATCAGTCCGCTTCAAAACGAACTAAATAAAAAAAAATCCCCGTTGGCAGCACCAGCCGGAAAGGTAAATTTCTCGTATGTAGCGTAAAGTTTCGAAAAAGAATTTGGCTTGCCTACTACTAAACTTCTTTCTGCAATTTTCGTGGTACCACATGGGTATTTATTAACATAAAAAAAAATCTGGCCACGGTCGTTTTTAGAGACCGTTTATCGGTGCGCAAAATATTGATTACATATTGAAAATCGGCGGATCATAAATTGTTTTAAACATATGAAGACCGGTTTCGCCCTTCTCGCATTTGCTGTTTACACAGTTCACAGTGGTAACCACACAAAGGTTTAAATAGCTCGAATAGTTTATTTCAAAAGATTTCCATAAAAGTTTAATCAGCACTTGCGTTGCACTTAATATATACATTTTCAATTTTTTTCCGAACTGTGAGGGCCATCATTTCGATTTTTATTAAAATCGGCTGCTAAAAATATTAAGCTGTAAATTTTCGACTGTATTATTTGTCATTCGATTTGCATAATTAAATTAAATTAACTTGCCTTAATAACTTATAATTTCAAGTTTCAACGGAATCTGTTGAGAATCTTGGCTGCTAGAGGGCTACAGAAATAAAAAATTGTATGCCACCCCCTTGTATGGGGAGACCCGCCTGTATGGGGAGACCCCCCTTAAATCCCTAAAAATATTTTCTTGCACTGCAAATTTCAAGAGGCACCACTTTTGACCTACGTAGAAAATTTCCTCATTCTAGCTAATGTGGTTTGCGAGAAAACTTGTTATGACGCACGAACAAACGGGCGGATGGATGGACGGACAGACAAGTCACGATTTTATAATTTTTCAGGGTATTGTTAAAAATATTTTAGAATATCTTAAAAATGATCTGGTTTATAAGTTCTTTCAAGTAAAGTCATTTAAAGCGTTTCCATGAAAAATATTCATTATTTCAGTTGGTACTAAAATAGCGAATTGCGCTTGCCTTCAGACCTTTGGGAGCCGCCATTTTGAATGCATACATTTGATGTTGGATTATTTTCAATCTGTGTATGCTAGGACCTCATCAATCAATGTACTATCTCATTCAAATAGGAGTTTCACTCTAGACAGGGCAAAATAGTTCAATTTTTAAAGAAAATGGCAGCTAAAAATATTAGGCTTTAAGTTTTCGACTTTTTTATTTTCACTCAATTTTAATAATTTCCTGCAAAAAAAAGAACATAGTACAGAGATTCATAATCTCAAGTTTCATCAAAATCCGTTGGAAAATGTGACCACTAGAGGGCCACAAAAACATGAAAAAAACGCATATTTAAACGGCCGCCATTTTGAAATTTGCACATGCATGATCACCAAAATATCAAAGACTGTAGGTCCAAGTAATGTTTATCTTGGAACCATGTTTCATATATGTCGGATCAAAATTGCGACTTTAAAAAGCCTTTGAAATTTTGACCTTCAACTGGCCGCCATTTTGGTTTTTGCAACCTGACCTCCAGTTCTTTTACGTTGTTCTTTATATACTCATAATTTCTATCAAATCGTTGAATTCCATGAAAATCTGTTGAAAGCACGTTTTTTGACTTTTGAGCGGCCGCCATTTTGTTTCTGCCGTACCGACTTTGTATTTTTTATGGTGAAATTCATCACATACATCAATGAACCCTTGTACCAAATTTCATCCGAATCGGAGCTATACTTTGGTCAGAACAGAAATCACGATTTTTCGTCTAAAATGGCCGCCATTTTGTTTTTGCATGGCCGATATAGCTGGTTCACGAACTCAACCGAGATAATTACCCAATACACCTTTCCTGAAAAATTGGTGAAAATCGAAGCAAAATTGCAACCTCTAGCGTGGTCACAAATTTCGTTATATCCCATATATATATATATATATATATATATATATATATATATATATATATATATATATATATATATATATATATATATATATATATATATGATGCTCTCCGCAATAGGTAAATTTCTCTCGAGAAATTTACCTAAAATCCATTACAACTCATATTTTCAGCTTCAAATTATCTTTTATGGATGATTGATCTTTTTGCTGATTTTGCAATTTTTGGTTTGAGGTTTTTGTTTTTTTTGATTAAACACCAGTTACTGTACGTCTTGCGTTATTTCTCTTAGCAATAAGTGGAAACATTGTCATCATTCGTATTATTTCCAAAAAAAAAAAGCATATCAGGCTCTTGCTTTAAAATAGGAAAACAAAGAAAAAACTAAATTTATTTATAATTCTAATAAATTTAATGCAATCAAGAAAACTGCAAAGGCGATGATGAATTATATCGGAAAAAAGACTAAATAAATTGTTAAGTATTTATTGCACGTTTACATCGTTAGTTCTTGCATACAGAGTGCTTAACTTGTGAATAAATAGATCTGTATGCTTGATAATTATGATGTTTATGTTTAAATATATTTTGCGAAAGAATAAAATGGATAATCTAATGAAGTGCTAATTTTCCCACAAAATCGGTCTTTCCTTTCTCCGTACTCTAACTGGGTATAGGACCCGGTACGGTGGCGGGCTTCCACCTCAAGACATGAGCCAGCCGCCGGGTACTTAAAGAATACTTCTCGTTTCAGGTGATATCGCGGGTTGAGTGGCCCAAGCAGAGTGCCTCTTTATGGCATAGAGTTATGCAATCAAATTGTATAATTCTATGGCATAAATTGGTCACCGGGGTACTCCCCTTCTGATGGTAAAGTTCATGCAATTCAAGTTGTATGAGTTTTCCAATCAGAAGAGGAAAACCTGGCCACTGCAACAAAATATATATGGATTTATTCCGGTTGGGTGGATGCGAACGGGCTCAACCATCACCGGTTTGCCCCTCTTTCATTTGTGGGCCATGAACTTCGTCGGGTAATGACGAGGTTACCTCAAGTCCGCCTTTCTTTTCAGGCTCCACTTGTTCTCGTAACAAGTTCTATCTCCCTCTGTGTAGTTAACTACAATTTTTGCGACGTCGGTCGCCTCTTGATCTGCAATCGAATTCGTGAGTGCGAAATTTTTCGTAGTGGGTCCTCGTGCTGAGGAAATGAACCTGCCCCACAACAACGCAATGCTAGCCTGCCAGCGCATTCACGCGTCTCCAGACGAAGGATTCTCGGCAGATACCGATACATTCTTCTGCCGAGGCAGCAGACCATCGCTGCAGTCCTTCACGGATACTTTTGAACATCTACTTCACTACAAACCACGCAAAAAACTGCAATTGCAGGTATCGCAAAGCTACCTGAATGCAATTGTATTGAATTTTACTCATCACTAGCTTTCGTTTGACACCCCATATCTTGAAATTGGAGAAAGTATGAACAACGGCCGTTTTCCCAGCAACGCACTCCTTGCAATCCGATCGTTTTCCGAGCAACTCCAGAATATCGTTGCAGTGTAGATCTTTAATTTTTTTATGTTCCTGAGTCCAATAACAGTGCGATTTTGGTATTCAGGCGCTTCTGACTCCCGTTTCCGATAATTTTACAACTGTATGGTTTCTGAATCAAAAGTATCCCAACCACGCAAAAAACTGAAATTGCAGGTATCGCGAAGCTGCCTGAATGCAATTTAATGAATTCTACTCATCACTAGCTTTCATTTGACATCCCATATATTGAAATTGGAGAAAGTATGAAAAACGGGCGTTTTTCCAGCAACGCACTCCTTGCAGTCCGATCGTTTTCCGAGGAACTCCAGAATATCTTTGCAGTGTAGATCTTTAATTTTCTTATATTCCTGAGTACAATAACAGTGCGATTTTGGTATTCCGGCACTTCCAACTCCCGTTTCCGATAATTTTACAGCTGTATGGTTTCTGAATCAAAAGTATCCCAACCACGCAAAAAACTGCAATTGCAAATATCGCGAAGCTGCCTGAATGCAATTTTATTGAATTCTACTCATCACAAGCTTTCGTTTGACACCCCATATCTTGAAATTGGAGAAAGTATGAAAAACGGCCTCTTTTACAGCAACGCACTCCTATCAATGCGATTGTTTTCCGAGGAACTCCAGAATATCGTTGCAGTGAAGATTTTAAATTTTCTTAAGTTCCGGAGTACAATAAGAGTGCGATTTTGATATTCAGGTGCTTCCGACTCCCGTTTCCGATAATTTTACAGCTGTATGGTTTCTGAATCAAAAGTATCCCAACCACCCAAAAAACTGCAATTGCAGGTATCGCGAAGCTGCCTGAATGTAATTTTGTTGAATTCTACTCATCACTGGCTTTCGTTTGACACCCCATATATTGAAATTGGAGAAAGTATGAAAAACGGCCGTTTTTCTAGCAACCCACTCCTGTCAATCCGATCGTTTTGCGAGGAACTCCAGAATATCGTTGCAGTGTAGATCTTTAATTTTCTTATGTTCCTGAGAACAAAAACAGTGCCAGTTTTGTATTCAGGCGCTTCCGACTCCCGTTTCCGATAATTTTACAGCTGTATGGTTTCTGAATCAAAAGTATCGCAACCACGCAAAAAACTGCAATTGCAGGTGTCGCGAAGCTGCCTGAATGCAATTTTATTGAATTCTACTCATCACTAGCTTTCGTTTGACACCCCATATCTTGAAATTGGAGAAAGTATGAAAAACGGCCGTTTTTCCAGCAACGCACTCCTTGCAATCCGATCGTTTTCCGAGAAACTCCAGAATATCGTTGCAGTGTAGATCTTTAATTTTTTTATGCTCCTGAGTAAAATAACAGTGCAATTTTGGTATTCAGTCACTTCCGACTCCCGTTTCCGATAATTTTACAGCTGTATGGTTTCTGAATCAGAAGTATCCCAACCACGCAAAACACTGCAATTGTAGGTATCGCGAAGCTGCCTCAATGCAATTTTATTGAATTCTACTCATCACTAGCTTTCGTTTGACACCCCATATCTTGAAATTGGAGAAAGTATGAAAAACAGCCGTTTTTCCAGCAACGCACTCCTGTCAATCCGATCGTTTTCAAAGGAACTCCAGAATATCGTTGCAGTGTAGATCTTTAATTTTCTAATGTTCCTGAGTACAATAACAGTGCCAGTATTGTATTCAAGCGATTCCGACTCCCGTTTCCGTTAATTTTACAGCTGTATGGTTTCTGAATCAAAAGTATCCCAACCACGCAAAAAACTCCAATTGCAGGTATCGCGAAGCTGCCTGAATGCAATTTTATTGAATTCTACTTATCACTAGCTTTCGTTTGACACCCCATATATTGAAATTGGAGAAATTATGAAAAACGGCCGTTTTTCCAGCAACGAACTCCTTGCCATCCAATCGTTTTCCGAGGAACTCCAGAAAATCGTTGCAGTGAAGATTTTTAATTTTCTTATGTTCCTGAGTACAGAAACAGTGCGATTTTGATATTCAGGCACTTCCGACTCCCGTTTCCGATAATTTTACAGCTGTATGGTTTCTGAATCAAAAGTATCCCAACGACGCAAAAAACTGCATTTGCAGGTATCGCGAAGCTGCCTGAATGCAATTTTATTGAATTCTACTCATCACTAGCTTTAATTTGACACCCCATATCTTGAAATTGGAGAAAGTATGAAAAACGGCCGTACTTCCAGCAACCCACTCCTGTCAATCCGATCGTTTTCCGAGGAACTCCAAAATATCGTTGCAGTGTAGATCTTTAATTTTCTTATGTTCCTGAGAACAATAACAGTGCCAGTTTTGTATTCAGGCACTTCCGACTCCCGTTTCCGATAATTTTACAGCTGTATGGTTTCTGAATCAAAAGTATCCCAACCACGCAAAAAACTGCAATTGCAGGTATCGCGAAGCTGCCTGAATGCAATTTTATTGAATTCTACTTGTCACTAGCAATCGTTTGACACCCCATATATTGAAATTGGAGAACGTATGAAGAACGGCCGTTTTTCCAGCAACGAAATCCTTGCCATCCAATCGTTTTCCGAGGAAGTCCAGAATATCGTTGCAGTGAATATTTTTAATTTTCTTATGTTCCTGAGTACAATAACAGTGCAATTTTGATATTCAGGCACTTCCGACTCCCGTTTCCGATAATTTTGCAGCTGTATGGTTTCTGAATCAAAAGTATCCCAACCACGCAAAAAACTGCAATTGCAAGTATCGCGAAGCTGCCTGAATGCAATTTTATTGAATTCTACTCATCACTAGCTTTCGTTTGACACTCCATATCTTGAAATTGGAGAAAGTATGAAAAACGGCCGTTTTTCCAGCAACGCACTCCTGTCAATCCGATCGTTTTCAAAGGAACTCCGGAATATCGTTGCAGTGTAGATCTTTAATTTTTCAATGTTCCTGAGTACAATAACAGTGCCAGTATTGTATTCAAGCGCTTCCGACTCCCGTTTCCGTTAATTTTACAGCTGTATGGTTTCTGAATCAAAAGTATCCCAACCACGCAAAAAATTGCAATTGCAGGTATCGCGAAGCTGCCTGAATGCAATTTTATTGAATTCTACTTATCACTAGCTTTCGTTTGACACCCCATATATTGAAATTGGAGAAAGTATGAAAAACGGCCGTTTTTCCAGCAACGAACTCCTTGCCATCCAATCGTTTTCCGAGGAACTCCAGAATATCGTTGCAGTGAAGATTTTTAATTTTCTTATGTTCCTGAGTACAATAACAGTGCGATTTTGATATTCAGGCACTTCCGACTCCCGTTTCCGATAATTTTACAGCTGTATGGTTTCTGAATCAAAAGTATCCCAATCACGCAAAAACCTGCATTTGCAGGTATCGCGAAGCTGCCTGAATGCAATTTTATTGAATTCCACTCATCACTAGCTTTCGTTTGACACCCCATATCTTGAAATTGGAGAAAGTATGAAAAACGGCCGTTATTCCAGCAACCCACTCCTGTCAATCCGATCGTTCTCCGAGGAACTCCAGAATATTGTTGCAGTGTAGATCATTAATTTTCTTATATTCCTGAGTACAATAACAGTGCCAGTTTTGTATTCAAGCGCGTCCGACTCCCGTTTCCGATAATTTTACAGCTGTATGGTTTCTGAATCAAAAGTATCCCAACCACGCAACAAAATCCAATTGCAGGTATCGCGAAGCTGCCTGAATGCAATTTTATTGAATTCTACTCATCACTAGCTTTCGTTTGACACCCCATATCTTGAAATTGGAGAAAGTATGAAAAACGGCCGTTTTTCCAGCAACGCACTCCTATCAATCCGATCGTTTTCCGAGGAACTCCAGAATATCGTTGCAGTGTAGATCTTTAATTTTCTAATCTTCCTGAGTTCAATAACAGTGCAAATTTGGTATTCAGGCACTTCCGACACCCGTTTCCGATAATTTTACAGCTATATGATTTGTGAATCAAAAGTATCCCAACCACGCAAAAACCTGCAATTGCAGAAATCGCGAAGCTGCCTGAATGCAATTTTATTGAATTCTACTCATCACTAACGTTCGTTTGACACCCCATATCTTGAAATTGGAGAAAGTATGAAAAACGGCCGTTTTTCCAGCAACGCACTCCTATCAATCCGACCGTTTTCCGAGGAACTCAAGAATATTGTTGCAGTGTAGATCTTTAATTTTTTTATGTTCGTGAGTACAATAACAGTACGATTTTGGTATTCAGGCACTTCCGATTCCCGTTTCCGATAATTTTACAGCTGTATGGTTTCTGAATCAAAAGTATCCCAACCACGCAAAAAACTGCAATTGCAGGTATCGCGAAACTGCCTGACTGCAATTTTACGAATTCTACACATCACTAGCTTTCGTTTGACACCCCATATCTTGAAATTGGAGAAAGTATGAAAAACGGCCGTTTTCCCAGCAACGCACTCCTAGCGATCCGATCGTTTTCCGAGGAACCCCAAAATATCGTTGCAGTGAAGATTTTTAATTGTCCTATGTTCCTGAGTACAATAACAGTGCGATTTTGATATTCAGGCACTTCCGACTCCCATTTCCGATACTTTTACAGCTGTATGGTTCCTGAATCAAAAGTATCCCAACCACGCAAGAAAACTGCAATTGCAGGTATCGCGAAGCTGCCTGGATGCAATTTTATTGAATTCTACTCATCACTAGCTTTCGTTTGACACCCCATATCTTGGAATTGGAGAAAGTATGAAAAACGGCCGTTTTTCCAGCAACGCACTCCTATCAATCCGACCGTTTTCCGAGGAACTCCAGAATATCGTTGCAGTGTAGATCTTTAATTTTTGTATGTTCCTGAGTACAATAATATGCGATTTTGATGTTCAGGCGCTTCCGACTCCCGTTTCCGATAATTTTACAGCTGTATGGTTTCTGAATCAAAAGTATCTCAACCACGCAAAAAACTGCATTGCAGGTATCCAGAAGCTGCCTGAATGTAATTTTATTGAATTCTACTCATCACTAGCTTTCGTTTGACACCCCATATCTTGAAATTGGAGAAAGTATGAATAACGGCCGTTTTTCCACCAACGCACTCCTTGCAATTCGATCGTTTTCCGAGGAACTCCAAAATATCGTTCCAGTGACGATTTTTAATTGCCTTATGTTCCTGAGTACAATAACAGTGCAATTTTGATATTGAGGCGCTTCCGACTCCCGTTTCCGATAATTTTACAGCTGTATGGTTTCTGAATCAAAAGTATCCCAACCACGCAAAAAAACTGCAATTGCAGGTATCGCGAAGCTGCCTGAATGCAATTTTATTGAATTCTACTCATCACTAGCTTTCGTTTGACACCCCATATCTTGCAATTGGAGAAAGCATGAAAAACGGCCGTTTTTCCAGCAATGCACTCCTATTAATCCGACCGTTTTCCGAGGAACTTCAGAATATCGTTGCAGTGTAGATCTTTAATTTTTTTATGTCCCTGAGTACAATAACAGTGCGATTTTGATATTGAGGCGCTCCCGACTCCCGTTTCCGATAATTTTACAGCTGTATGGTTTCTGAATCAAAAGTATCCCAACCACGCAAGAAACTGCAATTGCAGGTATCGCGAAGCTGCCTGAATGCAATTTTATTGAATTCTACTCATCACTAGCTTTCGTTTGACACACCAAATATTGAAATTGGAGAAAGTATGAAAAACGGCCGTTTTTCCAGCAACGCACTCCTATCAATGCGATCGTTTTCCGAGAAACTCCGGAATATCGTTGCTGTGTAGATCTTTAATTTTTTTATGTTCCTGGGTACAATAACAGTGCGATTTTGGTATTCAGGCACTTCCGACTCCCGTTTCCGATAATTTTACAGCTGTATGGTTTCTGAATCAAAAGTATCCCAACCACGCAAAAAACTGCAATTGCAGGTATCGCGAAGCTGCCTGAATGCAATTTTATTGAATTCTACTCATCACTAGCTTTCGTTTGACACCCCATATCTTGAAATTGGAGAAAGTATGAACAACGGCAGTTTTTCCAGCAACGCACTTCTATCAACCCGATCGTTTTCCGAGGAACTCCAGAATATCGTTGCAGTGTAGATCTTTAATTTTCTAATGATCCTGAGTACAATAACAGTGCGATTTCGGTATTCAGGCACTTCCGACTCCCGTTTCCGATAATTTTATAGCTGTATAGTTTCTGAATCAAAAGTATCCCAACCACGCAAAAAACTGCAATTGCAGGTATCGCGAAGCTGCCTGAATGCAATTTTATTGAGTTCTACTCATCACTAGCTTTCGTTTGACACCCCATATCTTGAAATTGGAGAAAGTATGAATAACGGTCGTTTTTTCAGCAACGCACTCTTATCAATCCGATCGTTTTCCGAGGAACTCCAGAATATCGTTGCAGTGTAGATCTTTAATTTTTTTATGTTCCTGAGTACAATCAATGCGTGATTTTGATATTCAGGCGCTTCCGACGCCCGTTTCCGATAATTTTACAGCTGTATGGTTTCTGACTCAAAAGTATCCCAACCGCGCAAAAAACTGCAATTGCAGGTATCGCGAAGGTACCTGAATGCAATTTTCTTCAATTCTCCTCATCAATAGCTTTCGTTTGACACCCCATATCTTGAAATTGGAGAAAGTATGAAAAACGGCCGTTTTTCAAGCAACGCCCTCCTATCAATCCGATCGTTTTCCGAGGAACTCCAGAATATCGTTGCAGTGTAGATCTTTAATTTTTTTATGTTCCTGAGTCCAATAATAGTGCGATTTTGGTATTCAGGCACTTCCGACTCCCGTTTCCGATAATTTTACAGCTGTATGGTTTCTGAATCAAAAGTATCCCAACCACGCAAAAAACTGCAATTGCAGGTATCGCGAAGCTGCCTCAATGCAATTTTATTGAATTCTACTCATCACTAGCTTTCGTTAGACACCCCATATTTGAAATTGGAGAAAGTATGAAGAACGGCCGTTTTTCCAGCAACGCACTCCTATCAATACGATCGTTTTCCGAGGAACTCCGGAATGTCGTTGCAGTGTAGATCTTTAATTTTCATATGTTCCTGAGTACAATAACAGTGCGATTTTGGTATTCAGGCACTTCCGACTCCCGTTTCCGATAATTTTACAGCTGTATGGTTTCTGAATCAAAAGTATCCCAACCACGCAAAAAACTGCAATTGCAGGTATCGCGAAGCTGCCTGAATGCAATTTTATTGAATTTTACTCATCACTAGCTTTCGATTGACACCCCATATCTTGAAATTGGAGAAAGTATGAAGAACGGCCGTTTTTCCAGCAACGCACTCCTATCAATACGATCGTTTTCCGAGGAACTCCGGAATGTCGTTGCAGTGTAGATCTTTAATTTTCATATGTTCCTGAGTTCAATAACAGTGCGATTTTGGTATTCAGGCACTTCCGACTCCCGTTTCCGATAATTTTACAGCTGTATGGTTTCTGAATCAAAAGTATCCCAACTACGCAAAAAACTGCAATTGCAGGTATCGCGAAGCTGCCTGAATGCAATTTTATTGAATTCTACTCAACACTAGCTTTCGTTTGAAACCCCATATCTTGAAATTGGAGAAAGTATGAAAAACGGCCGGTTTTCCAGCAACGCACTCCTATCAATCCGATCGTTTTCCGAGGCGCTCCAGAATATCGTTGCAGTATAGATCTTTAATTTTTTTTTGTTCCTGAGTACAATAAGGTTGCGAGTTTGGTATTTAGGCACTTGCGACTCCCGTTTCCGATAATTTTACAGCTGTATGGTTTCTGAATAAAAAGTATCCCAACCACGCAAAAAAACTGCAATTGCAGGTATCGCGAAGCTGCCTGAATGCAAGTTTATTGAATTTTACTCTTCACTAGCTTTCGTTTGACACCCCATATCTTGAAATTGGAGAAAGTATGAAGAACGGCCATTCTTCCAGCAACGCACTATCAATCCGATCGTTTTCCGAGGAACTCCAGAATATCGTTGCAGTGTAGATCTTTAATTTTCTTATGTTCCTGAGTACAATAACAGTGCGATATTGATATCCAGGCGCTTCCGACTCCCGTTTCCGATAATTTTACAGCTGTGTGGTTTCTGAATCGAAAATATCCCAACCACGCAAAAAACTGCTATTGCAGGTATCGCGAAGCTGCCTGAATGCAATTTTATTGAATTCTACTCACCACTAGCTTTCGTTAGACACCCCAGATCTTGAAATTGGAGAAAGTATGAAGAACGGCCGTTTTTCCAGCAACGCACTCCTATCAATACGATCGCTTTCCGAGGCGCTCCAGAATATCGTTGCAGTATAGATCTTTAATTTTCTTATGTTCCTGAGTACAATAACAGTGCGATATTGATATTCAGGCGCTTCCGACTCCCGTTTCCGATAATTTTACAGCTGTGTGGTTTCTGAATCGAAAATATCCCAACCACGCAAAAAACTGCAATTGCAGGTATCGCGAAGCTGCCTGAATGGAATTTTATTGAATTCGACTCACCACTAGCTTTCGTTTGACACCCCATATCTTGAAATTGGAGAAAGTATGAAGAACGGCCGTTCTTCCAGCAACGCACTCCTATCAATCCGATCGTTTTCCGAGGAAATCCAGAATATCGTTGCAGTGTAGATCTTTAATTTTCTTATGTTCCTGAGTACAATAACAGTGCGATATTGATATTCAGGCGCTTCCGGCTCCCGTTTCCGATAATTTCTCAGCTGTATGGTTTCTGAATCGAAAATATCCCAACCACGCAAAAAACTGCTATTGCAGGTATCGCGAAGCTGCCTGAATGCAATTTTATTGAATTCTACTCATCACTAGCTTTCGTTTGACACCCCATATCTTGAAATTGGAGAAAGTATGAAGAACGGCCGTTTTTCCAGCAACGCACTCCTATCAAACCGATCGTTTTCCGAGGAACTCCAGAATATCGTTGCAGTGTAGATCTTTAATTTTTTTATGTTCCTGAGTACAATAACAGTGCGATTTTGATATTCAGGCGCTTCCGAATCCCGTTTCCGATAATTTTTTACAGCTGTATGGTTTCTGAATCAAAAGTATCCCAACCACGCAAAAAACTGCAATTGCAGGTATCACGAAGCTGCCTGAATGCAATTTTATTGAATTCTACTCATCAATAGCTTTCGTTTGACACCCCATATCTTGAAATTGGAGAAAGTATGAAAAACGGCCGTTTTTCCAGCAACGCACGCCTATCAATCCGATCGTTTTCCGAGGAACTCCAGAATATCGTTGCAGTGTAGATCCTTAATAAGGGCTTGTACTAAAATACAAAACCCTATTGCAATCACGACCTGTGTCCGTCTGTCCGTCCGTCCGTCCGTCTGTATTTCACAGCACTTTTTCTCCGAAACTATAGAGGCTACAGTTATGAAACTTTGTGGAAAGTTCAGAAGTGGTGACTTCTTGAAAGTTCAAGGGTGAAAAAATTTTTCAAAGGGGTTTAAGGGGGGTCTCCCCATATAGGGAGTTGACCACTAAAAAAAATTTTTCACCATTGGTAGTCGAGTAGGGTCATTGGAAAGGTCTCAATGATATCTTTTCAAAACATGTCTTAAAATTGCCTTATGAGTACCGAGGGGGCAGGGGAAGGGGAAATGTACGAACTTTTCGCGTACCCCCCCCTCGCGACTGGACACCTTCATGAATCATGAATGTAGTCCTTAATGTGTACAACAACAACGAATACATGAGAAGTCGAAATTCACTCAACTTTGTTAGCAATAGTATGATTTATCGATTTTATGTTTTCTTGAATAAAATCTAAATCGTACCCTTAACTTGAATAAAATTTAGCAAGCGGATGACTATTTATAAGATTGATCT
The DNA here is from genome assembly GCA_963969285.1 of Odontomyia ornata. Taxonomy (NCBI): domain Eukaryota; kingdom Metazoa; phylum Arthropoda; class Insecta; order Diptera; family Stratiomyidae; genus Odontomyia; species Odontomyia ornata. The sequence goes on along the minus strand of OZ017743.1, from coordinate 64,315,540 downwards.
TATCTGAAAGTTTCATAAAGATCGAATAGTATTTAATGAAGTTATAGCGATTTGAATTTTCCTGTATTACTATGGAACAATGTGCCCTGTATTACTATGGAAACATATGGCTATGGAGTCATATGCGCTTTTTGCCGACTTAGACACTACAGCTTTGCTAGGATTTGCATGAAAATTTCAGGAATGATAGATATCATGAGGATGACTACATACAGTTGAAACAAGTCGAAGAGGCAGTAGAGAGCTCCTAGCAAAAGGGCTTTGTAGCCATTCTAGGATTCGAAAAAATAGGCCATGAATCGATGCTTGCAATACAGAGGAGTGGCCCCTGAAAAAAATTTCATGAAAGGTAGCCGATATGAGTATCAAATGAAAGTTCTCTTTGCAAGCTTTTCAAAACAGTTCTTAAACTGACATTTTTTGCTTCAGTGTGTGCACAGAGGGAGGGGGGGGGGGAAATACATGAAAAATGTGTTTTCTCCGTCGCGAATGGACACCCGTGATCTAAAAAAATCTGAAAAATTATCAAGCGAGATATTTATGGGTATAACTTTAATAAATACCTCAGAATTAAAAGATTCTTTCAGCTTAGTTAATAATAGTATGATCCTCGAACATGACGTGTTTCTTAATTTTATTCGTTGCTGGTTACGGCATTTTGTGAGTTGAGTACACAACCCTTCTGACATGAGCATAGGTCTGTCTACTCAACTTACTTTTTTATGTTCCTGAGTACAATAATAGTTCGATTTTGGTATTCAGGCGCTTCCAACTCCCGTTTCCGATAATTTTACAGCTGTATGGTTTCTGAATCAAAAGTATTCCAACCACGCAAAAAACTGCAATTGCAGGTATCGCGAAGCTCCCTGAATGCAATTTTATTGAATTCTACTCATCACTAGCTTTCGTTTGACACCCCATATCTTGAAATTGGAGAAAGTATGAAGAACGGCCGTTTTTCCAGCTACGCCATCCTATCAATCCGATCGTTTTCCGAGGAACTCCAGAATATCGTTGGAGTGTAGATCTTTAATTTTTCTATGTTCCTGAGTACAATAAGAGTGCGATTTTGATATTCAGGCGCTTCCGACTCCCGTTTCCGATAATTTTACAGCTGTATGGTTTCTAAATCAAAAGTATCCCAACCACGTAAAAAACTGCAATTGCAGGTACCGCGAAGCTGCCTGAATGCAATTTTATTGAATTCTAGTCATCACTAGCTTTCGTTTGACACCCCATATCTTGAAATTGGAGAAGGTATGAACAACGGCCGTTTTTCCAGCAACGCACTCCTATCAATCCGATCGTTTTCCGAGGAACTCCAGAATATCGTTGCAGTGAAGATCTTTAATTTTTTTATGTTCCTGAGTACAATAACAGTGCGATTTCGGTATTCAGGCACTTCCGACTCCCGTTTCCGATAATTTTAAGCTGTGTGGTTTCTGAATCAAAAGTATCCCAACCACGCAAAAAACTGCAATTGCAGGTATCGCGAAGCTGCCTGAATGTAATTTTTTTTAAATTCGACTCACCACTAGCTTTCGTTTGACACCCCATATCTTGAAATTGGAGAAAGTATGAAGAACGGCCGTTTTTCCAGCAACGCACTCCTATCAATACGATCGCTTTCCGAGGCGCTCCAGAATATCGTTGCAGTATAGATCTTTAATTTTTTTATGTTCCTGAGTACAATAAGGTTGCGATTTTGGTATTCAGGCGCTTCCCACTCCCGTTTCCGATAATTTTCCAGCTGTATGGTTTCTGAATCAAAAGTATCCCAACCACGCAAAAAACTGCAATTGCAGGTATCGCGAAGCTGCCTGAATGCAATTTTATTGAATTCTACTCATCACTAGCTTTCGTTTGACACCCCATATCTTGAAATTGGAGAAAGTATAAAAACGGCCGTTTTTCCAGCAACGCACTCCTTGCAATCCGATCGTTTTCCGAGGAACTCCAGAATATCGTTGCAGGTAAGATCTTTGATTTTCCTGTGTTCCTGAGTACAATAACAGTGCGATTCTGATATTCAGGCGCTTCCGACTCCCGTTTCCGATAATTTTACAGCTGTATGGTTTCTGAATCAAAAATATCCCAACCACGCAAAAAACTGCTATTGCAGGTATCGCGAAGCTGCCTGAATGCAATTTTATTGAATTCTACTCATCACTAGCTTTCGTTTGACATCCCATATCTTGAAATTGGAGAAAGTATGAAAAACGGCCGTTTTTCCAGCAACGCACTCCTCTCAATCCGATCGTTTTCCGAGGAACTCCAGAATATCGTTGCAGTGTAGATCTTTAATTTTCTTATGTTCCTGAGTACAATAACAGTGCGGTTCAGGCGCTTCCGAATCCCGTTTCCGATAATTTTACAGCTGTATGGTTTCTGCATCAAAAGTATCCCAACCACACAAAAAACTGCAATTGCAGGTATCGCGAAGCTGCCTGAATACGATTTTATTGAATTCAACTCATCACTAGCTTTCGTTTGACACCCCATATCTTGAAATTGGAGAAAGTATGAAAAACGGCCGTTTTTCCAGCAACGCACTCCTATCAATCCGATGGTTTTCCGTGGAACTCCAGAATATCGTTGCAGTGTAGATCCTTAATAAGGGCTTGTACTAAAATACAAAACCCTATTGCAATCACGACCTGTGTCCGTCTGTCCGTCCGTCCGTCCGTCTGTATTTCACAGCACTTTTTCTCCGAAACTATAGAGGCTACAGCCATGAAACTTTGTGGAAAGTTCAGAAGTGGTGACTTCTTGAAAGTTCAAGGGTGAAAAAATTTTTCAAAAGGGTTTAATGGGGGTCTCCCCATATAGGGAGTTAACCCCTAAAAAAACATTTTCACCATTGGTAGTCGAGTAGGGTCATTGGAAAGGTTTCAATGATATCTTTTCAAAACATGTCTTAAAATTGCCTTATGAGTACCGAGGGGGCAGGGGAAGGGGAAATGTACGAACTTTTCGCGTACCTCCCCCCCCCCTCGCGATTGGACACCTCCATGAATCATGAATGTAGGCCTTAATGAGTACAACAACAACCAATACATGAGAAGTCGAAATTCGCTCAACTTTGTTAGCAATAGTATGATTTATCGATTTTATGTTTTCTTGAATAAAATCTAAATGGTACCCTTAAATTCAATGCGATTTTGATATTCAGGCGCTTCCGACTCCCGTTTCCGATAATTTTACAGCTGTATGGTTTCTAAATCAAAAGTATCCCAACCACGTAAAAAACTGCAATTGCAGGTACCGCGAAGCTGCCTGAATGCAATTTTATTGAATTCTAGTCATCACTAGCTTTCGTTTGACACCCCATATCTTGAAATTGGAGAAGGTATGAACAACGGCCGTTTTTCCAGCAACGCACTCCTATCAATCCGATCGTTTTCCGAGGAACTCCAGAATATCGTTGCAGTGAAGATCTTTAATTTTTTTATGTTCCTGAGTACAATAACAGTGCGATTTCGGTATTCAGGCACTTCCGACTCCCGTTTCCGATAATTTTAAGCTGTGTGGTTTCTGAATCAAAAGTATCCCAACCACGCAAAAAACTGCAATTGCAGGTATCGCGAAGCTGCCTGAATGTAATTTTTTTTAAATTCGACTCACCACTAGCTTTCGTTTGACACCCCATATCTTGAAATTGGAGAAAGTATGAAGAACGGCCGTTTTTCCAGCAACGCACTCCTATCAATACGATCGCTTTCCGAGGCGCTCCAGAATATCGTTGCAGTATAGATCTTTAATTTTTTTATGTTCCTGAGTACAATAAGGTTGCGATTTTGGTATTCAGGCGCTTCCCACTCCCGTTTCCGATAATTTTCCAGCTGTATGGTTTCTGAATCAAAAGTATCCCAACCACGCAAAAAACTGCAATTGCAGGTATCGCGAAGCTGCCTGAATGCAATTTTATTGAATTCTACTCATCACTAGCTTTCGTTTGACACCCCATATCTTGAAATTGGAGAAAGTATAAAAACGGCCGTTTTTCCAGCAACGCACTCCTTGCAATCCGATCGTTTTCCGAGGAACTCCAGAATATCGTTGCAGGTAAGATCTTTGATTTTCCTGTGTTCCTGAGTACAATAACAGTGCGATTCTGATATTCAGGCGCTTCCGACTCCCGTTTCCGATAATTTTACAGCTGTATGGTTTCTGAATCAAAAATATCCCAACCACGCAAAAAACTGCTATTGCAGGTATCGCGAAGCTGCCTGAATGCAATTTTATTGAATTCTACTCATCACTAGCTTTCGTTTGACATCCCATATCTTGAAATTGGAGAAAGTATGAAAAACGGCCGTTTTTCCAGCAACGCACTCCTCTCAATCCGATCGTTTTCCGAGGAACTCCAGAATATCGTTGCAGTGTAGATCTTTAATTTTCTTATGTTCCTGAGTACAATAACAGTGCGGTTCAGGCGCTTCCGAATCCCGTTTCCGATAATTTTACAGCTGTATGGTTTCTGCATCAAAAGTATCCCAACCACACAAAAAACTGCAATTGCAGGTATCGCGAAGCTGCCTGAATACGATTTTATTGAATTCAACTCATCACTAGCTTTCGTTTGACACCCCATATCTTGAAATTGGAGAAAGTATGAAAAACGGCCGTTTTTCCAGCAACGCACTCCTATCAATCCGATGGTTTTCCGTGGAACTCCAGAATATCGTTGCAGTGTAGATCCTTAATAAGGGCTTGTACTAAAATACAAAACCCTATTGCAATCACGACCTGTGTCCGTCTGTCCGTCCGTCCGTCCGTCTGTATTTCACAGCACTTTTTCTCCGAAACTATAGAGGCTACAGCCATGAAACTTTGTGGAAAGTTCAGAAGTGGTGACTTCTTGAAAGTTCAAGGGTGAAAAAATTTTTCAAAAGGGTTTAATGGGGGTCTCCCCATATAGGGAGTTAACCCCTAAAAAAACATTTTCACCATTGGTAGTCGAGTAGGGTCATTGGAAAGGTTTCAATGATATCTTTTCAAAACATGTCTTAAAATTGCCTTATGAGTACCGAGGGGGCAGGGGAAGGGGAGAACTTTTCGCGTACCTCCCCCCCCCTCGCGATTGGACACCTCCATGAATCATGAATGTAGGCCTTAATGAGTACAACAACAACAAATACATGAGAAGTCGAAATTCGCTCAACTTTGTTAGCAATAGTATGATTTATCGATTTTATGTTTTCTTGAATAAAATCTAAATGGTACCCTTAAATTCAATAAAATTCAGCAAACAGATGACTATTTACAAGATTGATCTTTTCTGAAAGTTTCATAAAGATCGAATAGTATTTAATGAAGTTATAGCGATTTGAATTTTCCTGTATTACTATGGAACAATGTGCCCTGTATTACTATGGAAACATATGGCTATGGAGCCATATGCGCTTTTTACCGACTTAGACACTACAGCTTTGCTAGGATTTGCATGAAAATTTCAGGAATGATAGATATGGAGGCTGAGGATGACTACATAAAATTGAAACAAGTCGAAGAGGCAGGAGAGAGCTCCTAGCAAAAGGGCTGTGTAGCCATTCTAGGATTCGAAAAAATAGGCCATGAATCGATGCTTACAGTACAGAGGAGTGGCCCCTGAAAAAAATTTCATGAAAGGTAGCCGATATGAGTATCAAATGAAAGTTCAAGCAAGCTTTTCAAAACAGTTCTTAAACGGACATTTTTTGCTTCAGTGGGGCAAGGAGGGGGGGGGGGGGGGGGGGAAATACATGAAAAATGTGTTTTCTCCCTCGCGAATGGACACCCGTGATCTAAAAAAATCTGAAAAAATTATCAAGCGAGATATTTATGGGTATAACTTTAACAAATACCTCAGAATTAAAAAATTCTTTCAACTTAGTTAATAATAGTATGATCCTCGAACATGACGTGTTTCTTAATTTTATTCGTTGCTGGTTACGGCATTTTGTGAGTTGAGTACAAAACCCTTCTGACATGAGCATAGGTCTGTCTACTCAACTTACTTTTTTATGTTCCTGAGTACAATAATAGTGCGATTTGGTATTCAGGCGCTTCCAACTCCCGTTTCCGATAATTTTACAGCTGAATGGTTTCTGAATCAAAAGCATCCCAACCACGCAAAAAACTGCAATTGCAGGTATCGCGAAGCTGCCTGAATGCAATTTTATTGAATTCTACTCATCACTAGCTTTCGTTTGACACCCTATATCTTGAAATTGGAGAAAGTATGAAAAACGGCCGTTTTTCCAGCAACGCACTCCTATCAATCCGATCGTTTTCCGAGGAACTCCAGAATATCGTTGCAGTGTAGATCTTTAATTTTTTATGTTCCTGAGTACAATGGCAGTTCGGTTTTAGTATTCAGGCGCTTCCGACTCCCGTTTCTGATAATTTTACAGCTGTATGGTTTCTGAATCAAAAGTATCCCAACAACGCAAAAAACTGCAATTGAAGGTATCGCGAAGCAATTTTATTGAATTCTACTCATCACTAGCTTTCGTTTGACACCCCATATCTTGAAATTGCAGAAAGTATGAAAAACGGCCGTGTTTCCAGCAACGCACTCCTATCAATCCGATCGTTTTCCGAGGAACTCCAGAATATCGTTGCAGTGTAGATCTTTGATTTTCTGATGTTCCTGAGTACCATTACAGTGCGATTTTGATATTCAGGCGCTTCCGACTCCCGTTTCCGATAATTTTACAGCTGTATGGTTTCTGAATCAAAAGTATCCCAACCACGCAAAAAACTGGAATTGCAGGTATCGCGAAGCTGCCAGAATGCAATTTTATTGAATCCTACTCATCACTAGCTTTCGTTTGACACCCCATATCTTGAAATTGCAGAAAGTATGAAAAACGGCCGTTTTTCCAGCAACGCACTCCTATCAATCCGATCGTTTTCCGAGGAACTCCAGAATATCGTTGCAGTGTAGATCTTTAATTTTCTTATGTTCCTGAGTGCAATAACAGTGCGATTTTGGTATTCAGGCACTTCCGACTCCCGTTTCCGATAATTTTACAGCTGTATGGCTTGTAACGATTTCCTACCTCCATCTCGTTCGATCGCAATTAGAACCGACCACTCATCGGTTCGAGACGTGCAGTCTTGGAAGTAACAACGGACTGTACCCTTCAGGTCAACAAGTCCGGTCACACTTAGTCTACTCCGTGGTGGCTGCTTGTAGGCTAGCTAGTTCGGAGAGGAGTTTCGGTCACGGGTCTTACGCGAGCAGACTAAGTCCGAGTTACGTAACTCAGCCACCGATTCACATGCCCGATTTACAAACGCGTCAACAACTACTCATCCAGAACAGGAAACCTACGTTACGTTAGTTCTGGATGTGATCTCTCCATAGATCTCAATTCAAAACACTACAAAATCTAAAACCATAGGCGCGTTACCGAATCACCGACGCGGTACCAGAAAACAAGCTAAAGTACCTCAAGTCCTAAATAACCTACTCTAATAAAAACAACGAGCGCAAACAAGGGTACCGCGGACCGTAACCGACTCGAAATCAATCATCCGCAGATTATAAAAACCTAACCCTCTTCTAGACATAATTACCCTCGGTCATCACTTCCGCTGCAAAAGAAAGAGCATGCGGAACGGAAAGACTTATGGCTCCTTTAGTACTTCATTTTTAATTTGCAAATATTTCATGTACAGTTGACAACCTTTTGAACATATTTGACTAATTTTTCGAGTGAACCTATAACATAAACGGAAAAAAAAACAAATGATCTAAATTATACAGCTCTAAAATATATGCGTAATCTACATTACATCCAAACACTAGAAGTTGAAATTTCTTTAAAATACATCATCTACTCGTAAGTGGAATACTTCTTATACTAAATTATTATTTCTTTCTGTTTTAAATTATCTGTAAATCAGTAAATGCTTTATATTGATGTGCATTTATATGCTGGCTTGAGAAATGCTTTTAACTTTATCCTATTTGAAACATTTTTTTCTGCTGGACTTCTTAATGATATGAACGAAAACAGTTCGATTGAATAAACATACGACTATTTATCATAAGTGAAACTCTTAGAATTAGGCACCGTTTTATGTGAATCTGAGGTTGAAGTAATTATTGCATGCAACATTTACATGACAGTGTAAATACTGTTCATAGATAGGTTAGTATGATTTACAAGTTTTGTAGAACTATTAAATCAATGCGGCATTAATAGCTATAGATACTGAAACATGCAAAGAATGCATGCAGAAACAACTACATCTCATTGGTTGAAAGTGATCTGACATACAAGTAGTAATAGTAGTAACTAATGACAACTTATTGATCGTGTCAAACCTATAAACCATACCAAGAATATTTCATTTCTTCTTTTTTTTGTTTTCATGCATAACAAAAAAACAAGTTGGGTAGACTGACCTATGCTCATGTCAGAAGGGTTTTGTACTCAACTTACAAAATGCAGTAACCAGCAACGAATAAAATCAAGAAACATGTCAAAGACGATTTAATTGGAGAAAATGTGAAATTCGAGGATCATACTATTATTAACAAAGTTGAACGAATTTTGACTTCTGAGGTATTTGTTATAGTTATACCCATAAATATCTCCTTTGATATTTTTTCAGATTTTTTAGATCACTGGTGTCCATTCGCGAGGGAGGAAACACATTTTTCATGTATTTCCCCCCCTGTGCTCCCACTGAAGGAAAAACTGTCAGTTTAAGAACTGTTTTGAAAAGCTCTCATAGAGAACTTTCAGTTGATACTCATATCGCCACTCCTCTGTACTGTAATCATCGATTCATGGCCTATTTTTTCGAATCCTAGAATGGTTAGAAAGCCCTTATGCTAGGAGCTCTCTCCTGCCTCTTTGACTTGTTTCAATTTTATGTACTCATCTTCATGATACCTATCACTCCTGAAATTTTCATGCAAATTCTAGCAAAGCTGTAGTGTCTAAGTCGGTAAAAAGCGCATATGGCTCCATAGCAATATGTTTCCATAGTAATACAGGGCATATTGCTCCATAGTAATACACGAAAATTCAAATCGCTATAACTTCGGTAAATACAATTCGATCTTAATGAAACTTTCCGAAAAGATCAATCTTATGAATAGTCATCGTTTTGCTAAATTTTATTGAGTTTCAGGGTACCGTTTAGATTTTATTCAAGAAAACACAAAATCGATATATCATACTATTACTAACAAAGTTGAGTGAATTTCGACTTCTCATGTATTTGTTGTTGTTGTACTCATTAAGGCCTACATTCATGATTTTTTTCAGGTTTTTCGGATGGAAGGTGTCCAATCGCGAGGGGAGGGTACGCGAAAAGTTCGTACATTTCCCCTTCTCTTGCCCCCCACGGTACTTATAAGCCAATTTTAAGACTTGTTTTGAAAAGATCTCATTGAGACCTTTCCAATGACACCCTACTCGACTACCAATAGTGAAAATTTTTTTTTGAGGGGTCACCCCCTTATATGGGGAGACCCTCCTTAAACGCCTGTGAAAAATTTTTCCACCCTTGAAATTTCAAGAGGTCACTACTTTTGATCTTTCTACAAAGTTTCATGGCTGTAGCCTCTATAGTTTCGGAGAAAAAGTGCTGTGACATACAGACGGACGGACGGACGGACGGACGGACGGACGGACGGACAGACGGACAGACGGACACAGGTCGTGATTGCAATAGGGTTTTGTATTTTAGTACAAAACCCTAAAAAAGGAAAGACAATTATTAAAATGTGTTATTTCCCCTGGGAATTCTCTCACTCTTAAATATTTTTTATGTGTGTGTGTGTATTTTTAGGTAAATTTCTCGAGAGAAATTTACCTATTGCGGAGAGCATCACATATATATATATATATATATATATATATATATATATATATATATATATATATATATATATATATATATATATATATATATACATATATATATATATATATATATATATATATATATATATATATATATATATATATATATATATATATATATATATATATATATATGGGATATAACGAAATTTGTGACCACGCTAGAGGTTGCAATTTTGCTTCGATTTTCACCAATTTTTCAGGAAAGGTGTATTGGGTAATTATCTCGGTCAAGTTCGTGAACCAGCTATATCGGCCATGCAAAAACAAAATGGCGGCCATTTTAGACGAAAAATCGTGATTTCTGTTCTGACCAAAGTATAGCTCCGATTTGGATGAAATTTGGTACAAGGGTTCATTGATATATGTGATGAATTTCACAATAAAAAATCCAAAGTCGGTACTGCAGAAACAAAATGGCGGCCGCTCAAAGGTCAAAAAACGTGCAATATTTTGTTGTTGTAATAGTGGTCGAAGCTTTCAACAGATTTTCATGAAATTCAACGATTTGATAGAAATTATGAGTATATAAAGAATAACGTAAAAGAACTGGAGGTCAGATTGCAAAAACCAAAATAGCGGACAGTTGAAGGTCAAAATTTCAAAGGCTTTTTAAAGTCGCAATTTTGATCCGACATATATGAAACATGGTTCCAAGATAAACATTACTTGGACCTACAGTCTTTGATATTTTGGTGATCATGTATGTGCAAATTTCAAAATGGCGGCCGTTTAAATATGCGTTTTTTCATGTTTTTGTGGCCCTCTAGTGGTCACATTTTCCAACGGATTTTGATGAAACTTGAGATTATGAATCTCTGTACTATGTTCTTTTTTTTGCAGGAAATTATTAAAATTGAATGAAAAATAAAAAAGTCGAAAACTTAAAGCCTAATATTTTTAGCTGCCATTTTCTTTAAAAATTGAACTATTTTGCCCTGTCTAGAGTGAAACTCCTATTTGAATGAGATAGTACATTGATTGATGAGGTCCTAGCATACACAGATTTAAAATAATCCAAAATCAAATGTATGCATTCAAAATGGCGGCCCCCAAAGGTCTGAAGGCAAGCGCAATTCGCTATTTTAGTACCAACTGAAATAATGAATATTTTTCATGGAAACGCTTTAAATGACTTTACTTGAAAGAACTTATAAACCAGATCATTTTTAAGATATTCTAAAATATTTTTAACAATACCCTGAAAAATTATAAAATCGTGACTTGTCTGTCCGTCCATCCGTCCGCCCGTTTGTTCGTGCGTCATAACAAGTTTTCTCGCAAACCACATTAGCTAGAATGAGGAAATTTTCTACGTAGGTCAAAAGTGGTGCCTCTTGAAATTTGCAGTGCAAGAAAATATTTTCAGGGATTTAAGGGGGGTCTCCCCATACAGGCGGGTCTCCCCATACAAGGGGGTGGCATACAATTTTTAGGTAAATTTCTCGAGAGAATCACATATATATATATATATGTATATATATATATATATATATATATATATATATATAAATATATATATATATATATATATATATATATATATATATATATATATATATATATATATATATATATATATATATATATATATATATATATATATATATATATATATATGGGATATAACGAAACTTGTGACCACGCTAGAGGTTGCAATTTTGCTTCGATTTTCACCAATTTTTCAGGAAAGGTGTATTGGGTATTTATCTCGGTCAAGTTTGTGAACCAGCTATATCGGCCATGCAAAAACAAAATGGCGGCCATTTTAGACGAAAAATCGTGATTTCTGTTCTGACCAAAGTATAGCTCCGATTTGGATGAAATTTGGTACAAGGGTTTATTGATATATGTGATGAATTTCACAATAAAAAATCCAAAGTCGGTACTGCAGAAACAAAATGGCGGCCGCTCAAAGGTCAAAAAACGTGCAAAATTTTGTTGTTGTAATAGTGGTCAAAGCTTTCAACAGATTTTCATGGAATTCAACGATTTGATAGAAATTATGAGTATATAAAGAATAACGTAAAAGAACTGGAGGTCAGGTTGCAAAAAACAAAATGGCGGCCAGTTGAAGGTCAAAATTTCAAAGGCGTTTTAAAGTCGCAATTTTGATCCGACATATATGAAACATGGTTCCAAGATAAACATTACTTGGACCTACAGTCTTTGATATTTTGGTGATCATGCATGTGCAAATTTCAAAATGGCGGCCGTTTAAATATGCGTTTTTTTCATGTTTTTGTGGCCCTCTAGTGGTCACATTTTCCAACGGATTTTGATGAAACTTGAGATTATGAATCTCTGTACTATGTTTTTTTTTTTTTGCAGGAAATTATTAAAATTGAATGAAAAATAAAAAAGTCGAAAACTTAAAGCCTAATATTTTTAGCTGCCATTTTCTTTAAAAATTGAACTATTTTGCCCTGTCTAGAGTGAAACTCCTATTTGAATGAGATAGTACATTGATTGATGAGGTCCTAGCATACACAGATTTAAAATAATCCAAAATCAAATGTATGCATTCAAAATGGCGGCCCCCAAAGGTCTGAAGGCAAGCGCAATTTGCTATTTTAGTACCAACTGAAATAATGAATATTTTTCATGGAAACGCTTTAAATGACTTTACTTGAAAGAACTTATAAACCAGATCATTTTTAAGATATTCTAAAATATTTTTAACAATACCCTGAAAAATTATAAAATCGTGACTTGTCTGTCCGTCCATCCGTCCGCCCGTTTGTTCGTGCGTCATAACAAGTTTTCTCGCAAACCACATTAGCTAGAATGAGGAAATTTTCTACGTAGGTCAAAAGTGGTGCCTCTTGAAATTTGCAGTGCAAGAAAATATTTTCAGGGATTTAAGGGGGGTCTCCCCATACAGGCGGGTCTCCCCATACAAGGGGGTGGCATACAATTTTTAGGTAAATTTCTCGAGAGAATCACATATATATATATATATGTATATATATATATATATATATATATATATATATATATATATATATATATATATATATATATATATATATATATATATATATATATATATATATATATATATATATATATATATATATATATATATATATATATATATATATATATATATATATATATATATATATGGGATATAACGAAATTTGTGACCACGCTAGAGGTTGCAATTTTGCTTCGATTTTCACCAATTTTTCAGGAAAGGTGTATTGGGTATTTATCTCGGTCAAGTTTGTGAACCAGCTATATCGGCCATGCAAAAACAAAATGGCGGCCATTTTAGACGAAAAATCGTGATTTCTGTTCTGACCAAAGTATAGCTCCGATTTGGATGAAATTTGGTACAAGGGTTTATTGATATATGTGATGAATTTCACAATAAAAAATCCAAAGTCGGTACTGCAGAAACAAAATGGCGGCCGCTCAAAGGTCAAAAAACGTGCAAAATTTTGTTGTTGTAATAGTGGTCAAAGCTTTCAACAGATTTTCATGGAATTCAACGATTTGATAGAAATTATGAGTATATAAAGAATAACGTAAAAGAACTGGAGGTCAGGTTGCAAAAAACAAAATGGCGGCCAGTTGAAGGTCAAAATTTCAAAGGCGTTTTAAAGTCGCAATTTTGATCCGACATATATGAAACATGGTTCCAAGATAAACATTACTTGGACCTACAGTCTTTGATATTTTGGTGATCATGCATGTGCAAATTTCAAAATGGCGGCCGTTTAAATATGCGTTTTTTTCATGTTTTTGTGGCCCTCTAGTGGTCACATTTTCCAACGGATTTTGATGAAACTTGAGATTATGAATCTCTGTACTATGTTTTTTTTTTTTGTGCAGGAAATTATTAAAATTGAATGAAAAATAAAAAAGTCGAAAACTTAAAGCCTAATATTTTTAGCTGCCATTTTCTTTAAAAATTGAACTATTTTGCCCTGTCTAGAGTGAAACTCCTATTTGAATGAGATAGTACATTGATTGATGAGGTCCTAGCATACACAGATTTAAAATAATCCAAAATCAAATGTATGCATTCAAAATGGCGGCCCCCAAAGGTCTGAAGGCAAGCGCAATTTGCTATTTTAGTACCAACTGAAATAATGAATATTTTTCATGGAAACGCTTTAAATGACTTTACTTGAAAGAACTTATAAACCAGATCATTTTTAAGATATTCTAAAATATTTTTAACAATACCCTGAAAAATTATAAAATCGTGACTTGTCTGTCCGTCCATCCGTCCGCCCGTTTGTTCGTGCGTCATAACAAGTTTTCTCGCAAACCACATTAGCTAGAATGAGGAAATTTTCTACGTAGGTCAAAAGTGGTGCCTCTTGAAATTTGCAGTGCAAGAAAATATTTTCAGGGATTTAAGGGGGGTCTCCCCATACAGGCGGGTCTCCCCATACAAGGGGGTGGCATACAATTTTTAGGTAAATTTCTCGAGAGAAATTTACCTATTGCGGAGAGCATCACATATATATATATATATATATATATATATATATATATATATATATATAAATATATATATTTATATATATATATATATATATATATATATATATATATATATATATATATATATATATATATATATATATATATGGGATATAACGAAATTTGTGACCACGCTAGAGGTTTCAATTTTGCTTCGATTTTCACCAATTTTTCAGGAAAGGTGTATTGGGTATTTATCTCGGTCAAGTTTGTGAACCAGCTATATCGGCCATGCAAAAACAAAATGGCGGCCATTTTAGACGAAAAATCGTGATTTCTGTTCTGACCAAAGTATAGCTCCGATTTGGATGAAATTTGGTACAAGGGTTTATTGATATATGTGATGAATTTCACAATAAAAAATCCAAAGTCGGTACTGCAGAAACAAAATGGCGGCCGCTCAAAGGTCAAAAAACGTGCAAAATTTTGTTGTTGTAATAGTGGTCAAAGCTTTCAACAGATTTTCATGGAATTCAACGATTTGATAGAAATTATGAGTATATAAAGAATAACGTAAAAGAACTGGAGGTCAGGTTGCAAAAAACAAAATGGCGGCCAGTTGAAGGTCAAAATTTCAAAGGCGTTTTAAAGTCGCAATTTTGATCCGACATATATGAAACATGGTTCCAAGATAAACATTACTTGGACCTACAGTCTTTGATATTTTGGTGATCATGCATGTGCAAATTTCAAAATGGCGGCCGTTTAAATATGCGTTTTTTTCATGTTTTTGTGGCCCTCTAGTGGTCACATTTTCCAACGGATTTTGATGAAACTTGAGATTATGAATCTCTGTACTATGTTCTTTTTTTTTGCAGGAAATTATTAAAATTGAATGAAAAATAAAAAAGTCGAAAACTTAAAGCCTAATATTTTTAGCTGCCATTTTCTTTAAAAATTGAACTATTTTGCCCTGTCTAGAGTGAAACTCCTATTTGAATGAGATAGTACATTGATTGATGAGGTCCTAGCATACACAGATTTAAAATAATCCATAATCAAATGTATGCATTCAAAATGGCGGCCCCCAAAGGTCTGAAGACAAGCGCAATTCGCTATTTTAGTACCAACTGAAATAATGAATATTTTTCATGGAAACGCTTTAAATGACTTTACTTGAAAGAACTTAGAAACCAGATCATTTTTAAGATATTCTAAAATATTTTTAACAATACCCTGAAAAATTATAAAATCGTGACTTGTCTGTCCGTCCGTCCGTCCGCCCGTTTGTTCGTGCGTCATAACAAGTTTTCTCGCAAACCACATGAGCTAGAATGAGGAAATTTTCTACGTAGGTCAAAAGTGGTGCCTCTTGAAATTTGCAGTGCAAGAAAATATTTTTAGGGATTTAAGGGGGGTCTCCCCATACAGGCGGGTCTCCCCATACAAGGAGGTGGCATACAATTTTTTTTATTTCTGTAGCCCTCTAGCAGCCAAGATTCTCAACAGATTCCGTTGAAACTTGAAATTATAAGTTATTAAGGCAAGTTAATTTAATTTAATTATGCAAATCGAATGACAAATAATACAGTCGAAAATTTACAGCTTAATATTTTTAGCAGCCGATTTTAATAAAAATAGAAATGATGGCCCTCAAAGTTCGGAAAAAAATTGAAAATGTATATATTAAGTGCAACGCAAGTGCAGATTAAACTTTTATGGAAATCTTTTGAAATAAACTATTCGAGCTATTTAAACCTTTGTGTGGTTACCACTGTGAACTGTGTAAACAGCAAATGCGAGAAGGGCGAAACCGGTATTCATATGTTTAAAACAATTTATGATCCGCCGATTTTCAATATGTAATCAATATTTTGCGCACCGATAAACGGTCTCTAAAAACGACCGTGGCCAGATTTTTTTTATGTTAATAAATACCCATGTGGTACCACGAAAATTGCAGAAAGAACTTTAGTAGTAGGCAAGCCAAATTCTTTTTCGAAACTTTGCGCTACATACGAGAAATTTACCTTTCCGGCTGGTGCTGCCAACGGGGATTTTTTTCATTGCTACGATAATTTGTCAAGTCAAAAAGGCATAAACAGAACGTATAAACGTTTTGTGTTAAAAAAAATGTATGCATAGATAATAATGCTTGATAATATTGTACGAGTATAACGAAGTAAATTTAGTAAAAATACTTTAATTCATATGTATGTCCTGCTTTTATCGAAAAATTATTTTGTTAATTAATTTGAATAAGTCTGAATACAGAATAATAAAGTTCTGATGAAACGTAAATATTTTTTTTATTTTGTATCAATTTTATATTTGCTTGCAAAAATATAGAATATTTGCAGTATCACATTCAAAAGCGACGTTTCAACAGGAATTTCATACTTTCATTGATATATAGCATGCATTAGAAATTTAAAAATATATTTTTATGCGTTTCTAACATGTTCATTACAGTTCATATCTTAGGATATGTGTTTGAAGTGGCGTTGCGGCAAGTCATAAATTTATTTGTACAGTGCAGAAAATACATACCCATTAATCCCATTCAGTTTTTTTAAAAGTATTTTCGAAACTAAGTCTGGAAATTTTTTGTTGATTGACAAATTTTCGTAACTTAACTTCTAAATGCTTATTTTAATAATATGCGTAAAATGAAAATAAAAAATTTGGAGAAAAGGTGATAAAACGTTGGAATATGGAATCACCGGATTCATTCCAATATTATGTATTCCACCTAACTGCATAATGCAACTGAAATAGTTTTTCAGTTATAAAATTTTACAATCCAGAAGGTAAAATATCGATTAGTCCAAAAATCTAGACTTTAACGAAATTTAAGATTCCAACCATATCTTTAAAACACAATAAAATTGTTTTTGTTTTTGATATCAAATCTAATTATTTAACGTTATTGTGTTCATACCTCATTTTTAGTCACTAATATTTATCTAATATCAGCTAATTAAAGCTACCGAAATATTGCTAAATCTAATCTTAGGAATAAGCTCGGCCTGTACCTTGGGGAATATTAGCGTATAAAACGATGCGTCAAGCAATTTGCACCATATTCGCATGCTCGTGGACTGTTTAAATCTGAATTATTCACATCATAAGATCAATTAGCATGTTATGGCGTCAATTATTTGGAATATCTATCGTAATACTAACAGTTTCAGCACTAACCATTCAGGTTTTCAAACAGGATCGAATGTATTTTGCGTAACAATGGAAATGTTGAGTTAACACTATTCACATCGGTTTTTATATCGTCTTTAATCACGCAATGGGCTGCAAAATCGTTGGTATTCAATGAAAAGATCATTGCACCGCCATAACCGTTGTCTTTGATAAATTGTGTCTTACATTCTAAACTTCGTTCGTCTTCATAGGAAATCCACTCAAGTCCAGAGTAAGCATAAGGCGAACAAGTTTCTACATCGTATACCGTTTATACGTAAATATTATTTTGTTTGAACCAGCAAATTTCTGAATAAGAAGCAAAACCTTGAGTTCCAACACGTGCTACATCACTATTTTGACTATGTCTACTCTAACCTGGAATTAAGTCGCCTGCCTCTTTCACTCTGCTGTATCCGTCACTTGAAACTGATGACCGCGTATTCATAGGCCTTGCGGTAGATTGGACATCTGTTCCTCCAAGCCGCTCGCCAAGTCCCCCATTTACTTCATCCTCCTGTAGATAAATTTATTTTGCGTTATATATTCACCCCACGCTGATTTTCTTCGGACTTACTGCTAATCCGCTACCCTCGCGAGACTTCTCACTCAACGGACAGTTAACCGCGAACACCTTCGCAACCAACAGTATCAACTTTACTCCCACTTGAAGGCAAACTTTTACCTCTTCAATGCCACTTTCTATTGAACTAGCCTCAGAATCGTATTCGTCTTTCATAAGGTCTGATTCATGCCTATCAAAGGTACTACATGAACTACGATCTTCTGATGATACACGATTTCGTACATTATTAGAACATCGCATTCGTTTGCGCTTTTCTCTTCTATACAGATAGGCAGCTAACTGAAGTTGCGCTTTCTCTGCCAAATCCCTTTGTAGTTGACGATTTTCCTCAGTATCCTTAAGAACGAAATCCGAATTAACTCGTCGATCCCAAGATGAATTCCAGCCTTGAAAATGAATTTTATATTGAATTAGTTTCTTGCCTCGTTTGTCTTTTGTTTCCACGACCCCAAGAACCTTAGAATCGTACAATACTTTTGCCTTTGTTGGATCCGGTTCATAGCACAACACCCGCTCTCTTTCAGTAAAATTATCCCGTCCTCCTCGAGTTGATACCATCAGCCTATTTCGATCCTCGTCTGACATTTAAATGGCAACTGTGGGAGGCATTGCCAGATAGATATGCTTCGAAATGTATCAGTGTTTCACTTCAGCGGCTCACATTGACAGAAAATATTTCTCCACAAATATAAATATTTGAAGAAAATTATTTTCGGCGCAATGATGGCTGCACGAAAGACAAAGTCTGCTTGCATTTCGAAGTCATACATATCTGGCCGGGTCGCAGGGTTCGGGATCGGAATCACTCCGATTCCCGGGCGTAGGCGTCACATTACAGGTTTCTGAATCAAAAGTATCCCAACCACGCAATAAACTGCAATTGCACGTATCGCGAAGCTGCCTGAATGCAATTTTATTGAATTCAACTCATCACTAGCTTTCGTGTGACACCTTATATCTTGAAATTGGAGAAAGTATGAAAAACGGCCGTTTTTCCAGCAACGCACTCCTATCAATCCGATCGTTTTCCGAGGAACTCCAGAATATCGTTGCAGTGTAGATCTTTAATTTTCTTATGTTCCTGAGTACAATAACAGTCCGATTTTGATATTCAGGCACTTCCAACTCCCGTTTCCGATAATTTTATTTGAGTTTAAGGGTACCGTTTAGATTTTTCTCAAGAAAACACAAAATCGATAAATCATACTATTACTAACAAAGTTGAGTGAATTTCGACTTCTCATGTATTTGTTGTTGTTGTACTCATTAAGGCCTACATTCATGATTTTTTTTTCAGATTTTTCGGATGGAAGGTGTCCAATCGCGAGGGGGGGTATGCGAACAGTTCGTACATTTCCCCTTCCCCTGCGCCCCTCGGTACTTATAAAACAATTTTAAGACTTGTTTTGAAAAGATCTCATTGAGACCTTTCCAATGGTGAAAATTTTTTTTTGAGGGGTCACCCCCTTATATGGGGAGACCCCCCTTAAACGCCTTTGAAAAATGTTTCCACCCTTGAACTTTCAAGTGGTCACCACTTCTGACCTTTCTACAAAGTTTCATGGCTGTGGCTTGTATAGTTTCGGAGAAAAAGTGCTGTGACATACAGACGGACGGACGGACGGACGGACGGACGGACAGACGGACAGACGGACACAGGTCATGATTGCAATAGGGTTTTGTATTTTAGTACGTAATCCTAAAAAACTGCAATTGCAGGTATCGCGAACCTGCCTGAATGCAATTTTTTTGAATTCTACTCATCACTAGCTTTCGTTTGACACCCCATATCTTGAAATTGGAGAAAGTATGAAAAACGGCCGTTTTTCCAGCAACGCACTCCTATCAGTCCGATCGTTTTCCAAGGAACTCCAGCATATCGTTGCAGTGTAGATCTTTAATTTTTTTATGTTCCTGAGTACAATAACAGTGCGATTTTGGTACTAAGGCACTTCCGACTCCCATATCCGATAACTTTACAGCTGTATGGTTTCTGAATCAAATGCAAAAAACTGCAATTGCAGGTATCGCGAAGCTGCCTGAATGCAATTTTATTGAATTCTACTCATCACTAGCTTTCGTTTGACACCCCATATCCTAAAATTGGAGAAGGTATGAAAAATGCCGTTTTTCCAGCAACGCACTGCTATCAATCCGATCGTTTTACGAGGAACTCCAGAATATCGTTGCAGTGTAGATCTTTAATTTTCTTATGTTCCTGAGTAAAATAACAGTGCGATTTTGATATTCAGGCACTTCCGACTCCCGTTTCCGATAATTTTTCAGCTGTATGGTTTCTGAATCAAAAGTATCCCAACCACGCAAAAAACTGCAATTGCAGGTATCGCGAAGCTGCCTGAATGCAATTTTATTGAATTCTAACCATCACTAGCTTTCGTTTCCGAAAATTTTACAGCTGTATGGTTTCTGAATCAAAAGCATCCCAACCACGCAAAAAACTGCAATTGCAGGTATCGCGAAGCTGCCTGAATGCAATTTTATTGAATTCTACTCATCACTAGCTTTCGTTTGACACCCCATATCTTGAAATTGGAGAAAGTATGAATAACGGCCGTTTTTCCAGCAACGCAATCCTATCAATCCGATCGTTTTCCGAGGAACTCCAGAATATCGTTGCAGTGTAGATCTTTAATTTTCTTATGTTCCTGAGTACAATAACAGTGCGATTTTGATATTCAGGCGCTTCCGACTCCCGTTTCCGATAATTTTATAGCTGTATGGTTTCTGAATCAAAAGTATCCCAACCGCATCAAAAACTGCAACTGCAGGTATCGCGAAGCTGCCTGAATGCAATTTTATTGAATTCTACTCATCACTAGCTTTCGTTTGACACCCCATATCTTGAAATTGCAGAAAGTATGAAAAACGGCCGTGTTTCCAGCAACGCACTCCTATCAATCCGATCGTTTTCCGAGGAACTCCAGAATATCGTTGCAGTGTAGATCTTTAATTTTCTTATGTTCCTGAGTACAATAACAGTGCAATTTTGATATTCAGGCACTTCTGACTCCCGTTTCCGATAATTTTACAGCTGTATGGTTTCTGAATCAAAAGTATCCCAACCACGCAAAAAACTGCAATTGCAGGTATCGCGAAGCTGCCTGAATGCAATTTTATTGAATTCTACTCATCACTAGCTTTCGTTTGACACCCCATATATTAAAATTGCAGAAGGTATGAAAAACGGCGGTTTTTGCAGCAACCCACTCCTGTCAATCCGATCGTTTTCCGAGGAACTCCAGAATATCGTTGCAGTGTGGATCTTTAATTTTCTTATGCTCCTGAGTACAATTACAGTGCGATTTTGATATTCAGGCACGTCCAACTCTCGTTTCCGATAATTTTACAGCTGTATGGTTTCTGAATCAAAAGTATCCCAACCACGCAAAAAACTGCAATTGCAGGTATCGCGAAGCTGCCTGAATGCAATTTTATTGAATTCTACTCATCACTAGCTTTCGTTTGACATCACATATCTTGAAATTGGAGAAAGTATGAAAAACGGCCGATTTTCCTGCAACCCACTCCTATCAATCCGATCGTTTTCCGAGGAACTCCAGAATATCGTTGCAGTGTAGATCTTTAATTCTTTTATGTTCATTAGTACAATAACAGTGCGATTTTGGTATTCAGGCGCTTCCGACTCCCAATTCCGATGATTTTACAGCTGTATGGTTTCTGAATCAAAAGTATCCCAACCACGCAAAAAACTGCAATTGCAGGTATCGCGAAGCTGCCTGAATGCAATTTTATTGAATTCTACTCATCACTAGCTTTCGTTTGACACCCCATATCTTGAAATTGGAGAAAGTATGAAGGACGGCCGTTTTTCCAGCAACGCACTCCTATCAATCCGATCGTTTTCCGAGGAACTCCAGAATATCGTTGCAGTGTAGATCTTTAATTCTTTTATGTTCATTAGTGCAATAACAGTGCGATTTTGGTATTCAGGCGCTTCCGACTCCCAATTCCGATAATTTTACAGCTGTATGGTTTCTGAATCAAAAGTATCCCAACCACGCAAAAAACTGCAATTGCAGGTATCGCGAAGCTGCCCGAATGCAATTTTATTGAATTCTACTCATCACTAGCTTTCGTTTGACACCCCATATCTTGAAATTGGAGAAAGTATGAATAACGGCCGTTTTTCCAGCAACGCACTCCTATCAATCCGATCGTTTTCCGAGGAACTCCAGAATATCGTTGCAGTGTAGATCTTTAATTTGTTTATGTTCCTGAGTACAATAACAGTGCGATTTGGGTATTCAGGCACTTCCGACTCCCGTTTCCGATAATTTTACAGCTGTATGGTTTCTGAATCAAAAGTATCCCAACCACGCAAAAAACTGCAATTGCAGGTATCGCGAAGCTGCCTGAATGCAATTTTATTGAATTCTACTCATCACTAGCTTTCGTTTGACACCCCATATCTTGAAATTGGAGAAAGTATGAAGAACGGCCGTTTTTCCAGCAACGCACTCCTTGCAATCAGATCGTTTTCCGAAGAACTCCAGAATATCGTTGCAGTGTAGATCTTTATTTTTCTTATGTTCCTGAGCACAATAACAGTGCGATTTTGATATTCAGGCACTTCCGACTCCCGTTTCCGATAATTTTACAGCTGTAAGGTTTCTGAATCAAAAGTATCCCAACCACGCAAAAAACTGCAATTGCAGGTATCGCGAAGCTGCCTGAATGCAATTCTATTGAATTTTACTCATCACTAGCTTTCGTTTGACACCCCATATCTTGAAATTGGAGAAAGTATGAAGGACGGCCGTTTTTCCAGCAACGCACTCCTATCAATCCAATCGTTTTCCGAGGAACTCCAAAATATCGTTGCAGTGTAGGTCTTTAATTTTTTTATGTTCCTGAAAACAATAACAGTGCGATTTTGGTATTCAGGCACTTCCGACTCCCGTTTCCGATAATTTTACAGCTGTATGGTTTCTGAATCAAAAGTATCCCAACCACGCAAAAAACTGCAATTGCAGGTATCGCGAAGCTGCCTGAATGCAATTTTATTGAATTCTACTCATCACTAACTTTCGTTTGACACCCCATATCTTGAAGTTGGAGAAAGTATGAAAAACGGCCGTTTTTCCAGCAACGCACTCCTATCAATCCGATCGTTTTCCGAGGAACTCCAGAATATCGTTGCAGTGTAGATCTTTAATTTGTTTATGTTCCTGAGTACAATAACAGTGCGATTTGGGTATTCAGGCACTTCCGACTCCCGTTTCCGATAAATTTACAGCTGTATGGTTTCTGAATCAAAAGTATCCCAACCACGCAAAAAACTGCAATTGCAGGTATCGCGAAGCTGCCTGAATGCAATTTTATTGAATTCTACTCATCACTAACTTTCGTTTGACACCCCATATCTTGAAATTGGAGAAAGTATGAAAAACGGCCGTTTTTCCAGCAACGCACTCCTATCAATCCGAACGTTTTCCAAGGAACTCCAGAATATCGTTGCAGCGTAGATCTTAAATTTTTTTATGTTCCTGAAAACAATAACAGTGCGATTTTGGTATTCAGACGCTTCCGGTTCCCGTTTCCGATAATTTTACAGCTGTATGGTTTCTGAATCAAAAGTATCCCAACCACGCAAAAAACTGCAATTGCAGGTATCGCGAAGCCGCCTGAATGCAATTTTGTAGAACTCTACTCATCACTAGCTTACAATTGACACCCGATATCTTGAAATTGGAGAAAGTATGAAAAACGGCCGTTTTTCCAGCAACGCACTCCTATCAATCCGATCGTTTTCCGAGGAACTCCAGAATATTGTTGCAGTGTAGATCTTTAATTTTCTTATGTTCCTGAGTACAATAACAGTGCGATTTTGGTATTCAGGCACTTCCGACTATCGTTTCCGATAATTTTACAGCTGTATGGTTTCTGAATCAAAAGTATCCCAACCACGCAAAAAACTGCAATTGCAGGTATCGCGAAGCCGCCTGAATGCAATTTTATTGAATTCTACTCATCACTAGCTTTCGTTTGACACCCCATATCTTGAAATTGGAGAAAGTATGAAAAACGGCCGTTTCTCCAGCAACGCACTCCTATCAATTCGATCGTTTTCCGAGGAACTCCAGAATATCGTTGCAGTGTAGATCTTTAATTTTTTTATGTTCCTGAGTACAATAACAGTGCGATTTTGGTATTCAGGCACTTCCGACTATCGTTTCCGATAATTTTACAGCTGTATGGTTTCTGAATCAAAAGTATCCCAACCACGCAAAAAACTGCAAATGCAGGTATCGCGAAGCTGCCTGAATGCAATTTTATTGAATTCTACTCATCATTAGCTTCCGTTTGACACCCCATATCTTGAAATTGGAGAAAGTATGAAAAACGGCCGTTTTTCCAGCAACGCACTCCTGTCAATCCAATCGTTTTCCGAGGAACTCCACAATATCGTTGCAGTGTAGATCTTTAATTTTTTCATCATCCTGAGTACAATAACAGTGCGATTTCGGTATTCAGGCACTTCCGTCTCCCGTTTCCGATAATCTTACAGCTGTATGGTTTCTGAATCAAAAGTATCCCAACCACGCAAAAAACTGCAATTGCAGGTATAGCGAAGCTGCCTGAATGCAATTTTATTGAATTCTACTCATCACTAGTTTCGTTTGACACCCCATACCTTGAAATTGGAGAAAGTATGATGAACGGCCGTTTTCCCAGCAACGCACTCCTTGCAATCCGATCGTTTTCCGAGAAAATCCAGAATATGATTGCCGTGTAGATCCTTAAATTTTTTTATGTTCGAGTCAATACAGCTGTAAAATTATCGGACACGGGAGTAGGTAGCGCCTGAATATCAAAATCGCACTGCTTTTGTACTCAGGAACATTAGAAAATTAAAGATCTACACTGCAGCGATACTCTGGAGTTCCTCGGAAAACGATCGGAATCCAAGGAATGCGTTGCTGGAAAAACGGCCGTTTTTCATACTTTCTGAATACCAAAATCGCACTGTTATTGTACTCAGGAACATAAGAAGATTAAAGATCTACACTGCAACGATATTCTGGAGTTCCTCGGAAAACGATCGGATTGATAGGAGTGCGTTGCTGGAAAAACGGCCGTTTTTCATACTTTCTCCAATTTCAAGATATGGGGTGTCAAACGAAAGCTAGTGATGAGTAGAGTTCAATAAAATTGCATTCAGGCAGCTTCGCGATACCTGCAATTGCAGTTATTTGCGTGGTTGGGATACCTTTGATTCAGAAACCATACAGCTGTAAAATTATCGGAAACGGGAGTCGGAAGTGCCTGAATACCAAAATCGTACTGTTATTGTACTCAGGAACATAAGAAAATTAAAGATCTACACTGCAACGATATTCTGGAGTACCTCGGAAAACGATCGGATTGATAGGAGTGCGTTGCTGGAAAAACGGCCGTTCTTGATACTCTCTCCAATTTCAAGATATGGGGTGTCAAACGAAAGCTAGTGATGAGTAGAATTCAATAAAATTGCATTCAGGCAGCTTCGCGATACCTGCAATTGCAGTTTTTTGCGTGGTTGGGATACTTTTGATTCAGAAACCATACAGCTGTAAAATTATCGGAAACGGGAGTTGGAAGTGCCTGAATACCAAAATAGCACTGTTATTGTACTCAGGAACATAAGAAAATTGAAGATCTACACTGCAACGATATTCTGGAGTTCCTCGGAAAACAATCGGATTGCTAGGAGTGCGTTGCTGGAAAAACGGCCGGTTTTCATAATTTCTCCAATTTCAAGATATGGGATGTCAAACGAAAGCTAATGATGA
Source organism: Odontomyia ornata (assembly GCA_963969285.1). Taxonomy (NCBI): domain Eukaryota; kingdom Metazoa; phylum Arthropoda; class Insecta; order Diptera; family Stratiomyidae; genus Odontomyia; species Odontomyia ornata. The sequence goes on along the minus strand of OZ017743.1, from coordinate 64,289,633 downwards.
GTAGAATCCAACGAAATTGCATTCAGGCAGCTTCGCGATACCTGCAATTTCAGTTTTTTGCGTGGTTGGGATACTTTTGATTCAGAAACCATACAGCTGTAAAATTATCGGAAACGGAAGTTGGAAGCGCCTGAATATCAAAATCGCACTGTTATTGTACTCAGGAGCATAAGAAAATTAAAGATCTACACTGCAACGATATTCTGGAGTTCCTCGGAAAACGATCGGATTGACAGGAGTGGGTTGCTCCAAAAACCGCCGTTTTTCATACCTTCTGCAATTTTAATATATGAGGTGTCAAACGAAAGCTAGTGATGAGTAGAATTCAATAAAATTGCATTCAGGCAGCTTCGCGATACCTGCAATTGCAGTTTTTTTGCGTGGTTGGGATGCTTTTGATTCAGAAACCATACAGCTGTAAAATTATCGGAAACGGGAGTCGGAAGTGCCTGAATACCAAAATCGTACTGTTATTGTACTCAGGAACATAAGAAAATTCAAGATCTACACTGCAACGATATTCTGGAGTTCCTCGGAAAACGATCAGATTGCAAGGAGTGCGTTGCTAGAAAAACGGCCGGTTTTCAAACTTTCTCCAATTTCAATATATGGGGTGTCAAACGAAAGCTAGTGATGAGTAGAATTCATTAAAAATGCATTCAGGCAGCTTCACGATACCTGCAATTGCAGTTTTTTGCGTGGTTGGGATACTTTTGATTCAGAAACCATACAGCTGTAAAATTATCGGAAACGGGAGTCGGAAGTGCCTGAATACCAAAATCGCACTGTTATTGTACTCAGGAACATATGAAAATTAAAGATCTACACTGCAACGACATTACGGAGTTCCTCGGAAAACGATCGGATTGAAAGGAGTGCGTTGCTGGAAAAACGGCAGTTTTTCATACTTTCTCCAATTTCAAGATATGGCGTGTCAAACAAAAGCTAGTCATGAGTAGAATTCAATAAAGTTGCATTCAGGCAGCTTCGCGATACCTTCAATTGCAGTTTTTTGTGTGGTTGGGATACTTTTGATTCAGAAATCATACAGCTGTAAAATTATCGGAAACGGGAGTTGGAAGCGCCTGAATATCAAAATTGAACTATTATTGTACTCAGGAACATAAGAAAATTAAAGATCTACACTGCAACGATATTTTGGAGTTCCTCGGAAAACGATCGGATTGACAGGAGTGGGTTGCTGGAAAAACGGCCGTTTTTCATACTTTCTCCAATTTCAAGATATGGGGTGTCAAACGAAAGCTAGTGATGAGTAGAATTCAATAAAATTGCATTCAGGCACCTTCGCGGAAGCGAAAGCTAGTGATGAGTAGAATTCAATAAAATTGCATTCAGGCAGCTTCGCGATACCTGCAATTGCAGTTTTTTGCGTGGTTGGGATACTTTTGATTCAGAAACCATACAGCTGTGAAATTATCGGAAACGGGAGTCGGAAGCGCCTGAATATCAAAATCGCACTGTTATTGTACTCAGGAACATAAGAAAATTAAAGATCTACACTGCAACGATATTCTGGAGTTCCTCGGAAAACCATCGGATTGATAGGAGTGCGTTGCTGGAAAAGCGGCCGTTTTTCATACTTTCTCCAATTTCAAGATATGGGGTGTCAAATGAAAGCTAGTGATGAGTAGAATTCAATTAAATTGCATTCAGGCGGCTTCGCGATACCTGCGATTGCAGTTTTTTGCGTGGTTGGGATACTTTTGATTCAGAAACCATACAGTTGTGAAATTATCGGAAACGGAGTCGGAAGCGCCTGAATATCAAAATCGTGCTGCTATTGTAGTCAGGAACAAAAGAAAATTAAAGATATACACTGCAACGATATTCTGGAGTTCCTCGGAAAACGATCGGATTGATAGTAGTGCTTTGCTGGAAAAACGGCCGTTTTTCATACTTTCTCCAATTTCAAGATATGGGGTGTCAAACGAAAGCTAGTGATGAGTAGAATTCAATTAAATTGCATTCGGGCAGCTTCGCGATACCTGCAATTGCAGTTTTTTGCGTGGTTGGGATACTTTTGATTCAGAAACCATTCAGCTCTAAAATTATCGGTAACGGGAGTCGGGAGCGCCTGAATATTGAAATTGCACTGTTATTATACTCAGGAACATGAGTAACTTAAAGATCTACACTGCAACGATATTTTGGAGTTCCTCGGAAAACGATCGGATTGACAGGAAAGGGTTGCTGGAAGAACGGCCGTTTTTCATACTTTCTCCAAATTCAAGATATGGGGTGTCAAACGAAAGCTAGTGATGAGTAGAATTCAATAAAATTGCATTCAGGCAGCTTCGCGATACCTGCAATTGCAGTTTTTTGCGTGGTTAGGATACTTTTGATTCAGAAACCATACAGCTGTAGAATTATCGGAAACGGGAGCCGGAAGCGCCTGAATATCAAAATCGCGCTGCTATTGTACTCCCGAACATTAGAAAATTAAGGATCTACACTGCAACGATATTCTGAAGTTCCTCGGAAAACGATCGGATTGATAGGAGTGCGTTGCTGGAAAAACGGCCGTTTTTCATACTTTCTCCAATTTCAAGATATGGGGTGTCAAATGAAAGCTAGTGATGCGTAGAATTCAATAAAATTGCATTCAGGCAGCTTCACGATACCTGCAATTGCAGTTTCTTGCGTGGTTGGGGTACTTTTGATTCAGAAACCATTCAGCAGTAAAATTATGGGGAACGGGAGTCGGTAGCGCCTGAATATCAAAATCGCACTGTTAGTGAACTCAGGAACATAAGAAAATTAAAGATCTACACTGTAACGACATTCTGGAGTTCCTCGGAAAACGATCGGATTAACAGGAGTGGGGTGCTGGAAAAACGGTCGTTCTTCATACTTTCTCCAATTTCAATATATGGGGTGTCAAACGAAAGCTAGTGATGAGTAGAATTCAATAAAATAGCATTCAGGTAGCTTCGCGATACCTGCAATTGCAGTTTTTTGCGTGGTTGGGATACTTTTGATTGAGAAACCATACAGCTGTAAAATTATCGGAAACGGGAGTCGGAAGTGCCTGAATACCAAAATCGCACTGTTATTGTACTCAGGAACATAGAAAAATTAAAAATCTACACTGCAATGATATTCTGGAGTTCCTCGGAAAACGATCGGATTGCAAGGAGTGCGTTGCTGGAAAAACGGCCGTTCTTCATACTTTTTCCAATTTTAAGATATGGGGTGTCAAACGAAAGCTATTGATGAGTAGAATTCAACGAAATTGCATTCAGGCAGCTTCGCGATACCTGCGATTGCAGTTTTTTGCGTGGTTGGGATACTTTTGATTCAGAAACCATACAGCTGAAAAATTATCGGAAACGGGAGTCGGAAGTGCCTGAATACCAAAATCAAACTGTTGTTGTACTCAGGAATATAAGAAAATTAAAGATCTACACTGCAGCGATATTCTGGAGTTCCTCGGAATACGATCGGAATGTAAGGAATGCGTTGCTGGAAAAACGGCCGTTTTTCATACATTCTGAATACCGAAATCGCTCTGTTATTGTACTCAGGAACATAACAAAATTAAAGATCTACACTGCAACGATATTCTGGAGTTCCTCGGAAAACGATCGGATTGATAGGAGTGCGTTGCTGGAAAAACGGCCGTTTTTCATACTTTCTCCAATTTCAAGATATGGGGTGTCAAACGAAAGCTAGTGATGAGTAGAATTCAATAAAATTGCATTCAGGCAGCTTCGCGATACCTGCAATTGCAGTTTTTTTGCGTGGTTGGGATACTTTTGATTCAGAAACCATACAGCTGTAAAATTATCGGAAACGGAGTCGGAAGCTCCTTAATATCAAAATCGCGCTGCTATTGTACTCAGGAACATAAGAAAATTAAAGATCTCTACTGCAACGATATTCTGGAATTCCTCGGAAAACGATCGGATTGATAGGAGTGCGTTGCTGGAAAAACGGCCGTTTTTCAAACTTTCTCCAATTTCAAGATATGGGGTGTCAAACGAAAGCTAGTGATGCGTAGAACTCAATAAAATTGAATCCAGGCAGCTTCGCGATACGTGCAATTGCAGTTTTTTGCGTGGTTGGGATACTTTTGATTCAGAAACCATACAGCTGTAAAATTATCGGAAACGGGAGTCGGAAGCGCCTGAATACCAATATCCCACTGTTATTGTACTCAGGAACATAAGAAAATTCAAGATCTACACTGCAACGATATTCTGGAGTTCCTCGGAAAACGATCGGATTGACAGGAGTGGGTTGCTGGAAAAACGGCCGTTTTTCATACTTTCTCCAATCTCAAGATATGGGGTGTCAAACGAAAGTTAGTGATGAGTAGAATTCAATAAAATTGCATTCAGGCAGCTTCGCGATACCTGCAATTGCAGTTTTTGCGTGGTTGGGATACTTTTGATTCAGAAACCATACAGCAGTAAAATTATCGGAAACGGAGTCGGAAGCGCCCGAATATAAAAATCGCGCCGCTATTGTAGTCAGGAACATAAGAAAATTAAAGATCTACACTGCAACGATATTCTGGAGTTCCTCGGAAAACGATCGGATTGATAGGAGTGCGTTGCTGGAACAACGGCCGTTTTTCATACTTTCTCTAATTTCAAGATATGGTGTGTCAAACGAAAGCTAGTGATGAGTAGAATTCAATGAAATTGCATTCAGGCAGCTTTGCGATACCTGCGGTTGCAGTTTTTTGCGTGGTTGGAATACTTTTGATTCAGAAACCATACAGCTGTAAAATTATCGGAAACGGGAGTCGCGAGCGCCTGAATATTAAAATCGCACTGCTATTATACTCAGGAACATTAGAAACTTAAAGATCTACACTGCAACGATATTTTGGTGTTCCTCGGAAAACGATCGGATTGACAGGAGTGCGTTGCTGGAAAAACGGCCGTTGTTCATACTTTCTCCAAATTCAAGATAGGGGGTGTCAAACGAAAGCTAGTGATGAGTAGAATTCAATAAAATTGCATTCAGGCAGCTTCGCGATACCTGCAATTGCAGTTTTTTGCGTGGTTGGGATACTTTTGATTCAGAAACCATACAGCTGTAAAATTATCGGAAACGGTAGTCGGAAGTGCCTGAATACCAAAATCGCACTGTTATTGTACTCAGGAACATAAGAAAACTAAAGATATACACTGCAACGATATTCTGGAGTTCCTCGGCAAACGATTGGATTGACAGGAGTGGGTTGCTGGAAAAACGGCCGATTTTCATACTTTCTCCAAATTCAAGACAGGGGGTGTCAAACGAAAGCTAGTGATGCGTAGAATTCAATAAAATTGCATTCAGGCAGCTTCGCGATACCTGCAATTGCAGTTTTTTGCGTGGTTGGTATACTTTTGATTCAGAAACCATACAGCTGTAAAATTATACTTTTTCCAATTTCAAGATATGGGGTGTCAAACGAAAGCTAGTGATGAGTAGAATTCAACGAAATTGCATTCAGGCAGCTTCGCGATACCTGCAATTGCAGTTTTTTGCGTGGTTGGGATACTTTTGATTCAGAAGCCATACAGCTGAAAAATTATCGGAAACTTGAATCGGAAGTGCCTGAATATCAAAATCAAACTGTTATTGTACTCAGGAATATAAAAAAATTAAAGATCTACACTGCAGCGATATTCTGGAGTCCCTCGGAATACGATCGGAATGCAAGGAATGCGTTGCTGGAAAAACGGCCGTTTTTCATACCTTCTGAATACCGAAATCGTACTGTTATTGCACTCAGGATCATAAAAAAATTAAAGATCTACACTGCAACGATATTCTGGAGTTCCTCGGAAAACGATCGGATTGATAGGAGTGCGTTGCTGGAAAAACGGCCGTTTTTCATACTTTCTCCAATTTCAAGATATGGGGTGTCAAACGAAAGCTAGTGATGATTAGAATCCAATAAAATTGCATTCAGGCAGCTTCATGATACCTGCAATTGCAGTTTTTTGCGTGGTTGGGATACATTTGATTCAGAAACCATACAGCTGTAAAATTATCGGAAACGGAGTCGGAAGCGCCTTAATATCAAAATCGCGCCGCTATTGTAGTCAGGAACATAAGAAAATTAAAGATCTACACTGCAACGATATTCTGGAGTTCCTCGGAAAACGATCGGATTGATAGGAGTGCGTTGCTGGTAAAGCGGCCGTTTTTCATACTTTCTCCAATTTCAAGATATGGGGTGTCAAACGAAAGCTAGTGATGGGTAGAATTCAATAAAATTGAATCCAGGCAGCTTCGCGATACGTGCAATTGCAGTTTTTTGCGTGGTTGGGATACTTTTGATTCAGAAACCATACAGCTGGAAAATTATCGGAAACGGGAGTCGGAAGCGCCTGAATACCAATATCCCACTGTTATTGTACTCAGGAACATAAGAAAATTAAAGATCTACACTGCAACCATATTCTGGAGTTCCTCGGAAAACGATCGGATTGACAGGAGTGGGTTGCTGGAAAAACGGCCGTTTTTCATACTTTCTCCAATTTCAAGATATGGGGTGTCAAACGAAAGTTAGTGATGAGTAGAATTCAATAAAATTGCATTCAGGCAGCTTCGCGATACCTGCAATTGCAGTTTTTTGCGTGGTTGGGATACTTTTGATTCAGCTGTAAAATTATCGGAAACGGGAGCCGGAAGCGCCTCAATATCAAAATCGCACTGCTATTGTACTTTCGAACATTAGAAAATTAAAGATATACACTGCAACGATATTCTGGAGTTCCTCGGAAAACGATCGGATTGATAGGAGTGCGTTGCTGGAAAAACGGCCGTTCTTCATACTTTCTCCAATTTCAAGATATGGGGTGTCAAACGAAAGCTAGTGATGAGTAGAATTCAATAAAATTGCATTCAGGCAGCTTCGCGATACCTGCAATTGCAGTTTTTTGCGTGGTTGGGATACTTTTGATTCAGAAACCATACAGCTGTAAAATTATCGGAAACGGAGTCGGAAGCGCCCATATATAAAAATGGCGCTGCTATTGTAGTCAGGAACATAAAAAAATTAAAGATATACACTGCAACGATATTCTGGAGTTCCTCGGAAAACGATCGGATTGATAGGAGTGGGTTGCTGGAAAAACGGCCGTTTTTCATACTTTCTCCAATTTCAAGATATGGGGTGTCAAACGAAAGCTAGTGATGAGTAGAATTCAAAAAAATTGCATTCAGGCAGCTTTGCGATACCTGCAGTTGCAGTTTTTTGCGTGGTTGGGATACTTTTGATTCAGAAACCATACAGCTGTAAAATTATCGGAAACGGGAGTCGGGAGCGCCTGAATATTAAAATCGCACTGTTTTTATACTCAGGAACATTAGAAACTTAAAGATCTACACTGCAACGATATTTTGGTGTTCCTCGGAAAACGATCGGATTGACAGGAGTGCGTTGCTGGAAAAACGGCCGTTTTTCATACTTTCTCCAAATTCAAGATAGGGGATGTCAAACGAAAGCTAGTGATGAGTAGAATTCAATAAAATTGCATTCAGGCAGCTTCGCGATACCTGCAATTGCAGTTTTTTGCGTGGTTGGGATACTTTTGATTCAGAAACCATACAGCTGAAAAATTATCGGAAACGGTAGTCGGAAGTGCCTGAATACCAAACTCGCACTGTTATTGTACTCAGAAACATAAGAAAACTAAAGATATACACTGCAACGATATTCTGGAGTTCCTCGGAAAACGATCGGATTGACAGGAGTGGGTTGCTAGAAAAACGGCTGTTCTTCATACTTTCTCCAAATTCAAGACAGGGGGTGTCAAACGAAAGCTAGTGATGTGTAGAATTCAATAAAATTGCATTCAGGCAGCTTCGCGATACCTGCAATCGCAGTTTTTTGCGTGGTTGGTATACTTTTGATTCAGAAACCATTCAGCTGTAAAATTATCGCAAACGGGAGTCGCAAGCGCCTGAATACCCAAATCGCACTGTTATTGTACTCAGGAACATAAGAAGATTAAAGATCTACACTGCAACGATATTCTGGAGTTCCTCGGAAAACGATCGGATTGATAGGAGTGCGTTGCTGGAAAAACGGCCGTTTTTCATACTTTCTCCAATCTCAAGATATGGGGTGTCAAACGAAAGCTAGTGGTGAGTAAATTCAATAAAATATAATCCAGGCAGCTTCGCGAATTGTGCAATTGCAGTTTTTTGCGTGGTTGGGATACTTTTGATTCAGAAACCATACAGCTGTGAAATTATCGGAAACGGGAGTCGGAAGCGCCTGAATACCAATATCCCACTGTTATTGTACTCAGAAACATAAGAAAATTAAAGATCTACACTGCAACGATATTCTGGAGTTCCTCGGAAAACGATCGGATTGATAGGAGTGCGTTGCTGGAAAACCGGCCGTTTTTCATACTTTCTCCAATTTCAAGATATGGGGTGTCAAACGAAAGCTAGTGATGAGTAGAATTTAATAAAATTGCATTCATGCAGCTTCGCGATACCTGCAATTGCAGTTTTTTGCGTGGTTGGGATACTTTTGATTCAGAAACCATACAGCTGTAAAATTATCGGAAACGGGAGCCGGAAGCGCCTGAAAATCAAAATCGCCCTGTTATTGTACTCAGGAACATAAAAAAATTAAAGATATACACTGCAACGATATTCTGGAGTTCCTCGGAAAATGATCGGATTGATAGGAGTGCGTTGCTGGAAAAACGGCCGTTTTTCATACTTTCTCCAATTTCAAGACATGGGGTGTCAAACGAAAGCTAGTGATGAGTACAATTCAATAAAATTGCATTCATGCAGCTTCGCGATACCTGCAATTGCAGTTTTTTGCGTGGTTGGGATACTTTTGATTCAGAAAACATACAGCTGTAAAATTATCGGAAACGGGAGTCGGAAGCGCCTGAATACCGAAATCGGACTGTTATTGAACTCAGGAACATAGGATAATTGAAGATCTACACTGCAACGATATTCTGGAGTTCCTCGGAAAACGATCGGATTGATAGGAGTGCGTTGCTGGAAAAACGGCCGTTTTTCATCTTTTCTCCAATTTCAAGATATGGGGTGTCAAACAAAAGCTAGTGATGAGTAGAATTCAATAAAATTGCATTCAGGCAGCTTCGCGATACCTGCAATTGCAGTTTTTTGCGTGGTTGGGATACTTTTGATTCAGAAACCATACAGCTGTAAAATTATCGGAAACGGGAGCCGGAAGCGCCTGAATATCAAAATCGCACTGTTATTATACTCAGGAACATAAAAAAATTAAAGATATACACTGCAACGATATTCTGGAGTTCCTCGGAAAGTGATCGGATTGATAGGAGTGCGTTGCTGGAAAAACGGCCGTTTTTCATACTTTCTCCAATTTCAAGACATGGGGTGTCAAACGAAAGCTAGTGATGAGTAGAATTCAATAAAATTGCATTCAGGCAGCTTCGCGATACCTGCAATTGCAGTTTTTTGCGTGGTTGGGATACTTTTGATTCAGAAACCATACAGCTGTAAAATTATCGGAAACGGGAGTCGGAAGTGCCTGAATACCAAAATCGCACTGTTATATTACTCAGAAACATAAGAAAATTAAAGATCTACACTGCAACGATATTCTGGAGTTCCTCGGAAAACGATCGGATTGATAGGAGTGCGTTGCTGGAAAAACGGCCGTTCTTCATACTTTCTCCAATTTCAAGATATGGGGTGTCAAACGGGAGCTAGTGATGAGTAGAATTCAATAAAATTGCATTCAGGCAGCTTCGCGATACCTGCAATTGCAGTTTTTTGCGTGGTTGGGATACTTTTGATTCAGAAACAATACAGCTGTAAAATCACCGGAAACGGGAGTCGGAAGCGCCTGAATATCAAAATCGCACTGTTATTGAACTCAGGAACAGAAAAAAATTAAAGATCTACACTGCAACGATATTCTGGAGTTCCTCGGAAAACGATCGGATGGATAGGAGTGCGTTGCTGGAAAAACGGCCGTTTTTCATACTTTCTCCAATTTCAAGATATGGGGTGTCAAACGAAAGCTAGTGATGAGTAGAATTCAATAAAATTGCATTCAGGCAGCTTCGCGATACCTGAAATTGCAGTTTTTTGCGTGGTTGGGATACTTTTGATTCAGAAACCATACAGCTGTAAAATTATCGGAAACGGGAGTCGGAAATGCCTGAATACCAAAATCGCACTGTTATTGTACTCAGAAACATAGAAAAATTAAAGATCTACACTGCAACGATATTCTGGAGTTCCTCGGAAAACGATAGGATTGATAGGAGTGCGTTGATGGAACAACGGCCGTTTTTCATACTTTCTCCAATTTCAAGATATGGGGTGTCAAACGGAAGCTAGTGATGAGTAGAATTCAATAAAATTGCATTCAGGCAGCTTCGCGATACCTGCAATTGCAGTTTTTTGCGTGGTTGGGATACTTTTGATTCAGAAACCATACAGCTGTAAAATTATCGGAAACGGGAGTCGGAAGCGCCTGAATATCAAAATCGCACTGTTATTGTACTCAGGAACATAAGAAAATTGAAGATCTACACTGCAACGATATTCTGGAGTTCCTCGGAAAACGATCGGATTGATAGGAGTGCGTTGCTGGAAAAACGGCCGTTTTTCATATTTTCTCCAATTTCAAGATATGGGGTGTCAAACGAAAGCTAGTGATGAGTAGAATTCAATAAAATTGCACTCAGGCAGCTTCGCGATACCTGCAATTGCAGTTTTTTGCGTGGTTGGGATACTTTTGATTCAGAAACTATGCAGCTGTAAAATTATCGGAAACGGGAGTCGGAAGTGCCTGAATATCAAAATTGCGCTGCTATTGTACTCAGGAACATAAGAAACTTGAAGATCTACACTGCAAGGATATTCTGGAGTTCCTCGGAAAACGATCGGATTGATAGGAGTGCGTTGCTGGAAAAACGGCCGTTTTTCATATTTTCTCCAATTTCAAGATATGGGGTGTCAAACGAAAGCTAGTGATGAGAAGAATTCCATAAAATTGCATTCAGGCAGCTTCGCGATACTTGCAATTGCAGTTTTTTGCGTGGTTGGGATACTTTTGATTCAGAAACCAGACAGCTGTAAAATTATCGGAAACGGAGTCGGAAGCGCCTGAATATCAAAATCGCGCTGCTTTTGGACTCAGGAACATAAGAAAATTAAATATCTACACCGCAACGATATTCTGGAGTTCCTCGGAAAACGATCGGATTGATAGGAGTGCGGTGCTGGAAAAACGGCCGTTTTTCATACTTTCTCCAATTTCAATACATGGGGTGTCAAACGAAAGCTAGTGGTGAGTAGAATGCAAAAAAATTGCATTCAGGCAGCTTCGCGATACCTGCAATGCAGTTATTTGCGTGGTTGGGATACTTTTGATTCAGAAACCATACAGCTGTAAAATTATCGGAAACGGGAGTCGGAAGTGCCTGAATACCAAAATTGCACTGTTATTGTACTCAGGAACATAAAAAAATTAATGATCTACACTGCAACGATATTCTGGAGTTCCTCGGAAAACGATCGGATTGACAGGAGTGGGATGCTGGAAAAACGGCCGTTTTTCATACTTTCTCCAATTTCAATATATGGGGTGTCAATCAAAAGCTAGTGATGAGTAGAATTCAATAAAATTGCATTCATGCAGCTTCGCGATACCTGCAATTGCAGTTTTTTGCGTGGTTGGGATACTTTTGATTAAGAAACCATACAGCTGTAAAATTATCGGAAACGGGAGTCGGAAGTGCCTGAATACCAAAATTGCACTGTCATTGTACTCCGGAACATAAAAAAATTAATGATCTACACTGCAACGATATTCTGGAGTTCCTCGGAAAACGATCGGATTGATAGGAGTGCGTTGCTGGAAAAACGGCAGTTTTTCATACTTTCTCCAATTTCAAGATATGGAGTGTCAAACGAAAGCTAGTGATGAGTAGAATTCAATAAAATTGCACTCAAGTAGCTTCGCGATACCTGCAGTTGCAGTTTTTTGCGTGGTTGGGATACGTTTGATTCAGAAACCATACAGGTGTAAAATTATCGGAAACGGAGTCGGAAGTGCCTGAATTTCAAAATCGCGCTGCTATTGTACTCAGGAACATAAGAAAAATAAAGATCTACACTGCAACGATATTCTGGAGTTCCTCGGAAAACGATCGGATTGATAGGAGTGCGTTGCTGGAAAAACGGCCGTCCTTCATACTCTCTCCAATTTCAAGATATGGGGTGTCAAACGAAAGCTAGTGATGAGTAGAATTCAATAAAAATTGCATTCATTCAGCTTCGCGATACCTGCAATTGCAGTTTTTTGCGTGGTTGGGATACTTTTGATTCAGAAACCATACAGCTGTAAAATTATCGGAAACGGAGTCGGAAGCGCCTGAATATCAAAATCGCACTGTTATTGTACTCAGGAACATAAGAAAATTAAAGATCTACACTGCAACGATATTCTGGAGTTCCTCGGAAAACGATCGGATGGATCGGAGTGCGTTGCTGGAAGAATGGCCGTTTTTCATACTTTCTCCAATTTCAAGATATGGGCTGTCAAACGAAAGCTAGTGGTGAGTAGAATGCAATGAAATTGCATTCAGGCAAATTCGCGATACCTGTAATTGCAGTTTTTTGCGTGGTTGGGATACTTTTGATTCAGAAACCATACAGCTGTAAAATTATCGGAAACGGGAGTCGGAAGTGCCTGAATATCAAAATCGCACTGTTATTGTACTCAGGAATATAAGAAAATTCAAAATCTTCACTGCAACGATATTCTGGAGTTCCTCGGAAAATGATCGGATTGACAGGAGTGCGTTGCTGGAAAAACGGCCGTTCTTCATACTTTCTCCGATTTCAAGATATGGGGTGTCAAACGAAAGCTAGTGATGAGTAGAATTTCATAAAATTGCATTCAGGCAGCTTCGCGATACCTGCAATTGCAGTTTTTTGCGTGGTTGGGATAATTTTGATTCAGAAACCATACAGCTGTAAAATTATCGGAAACGGAGTCGGAAGTGCCTGAATATCAAAATCGCGCTGCTATTGTACTCAGGAACATAAGAAAATTAAAGATCTACACTGCAACGATATTCTGGAGTTCCTCGGCAAACGATCGGATTGATAGGAGTGCGTTGCTGGAAAAACGGCCGTTCTTCATACTCTCTCCAATTTCAAGATATGGGGTGTCAAACGAAAGCTAGTGATGAGTAGAATTCAATAAAATTGCATTCAGGCAGCTTCGCGATACCTGCAATTGCAGTTTTTTGCGTGGTTGGGATACTTTTGATTCAGAAACCATACAGCTGTAAAATTATCGGAAACGGAGTCGGAAGCGCCTGAATATCAAAATCGCACTTTTATTGTACTCAGGAACATAAGAAAATTAAAGATCTACACTGCAACAATATTCTTGAGTTCCTCGGAAAACGATCGGATTGATAGGAGTGCGTTGCTGGAAAAACGGCCGTTTTTCATACTTTCTCCAATTTCAAGATATGGGGTGTCAAACGAAAGCTAGTGATGAGTAGAATTCTATAAAATTGCATTCAGGCGGCTTCGCGATACCTGCAATTGCAGTTTTTTGCGTGGTTGGGATACTTTTGATTCAGAAACCATACAGCTGTAAAATTATCGGAAACGGAGTCGGAAGTGCCTGAATATCAAAATCGTGCTACTATTGTACTCAGGAACATAAGAAAATTAAAGATCTACACTGCAACGATATTCTGGAGTTCCTCGGAAAACGATCGGATTGATAGGAGTGCGTTGCTGGAAAAACGGCCGTTTTTCATACTCTCTCCAATTTCAAGATATGGGGTGTCAAACGAAAGCTAGTGATGAGTAGAATTCAATAAAATTGCATTCAGGCAGCTTCGCGATACCTGCAATTGCAGTTTTTTGCGTGGTTGGGATACTTTTGATTCCGAAACCATACAGCTGTAAAATTATCGGAAACGGAGTGGGAAGCGCCTGAATATCAAAATCGCACTGTTATTGTACTCAGGAACATAAGAAAATTACAGATCTACACTGCAACAATATTCTGGAGTTCCTCGGAAAAAGATCGGATTGATAGGAGTGCGTTGCTGGAAAAACGGCCGTTTTTGATACTTTCTCCAATTTCAAGATATGGCATGTCAAACGAAAGCTAGTGATGAGTAGAATTCGATAAAATTGAATTCAGGTAGCTTCGCGATACCTGCAACTGCAGTTTTTTTCTTGGTTGGGATATTTTTGATTCAGAAACCATACAGCTGTAAAATTATCGGAAACGGGAGTCGGAAGCGCCTGAATACCAAAATCGCACTGTTATTGTACTCAGGAATATAAGAAAATTAAAGATCTACACTGCAACGATATTCTGGAGCTCATCGGAAAACGATCGGATTGACAGGGGTGGGTTGCTGGAAAAACGGCCATTTTTCATACTTTCTCCAATTTCAAGATATGGGGTGTCAAACGAAAGCTATTGATGAGTAGAATTCAATAAAATTGCATTCAGGTAGCTTCGCGATACCTGCAATTGCAGTTTTTTCCGTGGTTGGGATACTTTTGATTCAGAAACCATACAGCTGTAAAATTATCGGAAACGGGAGTCGGAAGTGCCTAAATACCAGAATCGCATTGTTATTGTACTCAGGACCATAAGAAAATTAAAAAATCCCCGTTGGCAGCACCAGCCGGAAAGGTAAATTTCTCATATGTAGCATAAAGCTTCGAAAAAAAATTTGGCTTGCCTACTACTCAACTTCTTTCTGCAATTTTCGTAGTACCACATGGGTATTTATTAACATTAAAAAAATCTGGCCACGTTCGTTCTTAGAGACCTTTTATCGGGGCGCAAATATTTTGCTAATTAAATTGAGTTGCATACGTATGGATTACATATTGAAAATCGGCGGATCATAAATTGTTGTAAACATATAAATACCGGTTTCGCCCTTCTCGCATTTGCTGTTTACACAGTTCACAGTGGTAACCACACAAAGGCTTAAATAGCTCGAATAGTTAATTTCAAAAGATTTCCATGAAAGTTTAATCAGCACTTGCGTTGCCATTAATATATACATTTTCAATTTTTTTCTGAACTATGAGGGCCATCATTTCAATTTTTATTGAAATCGGCTGCTAAAAATATTAAGCTGTAAATTTTCGACTTTTTCATTTGTCATTCGATTTGCATAATTAAATTAAATTAACTTGCGTTAATAACTTATAATTTCAAGTTCCAACGGAATCTGTTGAGAATCTTGGCTGCTACAGAAATAAAAAAAAATGTATGCCACCCCCCTGTATGGGGAGACCCCCCTTAAAATACCTTAAAATATTTTCTTGCACTGCAAATTTCAAGAGGCACCACTTTTGACCTACGTAGAAAATTTCCTCATTCTAGCTCATGTGGTTTGCGAGAAAACTTGTTTTGACGCACGAACAAACGGACGGAAAGACAGACAAGTCGCGATTTTATAATTTTTTTAGGGGATTGTTAAAAAGATTTTACAATATCTTAAAAATGGTCTGGTTTATAAATTCTATCAAGTAAAGTCATTTAAAACGTTATCATGAAAAATATTCATTATTTCAGTTGGCACTAAAATAGCGAATTGCGCTTGCCTTCAGACCTTTGGGGGCCGCCATTTTGAATGCATGCATTTTATTTTGGATTATTTGAAATCTTTGTATGCTAGGAACTCATCAATCAATGTACTATCTCGTTCAAATAGAAGTTTCACTCTAGACAGGGCAAAATAATTCAATTTTTAAAGAAAATGGCAGCTAAAAATATTAGGCCTTAAATTTTCGACTTTTTTATTTTTCATTCAATTTTAATAATTTCCTGCATAATACAAGAACATAGTACAGAGATTCATAATCTCAAGTTTCATCGAAATCCCCCGGAAAATGTGACCGCTAGAGGGCCACAAAAACCTGAAAAAACGCATATTTAAACGGCCGCCATTTTGAAATTTGCTCATGCATGATCACCAAAATATCAAAGACTGTAGGCCTAAACAATGTCTATCTTGAAACCGAATTTCGTATATGTCGGATTAAAATTGCGACTTTAAAAAGCCTTTGAAATTTTGCCCTTTAACTGGCCGCCATTTTGTTTTTTGCAACCTGACCTCAAATTTTTTCACGTAATTCTTTAGATACTTATAATTTCTATCAAGTTATCAAATTTCATAAAAATCTGTTGAAAGCTTTGACCACTATTTCAACAACAAAATTTTGCACGTTTTTTGACCTTTGAGCGGCCGCCATTTTGTTTCTGCCGTACTGACTTTGGATTTTTTATTGTGAGATTCATCACATACAGCAATGAACCTTTGTACCAAATTTCATCCAAATCGGAGCTATACTTTGGTCAGAACAGAAATCACGATTTTTCGTCTAAAATGACCGCCATTTTGTTTCTGCCCGGCCGATATAGCTGGTTCACGAACTTAACCGAGATAATTACGCAATACACCTTTACTGAAAATTTGGTGAAAATCGAAGCAAAATTGCGACCTCTATCGTGGTCACAAATTTCGTTATATCCCATATATATATATATATATATATATATATATATATATATATATATATATATATATATATATATATATATATATATATGATGCTCTCCGCAATAGGTAAATTTCTCTCGAGAAATTTACCTAAAATCTTCACTGCAACGATATTCTGGAGTTCCTCGGAAAACGATCGGGTTGACAGGAGTGGGATGCTGGAAAAACGGCCGTTTTTCATACTTTCTCCGATTTCAATATATGGGGTGTCAATCGAAAGCTAGTGATGAGTGAATTCAATAAAATTGCATTCAGGCAGCTTCGCGATACCTGCAATTGCAGTTTTTTGCGTGGTTGGGATACTTTTGATTCAGAAACCATACAGGTGTAAAATTATCGGAAACGGAGTCGGAAGTGCGTGAATTTCAAAATCGCGCTGCTATTGTACTCAGGAACATAAGAAAATTAAAGATCTCTACTGCAACGATATTCTGGAGTTCCTCGGAAAACGATCGGATTAATAGGAGTGCGTTGCTGGAAAAACGGCCGTCCTTCATAGTCTCTCCAATTTCAAGATATGGGGTGTCAAACGAAAGCGCGTGATGAGTAGAATTCAATAAAAATTGCATTCATTCAGCTTTGCGATACCTGCAATTGCAGTTTTTTGCGTGGTTGGGATACTTTTGATTCAGAAACCATACAGCTGTAAAATTATCGGAAACGGAGTCGGAAGCGCCTTAATATCAAAATCGCACTGTTATTGTACTCAGGAACATAAGAAAATTTAAAGATCTACACTGCAACGATATTCTGGAGTTTCTCGGAAAACGATCGGATGGATAGGAGTGCGTTGCTGGAAAAACGGCCGTTCTTCATACTTTCTCCAATTTCAAGATATGGGGTGTCAAACGAAAGCTAGTGGTGAGTAGAATGCAATAAAATTGCATTCAGGCAGCTTCGCGATACCTGCAATGCAGTTATTTGCGTGGTTGGGATACTTTTGATTCAGAAACCATACAGCTGTTAAATTATCGGAAACGGGAGTCGGAAGTGCCTGAATACCAAAATCTCACTGTTATTGTACTCAGGAACATAAAAAAATTAAAGATCTACACTGCAACGATATTCTGGAGTTCCTCGGAAAACGATCGGATTGATAGGAGTGCGTTGCTGGAAAAACGGCCGTTTTTCATACTTTCTCCAATTTCAAGATATGGGGTGTCAAACGAAAGCTAGTGATGAGTAGAATTCAGTAAAATTGCATTCAGGCAGCTTCGCGATACCTGCAATTGCAGTTTTTTGCGTGGTTGGGATACTTTTGATTCAGAAACCATTCAGCTGTAAAATTATCGGAAACGGGAGCCGGAAGCGCCTGAATATCAAAATCGCAATGTTATTTTACTCAGGAACATAAAAAAATTAAAGATCTACACTGCAACGATATTCTGGAGTTCCTCGGAAAACGATCGGATGGATAAAAGTGCGTTGCTGCAAAAACGATAAAATTGCATTCAGGCAGCTTCGCGATACTTGCAACTGCAGTTTTTTGCGTGGTTGGGATACTTTTGATTCAGAAACCATACAGCTGTAAAATTATCGGAAACGGGAGTCAGAAGCGCCTGAATACCAAAATCGCACTGTTGTTGTACTCAGGAACATAAGAAAATTAAAGATCTACACTGCAACGATATTCTGGAGTTCCTCGGAAAACGATCGGATTGAAAGGAGTGCGTTGCTGGAAGAACGGCCGTTCTTCATACTTTCTCCAATTTCAAGATATGGGGTGTCAAACGAAAGCTAGTGATGAGTAGAATTCAATAAAATTGCATTCAGGCAGCTTCGCGATACCTGCAATTGCAGTTTCTTGCGTGGTTGGGATACTTTTGATTCAGAAACCATACAGCTGTAAAATTATCGGAAACGGAGTCGGAAGCGCCTGAATATCAAAATCGCACTGTTATTGTACTCAGGAACATAAGAAAATTAAAGATCTACACTGCAACGATATTCTGGAGTTCCTCGGAAAACGATCGGTTTGCAAGGAGTGCGTTGCTGGGAAAACCGCCGTTTTTCATACCTTCTCCAATTTCAAAATATGGGGTGTCAAACGAAAGCTAGTGATGAGTAGAATTCAATAAAATTGCATTCAGGCAGCTTCGTGATACCTGCAATTGCAGTTTTTTGCGTGGTTGGGATACTTTTGATTCAGAAACCATACAGCTGTAAAATTATCGGAAACTGAGTCGGAAGCGCCTGAATATCAAAATCGCGCTGCTATTGTACTCAGGAACATAAAAAAATTAAACATCTACACTGCAACGATATTCTGGAGTTCCTCGGAAAACGATCGGATTGGTAGGAGTGCGTTGCTGGAAAAACGGCCGTTCTTCATACTCTCTCCACATTCAAGATATGGAGTGTCAAACGAAAGCTAGTGATGAGTAGAATTCAATAAAATTGCATTCAGGCAGCTTCGCGATACCTGCAATTGCAGTTTTTTACATGGTTGGAATACTTTTGATTCAGGAACCATACAGCTGTAAAATTATCGGAAACGGGAGTCGGAAGTGCCTGAATATCAAAACAGCACTGCTTTTGGACTCAGGAACATAAGAAAATTAAAGATCTACACTGCAGCGATATTCTGGAGTTACTCGGAAAACGATCGGATTGATAGGAGTGCGTTGCTGGAAAAACGGCCGTTTTTCATACTTTCTCCAATTTCAAGATATGGGGTGTCAAACGAAAGCTAGTGATGATTAGAATTCAATAAAATTGCATTCAGGCAGCTTCGCGATACTTGCAACTGCAGTTTTTTGCGTGGTTGGGATACTTTTGATTCAGAAACCATACAGCTGTAAAATTATCGGAAACGGGAGTCGGAAGCGCCTGAATACCAAAACCGCACTGCTATTGTACTCAGGAACATAAGAAAATTAAAAATCTACACTGCAACGATATTCTGGAGCTCCTCGGAAAACGATCGGATTGACAGGAGTGGGTTGCTAAAAAAACGGCCGTTCTACATACTTTCTACAATTTCAAGATTTGGGGTGTCAAACGAAAGCTAGTGGTGAGTAGAATTCAATAAAATTGCATTCAGGCAGCTTCGCGATACCTGCAATTGCAGTTTTATGCGTGGTTGGGATACTTTTGATTCAGAAACCATTCAGCTGTAAAATTATCGGAAACGGGAGCCAGAAGCGCCTGAATATCAAAATCGCAATGTTATTTTACTCAGGAACATAAAAAAATTAAAGATCTACACTGCAACGATATTCTGGAGTTCCTCGGAAAACGATCGGATGGATAAAAGTGCGTTGCTGCAAAAACGGCCGTTTTTCATACTTTCTCCAATTTCGAGATATGGGGTGTCAAACGAAAGCTATTGATGAGTAGAATTCGATAAAATTGCATTCAGGCAGCTTCGCGATACTTGCAACTGCAGTTTTTTGCGTGGTTGGGATACTTTTGATTCAGAAACCATACAGCTGTAAAATTATCGGAAACGGGAGTCGGAAGCGCCTGAATACCAAAATCGCACTGTTATTGTACTCAGGAACATAAGAAAATTAAAGATCTACACTGCAACGATATTCTGGAGTTCCTCGGAAAACGATCGGAATGCAAGGAGTGCGTTGCTGGAAAAACGGCCGTTTTTCATACTTTCTCCAATTTCAAGATATGGGGTGTCAAACGAAAGCTAGTGGTGAGTAGAATTCAATAAAATTGCATTCAGGCAGCTTCGCGATACCTGCAATTGCAGTTTTTTGCGTGGTTGGGATACTTTTGATTCAGAAACCATACAGCTGTAAAATTATCGGAAACGGGAGTTGGAAGTGCCTGAATACCAAAATCGCACTGTTATTGTACTCAGGAACATAAAAAAGCTAAAGATCTACACTGCAACGATATTCTGGAGTTCCTCGGAAAACGATCGGATTGCAAGCAATGCGTTGCTGGAAAAACGACCGTTTTTCATACTTTCTCCAATTTCAAGATATGGGGTGTCAGAAGAAAGCTAGTGATGAGTAGAATTCAATAAAATTGCATTCAGGCAGCTTCGCGATACCTGCAATTGCAGTTTTTTGCGTGGTTGGGATACTTTTGATTCAGAAACCATACAGCTGTAAAATTATCGGAAACGGGAGTCGGAAGCGCCTGAATACCAAAATCGCACTGCTATTGAACTCAGGAACATAACAAAATTAAAGAGCTACACTGCAACGATATTCTGGAGCTCCTCGGAAAACGATCGGATTGACAGGAGTGGGTTGCTAAAAAAACGGCCGTTCTACATACTTTCTCCAATTTCAAGATTTGGGAAGTCAAACGAAAGCTAGTGATGAGTAGAATTCAACAAAATTGCATTCAGGCAGCTTCGCGATACCTGCAATTGCAGTTTCTTGCGTGGTTGGGATACTTTTGATTCAGAAACCATACAGCTGTAAAATTATCGGAAACGGAGTCAGAAGCGCCTGAATATCAAAATCGCGCTGCTATTGTACTCAGATACATAAGAAAATTAAAGATCTACACTGCAACGATATTCTGGAGTTCCTCGGAAAACGATCGGATTGAAAGGAGTGCGCTGCTGGAAAAACGGCCGTTTTTCATTCTTTCTCCAATTTCAAGATATGGGGTGTCAAACGACAGCTAGTGGTGAGTAGAATTCAATCAAATTGCATTCAGGCAGCTTCGCGATACCTGCAATTGCAGTTTTTTGCGTGGTTGGGATACATTTGATTCAGAAACCATACAGCTGTAAAATTATCGGAAACGGAGTCGGAAGCGCCTGAATATCAAAATGGTGCTGCTATAGTACTCAATAACATAAGAAAATTAAAGATCTACACTGCAACGATATTCTGGAGTTCCTCGGAAAACGATCGGATTGATAGGAGTGCGTTGCTGGAAAAACGGCCGTTTTTCATACTTTCTCCAGTTTCAAGATATGGGGTGTCAAACGAAAGCTAGTGATGAGTAAAATTCAATAAAATTGCATTCAGGTAGCTTCGCGATACCTGCAATTGCAGTTTTTTGCGTGGTTGGGATACTTTTGATTCCGAAACCATACAGCTGTAAGATTATCGGAAACGGGATTAAGAAGCGCCTGAATATCAAAATCGCACTGTTATTGTACTCAGAAACAAAGGAAAATTAAAGATCTACTCTGCAACGATATTCTGGAGTTCCTCGGAAAACGATCGGATTGACAGGAGTGGGTTGGTGGAAAAACGGCCGTTTTTCGTACTTTCTCTAATTTCAAGATATGGGGTGTCAAACGAAAGCTAGTGATGAGTAGAATTCAATAAAATTGCATTCAGGCAGCTTCGCGATACCTGCAATTGCAGTTTTTTGCGTGGTTGGGATACTTTTGATTCAGAAACCATACAGCTGTAAAATTATCGGAAACGGAGTTGGAAGCGCCTGAATATCAACATCGCGCTGCTATTGTACTCAGGAACACAAAAAAATTAAAGATCTACACTGCAACGATATTCTGGAGTTCCTCGGAAAACGATCGGATTGATAGGAGTGCGTTGCTGGAAAAACGGCCGTTTTTCATACTTTCTCCAATTTCAAGATATGGGGTCTCAAACGAAAGCTAGTGATGAGTAGAATTCAATAAAATAGCATTCAGGCAGCTTCGCGATACCTGCAATTGCAGTTTTTGCGTGGTTGGGATACTTTTGATTCAGAAACCAAACAGCTGTAAAATTATCGAAAACGGAGTCGGAAGCGCCTGAATATCAAAATCGCGCTGCTATTGTACTCAGGAACATAAGAAAATTAAAGTTCTACACTGCAACGATATTCTGGAGTTCCTCGGAAAACGATCGGATTGATAGGAGTGCGTTGCTGGAAAAACGGCCGTTTTTCATTCTTTCTCCAATTTCAAGATATGGGCCGTCAAACGAAAGCTAGTGATGAGTAGAATTCAATAAAATTGCATTCAGGCAGCTTCGCGATACCTGCAAATGCAGTTTTTTGCGTGGTTGGGATCCTTTTGATTCCGAAACCATACAGCTGTAAAATTATCCGAAACGGAGTCGGAAGCGCCTGAATATCAAAATCGCGCTGCTATTGTACTCAGGAACATAAACAAATTAAAGATCTACACCGCAACGATATTCTGGAGTTCCTCGGAAAACGATCAGGTATATAGGAGTGCGTTGCTGGAAAAACGGCCGTTCTTCATACTTTCTCCAATTTCAAGATATGGGGTGTCAGACGAAAGCTAGTGATGAGTAGAATTCAATAAAATTGCATTCAGGCAGCTTCGCGATACCTGCAATTGCAGTTTTTTGCGTGGTTGGGATACTTTTGATTCAGAAAACATACAGCTGTAAAATTATCGAAAACGGGAGTCGGAAGCGCCTGAATATCAGATTCGCGCTGCTATTGTACTCAGGAACATAAGAAAATTAAAGATCTACACTGCAACGATATTCTGGAGTTCCTCGGAAAACGATCGGATTGATAGGAGTGCGTTGCTGGAAAAACGGCCGTTCTTCATACTTTCTCCGATTTCAAGATATGGGGTGTCAAACGAAAGCTAGTGATGAATAGAATTCAATAAAATTGCATTCAGGCAGCTTCGCGATACCTGCAATTGCAGTTTTTTGCGTGGTTGGGATACTTTTGATTCAGAAACCATACAGCTGTAAAATTATCGGAAACGGAGTCGGAAGCGCCTGAATATCAAAATCGCGCTGCTATTATTCTCAGGAACATAAAAAATTAAAGGTCTACACTGCAACGATATTCTGGAGTTCCTCGGAAATAGATCGGATTGATAGGAGTGCGTTGCTGGAAATATCGGCCGTTTTTCATACTTTCTCCGATTTCAAGATATGGGGTGTCAAACGAAAGCTAGTGATGAGTAGAATTGAATAAAATTGCATTCATGCAGCTTCGCGATACCTGCAATTGCAGTTCTTTGCGTGGTTGGGATACTTTTGATTCACAAACCATACAGCTGTAAAATTATCGGAAACGGAGTCCGAAGTGCCTGAATATTCAAATTGCGCTGCTTTTGTACTCAGGAACATAAGAAAATTAAAAATCTATACTGCAACGATATTTTGGAGTCGCTCGGAAAACGATTGGATTGATAGGAGTGCGTTGCTGGAAAAACGGCCGTTTTTCATACTTTCTCCAATTTCAAGATATGGGGTGTCAAACGAAAGCTAGTGATGAGGAGAAATCAATAAAATTGCATTCAGGCAGCTTCGCGATACCTGCAATTGCAGTTCTTTGCGTGGTTGGGATACTTTTGATTCAGAAATCATACAGGTGTAAAATTATCGGAAACGGGAGTCGGAAGCGCCTGAATATCAAAATCGCACTGTTATTGTACTCAGGAACATAAGAAAATTAAAGATCTACACTGCAACGATATTCTGGAGTTCCTCGGGCAACGATCGGATTGCAAGGAGTGCGTTGCTGGGAAAACGGCCGTTTTTCATACTTTCTCCAATTTCAAGATATGGGGTGTCAAACGAAAGCTAGTGATGAGTAGAATTCAATAAAATTGCATTCAGGCAGCTTCGCGATACCTACAATTGCAGTTTTTTGCGTGGTTGGGATACTTTTGATTCAGAAACCATACAGCTGTAAAATTATCGGAAACGGAGTCGAAAGCGCCTGAGTATCAAAATCGCGCTGCTATTGTACTCAGGAACATAAAAAAAATAAAGATCTACACCGCAACGATATTCTGGAGTTCCTCGGAAAACGATCGGATAGATAGGAGTGCGTTGCTGGAAAAACGGCCGTTTTTCATACTTTCTCCAATTTCAAGATATGGGGTGTCAAACGAAAGCTAGTGATGAGTAGAATCCAATAAAATTGCATTCAGGCAGCTTCGCGATACCTGCAATTGCAGTTTTTGCATGGTTGGGATACTTTTGATTCAGACACCATACAGCTGTAAAATTATCGGTAACGGGAGTCGGAAGTGCCTGAATATCAAAATCGCACTGTCATTGTACTCAGGAACATAAAAAAATCAAAGATCTACACTGCAACGATATTCTGGAGTTCCTCGGAAAACGATCGGATTGATAGGAGTGCGTTGATGGAAAAACGGCCGTTGTTCATACTTTCTCCAATTTCAAGATATGGGCTATCAAACGAAAGCTAGTGATGAGTAGAATTCAATAAAATTGTATTCAGGCAGCTTCGCGATACCTGCAATTACAGTTTTTTGCGTGGTTGGGATACTTTTGATTCAGAAACCATACAGCTGTAAAATTATCGGAAACGGGAGTCGGAAGTGCCCGAGTACCAAAATCGCACTGTTATTGTACTCAGGAACATAAAAAAACTAAAGATCAACACTGCAACGATATTCTGGAGTTCCTCGGAAAACGATCGGATTGCAAGGAATGCGTTGCTGGAAAAACGGCCGTTCTTCATACTTTCTCCAATTTCAAGATATGGGGTATCAAACGAAAGCTAGTGATGATTAGAATTCAATAAAATTGCATTCAGGCAGCTTCGCGATACCTGCAATATCAGTTTTTTGCTTGGTTGGGATACTTTTGATTCAGAAACCATACAGCTGTAAAATTATCGGAAACGGGAGTCGGAAGTGCCTGAAGACCAGAATCGCACTGTTGTTGTTCTCAGGAACATAAGAAAATTAAAGATCTACACTGCAACGATATTCTGGAGTTCCTCGGAAAACGATCGGATTGATAGGAGTGCGTTGCTGGAAAAACGGCCGTTCTTCATACTTTCTCCAACTTCAAGATATGGGGTGTCAAACCAAAGCTAGTGATGAGTAGAATTCAATAAAATTGCATTCAGGCAGCTTCGCGATACCTGCAATTGCAGTTTTTTGCGTGGTTGGGATACTTTTGATTCAGAAACCATACAGCTGTAAAGTTATCGGAAACGGGAGTCGGGAGCGCCTGAATATCAAGATCGCGCTGCTATTGTACTCAGGAACATAAAAAAATTGAAGATCTACTTTGCAACGATATTCTGGAGTTCCTCGGAAAACGATCGGATTGATAGGAGTGCGTTGCTGGAAAAACGGCCCTTTTTCATACTTTCTCCAATTTCAAGATATGGGGTGTCAAACGAAAGCTAGTGATGAGTAGAATTCAATAAAATTGCATTCAGGCAGCTTCGCGATACCTGTAATTGCAGTTTATGCGTGGTTGGGATACTTTTGATTCAGAAACCATACAGCTGTAAAATTATCGGAAACGGGAGTCGGAAGTGCCTGAATACCAAAATCGCACTGTTATTTTGCTCAGGGACATAAAAAATTAAAGATCTACACTCGAACGATTTTCTGGAGTTCCTATGAAAACGATCGGATTGCAAGGAGTGCGTTGCTGGAAAAACGGCCGTTTTTCATACTTTCTACAATTTCAAGATATGGGGTGTCAAACAAAAGCTAGTGATGAGTAGAATTCAATAAAATTGCATTCAGGCAGCTTCGCGATACCTGCAATTGCAGTTTTTTGCGTGGTTGGGATACTTTGGATTCAGAAACCATACAGCTGTAAAATTATCGGAAACGGGAGTCGGAAGTGCCCGAATACCAAAATCGCACTGTTATTGTACTCAGGAACATAAGAAAATTAAAAATCTTCACTGCAACGATATTCTGGAGTTCCTCGGAAAACGATTGGATTGACAGGAGTGGGTTGCTGGAAAACGGCCGTTTTTCATACTTTCTCCAATTTCAAGGTATGGGGTGTCAAACGAAAGCTAGTGATGAGTAGAATTCAATAAAATTGCATTCAGGCAGCTTCGCGATACCTGCAATTGCAGTTTTTTGCGAGGTTGGGATACTTTTGATTCAGAAACCGTACAGCTGTAAAGTTATCGGAAACGGAGTCGGAAGCGCCAGAATATCAAAATCGCGCTGCTATTGTACTCAGGAACATAAAAAATTAAAGATCTACACTGCAACGATATTCTGGAGTTCCTCGGAAAACGATCGGATTGCAAGGAGTGCGTTGCTGGAAAAACGGCCGTTCTTCATACTTTCTCCAATTTCAAGATATGGGGTGTCAAACGAAAGCTAGTGATGAGTAAAATTCAATAAAATTGCATTCGGGCAGCTTCGCGATACCTGCAATTGCAGTTTTTGGCGTGGTCGGGATACTTTTGATTCAGAAACCATACAGCTGTAAAATTATCGGAAAGGGGAGTCGAAAGTACCTGAATACCAAAATCGCACTGTTATTGTACTCAGGAACAAAAAAAATTAAAGATCGACACTGCAACGATATTCTGGAGTTCCTCGGAAAAGTATCGGATTGATAGGAATGCGTTGTTGGAAAAACGGCCGTTCTTCATACTCAAGATATGGGGTGTCAAACGAAAGCTAGTGAGAGTAGAATTTAATAAAATTGCATTCAGGCAGCTTCGCGATACCTGCAATTGCAGTTTTTTGCGTGGTTGGGAAACTTTTGATTCAGAAACCATACAGCTGTAAAATTATCAGAAACGGGAGTCGGAAGTGCCTGAATACCAAAATCGCACTGTTATTGTACTCAGGAACATAAAAAAATTAAAGATCTACACTGCAACGATATTTTGGAGTTCCTCGGAAGACGATCGGATTGATAGGAGTGCGTTGCTGGGAAAACGGCCGTTTTTCATACTTTCTCCAATTTCAAGATATGGGGTGTAAAACGAAAGCTAGTGATGAGTAGAATTCAAAGAAATCCCCGTTGGCCGCACCAGCCGGAAAGGTAAATTTCTCGTATGTAGCGTTAAGTTTCGAAAAAGAATTTGGCTTGCCTACTACTAAACTTCGTTCTGCAATTTTCGTGGTACCACATGGGTATTTATTAACATAAAAAAATCTGGCCACGGTCGTTTTTAGAGACCGTTTATCGGTGCGCAAAATATTGATTACATATTGAAAATCGGCGGATCATAAATTGTTTTAAACATATGAATACCGGTTTCGCTCTTCTCGCATTTGCTGTTTACACAGTTCACAGTGGTAACCACACAAAGGTTTAAATAGCTCGAATAGTTTGTTTCAAAAGATTTCCATAAAAGTTTAATCAGCACTTGCGTTGCACTTAATATATACATTTTCAATTTTTTTCCGAACTGTGAGGGCCATCATTTCGATTTTTATTAAAATCGGCTGCTAAAAATATTAAGCTGTAAATTTTCGACTGTATTATTTGTCATTCGATTTGCATAATTAAATTAAATTAACTTGCCTTAATAACTTATAATTTCAAGTTTCAACGGAATCTGTTGAGAATCTTGGCTGCTAGAGGGCTACAGAAATAAAAAAAATTGTATGCCACCCCCTTGTATGGGGAGACCCACCTGTATGGGGAGACCCCCTTAAATCCCTAAAAATATTTTCTTGCACTGCAAATTTCAAGAGGCACCACTTTTGACCTACGTAGAAAATTTCCTCATTCTAGCTCATGTGGTTTGCGAGAAAACTTGTTATGACGCACGAACAAACGGGCGGACGGACGGACGGACAGACAAGTCACGATTTTATAATTTTTCAGGGTATTGTTAAAAATATTTTAGAATATCTTAAAAATGATCTGGTTTCTAAGTTCTTTCAAGTAAAGTCATTTAAAGCGTTTCCATGAAAAATATTCATTATCTCAGTTGGTACTAAAATAGCGAATTGCGCTTGCCTTCAGACCTTTGGGGGCCGCCATTTTGAATGCATATATTTGATTTTGGATTATTTTAAATCTGTGTATGCTAGGACCTCATCAATCAATGTACTATCTCGTTCAAATAGGAGTTTCACTCTAGACAGGGCGAAATAGTTCAATTTTTAAAGAAAATGGCAGCTAAAATATTAGGCTTTAAGTTTTCGACTTTTTTATTTTTCATTCAATTTTAATAATTTCCTGCAAAATACAAGAACATAGTACAGAGATTCATAATCTCAAGTTTCATCAAAATCCGTTGGAAAATGTGACCACTAGAGGGCCACAAAAACATGAAAAAAACGCATATTTAAACGGCCGCCATTTTGAAATTTGCACATGCATGATCACCAAAATATCAAATACTGTAGGTCCAAGTAATGTCTATCTTTGAACCATGTTTCATATATGTCGGATCAAAATTGCGACTTTTAAATGCCTTTGAAATTTTGACTTTCAACTGGCCGCCATTTTGTTTTTGCAACCTGACCTCTAGTTCTTTTAATGTTATTCTTTATATACTCATAATTTCTATCAAATCGTCGAATTTCATGAAAATCTGTTGAAAGCTTTGACCACTATTAAAACAACAAAATTTTGCACGTTTTTTGACCTTTGAGCGGCCGCCATTTTGTTTCTGCAGTACCGACTTTGGATTTTTTATTGTGAAATTCATCACATATATCAATGAACCCTTGTACCAAATTTCATCCAAATCGGAGCTATACTTTGGTCAGAACAGAAATCACGATTTTTCGTCTAAAATGGCCGCCATTTTGTTTTTGCATGGCCGATATAGCTGGTTCACGAACTTGACCGAGATAATTACCCAATACACCTTTCCTGAAAAATTGGTGAAAATCGAAGCAAAATTGCAACCTCTAGCGTGGTCACAAATTTCGTTATATCCCATATATATATATATATATATATATATATATATATATATATATATATATATATATATATATATATATATATATGATGCTCTCCGCAATAGGTAAATTTCTCTCGAGAAATTAACCTAAAAAATCTGGCCACGGTCGTTTTTAGAGACCGTTTATCGGTGCGCAAAATATTGATTACATATTGAAAATCGGCGGATCATAAATTGTTTTAAACATATGAAGACCGGTTTCGCCCTTCTCGCATTTGCTGTTTACACAGTTCACAGTGGTAACCACACAAAGGTTTAAAAAGCTCGAATAGTTAATTTCAAAAGATTTCCATAAAAGTTTAATCAGCACTTGCGTTGCACTTAATATATACATTTTCAATTTTTTTCCGAACTGTGAGGGCCATTATTTCGATTTTTATTAAAATCGGCTGCTAAAAATATTAAGTTGTAAATTTTCGACTGTATTATTTGTCATTCGATTTGCATAATTAAATTAAATTAACTTGCCTTAATAACTTATAATTTCAAGTTTCAACGGAATCTGTTGAGAATCTTGGCTGCTAGAGGGCTACAGAAATAAAAAAAAATGTATGCCACCCCCTTGTATGGGGAGACCCGCCTGTATGGGGAGACCCCCCTTAAATCCCTAAAAATATTTTCTTACACTGCAAATTTCAAGAGGCACCACTTTTGACCTACGTAGAAAATTTCCTCATTCTAGCTAATGTGGTTTGCGAGAAAACTTGTTATGACGCACGAACAAACGGGCGGACGGATGAACGGACAGACAAGTCACGATTTTATAATTTTTCAGGGTATTGTTAAAAATATTTTACAATATCTTAAAAATGATCTGGTTTATAATTTCTTTCAAGTAAAGTCATTTAAAGCGTTTCCATGAAAAATATTCATTATTTCAGTTGGTACTAAAATAGCGAATTGCGCTTGCCTTCAGACCTTTGGGAGCCGCCATTTTGAATGCATATATTTGATTTTGGATTATTTTAAATCTGTGTATGCTAGGACCTCATCAATCAATGTACTATCTCGTTCAAATAGGAGTTTCACTCTAGACAGGGCAAAATAGTTCAATTTTTAAAGAAAATGGCAGCTAAAAATATTAGGCTTTAAGTTTTCGACTTTTTTATTTTTCATTCAATTTTAATAATTTCCTGCAAAAAAAAAGAACATAGTACAGAGATTCATAATCTCAAGTTTCATCAAAATCCGTTGGAAAATGTGACCACTAGAGGGCCACAAAAACATGAAAAAAACGCATATTTAAACGGCCGCCATTTTGAAATTTGCCCATGCATGATCACCAAAATATCAAATACTGTAGGCCCAAGCAATGTCTATCTTGGAACCATGTTTCATATATGTCGGATCAAAATTGCGACTTTTATAAGCCTTTGAAATTTTGACCTTCAACTGGCCGCCATTTTGTTTTTATGCAACCTGACCTCCAGTTCTTTTACGTTATTCCCTATATACTCATAATTTCTATCAAATCTTCGAATTTCATGAAAATCTGTTGAAAGCTTTGACCACTATTACAACAACAAAATTTTGCACGTTTTTTGACTTTTGAGCGGCCGCCATTTTGTTTCTGCCGTACCGACTTTGGAATTTTTTTTGTGAAATTCATCACATATATCAATGAACCCTTGTACCAAATTTCATCCAAATCGGAGCTATACTTTGGTCAGACCAGAAATCACGATTTTTCGCCTAAAATGGCCGCCATTTTGTTTTTGCATGGCCGATATAGCTGGTTCGCGAACTTAACCGAGAAAATTACCCAATACACCTTTCCTGAAAAATTGGTGAAAATCGAAGCAAAGTTGCAACCTCTAGCGTGGTCACAAATTTCGTTATATCCCATATATATATATATATATATATATATATATATATATATATATATATATATATATATATATATATATATATATATATATATATATATATATATATATATATAATGCTCTCAGCAATACGTAAATTTTTCTCGAGAAATTTACCTAAAATTGCATTCAGGCAGCTTCGCGATACCTGCAATTGCAGTTTCTTTGCGTGGTTGGGATACTTTTGATTCAGAAACCATACAGCTGTAAAATTATCGGAAACGGGGGTCGGAAGTGCCT
Organism: Odontomyia ornata; assembly: GCA_963969285.1. Lineage (NCBI taxonomy): Eukaryota > Metazoa > Arthropoda > Insecta > Diptera > Stratiomyidae > Odontomyia > Odontomyia ornata. The sequence goes on along the minus strand of OZ017743.1, from coordinate 64,258,408 downwards.
GAGTACCAAAATCGCACTGTTATTGTACTCAGGAACATAAGAAAATTAAAGATCTACACTGCAACGATATTCTGGAGTTCCTCGGAAAACGATCGGATTGCAAGGAATGCGTTGCTGGAAAAACGGCCGTTTTTCATAATTTCTCCAATGTCAAGATATGGGGTGTCAAACGAAATCTAGTGATGAGTAGAATTCAATAAAATTGCATTCGGGCAGCTTCGCGATACCTGCATTTGCAGTTTTTTGCGTGGTTGGGATACTTTTGATTCAGAAACCATACAGCTGTAAAATTATCGGAAAGGGGAGTCGGAAGTGCCAGAATACCTTAATTGCACTGTTATTGTACTCAGGAACATAAAAAGTTAAAGATATACACTGCAACGATATTCTGGAGTTCCTCGGAAAAGTATCGGATTGATAAGAATGCGTTGCTGGAAAAACGGCCGTTCTTCATCTTTTCTCCAATTTCAAGATATGGGGTGTCAAACGAAAGCTAGTGATCAGTAGAATTCAATAAAATTGTATTCAGGCAGCTTCGCGATACCTGCAATTGCAGTTTTTTGCGTGGTTGGGATACTTTTGATTCAGAAACCATACAGCTGTAAAGTTATCGGAAACAGAGTCGGAAGCGCCTGAATATCAAAATCTCGCTGCTATTGTACTCAGGAACATAAGAAAATTAAAGACCTACACAGCAACGATATTCTGGAGTTTCTCGGAAAACGATCGGATTGATAGCAGTGCGTTGCTGGAAAAACTTCCGTTCTTCATACTTTCTCCAATTTCAAGATATCGGGTGTCAAACGAAAGCTAGTGATGAGTAGAATTCAATAAAATTGCATTCAGGCAGCTTCGCGATACCTTCAATTGCAGTTCTTTGCGTGGTTGGGATACTTTTGATTCAGAAACCATACAGCTGTAAAATTATCGGAAACGGGAGTCGGAAGTTCCTGAATACCAAAATCGCACTGCTATTGCACTCAGGAACATAAAAAATTAAAGATCTACACTGAAACGATATTATGGAGTTCCTCGGAAAACGATCGGATTGATAGGAGTGCGTTGCTGGAAAAACGGCCGTTTTTCATACTTTCTCCAATTTCAAGATATGGGGTGTCAAACGAAAGCTAGTGATGAGTAGAATCCAATAAAATTGCATTCAGGCAGCTTTGCGATACCTGCCATTGCAGTTTTTTGCGTGGTTGGGATACTTTTGATTCAGAAACCATACAGCTGTAAAATTATCGGAAACGGGAGTCGGAAGTGCCTGAATATCAAAATCGCACTGCTATTGTTCTCAGGAACATAAGAAAATTAAAGATCTACACTGCAACGATATTCTGGAGTTCCTCGGAAAACGATCGGATTGATAGGAGTGCGATGCTGGAAAAACGGCCTTTGTTCACACTTTCTCCAATTTCAAGATATGGGGTGTCAAACGAAAGCTAGTGATGAGTAGAATTCAATTAAATTGCATTCAGGCAGCTTCGCGATACCTACAATTGCAGTTTTTTGCGTGGTTGGGATACTTTTGATTCAGAAACCATACAGCTGTAAAATTATCGGAAACGGAGTCGGAAGTGCCTGAATACCAAAATCGCGCTGCTATTGTACTCAGGAACATAAGAAAATTAAAGATCTACACTGCAACAATATTCTGGAGTTCCTCGGAAAAAGATCGGATTGATTGGAGTGCGTTGCTGGAAAAACTGCCGTTTTTCATACTTTCTCCAATTTCAAGATATGGGGTGTCAAACGAAAGCTAGTGATGAGTAGAATTCAATAAAATTGCATTCAGGTACCTTCGCGATACCTGCAATTGCAGTTTTTTGCGTGGTTGGGATACTTTTGATTCAGAAACCATACAGCTGTAAAATTATCGGAAACGGGAGTCGGAAGCGCCTGCATATCAAAACCGCGCTGTTATTGTACTCAGGAACATGAAAAATTAAAGATCTACACTGCATCGAGATTCTGGAGTTCCTCGGAAAACGATCGGTTTGACAGGGGTGGGTTGATGGAAAAACGGCCGTTTTTCATACTTTCTCCAATTTCAATATATGGGGTGTCAAACGAAAGCTAGTGATGAGTAGAATTCAATAAAATTGCATTCAGGCAGCTTCGCGATACCTGCAATTGCAGTTTTTTGCGTGGTTGGTGTACTTTTCATTCAGAAACCATACAGCTGTAAAATTATCGGAAACGGAGTCGGAAGCGCCTGAATATAAAAATCGCGCTGCTATTATTCTGTGGAACATAAAAAATTAAAGGTCTACACTGCAACGATATTCTGGAGTTCCTCGGAAATAGATCGGATTGATAGGAGTGCGTTGCTGGAAAAACGGCCGTTTTTCATACTTTCTCCAATTTCAAGATATGTGGTGTCAAATGAAAGCTAGTGATGAGTAGAATTCAATAAAATTGCATTCAGGCACCTTCGCGAAAGCGAAAGCTAGTGATGAGTAAAATTCAATATAATTGCATTCAGGCAGCTTCGCGATACCTGCAATTGCAGTTTTTTGCGTGGTTGGGATACTTTTGATTCAGAAACCATACAGCTGTAAAATTATCGGAAACGGGAGTCGGAAGCGCCTGAATATCAAAATCGCACTGTTATTGTACTCAGGAACATAAGAAAATTAAAGGTCTACACTGCAACGATATTCTGGAGTTCCTCGGAAAACGATCGGATTGATAGGAGTGCGTTGCTGGAAAAACGGCCGTTTTTCATACTTTCTCCAATTTCAAGATATGGGGTCTCAAACGAAAGCTAGTGATCAGTAGAATTCAATAAAATTGCATTCAGGCAGCTTCGCGATACCTGCAATTGCAGTTTTTTGCGTGGTTGGGATACTTTTGATTCAGAAACCATACAGCTGTAAAATTATCGGAAACGGAGTCGGAAGCGCCTGAATATCAAAATCGCGCTGCTATTGTAGTCAGGAACATAAGAAAATTAAAGATATACACTGCAACGATATTCTGGAGTTCCTCGGCAAACGATCGGATTGATAGGAGTGCGTTGCTGGAAAAACGGCCGTTCTTCATACTCTCCCCAATTTCAAGATATGGGGTGTCAAACGAAAGTTAGTGATGAGTAGAATTCAATAAAATTGCATTCAGGCAGCTTCGCGATACCTGCAATTGCAGTTTTTTGCGTGGTTGGGATACTTTTGATTCAGAAAACATACAGCTGTAAAATTATCGGAAACGGGAGTCGGAAGTGCCTGAATATCAAAATCGCACTGTTATTGTACTCAGGAACATAAGAAAATTAAAGATCTACACTGCAACGATATTCTGGAGTTCCTCGGAAAACCATCGGATTGCAAGGAGTGCGTTGCTGGGAAAACGGCCATTTTTCATACTTTCTCCAATTTCAAGATATGGGGTGTCAAACGAAAGCTAGTGATGAAGAGAATTCAATAAAATTGCATTCAGGCAGCTTCGCGATACCTGCAGTTGCAGTTTATTGCGTGGTTGGGATACTTGTGATTCAGAAACCATACAGCTGTAAAATTATCGGAAACGGAGTTGGAAGCGCCTGAATATCAAAATCGCGCTGCTTTTGGACTCAGGAACATAAGAAAATTAAAGATCTACACTGCAACGATATTCTGGAGTTCCTCGGAAAACGATCGGGTTGATAGGATTGCGTTGCTGGAAAAACGGCCGTTCTTCATACTTTCTCCAATTTCAAGATATGGGGTGTCAAACGAAAGCTAGTGATGAGTAGAATTCAATAAAATTGCATTCAATCAGCTTCGCGATACCTGCAATTGCAGTTTTTTGCGTGGTTGGGATACTTTTGATTCAGAAACCATACAGCTGTAAAATTATCGGAAACGGGAGTCGGAAGCGCCTGAATACCAAAATCACACTGTTATTGTACTCAGGAACATAAGAAAACCAAAGATCTACACTGCAACGATATTCTGGAGTTCCTCGGAAAACGATCGAATTGACAGGAGTGGTTTGCTGGAATAACGGCCGTTTTTCATACTTTCTCCAATTTCAAGATATGGGGTGTCAAACGAAAGCTAGTGATGATTAGAATCCAATAAAATTGCATTCAGGCAGCTTCGCGATACCTGCAATTGCAGTTTCTTGCGTGGTTGGGATACTTTTGATTCAGAAACCATACAGCTATAAAAATATCGGAAACGGAGTCGGAAGTGCCTGAATATCAAAATCGCGCTGCTATTGTACTCAGATACATAAGAAAATTAAAGATCTACACTGCAACGATATTCTGGAGTTCCTCGGAAAACGATCGGATTGAAAGGAGTGCGTTGCTGGAAAAACGGCCGATTTTGATACTTTCTCCCATTTCAAGATATGGGGTGTCAAACGAAAGCTAGTGATGAGTAGCATTCGATAAAGTTGAATTCAGGCAGCTTCGCGATACCTGCAACTGCAGTTTTTTGCGTGGTTGGGATACTTTTGACTCAGAAACCATACAGCTGTAAAATTATCGGAAACGGGAGTCGGAAGCACCTGAATACCAAAATCGCGCTGTTATTTTACTCCGGAACATAAGAAAATTAAAGATCTACACTGCAAAGATATTCTGGAGCTCATCGGAAAACGATCGGATTGACAGGAGTGGGTTGCTGGAAAAACGGCCGTTTTTCATACTTTCTCCAGTTTCAAGATATGGGGTGTCAAACGAAAGCTAGTGATGAGTAGAATACAATAAAATTGCATTCAATCAGCTTCGCGATACCTGCAATTGCAGTTTTTTGCGTGGTTGGGATACTTTTGATTCAGAAACCATACAGCTGTAAAATTATCGGAAACGGGAGTCGGAAGCGCCTGAATACCAAAATCACACTATTATTGTACTCAAGAACATAAGAAAATCAAAGATCTACACTGCAACGATATTCTGGAGTTCCTCGGAAAACGATCGAATTGACAGGAGTGGTTTGCTGGAAAAACGGCCGTTCTTCATACTTTCTCCAATTTCAAGATATGGGGTGTCAAACGAAAGCTAGTGATGATAAGAATCCAATAAAATTGCATTCAGGCAGCTTCGCGATACCTGCAATTGCAGTTTCTTGCGTGGTTGGGATACTTTTGATTCAGAAACCATACAGCTATAAAAATATCGGAAACGGAGTCGGAAGTACCTGAATATCAAAATCGCGCTGCTATCGTACTCAGATACATAAGAAGATTTAAGATCTACACTGCAACGATATTCTGGAGTTCCTCGGAAAACGATCGGATTGAAAGGAGTGCGTTGCTGGAAAAACGGCCGTTTTTCTTTCTTTCTCCAATTTCAAGATATGGGGTTTCAAACGAAAGCTAATAATGAGTAGAATTCAATAAAATTGCATTCAGGCAGCTTCGCGATACCTGCAATTGCAGTTTCTTGCGTGGTTGGGATACTTTTGATTCAGAAACCATACAGCTGTAAAATTATAGGAAACTGAGTCGGAAGCGCCTGAATATCAAAATCGCGCTGCTATTGTACTCAGGAACATAAGAAAATTAAAGATCTACACTGCAACGATATTCTGGAGTTCCTCGGAAAACGATCGGATTGATGGGAGTGCGTTGCTGGAAAAACGGCCGTTTTTCATACTTTCTCCAATTTCAAGATATGGGGTGTCAAACGAAAGCTAGTGATGAGTAGAATTCAATAAAATTGCATTCAGGCAGCTTCGCGATACCTGCGATTGCAGTTTTTTGCGTGGTTGGGATACTTTTGATTCAGAAACCATACAGCTGTAAAATTATCGGAAACGGGAAGCGGAAGCGTCTGAATATCCAAATCGCACTGTTATTGTACTCAGGAACAAAAGAAAATTGAAGATCTACACTGCAACCATGTTCTGGAGTTCCTCGGAAAACGATCGGATTGATAGGAGTGCGTTGCTGGAAAAACGGCCGTTTTTCATACTTTCTCCAATTTCAAGATATGGGGTGTCAAACGAAAGCTAGTGATGAGTAGAAGTCAATAAAATTGCATTCAGGCAGCTTCGCGATACCTGCAATTGCAGTTTTTTGCGTGGTTGGGATACTTTTGATTCAGAAACCATACAGCTGTAAAATTATCGGAAACGGGAGTCGGAGGTGCCTGAATACCAAAATCGCACTGTTATTGTACTCAGGAACATAAAAAAATTAAAGATCTACACTGCAACGATATTCTGGAGTTCCTCGGAAAACTATCGGATTGATAGGAGTGCGTTGCTGGAAAAACGGCCGTTTTTCATACTTTCTCCAATTTCAAGATATGGGGTGTCAAACGAAAGCTAGTGATCAGTAGAATTCAATAAAATTGCATTCAGGCAGCTTCGCGATACGTGCAATTGCAGTTTTTTGCGTGGTTGGGATACTTTTGATTCAGAAACCATACAGCTGTAAAATTATCGGAAACGGGAGTCGGAAGCGCCTGAATACCAAAATCGCACTGTTATTGTACTCAGGAACATAAAAAAACTAAAGATCTACACTGCAACGATATTCTGGATTTCCTCGGAAAACGATCGGATTGACAGGAGTGGGTTGCTGGAAAAACGCCTGTCTTTCATACTTTCCCCAATTTCAATATATGGGGTGTCAAACGAAAGCTGGTGATGGGTAGAATTCAATAAAATTGCATTCAGGCAGCTTCGCGATACCTGCAATTGCAGTTTTTTGCGTGGTTGGGATACTTTTGATTCAGAAACCATACAGCTGTAAAATTATCGGAAACGGGAGTCGGAAGCGCCTGAATATGAAAATCGCACTGCTATTATTCTCAGGAACAAAAAAAAATTAAAGATTTACACTGCAACGATATTCTGGATTTCCTCGGAAAACGATCGGATTGAAAGGAGTGGGTTGCTGGAAAATGCCCGTTTTTCATACTTTCCCCAATTTCAATATATGGGGTGTCAAACGAAAGCTGGTGATGGGTAGAATTCAATAAAATTGCATTCAGGCAGCTTCGCGATACCTGCAATTGCAGTTTTTTGCGTGGTTGGGATACTTTTGATTCAGAAACCATACAGCTGTAAAATTATCGGAAACGGAGTCGGAAGCGCCTGAATATCAAAATCGCGCTGCTATTGTACTCAGGAACATAAGAAAATTAAAGATCTACACTGCAACGATATTCTGGAGTTCCTCGGAAAACGATCGGATTGATGGGAGTGCGTTGCTGGAAAAACGGCCGTTCTTCATACTTTCTCCAATTTCAAGATATGGGGTGTCAAACGAAAGCTAGTGATGAGTAAAATTCAATAAAATTACATTCAGGCAGCTTCGCGATACCTGCAATTGCAGTTTTTTGCGTGGTTGGGATACTTTTGATTCAGAAACCATACAGCTGTAAAATTATCGGAAACGGGAGTCGGAAGTGCCTGAATACCAAAATCGCACTGTTATTGTACTCAGGATGATAAGAAAATTAAAAATCTTCTTTGAAACGATATTCTGGAGTTCCTCGGAAAACGATCGGATCGACAGGATTGGGTTCCTGGAAAAACGGCCGTTTTTCATACTTTCTCCAATTTCAAGATATGGGGTGTCAAACGAAAGCTAGTGATGAGTAGAATTCAATAAAATTGCATTCAGGCAGCTTCACGATACCTGCAATTGCAGTTTTTTGCGTGGTTGGGATACTTTTGATTCAGAAACCATACAGCTGTAAAATTATCGGAAACGGGAAGCGGAAGCGCCTGAATATCCAAATCGCACTGTTATTGTACTCAGAAACATGAAAAATTAAAGATCTACACTGCATCGAGATTCTGGAGTTCCTCGGAAAACGATCGGTTTGACAGGGGTGGGTTGATGGAAAAACGGCCGTTTTTCATACTTTCTCCAATTTCAATATATGGGGTGTCAAACGAAAGCTAGTGATGAGTAGAATTCAATAAAATTGCATTCAGGCAGCTTCGCGATACCTGCAATTGCAGTTTTTTGCGTGGTTGGGATACTTTTGATTCAGAAACCATACAGCTGTAAAATTATCGGAAACGGAGTCGGAAGCGCCTGAATATCAAAATCGCGCTGCTATTGTACTCAGGAACATAAGAAAATTAAAGATCTACACTGCAACGATATTCTGGAGTTCCTCGGAAAACGATCGGATTGATAGGAGTGCGTTGCTGGAAAAACGGCCGTTTTTCATACTTTCTCCAATTTCAAGATATGGGGTGTCAAACGAAAGCTAGTGATGAGTAGAATTCAATAAAATTGCATTCAGGCAGCTTCGCGATACCTGCAATTGCAGTTTTTTGCGTGGTTGGGATACTTTTGATTCAGAAACCATACAGCTGTAAAATTATCGGAAACGGGAGTCGGAAGTGCCTGAATACCAAAATCGCACTGTTATTGTACTCAGGAACATAAAAAAATTAAAGATCTACACTGCAACGATATTCTGGAGTTCCTCGGAAAACTATTGGATTGATAGGCGTGCGTTGCTGGAAAAACGGCCGTTTTTCATACTTTCTCCAATTTCAAGATATGGGGTGTCAAACGAAAGCTAGTGATGAGTAGAATTCAATAAAATTGCATTCAGGCAGCTTCGCGATACCTGCAATTGCAGTTTTTTGCGTGGTTGGGATACTTTTGATTCAGAAACCATACAGCTGTAAAATTATCGGAAACGGGAGTCGGAAGCGCCTGAATACCAAAACCGCACTGTTATTGTACTCAGGAACATAAAAAAACTAAAGATCTACTCTGCAACGATATTCTGGATTTCCTCGGAAAACGATCGGATTGACAGGAGTGAGTTGCTGGAAAAACGCCCGTTTTCCATACTTTCCCCAATTTCAATATAAGGGGTGTCAAACGAAAGCTGGTGATGGGTAGAATTCAATAAAATTGCATTCAGGCAGCTTCGCGATACCTGCAATTGCAGTTTTTTGCGTGGTTGGGATACTTTTGATTCAGAAACCATACAGCTGTAAAATTATCGGAAACGGGAGTCGGAAGCGCCTGAATATCAAAATCGCACTGCTATTATTCTCAGGAACAAAAAAAAATTCAAGATCTACACTGCAACGATATTCTGGATTTCCTCGGAAAACGATCGGATTGACAGGAGTGGGTTGCTGGAAAAATGCCCGTTTTTCATACCTTCCCCAATTTCAATATATGGGGTGTCAAACGAAAGCTGGTGATGAGTAGAATTCAATAAAATTGCATTCAGGCAGCTTCGCGATACCTGCAATTGCAGTTTTTTGCGTGGTTGGGATACTTTTGATTCAGAAACCATACAGCTGTAAAATTATCGGAAACGGAGTCGGAAGCGCCTGAATATCAAAATCGCGCTGCTATTGTACTCAGGAACATAAGAAAATTAAAGATCTACACTGCAACGATATTCTGGAGTTCCTCGGAAAACGATCGGATTGATGGGAGTGCGTTGCTGGAAAAACGGCCGTTCTTCATACTCTCTCTAATTTCAAGATATGGGGTGTCAAACGAAAGCTAGTGATGAGTAGAATTCAATAAATTTGCATTCAGGCAGCTTCGCGATACCTGCAATTGCAGTTTTTTGCGTGGTTGGGATACTTTTGATTCAGAAACCATACCGCTGTAAAATTATCGGAAACGGGAGTCGGAAGCACCTGAGTACTGAAAATCGCACTGTTATTGTACTCAGGAACATAAGAAAATTAAAGATCTACACAGCAACGATATTCTGGAGTTCCTCGGAAAACGATCGGATTGCAAGGAGTGCGTTGCTGGGAAAACCGCCGTTTTTCATACTTTCTCTAATTCCAAGATATGGGGTGTCAAACGAAAGCTAGTGATGAGTAGAATTCAATAAAATTGCATTCAGGCAGCTTCGTGATAGCTTCAATTGCAGTTTTTTGCGTGGTTAGGATACTTTTGATTCAGAAACCATACAGCTGTAAAATTATCGGAAACGGGAATCGGAAGTGCCTGAATATCAAAATCGCACTGTTATTGTACTCAGGAACAAACTACAATTGAAGATCTACAGTGCAACGATATTCTGGAGTTCCTCGGAAAACGATCGGATTGATAGGAGTGCGTTGCTGGAAAAACGGCCGTTTTTCATACTTTCTCCAATTTCAAGATATGGGGTGTCAAACGAAAGCTACTGATGACAAGAATTCAATAAAATTGCATTCAGGCAGCTTTCCGATACCTGCAATTGCAGTTTTTTGCGTGGTTGGGATACTTTTGATTCAGAAACCATACCGCTGTAAAATTATCGGAAACGGGAGTCGGAAGTGCCTGAATACCAAAAACGCACTGTTATTGTACTCGAGAACATAAAAAAATTAAAGATCTAAACTGCAACGATATTCTGGAGTTCCTCGGAAAACTATCGGATTGATAGGAGTGCGTTGCTGGAAAAACGGCCGTTTTTCATACTTTCTCCAATTTCAAGATATGGGGTGTCAAACGAAAGCTAGTGATCAGTAGAATTCAATAAAATTGAATTCAGGCAGCTTCGCGATACCTGCAATTGCAGTTTTTTGCGTGGTTGGGATACTTTTGATTCAGAAACCATACAGCTGTAAAATTATCGGAAACGGGAGTCGGAAGCGCCTGAATATCAAAATCGCACTGTTATTGTACTCAGGAACAAAAAAGAATCCAAGATCTACACTGCAACGATATTCTGGATTTCCTCGGAAAACGATCGGATTGACAGGAGTGGGTTGCTGGAAAAACGCCCGTTTTTCATACTTTCCCCAATTTCAATATATGGGGTGTCAAACGAAAGCTGGTGATGGGTAGAATTCAATAAAATTGCATTCAGGCAGCTTCGCGATACCTGCAATTGCAGTTTTTTGCGTGGTTGGGATACTTTTGATTCAGAAGCCATACAGCTGTAAAATTATCGGAAACGGAGTCCGAAGTGCCTGAATATTCAAATTGTGCCGCTTTCGTACTCAGGAACATAAGAAGATTAAAGATCTACACTGCAACGATATTCTGGACTTCCTCGGAAAACGATCGGATTGATAGGAGTGCGTTGCTGGAATAACGGCCGTTCTTCATACTCTCTCTAATTTCAAGATATGGGGTGTCAAACGAAAGCTAGTGATGAGTAGAATTCAATAAAATTGCATTCAGGCAGCTTCGCGATACCTGCAATTGCAGTTTTTTGCGTGGTTGGGATACTTTTGATTCAGAAACCATACAGCTGTGAAATTATCGGAAACGGGAGTCGGAAGCGCCTGAATACTGAAAACCGCACTGTTATTGTTCTCAGGAACATAAGAAAATTGAAGATCTACACTGCAACGATATTCTGGAGTTCCTCGGAAAACGATCGGATTGCAAGGAATGCGTTGCTGGGAAAACCGCCGTTTTTCATACTTTCTCCAATTTCAAGATATGGGGTGTCAAACGAAAGCTAGTGATGAGTAGAATTCAATAAAATTGCATTCAGGCAGCTTCGCGATACCTTGGGATACTTTTGATTCAGAAACCATACAGCTGTAAAATTATCGGAAACGGGAATCGGAAGCGCCTGAATATCAAAATCGCACTGTTATTGTACTCAGGAACAAAAGAAAATTGAAGATCTACACTGCAACGATATTCTGGAGTTCCTCGGAAAACGATAGGATTGATAGGAGTGCGTTGCTGGAAAAACGGCCGTTTTTCATACTTTCTCCAATTTCAAGATATGGGGTGTCAAACGAAAGCTAGTGATGAGTAGAATTCAATAAAATTGCATTCAGGCAGCTTCGCGATACCTGCAATTGGAGTTTTTTGCGTGGTTGGGATACTTTTTATTCAGAAACCATACAGCTATAAAATTATCGGAAACGGGAGTCGGAAGTGCCTGAATACCAAAAACGCACTGTTATTGTACTCAGGAACATAAGAAAATTAAAGATCTACACTGCAACGATATTCTGGAGTTCCTCGGAAAACGATCGGATTGATAGGAGTGCGTTGCTGGAAAAACGGCCGTTTTTCATACTTTCTCAAATTTCAAGATATGGGGTGTACGAAATCATATTCATCTTCAAATAATATTTTTACATCTTCATTTTCATCTTTAGCTTAAAATAACATTGTCGAATGTGCATTTTTCCATAATGTATTATTATTGTCTTCAAATTCATATTCATTATCTTCTTCTAAACTCACCGGAATGTGCACGTAACGTGATCCGTGTTTTGTCTGGCGCGCACCCATGAATGCATTTACCTTGTGCGCGTTGAACAAAAGATTCCCACAGCAGGTGCAACGTGATCTATGTGTCTATAAGACACATGAATTTTGTTGCGCTTGCAAATTTGTGGGAACCGCATTCATGTGAGTTTAGGTAAACATTTGAATATACGAATTATGATTGTAAATTAGATTGTGAATTAGATATAAGAGCACATTTTACCTGCAATAAAGTCAGTCAAATTTGGACCATCAAAGCAATCAAGTCGTTTTATTCGCAGCGAGTTAGCCGATACAAGCATCGGCTTAACTCAAAGGTACAAGTTCAAGTCTTAGTTTAAGAACTGAGGCAACGAAAACTTTGGCATAAGGCCAAGCTTTCATTGAAAATTATCGCGGCGTTGTCTCAGTACAAGAACTGAGGCAACGAAACTTTGGCATAAGGCCAAGCTTTCATTGAAAATTATCGCGGCGTTGTCTCAGTACAAGAACTGAGGCAACAGAACCTTGGCATAGGGCCAAAGTAAAAACAAAATTAGCCAAGGCAAAGCAGCTTTGACTCAAAACATTGGTGACCCCGACGTGATCCACGCCACAACCCGCAGGAATGGACAGTTTAGCTGAGCATCAGAGGCTTCTAGCAGCGGATATTGACGCGATCATCGCCAACTACAAAAAGGACCCTACGAGTCGTAAAAAAAGGGCTGAGTACTACGAGGAGCGACTCCGACGTCTCGAATCCAAATGGGACGCATTCGAAGAAGTGGATGCAAAAATTCGCTCGTTGAAAGATGTGTCGTCGACTCATGACTATTTTTCAAGTGGTTTGCATGAGACAACCGAAACCAACTACCAGAATTTTCAAGCATATTTCAAGGAGAAAATGCTGGCATTGAGGCATGCAGAACAGAACGTTGAGAATCAAGCAGAGGTTACCGGCAAGGGCAGCAAGGATGATTCGAGTACGTCAACGATCGGGACATCATCTGACGTCATCAAACAAGTGCGACGGTATAACGTCCTGGCAGATTCATTGCGACGATTCCTTTCTCGACTTGGCGAAGCTAAAGGTCAAACCCGGCAGTTTTATAAGTTGAAGATTGCCTCAATCAATCGTTACTGGTCACAATTGGAGGAGTGTCAACAAAGGATGTATGAGATTGGTACAGAGCCTGAAAAATATGGATTTGAACCAGACCAACACGAAACCCTCGAAGAATTGTCTCAAGACTGGCTTATACGGTTGGAAGGTGAGCTCGATGCAATAAAGGGGACACCTGCCAAACCAACATCCCCAATAACAGCACCCAGTTTGAAACTACCAAAAATTAACCTACCTAAGTTTGACGGCGACTATCTCCAGTGGCGACAATTTCACGATCTGTTTTGTGAAATGATTCATAATCAACCATTATCCAGATGTCGAAAAATGTGGTACCTAAAGGCCAATCTCACTGGAGAAGCCACAAAACTCATACAAAATTTTGCGCTTTCTGAAGACGACTACGAGTCTGCATGGAAGACTCTAAACGAACGATATGAAAATCGACGCTTATTGGTTACAGCCCTCCTCAAAAAGCTGATGGCCCAATCATCCATCACAAGTGATAGGCCCTCAGCAGCAGCAGTGAGATCTTTGCACGATACAACAGTCGAATGCATAAGAGGTCTGGAAAACATCAATGTGGCTACACAAAATTGGGATCTATTGCTTCTTCACATCCTCATCAGGAAACTTGATACCGTCACGCACACTTTATACGAACAATCGCTGGTCAACCCACGTAAGCTCCAGTCATTGAAGGAGTTCTTGGCATTTTTGGAAATACGTTTCCAAGCATTAGAGGCACTTGGCAATCAACCAAAGAACCGCGCGGAACCCCGTAAGAAAAATTTGAAATCAACCAGTGCGGCCGTAACAATGTCATCATGTCCTGTTTGCAATCAATCCCATCCAGTCTACTATTGCCCAGACTTTCTGCGACTCACTCCTTCAAAGAGGTTGAAACTTATTCAAAACAAAGGGTTGTGCGTCAACTGCCTTCGAGAAGGACATAAATCGGTGAACTGTGCATCACGAGGTTGTAAGGAGTGCTCCAAGAAACACAATAGCTTGTTGCACTTGGGAACACCCTCTACCCCAAAACAATCAAGTACATCCTCAGAAGACTCAAAAGCAATCACCAAACAAGATGGCTCGGCACTCTCCTTGACCACGCTTAGTAATCAAGGAAAAATGAAATATGTTCTTTTGAGTACTGCCGTTGTAAAGCTGAGTGGTAACAACGGAAAAACAATGGAATGCCGAGCAGTACTGGATCCGGGTTCCCAAATTAGCCTTATTACTAATCGAATAGTAAAGAAGCTGGGTCTTCCATCATGTTACCAATCGACCCTTATTGAAAAGGTTGGCGGATCAGCGGAACGGGCACAAAAAAGGGTGAACGTTGCACTGCAGTCAAGATTAAATGGATACACCACGCGCTTAGAAGCTTACATAATGGAGAAGATAATATCTCCTCAACCATCCGTAGAATTAAACATATCTCAGTGGCCCATACCGAAAAACCTGAAGCTTGCTGATCCAAACTTCCATAATACAGAACGCATCGATCTTTTGTTAAGTGCTGAACATTTCTACGACATTTTATCAATTGGCCAAATAAAACTAGGCAGCGAACTGCCAGTCCTGCAAAATACGCTTCTTGGCTGGATAGTGGCCGGCAAAGTTGGCACAGACCAATCGTCTTCTGTTACGTGTGGGGTCCTTGCGGAAGATCAACAGTTAAATAATACAATCGAAAGATTTTGGAAGCTGGAGGAAGTAGTAGAGAGCAAACCACAGTATACTTCTGCCGAGAAATCATGTGAAAGATATTTTAGCCAGACGACACAAAGAACGCGCGAAGGCCGATTTCTGGTGAGACTTCCTTTCAATGATGACCCTGAACATCTAGGTGAATCAAGGGATATCGCCACTCGCAGATTCTTTGGTATGGAACGAAGGCTTCAACGGGATCCAGAGCTCAAGCGTCAGTACGAAGAGTTCATGAACGAGTACATCAACCTTGGACATATGCAGGAGGTAACGCTTCAGTCGTGTGAACGTCCACTTTATTACTTGCCTCATCATTATGTCCTGAAACCAGATAGTAGCACTACTAAGCTCAGAGTTGTATTCGATGCTTCCTGCAAAACATCTACAAATGTCTCGTTGAACGACATATTGCACACTGGGCCAACTGTTCAAGATGACTTATTCTCAATTTTGCTTCGTTTCCGACTGCATCGTTATGTCTTCACTGCCGATATAGAAAAGATGTATCGGCAGGTTCTGTTGCATCCTGACGATCGGAAATACCAACTGCTGATCTGGAGGAATGATTCAAATCAACCGCTACGATATTATCAACTGAACACCGTGACATATGGAACGACGTGTGCTCCATATTTGGCAACCAAATGCCTCCAACGACTCGCTCAAGAGGAAATGCAACGGTATCCACTAGGTGGCATCATCTTGCAACGAGATTTTTATGTGGACGACGTCATGACAGGATCGAACCTCCTGTCAGAAGCGGTTCAGGCACAGGATGAATTAATCAAACTCCTACTAAGTGCCGGGATGAAGCTCCGCAAATGGTGTGCCAGCCACCCTCGCCTACTACACAATATAGCACCTGACGATAAAGAAGTGCAACTGGACTTTACTAGTCAAACTGAGGATTGCATCAAAACCCTCGGTCTAACATGGCTCCCTAAGGTGGACGACTTTCAAATAAGGATTAACCTCGATCCAGAAAATAACAAAATCACAAAAAGGACGATATCCTCTGACATTGCCAGAATGTTCGATCCACTGGGCATCATGGGGCCTATCATCGTCACGGCCAAATTGTTTTTACAAGACATATGGCGATTGGAGCTCGACTGGGATGCAGCCTTACCAGAACACATGTTCACCAGATGGTACAACTTTCGCAAGAGTTTACTAGCGTTGCAGAAGGCACAATTCCCTAGACATGTTTTTGCAGAGGAGGTCCCCAAGCGAACGCAGTTACACATATTCTGTGACGCCTCAGAAAGGGCATATGGAGCAGCGGTCTACACTCGAGCTACCTTAACAGATGGTAGAATTATTGTACGCCTTTTATGTGCCAAATCTCGAGTAGCTCCTATTCGGAACGTAACCATTCCCCGTTTGGAACTCTGTGCAGCCAAACTAGGAGCAGAGCTGGCCCACAGAGTCAAGACTGCTCTGCATATGGATGAGGTGATACATTTTTTCTGGAGTGACTCCGAAATTGTGCTCGGATGGATCAATGCCACAGCGTCATCTTATAACACATTCGTTGCAAATAGAGTGTCAGCAATTCAATCACTTTCAATACCAAGCCAATGGCGACATGTTGAGTCAAAAAGCAACCCTGCTGACATTCTCTCACGAGGAATTACGCCAGCAGAATTAACTAGCTGTAACATTTGGTTATACGGACCTCCCTTCTTGCATGGAGCTGAAATACTATGGCCACCAGAATATACGAAAAGACCATCATGTGACCTAGAGAAAAGGAAGGAAAAACTCACCACTGCGGCAACCATTGTCGCATCCGCTAATTTTATTGACAATATTCAATATGGTAACTCCTTTAAAAAATTACAGAGAATCATCGCATATGTGCTGAGGTTTACCGAACGCATTAGCAAAAGGTTGCGATCCGATGCAGTGGTGGCAAGGTCACTCACAAGTCAGGAATTATCCCGAGCATTGGAGGTCATCTTGAAGCATATCCAGCAGGACGAGTTTTGTGACGAGATAAAGGATTTGAGTCATCAAAAGAGATTCAAAAAGGATGGTCCTTTAACTGGTCTAACCCCTTTTATCGACGAAAAGGGGATACTGCGTGTTGGGGGAAGACTTGAAGCATCAAGCCTATCATTTGATGCAAAACATCCGATACTGTTACCCTACAGGCATCCACTGAGTAAACTGCTAATGACCGACATTCACCAAGACAATTGCCATCTTGGGCCACAAGCATTGCTTACGATCACACGGCAACGTTTCTGGCCAATAAAAGGAAAATCATTGGCACGATCCATTGTGCAGCGATGCATACGATGCACTCGAGCGAATCCGCAGCTGCTTTCTCAGGTCATGGGAAACTTACCATCAACACGTGTACAGCCTGCGCGGCCGTTTATTAATTCAGGAGTCAACTTCACGGGGCCGATGATGATTCATTACCGTGGCCGAGGAACGCGACCGCAGAAAGGATACATTGCCATATTTTGTTGTTTTGCCACTAAGGCAGTACACTTTGAGCTGGTGAGCGATCTTAGGACCGAAGCATTCATCGGCTCCCTTAAAAGGTTCATCGGCAGACGAGGCCACTGTAGAAATCTCTACTGCGACAATGCCACCAATTTCGTGGGAGCCCACAATCAGCTTAAGGAATTAGCAGTATCTTTACATTCCGAGAAATCTCAAGAGAAAATAGCCGCCGTATGCAATACCCGAAATATAGATTTCCACTTTACACCACCTCGTGCGCCCCATTTTGGCGGTCTATGGGAGGCGGCAGTTAAATCTGCCAAATATTTGCTACGCCGAGGAGCTTCATCAGCAACGTTAACGTATGAAGAGCTACAAACTCTGGTGGTGGAAATTGAAGCCATCCTCAATTCGAGACCATTAACACCGCTATCAGAAGATCCTAACGACCTCTCAGCATTGACACCAGGCCATTTTCTCATCGGAGAACCTCCAACAGCTGTCGTAGATGCCATGGCAGAACCTGTAAAAGGCGGATTGCTTACGAGATGGAAACTTGTACGCCATATTAAGGACGAATTCTGGAGACGCTGGTCAGAAGAATACCTGAATCAATTGCAACACCGCTCGAAGTGGAAACAATCTTGCCAGAATGTTCTACCGGGTATGTTTGTAATCATCAAGGAGGATAACATGCCGGTAATGAAGTGGCCACTTAGAAGAATCATAAAAATTTATAAGGGCAATGATGGCTTCGTGCGAGTGGCCGACATAAAGACTTCATCAGGTGTTATAAAGAGAGCCATACATCGACTTGCTCCACTGCCACTGGACGAAGACACACGCCGTGAAGAAGGCGCGTCCATGGAAGGGATTCCTGAGTCTAAGAGGAGACCATCCATCAAAGAGGACCCAGAATCCTGTGTCTCCAAAGATCCACCTAAAAAACGAAAAATGGGGACGTCAATTGTCTCACTACTTTTGGACTGTCTGATAGTACCTTTGGTACACGCAGAACCAGTCAAGGTATCAACTTTCGGACCGCATCCAGGATTGCATTTCCAATCACTAGGTAATGCATATTTGTCGACAAGTGAATGGAAGCTCGTAATCTACTATGATTTAGGGCCATATTGGACCGACCTTACAACGTTGGAAAACGGAACGAGGATGTTGCAGCAGCTTTGTGAGCAGGGAACATTTAAGACCAGTTGCTTTATGCTGAAGGACCACTTCATACATGTGCAAAATGAACTAACAAACATCAATCGATTGCTAAAGGTTCGAACCAAAAGAGGAGCCTTCAACATGGTTGGTAGCGTAGCCAAATCGTTGTTTGGTGTTCTAGACGAAGAATATGCTAATCAGATGACTCAGACAATCAAAGGTGTAAAAGGAAACCAAGTTAAATTGTATTCCTTATTAAAAAATCAAACATCCATTATTGATTCTACGTTGAACATCATCAAGCAAAGTGAAGAAACAGTCCAACAAAGGTTCAAGGTGATTGAGGAGGAGCTTGATCAATTAACCAACATGGTAAGAGGCCCAAATCAGGAGGGCAACCAAAGCAAGGTGACAAATCTCATCACGATGTTGTCATTTCAAATGACTCTAATTACAATCAATTTGCAACGCATTCAGGCCTCCATAATAAGCATCATCACTGATACCCAACATGGAAACTTCAACCCATTATTGTTGTCGCAGAAGCAATTGAGCGAAGCCATATCTAATATCAAAGAGCATCTACCCGATACGCTTCGCTTTCCAGCAGCTAACGACAACTTTTTGAGACTGTTCAGAATAGCAACAATTAGCGCCAGACTAATCGAAGACTTCGTTATTTTTGAATTCAAGATCCCACTCGTCAACACAATTACCTTCGATCTCTTCAGACTTTATCCCATACCTGTAGCAAAAAATAGCCGACTAATAGCGATAATTCCTGGCGCCCGATACTTGATTATCAGTCAACACCGTGATTCGTATTACCCACTCACAGAAGAAGAATACATCACATGCATCCAGATGGATCCGTCTATTCACATGTGTCAACAATCTCATCCACTGTACCACAAGGAAGCAAACATCAGCACTTGTGAAGTCAAGCTCTTGAAGGATATTCCATCCCCAGTCGAATGCAGCATAACGGAACTCGAAAGTTCAGCCTTGTGGAGCCAAATTCTCTTTTCAAATGAGTGGATTTATGCATTGACCAATCGTACAGTGGTTCATGTTGTCTGCGGTGGTCAACCCTCATCTCTTACTTTGGAGGGCTCCGGTATTATCAAAATGGACTCAGACTGCATACTGAAATCCGATACGGTCACCATTCAGGGTCATCAAATGTATACAAACGAACGCAGAGCTTCTTATACAAGAGTTCATTCACCCACCACTAACAGTAAAACAGCCAACAATTCACTCAACAAATCTACTCAAGACTACCAAGCCTATGCCTCAGAACTAGAAGAACTAAAACGACAATTAAACACTCAGGAAACTATTGATTTTGATGAACTGGACAATCATGATATTCATCAATACACGATTGGATATCTCAGCCTCGCTTTAATTATTGCACTGGCAATTTACCTTGTTTTCAAATGGCGGAATCATCAACACATCTCTCGAGAGCGACGGCCTATTCCCCGACCAAGATGCCACAGCCTGCCGGTGATTCAAACGTAAGGTTGAACGGACTGTCCAACGCGGGGGAGGATGTACGAAATCATATTCATCTTCAAATAATATTTTTACATCTTCATTTTCATCTTTAGCTTAAAATAACATTGTCGAATGTGCATTTTTCCATAATGTATTATTATTGTCTTCAAATTCATATTCATTATCTTCTTCTAAACTCACCGGAATGTGCACGTAACGTGATCCGTGTTTTGTCTGGCGCGCACCCATGAATGCATTTACCTTGTGCGCGTTGAACAAAAGATTCCCACAGCAGGTGCAACGTGATCTATGTGTCTATAAGACACATGAATTTTGTTGCGCTTGCAAATTTGTGGGAACCGCATTCATGTGAGTTTAGGTAAACATTTGAATATACGAATTATGATTGTAAATTAGATTGTGAATTAGATATAAGAGCACATTTTACCTGCAATAAAGTCAGTCGAATTTGGACCATCAAAGCAATCAAGTCGTTTTATTCGCAGCAAGTTAGCCGACACAAGCATCGGCTTAACTCTAAGGTACAAGTTCAAGTCTTAGTTTAAGAACTGAGGCAACGAAAAATTTGGCATAAGGCCAAGCTTTCATTGAAAATTATCGCGGCGTTGTCTCAGTACAAGAACTGAGGCAACGAAACTTTGGCATAAGGCCAAGCTTTCATTGAAAATTATCGCGGCATTGTCTCAGTTCAAGAACTGAGGCAACAGAACCTTGGCATAGGGCCAAAGTAAAAACAAAATTAGCCAAGGCAAAGCAGCTTTGACTCAAAACATGGGGTGTCAAACGAAAGCTAGTGATCAGTAAAATTCAATTAAATTGCATTCAGGCAGCTTCGCGATACCTGCAATTGCAGTTTTTTGCGTGGTTGGGATACTTTTGATTCAGAAACCATACAGCTGTAAAATTATCGGAAACGGGAGTCGGAAGCACCTGAATATCAAAATCGCACTGTTATTGTACTCAGGAACAAATTCAAGATCTACACTGCAACGATATTCTGGATTTCCTCGGAAAACGATCGGATTGACAGGAGTGGGTTGCTGGAAAAACGGCCGTTTTTCATACTTTCCCCAATTTCAATATATGGGGTGTCAAACGAAAGCTGGTGATGGGTAGAATTCAATAAAATTGCATTCAGGCAGCTTCGCGATACCTGCAATTGCAGTTTTTTGCGTGGTTGGGATACTTTTGATTCAGAAGCCATACAGCTGTAAAATTATCGGAAACGGAGTCCGAAGTGCCTGAATATTCAAATTGCGCTGCTTTTGTACTCAGGAACATAAGAAGATTAAAGATCTACACTGCAACGATATTCTGGAGTTCCTCGGAAAACGATCGGATTGATAGGAGTGCGTTGCTGGAAAAACGGCCGTTCTTCATACTCTCTTTAATTTCAAGATATGGGGTGTCAAACGAAAGCTAGTGATGAGTAGAATTCAATAAAATTGCATTCAGGCAGCTTCGCGATACCTGCAATTGCAGTTTTTTGCGTGGTTGGGATACTTTAAATTCAGAAACCATACCGCTGTAAAATTATCGGAAACGGGAGTCGGAAGCGCCTGAATACTGAAAATCGCACTGCTATTGTACTCAGGAACATAAGAAAATTAAAGATCTACACTGCAACGATATTCTGGAGTTCCTCGGAAAACGATCGGATTGCAAGGAGTGCGTTGCTGGGAAAACCGCCGTTTTTCATACTTTCTCCAATTTCAAGATATGGGGTGTCAAACGAAAGCTAGTGATGAGTAGAATTCAATTAAATTGCATTCAGGCAGCTTCGCGATACCTGCAATTGCAGTTTTTTGCGTGGTTGGGATACTTTTGATTCAGAAACCATACAGCTGTAAAATTATCGGAAACGGGAATCGGAAGCGCCTGAATATCAAAATCGCACTGTTATTGTACTCAGGAACAAAAGAAAATTGAAGGTCTACACTGCAACGATATTCTGGAGTTCCTCGGAAAACGATCGGATTGATAGGAGTGCGTTGCTGGAAAAACGGCCGTTTTTCATACTTTCTCCAATTTCAAGATATGGGGTGTCAAACGAAAGCTAGTGATGAGTAGAATTCAATAAAATTGCATTCAGGCAGCTTCGCGATACCTGCAATTGCAGTTTTTTGCGTGGTTGGGATACTTTTGATTCAGAAACCATACAGCTGTAAAATTATCGGAAACGGGAGTCGGAAGTGCCTGAATACCAAAAACGCACTGTTATTGTACTCAGGAACATAAAAAAATTAAAGATCTACACTGCAACGATATTCTGGAGTTCCTCGGAAAACTATCGGATTGATAGGAGTGCGTTGCTGGAAAAACGGCCGTTTTTCATACTTTCTCCAATTTCAAGATATGGGGTGTCAAACGAAAGCTAGTGATCAGTAGAATTCAATTAAATTGCATTCAGGCAGCTTCGCGATACCTGCAATTGCAGTTTTTTGCGTGGTTGGGATACTTTTGATTCAGAAACCATACAGCTGTAAAATTATCGGAAACGGGAGTCGGAAGCACCTGAATATCAAAATCGCACTGTTATTGTACTCAGGAACAAATTCAAGATCTACACTGCAACGATATTCTGGATCTCCTCGGAAAACGATCGGATTGACAGGAGTGGGTTGCTGGAAAAACGGCCGTTTTTCATACTTTCCCCAATTTCAAGATATGGGGTGTCAAACGAAAGCTGGTGATGGGTAGAATTCAATAAAATTGCATTCAGGCAGCTTCGCGATACCTGCAATTGCAGTTTTTTGCGTGGTTGGGATACTTTTGATTCAGAAGCCATACAGCTGTAAAATTATCGGAAACGGAGTCCGAAGTGCCTGAATATTCAAATTGCGCTGCTTTTGTACTCAGGAACATAAGAAGATTAAAGATCTACACTGCAACGATATTCAGGAGTTCCTCGGAAAACGATCGGATTGATAGGAGTGCGTTGCTGGAAAAACGGCCGTTCTTCATACTCTCTTTAATTTCAAGATATGGGGTGTCAAACGAAAGCTAGTGATGAGTAGAATTCAATCAAATTGCATTCAGGCAGCTTCGCGATACCTGCAATTGCAGTTTTTTGCGTGGTTGGGATACTTTAAATTCAGAAACCATTGCGCTGTAAAATTATCGGAAACGGGAGTCGGAAGCGCCTGAATATTGAAAATCGCACTGCTATTGTACTCAGGAACATAAGAAAATTAAAGATCTACACTGCAACGATATTCTGGAGTTCCTCGGAAAACGATCGGATTGCAAGGAGTGCGTTGCTGGGAAAACCGCCGTTTTTCATACTTTCTCCAATTTCAAGATATGGGGTGTCAAACGAAAGCTAGTGATGAGTAGAATTCAATTAAATTGCATTCAGGCAGCTTCGCGATACCTGCAATTGCAGTTTTTTGCGTGGTTGGGATACTTTTGATTCAGAAACCATACAGCTGTAAAATTATCGGAAACGGGAATCGGAAGCGCCTGAATATCAAAATCGCACTGTTATTGTACTCAGGAACAAAAGAAAATTGAAGATCTACACTGCAACGATATTCTGGAGTTCCTCGGAAAACGATCGGATTGATAGGAGTGCGTTGCTGGAAAAACGGCCGTTTTTCATACTTGCTCCAATTTCAAGATATGGGGTGTCAAACGAAAGCTAGTGATGAGTAGAATTCAATAAAATTGCATTCAGGCAGCTTCGCGATACCTGCAATTGCAGTTTTTTGCGTGGTTGGGATACTTTTGATTCAGAAACCATACAGCTGTAAAATTATCGGAAACGGGAGTCGGAAGTGCCTGAATACCAAAAACGCACTGTTATTGTACTCAGGAACATAAAAAAATTAAAGATCTACACTGCAACGATATTCTGGAGTTCCTCGGAAAACTATCGGATTGATAGGAGTGCGTTGCTGGAAAAACGGCCGTTTTTCATACTTTCTCCAATTTCAAGATATGGGGTGTCAAACGAAAGCTAGTGATCAGTAGGATTCAATAAAATTGCATTCAGGCAGCTTCGCGGTACCTGCAATTGCTGTTTTTTGCGTGGTTGGGATACTTTTGATTCAGAAACCATACAGCTGTAAAATTATCGGAAACGGGAGTCGGAAGCGCCTGAATATCAAAATCGCACTATTATTGTACTCAGGATCAAATTCAAGATCTATACTGCAACGATATTCTGGATTTCCTCGGAAAACGATCGGATTGACAGGAGTGGGCTGCTGGAAAAACGGCCGTTTTTCATACTTTCCCCAATTTCAATATATTGGGTGTCAAACGAAAGCTGGTGATGGGTAGAATTCAATAAAATTGCATTCAGGCAGCTTCGCGATACCTGCAATTGCAGTTTTTTGCGTGGTTGGGATACTTTTGATTCAGAAGCCATACAGCTGTAAAATTATCGGAAACGGAGTCCGAAGTGCCTGAATATTCAAATTGCGCTGCTTTTGTACTCAGGAACATAAGAAGATTAAAGATCTACACTGCAACGATATTCTGGAGTTCCTCGGAAAACGATCGGATTGATAGGAGTGCGTTGCTGGAAAAACGGCCGTTCTTCATACTCTCTCTAATTTCAAGATATGTGGTGTCAAACGAAAGCTAGTGATGAGTAGAATTCAATCAAATTGCATTCAGGCAGCTTCGCGATACCTGCAATTGCAGTTTTTTGCGTGGTTGGGATACTTTTGATTCAGAAACCATACCGCTGTAAAATTATCGGAAACGGGAGTCGGAAGCGCCTGAATACTGAAAATCGCACTGTTACTGTACTCAGGAACATAAGAAAATTAAAGATCTACACTGCAACGATATTCTGGAGTTCCTCGGAAAACGATCGGATTGCAAGGAGTGCGTTGCTGGGAAAACCGCCGTTTTTCATACTTTCTCCAATTTCAAGATATGGGGTGTCAAACGAAAGCTAGTGATGAGTAGAATTCAATAAAATTGCATTCAGGCAGCTTCGCGATACCTGCAATTGCAGTTTTTTGCGTGGTTGGGATACTTTTGATTCAGAAACCATACAGCTGTAAAATTATCGGAAACGGGAATCGGAAGCGCCTGAATACCAAAATCGCACTGTTATTGTACTCAGGAACAAAAGAAAATTGAAGATCTATACTGCAACGATATTCTGGAGTTCCTCGGAAAACGATTGGATTGATAGGAGTGCGTTGCTGGAAAAACGGCCGTTTTTCATACTTTCTCCAATTTCAAGATGTGGGTGTCAAACGAAAGCTAGTGATGAGTGAAATTCAATAAAATTGCATTCAGGCAGCTTCGCGATACCTGCAATTGCAGTTTTTTGCGTGGTTGGGATGCTTTTGATTCAGAAACCATACAGCTGTAAAATTATCGGAAACGGGAGTCGGAAGTGCCTGAATACCAAAAACGCACTGTTATTGTACTCAGGAACATAAGAAAATTAAAGATCTACACTGCAACGATATTCTGGAGTTCCTCGGAAAACTATCGGATTGATAGGAGTGCGTTGCTGGAAAAACGGCCGTTTTTCATACTTTCTCCAATTTCAAGATATGGGGTGTCAAACGAAAGCTAGTGATCAGTAGAATTCAATAAAATTGCATTCAGGCAGCTTCGCGATACCTGCAATTGCAGTTTTTTGCGTGGTTGGGATACTTTTGATTCAGAAACCATACAGCTGTAAAATTATCGGAAACGGAGTCGGAACCGCCTGAAAATCAAAATCGCGCTCCTTTTGGACCCAGGAACATAAGAAAATTAAAGATCTACACCGCAACGGCATTCTGGAGTTGCTCGGAAAACGATCGGATTGATAGGAGTGCGTTGCTGGAAAAACGGCCGTTTTTCATTCTTTCTCCAATTTCAAGATATGGGGTGTCAAACGAAAGCTAGTGATGAGTAGAATGCAATCAAATTGCATTCAGGCAGCTTCGCGATACCTGCAATTGCAGTTTTTTGCGTGGTTGGGCCACTTTTGATTCAGAAACCATACAGCTGTAAAATTAGCGGAAACGGGAGTCGGAAGCGCCAGAATACCAAAATCGCACTGTTATTGTACTCAGGAACATAAGAAAATTAAAGATCTACACTGCAACAATATTCTGGAGCTCCTCGGAAAACGATCGGATTGACAGGAGTGGGTTGCTGGAAAAACGGCAGTTTTTCATACTTTCTCCAATTTCAAGATATGGGGTGTCAAACGAAAGCTAGTGATGAGTAGAATCCAATAAAATTGCATTCAGGCAGCTTCGCGATACCTGCAATTGCAGGTTCTTGCGTGGTTGGGATACTTTTGATTCAGAAACCATACAGCTGTAAAATTATCGGAAACGGAGTCGGAAGCGCCTGAATATCAAAATCGCGCTGCTATTGTACTCAGATACATAAGAAAATTAAAGATCTACACTGCAACGATATTCTGGAGTTCCTCGGAAAACGATCGGATTGACAGGAGTGGGTTGCTGGAAAAACGGCAGTTTTTCATACTTTCTCCAATTTCAAGATATGGGGTGTCAAACGAAAGCTAGTGATGAGTAGAATTCAATAAAATTGCATTCAGTCAGCTTCGCGATACCTGCAATTGGAGTTTTTTGCGTGGTTGGGATACTTTTGATTCAGAAACCATACAGCTGTAAAATTATCGGAAACGGGAGTCGGAAGTGCCTGAATCCCACAATCGCACTGTTCTTGTACTCAGGAACATAAGAAAATAAAAAATCTTCACTGCAACGATATTCTGGAGTTCCTCGGAAAACGATTGGATTGACAGGAGTGGGTTGGTGGAAAAACGGCCGTTTTTCATGCTTTCTCTAATTTCAAGTTATGGGGTGTCAAACGAAAGCTGGTGGTGAGTATGAATCATGAAATTGCATTCAGGCTTCTTCGCGATACCTGCAATTGCAGTTTTGTGCGTGGTTGGGATACTTTTGATTCAGAAACAATACAGCTGTAAAATTATCGGAAACGGGAGTCGGAAGTGCCTGAATATCAAAATCGCCCTGCTATTGTACTCAGGAACATAAAAACATTAAAGATCTACACTGCAACGATATTCTGGAGTTCCTCGGAAAACGATCGGATTGATAGGAGTGCGTTGCTGGAAAAACGGCCGTTCTTCATACTTTCTCCAATTTCAAGATATGGGGTGTCAAACGAAAGCTAGTGATGAGTGGTATTAAATAAAATTGCATTCAGGCAGCTTCGCGATACATGCAATTGCAGTTTTTTACGTGGTTGGGATACTTTTGATTCAGAAACCATACAGCTGTAAAATTATCGGAAACGCGAGTCGGAAGTGCCTGAATATCAAAATCGCACTGTTTTTGTACTCAGGAACATAAGAAAATTAAAGATCTACTCTGCAACGATATTCTGGAGGGCCTCGGAAAACGATCGGATTGACAGGAGTGGGTTGCTGGAAAAACGGCCGTTCTTCATACTTTCTCCAATTTCAAGATATGGGGTGTCAAACGAAAGCTAGTGATGAGTAGAATTCAATAAAATTGCATTCAGGCAGCTTCGCGATACCTGCAATTGCAGTTTTGTGCGTGGTTGGGATACTTTTGATTCAGAAACCATACAGCTGTAAAATTATCGGAAACGGAGTTGGAAGCGCGTGAATATCAAAATCGCACTGTTATTGTACTCAGGAACATAAAAAAATTTAAGATCTACACTGGAACAATATTCTGGAGTTCCTCGGAAAACAATCGGATTGCAAGGAGTGCGTTGCTGGAAAAACGGCCGTTTTTCATACTTTCTCCAATTTCAAGATATGGGGTGTCAAACGTAAACTAGTGATGGGTAGAATTCAATAAAATTGAATTCGGGCAGCTTCGCGATATCTGCAATTGCAGTTTTTTGCGTGGTTGGGATACTTTTGATTCAGAAACCATACAGCTGTAAAATTATCGGAAACGGGAGTCGGAAGTGCCTGAATACAGAAATCGCACTGTTATTGTAGTCAGGAACATAAGAAAATTAAAGATCTACACTGCAACGATATTGTGGAGTTCCTCGGATAGGTATCGGATTGATAGGAATGCGTTGCTGAAAAACGGCCGTTCTACATACTATCTCCAATTCCAAAGTCGTTGTTGAAGCCGCTATCTATTAACCAACAACCAACGGTTTCGGAAGCTGACAATTTAAATGTACCTGATACATCACTAGCTGCTCAACAAGATATGCAGATACAGCCAGCGTTTGTACTACAGCCGGATTGCTGCAACTATGTGGAAAGAGCGGAATCCGGTCAATCTGGTCAATCAATCGTCACTAAGAACAACTCGCTGTTGAGGCCGCTTTCCACTAACCAACAATCTGATTTACTTATGATCAGCCCACCTGGTTCTTCATCCAACAGTCGGGGAGCGATTCCAAAGAAAATACCACCTCCAATTCAACATCAGAAATCGAGTGACCTCGTTCCCTCAACAGATCTCGATTCTCCTGTCATTCGTGCTTCTATACCTTTGAAGAATATCTTTATATCTAGAGTGGCGTACGAAACTTCAGTTGAGGACCTAAAGCGTTATGTCAACAAAAAGTTTGGATCATCCGTTAAAGTCTTTACTTGTCATAAATTGACTAAGGAACATTTAACGGACAAAGTAGTTGCCTCATTCAAATTGGTGATTTCTGCGAATAGTGATATTGTCCTGAATCCAAATCACTGGCCTGCTGGTGTTCTTGTTAAGCCGTTTGAATCTAGACGAAGAAATTTTCGTCGGGTGATAAACGAAATCCCAAAGCTCTAGTCACAAGTAATCTTGATGAACATTCTAATGATCATAATGTTTTTTCTACTGTATCCTCTTTAAACGTCAATGAATCTCTTTCAAACCTTAATACTCTTCAATGTAACTTCTCTTCTCCTAATAAAATGTGTTTATCTATTTTTTACCAAAATGTACGAGGATTAAGGACCAAGCTTGAGGAACTCTTTATCTCTTATCAAGTTAGTAATGATTCTATTATCTGCCTTTCCGAGACCTGGCTGAATGGAAACATTTTGAGTACTGAAATGTTTCCTGATCATATTGTATATAGATGTGACCGTGACCTGATTGCCACTAATAAGGCTGATGGTGGTGGAGTTTTAGTTGCAGTTAGCAAAGCTCTACCTAGTTCTCCTTGTTCTGATTTCTGTTTTTCTCCTACTTTAGAATGTGTTATTATCAAAATTTCTCTCCCTCATAATACAGAGTTCTTGATTTTGTCTATTTATATTCCTTGTAATTCACCTTTAACTGTTTATGAGACGTTTTTTGATGATCTATCCTCTTATCTAGTTTTGCGACATCCTCACGCCAAAATAATAGTTTGCGGGGATTTTAACTTACCATACATAGTGTGGAAAAATTATACTACTCCTTCAATCTCGTCAGTTGACCCTTTTTCTATGACCCTGTCATCTTTCCTATCTCATTGCTCCTTCTCTCAATTTAACCATATCCGCAATCCTAATGGTCGTCTCCTTGACCTTGTTCTATCAAATGTTCCAGTTAGCCATTTATCTGTATCTCAAGCCTTACATCCGTATGTTCCTCCTGATCGGCACCATCCTCCTTTATCTATAGATCTTATAGTCGATGAAATTAAATTTAACAAACCTCATCCCTCTCCAAAACTTAACTTTTTTAAAGCTAACTATGAAGCAATTAATACAGAATTACTTTCAGTCAACTGGCTAGATTTCTTTAGAGGCCTAAATTGTGAGGCTGCTTTGGATAAATTTTACAAATATATTTATAATCTGATTCGCTGTTATACGCCTCTTCAGACATCCCGTAAAGCAAATCATAAACCTTGGCTAACAAAGCGAGTGCTTAGTGCCCTACGAGCAAAAGATAAGGCACATCGTGTCTTTAAAACACTCGGCACTATTGAAGCAAGATGTAATTTTAGCAGGCTGCGTGCTATTGCCAAAAAAGAGATCAGATATGCTTTGAAGGCTTATTTCAGCAGTCTGGATAGCTCCCTTGTGGCTAATAATACAAAGCCTTTTTGGTCTTATATAAAATCGCTGAAATCCTCTTCTTCCATTACTAGTAAGGTCCATTTGAATGGTGCAGAGGTTTCTTCTCCTCAAGAAGTGACTGACTCATTTGCCCAATTTTTCTCTTCAACTTTCTCTTCTCCCGCTGCAACTGTGCATCCTGTTGTCTTACCTAATCATCTTCCCTTCCCAATTTCCTTTATTTGTACTGATGCATCTGAAGTCGAAGCTCTGATCAATGCTCTTGATCCTAATATTAGCCCTGGGCCGGATGGTTTGCCAAACATATTTGTAAAGTCGTTAGCCTCATCGCTTAGTTTTCCTTTATCTCTCCTCTTCAATCTAAGTTTGAGTACTGGTACATTCCCGAACCCTTGGAAAACAGCTAATATTGTGCCTATTTTTAAAAGTGGTGATCCTACGTCAGTTTCCAATTATCGCCCTATTTCTTTACTGTCCTGCTTTCCAAAGTTACTTGAACGGTTGGTTCATAATCGACTCTCAAACTCACTAGCTCCTATTATTGCTCCAGAGCAGCATGGCTTTCTCAAAGGATACTCCACTACCTCTAATTTAATGGAGTTCACAAACAGTATTGCAAGAGCTTTGGATAACCAACTGCAAGTTGATGTGATCTACACAGATTTCTCCAAGGCCTTTGACACTGTGAATCATTTACTTCTTTGTCGTAAGCTTGAAGCTCTTGGCATCTCGGGTGCTCTTTTATCTTGGATGTCATCTTATCTATCGTGTCGTCCCTGTCGAGTAAGTCTCTCTGGTATTACGTCTAGTCCTTTTTGTCCTTCATCTGGCGTTCCACAAGGTTCAATTCTTGGGCCTCTTCTCTTTCTGTTGTTCATAAATGATCTTCCCTTTGTAATTAATTCCTCGTGCCTTTTGTATGCAGATGACTTCAAAGTATTTCGAGCAGTCAAATCCCATTTAGACTGTCAGCTCCTCCAAAATGATTTGAATGCTCTAAATGAATGGTGTGCTTCAAATTATTTATATCTTAACACTACTAAATGTCATAAAATGACTTTTTCTCTTAAGGACTCTCCTATTAATTTTAATTATATATTAAATGATGCTTTGCTCTCTGAAGTGTTCAGTCATAAAGACCTTGGAGTAACTTTTGATCCAAAACTCAAATTTGATGCACATATTTTAAATGTGATTACAAAAGCGTCTAGAGTTTCCGGGTTTATCCTTAGACATTTACATAAATTCAATAGCATCTCTTCTTCTGTCCGCCTATTTGTTTGTCTTGTTCGCCCTTTGCTTGAATACTGTTCTGTTATCTGGTCCCCCCGATATTCCTATCTCGTGGCTTCTTTAGAAACTGTCCAAAGAAAGTTCACGCGTTTTCTTTTCCTTAAGTTTAATTTGCCGTATCAGCCTTATGAAAGTCGTTTATCTTTCCTATCTCTTCCATCCCTAATATCCCGACGAACTTATTTAGACCAATGTTTTTTGTACAAACTCTGCTACCATCAAGTCCCATTAAATATTTTTTCTGAGCTGCGTTTCCGACAAACATCTCGTTCATCTCGGATGAATTCTTATTTCGTTATACCATATGCTAGAACTGATTTATATTTCTATTCACCAATCTTAAGAATCGTACGAAATCATAATAATCTCGAGCTTGGTCCTTTCCCCTCTTCTTACATAGCATTTAAGAAAAAACTAAGAGAGTTACTACTAGTTTAACTTTTAATTATCGACGTTTTAGTATTCTTTTTCATTTAAATTTTGCTGATTGTTCTTTGCGTTCCATTTTGTGATTGGATTGTTTAGTCTGTAAGATGGAATAAATAAATAAATAAATAAATAAATAAATAAATTTCAAGATATGGGGTGTCAAACGAAAGCTAGTGAGAGTAGAATTCAATGAAATTGCATTCAGGCAGCTTCGCGATACCTGCAATTCCAGTTTTTTGCGTGGTTGGGATACTTTTGATTCAGAAACCATACAGCTGTAAAATTATCGGAAACGGAGTCGGAAGTGCCTGAATACCAAAATCGCACTGTTATTGTACTCAGGAACATAAGAAAATTAGAGATCTACACCGCAACGATATTCTGCAGCTCCTCAGAAAACGATCTGATTGATAGGAGTGCGTTGCTGGAAAAACGGCCGTTTTTCATACTTTCTCCAATTTCAAGATATGGGGTGTCAAACGAAAGCTAGTGATAAGTAGAATTCAATAAAATTGAATTCAGGCAGCTTCGCGATACCTGCAATTGCAGTTTTTTGCTTGGTTGGGATACTTTTGATTCAGAAACCATACAGCTGTAAAATTATCGGAAACGGGAGTCGGAAGTGCCTGAAGACCGAAATCACACAGTTGTTGTACTCAGGAACATAAGAAAATTAAAGATCTACACTGCAACGATATTCTGGAGTTGCTTGGAAAACGATTGGAT
Organism: Odontomyia ornata; assembly: GCA_963969285.1. NCBI lineage: Eukaryota > Metazoa > Arthropoda > Insecta > Diptera > Stratiomyidae > Odontomyia > Odontomyia ornata. The sequence goes on along the minus strand of OZ017743.1, from coordinate 64,225,925 downwards.
TGACAGGAGTGGGTTGGTGGAAAAACGACGGTTCTTCATACTTTCTGCAATTTCAAGATATGGGGTGTCAAACGAAAGCTAGTGATGATTAGAATTCAATAAAATTGCATTCAGGCAGCTTCGCGATACCTGCGATTGCAGTTTTTTGCGTGGTTGGGATACTTTTGATTCAGAAACCATACAGCTGTAAAATTATCGGAAATGGAGTCGGAAGCGCCTGAATATCAAAATCGCTTTGCTATTGTACTCAGGAACATAAAAACATTAAAGATCTACACTGCAACGATATTCTGGAGTTCCTCGGAAAACGATCGGATTAATAGGAGTGCGTTGCTGGAAAAACGGCCGTTCTTCATACTTTCTCCAATTTCAAGATATGGGGTGTCAAACGAAAGCTAGTGATGAGTAGAATTCAATAAAATTGCATTCAGGCAGCTTCGCGATACCTGCAATTGCAGTTTTTTGCGTGGTTGGGATACTATTGATTCAGAAACCATACTGCTGTAAAATTATCGGAAACGGGATTCGGAAGCGCCTGAATATCAAAATCGCGCTGCTATTGTAGTCAGGAACATAAAAACATTAAAGATCTACACTGCAACGATATTCTGGAGTTCCTCGCAAAACGATCGGATTGATAGGAGTGCGTTGCTTGAAAAACGGCCGTTCTTCATACTTTCTCCAATTTCAAGATATGGGGTGTCAAACGAAAGCTATTGATGAGTAGAATTCAATAAAATTGCATTCAGGCAGCTTCGCGATACCTGCAATTGCAGTTTTTTGCGTGGTTGGGATACTTTTGATTCAGAAACCATACAGCTGTAAAATTATCGGAAACGGAGTCGGAAGCGCCTGAATATCAAAATCGCGCTGCTATTGTACTCAGGAACATATAAACATTAAAGATCTACACTGCAACGATATTCTGGAGTTCCTCGGAAAACGATCGGATTGATAGGAGTGCGTTGCTGGAAAAACGGCCGTTTTTCATACTTTCTCCAATTTCAAGATATGGGGTGTCAAACGAAAGCTAGTGATGAGTAGAATTCAATAAAATTGCATTCAGGCAGCTTCGCGATACCTGCAATTGCAGTTTTTGCGTGGTTGAGATACTTTTGATTCAGAAACCATACAGCTGCAAAATTATCGGTAACGGGAGTCGGAAGTGCCTGAATACCAAAATCGCGCTGCTATTGTACTCAGGAACATAAAAAAATTAAAGATCTACACTGCAACGATATTCTGGAGTTCCTCGGAAAACGATGCGTTGCTGGAAAAACGGCCGTTTTTCATACTTTCTCCAATTTCAAGATATGGGGTGTCAAAGGAAAGCTAGTGATGAGTAGAATTCAATCAAATTGAATTCAGGCAGCTTCGCGATACCTGCAATTGCAGTTTTTTGCTTGGTTGGGATACTTTTGATTCAGAAACCATACAGCTGTAAAATTATCGGAAACGGGAGTCGGAAGTGCCTGAATACCAAAATTGGACTGTTATTGTACTCAGGAACATAAAAAAATTGAAGATCTACACTGCAACGATATTCTGGTGTTCCTCGGAAAACGATCGGATTGCAAGGAGTGCCTTGCTGGGAAAACCGCCGTTTTTCATACTTTCTCCAATTTCAATATATAGGGTGTCAAGCGAAAGCTAGTGATGAGTAGAATTCAATAAAATTTCATTCAGGCAGCTTCGCGAAACCTGCATTTGCAGTTTTTTGCGTGGTTGGGATACTTTTGATTCAGAAACCATACAGCTGTAAAATTATCGGAAACGGAGTCGGAAGCGCCTGAATATCAAAATTAAGCTGCTATTGTACTCAGGAACGTACAAAAATTAAAGATCTACACTGCAACGATATTCTGGAGTTCCTCGGAAAACGATCGGATTGATAGGAGTGCGTTGCTGGAAAAGCGGCCGTTCTTCATACTTTCTCCAATTTCAAGATATGGGGTGTCAAACGAAAGCTAGTGATGATTAGAATTCAATGAAATTGCATTCAGGCAGCTTCGCGATACCTGCAATTGCAGTTTTTTGCGTGGTTGGGATACTTTTGATTCAGAAACCATACAGCTTTAAAATTATCGGAAACGGAGTCGGAAGCGCCTGAATAACAAAATCGCGCTGCTATTGTACTCAGGAACATAAAAAAATTAAAGATCTACACTGCAACGATATTCTGGAGTTCCTCGGAAAACGATCGGATTGCAAGAAGTGCGATGCTGGAAAAACGGCCGTTCTTCATACTTTCTCCAATTTCAAGATATGGGGTGTCAAACGAAAGATAGTGAGAGTAGAATTCAATAAAATTGCATTCGGGCAGCTTCGCGATACCTGCAATTGCAGTTTTTGCGTGGTTGGGATACTTTTGATTCAGAAACCATACAGCTGTAAAATTATCGGAAACGGGAGTCGGAAGCGCCTGAATATCAAAATCGTGCTGCTATTGTACTCAGGAACATAAGAAAATTAAAGATCTACACTGCAACGATATTCTGGAGTTCCTCGGAAAATGATCGGATTGACAGGAGTGCCTTACTGAAAAAACGGCCGTTTTTCATACTTTCACCAATTTCAAGACATGGGGTGTCAAACGAAAGCTAGTGATGAGTAGAATACAATAAAATTGCATTCAGGCAGCTTCGCGATACCTGCAATTGCAGTTTTTTGCGTGGTTGGGATACTTTTGATTCAGAAACAATACAGCTGTAAAATTATCGGAAACGGGAGTCGGAAGCGCCTGAATATCAAAATCGCACTGTTATTGTACTCAGGAACATCAGAAAAATAAAAATCTCCACTGCAACGATATTCCGGAGTTCCTCGGAAAACGATCGGATTAATATGAGTGCGTTGCTGGAAAAACGGCCGTTTTTCATACTTTCTCCAATTTCAAGATATGGGGTGTCAAACGAAAGCTAGTGATGAGTAGAATTCAATAAAATTGCATTCAGGCAGATTCGCGATACCTACAATTGCAGTTTTTTGCGTGGTTGGGATACTTTTGATTCAGAAACCATACAGCTGTAAAATTATCGGAAACGGGAGTCGGAAGTGCTTGAATACCAAAATCGCACTGTTATTGTACTCAGGAACATAAGAAAATTAAAGATCTACACTGCAACGATATTCTGGAGTGCCTCGGAAAACGATCGGATTGATAGGAGTTCGTTGCTGGGAAAACGGCCGTTTTTCATACTTTCTCCAATTTCAAGATATGGGGTGTCAAACGAAAGCTAGTGATGAGTAGAATACAATAAAATTGCATTCAGGCAGCTTCGCGATACCTGCAATTGCAGTTTTTTGCGTGGTTGGGATACTTTTGATTCAGAAACAATACAGCTGTAAAATTATCGGAAACGGGAGTCGGAAGCGCCTGAATATCAAAATCGCACTGTTATTGTACTCAGGAACATCAGAAAAATAAAAATCTCCACTGCAACGATATTCCGGAGTTCCTCGGAAAACGATCGGATTAATATGAGTGCGTTGCTGGAAAAACGGCCGTTTTTCATACTTTCTCCAATTTCAAGATATGGGGTGTCAAACGAAAGCTAGTGATGAGTAGAATTCAATAAAATTGCATTCAGGCAGATTCGCGATACCTACAATTGCAGTTTTTTGCGTGGTTGGGATACTTTTGATTCAGAAACCATACTGCTGTAAAATTATCGGTAACGGGAGTCGGAAGTGCCTGAATACCAAAATCGCACTGTTATTGTACTCAGGAACATAAAAAAATTAAAGATCTACACTGCAACGATATTTTGGAGTTCCTCGGAAAACGATCGGATTGATAGGAGTGCGTTGCTGGAAAAACGGCCGTTTTTCATACTTTCTCCGATTTCAAGATATGGGGTGTCAAACGAAAGCTAGTGATGAGTAGAATTCAATAAAATTGCATTCAGGCAGCTTCGCGATACCTGCAATTGCAGTTTTTTGCGTGGTTGGGAAACTTTTGATTCAGAAACCATACAGCTGTAAAATTATCGGAAACGGGAGTCGGAAGCGCCTGAATATCAAAATCGTGCTGCTATTGTACTCAGGAACATAAGAAAATTAAAGATCTACACTGCAACGATATTCTGGAGTTCCTCGGAAAATGATCGGATTGACAGGAGTGCCTTACTGAAAAAACGGCCGTTTTTCATACTTTCACCAATTTCAAGACATGGGGTGTCAAACGAAAGCTAGTGATGAGTAGAATACAATAAAATTGCATTCAGGCAGCTTCGCGATACCTGCAATTGCAGTTTTTTGCGTGGTTGGGATACTTTTGATTCAGAAACAATACAGCTGTAAAATTATCGGAAACGGGAGTCGGAAGCGCCTGAATATCAAAATCGCACTGTTATTGTACTCAGGAACATCAGAAAAATAAAAATCTCCACTGCAACGATATTCCGGAGTTCCTCGGAAAACGATCGGATTAATATGAGTGCGTTGCTGGAAAAACGGCCGTTTTTCATACTTTCTCCAATTTCAAGATATGGGGTGTCAAACGAAAGCTAGTGATGAGTAGAATTCAATAAAATTGCATTCAGGCAGATTCGCGATACCTACAATTGCAGTTTTTTGCGTGGTTGGGATACTTTTGATTCAGAAACCATACAGCTGTAAAATTATCGGAAACGGGAGTCGGAAGTGCTTGAATACCAAAATCGCACTGTTATTGTACTCAGGAACATAAGAAAATTAAAGATCTACACTGCAACGATATTCTGGAGTGCCTCGGAAAACGATCGGATTGATAGGAGTTCGTTGCTGGGAAAACGGCCGTTTTTCATACTTTCTCCAATTTCAAGATATGGGGTGTCAAACAAAAGCTAGTGATGAGTAGAATTCAATAAAATTGCATTCAGGCAGCTTCGCGATACCTGCAATTGCAGTTTTTTGCGTGGTTGGGATACTTTTGATTCAGAAACCATACCGCTGTAAAATTATCGGAAACGGGAGTCGGAAGTGCCTGAATACCAAAATCGCACTGTTATGGTACTCAGGAACATAAAAAAACTAAAGATCTACACTGCAACGATATTCTGGAGTTCCTCGGAAAACGATCGGATGGCAAGGAGTGCGATGCTGGAAAAACGGCCGGATTTCAAACTTTCTCCAATTTCGAGATATGGGGTGTCAAACGAAAGCTAGTGATGAGTAGAATTCAATAAAATTGCATTCAGGCAGCTTCGCGATACCTGCAATTGCAGCTTTTTGCGTGGTTGGGATACTTTTGATTCAGAAACCATACAGCTGTAAAATTATCGGAAATGGGAGTCGGAAGTGCCTGAATACGAAAATCGCACTGTTATTGTCCTCAGGAACATTAAAAAATGAAAGATCTACACTGCAACGATATTCTGGAGTTCCTCGGAAAACGATCGGAATGCAAGGAGTGCGTTGCTGGAAAAACGGCCGTTTTTCATACTTTCTCCAATTTCAAGATATGGGGTGTCAAACGAAAGCTAGTGATGAGTCGAATTCAATAAAATTGCATTCAGGCAGCTTCGCGATACTTGCAATTGCAGTTTTTTGCGTGGTTGGGATACTTTTGATTCAGAAACCGTACAGCTGTAAAATTATCGGAAACGGGAGTCGGAAGTGCCTGAATACCAAAATCGCACTGTTATTGTACCCAGGAACATAAGAAAATTAAAGATCTACACTGCAGCGATATTCTGGAGTTCCTCGGAAAACGATCGGATGGATAGGAGTGCGTTGCTGGAAAAACGGCCGTTCTTCATACTTTCTCCAATTTCAAGATATGGGGTGTCAAACGAAAGCTAGTGATGAGTAGAATTCAATAAAATTGCATTCAGGCAGCTTCGCGATACCCGCAATTGCAGTTTTTTTTCGTGGTTGGGATACTTTTGATTCAGAAACCATACAGCTGTAAAATTATCGGAGTCGGGAGTCGGAAGTGCCTGAATACCAAAATTGCACTGTTATTGTACTCAGGAACATAAGAAAATTAAAGATCTACACTGCAACGATATTCCGGAGTCCCTCGGAAAACGATCGGATTGATAGGATTGCGTTGCTGGGAAAACGGCCGTTTCCCATACTTTCTCCAATTTCAAGATATGGGGTGTCAAACGAGAGCTAGTGATGAGTAGAATTCAATAAAATTGCATTCAGGCAGCTTCGCGATACCTTCAGTTGCAGTTTTATGGGTGGTTGGGATACTTTTGATTCAGAAACCATACAGCTGTAAAATTATCGGAAACGGGAGTCGGAAGTGCCTGGGTACCAAAATCACACTGTTATTGTACTCAGGAACATCAGATCCACACTGCAACGATATTCTGGAATTCCTCGGAAAACGATCGGATTGATAGGAGTGCGTTGCTGGAAAAACGGCCGTATTTCATACTTTCTCCAATTTCAAGATATGGGGTGTCAAACGAAAGCTAGTGATGAGTAGAATTCAATAAAATTGCCTTCAGGCAGCTTCGCGATACCCGCAATTGCAGTTTTTTGCGTGGTTGGGATACTTTTGATTCAGAAACCATACAGCTGCAAAATTGTCGGAGTCGGGAGTCGGAAGTGCCTGAATACCAAAATCACACTGTTGTTGGACTCAGGAACATAAGAAAATCAAAGATCTACACTGCAACGATATTCTGGAGTTCCTCGGAAAACGATCGGATGGCAAGGAGTGCGTTGCTGGAAAAACGGCCGTTTTTTATACTTTCTCCAATTTCAAGATATGGGGTGTCAAACGAAAGCTATTGATGAGTAGAATTCAATAAAATTGCATTCAGGCAGCTTCGCGATACTTGCAATTGCAGTTTTTTGCGTGGTTGGGATACTTTTGACTCAGAAACCATACAGCTGTAAAATTATCGGAAACGGGAGTCGGAAGTGCCTGAATACCAAAATCGCACTGTTATTGTACTCAGGAACATAAGAAAATTAAAGATTTACACTGCAACGATATTCCGGAGTCCCTCGGAAAACGATCGGATTGATGGGATTGCGTTGCTGGGAAAACGGCCGTTTCTCATACTTTCTCCAATTTCAATATATGGGGTGTCAAACGAAAGCTAGTGATAAGTAGAATCCAATAAAATTGCATTCAGGCAGCCTCGCGATACCTTCAGTTGCAGTTTGATGGGTGGTTGGGATACTTTTGATTCAGAAACCATACAGCTGTAAAATTATCGGAAACGGGAGTCGGAAGTGCCTGGGTACCAAAATCGCACTGTTATTGTACTCAGGAACATAAGAAAATTTTGGAAAACCATCGGATTGATAGGAGTGCGTTGCTGGAAAAACGGCCGTATTTCATACTTTCTCCAATTTCAAGATATGGGGTGTCAAACGAAAGCTAGTGATGAGTAAAATTCAATAAAATTGCATTCAGGCAGCTTCGCGATACCCGCAATTGCAGTTTTTTGCGTGGTTGGGATACTTTTGATTCAGAAACCATACAGCTGTAAAATTGTCGGAGTCGGGAGTCGGAAGTGCCTGAATACCAAAATCACACTGTTGTTGGACTCAGGAACATAAGAAAATTAAAGATCTACACTGCAACGATATTCTGGAGTGCCTCGGAAAACGATCGGATGGCAAGGAGTGCGTTGCTGGAAAAACGGCCGTTTTTCATACTTTCTCCAATTTCAAGATATGGGGTGTCAAACGAAAGCTAGTGATGAGTAGAATTCAATAAAATTGCATTCAGGCAGCTTCGCGATACCTGCAATTGCAGTTTTTTGGGTGGTTGGGATACTTTTGATTCAGAAACCATACAGCTGTAAAGTTATCGGAAACGGGAGTCGGAAGTGCCTGAATACCAAAATCGCAATGTTATTGTACTCAGGAATATAAGAAAATTAAAGATCTACACTGCAACGATATTCTGGAGTTCCTCGGAAAACGATCGGATTGATAGGAGTGCGTTGCTGGAAAAACAGCCGTTCTTCATACTTTCTCCAATTTCAAGATATGGGGTGTCAAACGAAAGGTAATGATGAGTAAAATTCAATAAAATCGCATTCAGGCAGCTTCGCGATACCCGCAATTGCAGTTTTTTGCGTGGTTGGGATACTTTTGATTCAGAAACCATACAGCTGTAAAATTAATGGAGTCGGGAGTCGGGAGTCGGAAGTGCCTGAATACCAAAATCACACTGTTATTGTACTCAAGAACATAAGAAAATCAAAGATCTACACTGCAACGATATTCTGGAGTTCGTCGGAAAACGATCGGATTGATAGGAGTGCGTTGCTGGAAAAACGGCCTTTTTTCATACTTTCTCCAATTTCAAGATATGGGGTGTCAAACGAAAGCTAGTGATGAGTAGAATTCAATGAAATTGCATTCAGGCAGCTTCGCGATACCTGCAATTGCAGTTTTTTGCGTGGTTGGGATACTTTTGATTCAGAAAACATACAGCTGTAAAATTATCGGAAACGGGCGTCGGAAGTGCCTGAATACCAATATCGCACTGTTATTGTACTCAGAAACATAAGAAAATTAAAGATCTACACTGCAACGATATTCTGGAGTTCCTCGGAAAACGATCGGATTGATAGGAGTGCGTTGCTGGAAAAACGGCCGCATTTCATACTTTCTCCAATTTCAAGATATGGAGTGTCAAACGAAAGCTAGTGATGAGTAGAATTCAACAAAATTGCATTCAGGCAGCTTCGCGATACCTGCAATTGCAGTTTTTTGCGTGGTTGGGATACTTTTGATTCAGAAACCATACAGCCGTAAAATTATCGGAGTCGGGAGTCGGAAGTGCCTGAATACCAAAATCACACTGTTATTGTACTCAGAAGCATAAGAAAATTAACGATCTACACTGCAACGATATTCTGGAGTGCCTCGGAAAACGATCGGATGGCAAGGAGTGGGTTGCTGGAAAAACGGCCGTTTTTCATAGTTTCTCCAATTTCAAGATATGGGGTGTCAAACGAAAGCTAGTGATGAGTAGAATTCAATAAATTTTCAGTCAGGCAGCTTCGCGATACCTGCAATTGCAGTTTTTTGCGTGGTTGGGATACTTTTGATTCAGAAACCATACAGCTGTAAAATTATCGGAAACGGAGTCGGAAGCGCCTGGATATCAATATCGCGCTGCTATTGTACTCAGGAACATAAGAAAATTAAAGATCTAACTGCAACGATATTCTGGAGTTCCTCGGATCGGATTGATAGGAGTGCGTTGCTGGAATAACGGCCGTTCTTCATGCTTTCTCCAATTTCAAGATATCGAGTGTCAAACGAAAGCTAGTGATGAGTAGAATTCAATAAAATTGCATTCAGGCAGCTTCGCGATACCTGCAATTGCAGTTTTTTGCGTGGTTGGGATACTTTTGATTCAGAAACCAAACAGCTGTAAAATTATCGGAAACGGGAGTCGGAAGCGCCTGAATATCAAAATCGCACTAATATTGTACCCAGGAACATAAGAAAATTAAAGATCTTCACTGCAACGATATTCTGGAGTTCCTCGGGAAACGATCGGATTGACAGGAGTGGGTTGCTGGAAAAACGGCCGTTCTTCATACTTTCTCCAATTTCGAGATATGGGGTGTCAAACGAAAGCTAGTGATGAGTAGAATTCAATAAAATTTCATTTAGGCAGCTTCGCGATACCTGCAATTGCAGTTTTTTGCGTGGTTGGGATACTTTAGATTCAGAAACCATACAGCTGTAAAATTATCGGAAACGGAGTCGGAACCGCCTGGATATCAAAATCGCGCTGCTATTGTACTCAGGAACATGAGAAAATCAAAGATCTACATTGCGTCGATATTCTAGAGATCCTCGGAAAACGATCGGATTGATAGGAGTGCGTTGCTGGAAAAACGGCCGTTCTTCATACTTTCTCCAATTTCAATATATGGGGTGTCAAACAAAAGCTAGTGATGAGTAGAATTCAATAAAATTGCATTCAGGCAGCTTCGCGCTACCTGCAATTGCAGTTTTTTGCGTGGTTTGGATACTTTTGATTCAGAAACCATACAGCTGTAAAATTATCGGAAACGGAGTCGAAACACTGCAACGATATTCTGGAGTACCTCGAAAAAACAATCGAATTGTTAGGTATGCGTTGCTGGAAAAACGGCCGTTTTTCATACTTTCTCCAATTTCAGGATATGGGGTGTAAAACGAAAGCTAGTGATGAGTAGAATTCAATAAAATTGCATTCAGGCAGCTTCGCGATACCTGCAATTGCAGTTTTTTGGGTGGTTGGGATACTTTTGATTCAGAAACCATACAGCTGTAAAATTATCGGAAACGGGAGTTGGAAGTGCCTGAATACCAAAATCGTACTGTTATTATACTCAGGAACATAAGAAAATTAAAGATCTACACTGCAACGATATTCTGTAGTTTCTCGGAAAACGATCGGATTGATAGGAGTGCGTTGCTGGAAAAACGGCCGTTCTTCATACTTTCTCCAATTTCAAGAAATGGGGTGTCAAACGAAAGCTAGTGATGAGTAGAATTCAATAAAATTGCATTCAGTCAGCTTCGCGATACCTGCAATTGCAGTTTTTTGCGTGGTTGGGATACTTTAGATTCAGAAACCATACAGCTGTAAAATTATCGGAAATGGGAGTCGGAAGCACCTGAATATCAAAATCGCACTCGTATTGTACTCAGGAATATAAGAAAATTAAAGATCTACACTGCAACGATAATTTGGAGTTCCTCGGAAAACGATCGGATTGTTAGGATTGCGTTACTGGAAAATCGGCCACTTTTCATACTTTCTCCAATTTCAATATATGGGGTGTCAAGCGAAAGCTAGTGATGAGTAAAATTCAATAAAATTGCATTCAGGCAGCTTCGCGATACCTGCAATTGCAGTTTTTTGCGTGGTTGGGATACGTTTGCTTCAGAAACCATACAGCTGTAAAATTATCGGAAACGGGAGTCGGAAGCGCCTGAATACGAAAATCGCACTAGTATTTTACTCAGGAACATAAAAAAATTAAAGATCTACGCTGCAACGATATTCTGGATTTCCTCGGAAAACGATCGGATTGCAAGGAGTGCGTTGCTGGGAAAACGGCCGTTTTTCATACTTTCTCCAATTTCAAGATATGGGGTGTCAAATGAAAGCGAGTGGTGAGTAGAATTCAATAAAATTGCATTCAGGAAGCTCGCGATACCTGCAATTGCAGTTTTTTGCGTGGTTGGGATACTTTTGATTCAGAAACCATACAGCTGTAAAATTATCGGAAATGGGAGTCGGAAGCACCTGAATATCAAAATCGCACTCGTATTGTATTCAGAAATATAAGAAAATTAAAGATCTACACTGCAACGATATTTTGGAGTTCCTCGAAAAACGATAGGATTGTTAGGAGTTTGTTGCTGGAAAATCGGCCGTTTTTCATACTTTCTCCAATTTCAATATATGAGGTGTCAAGCGAAAGCTATTGATGTGTAGAATTCAATAAAATTGCATTCAGGCAGCTTCGCGATACCTGCAATTGCAGTTTTTTGCGTGGTTGGGATACTTTTGATTCAGAAACCATACAGCTGTAAAATTATCGGAAACGGGAGTCGGAAGCCTCTGAACATCAAAATCGGACTGTTATTGTACTCAGGAACATAAGAAAATTAAAGATCTACACCGCAACGATATTCTGAATTTCCTCGGAAAACGATCGGATTGATAGGAGTGCGTTGCTGGAAAAACGGCCGTTTTTCATTCTTTCTCCAACTTCAAGATATGGGGTGTCAAACGAAAGCTAGTGATGAGTAGAATTCAATAAAATCGCATTCAGGCAGCTTCGTGATATATGCAATTGCAGTTTTTTGCGTGGTTGGGATACTTTTGACTTAGAAACCATACAGCTGTAAAATTATCGGAAACGGAGTAGGAAGCGCCTGAATATCAAAACCGCACTGTTATTGTACTCAGGAACATAAGAAAATTATAGATCTACTCTGCAACGATATTCTGGAGTTCCTCGGAAAACGATCGAATTGCAAGGAGTGCGTTGCTGGAAAAACGGCCGTTTTTCATACTTTCTCCAATTTCAAGATATGGGGTGTCAAACGAAAGCTAGTGATGAGTAGAATTCAATAAAATTGCATTCAGGCAGCTTCGCGATACCCGCAGTTGCAGTTTTTTGCGTGGTTGGGATACTTTTGATTCAAAAACCATACAGCTGTAAAATTGTCGGAAACGGAGTCGGAAGCGCCTGAATATCAAAATCGCGCTGCTATTGTACTCAGGAACATAACAAAATTAAAAATCTACACTGCAACGATATTCTGGAGTTCCTCGGAAAACGATCGGATTGATAGGAGTGCGTTGCTGGAAAAACGGCCGTTCTTCATACTTTCTCCAATTTCAATATATGGGGTGTCAAACGAAAGCTACTGATAAGTAGAATTCAATAAAATTCCATTCAGGCAGCTTCGCGATACCTGCAATTGCAGTTTTTGCGTGGTTGGGATACTTTTGATTCAGAAACCATACAGCTGTAAAATTATCGGAAACGGGAGTCGGAAGCACCTGAATATCAAAATCGCACTGTTATTGAACTCAGGAACATAAGAAAATTAAAGATCTACACCGCAACGATATTCTGGAATTGCTCGGAAAACGATCGGATTGATAGGAGTGCGCTGCTGGAAAAACGGCCGTTTTTCATACTTTCTCCAATTTCAAGATATGGGGTGTCAAACGAAGCTAGTGATGAGTAGAATTCAATAAAATTGCATTCAGGCAGCTTCGCGATACCTGCAATTGCAGTTTCTTGCGTGGTTGGGATACTTTTGATTCAGAAACCATACAGCTGTAAAATTATCGGAAACGGGAGTCGGAAGTGCCTGAATACCAAAATCGCACTGTTAATGTACTCAGGAACATAAGAAAATTAAAGATCTACACTGCAACGATATTCTGGAGTTCCTCGGAAAACGATCGGATTGATAGGAGTGCGTTGCTGGAAAAACGGCCGTTCTTCATACTTTCTCCAATTTCAAGATATGGGGTGTGAAACGAAAGCTAGTGATGAGTAGAATTCAATAAAATTGCATTCGCGATACCTGCAACTGCAGTTTTTTGCGTGGTTGGGATACTTTTGATTCAGAAACCATACAGCTGTAAAATTATCGGAAACGGGAGTCGGAAGTGCCTGAATACCAAAATCGCACTATTAATGTACTCAGGAACATAAAACATTAAAGATCTACACTGCAACAATATTCTGGAGTGCTTCGGAAAACGGTCGGATTGATAGGAGTGCGTTGCTGGAAAAACGGCCGTATTTCATACTTTCTCCAATTTCAAGATATGGGGTGTCCAACGAAAGCTAGTGATGAGTAGAATTCAATAAAATTGCATTCAGGCAGATTCGCGATACCTGCAATTGCAGTTTTTTGCGTGGTTGGGATACTTTTGATTCAGAAACCATACAGCTGTAAAATTATCGGAAACGGGAGTCGGAAGCGCCAGAATAACAAAATCGCACTGTTATTGTACTCAGGAACATACAAAAATTAAAGAACTACACTGCAACGATATTTTGGAGTTCCTCGGAAAACGATCGGATTGACAGGAGTGGGTTGCTGGAACAACGGCCGTTTTTCATACTTTCTCCAATTTCAATATATTTGGCATCAAACGAAAGCTACTGATGAGTAGAATTCAATAAAATTGCATTCAGGCAGCTTCACGATATCTGCAATTGCAGTTTTTGCGTGGTTGGGATACTTTTGATTCAGAAACCGTACAGCTGTAAAATTATCGGAAACGGAGGCGGAAGCGCCTGAATATCAAAATCGCGCTGCTATTGTACTCAGGAACATAAGAAAATTAAAGGTCTACACTGCAACGATATTCTGGAGTTCCTCAGAAAACGATCGGATTGATAGGAGTGCGTTGCTGGAAAAACGGCCGTTTTTCATACTTTCTCCAATTTCAAGATATGGGGCGTCAAACGAAACCTAGTGATGAGTAGAATCCATTAAAATTGCATTCAGGCAGCTTCGCGATACCTGCAATTGCAATTTTTTCCGTGGTTGGGATACTTTTGATTCAGAAACCATACAGCTGTACAATTATCGAAAACGGGAGTCGGAAGCGCCTGAATATCAAAATCGCACTGTTATTTTACTCGGGAACATAAGAAAATTAAAGATCTACACTGCAACGATATTCTGGAGTTCTTCGGAAAACCATCGAATTGACAGGAGTGGGTTGCTTGAAAAACGGCCGTTTTTCATACCTTCTCCTATTACAAGATATACGGTGTCAAACGAAAGCTAGTGATGAGTAGAATTCAATAAAATTGCATTCAGGCAGCTTCGCGATACCTGCAATTGCAGGTCTTTGCGTGGTTGGGATACTTTTGATTCAGAAACCATACAGCTGTAAAATTATCGGAAACGGGAGTCGGAAGTGCCTGAATACCAAAATCGCACTGTTATTGTACTCAGGAACATAAAAAAATTAAATATCTACACTTCAACCATATTCTGGAGTTCCTCGGAAAACGATCGGATTGCAAGGAGTGCGTTGCTGGAAAAACGGCCGTTATTCATACTTTCTCCAATTTCAAGCTATGGGGTGTCGAACGAAAGCGAATGATGAGTAGAATTCAATAAAATTGCATCCAGGCAGCTTCGCGATACCTGCAATTGCAGTTTTTTTTCCGAGTTGGGATACTTTTGATTCAGAAACCATACAGCTGTAAAATTATCGGAAACGGGAGTCGGAAGTGCCTGAATACCAAAATCGCCCTGTTAATGTACTCAGGAACATTACAAAATTCAAGATCTACACTGCAACGATATTCTGGAGCTCCTCGGAAACCGATCGGATTAATAGGAGTGCGTTGCTGGAAAAACGGCCGTTTTTCATACTTTCTCCAATTTCAAGATATGGGGTGTCAAACGAAAGCTAGTGATGAATAGAATTCAATATAATTGCATTCAGGCAGCTTCGCGATACCTGCAATTGCAGTTTTTTGCGTGGTTGGGATACTTTTGATTCAGAAACCAAACAGCTGTAAAATTACCGGAAACGGGAGTCGGAAGCGCCTGAATATCAAAATCGCGCTGTTATTGTACTCAGGAACATAAGAAAATTAAAGATCTACACTGCAACGATATTCTGGAGTTCCTCGGAAAACGATCGAATTGACAGGAGTGGGTTGCTGGAAAAACGGCCGTTTTTCATACTTTCTCCTATTTCAAGATATACGGTGTCAATTGAAAGCTAGTGAGGAGTAGAATTCAACAAAATTGCATTCAGGCAGCTTCGCGATACCTGCAATTCCAGTTTTTTCCGTGGTTGGGATACTTTTGATTCAGAAACCATACAGCTGTAAAATTATCGGAACCGGGAGTCGGAAGTGCCTGAATACCAAAATCGCACTGTTATTGTACTCAGGAACATAAAAAAATTAAAGATCTACACTGCAACGATATTCTGGAGTTCCTCGGAAAACGATCGGATCGATAGGACTGCGTTGCTGGAATAACGGCCGTTCTTCATACTTTCTCCAATTTTAAGATATGGGGTGTTAAGCAAAAGCTAGTGATGAGTAGAATTCAATAAATTTGCATTCAGGCAGCTTCGCGATACCTGCAATTGCAGTTTTTTGCGTGGTTGGGATACTTTTGATTCAGAAACCATACAGCTGTAAAATTATCGGAAACGGGAGTCGGAAGCGCCTGAATATCAAAATCGCACTGTTATTGTACTCAGGAACATAAGAAAATTAAAGATCTACACTGCAACGATATTCAGGAGTACCTCGGAAAACGATCGGATTGATAGGAGTGCGTTGCTGGAAAAACGGCCGTTTTTCATACTCTCTCAAATTTCAAGATATGGGGTGTCAAACGAAAGCTAGTGATGAATAGAATTCAATATAATTGCATTACGGCATCTTCGCGATACCTGCAATTGCAGTTTTTTGCGTGGTTGGGATACTTTTGATTCAGAAACCAAACAGCTGGTAAAATTACCGGAAACGGGAGTCGGAAGCGCCTGAATATCAAAATCGCGCTGTTATTGTACTCAGGAACATAAGAAAATTAAAAATCTACACTGCAACGATATTCTGGAGTTCCTCGGAAACGATCAGATTGACAGGAGTGGGTTGCTGGAAAAACGGCCGTTTTTCATACTTTCTCCTATTTCAAGATATACGGTGTCAAACGAAAGCTAGTGAGGAGTAGAATTCAACAAAATTGCATTCAGGCAGCTTCGCGATACTTGCAATTCCAGTTTTTTCCGTGGTTGGGATACTTTTGATTCAGAAACCATACAGCTGTAAAATTATCGGAAACGGGAGTCGGAAGTGCCTGAATACCAAAATCGCACTGTTATTGTACTCAGGAACATAAAAAAATTAAAGATCTACACTGCAACGATATTCTGGAGTTCCTCGGAAAACGATCAGATCGATAGGACTGCGTTGCTGGAATAACGGCCGTTTTTCATACTCTCTCCAATTTCAATATATGGGGTGTCAAACGAAAGCTAGTGATGAGTAGAATTCAACAAAACTGCATTCAGGCAGCTCCGCGATACCTGCCATTGCAGTTTTTTGCGTGGTTGGGATACTTTTGATTCAGAAACCATACAGCTGTAAAATTATCGGAAACGGGAGTCGGAAGCGCCTGAATATCAAAATCGCACTGTTATTGTACTCAGGAACATAAGAAAATTAAAGATCTACACTGCAACGATATTCAGGAGTACCTCGGAAAACGATCGGATTGATAGGAGTGCGTTGCTGGAAAAACGGCCGTTTTTCATACTCTCTCAAATTTCAAGATATGGGGTGTCAAACGAAAGCTAGTGATGAATAGAATTCAATATAATTGCATTACGGCATCTTCGCGATACCTGCAATTGCAGTTTTTTGCGTGGTTGGGATACTTTTGATTCAGAAACCAAACAGCTGGTAAAATTAGCGGAAACGGGAGTCGGAAGCGCCTGAATATCAAAATCGCGCTGTTATTGTACTCAGGAACATAAGAAAATTGAAAATCTACACTGCAACGATATTCTGGAGTTCCTCGGAAACGATCAGATTGACAGGAGTGGGTTGCTGGAAAAACGGCCGTTTTTCATACTTTCTCCTATGTCAAGATATACGGTGTCAAACGAAAGCTAGTGAGGAGTAGAATTCAACAAAATTGCATTCAGGCAGCTTCGCGATACTTGCAATTCCAGTTTTTTCCGTGGTTGGGATACTTTTGATTCAGAAACCATACAGCTGTAAAATTATCGGAAACGGGAGTCGGAAGCGCCTGAATATCAAAATCGCACTGTTATTGTACTCAGGAACATAAGAAAATTAAAGATCTACACTGCAACGATATTCAGGAGTACCTCGGAAAACGATCGGATTGATAGGAGTGCGTTGCTGGAAAAACGGCCGTTTTTCATACTCTCTCAAATTTCAAGATATGGGGTGTCAAACGAAAGCTAGTGATGAATAGAATTCAATATAATTGCATTACGGCATCTTCGCGATACCTGCAATTGCAGTTTTTTGCGTGGTTGGGATACTTTTGATTCAGAAACCAAACAGCTGGCAAAATTACCGGAAACGGGAGTCGGAAGCGCCTGAATATCAAAATCGCGCTGTTATTGTACTCAGGAACATAAGAAAATTAAAAATCTACACTGCAACGATATTCTGGAGTTCCTCGGAAACGATCAGATTGACAGGAGTGGGTTGCTGGAAAAACGGCCGTTTTTCATACTTTCTCCTATTTCAAGATATACGGTGTCAACGAAAGCTAGTGAGGAGTAGAATTCAACAAAATTGCATTCAGGCAGCTTCGCGATACTTGCAATTCCAGTTTTTTTCCGTGGTTGGGATACTTTTGATTCAGAAACCATACAGCTATAAAATTATCGGAAACGGGAGTCGGAAGCGCCAGAATATCAAAATCGCACTGTTATTGTACTCAGGAACATACAAAAATTAAAGATCTACACTGCAACGATATTTTGGAGTTCCTCGGAAAACGGTCGGATTGATAGGAGTGCGTTACTGGAAAAACGGCCGTTCTTCATACTTTCTCCAATTTCAAGATATGGGGTGTCGAACGAAAGCGAATGATGAGTAGAATTCAATAAAATTGCATTCAGGCAGCTTCGCGATACCTGCAATTGCAGTTTTTTTTCCTGGTTGGGATACTTTTGATTCAGAAACCATACAGCTGTAAAATTATCGGAAACGGAGTCGGAAGTGCCTGAATACCAAAACCGCACTGTTATTGTAATCAGGAACATTACAAAATTCAAGATCTACACTGCAACGATATTCTGGAGTTCCTCGGAAACCGATCGGATTAATAGGAGTGCGTTGCTGGAAAAACGGCCGTTTTTCATACTTTCTCCAATTTCAAGATATGGGGTGTCAAACGAAAGCTAGTGATGAATAGAATTCAATATAATTGCATTACGGCATCTTCGCGATACCTGCAATTGCAGTTTTTTGCGTGGTTGGGATACTTTTGATTCAGAAACCAAACAGCTGTAAAATTACCGGAAACGGGAGTCGGAAGCGCCTGAATATCAAAATCGCGCTGTTATTGTACTCAGGAACATAAGAAAATTAAAAATCTACCCTGCAACGATATTCTGGAGTTCCTCGGAAAACGATCGAATTGATAGGAGTGGGTTGCTGGAAAAACGGCCGTTTTTCATACTTTCTCCTATTTCAAGATATACGGTGTCAATTGAAAGCTAGTTAGGAGTAGAATTCAACAAAATTGCATTCAGGCAGCTTCGCGATACCTGCAATTCCAGTTTTTTTCCGTGGTTGGGATACTTTTGATTCAGAAACCATACAGCTGTAAAATAATCGGAAACGGGAGTCGGAAGTGCCTGAATACCAAAATCGCACTGTTATTGTACTCAGGAACTTAAACAAATTAAAGATCTACACTGCAACGATATTCTGGAGTTCGCGGAAAACGATAGGATGGCAAGGAGTGCGTTGCTGGAAAAACGGCCGTTTTTCATACTTTCTCCAATTTCAAGATATGGGTTGTCAAGCAAAAGCTAGTGATGAGTAGAATTCAATAAAATTGCATTCAGGCAGCTTCGCGATACCTGCAATTGCAGTTTTTTGCGTGGTTGGGATACTTTTGATCCAGAAACCATACAGCTGTAAAATTATCGGAAACGGGAGTCGGAAGCGCCTGAATATCAAAATCGCACTGTTATTGTACTCAGGAGCATAAGAAAATTAAAGATCTACACTGCAACGATATTCTGGAGTTCCTCGGAAAACGATCGGATTGATAGGAGTGCGTTGCTGGAAAAAACGGCCGTTTTTCATACTCTCTCAAATTTCAAGATATGGGGTGTCAAACGAAAGCTAGTGATGAATAGAATTCAATATAATTGCATAACGGCATCTTCGCGATACCTGCAATTGCAGTTTTTTGCGTGGTTGGGATACTTTTGATTCAGAAACCAAACAGCTGTAAAATTACCGGAAACGGGAGTCGAAAGCGCCTGAATATCAAAATCGCGCTGTTATTGTACTCAGGAACATAAGAAAATTAAAAATCTACACTGCAACGATATTCTGGAGTTCCTCGGAAAACGATCGAATTGACAGGAGTGGGTTGCTGGAAAAACGGCCGTTTTTCATACTTTCTCCTATTTCAAGATATACGGTGTCAAACGAAAGCTAGTGAGGAGTAGAATTTCAACAAAATTGCATTCAGGCAGCTTCGCGATACCTGCAATTCCAGTTTTTTCCGTGGTTGGGATACTTTTGATTCAGAAACCATACAGCTGTAAAATTATCGGAAACGGGAGTCGAAAGTGCCTGAATACCAAAATTGCACTGTTATTGTACTCAGGAACACAAAAAAATTAAAGATCTACACTGCAACGATATTCTGGAGTTCCTCGGAAAACGATCGGATCGATAGGACTGCGTTGCTGAAATAACGGCCGTTCTTCATACTTTCTCCAATTTCAAGATATGGGGTGTCAAACGAAAGCTAGTGATGAGTAGAATTCAATAAAATTGTATTCAGGCAGCTTCGCGATACCTGCAATTGTAGTTTTTTGCGTGGTTGGGATACTTTTGATTCAGAAACCATACAGCTGTAAAATTATCGGAAACGGGAGTCGAAGCGCCTGAATATCAAAATCGCACTGTTATTGTACTCAGGAACATAAGAAAATTCAAGATCTACACTGCAACGATATTCTGGAGTTCCTCGGAAAACGATCGGATTGATAGGAGTGCGTTGCTGGAAAAACGGCCGTTTTTCATACTCTCTCAAATTTCAAGATATGGGGTGTCAAACGAAAGCTAGTGATGAGTAGAATTCAATAAAATTGCATTCAGGCAGCTTCGCGATACCTGCAATTGCAGTTTTTTGCGTGGTTGGGATACTTTTGATTCAGAAACCATACAGCTGTAAAATTATCGGAAATGGAATCGGAAGCGCCTGAATATCAAAATCGCGCTGCTATTGGACTCAGGGACATAAGAAAATTAAGAATCTACACTGCAACGATATTCTGGAGTTCCTCGGAAAACGATCGGATTGCAAGGAGTGCGTTGCTGGGAAAAACGGCCGGTATTCATACTATCTCCAATTTCAAGATATGGGGTGTCAAACGAAAGCTAGTGCTGAGTAGAATTCAATGAAATTGCATTCAGGCAGCTTCGCGATACCTGCAATTGCAGTTTTTCGCGTGGTTGGGATACTTTTTGATTGCGAAACCATATAGCTGTAAAATTATCGGAAACGGGAGTCGGAAGTGCCTGAATATCAGAATCGCACTGTTATTGTATTCAGGAACATAAAAAAATTAAAGATCTACACTGCAACGATATTTTGGAGTTCCTCGGAAAACGATCGGATTGATAGGAGTGCGTTGCTGGAAAAACGGCCGTTCTTCATACTTTCTCCAATTTCAAGATATGGGGTGTCAAACGAAAGCTAGTGATGAGTAGAATTCAATATAATTGCATTCAGGCAGCTTTGCGATACCTGCAATGCAGGGTTTTGCGTGGTTGGGATACTTTTGATTCAGAAACCATACAGCTGTAACATTATCGGAAACGGAGTCGGAAGCGCCTGAATATCAAAATCGCGCTGTTATTGTACTCAGGACATAAAAAAAATTAAAAATCTACACTGCAACGATATTCTGGGGTTCCTCGGAAAACGATCGGATTGATAGGAGTGCGTTGCTGGAAAAACTGCCGTTCTTCATACTTTCTCCAATTCCAAGATATAGGGTGTCAAACGAAAGCTAGTGATGAGTAGAATTCAATAAAATTGCATTCAGGCAGCTTCGCGATACCTGCAATTGCAGTTTTTTGCGTGGTTGGGATACTTTTGATTCAGAAACCATACAGCTGTAAATTATCGGAAACGGGAGTATGAAGTGCCTGAAAATCAAAATCGCACTGTTATTGTACTCAGGAACATAAAAAAATGAAAGATCTACACTGCAACAATATTCTGGAGTTCCTCGGAAAACGATCGGATTGATAGGAGTGCGTTGCTGGAAAAACGGCCGTTCTTCATACTTTCTCCAATTTCAAGATATGGGGTGTCAAACGAAAGCTAGTGATGAGTAGAATTCAATAAAATTGCATTCAGGCAGCTTCGCGATACCTGCAATAGCAGTTTTTTGCGTGGTTGGGACACTTTTGATTCAGAAACCATACAGCTGTCAAATTATCGGAAACGGGAGTCGGAAGTGCCTGAATACCAAAATCGCACTGTTATTGTTCTCAGGAACATAAGAAAATTAAAGATCTACACTGCAACGATATTCTGGAGTTCCTTGAAAACGATCGGATTGATAGGAGTGCGTTGCTGGAAAAACGGCCGTTTTTCATACTTTCTCCAATTTCAAGATATGGGGTGTCAAACGAAAGCTAGTGATGAGTAGAATTCAATAAAATTGCATTCAGGCAGCTTCGCGATACCTGCAATTGCAGTTTTTTGCGTGGTTGGGATACTTTTGATTCAGAAACCATACAGCTGTGAAATTATCGGAAACGGGAGTCGGAAGCGCCTGAATATCAAAGTCGCACTGCTATTGTACTCAGGAACATAAGAAAATTAAAGATCTACACTGCAACGATATTCTGGATTTCCTCGGAAAACGATCGGATTGATAGGAGTGCGTTGCTGGAAAAACGGGCGTATTTCATACTTTCTCCAATTCCAAGATATGGAGTGTCAAACGAAAGCTAGTGATGAGTAGAATTCAATAAAATTGCATTCAGGCAGCTTCGCGATACCTGCAATTGCAGTTTTTTGCGTGGTTGGGATACTTTTGATTCAGAAACCATACAACTGTAAAATTATCGGAAACGGGAGTCGGAAGTGCCTGAATACCAAAATCGTACTGTTATTGTACTCAGGAACATAAGAAAATTAAAGATCTACACTGCAACGATATTCTGGATTTCCTCGGAAAACGATCGGATTGATAGGAGTGCGTTGCTGGAAAAACGGGCGTATTTCATACTTTCTCCAATTCCAAGATATGGAGTGTCAAACGAAAGCTAGTGATGAGTAGAATTCAATAAAATTGCATTCAGGCAGCTTCGCGATACCTGCAATTGCAGTTTTTTGCGTGGTTGGGATACTTTTGATTCAGAAACCATACAGCGGTAAAATTATCGGAAACGGGAGTCGGAAGTGCCTGAATACCAAAATCGTACTGTTATTGTACTCAGGAACATAAGAAAATTGAAGATCTACACGGCAACGATATTCTGCAGTTCCTCGGAAAACGATCGGATTGATGGGAGTGCGTTGCTGGAAAAACGGCCGTTTTTCATACTTTCTCCAATTTCAAGATATGGGGTGTCAAATGAAAGCTAGTGATGAGTAAAATTCAATAAAATTGCATTCAGGCAGCTTCGCGATACCTGCAATTGCAGTTTTTGCGTGGTTGGGATACTTTTGATTCAGAAACCATACAGCTGTAAAATTATCGGAAACGGGAGTCGGAAGTGCTTGAATACCAAAATCGCACTGTGTTTGTACTCAGGAACATAAGAAAATTAAAGATCTACACTGTAACGATATTCTGGAGTTCCTCGGAAAACGATCGGATTGCAAGGAATGCGTTGCTGGGAAAACGGCCGTTTTCACACTTTCTCCAATTTCAAGATATGGGGTGTCAAACGAAAGCTTGTGATGAGTAGAATTCAATACAATTGCATTCAGGCAGCTTCGCCATACCTGCAATTGCAGCTTTTTGCGTGGTTGGGATACTTTTGATTCAGAAACCATACAGCTTTAAAATTATCGGAAACGGGAGTCGGAAGTGCCTGAATACCAAAATCGCACTGTTATTGTACTCAGGAACATAAAAAAATTAAAGATCTACACTGCAACGATATTCTGGAGTTCCTCGGAAAACTATCGAACTGCAAGGAGTGCGTTGCTGGAAAAACGGCCGTTCTTCATACTTTCTCCAATTTCAAGATATGGGGTGTCAAACGAAAGCTAGTGATGAGTAGAATTCAATAAAATTGCATTCAGGCAGCTTCGCGATACCTGCAATTGCAGTTTTTTGCGTGGTTGGGATACTTTTGATTCAGAAACCATACAGCTGTAAAATTATCGGAAACGGAGTCGGAAGCGCCTGAATATCAAAATCGCGCTGTTATTGTTCTCAGGAACATAAGAAAATTAAAGATCTACACTGCAACGATATTCTGGAGTTCCTCGGAAAACGATCGGTTTGATAGGAGTGCGTTTCTGGAAAAACGGCCGTTTTTCATACTTCTCCAATTTCAAGATATGGGGTGTCAAACGAAAGCTAGTGATGAGTAGAATTCAATAAAATTGCATTCAGGCAGCTTCGCGATACCTGCAATTGTAGTTTTTTGCGTGGTTGGGATACTTTTGATTCAGAAACCATACAGCTGTAAAATTATCGGAAACGGGAGTCGGAAGTGCCTGAATACCAAAATTGCACTGTTATTGTACTCAGGAACATAAGAAAATTAAAGATCTACACTGCAACGATATTCTGGAGCTCCTCGGAAAACGATCGGATTGATAGGAGTGCGTTGCTGGAAAAACGGCCGTTTTTCATACTTTCTCCTATTTCAATATATAGGGTGTCAAACGAAAGCTAGTGATGAGTAGAATCCAATAAAATTGCATTCAGGCAGTCTCGCGATACCTGCAATTGCAGTTTTTTCGTGGTTGAGATACTTTTGATTCAGAAACCGTACAGCTGTAAAATTATCGGAAACGGGAGTCGGAAGCGCCTGAATATCAAAATCGCACTGCTTTTCTAACAGGAACATTAGAAAATTAAAGATCTCTACTGCAACGATATTCTGGAGTTCCTCGGAAAACGATCGGATTGACAGGAGTGGGTTGCTGGAAAAACGGCCGTTGTTCATACTTTCTCCAATTTCAAGATATGGGTTGTCGAACGAAAGCTAGTGATGAGTAGAATTCAATAAAATTGCATTCAGGCAGCTTCGCGATACCTGCAATTGCAGTTTTTTGCGTGGTTGGGATACTTTTGATTCAGAAACCATACAGCTATAAAATTATCGGAAACGGGAGTCGGAAATGCCTGAATACCAAAATCGTACTGTTATTGTACTCAGGAACATAAGAAAATTAAAGATCTACACTGCAACGATATTCTGGAGTTCCTCGGAAAACGATCGGATTGATGGGAGAGCGTTGCTGGAAAAACGGCAGTTTTTCATACTTTCTCCAATTTCAAGATATGGGGTGTCAAACGAAAGCTAGTGATGAGTAGAATTCAATAAAATTGCATTCAGGCAGCTTCGCGATACCTGCAATTGCAGTTTTTTGCGTGGTTGGGAAACTTTTGATTCAGAAACCATACAGCTGTAAAATTATCGGAAACGGGAGTCGGAAGTGCTTGAATACCAAAATCGCTCTGTGTTTGTGCTCAGGAACATAAAAAAATTAAAGATCTACACTGCAACGATATTCTGGATTCCTCGGCAAACGATCGGATTGATGGGAGTGCGTTGCTGGAAAACGGCCGTTTTTCATACTTTCTCCAATTTCAAGACATGGGGTGTCAAACGAAAGCTAGGGATGGGTAGAATTCAATAAAATTGCATTCAGGCAGCTTCGCGATACCTGCAATTGCAGTTTTTTGCGTGGTTGGGACACTTTTGATTCAGAAACCATACAGCTGTAAAATTATCGGAAACGGGAGTCGGAAGCTCCTGAATATCAAAACCGCACTGTTGTGTTACTCAGGAACGCAAAAAAAAAATAAAGATCTACACTGGAACGATATTCTGGAGTTCCTCGGAAAACGATCGGATTGATAGGATTGCGTCGCTGGAAAAACGGCTGTTTTTCATACTTTCTCAAATTTCAATGTATGGGCTGTCAAACGAAAGCTAGTGATGAGTAGAATTCAATAAAATATCATTCAGGCAGCTTCGCGATACCTGCAATTGCAGTTCTTTCCGTGGTTGGGATACTTTTGATTCAGAAACCATACAGCTGTCAAATTATCGGAAACGGGAGTCGGAAGTGCCTGAATACCATAATCGCGCTGTTATTTTACTCAGGAACATAAAAAATTAAAGATCTACACTGCAACGATATTCTGGAGTTCGTCGGAAAACGATCGGATTGATAGGAGTGCGTTGCTGGAAAAACGGCCGTTCTTCATACTTTCTCCAATTTCAAGATATGGGGTGTCAAACGAAAGCTAGTGATGAGTAGAATTCAATAAAATTGCATTCAGGCAGCTTCGCGATACCTGCAATTGCAGTTCTTTGCGTGGTTGGGATACTTTTGATTCAGAAACCATACAGCTGTCAAATTATCGGAAACGGGAGTCGGAAGTGCCTGAATACCAAAACCGCACTGTTATTTTACTTAGGAACATAAAAAATTAAAGATCTACACTGCAACGATTATTCTGGAATTCCTCGGAAAACGATCGGATTGATAGGAGTGCGTTGCTGGAACAACGGCCGTTTTTCATACTTTCTCCAATTTCAATATATGGGATGTCAAACGAAAGCTAGTGATGAGTAGAATTCAACAAAACTGCATTCAGGCAGCTTCGCGATACCTGCAATTGCAGTTTTTTGCGTGGTTGGGATACTTTTGATTCAGAAACCATACAGCTGTAAAATTATCGGAAACGGGATTCGGAAGCGCCTGAATATCAAAATCGCACTGTTATTGTACTCAGGAACATTAGAAAATTAAAGATCTACACTGCAACGATATTCTGGAGTTCCTCGGAAAACGATCGGATTGATAGGAGTGCGTTGCTGGAAAAACGGCCGTTCTTCATAATTTCTCCAATTTCAAGATATGGGGTGTCAAACGAAAGCTAGTGATGAGTAGAATTCAATAAAATTGCATTCAGGCAGCTTCGCGATACCTGCAATTGCAGTTCTTTCCGTGGTTGGGATACTTTTGATTCAGAAACCATACAGCTGTAAAATTATCGGAAACGGGAGTCGGAAGTGCCTGAATACCAAAATTGCACTGTTATTTTACTCAGGAACATAAGAAAATTAAAGATCTACACTGCAACGATATTCTGGAGTTCCTCGGAAAACGATCGGATTGATAGGAGTGCGTTGCTGGAATAACGGCCGTTTTTCATACTTTCTCCAATTTCAATATATGGGGTGTCAAACGAAAGCAAGTGATGAGTAGAATTCAATAAAATTGCATTCAGGCAGCTTCGGGATACCTGCAATTGCAGTTTTTTGCGTGGTTGGGATACTTTTGATTCAGAAACCATACAGTTGTATAATTATCGAAAACGAGTGTCAGAAGCGCCTGAATATAAAAATCCCACTGTTATTGTACTCAGAAACATAAGAAAATTAAAGATCTACACTTCAACGATATTCTGGAGTTCCTCAGAAAACGATCGGATTGCAAGGAGTGCGTTGCTGGGAGAACGGCCGTTTTTCATACTTTCTCCAATTTCAAGATATGGGGTGTCAAACGAAAGCTAGTGATGAGTAGAATTCAATAAAATTGCATTCAGGCAGCTTCGCGATACCTGCAATTGCAGTTTTTTGCGTGGTTGGGATACTTTTGATTCAGAAACCATACAGCTGTAAAATTATCGGAAACGGGAGTCGGAGGTACCCGAATATCTAAATCGCACTATTATTGTACTCAGGAACATAAGAAAATTAAAGATCTACACTGCAACGATATTCTGGAGTTCCTCGGAAAACGATCGGACTGATAGGAATGGGTTGCTGGAAAAACGGCCGTTTTTCATACTTTCTCCAATTTCAAGATATGGGGTGTCAAACGAAAGCTAGTGATGAGTAGAATTCAATAAAATTGCATTCAGGCAGCTTCGCGATACCTGCAATTGCAGTTTTTTGCGTGGTTGGGAAACTTTTGATTCAGAAACCATACAGCTGTAAAATTATCGGAAACGGGAGTCGGAAGTGCCTGAATACCAAAATCGCACTGTTATCGTACTCGGGAATATAAAAAAATTAAAAATCTACATTGTAACGATATTCTGGAGTTCCTCGGAAAACGATCGGATTGATAGGAGTGCGTAGCTGGAATAACGGCCGTTTTTCATACCTTCTCCAATTTCAATATATGGGGTATCAAACGAAAGCTAGTGATGAGTAGTATTCAATCAAATTGCATTCAGGCAGCTTCGCGACACCTACAATTGCAGTTTTTTGCGTGGTTGGGATACTTTTGATTCAGAAACCAAACAGCTGTAAAATTATCGGAAACGGGAGTCAGAAGCGCCTGAATATCAAAATCGTACTGTTATTGTACTCAGGAACATAAGAAAATTAAAGATCTACAATGCAACGATATTCTGGAGTTCCTCGGAAAACGATCGGATTGAAAGGAGTGCGTTGCTGGAAAAACGGCCGTTGTTCATACTTTCTCCAATTTCAAGATATGGGATGTCTAGCGAAAGCTAGTGATGAGTAGAATTCAATAAAATTGCACTCAGGCAGCTTCGCGATACCTGCAGTTGCAGTTTTTTGCGTGGTTGGGATACTTTTGATTCAGAAACCATACAGCTGTAAAATTATCGGAAACGGGAAACGGAAGCGCCTGAATATCAAAATCGCACTGTTATTGTACTCAGGAACATAAGAAAATTAAAGATCTACACTGCAACGATATTGTGGAGTTCCTCGGAAAACGATCGGACTGATAGCAGTGCGTTGCTGGAAGAACGGCCGTTTTTCATACCTTCTCCCATTTAAATATATAGGGTGTCAAACGAAAGCTAGTGATGAGTAGAATTCACTAAAATTGCATTCAGGCAGCTTCGCGATAACTGCGATTGCAATGTTTTTGCGTGGTTGGGATATTTTTGATTCAGAAACCATACAGCTGTAAAATTATCGGAAACGGAGTCGGAAGCGCCTGAATATCAAAATCGCACTGTTATTGTACTCACATACATAAGAAAATCAAAGATCTACAATGCAACGATATTCTGGAGTTCCTCGGAAAACGATCGGATTGATAGGAGTGCGTTGCTGGAAAAACGGCCATTTTTCATACTTTCTCCAATTTCAAAATATGGGCTGTCAAACGAAAGCTAGTGATGAGTAGAATTCAATAAAATTGCATTCAGGCAGCTTCGCGAAACCTGCAATTGCAGTTTTTTGCATGGTTGGGATACTTTTGATTCAGAAACCATACAGCTGTAAAATTATCGGAAACGGGAGTCGGAAGCGCCTGAATATCAAAATCGCACTGTTATTGTACTCAGGAACATAAGAAAATTAAAGATCTACACTGCAACGATATTCTGGAGTTCCTCGGAAAACGATCGGATTGATAGGAGTGCGTTGCTGGAAAAACGGCCGTTTTTCATACTTTCTCCAATTTCAAGATATGGGGTGTCAAACGAAAGCTAGTGATGAGTAGAATTCAATAAAATTGCATTCAGGCAGCTTCGCGATACCTGCAATTGCAGTTTTTGCGTGGTTGGGATACTTTTGATTCAGAAACCATACAGCTGTAAAATTATCGGAAACGGGAGTCGGAAGTGCTTGAATACCAAAATCGCACTGTGTTTGTACTCAGGAACATAAGAAAATTAAAGATCTACACTGTAACGATATTCTGGAGTTCCTCGGAAAACGATCGGATTGCAAGGAATGCGTTGCTGGGAAAACGGCCGTTTTCACACTTTCTCCAATTCCAAGATATGGGGTGTCAAACGAAAGCTTGTGATTAGTAGAATTCAATACAATTGCATTCAGGCAGCTTCGCCATACCTGCAATTGCAGCTTTTTGCGTGGTTGGGATACTTTTGATTCAGAAACCATACAGGTGTAAAATTATCGGAAACGGGAGTCGGAAGTGCCTGAATACCAAAATCGCACTGTTATTGTACTCAGGAACATAAGAAAATTAAAGATCTACACTGCAACGATATTCTGGAGTTCCTCGGAAAACTATCGAACTGCAAGGAGTGCGTTGCTGGAATAACGGCCGTTCTTCATACTTTCTCCAATTTCAAGATATGGGGTGTCAAACGAAAGCTAGTGATGAGTAGAATTCAATAAAATTGCATTCAGGCAGCTTCGCGATACCTGCAATTGCAGTTTTTTGCGTGGTTGGGATACTTTTGATTCAGAAACCATACAGCTGTAAAATTATCGGAAACGGAGTCGGAAGCGCCTGAATATCAAAATCGCGCTGTTACTGTTCTCAAGAACATAAGAAAATTGAAGATCTACACTGCAACGATATTCTGGAGTTCCTCGGAAAACGATCGGTTTGATAGGAGTGCGTTTCTGGAAAAACGGCCGTTTTTCATACTTCTCCAATTTCAAGATATGGGGTGTCAAACGAAAGCTAGTGATGAGTAGAATTCAATAAAATTGCATTCAGGCAGCTTCGCGATACCTGCAATGGTAGTTTTTTGCGTGGTTGGGATACTTTTGATTCAGAAACCATACAGCTGTAAAATTATCGGAAACGGGAGTCGGAAGTGCCTGAATACCAAAGTTGCACTGTTTTTGTACTCAGGAACATAAGAAAATTAAAGATCTATACTACAACGATATTCTGGAGTTCCTCGGAAAACCATCGGATTGATAGGAGTGCGTTGCTGGAAAAACGGCCGTTTTTCATACTTTCTCCTATTTCAATATATGGGGTGTCAAACGAAAGCTAGTGATGAGTAGAATCCAATAAAAATGCATTCAGGCAGTCTCGCGATACCTGCAATTGCAGTTTTTTCGTGGTTGAGATTCTTTTGATTCAGAAACCGTACAGCTGTAAAATTATCGGAAACGGGAGTCGGAAGCGCCTGAATATCAAAATCGCACTGCTTTTCTATCAGGAACATTAGAAAATTAAAGATCTACACTGCAACGATATTCTGGAGTTCCTCGGAAAACGATCGGATTGACAGGAGTGGGTTGCTGGAAAAATGGCCGTTGTTCATACTTTCTCCAATTTCAAGATATGGGTTGTCAAACGAAAGCTAGTGATGAGTAGAATTCAATAAAATTGCATTCAGGCAGCTTCGCGATACCTGCAATTGCAGTTTTTTGCGTGGTTGGGATACTTTTGATTCAGAAACCATACAGCTGTAAAATTATCGGAAACGGGAGTCGGAAATGCCTGAATACCAAAATCGTACTGTTTTTGTACTCAGGAACATAAGAAAATTAAAGATCTACACTGCAACGATATTCTGGAGTTCCTCGGAAAACGATCGGATTGATGGGAGAGCGTTGCTGGAAAAACGGCAGTTTTTCATACTTTCTCCAATTTCAAGATATGGGGTGTCAAACGAAAGCTAGTGATGAGTAGAATTCAATAAAATTGCATTCAGGCAGCTTCGCGATACCTGCAATTGCAGTTTTTTGCGTGGTTGGGAAACTTTTGATTCAGAAACCATACAGCTGTAAAATTATCGGAAACGGGAGTCGGAAGTGCTTGAATACCAAAATCGCTCTGTGTTTGTGCTCAGGAACATAAAAAAATTAAAGATCTACACTGCAACGATATTCTGGATTCCTCGGAAAACGATCGGATTGATGGGAGTGCGTTGCTGGAAAACGGCCGTTTTTCATACTTTCTCCAATTTCAAGACATGGGGTGTCAAACGAAAGCTAAGGATGGGTAGAATTCAATAAAATTGCATTCAGGCAGCTTCGCGGTACCTGCAATTGCAGTTTTTTGCGTGGTTGGGACACTTTTGATTCAGAAACCATACAGCTGTAAAATTATCGGGAACGGGAGTCGGAAGCTCCTGAATATCAAAATCGCACTGTTGTTGCACTCAGGAACACAAAAAAAAATAAATATCTACACTGGAACGATATTCTGGAGTTCCTCGGAAAACGATCGGATTGATAGGATTGCGTCGCTGGAAAAACGGCTGTTTTTCATACTTTCTCAAATTTCAATGTATGGGCTGTCAAACGAAAGCTAGTGATGAGTAGAATTCAATAAAATTGCATTCAGGCAGCTTCGCGATACCTGCAATTGCAGTTCTTTCCGTGGTTGGGATACTTTTGATTCAGAAACCATACAGCTGTAAAATTATCGGAAACGGGAGTCGGAAGCGCCTGAATATCAAAATCGCACTGTTATTGTACTCAGGAACATAAGAAAATTAAAGATCTACACTGCAACGATATTCTGGAGTTCCTCGGAAAACGATCGGATTGATAGGAGTGCGTTGCTGGAAAAACGGCCGTTCTTCATAATTTCTCCAATTTCAAGATATGGGGTGTCAAACGAAAGCTAGTGATGAGTAGAATTCAATAAAATTGCATTCAGGCAGCTTCGCGATACCTGCAATTGCAGTTCTTTCCGTGGTTGGGATACTTTTGATTCAGAAACCATACAGCTGTAAAATTATCGGAAACGGAGTCGGAAGTGCCTGAATACCAAAATTGCACAATTATTGTACTCAGGAACATAAAAAATTAAAGATCTACACTGCAACGATATTCTGGAATTCCTCGGAAAACGATCGGATTGATAGGAGTGCGTTGCTGGAAAAACGGCCGTTTTTCATACTTTCTCCAATTTCAATATATGGGGTGTCAAACGAAAGCAAGTGATGAGTAGAATTCAATAAAATTGCATTCAGGCAGCTTCGGGATACCTGCAATTGCAGTTTTTTGCGTGGTTGGGATACTTTTGATTCAGAAACCATACAGTTGTATAATTATCGAAAACGAGAGTCAGAAGCGCCTGAATATCAAAATCCCACTGTTATTGTACTCAGGAACATAAGAAAATTAAAGATCTACACTGCAACGATATTCTGGAGTTCCTCAGAAAACGATCGGATTGCAAGGAGTGCGTTGCTGGGAGAACGGCCGTTTTTCATACTTTCTCCAATTTCAAGATATGGGGTGTCAAACGAAAGCTAGTGATGAGTAGAATGCAATAAAATTGCATTCAGGCAGCTTCGCGATACCTGCAATTGCAGTTTTTTGCGTGGTTGGGATACTTTTGATTCAGAAACCATACAGCTGTAAAATTATCGGAAACGGGAGTCGGAGGTACCCGAATATCAAAATCGCACTATTATTGTACTCAGGAACATAAGAAAATTAAAGATCTACACTGCAACGATATTCTGGAGTTCCTCTGAAAACGATCGGACTGATAGGAATGGGTTGCTGGAAAAACGGCCGTTTTTCATACTTTCTCCAATTTCAAGATATGGGGTGTCAAACGAAAGCTAGTGATGAGTAGAATTCAATAAAATTGCATTCAGGCAGCTTCGCGATACCTGCAATTGCAGTTTTTTGCGTGGTTGGGAAACTTTTGATTCAGAAACCATACAGCTGTAAAATTATCGGAAACGGGAGTCGGAAGTGCCTGAATACCAAAATCGCACTGTTATCGTACTCGGGAACATAAGAAAATTAAAAATCTACATTGTAACGATATTCTGGAGTTCCTCGGAAAACGATCGGATTGATAGGAGTGCGTAGCTGGAATAACGGCCGTTTTTGATACCTTCTCCAATTTCAATATATGGGGTATCAAACGAAAGCTAGTGATGAGTAGAATTCAATCAAATTGCATTCAGGCAGCTTCGCGACACCTACAATTGCAGTTTTTTGCGTGGTTGGGATACTTTTGATTCAGAAACCAAACAGCTGTAAAATTATCGGAAACGGGAGTCAGAAGCGCCTGAATATCAAAATCGTACTGTTATTGTACTCAGGAACATAAGAAAATTGAAGATCTACACTGCAACGATATTCTGGAGTTCCTCGGAAAACGATCGGATTGATAGGACTGCGTTGCTGGAAAAACGGCCGTTTTTCATACTTTCTCCAATTTCAAGATATGGGGTGTCAAACGAAAGCTAGTGATGAGTAGAATTCAATAAAATTGCATTCAGGCAGCTTCGCGATACCTGCAGCTGCAGTTTTTTGCGTGGTTGGGATACTTTTGATTCAGAAACCATACAGCTGTAAAAATATCGGAATCGGGAGTCGGAAGTGCCTGGAATACCAAAATCGCACTGTTATTGTACTCAGAAACATAAGAAAATTAAAGATCAACACTGCAACGATATTCTGGAGTTCCTCGGAAAACGATCGGATTGACAGGAGTGGGTTGCTGGAAAAACGGCCGGTTTTCATACTTTCTCCAATTTCAAGATATGGGGTGTCAAACGCAAGCTAGTGATGAGTAGAAGTCAATAAAATTGCATTCGGGCAGCTTCACGATACCTGCAATTGCAGTTTTTTGCGTGGTTGGGATACTTTTGATTCAGAAACCACACAGCTGTAAAATTATCGGAAACTGGAGTCGGAAGTGCCTGAATACCAAAATCGCACTGTTATTGTACTTAGAAACATAAGAAAATTAAAGATCTACACTGCAACGATATTCTGGAGTTCCTCGGAAAACGATCGGATTGACAGGAGTGGGTTGCTGGAAAAACGGCCGGTTTTCATACTTCTCCAATTTCAAGATATGGGGTGTCAAACGAAAGCTAGTGATGAGTAGAAGTCAATAAAATTGCATTCGGGCAGCTTCGCGATGCCTGCAATTGCAGTTTTTTGCGTGGTTGGGATACTTTTGATTCAGAAACCATACAGATGTAAAATTATCGGAAACGGAGTCGGAAGCGCCTGAATATCAAAATAGCCTTGTTATTGTGATCAGGAACATAAGAAAATTATAGATCTACATGGCAACGATATTCTGGAGTTCCTCGGAAAACGATCGGATTGAAAGGAGTGCGTTCCTGGAAAAAATGCCGTGATTCATACTTTCTCCAATTTAAAGATATGGGGTGTCAAACAAAAGCTAGTGATGAGTAGAATTCAATAAAATCGCATTCAGGCAGCTTCGCGATACCCGCAATTGCAGTTTTTTGCGTGGTTGGGATACTTTTGATTCAGAAACCATACAGCTGTAAAATTATCGGAAACGGCAGTCGGAAGCGCCTGAATATCAAAATCGCACTGTTATTGTACTCAGGAACATAAGAAAATTGAAGATCTACACTGCAACGATATTCTGGAGTTCCTCGGAAAACGATCGGATTGATAGGACTGCGTTGCTGGAAAAACGGCCGTTTTTCATACTTTCTCCAATTTCCAGATATGGGGTGTCAAACGAAAGCTAGTGATGAGTAGAATTCAATAAAATTGCATTCAGGCAGCTTCGCGATACCTGCAGCTGCAGTTTTTTGCGTGGTTGGGATACTTTTGATTCAGACACCTTACAGCTGTAAAATTATCGGAAACGGGAGTCGGAAGTGCCTGAATACCAAAATCGCACTGTTATTGTACTCAGAAACATCAGAAAATTAAAGATCTACACTGCAACGATATTCTGGAGTTCCTCGGAAAACGATCGGATTGCCAGGAGTGGGTTGCTGGAAAAACGGCCGTTTTTCATACTTTCTCCAATTTCAAGATATGGGGTGTCAAACGCAAGCTAGTGATGAGTAGAAGTCAATAAAATTGCATTCGGGCAGCTTCACGATACCTGCAATTGCAGTTTTTTGCGTGGTTGGGATACTTTTGATTCAGAAACCATACAGCTGTAAAATTATCGGAATCGGGAGTCGGAAGTGCCTGAATACCAAAATCGCACTGTTATTGTACTTAGAAACATAAGAAAATTAAAGATCTACACTGCAACGATATTCTGGAGTTCCTCGGAAAACGATCGGATTGACAGGAGTGGGTTGCTGGAAAAACGGCCGTTTTTCATACTTTCTCCAATTTCAAGATATGGGGTGTCAAACGAAAGCTAGTGATGAGTAGAAGTCAATTAAAATTGCATTCGGGCAGCTTCGCGATGCCTGCAATTGCAGTTTTTTGCGTGGTTGGGATACTTTTGATTCAGAAACCATACAGCTGTAAAATTATCGGAAACGGAGTCGGAAGCGCCTGAATATCAAAATTGCCTTGTTATTGTGATCAGGAACATAAGAAAATTATAGATCTACACTGCAACGAAATTCTGGAGTTCCTCGGAAAACGATCGGATTGAAAGGAGTGCGTTCCTGGAAAAAATGCCGTGATTCATACTTTCTCCAATTTAAAGATATAGGGTGTCAAACAAAAGCTAGTGATGAGTAGAAATTAATAAAATTGCATTCAGGCAGCTTCGCGATACCTGCAATTGCAGTTTTTGCGTGGTTGGGATACTTTTGATTCAGAAACCATAGAGCTGTAAAATTATCGGAAACGGGAGTCGGAAGCGCCTGAATATCAAAATCGCACTGTTATTGTACTCAGGAACATAAGAAAATTAAAGATCTACACTGCAACAATATTCTGGAGTTCCTCGGAAAACGATCGGATTGACAGGAGTGGGTTGCTGGGAAATCGGCCGTTTTTCATATTTCCCCAATTTCAAGATAAAGGGTGTCAAACGAAAGCTAGTGATGAGTAGAATTCAATAAAATTGCATTCAGGCAGCTTCGCGATACCTGCAATTGCAGTTTTTTGCGTGGTTGGGATACTTTTGATTCAGAAACAATACAGCTGTAAAATTATCAGAAACGGAGTCGGAAGCGCCTGAATATCAAAATCGCGCTGTTATTGTGATCAGGAACATAAGAAAATTATAGATCTACACTGCAACGATATTCTGGAGTTCCTCGGAAAACGATCGGATTGACAGGAGTGCGTTGCTGGAAAAACGGCCGTTTTTCATACTTTCTCCAATTTCAAGATATGGGGTGTCAAACGAAAGCTAGTGATGAGTAGAAGTCAATAAAATTGCATTCGCGCAGCTTCGCGATACCTGCAATTGCAGTTTTTTGCGTGGTTGGGATACTTTTGATTCAGAAACCATACAGCTGTAAAATTATCGGAAACGGGAGTCGGAAGTGCCTGAATACCAAAATCGCACTGTTATTGTACTCAGGAACATAAGAAAATTAAAGATCTACACTGCAACGATATTCTGGAGTTCCTCGGAAAACGATCGGATTGACAGGAGTGCGTTGCTGGAAAAACGGCCGTTTTTCATACTTTCTCCAATTTCAAGCTATAAAATTATCAGAAACGGAGTCGGTAGCGCCTGGATATCAAAATCGCTTTACTATTGTACTCAGGAACATAAGAAAATTAAAGATCTACACTGCAACGATTTTCTGGAGTTCCTCGGAAAACGATCAGATTGATAGGAGTGCGTTGCTGGATAAACAGCCGTTTTTCATACTTTCTCCAATTTCAAGATATGGGGTGTCAAACGAAAGCTAGTGATGAGTAGAATTCAATAAAATTGCATTCAGGCAGCTTCGCGATACCTGCAATTGCAGTTTTTTGTGTGGTTGGGATACTTTTGATTCAGAAACCATACAGCTGTAAAATTATCGGAAACGGGAAACGGAAGCGCCTGAATACCAAATTCGCACTGTTATTGTATTCAGGGACATAAAAAAATTAAAGATCTACACTGCAACGACATTCTGGAGTTCCTCGGAAAACGATCGGATTGATAGGAGTGCGTTATTGGAAAAACGGCCGTTTTTCATACTTTCTCCAATTTCAAGATATGGGGTGTCAAACGAATGCTAGTGATGAGTAGAATTCAATAAAATTGCATTCAGGCAGCTTCGCGATACCTGCAATTGCAGTTTTTTGCGTGGTTGGGATACTTTTGATTCAGAAACCATACAGCTGTAAAATTATCGGAAGCGGGATTCGGAAGTGCCTGAATATCAAAATCACACTGTTATTGTACACAGGAACATAAGAAAATTAAAGATCTTCACCGCAACGATATTCTGGAGTTCCTCGCAAACGATCGGATTGGCAGAATTGGGTTGCTGGAAAAACGGCCGTTCTTCATACTTTCTCCAATTTCAAGATATGGGGTGTCAAACGAAAGCTAGTGATGAGTAGAATTCAATAAAATTGCATTCAGGCAGCTTCGCGATACCTGCAATTGCAGTTTTTTGCGTGGTTGGGATACTTTTGATTCAGAAACCATACAGCTGTAAAATTATCGGAAACGGGAGTCGGAAGTGCCTGAATATCAAAATCGCACTGTTATTGTACTCAGGAACATAAGAAAATTAAAGATCTACACTGCAACGATATTCTGGAGTTCCTCGGAAAACGATCGGATTGATAGGAGTGCGTTGCTGGGAGAACGGCCGTTTTTCATATTTTCTCCGATTTCAAGATATGGGGTGTCAAACGAAAGCTAGTGATGAGTAGAGTTCTATAAAATTGCATTCAGGCAGCTTCGCGATACCTGCAATTGCAGTTTTTTGCGGGGTTGGGATACTTTTGATTCAGAAACCATACAGCTGTAAAATTATCGGAAACGGAGTCGGAAGCGGCTGAATATCAAAATCGCGCTGTTATTGTACTCAGGAACATAAGAAAATTAAAGATTCACACTGCAACGATATTTTGGAGTTCCTTGGAAAACGATCGGATTGTTAGGAGTGCGTTGCTGGAAAAACGGCCGTATTTCATACTTCCTCCAATTTCAAGACATGGGGTGTCAAACGAAAGCTAGTGATGAGTAGAATTCAATAAAATTGCTTCGCGATACCTGCAATTGCAGTTTTTTGCGTCTTTGCGATACTTTTGATTCAGAAACCATACAGCTGTAAGATTATCGGAAACGGGAGTCCGAAGCGCCTGAATATCAAAATCGCACTGTTTTTGTACTCAGGAACATAGAAATTAAAGATCTACACTGCAACGATATTCTGGAGTTCCTCGGAAAACGATCGGATTGATAGGAGTGCTTTGCTGGAAAATCGGCCGTTTTTCATACTTTCTCCAATTTCAAGATATGGGGTGTCAAACGAAAGCTAGTGATGAGTAGAATTCAATAAAATTGCATTCGGGCAGCTTCGCGACACCTGCAATTGCAGTTTTTTGCGTGGTTGGGATACTTTTGATTCAGAAACCAAACAGCTGTAAAATTATCGGAAACGGAGTCGGAAACGCCTGAATATAAAAATCGCGCTGCTATTGTACTCAGGAACATAAGAAAATTAAAGATCTACACTGCAACGATATTCTGGAGTTCCTCGGAAAACGATCAGATTGATAGGAGTGCGTTGCTGGAAAAACGGCCGTTATTCATACTTTCTCCAATTTCAAGATATGGGGTGTCAAACGAAAGCTAGTGATGAGTAGAATTCAATTAAATTGCATTCAGGCAGCTTCGCGATACCTGCAATTGCAGTTTTTTGCGTGGTTGGGATACTTTTGATTCACAAACCATACAGCTGTAAAATTATCGGAAACGGGAGTCAGAAGCACCTGAATATCAAAATCACACTGTTATTGTACTCAGGAACATAAGAAAATTAAAGATCTACACTGCAACGATATTCTGGAGTTCCTCGAAAAACGATCGGATTGACTGGAGTGGGTTGCTGGAAAAACGGCCGTTGTTCATACTTTCTCCAATTTCAAGATATGGGGTGTCAAACGAAAGCTAGTGGTGAGTAGAATTCAATAAAATTGCATTCAGGCAGCTTCGCGATACCTGCAATTGCAGTTTTTTGCGTGGTTGGGATACTTTTGATTCAGAAACCATACAGCTGTAAAATTATCGGAAACGGCAGTCGGAAGCGCCTGAATATCAAAATCGCACTGTTATTGTACTCAGGAACATAAGAAAATTGAAGATCTACACTGCAACGATATTCTGGAGTTCCTCGGAAAACGATCGGATTGATAGGAGTGGGTTGCTGGAAAAACGGCAGTTTTTCATACTTTCCCCAATTTCAAGATATGGGGTGTCAAACGAAAGCTAGTGATGAGTAGAATTCAATAAAATTGCATTCAGGCAGCTTCGCGATACCTGCAATTGCAGTTTTTTGCGTGGTTGGGATACTTTTGATTCACAAACCATACAGCTGTAAAATTATCGGAAACGGGAGTCAGAAGCGCCTGAATATCAAAATCACACTGTTATTGTACTCAGGAACATAAGAAAATTAAAGATCTACACTGCAACGATATTCTGGAGTTCCTCGAAAAACGATCGGATTGACTGGAGTGGGTTGCTGGAAAAACGGTCGTTGTTCATACTTTCTCCAATTTCAAGATATGGGGTGTCAAACGAAAGCTAGTGATGAGTAGAATTCAATAAAATTGCATTCAGGCAGCTTCGCGATACCTGCAATTGCAGTTTTTGCGTGGTTGGGATACTTTTGATTCAGAAACCATACAGCTGTAAAATTATCGGAAACGGCAGTCGGAAGCGCCTGAATATCAAAATCGCACTGTTATTGTACTCAGGAACATAAGAAAATTGAAGATCTACACTGCAACGATATTCTGGAGTTCCTCGGAAAACGATCGGATTGATAGGAGTGGGTTGCTGGAAAAACGGCCGTTTTTCATACTTTCTCCAATTTCAAGATATGGGGTGTCAAACGGGAGCTAGTGATGAGTAGAATTCAATAAAATTGCATTCAGGCAGCTTCGCGATACCTGCAATTGTAGTTTTTTGCGTGGTTGGGATACTTTTGATTCAGAAACCATACAGCTGTAAAATTATCAGAAACGGAGTCGGAAGCGCCTGAATATCAAAATCGCGCTGCTAGTCTACTCAGGAACATAAGAAAATTAAACATCTATACTGCAACGATATTCTGGAGTTCCTCGGAAAACGATCAGATTGATAGGAGTGCGTTGCTGGAATAACGGCCGTTTTTCATACTTTCTCCAATTTCAAGATATGGGGTGTCAAACGAAAGCTAGTGATGAGTAGAATTCAATAAAATTGCATTCAGGCAGCTTCGCGATACCTGCAATTGCAGTTTTTTGCGTGGTTGGGATACTTTTGATTCAGAAACCATACAGCTGTAAAATTATCGGAAACAGGAGTCAGAAGTGCCTGAATACCAAAATCGCACTGTTGTTGTACTCAGGAACATAAAAAAATTAAAGATCTACACTGCAACGATATTCTGGAGTTCCTCGGAAAACGATCGGATTGACTGGAGTGGGTTGCTGGAATAACGGCCGTTGTTCATACTTTCTCCAATTTCAAGATATGGGGTGTCAAACGAAAGCTAGTGGTGAGTAGAATTCAATCAAATTGCATTCAGGCAGCTTCGCGATACCTGCAATTGCAGTTTTTTGCGTGGTTGGGATACTTTTGATTCAGAAACCATACAGCTGTAAAATTATCGGAAAAGGCAGTCGGAAGCGCCTGAATATCAAAATCGCACTGTTATTGTACTCAGGAACATAAGAAAATTGAAGATCTACACTGCAACGATATTCTGGAGTTCCTCGGAAAACGATCGGATTGATAGGAGTGGGTTGCTGGAAAAACGGCCGTTTTTCATACTTTCTCCAATTTCAAGATATGGGGTGTCAAACGAAAGCTAGTGATGAGTAGAATTCAATAAAATTGCATTCAGGCAGCTTCGCGATACCTGCAATTGCAGTTTTTTGCGTGGTTGGGATACTTTTGATTCAGAAACCATACAGCTGTCAAATTATCGGAAACAGGAGTCAGAAGTGCCTGAATACAAAAATCGCACTGTTATTGTACTCGAGAAAATGAAAAAATTAAAGATCTACACTGCAACGATATTCTGGAGTTCCTTGGAAAACGATCGGATTGATAGGAGTGCGTTGCTGGAAAAACGGCCGTATTTCATACTTCCTCCAATTTCAAGACATGGGGTGTCAAACGAAAGCTAATGATGAGTAGAATTCAATAATATTGCATTCAGGCAGCTTCGCGACACCTGCAATTGCAGTTTTTTGCGTGGTTGGGATACTTTTGATTCAGAAACCAAACAGCTGTAAAATTATCGGAAACGGAGTCGGAAACGCCTGAATATAAAAATTGCACTGTCATTGTACTCAGGAACATAAGAAAATTAAAGATCTACACTGCAACGATATTCTGGAGATCCTCAGAAGACGATCGGATTGACAGGAGTGCGTTGCTGGAACAACGGCCGTTCTTCATACTTTCTCCAATTTCAAGATATGGGGTGTCAAACGAAAGCTAGTGATGAGTAGAATTCAATAAAATTGCATTCAGGCAGCTTCGCGATACCTGCAATTGCAGTTTTTTGCATGGTTGGGATACTTTTGATTCAGAAACCATACAGCTGTAAAATTATCAGAAACGGAGTCGGAAGCGCCTGAATATCAAAATCGCGCTGCTAGTCTACTCAGGAACATAAGAAAATTAAAGATCTACACTGCAACGATATTCTGGAGTTCCTCGGAAAACGATCGGATTGAAAGGAGTGCGTTGCTGGAAAAACGGCCGTTTTTCATACTTTCTCCAATTTCAAGATATGGGGTGTCAAACGAAAGCTAGTGATGAGTAGAATTCAATTAAATTGCATTCAGGCAGCTTCGCGGTACCTGCAATTGCAGTTTTTTGCGTGGTTGGGATACTTTTGATTCAGAAACCATACAGCTGTAAAATTATCGGAAACGGAGTCGGAAGCGCCTGAATATTAAAATCGCGCTGCTAGTCCACTCAGGAACATA
Organism: Odontomyia ornata; assembly: GCA_963969285.1. NCBI lineage: Eukaryota > Metazoa > Arthropoda > Insecta > Diptera > Stratiomyidae > Odontomyia > Odontomyia ornata. Next base: position 64,184,007 of record OZ017743.1, on the reverse strand, counting down.
AGAAAATTAAAGATCTACACTGCAACGATATTCTGGAGTTCCTCGAAAAACGATCAGATTGATAGGAGTGCAATGCTGGAAAAACGGCCGTTTTTCATACTTTCTCCAATTTCAAGATATGGGGTGTCAAACGAAAGCTAGTGATGAGTAGAATTCAATTAAATTGCATTCAGGCAGCTTCGCGATACCTGCAATTGCAGTGTTTTGCGTGGTTGGGATACTTTTGATTCAGAAACCATACAGCTGTAAAATTATCGGAAACGGTAGTCAGAAGCGCCTGAATATCAAAATCACACTGTTATTGTACTCAGGAACATAAGAAAATTAAAGATCTACACTGCAACGATATTCTGGAGTTCCTCGGAAAAGGATCGGATTGACTGGAGTGGGTTGCTGGAATAACGGCCGTTGTTCATACTTTCTCCAATTTCAAGATATGGGGTGTCAAACGAAAGCTAGTGGTGAGTAGAATTCAATAAAATTGCATTCAGGCAGCTTCGCGATACCTGCAATTGCAGTTTTTTGCGTGGTTGGGATACTTTTGATTCAGAAACCATACAGCTGTAAAGTTATCGGAAACGGCAGTCGGAAGCGCCTGAATATCAAAATCGCACTGTTATTGTACTCAGGAACATAAGAAAATTGAAGATCTACACTGCAACGATATTCTGGAGTTCCTCGGAAAACGATCGGATTGATAGGAGTGGGTTGCTGGAAAAACGACAGTTTTTCATACTTTCTCCAATTTCAAGATATGGGGTATCAAACGAAAGCTAGTGATGAGTAGAGTTCAATAAAATTGCATTCATGCAGCTTCACGATACCTGCAATTGCAGTTTTTTGCGTGGTTCGGATACTTTTGATTCAGAAAACATACAGCTGTAAAATTATCGGAAACGGGAGTCGGAAGTGCCTGAATATCAAAATTTCACTGTTATTGTACTCAAAAACATAAGAAAATTAAAGATCTACACTGCAATGATATTCTGGAGTTCCTCGGAAAACGATCGGATTGACTGGAGTGGGTTGCTGGAAAAACGGCCGTTTTTCATACTTTCTCCAATTTCAAGATATGGGGTGTCAAACGGGAGCTAGTGATGAGAACTCTATAAAATTGCATTCAGGCAGCTTCGCGATACCTGCAATTGTAGTTTTTTGCGTGGTTGGGATACTTCGATCGACGATCGGATTGACAGGAGTGGGTTGCTGGAACAACGGCCGTTCTTCATACTTTCTCCAATTTCAAGATATGGGGTGTGAAACGAAAGCTAGTGATGAGTAGAATTGAATTAAATTGCATTCAGGCAGCTTCGCGATACCTGCAATTGCAGTTTTTTGCATGGTTGGGATACTTTTGATTCAGAATCCATACAGCTGTAAAATTATCAGAAACGGAGTCGGAAGCGCCTGAATATCAAAATCGCGCTGCTAATCTACTCAGGAACATAAGAAAATTAAAGATCTACACTGCAACGATATTCTGGACTTTTTCGGAAAACGATCAGATTGATAGGAGTGCGTTGCTGGAAAAACGGCCGTTTTTCATACTTTCTCCAATTTCAAGATATGGGGTGTCAAACGAAAGCTAGTGATGAGTAGAATTCAATTAAATTGCATTCAGGCAGCTTCGCGGTACCTGCAATTGCAGTTTTATGCGTGGTTAGGATACATTTGATTCAGAAACCATACAGCTGTAAAATTATCGGAAACGGAGTTGGAAGCGCCTGAATATTAAAATCGCGCTGCTAGTCTACTCAGGAACATAAGAAAATTAAAGATCTACACTGCAACGATATTCTGGAGTTCCTCGGAAAACGATCAGATTGATAGGAGTGCGTTGCTGGAAAAACGGCCGTTTTTCATTCTTTCTCCAATTTCAAGATATGGGGTGTCAAACGAAAGCTAGTGATGAGTAGAATTCAATTAAATTGCATTCAGGCAGCTTCGCGATACCTGCAATTGCAGTTTTTAACGTGGTTGGGATACTTTTGATTCACAAACCATACAGCTGTAAAATTATCGGAAACGGGAGTCAGAAGCGCCTGAATATCAAATACACACTGTTATTGTACTCAGGAACATAAGAAAATTAAAGATCTACACTGCAACGATATTCTGAAGTTCCTCGGAAAACGATCGGATTGACTGGAGTGGGTTGCTGGAATAACGGCCGTTGTTCATACTTTCTCCAATTTCAAGATATGGGGTGTCAAACGAAAGCTAGTGGTGAGTAGAATTCAATAAAATTGCATTCAGGCAGCTTCGCGATACCTACAATTGCAGTTTTTTGCGTGGTTGGGATACTTTTGATTCAGAAACCATACAGCTGTAAAATTATCGGAAACGGCAGTCGGAAGCGCCTGAATATCAAAATCGCACTGTTATTGTACTCAGGAACATAAGAAAATTAAAGATCTACACTGCAACGATATTCTGAAGTTCCTCGGAAAACGATCGGATTGACTGGAGTGGGTTGCTGGAATAACGGCCGTTGTTCATACTTTCTCCAATTTCAAGATATGGGGTGTCAAACGAAAGCTAGTGGTGAGTAGAATTCAATAAAATTGCATTCAGGCAGCTTCGCGATACCTGCAATTGCAGTTTTTTGCGTGGTTGGGATACTTTTGATTCACAAACCATACAGCTGTAAAATTATCGGAAACGGGAGTCAGAAGCGCCTGAATATCAAAATCACACTGTTATTGTACTCAGGAACATAAGAAAATTAAAGATCTACACTGCAACGATATTCTGAAGTTCCTCGGAAAACGATCGGATTGACTGGAGTGGGTTGCTGGAATAACGGCCGTTGTTCATACTTTCTCCAATTTCAAGATATGGGGTGTCAAACGAAAGCTAGTGATGAGTAGAATTCAATTAAATTGCATTCAGGCAGCTTCGCGGTACCTGCAATTGCAGTTTTATGCGTGGTTGGGATACATTTGATTCAGAGACCATACAGCTGTAAAATTATCGGAAACGGAGTTGGAAGCGCCTGAATATTAAAATCGCGCTGCTAGTCTACTCAGGAACATAAGAAAATTAAAGATCTACACTGCAACGATATTCTGGAGTTCCTCGGAAAACGATCAGATTGATAGGAGTGCGTTGCTGGAAAAACGGCCGTTTTTCATACTTTCTCCAATTTCAAGATATGGGGTGTCAAACGAAAGCTAGTGATGAGTAGAATTCAATTAAATTGCATTCAGGCAGCTTCGCGATACCTGCAATTGCAGTTTTTTGCGTGGTTGGGATACTTTTGATTCACAAACCATACAGCTGTAAAATTATCGGAAACGGGAGTCAGAAGCGCCTGAATATCAAAATCACACTGTTATTGTACTCAGGAACATAAGAAAATTAAAGATCTACACTGCAACGATATTCTGAAGTTCCTCGGAAAACGATCGGATTGACTGGAGTGGGTTGCTGGAATAACGGCCGTTGTTCATACTTTCTCCAATTTCAAGATATGGGGTGTCAAACGAAAGCTAGTGGTGAGTAGAATTCAATAAAATTGCATTCAGGCAGCTTCGCGATACCTGCAATTGCAGTTTTTTGCGTGGTTGGGATACTTTTGATTCAGAAACCATACAGCTGTAAAATTATCGGAAACGGCAGTCGGAAGCGCCTGAATATCAAAATGGCACTGTTATTGTACTCAGGAACATAAGAAAATTGAAGATCTACACTGCAACGATATTCTGGAGTTCCTCGGAAAACGATCGGATTGATAGGAGTGGGTTGCTGGAAAAACGGCAGTTTTTCATACTTTCCCCAATTTCAAGATATGGGGTGTCAAACGAAAGCTAGTGATGAGTAGAATTCAATAAAATTGCATTCAGGCAGCTTCACGATACCTGCAATTGCAGTTTTTTGCGTGGTTGGGATACTTTTGATTCAGAAAACATACAGCTGTAAAATTATCGGAAACGGGAGTCGGAAGTGCCTGAATATCAAAATTTCACTGTTATTGTACTCAGAAACATAAGAAAATTAAAGATCTACACTGCAATGATATTCTGGAGTACCTCGGAAAACGATCGGATTGACTGGAGTGGGTTGCTGGGAAAACGGCCGTTTTTCATACTTTCTCCAATTTCAAGATATGGGGTGTCAAACGGGAGCTAGTGATGAGTAGAATTCAATTAAATTGCATTCAGGCAGCTTCGCGATAACTGCAATTGTAGTTTTTTGCGTGGTTGGGATACTTTTGATTCAGAAACTATACAGCTGTAAAATTATCAGAAACGGAGTCGGAAGCGCCTGAATATAAAAATCGCGCTGCTAGTCTACTCAGGAACATAAGAAAATTAAACATCTATACTGCAACGATATTCTGGATTTCCTCGGAAAACGATCAGATTGATAGGAGTGCGTTGCTGGAAAAACGGCCGTTTTTCATACTTCCTCCAATTTCAAGATATGGGGTGTCAAACGAAAGCTAGTGATGAGTAGAATTCAATAAAATTGCATTCAGGCAGCTTCGTGATACCTGCAATTGCAGTTTTTTGCGTGGTTGGGATACTTTTGATTCAGAAACCATACAGCTGTAAAATTATCGGAAACGGAGTCAGAAGTGCCTGAATACAAAAATCGCACTGTTGTTGTACTCAGGAACATAAAAAAATTAAAGATCTACACTGCAACGATATTCTGGAGTTCCTCGGAAAACGATCGGATTGACTGGAGTGGGTTGCTGGAATAACGGCCGTTGTTCATACTTTCTCCAATTTCAAGATATGGGGTGTCAAACGAAAGCTAGTGGTGAGTAGAATTCAATAAAATTGCATTCAGGCAGCTTCGCGATACCTGCAATTGCAGTTTTTTGCGTGGTTGGGATACTTTTGATTCAGAAACCATACAGCTGTAAAATTATCGGAAACGGCAGTCGGAAGCGCCTGAATATATAAATCGCACTGTTATTGTACTCAGGAACATAAGAAAATTGAAGATCTACACTGCAACGATATTCTGGAGTTCCTCGGAAAACGATCGGATTGATAGGAGTGGGTTGCTGGAAAAACGGCCGTTGTTCATACTTTCTCCAATTTCAAGATATGGGGTGTCAAACGAAAGCTAGTGATGAGTAGAATTCAATAAAATTGCATTCAGGCAGCTTCGCGATACCTGCAATTGCAGTTTTTTGCGTGGTTGGGATACTTTTAATTCAGAAACCATACAGCTGTCAAATTATCGGAAACAGGAGTCAGAAGTGCCTGAATACAAAAATCGCACTGTTATTGTACTCGAGAACATGAAAAAACTAAAGATCTACACTGCAACGATATTTTGGAGTTCCTTGGAAAACGATCGGATTGATAGGAGTGCGTTGCTGGAAAAACGGCCGTATTTCATACTTCCTCAATTTCAAGACATGGGGTGTCAAACGAAAGCTAATGATGAGTAGAATTCAATAAAATTGCATTAACGCAGCTTCGCGACACCTGCAATTGCAGTTTTTTGTGTGGTTGGGATACTTTTGATTCAGAAACCAAACAGCTGTAAAATTATCGGAAACGGAGTCGGAAACGCCTGAATATAAAAATCGCACTGTTATTGTACTCAGGAACATAAGAAAATTAAAGATCTACACTGCAACGATATTCTGGAGATCCTCAGAAGACGATTGGATCGACAGGAGTGGGTTGCTGGAACAACGGCCGTTCTTCATACTTTCTCCAATTTCAAGATATGGGGTGTCAAACGAAAGCTAGTGATGAGTAGAATTCAATTAAATTGCATTCAGGCAGCTTCGCGATACCTGCAATTGCAGTTTTTTGCATGGTTGGGATACTTTTGATTCAGAAACCATACAGCTGTAAAATTATCAGAAACGGAGTCGGAAGCGCCTGAATATCAAAATCGCGCTGCTAGTCTACTCAGGAACATAAGAAAATTAAAGATCTACACTGCAACGATATTCTGGAGTTCCTCGGAAAACGATCGGATTGAAAGGAGTGCGTTGCTGGAAAAACGGCCGTTTTTCATACTTTCTCCAATTTCAAGATATGGGGTGTCAAACGAAAGCTAGTGATGAGTAGAATTCAATTAAATTGCATTCAGGCAGCTTCGCGGTACCTGCAATTGCAGTTTTTTGCGTGGTTGGGATACTTTTGATTCAGAAACCATACAGCTGTAAAATTATCGGAAACGGAGTCGGTAGCGCCTGAATATTAAAATCGCGCTGCTAGTCCACTCAGGAACATAAGAAAATTAAAGATCTACACTGCAAACGATATTCTGGAGTTCCTCGGAAAACGATCGGATTGATAGGAGTGGGTTGCTGGAAAAACGACAGTTTTTCATACTTTCTCCAATTTCAAGATATTGGGTGTCAAACGAAAGCTAGTGATGAGTAGAATTCAATAAAATTGCATTCAGGCAGCTTCACGGTACCTGCAATTGCAGTTTTTTGCGTGGTTCGGATACTTTTGATTCAGAAAACATACAGCTGTAAAATTATCGGAAACGGGAGTCGGAAGTGCCTGAATATCAAAATTTCACTGTTATTGTACTCAGAAACATGAGAAAATTAAAGATCTACACTGCAATGATATTCTGGAGTTCCTCGGAAAACGATCGGATTGACTGGAGTGGGTTGCTGGAAAAACGGCCGTTTTTCATACTTTCTCCAATTTCAAGATATGGGGTGTCAAACGAAAGCTAGTGATGAGTAGAATTCAATAAAATTGCATTCAGGCAGCTTCGCGATACCTGCAATTGCAGTTTTTTGCGTGGTTGGGATACTTTTGATTCAGAAACCATACAGCTGTAAAATTATCGGAAACGGCAGTCGGAAGCGCCTGAATATCAAAATCGCACTTTTATTGTACTCAGGAACATAAGAAAATTCAAGATCTACACTGCAACGATATTCTGGAGTTCCTCGGAAAACGATCTGATTGACTGGAGTGGGTTGCTGGAATAACGGCCGTTTTTCATACTTTCTCCAATTTCAAGATATGGGGTGTCAAACGAAAGCTAGTGATGAGTAGAATTCAATAAAATTGCATTCAGGCAGCTTCGCGATACCTGCAATTGCAGTTTTTTGCGTGGTTGGGATACTTTTGATTCAGAAACCATACAGCTGTAAAATTATCGGAAACGGCAGTCGGAAGCGCCTGAATATCAAAATCGCACTGTTATTGTACTCAGGAACATAAGAAAATTGAAGATCTACACTGCAACGATATTCTGGAGTTCCTCGGAAAACGATCGGATTGACAGGAGTGCGTTGCTGGAAAAACGGCCGTGCTTCATACTTTCTCCAATTTCAAAATATGGGGTGTCAAACGAAAGCTAGTGATGAGTAGAATTCAATAAAATTGCATTCAGGCAGCTTCGCGATACCTGCAATGGCAGTTTTTTGCGTGGTTGGGATACTTTTGATTCAGAAACCATACACCTGTAAAATTATCGGAAACGGGAGTCGGAAGTGGCTGAATATCAAAATCACACTGTTATTGTACTCAGGAACATAAGAAAATTAAAGATCTACACTGCAACGATATTCTGGAGTTCCTCGGAAAACGATCGGATTGACAGGAGTTGGATGCTGGAAAAACGGCCGTTTTCATACTTTCTCCAATTTCAAGATGTGGGGTGTCAAGCGAAAGCTGGTGATGAGTAGAATTCAATAAAATTGCATTCAGGCAGCTTCGCGATACCTGCAATTGCAGTTTTTTGTGTGGTTGGGATACTTTTGATTCAGAAACCATACAGCTGTAAAATTATCGGAAGCGGGAGTCAAAAGCGCCTGAATATCAAAATCGCACTGTTATTGTACTCAGGAACATAAGAAAATTGAAGATCTACACAGCAACGATATTCTGGAGTTCCTCGGAAAATGATCGGATTGATAGAAGTGCGTTGCTGGAAAAACGGCCGTTCTTCATACTTTCTCCAATTTCAAGATATGGGGTGTCAAACGAAAGCTAGTGATGAGTAGAATTCAATAAAATTGCATTCAGGCAGCTTCGCGATACCTGCAATTGCAGTTTTTTGCGTGGTTGGGATACTTTTGAATTCAGAATCCATACAGCTGTAAAATTATCGGAAACGGAGTCGGAAGCGCCTGAATATCAAAATCGCGTAGCTTTTGTACTCAGGAACATAAGAAAATTAAAGATCTACACTACAACGATATTCTGGAGTTCCTCCGAAAACGATCGGATTGATAGGAGTGCGTTGCTGGAAAAACGGCCGTTCTGCATACTTACTCCAATTTCAATATATAGGGGGTCAAACGAAAGCTAGTGATGAGTAAAATTCAATAAAATTGCATTCAGGCAGCTTCGCGATACCTGCAATTGCAGTTTTTTGCGTGGTTGGGATACTTTTCATTCAGAAACCATACAGCTGTAAAATAATCGGAAACGGGGGTCGGAAGCGCATGAATATCAAAATCGCAATGTTATTGTACTCAGGAGCATAAGAAAATTAAAGGTCTACACTACAACGATATTCTGGAGTTCCTCGGAAAACGATCGGATTGACAGGAGTGGGTTGCTGGAAAGACGGCCGTTTTTCATACTTTCTCCAATTTCAAGATATGGGGTGTCAAACGAAAGCTAGTGATGAGTAGAATTCAATAAAATTGCATTCAGATAGCTTCGCGATACCTGCAACTGCAGTTTTTTGCGTGGTTGGGATACTTTTGATTCAGAAACCATACAGCTGTAAAATTATCGGAAACGGGAGTCAGAAGCGCCTGAAAATCAAAATCGCACTGTTATTGTACTCAGGGACATAAGAAAATTAAAAATCTACACTGCAACGATATTCTGGAGTTCCTCGGAAAACGATCGGATGGATAGGAGTGCGTTGCTGGAAAAACGGCCGTTTTTCATACTTTCTCCAATTTCAAGATATGGGGTGTCAAACGAAAGCTAGCGATAAAAGAATTCAATAAAACTGCATGCAGGCAGCTTCGCGATACCTGCAATTGCAGTTTTTTGCGTGGTTGGGATACTTTTGATTCAGAAACCATACAGCTGTAAAATTATCAGAAACAGAGTCGAAAGCGCCTGAATATCAAAATCGCGCTGCTTTTGTACTCAGGAACATAAGAAAATTAAAGATCTACACTGCAACGATATTCTGGAGTTCCTCGGAAAACGATCAGATTGATAGGAGTGCGTTGCTGGAAAAACGGCCGTTGTTCATACTTTCTCCAATTTCAAGATATGGGGTGTCAAACGAAAGCTAGCGATAAAAGAATTCAATAAAACTGCATGCAGGCAGCTTCGCGATACCTGCAATTGCAGTTTTGTGCGTGGTTGGGATACTTTTGATTCAGAAACCATACAGCTGTAAAATTATCGGAAACGGGAGTCGGAAGCGCCTGAATATCAAAATCGCACTGTTATTGTACTCAGGAATATAAGAAAATTAAAGATCTACACTGCAACGATATTCTGTAGTTCCTCGGAAAACGATCGGATTGATAGGAGTGCGTTGCTGGGAAAACGGCCGTTATTCATACTTTCTCCAATTACAAGATATCGGGTGTCAAACGAAGGCTAGTGAGGAGTAGAATTCAATAAAATTGCATTCAGGCAGCTTCGCGATACCTGCAATTGCAGTTTTTTGCGTGGCTGTAAAATTATCGGAAAAGGGAGTTAGAAGCGCCTGAATATGAAAATCGCACTGTTATTGTACTCAGGAACATAAGAAAATTAAAGAACTACACTGCAAAGATATTCTGTAGTTCCTCGGAAAACGATCGGATTGATAGGAGTGCGTTGCTGGAAAAACGGCCGTTATTCATACCTTCTCCAATTTCAAGATATGGGGTGTCAAACGAAGGCTAGTGATGAGTAGAATTTAATAAAATTGAATTCAGGCAGCTTCGCGATACCTGTACTTGCAGTTCTTTGCGTGGATGGGAAATTTTTAATTCAGAAACCATACAGCTGTAAAATTATCGGAAACGGGAGTCGGAAGTGCCTGAATACCAAAATCGTACTGTTATTGTACTCAGGAGCATACGAAAATTAAAGATCTACACTGCAACGATATTCAGGAGTTCCTCGGAAAACGATCGGATTGATAGGAGTGCGTTGCTGAAAAAACGGCCGTTATTCATACTTTCTCCAATTTCAAAATATGTGGTGTCAAACGAAAGCTAGTGATGAGTAGAATTCAATCAAATTGCACTCAGGCAGCTTCACGATACCTGCAATTGCAGTTTTTTGCGTGGTTGGGATACTTTTGATTCAGAAACCATACAGCTGTAAAATTATCGGAAACGGGAGTCGGAAGCGCCTGGATATTAACATCGCACTGCTATTGTACTCAAGAACATAAGAAAATTAAAGATCTACACTGCAACGATATTCTGGAGTTCCTCGGAAAACGATCGGATTGATAGGAGTGCGTTGCTGGAAAAACGGCCGTTCTTCATACTTACTCCAATTTCAAGATATGGGGTGTCAAACGAAAGCTAGTGATGAGTAGAATTCAATAAAATTGCACTCAGGCAGCTTCGCGATACCTGCAATTGCAGTTTTTTGCGTGGTTGGGATACTTTTGATTCAGAAACCATACAGCTGTAAAATTATCGGAAACGAAAGCTAGTGACGAGTAGAATTCAATAAAATTGCATTCAGGCAGCTTCGCGATACCTGCAATTGCAGTTTTCTGCGTGGTTGGGATACTTTTGATTCAGAAACCATACAGCTGTAAAATTATCGAAAACAAGAGTCGGAAGCGCCTGAATATCAAAACCGCAATGTTATTGTACTCAGGAAGATAAAAAAATTAAAGATCTTCACTGCAACGATATTCTGGAGTTCCTCGGAAAACGATCGGATTGATAGGAGTGCGTTGCTGGAAAAACGGCCGTTTTCATACTTTCTCCAATCTCAAGATATGGGGTGTCAAACGAAAGCTAGTGATGAGTAGAATTCAATAAAATTGCATTCAGGCAGCTCCGCGATACCTGCAATTGCAGTATTGTGCGTGGTTGGGATACTTTTGATTAAGAAACCATACAGCTGTAAAATTATCGGAAACGAAGACTAGTGATGAGTCGAATTCAATAAAATTGCATTCAGGCTGCTTCGCGATACCTGCATCTGCAGTTTTCTGCGTGGCTGGGAAACTTTTGATTCAGAAACCATACAGCTGTAAAATTATCGGAAACAGGAGTCGGAAGTGCCTGAATACCAAAATCGCACTGTTGTTGTACTCAAGAACATAAGAAAATTAAAAATCTTCACTGCAACGATATTCTGGAGTTCCTCGGAAAACGATCGGATTGATAGGATTGCGTTGCTGGAAAAACGGCCATTATTCATACTTTCTCCAATTTCAAGATATGGGGTGTCAAACGAAAGCTAGTGATGAGTAGAATTCAATAAAATTGCATTCAGGCAGCTTCGCGATACCTGCAATTGCAGTTTTTTGCGTGGTTGGGAAACTTTTGATTCAGAAACCATACAGCTGTAAAATTATCGGAAACGGGAGTCGGAAGTGCCTGAATACCAAAATCGCACTGTTGTTGTACTCAGGAACATAAAAAAATCAAAGATCTACACTGCAACGATATTCTGGAGTTCCTCGGAAAACGATCGGATTGATAGGAGTGCGTTGCTGAAAAAACGGCCGTTTTTCATACTTTCTCCAATTTCAAGATATGGGGTGTCAAACGAAACCTAGTGATGAGTAGAATTCAATAAAATTGCATTCAGGCAGCTTCGCGATACCTGCAATTGCAGTTATTTGCGTGGTTGGGATACTTTTGATTCAGAAACCATACAGCTGTAAAATTATCGGAAACGGAGTCGGAAGTGCCTAAATATCAAAATCGCGCAGCACTTGGATTCAGGAACATAAGAAAATTAAAGATCTACACTGCAACGATATTCTAGAGTTCCTCGGAAAACGATCGGATTGATAGAAGTGCGTTGCTGGAAAAACGGCCGTTCTTCATACTTTCTCTAATTTCAAGATACTGGGTGTCAAACGAAAGCTAGTGATCAGTAGAATTCAAAAAAATGGCATTCAGGCAGCTTCGCGATACCTGCAATTGCAGTTTTTTGCGTGGTTGGGATACTTTTGATTCAGAAACCAAACAGCTGTAAAATTATCGGAAATGGAGTCGGAAGCACCTGAATATCAAAATCGCGCTGCTATTGTACTCAGGAACATAAGAAAATTAAAGATCTACACTGGAACGATATTCTGGAGTTCCTCGGAAAACGATCGGATTGATAGGAGTGCGTTGCTGGAAAAACGGCCGTTCTTCATACTTTCTCCAATTTCAAGATATGGGGTGTCAAACGAAAGCTAGTGATGAATAGAATTCAATAAAATTGCATTCAGGCAGCTTCGCGATACCTGCAATTGCAGTTTTTTGAGTGGTTGGGATAATTTTGATTCAGAAACCATACAGCTGTAAAATTATCGGGAACGGGAGTCGGAAGTGCCTGAATACCAAAATCGCACTGTTATTGTACTCAGGAACATAAAAAAATTAAAGATCTACACTGCAACGATATTCTGGAGTTCCTCGGAAAACGATCGGATTGATAGGAGTGCGTTGCCGGAATAACGGCAGTTTTTCATACTTTCTCCAACTTCAAGTTATGGGGTGTCAAACGAAAGCAAGTGATGAGTAGAATGCAATAAAATTTCATTCGGGCAGCTTCGCGATACCTGCAATTGCAGTTTTTGCGTGGTTGGGATACTTTTGATTCAGAAACCATACAGCTGTAAAATTATCGGAAACGGGAGTCGAAAGCGCCCTAATATGAAAATCACACTGTTATTGTACTCAGGATCATAAGAAAATTAAGGATCTACACTGCAACGATATTCTGGAGTTCCTCGGAAAACGATCGGATTGACAGGAGTGGCTTGCTGGAAAAACGGCCGTTTTTCATACTTTCTCCAATTTCAAGATATGGGGTGTCAAACGAAAGCTAGTGATGAGTAGAATTCAATAAAATTGCATTCAGGCAGCTTCGCGATACCTGCAATTGCGGTTTTTTGCGTGGTTGGGATACTTTTGATTCAGAAACCATACAGCTGTAAAATTATCGGGAACGGGAGTCGGAAGTGCCTGAATACCAAAATCGCACTGTTATTGTACTCAGGAACATAATTAAATTAAAGATCTACACTGCAACGATATTCTGGAGTTCCTCGGAAAACGGTCGGATTGACAGGAGTGGCTTGCTAGAAAAACGGCCGTTTTTCATACTTTCTCCAATTTCAAGATATGGGGTGTCAAACGAAAGCTGGTGATGAGTAGAATTCAATAAAATTGCATTCAGGCAGCTTCACGATACCTGCAATTGCAGTTTTTTGCGTGGTTGGGATACATTGGATTCAGAAACAAAACAGCTGTAAAATTATCGGAAATGGAGTCGGAAGCACCTGAATATCAAAATCGCGCTGCTATTGTACTCAGGGACATAAGAAAATTAAAGGTCTACACTGCAACGATATTCTGGGTTCCTCGGTAAACGATCGGATTGACAGGAGTGGGTTGCTGGAAAAACGGCCGTTTTTCATACCTTCTCCAATTTCAATATATGGGGTGTCAAACGAAAGCTAGTGATGAGTAGAATTCAATAAAATTGCATTCAGGCAGCTTCGCGAAACCATACAGCTGTAAAATTATCGGAAACGGGAGTCGGAAGTGCCTGAATACCGAAATCGCACTGTTATTGTACTCAGGAACATAAAAAAATTAAAGATCTACACTGCAACGATATTCTGGAGTTTCTCGGAAAACGATTGGATTGATAGGAGTGCGTTGCTGGAAAAACGGCCGTTTTTCATACTTTCTCCAATTTCAAGATATGGGGTGTCAAACGAAAGCTAGTGATGAGTAGAATTCAATAAAATTGCATTCAGGCAGCTTCGCGAAACCATACAGCTGTAAAATTATCGGAAACGGGAGTCGGAAGTGCCTGAATACCAAAATCGCACTGTTATTGTACTCAGGAACATAAAAAAATTAAAGATCTACACTGCAACGATATTCCGGAGTTCCTTGGAAAACGATCGGATTGATAGGAGTGCGTTGCTGGAAGAACGGCCGTTTTTCATACTTTCTCCAATTTCAAGATATGGGGTGTCAAACGAAAACTAGTGATGAGTAGAATTCAATGATATTGCATTCAGGCAGCTTCGCGATATCTGCAATTCCAGTTTTTTGTGTGGTTGGGATACTTTTGATTCAGAAACCATACAGCTGTTAAATTATCGGAAACGGAGTCGGAAGCGCCTGAATATCAAAATCGCGCTGCTACTGTCCTCAGGTACATAAGAAATTAAAGATCTACACTGCAACGATATCCTGGAGTTCCTCGGAAAACGATCGGATTGATAGGAGTGCGTTGCTGGAAAAACGGCCGTTTTTCATACTTTCTCCAATTTCAAGAGATGGGGTGTCAAACGAAAGCTAGTGATGAGTAGAATTCAATAAAATTGCATTCAGGCAGCTTCGCGACACCTGCATTTGCAGTTTTTTGCGTGGTTGGGATACTTTTGTTTCAGAAACCATACAGCTGTAAAATTATCAGAAACGGAGTCGGAAGCGCCTGAATATCAAAATCGCGCTGCTATTGTACTCAGGAACATAAAAAAATTAAAGATCTACACTGCAACGATATTCTGGAGTTCCTCGGAAAACGATCGGATTGATAGGAGTGCGTTGCTTGAAAAACGGCCGTTTTTCATACTTTCTCCCATTTCAATATATGGGCTGTCAAACGAAAGCTAGTGACGAGTAGGATTCAATAAAATTGCATTCAGGCAGCTTCGCGATACGTGCAATTGCAATTTTTTGCGTGGTTGGGATACTTTTGATTCAGAAACCATACAGCTGTAAAATTATCGGAAACGGGAGTCGGAAGTGCTTGAATACCAAAATCGCACTGTTTTTGTACTCAGGAACATGAAAAAATTCAAGATCTACACTGCAACGATATTCTGGAGTTCCTCGGAAAACTATCGGATTGATAGGAGGGCGTTGCAGGAATAACGGCCGTTATTCATACTTTCTCCAATTTCAAGTTATGGGGTGTCAAACGAAAGCTAGTGATGAGTAGAATGCAATGAAATTGCATTCAGGCAGCTTCGCGATACCTGCAATTGTAGTTTTTTGCGTGGTTGGGATACTTTTGATTCAGAAACCATACAGCTGTAAAATTATCGGAAACGGGAGTCGGACGCGCCTGAATATCAAAATCACACTGTTATTGTACTCAGGGACATAAGAAAATTAAAGATCTACACTGCAACGATATTCTGGAGTTCCTCGGAAAACTATCGGATTGATAGCAGGGCGTTGCAGGAATAACGGCCGTTTTTCATACTTTCTCCAATTTCAAGATATGGGGTGTCAAACCAAAGCTAGTGATGAGTAGAATTCAATAAAATTGCATTCAGGCAGCTTCGCGATACCTGCAATTGCAGTTTTTTGCGTGGTTGGGATACTTTTGATTCAGAAACCATACAGCTGTAAAATTATCGGAAACGGGAGTCGGAAGTGCCTGAATACCGAAATCACACTGTTATTGTACTCAGGAACATAAGAAAATTAAAGATCTACACTGCAACGATATTCTGGAGTTCCTCGGAAAACGATCGGATTGACAGCAGTGGGTTGCTGGAAAAACGGCCGTTTTTCATACTTTCTCCAATTTCAAGATATGGGGTGTCAAACGAAAGCTAATGATGAGTAGAATTCAATAAAATTGCATTCAGGCAGCTTCGCGATACCTGCAATTGCAGTTTTTTGCGTGGTTGGGATACTTTTGATTGAGAAACCATACGGCTGTAAAATTATCGGAAACGGAGTCGGAAGCGCCTGAATATCATCGCGCTGCTATTGTACTCAGGAACATAAAAAAATTAAAGATCTAGACTGCAACGATATTCTGGAGTTCCTCGGAAAACAATCGGATTGATAGGAGTGCGTTGCTGGAAAACGGCCGTTTTTCATACTTCCTCCAATTTCAAGATATGGGATGTCAAACGAAAGCTAGTGATGAGTAGAATCCAATAAAATTGCATTCAGGCAGCTTCGCGATACCTGCAATTGCAGTTTTTTGCGTGGTTGGGATACTTTTGATTCAGAAACCATACAGCTGTAAAATTATCGGAAACGGGGGTCGGAATTGTCTTAATACCAAAATCGCACTGTTATTGTACTCAGGAACATAAGAAAATTAAAGATCCTCACTGCAACGATATTCTGGAGTTCCTCGGAAAACGATCGGATTGATAGGATTGCGTTGCTGGAAAAACGGCCGTTGTTCATACTTTCTCCAATTTCAAGATATGGGGTGTCAAACGAAAGCTAGTGATGAGTAGAATTCAATAAAATTGCGTTCAGGCAGCTTCGCGATACCTGCAATTGCAGTTTTTTGCGTGGTTGGGATACTTTTGATTCAGAAACAATACAGCTGTAAAATTATCGGAAACGGGAGTCGGAAGTGCCTGAATACCAAACTCGCACTGTTATTGTACTCAGGAACATAAAAAAATTAAAGATCTACATTGCGACGATATTCTGGAGTTCCTCCGAAAACGATCGGATTGATAGGAGTGCGTTGCTGGAAAAACGGCCTTATTTCATACTTTCTCCAATTTCAAGATATGGGGTGTCAAACGAAAGCTAGTGATGAGTAGAATTCAATAAAATTGCATTCAGGCAGCTTCGCGATACATGCAATTGTAGTTTTTTGTGTGGTTGGGATACTTTTGATTCAGAAACCATACAGCTGTAAAATTATCGGAAACGGGAGTCGGAAGCGCCTGAATATCAAAATCGCGCTGCTATTGTACTCAGGAACATAAAAAAATTAAAGATCTACACTGCAACGATATTCTGGAGTTCCGCGGAAAACGATCGGATTGATAGGAGTGCGTTGCTGGAAAAACGGCCGTTTTTCATACTTTCTCCCATTTCAATATATGGGCTGTCAAACGAAAGCTAGTGGCGAGTAGTATTCAATAAAATTGCATTCAGGCAGCTTCGCGATACGTGCAATTGCAGTTTTTTGCGTGGTTGGGATACTTTTGATTCAGAAACCATACAGCTGTAAAA
Organism: Odontomyia ornata; assembly: GCA_963969285.1. Taxonomy (NCBI): domain Eukaryota; kingdom Metazoa; phylum Arthropoda; class Insecta; order Diptera; family Stratiomyidae; genus Odontomyia; species Odontomyia ornata. Next base: position 64,166,936 of record OZ017743.1, on the reverse strand, counting down.
ATATCGGAAACGGGAGTCGGAAGTGCCTGAATACCAAAATCGCACTGTTATTGTACTCAGGAACATGAAAAAATTCAAGATCTACACTGCAACGATATTCTGGAGTTCCTCGGAAAACGATCGGATTGATAGGAGTGCGTTGATGGAAATACGGCCGTTTTTCATACTTTCTCCAATTTCAAGATATGGGGTGTCAAACGAAAGCTAGTGATGAGTAGAATGCAATGAAATCGCATTCAGGCAGCTTCGCGATACCTGCAATTGCAGTTTTTTGCGTGGTTGGGATACTTTTGATTCAGAAATCATACAGCTTAAAATTATCGGAAACGGGAGTCGGAAGCGCCTGAATATCAAAATCACACAGTTATTGTACTCAGGGACATAAGAAAATTGAAGATCTACACTGCAACGATATTCTGGAGTTCCTCGGAAAACGATCGGATTGATAGGAGTGCGTTGCTGGAATAACGGCCGTTCTTCATACTTTCTCTAATTTCAAGATATGGGGTGTCAAACGAAAGCTAGTGATGAGTAGAATTCAATAAAATTGCATTCAGGCAGCTTCGCGATACCTGCAATTGCAGTTTTTTGCGTGGTTGGGATACTTTTGATTCAGAAACCATACAGCTGTAAAATTATCGGAAACGGGAGTCGGAAGCGCCTGAATATCAAAGTCGCGCTGCTATTGTACTCAAGAACATAAAAAAGTTAAAGATCTACACTGCAACGATATTCTGGAGTTCCTCGGAAAACGATCGGATCGATAGGAGTGCGTTGCTGGAAAAACGGCCGTTCTTCATACTTCCTCCAATTTCAAGATATGGGGTGTCAAACGAAAGCTAGTGATGAGTAGAATTCAATAAAATTGCATTCAGGCAGCTTCGCGATACCTGCAATTGCAGTTTTTTGCGTGGTTGGGATACTTTTGATTCAGAAACCATACAGCTGTAAAATTATCGGAAACGGGAGTCGGAAGTGTCTGAATACCAAAATCGCACTGTTATTGTACTCAGGAACATAAGAAAATTGAAGATCTTCTTTGCATCGATAATCTGGAGTTCCTCGGAAAACGATCGGATTGATAGGATTGCGTTGCTGGATAAACGGCCGTTTTTCATACTTTCTCCAATTTCAAGAAATCGGGTGTCAAACGAAAGCGTGTGATGAGTAGAATTCAATAAAATTGCATTCAGGCTGCTTCGCGATACATGCAATTGGAGTTTTTCGCGTGGTTGGGATACTTTTGATTCAGAAACTATACAGCTGTAAAATTATCGGAAACGGGAGTCGGAAGTGCCTGAATACCAAAATCGCACTGTTATTGTACTCAGGAACATAAAAAAATAAAAGATCTACACTGCGACGATAGTCTGGAGTTCCTCGGAAAACGATCGGATTGCAAGGAGTGCGTTGCTGGAAAAACGGCCGTATTTCATACTTTCTCCAATTTCAAGATATGGGGTGTCAAACGAAAGCTAGTGATGAGTATAATTCAATAAAATTGCATTCAGGCAGCTTCGCGATACCTGCAATTGGAGTTTTACGCGTGGTTGGGATACTTTTGATTCAGAAACCATACAGCTGTAAAATTATCGGAAACGGGAGTCGGAAGTGCCTGAATACCAAAATCGCACTGTTATTGTACTCAGGAACATAAAAAATTAAAAATCTTCACTGGAACGATATTCCGGAGTTCCTCGGAAAACGATCGGATTAATAGGAGTGCGTTGCTGGAAAAACGGCCGTTTTTCATACTTTTTCCAATTTCACGATATGGGGTGTCAAACGAAAGCTAGTGATGAGTAGAATTCAATAAAATTGCATTCAGGCAGCTTCGCGATACCTGCAATTGCAGTTTTTTGCGTGGTTGGGATACTTTTGATTCAGAAACCATACAGCTGTAAAATTATCGGAAACGGGAGTCGGTAGTGCCTGAATACCAAAATCGCACTGTTATTGTACTCAGGAATATAAAAAAATTAAAGATGTACACTGCGACGATATTCTAGAGTTCCTCGGAAAACGATCGGATTGATAGGAGTGCGTTGCTGGAAAAACGGCCGTATTTCATACTTTCTCCAATTTCAAGATATGGGGTGTCAAACGAAAGCTAGTGATGAGTAGAATTCAATAAAATTGCATTCAGGCAGCTTCGCGATACCTGCAATTGCAGTTTTTTGCGTGGTTGGGATACTTTTGATTCAGAAACCATACAGCTGTAAAATTATCGGAAACGGGAGTCGGAAGAGCCTGAATACCAAAATCGCACTGTTATTGTACTCAGGGACATAAGAAAATTAAAGATCTACACTGCAATGGTATTCTGGAGTTCCTCGGAAAACGATCGGATTGACAGGAGTGGGTTGCTAGTAAAACGACCGTTTTTCATACTTTCTCCAATTTCAAGATATGGGGTGTCAAACGAAAGCTAGTGATGAGTAGAATTCAATAAAATTGCATTCAGGCAGCTTCGCGATACATGCAATTGTAGTTTTTTGCGTGGTTGGGATACTTTTGATTCAGAAACCATACAGCTGTAAAATTATCGGAAACGGGAGTCGGAAATGCCTGAATATCAAAATCGCGCTGCTGTTGTACTCAGGAACATAAAAAAATTGAAGATCTACACTGCAACGATATTCTGGAGTTCCTCGGAAAACGAACGGTTTGATAGGAGTGCGTTGCTGAAAAAACGGCCGTTTTTCATACTTTCTCCAATTTCAAGATATGGGGTGTCAAACGAAAGCTAGTGATGAGTAGAATTCAATAAAATTGCATTGAGGCAGCTTCGCGATACCTGCAATTGCAGTTTTTTGCGTGGTTGGGATACTGTTGATTCAGAAACCATACAGCTGTAAAATTATCGGAAACGGGAGTCGGAAGTGCCTGAATACCAAAATCGCACTGTTATTGTACTCAGGAACATAAAAAAATTAAAGATCTACACTGCAACGATCTGCTGGAGTTCCTCGGAAAACGATCGGATTGATAGGAGTGCGTTGCTGGAAAAACGGCGGTCATTCAAACTTTCGCCAATTTCAAGATATGGGGTGTCAAACGAGAGCTAGTGATGAAGAGAATGCAATGAAATTGCATTCAGGCAGCTTCGCGATACCTGGTATTTCAGTTTTTTGCGTGGTTGGGATACTTTTGATTCAGAAACCATACAGCTGTAAAATTATCGGAAATGGGAGTCGGAACCGCCTGAATATCAAAATCGCACTGTTATTTTACTCAGGAACATAAGAAAATAAAAGATCTACACTGCAACGATACTCTGGAGTTCCTCGGAAAACGATCGGATTGATAGGAGTGCGTTGCTGGAAAAACGGCCGTTCTTCATACTTTCTCCAATTTCAAGATAAGGGGTGTCAAACGAAAGCTAGTGATGAGTAGAATTCAATAAAATTGCATTCAGGCAGCTTCGCGATACCTGCAATTGCAGTTTTTAGCGTGGTTGGGATGCTTTTGATTCAAAAACCATACAGCTGTAAAATTATCGGAAACGGGAGTCGGAAGCGCCTAAATATCAAAATCACACTGTTATTGTACTCAGGGACATAGGAAAATCAAAGATCAACACTGCAACGATATTCTGGAGTTCCTAGGAGTGCGTTGCTGGAAAAACGGCCGTTTTTCATACTTTCTCCAATTTCAAGATATGGGGTGTCAAACGAAAGCTAGTGATAAGTAGAATGCAATGAAATTGCATTCAGGCAGCTTCGCGATACCTGCAATTGCAGTTTTTGCGTGTTGGGGATACTTTTGATTCAGAAACCATACAGCTGTAAAATTATCGGAAACGGGAGTCGGAAGCGCCTGAATATCAAAATCGCACTGTTATTTTACTCAGGAACATAAGAAAATTAAAGATCTACACTGCAACGATATTCTGGAGTTCCTCGGAAAACGATGGGATTGATAGGATTGCGTTGCTGGAATAACGGCCGTTTTTCATACATTCTCCAATTTCAAGAAATGGGGTGTCAAACGAAAGCTAGTGATGAGTAGAATTCAATAAAATTGCATTCAGGCAGCTTCGCTATACCTGCAATTGGAGTTTTTCGCGTGGTTGGGATACTTTTGATTCAGAAACCATACAGCTGTAAAATTATCGGAAACGGGAGTCGGAAGTGCCTGACTACCAAAATCGCACTGTTATTGTACTCAGGAACATAAAAAAATTAAAGATCTACACTGCAATGGTATTCTGGAGTTCCTCGGAAAACGATCCGAGTGATAGGAGTGCGTTGCTGGAAAAACGGCCGTTTTTCATACTTTCTCCAATTTCAAGATATGGGGTGTCAAACGAAAGCTAGTGATGAGTATAATTCAATAAAATTGCATTCAGGCAGCTTCGCGATACCTGCAATTGGAGTTTTTCACGTGGTTGGGATACTTTTGATTCAGAAACCATACAGCTGTAAAATTATCGGAAACGGGAGTCGGAAGTGCCTGAATACCAAAATCGCACTGTTAATGTACTCAGGAACATAAAAAATTAAAACTCTTCACTGCAACGATATTCCGGAGTTCCTCGGAAAACGATCGGATTAATAGGAGTGCGTTGCTCGAAAAACGGCCGTTGTTCATACTTTCTCCAATTTCAAGATATGGGGTGTCAAACGAAAGCTAGTGATCAGTAGAATTCAATAAAATACCATTCAGGCAGCTTCGCGATACCTGCAATTGCAGTGTTTTGCGTGGTTGGGATACTTTTGATTCAGAAACCATACAGCTGTAAAATTATCGGAAACGGGAGTCGGAAGTACCTGAATACCAAAATCGCACTGTTATTGTACTCAGGAACATAAAAAAATTAAAGATCTACACTGCAACGATCTGCTGGAGTTCCTCGGAAAACGATCGGATTGATAGGAGTGCGTTGCTGGAAAAACGGCGGTTATTCATACTTTCGCCAATTTCAAGATGTGGGGTGTCAAACGAGAGCTAGTGATGAAGAGAATGCAATGAAATTGCATTCAGGCAGCTTCGCGATACCTGGTATTGCAGTTTTTTGCGTGATTGGGATACTTTCGATTCAGAAACCATACAGCTGCAAAATTATCGGAAACGGGAGTCGGAAGCGCCTGAATATCAAAATCGCACTGTTATTTTACTCAGGAACATAAGAAAATTAAAGATCTACACTGCAACGATACTCTGGAGTTCCTCGGAAAACGATCGGATTGATAGGAGTGCGTTGCTGGAATAACGGCCGTTCTTCATACTTTCTCCAATTTCAAGATAAGGGGTGTCAAACGAAAGCTAGTGGTGAATAGAATTCAATAAAATTGCATTCAGGCAGCTTCGCGATACCTGCAATTGCAGTTTTTAGCGTGGTTGGGATGCTTTTGATTCAAAAACCATACAGCTGTAAAATTATCGAAAACGGGAGTCGGAAGCGCCTAAATATAAAAATCACACTGTTATTGTACTCAGGGACATAGAAAAATCAAAGATCTACACTGCAACGATATTCTGGAGTTCCTAGGAGTGCGTTGCTGGAAAAACGGCCGTTTTTCATACTTTCTCCAATTTCAAGATATGGGGTGTCAAACGAAAGCTAGTGATAAGTAGAATGCAATGAAATTGCATTCAGGCAGCTTCGCGATACCTGCAATTGCAGTTTTTGCGTGTTGGGGATACTTTTGATTCAGAAACCATACAGCTGTAAAATTATCGGAAACAGAAGTCGGAAGCGCCTGAATACCAAAATCGCACTGTTATTTTACTCAGGAACATAAGAAAATTAAAGATCTACACTGCAACGATATTCTGGAGTTCCTCGGAAAACGATCGGATTGACAGGAGTGGGTTGCTGGTAAAACGACTGTTTTTCATACTTTCTCCAATTTCAAGATATGGGGTGTCAAACGAAAGCTAGTGATGAGAAGAATTCAATAAAATTTCATTCAGGCATCTTCGCTATACAGGCAATTGTAGTTTTTTGCGTGGTAGGGATACTTTTGATTCAGAAACCATACAGCTGTAAAATTATCGGAAATGGAGTCGGAAATGCCTGAATATCAAAATCGCGCTGCTTTTGTACTCAGGAAAATAAAAAAATTGAAGATCTACACTGCAACGATATTCTGGAGTTCCTCGGAAAACGATCGGATTGATAGGAGTGCGTTGCTGGAAAAACGGCCGTTTTTCATACTTTCTCCAATTTCAATATATGGGGTGTCAAACGAAAGCTAGTGGTGAGTAGAATTCAATAAAATTGCATTCAGGCAGCTTCGCGATACCTGCAATTGCAATTTTTTGTGTGGTTGGGATACTGTTGATTCAGAAACCATACAGCTGTAAAATTATCGGAAACGGGAGTCGGAAGCGCCTGAATATCAAAATTGCACTGTTATTTTACTCAGGAACATAAGAAAATTAAAGATCTACACTGCAAGGATATTCTGGAGTTCCTTGGAAAACGATCGGATTGATAGGAGTGCGTTGCTGGAAAAACGGCCGTTCTTCATACTTTCTCCAATTTCAAGATATGGGGTGTCAAACGAAAGCTAGTGATGAGTAGAATTCAATAAAATTCCATTCAGGCAGCTTCGCGATACCTGCAATTGCAGTTTTTAGCGTGGTTGGGATACTTTTGATTCAAAAACCATACAGCTGTAAAATTATCGGAAACGGGAGTCGGAGACGCCTAAATATAAAAATCACACTGTTATTGTACTCAGGGACATAGGAAAATCAAAGATCTACACTGCAACGATATTCTGGAGTTCCAAGGAGTGCGTTGCTGGAAAAACGGCAGTTTTTCATACTTTCTCCAATTTCAAGATATGGGGTGTCAAACGAAAACTAGTGATAAGTAGAATGCAATGAAATTGCATTCAGGCAGCTTCGCGATACCTGCAATTGCAGTTTTTGCGTGGTTGGGATACTTTTGATTCAGAAACCATACAGCTGTAAAATTATCGGAAACGGGAGTGAGAAGCGCCTGAATATCAAAATCGCACTGTTATTTTACTCAAAAACATAAGAAAATTAAAGATCTACACTGCAACGATATTCTGGAGTTCCTCGGAAAACGATCCGAGTGATAGTAATGCGTTGCTGGAAAAACGGCCGTTCTTCATACTTTCTCCAATTTCAAGATATGGGGTATCAAACGAAAGCTAGTGATGAGTAGAATTCAATACAATTGCATTCAGGCAGCTTCGCGATACCTGCAATTGCACTTTTTGGCGTTGTTGGGATACTTTTGATTCAGAAACCATACAGCTGTAAAATTATCGGAAACGGGAGTCGGAAGTGCCTGAATACCAAACTCGCACTGTTATTGTACTCAGGAACATAAAAAAATTTAAGATCTTCACTGCGACGATATTCTGGAGTTCCTCGGAAAACGATCGGATTGATAGGAGTGCGTTGCTGGAAAAACGGCCGTCGTTCATACTTTCTCCAATTTCAAGATGTGGGGTGTCAAAGGAATGCTAGTGATGAGTAAAATTCAATAAAATTGCATTCAGGCAGCTTCGCGATACCTGCCATTGCAGTTTGTTGCGTGAATGGGATACTTTTGATTCAGAAACCATACAGTTGTGAAATTATCGGGAACGGGAGTCGGAAGTGCCTGAATACCAAAATCGCACTGTTATTGTACTCAGGAACATAGAAATTAAGGATCTACACTGCAACGATATTCTGGAGTTCCTCGGAAATTAATCGGATTGATGGGAGTGCGTTGCTGGAAAAACGGCCGTTTTTCATACTTTCTCCAATTTCAAGATATGGGGTGTCAAACGAAAGCTAGTGATGGGTAGAATTCAATACAATTGCATTCAGGCAGCTTCGCGATACCTGCAATTGCAGTTTTTTGCGTGGTTGGGATACTTTTGATTCAGAAACAATACAGCTGTAAAATTATCGGAAACGGGAGTCGGAAGTGCCTGAATACCAAATCGCACTGTTATTGTACTCAGGAACATAAAAAAAAATTAAGATATACACTGCAACGATATTCTGGAGTTCCTCGGAAAACGATCGGATTGATAGGAGTGCGTTGCTGGAAAAACTGCCGTTCTTCAAACTTTCTCCAATTTCAAGATATGGGGTGTCAAACGAAAGCTAGTGATGAGTAGAATTCAATAAAATTGCATTCAGGCAGCTTCGCGATACCTGCAATTGCAGTTTTTTGCGTGGTTGGGATACTTTTGATTCCGAAACCATACAGCTGTAAAATTATCGGTTACGGGAGTCGGAAGTGCCTGAATACCAAAATCGCACTTTTATTGTACTCAGGAACATAAGAAAATTTAAGATCTACACTGCAACGATATTCTGGAGTTCCTCGGAAAACGATCGTATTGATAGGAGTGCGTTGCTGGAAAAACGGCCGTTCTTCATACTTTCTCCAATTTCAAGATATGGGGTGTCAAACGAAAGCTAGTGATGAGTAGAATTCAATAAAATTGCATTCAGGCAGCTTTGCGATACCTGCAATTGCAGTTTTTTGCGTGGTTGGGATACTTTTGATTCAGAAACCATACAGCTGTAAAATTATCGGAAACGGGAGTCGGAAGTGCCTGAATACCAAAATCGCACTGTTATTGTACTCAGGAACATAAAAAAATTAAAGATCTACACTGCAACGATATTCTGGAGTTCCTCGGAAAACGATCGGATTGACAGGCGTGGGTTGCTGGAAGAACGACTGTTTTTCATACTTTCTCCAATTTCAAGATATGGGGTGTCAAACGAAAGCTAATGATGAGTAGAAGTCAATAAAATTGCATTCAGGCAGCTTCGCGATACCTGCAATTGCAGTTTTTCGCGTGGTTGGGATACTTTTGATTCAGAAACCACACAGCTGTAGAATTATAGGAAAGGAGTCAGAAGCACCTGAATATCAAAATCGCGCTGCTTATGTACTCAGGAACATAAGAAAATTAAAGATCTACACTGCAACGATATTCTGAAGTTCCTCGGAAAACGATCGGATTGATAGGAGTGCGTTGCTGGAAAAACGGCCGTTTTCCATACCTACTCCAATTTCAAGATATAGGGGGTCAATTAAAGCTAGAGATGAGCAAAATTCAATAAAATTGCATTCAGGCAGCTTCGCGATACCTGCAATTGCAGTTTTTTGCGTGGTTGGGATACTTTTGATTCAGAAACCATACAGCTGTAAAATTATCGGAAACGGGAGTTGGGAGTGCCTGAGTACAAAAATCGCACTACAATAACAGTGCAATTTTGGTATTAAGGAACTTCCGACTCCCGTTTCCGATAATTTTACAGCTGTATGGTTTCTGAATCAAAAGTATCCCAACCACGCACGTTGGTATACTTTTGATTCAGAAACCATACAGCTGTAAGATTATCGGAAACGGGAGTCGGAAGTGCCTGAATACCAAAATCACACTGTTATTGTACTCAGGAACATAAGAAAATTAAAGATCTACACTGCAACGATATTCTGAAGTTCCTCGGAAAACTCTGCTGGGAAAACGGCCGTTTTTCATACTTTCTCCTATTTCAAGATATGGGGTGTCAAACAAAAGCTAGTGATGAGTAGAGTTCAATAAAATTGCATTCAGGCAGCCTCGCGATACCTGCAATTGCAGTTTTCTGCATGGTTGGGAAACGTTTGATTCAGAAACCATACAGCTGTAAAATTATCGGAAACGGGAGTCGGAAGCGCCTGAATACCCAAATCGCACTGTTATTGTACTCAGGAACATAAAAAAATTAAAGATCTACACTGCAACGATATTCCGGAGTTCCTCGGAAAACGATCGGATTGATAGGAGTGCGTTGCTGGAAAAACAGCCGTTTTTCATACTTTCTCCAATTTCAAGATATGGGGTGTCAAACGAAAGCTAGTGATGAGTAGAGTTCAATAAAATTGCATTCAGGCAGCTTCGCGATACCTGAAATTGCAGTTTTTTGCGTGGTTGGGATACTTTTGATTCAGAAACCATACAGCTGTAAAATTATCGGAAACGGAGTCGGAAGTACCTGAATATCAAAATCGCAATGTTATTGTACTCAGGAACATAAAAAAATTAAAGATCTACACTGCAACGATATTCTGGAGTTCCTCGGAAAACGATCGGATTGATAGGAATGCGTTGCTGGAAAAACGGCCGTTTTTCATACTTTCCCCATTTTCAAGATATGGGATGTCAAACGAAAGCTAGTGATGAGTAGAATTCAATAAAATTGCATTCAGGCAGCTTCGCGATACCTGCAATTGCAGTTTTTTGCGTGGTTGGGATACTTTTGATTCAGAAACCATACAGCTGTAAAATTATCGGAAACGGGAGTCGGAAGTGCCTGAATACCAAAATCGCACTATTATTGTACTCAGGAACATAAGAAAATGAAAAATATTCACTGCAACGATATTCTGGAGTTCCTCGGAAAACGATCGGATTGCAAGGAGTGCGTTGCTGGAAAAACGGCCGTTGTTCATTCTTTCTCCAATTTCAAGATATGGGGTGTCAAACGAAAGCTAGTGATGAGTAGAATTCAATCAAATTGCATTCAGGCAGCTTCGCGATACCTGCAATTGCAGTTTTTTGCGTGGTTGGGATACTTTTGATTCAGAAACCATACAGCTGTAAAATTATCGGAAACGGGATTCGGAAGCGCCTGAATATCAAAATCGCACTGTTATAGTACTCAAGGACATAAGAAAATTAAAGATCTACACTGCAACAATATTCTGGAGTTCCTCGGAAAACGATCGGATTGATAGGAGTGCTTTGCTGGAAAAACGGGCGTTCTTCATACTTTCTCCAATTTCAAGATATGGGGTGTCAAACGAAAGCTAGTGATGAGTAGAATTCAATAAAATTGCATTCAGGCAGCTTCGCGATACCTGCAATTGCAGTTTTTTGCGTGGTTAGGATACTTTTGATCCCGAAACCATACAGCTGTAAAGTTATCGGAAACGAGAGTCGGAAGCGCCTGAATACAAATTCGCACTGTTATTGTACTCAGGAACATAAGAAAATTAAAGATCTACACTGCAACGATATTCTGGAGTCCCTCGGACAACGATCGGATTGATAGGAGTGCGTTGCTGGAAAAACGGCCGTTTTTCATACTTTCTCCAATTTCAAGATATGGGGTGTCAAACGAAAGCTAGTGATCAGTAGAATTCAATAAAATTGCATTCAGGCAGCTTCGCGATACCTGCAATTGTAGTTTTTTGTGTGGTTGGGATACTTTTGATTCAGAAACCATACAGCTGTAAAATTATCGGGAACGGAGTCGGAAGTGCCTGAATACCAAAATCACACTGTTACTGTACTCAGGAACATAAAAAAATTAAGGATCTACACTGCAACGATATTCTGGAGTCCCTCGGAAAACGATCGGATTGCAAGGAGTGCGTTGCTGGAAAAACGGCCGTTCTTCATACTTTCTCCAATTTCAAGATATGGGGTGTCAAACGAAAGCTAGTGATGAGTAGAATTCAATAAAATTGCATTCAGGCAGCTTCGCGATACCTGCAATTGCAGTTTTTTGCGTGGTTGGGATACTTTTGATTCAGAAACCATACAGCTGTAAAATTATCGGAAACGGGAGTCGGAAGCGCCTGAATACCAAAATCGCACTTTTATTGTACTCAGGTACATAAGAAAATTAAAGATCTACACTGCAACGATATTCTGAAGTTCCTCGGAAAACGATCGGATTGATAGGAGTGCGTTGCTGGAAAAACGACCGTTTTTCATACTTTCTACAATTTCAAGATATGGGGTGTCAAACGAAAGCTAGTGATGAGTAGAATTCAATAAAATTGCATTCAGGCAGCTTTGCGATACCTGCAATTGCAGTTTTTTGCGTGGTTGGGATACTTTTGATTTAGAAACCATACAGCTGTAAAATTATCGGAAACGGGAGTCGGAAGTGCCTGAATATCAAAATCGTACTGTTATTGTCCTCAGGAACATAAGAAAATTAAAGATATACACTGCAACGATATTCTGGAGTCCCTCGGAAAACGATCGGATTGCAAGGAGTGCGTTGCTGGAAAAACGGCCGTTCTTCATACTTTCTCCAATTTCAAGATATGGGGTGTCAAACGAAAGCTAGTGATGAGTAGAATTCAATAAAATTGCATTCAGGCAGCTTCGCGATACCTGCAATTGCAGTTTTTTGCGTGGTTGGGATACTTTTGATTCCGAAACCATACAGCTGTAAAATTATCGTAAAAAATTTTACAGCTGTATGGTTTCGGATTCGGAAGCGCCTGAATATCAAAATCGCACTGTTATTGTACTCAGGAACATAAGAAAATTAAAGATCTATACTGTAACGATATTCCGGAGTTCCTCGGAAAACGATCGGAGTGATAGGAGTGCGTTGCTAGAAAAACGGCCGTTATTCATACTTTCTCCAATTTCAAGATATGGGGTGTCAAACGAAAGCTAGTGATGAGTAGAATTCAATAAAATTGCATTCAGGCAGCTTCGCGATACCTGCAATTGCAGTTTTTTGCGCGGTTGGGATACTTTTGATTCCGAAACCATACAGCTGTAAAATTATCGTAAAAAATTTAACCGCTGTATGGTTTCGGATTCGGAAGCGCCTGAATATCAGAATCACACGCGCCTGTATATCAAAATCACACTGTTATTGTACTCAGGAACATAAGAAAATTAAAGATCTATACTGCAACGATATTCTGGAGTTCCTCGGAAAACGATCGGAGTGATAGGAGTGCGTTGCTAGCAAACCGGCCGTTTTTCATACTTTCTCAGATTTCAAGATATGGGGTGTCAAACGAAAGCTAGTGATGAGTAGAATTCAATAAAATTGCATTCAGGCACCTTCGCGATACCTGCAATTGCAGTTTTTTGCGTGGTTGGGATACTTTTGATTCCGAAACCAAACAGCTGTAAAATTATCGTAAAAAATTTTACAGGTTTCGGATTCGGAAGCGCCTGAATACATAAATCGCACTGTTATTGTACTCAGGAACATACGAAAATTAAAGATCTATACTGCAACGATATTCCGGAGTTCCTCGGAAAACGATCGGAGTGATAGGAGTGCGTTGCTGGAAAAACGGCCGTTCTTCACACTGTCTCCAATTTCAAGATATGGGGTGTCAAACGAAAGCTAGTGATGAGTAGAATTCAATAAAATTGCATTCAGGCACCTTCGCGATACCTGCAATTGCAGTTTTTTGCGTGGTTGGGATACTTTTGATTCCGAAACCATACAGCTGCAAAATTATCGGAAACGGGAGTCGGAAGTGCCTGAATACCAAAATCGCACTGTTATTGTACTCAGGAACATATAAAAATTAAAGATCTACACTGCAACGATATTCTGGAGTTCCTCCGAAAACGATCGGATTGATAGGAGTGCGTTGCTGGAAAAACGGCCGTTTTTCATACTTTCTCCAATTTCAAGATATGGGGTGTCAAACGAAAGCTAGTGATGAGTAGAATTCAATAAAATTGCATTCAGGCAGCTTCGCGATACCTGCAATTGCAGTTTTTTGCGTGGTTGGGATACTTTTGATTCAGAAACCATACAGCTTTAAAATTATCGGAAACGGGAGTCGGAAGTGCCTGAATACCAAAATCGCACTGTTATTGTACTCAGAAACATAAGAAAATTAAAGATCTACACTGCAACAATATTCTGGAGTTCCTCGGAAAACGATCGGATTGATAGGAGTGCGTTGCTGGAAAAACGGCCGTTCTTCACACTGTCTCCAATTTCAAGATATGGGGTGTCAAACGAAAGCTAGTGATGAGTAGAATTCAATAAAATTGCATTCAGGCAGCTTTGCGATACCTGCAATTGCAGTTTTTTGCGTGGTTGGGATACTTTTGATTCAGAAACCATACAGCTGTAAAATTATCGGAAACGGGAGTCGGAAGCGCCTGAATACCAAAATCGCACTGTTATTGTACTCAGGAACATAAAAAAATTAAAGATCTACACTGCAACGATATTCTGGAGTTCCTCGGAAAACGATCGGATTGATAGGAGTGCGGTGCTGGAAAAACGGCCGTTTTTCATACTTTCTCCAACTTCAAGATATGGCGTGTCAAACGAAAGCTAGTGATGAGCAGAATTCAATAAAATTGCATTCAGGCAGCTTCGCGATACCTGCAATTGCAGTTTTTTGCGTGGTTGGGATACTTTTGATTCAGAAACCATACAGCTGTAAAACTATCGGAAACGGGAGTCGGAAGCGCCTGAATACCAAAATCGCACTGTTATTGTACTCAGGAACATAAGAAAATTAAAGATCTACACTGCAACGAAATTCTGGAGTTCCTAGGAAAACGATCGGATTGACAGGAGTGGGTTGCTGGAAAAACGGCCGTTATTCATACTTTCTCCAATTTCAAGATATGGGGTGTCAAACGAAAGCTAGTGATGAGTAGAATTCAATAAAATCGCATTCAGGCAGCTTCGCGATACCTGCAATTGCAGTTTTTTGCGTGGTTGGGATACTTTTGATTCAGAAACCATACAGCAGTAAAAATATCGGAAACGGGAGTCGGAAGTGCCTGAATATGAAAATCGCATTGTTATTGCACTCAGGAACATAAGAAAATTAAAGATCTACACTGCAACGATATTCTGGAGTTCCTCGGAAAACGATCGGATTGATAGGAGAGCGTTGCTGGAAAAACGGCCGTTTTTCATACTTTCTCCAATTTCAAGATATGGGGTGTCAAACGAAAGCTAGTGATGAGTAGAATTCCATAAAGTTCCATTCAGCCAGCTTCGCGATACCTGCAATTGCAGTTTTTTGCGTGGTTGGGATACTTTTGATTCAGAAACCATACAGCAGTAAAAATATCGGAAACGGGAGTCGGAAGTGCCTGAATATCAAAATCGCATTGTTATTGCACTCAGGAACATAAGAAAATTAAAGATCTACACTGCAACGATATTCTGGAGTTCGTCGGAAAACGATCGGATTGATAGGAGTGCGTTGCTGGAAAAACGGCCGTTTTTCATACTTTCTCCAATTTCAAGATATGGGGTGTCAAACGAAAGCTAGTGATGAGTAGAATTCCATAAAGTTCCATTCAGCCAGCTTCGCGATACCTGCAATTGCAGTTTTTTGCGTGGTTGGGATACTTTTGATTCACAAACCATACAGCAGTAAAAATATCGGAAACGGGAGTCGGAAGTGCCTGAATATCAAAATCGCATTGTTATTGCGCTCAGGAACATAAGAAAATTAAAGATCTACACTGCAACGATATTCTGGAGTTCCTCGGAAAACGATCGGATTGATAGGAGAGCGTTGCTGGAGAAACGGCCGTTTTTCATACTTTCTCCGATTTCAAGATATGGGGTGTCAAACGAAAGCTAGTGATGAGTAGAATTCAATAAAATTGCATTCAGGCAGCTTCGCGATACCTGCAATTGCAGTTTTTCGCGTGGTTGGGATACTTTTGATTCAGAAACCATACAGCTGTAAAATTACCGGAAACAGAGTCGGAAGCGCCTGAATATCGAAATCGCGCTGCTATTGTACTCAGGAACATAAGAAAATTAAAAATCTACACTGCAACGATATTCTGGAGTTCCTCGGAAAACGATCGGATTGATAGGAGTGCGTTGCTGGAAAAACGGCCGTTTTTCATACTTTCTCCAATTTCAAGATATGGGGTGTCAAACGAAAGCCAGTGATGAGTAGAATTCAATAAAATTGCATTCAGGCAGCTTCGCGATACCTGCAATTGCAGTTTTTTGCGTGGTTGGGATACTTTTGATTCAGAAACCATACAGCTAAAAAATTATCGGAAACGGGAGTCGGAAGTGCCTGAATACCAAAATCGCACTGTTATTGTACTCAGGGACATAAAAAAATTAAAGATCTACACTGCAACGATATTCTGGAGTTCCTCGGAAAACGATCGGATTGATAGGAGTGCGTTGCTGGAAAAACGGCCGTTCTTCATACTTTCTCCAATTTCAAGATATGGGGTGTCAAACGAAAGCTAGTGATGAGTAGAGTTAAATAAAATTGCATTCAGGCAGCTTCGCGATACCTGCAATTGCAGTTTTTCACGTGGTTGGGATACTTTTGATTCAGAAACCATACAGCTGTAAAAGTGTCGGAAGTGCCTGAATACCAAAATCGCACTGTTATTGTACTCAGGAACATAAAAAAGTTAAAGATCTACACTGCAACGATATTCTGGAGTTCCTCGGAAAACGATCGGATTGATAGGAGTGCGTTGCTGAAAAAACGGCCGTTCTTCATACTTTCTCCAATTTCAAGATATGGGGTGTCAAACGAAAGCTAGTGATGAGTAGAATTCAATAAAATTGCATTCAGGCAGCTTCGCGATACCTGCAAATGCAGTTTTTTGCGTGGTTGGGATACTTTTGATTCAGAAACCATACAGCAGTAAAAATATCGGAAACGGGAGTCGGAAGTGCCTGAATATCAAAATCGCATTGTTATTGCACTCAGGAACATAAGAAAATTAAAGATCTACACTGCAACGATATTCTGGAGTTCCTCGGAAAACGATCGGATTGATAGGAGTGCGTTGCTGGAAAAACGGCCGTTTTTCATACTTTCTCCAATTTCAAGATATGGGGTGTCAAACGAAAGCTAGTGATGAGTAGAATTCAATAAAATTGCATTCAGGCAGCTTCGCGATACCTGCAATTGCAGTTTTTCGCGTGGTTGGGATACTTTTGATTCAGAAACCATAAAGCTGTAAAATTATCGGAAACGGGAGTCGGAAGCGCCTGAATATCAAAATCGTACTGTTATTGTACTCAGGAACATAAGAAAATTAAAGATCTACACTGCAACGATATTCTGGAGTTCCTCGGAAAACGATCGGATTGATAGGAGTGCGTTGCTGGAAAAACGGCCGTTGTTCATACTTTCTGCAATTTCAAGATATGGGGTGTCAAACGAAAGCTATTGATGAGTAGAATTCAATAAAATTGCATTCAGGCAGCTTCGCGATACCTGCAATTGCAGTTTTTTGCGTGGTTGGGATTCTTTTGATTCGGAAACCATACAGCTAAAAAATTATCGGAAACGGGAGTCGGAAGTGCCTGAATATCATAATCGCACTGTTATTGTACTCAGGGACATAAAAAAATTAAAGATCTACACTGCAACGATATTCTGGAATTCCTCGCAAAACGATCGGATTGCAAGGAGGGCGTTGCTGGGAAAACGGCCGTATTTCATACTTTCTCCAATTTCAAGATATGGGGTGTCAAACGAAAGCTAGTGATGAGTAGAATTCAATAAAATTGCATTCAGGCAGCTTTGCGATACCTGCAATTGCAGTTTTTTGCGTGGTTGGGATACTTTTGATTCAGAAACCATACAGCTGTAAAATTATCGGAAACGGGAGTCGCAAGCGCCTGAATACCAAAATCGCACTGTTATTGTACTCAGGAACATAAGAAAATTAAAGATCTACACTGCAACGATATTCTGGAGTTCCTCGGAAAACGATCGGATTGATAGGAGTGCGTTGCTGGAAAAACGGCCGTTTTTCATACTTTCTGCAATTTCAAGATATGGGGTGTCAAACGAAAGCTATTGATGAGTAGAATTCAATAAAATTGCATTCAGGCAGCTTCGCGATACCCGCAATTGCAGTTTTTTGCGTGGTTGGGATACTTTTGATTCAGAAACCATACAGCTGTAAAATTATCGGAAACGGGAGTCGGAAGTGCCTGACTACCAAAATCGCACTGTTATTGTACTCAGGAACATAAAAAAGTTAAAGATCTACACTGCAACGATATTCTGGAGTTCCTCGGAAAACGATCGGATTGATAGGAGTGCGTTGCTGGAAAAACGGCCGTTCTTCATACTTTCTCCAATTTTAAGATATGGGGTGTCAAACGAAAGCTAGTGATGAGAAGAGTTAAATAAAATTGCATTCAGGCAGCTTCGCGATACCTGCAATTGCAGTTTTTCACGTGGTTGGGATACTTTTGATTCAGAAACCATACAGCTGTAAAAGTGTCGGAAGTGCCTGAATACCAAAATCGCACTGTTATTGTACTCAGGAACATAAAAAAGTTAAAGATCTACACTGCAACGATATTCTGGAGTTCCTCGGAAAACGATCAATTGCAGTTTTTTGCGTGGTTGGGATTCTTTTGATTCAGAAACCATACAGCTAAAAAATTATCGGAAACGGGAGTCGGAAGTGCCTGAATATCATAATCGCACTGTTATTGTACTTAGGGACATAAAAAAATTAAAGATCTACACTGCAACGATATTCTGGAATTCCTCGGAAAACGATCGGATTGCAAGGAGGGCGTTGCTGGGAAAACGGCCGTTTTTCATACTTTCTCCAATTTCAAGATATGGGGTGTCAAACGAAAGCTAGTGATGAGTAGAATTCAATAAAATTGCATTCAGGCAGCTTCGCGATACCTGCAATTGCAGTTTTTTGCGTGGTTGGGATACTTTTGATTCAGAAACCATACAGCTGTAAAATTATCGGAAACGGGAGTCGGAAGCGCCTGAATACCAAAATCGCACTGTTATTGTACTCAGGAACATAAGAAAATTAAAAATCTTCACTGCAACGATATTCTGGAGTTCCTCGGAAAACGATCGGATTGATAGGAGTGCGTTGCTGGAAAAACGGCCGTTCTTCATACTTTCTCCAATTTCAAGATATGGGGTGTCAAACGAAAGCTAGTGATGAGTAAAATTCAATAAAATTGCATTCAGGCAGCTTCGCGATACCCGCAATTGAAGTTTTTTGCGTGGTTGGGATACTTTTGATTCAGAAACCATACAGCTGTAAAATTATCGGAAACGGGAGTCGGAAGCGCCTGAATACCAAAATCGCACTGTTATTGTACTCAGGAACATAAGAAAATTAAAGATCTACACTGCAACGATATTCTGGAGTTCCTCGGAAAACGATTGGATTGATAGGAGTGCGTTGCTGGAAAAACGGCCGTATTTCATACTTTCTCCAATTTCAAGATGTGGGGTGTCAAACGAAAGCTAGTGATGAGCAGAATTCAATAAAATTGCATTCAGGCAGCTTCGCGATACCTGCAATTGCAGTTTTTTGCGTGGTTGGGATACTTTTGATTCAGAAACCATACAGCTGTAAAATTATCGGAAACGGGAGTCGGAAGTGCGTGAATACCAAAATCGCATTGTTATTGTACTCAGAAACATAAGAAAATTAAAGATCTACACTGCAACTATATACTGGAGTTCCTCGAAAAACGATCGCATTGATAGGAGTGCGTTGCTGGAAAAACGGCCGTTCTTCATACTTTCTCCAATTTCAAGATATGAGGTGTCAAAAGAAAGCTAGTGATGAGTAGAATTCAATAAAATTGCATTCAGGCAGCTTCGCAATACCTGCAATCGCAGTTTTTTGCGTGATTGGGATACTTTTGATTCCGAAACCATACAGCTGTAAAATTATCGGAAACGGGATTCGGAAGCGCCTGAATATCAAAATCGCACTGTTATTGTACTCAGGAACATATAAAAATTAAGGATCTACACTGCAACGATATTCTGGAGTTCCTCGGAAAACGATCGGATTGACAGGAGTGCGTTGCTGGAAAAACGGCCGTTTTTCATACACTCTCCAATTTCAATATATGGGGTGTCAAACGAAAGCTAGTGATGAGTAGAATTCAATAAAATTGCATTCAGGCAGCTTCGCGATACCTGCAATTGCAGTTTTTTGCGTGGTTGGGATACTTTTGATTCAGAAACCATACAGCTGTAAAATTATCGGAAACGGATGTCGGAAGCGCCTGAATACCAAAATCGCACTGTTATTGTACTCGGGAATATTAAAAAATTAAAGATCTACACTGCAATGATATTCTGGAGTTCCTCGGAAAACGATCAGATTGCAAGGAGTGCGTTGCTGGAAAAACGGCCGTTTTTCATACTTTCTCCAATTTCAATATATGGCGTCTCAAACGAAAGCTAGTGATGAGTAGAATTCAATAAAATTGCATTCAGGCAGCTTCGCGATACCTGCAATTGCAGTTTTTTGCGTGGTTGGGATACTTTTGATTCAGAAACCATACAGCTGTAAAATTATCGGAAACGGGAGTCGGAAGTGCCTGAATACCAAAATCGCACTGTTATTGTACTCGTGAATATTTAAAAATTAAGGATCTACTCTGCAATGATATTCTGGAGTTCCTCGGAAAACGATCGGATTGATAGTGCGTTGCTGGAAAAACGGCAATTTTTCATACTTTCTTCAATTTCAAGATATGGGGTGTCAAACGAAAGCTGGTGATGAGTAGAATTCAATAAAATTGCATTTAGGCAGCTTCGCGATACCTGCAATTGCAGTTTTTTGCGTGGTTGGGATACTTTTGATTCAGAAACCATACAGCTGTAAAATTATCGGAAACGGGAGTCGGAAGTGCCTGAATACCGAAATCGCACTGTTATTGTACTCAGGAACAAAAAAAAATTAAAGATCTACACTGCAACGATATTCTGGAGTTCCTCGGAAAACGATCGGATTGCAAGGAGTGCGTTGCTGGAAAAACGGCCGTTTTTCATATTTTCTCCAGTTTCAAGATATGGGGTGTCAAACGAAAGCTAGTGATGAGCAGAATTCAATAAAATTGCATTCAGGCAGCTTCGCGATACCTGCAATTGCAGTTTTTTGCGAGGTTGGGATACTTTTGATTCAGAAACCATACAGCTGTAAAATTATCGGAAACGGGATTCGGAAGCGCCTGAATATCAAAATCGCATCGTTATTGTACTCAGGAACATAAGAAAATTAAAGATCTACACTGCGACGATATTCTGGAGTTCCTCGGAAAACGATCGGATTGACAGGAGTGCGTCGCTGGAAAAACGGCCGTTTTTCATGCTTTCTCCAATTTCAAGATATGGGGTGTCAAACGAAAGCTAGTGGTGAGTAGAATTCAATAAAATTGCATTCAGGCAGCTTAGCGATACCTTCAATTGCAGTTTTTTGCGTGGTTGGGATACTTTTGATTCAGAAACCATACAGCTGTAAAATTATCGGAAACGGGAGTCGGAAGTGCCTGAATACCAAAATCGCACTGTTATTGTACTCAGGAACATAAGAAAATTAAAGATCTACACTGCAACGATATTTTGGAGTTCCTTGGAAAACGATCGGATTGATAGGAGTGCGTTGCTGGAAAAACGGCCGTTTTTCATACTTTCTCCAATTTCAAGATATGGGGTGTCAAACGAAAGCTAATGATGAGTAAAATTCAATAAAATTGCATTCAGGCACCTTCGCGATACCTGCAATTGCAGTTTTTTGCGTGGTTGGGATACTTTTGATTCAGAAACCATACAGCTGTAAAATTATAGGAAACGGGAGTCGGAAGGGCCTGAATACCAAAATCGCACTGTTATTGTACTCAGGAACATGAGGAAATTAAAGATCTACACTGCAACGATATTCTGGAGTTCCTCGGAAAACGATCGGATTGATAGGAGTGCGTTGCTGGAAAAACGGCCGTTCTTCATACTTTCTCCAATTTCAAAATATGGGGTGTCAAACGAAAGCTAGTGATGATGTTGCACAATACCAGTACATCCTATGTATACTGGCATGCGCTAGGAGCTTGATATGATGTGTATCCTATATACACATCAAGGCTCCCGGGGAGAGAGAGATATTCCAGTATTATACTTATCTGCTACTTTACGAGTATACTCGCAATCTAGATCAGTGAAAAGGTGGTTTCGTTTAATGAGTTAAGTTTTATTTTATTCTTTGTTCGGTCATATAATAACAAGTTCAGTTGGCTATATTAATATTAGAAACATATTTTGCTATTGAATTCTTTTAATAAACAGTGAAAAGGTGGTTTCGTTTAATGAGTTAAGTTTTATTTTATTCTTTGTTCGGTCATATAATAACAAGTTCAGTTGGCTATATTAATATTAGAAACATATTTTGCTATTGAATTCTTTTAATAAACATAAGACAAAATTGCAGAGATGTATAAAGTTGGGCATTTATGGATCGATCAATGAATGAAATTTTCTGAAGTGATTAATTTATTAAAGAACAAGTTAATGAGGTTTTATATTTACATATTTATGAATGGAGCAGTTAATTCCCACAATTTACGTCCATTTCAATAAAATTTTTAAGTTGTGGAGAGGAAAAGTAGAGTTTGAATAAATCAATTAATTTATTTAGGCTTTAACTGTTGCTCGGTTTATCGATTGATTACAATCCAACTGCTAGCCCCGGGCACGAAGCCTTGGGATGCTAATACTCGGGCTGATGCCTTGAGTACGCAGTCAGATTGATAAATCAATCAATTACTAGTTCAACTGCAGGCCCCGGGCATAACTGCCTTGGGGCGCTGATACTCGGGCTGATGCCTTGAGTACGCAGTTGAATGTATCCTAAATTCACTTATCCCGGGCTAAGTGCCTTGGGATAGAATAAGCTCGGGCGCACGCCTTGAGCCAGTGAATGGAGAAATACTTCTCGATTGTCTTGTGTCTTTAATTTTCTTTTATACTATAATTATGCTGACTTTATTGCTTACCAGTTTAAATTATGAAGAAAATTTACCATTTCAAACAAGATCAAAGTTCAACAACAAAACAGTTTAACGTATTTAGTTCAATCTCTCTGTGACTGGTGCAACCACAAAACTAAAGCTTTCACTCGATTTGCAATGCATGTAACCAATTCGTTCCGCTGGGCGGTACGTTCGATTGCGAATTCTTGTGTGTATATGTTTGATACTTAATACGAGTATGGATACACACCCACTTCTGCTAATCTATGATACGACACCGCGCCCACAGATGCATTGATTACAATTTGCAGCTTTTCGTATATGTATGTTGTAATTTACAGTACACAGAGAGGAACGACAGAACACGAACCGAGCAATATTTGCACTGCGGTTCCCGTAACATTGCCTCCCCGCTGAAAAGAAAAGTTCACGACTGGCTTGAAGAGCCTTGTAGTGAAAGATATTCATTTTTGCTTCATTGTTTTAATTGGTAAACTTGGAATGTTGATTTAGAATTACTATTTTAAACGATTTTAATCGAATTTACTTTTTTCTTTGCTTATCGTTTCATAAAAAGTTATGACATGCTCCTTTGAATATTAATTTCTTATCGCAATATTTGTTTTGTCTTATTAAATTATAATGACTTGTAGTTCTTTCATAATTTTTGTTTTGAGTTACTTTGCTTGAATATTTTTACTAATCGTTTGCTAAGACTTATTAGGCATTTTAATTTGATTTTGTTTTGCTCCATTTACATACTAGAAGATGAATTATAATTAATTATACATTTAAACATTGTTTCGCTTATTTGTCTTTTACAATATTTTTTTGCTTTACTTTAATAGCTCTGCATTGCTGTAATTTATGTAACATATAATTTCTCTTTAATTTATCTTTATTTCCTTATTTTGCTTTACTTACATATTAGAATATTAATGCAAATGAAGATATAACTATTTCACAAATATATACGAGTACAGTTTCGGTTATTTACAATATGCTTTGCATTTTCTTTACTTGAATGAGCTTACTGCAGTATACTTTCGCATTGCTATGATTTATGTAACATATAATCAGTCCTTTTTTTTCTTCTTTATTTTCTTGTTTTCTCTCCTTACATTTTAGAATGTTAATGAAAATATAATCAATTTTCTGATGAACTTATTTCACATTTATATAAAGTTTCGCTTATTTGTCTTTTTGCAACATATTTTCATATTCCATGAAAGGTTTTCTGTTGAAACTTTTGTATGTTTTTTTTAATGCTTATTTTTCTATTTACTACTGCTTTATTTCTTTCTATTCCTTTTATTGTTACATTCATTCGGTTTTGTTTTTCAAGATTTAAACTGTATTATGTATATAGTTCGTTTGAAATTGCTTTACACCAATTTTTAGTTGTATTTCGTTTTCGGACTTTAGTTTTATTGATGGTTGGTAGCAAAAATAATGTTTCCAAAACATAAATAAACAAGTTGGGTAAACAGACCTACGCTCATGTCAGAAGGGTTTTGTATTCAATTTTCAAAATGCAGTCACCAGATTGAATAAAGTCAAGAAGCATGTCAATGACCATTTTATTGGAGAAACTATGAAATTCGAAAACCATACTATTATTAACAAAGTTGAAAGAATTTCGACTTCTGAGGTGTTTGTTATTGTTCTACTCATAAATATCTCCCTTGATAATTATTTCAGATGTCCATTCGCGAGGGAGGAAACACATTTTTCATGTATTTCCCCCCTGTGCCCCCACTGAAGCAAAAACTGACAGTTTAAGAACTGTTTTGAAAAGCTCCCATGAAAGCTATCATTTCATACTCATATCGGCTACGTTTGATGAATTTTTTTTTCAGGGGCCACTCTCCTGTACTGTTATCATCGATTAATAGCCATTTTTTTCGAATCCTAGAGTTGTTACAAAGCCCTTTTGTTAGAAGCTCCCTCCCGCCTCCTTGACTTGTTTCACTTATGAGTATTAATTGTAGGTACTCAGCTTCAGTCATTCATTAAATTGAATCAAGTGTTCAAAGCATGCACCTTAAACGTTGAAGTTGGGAAAAAATAACTCAAAATCATTCAATCTTCACATTTAAAACAGCCACTATTTTGTTTTACGATTACTGATACCACTAGCTGAACTGATTCTCAAAGTTATTCATGACACCTATCATTCCTGAAATTTTCACGCAAATCCTAGCAAAACTGTAGTGTCTGAGTCGGTAAAAAGCGCATGTTGTTCCATAGCCATATGTTGCCATAGTAATACATGCAGCGCATATTGTTCCATAGTAATACAGGAAAATTCAAACCGCTATAACTTCGCTAAATATGACGCAATCTTTATGAAACTTGCAGGGTTGATCAATCTTATAAATAGACATCTGTGTACTGAATTTCATTGGGTACCGTTAAGATTTTATTCAAGAAAAAATAAAATCGATAAATCATACTATTACTAACAAAGTTGAGTGAATTGCGACTTCTCACGTATTTGTTGTTGTTGTACTCACCAAGGCCTACATTCCTGATTATTTTCACATTTTTCGGATCACAGGTGTCCAATCGCGAGGGGGGGGACACAAATTTTTCGTGTATTTCCCCTCCCTGTGCGCCCCTCGAAGCAAACTTTGCCAAATTAAGACCTGTTTTGAAAAGTTCTCATTGAGACCTTTCAGTTGATACCCATATCGGCTACCTTCAATGAAATTTTTTTTTCGGGGGGTCACTCCCCTACATGGAGAGACCCCCCTTAAATACCTTATAAAATTTTTTAGTAGTTGAACTTTGAAGAGATCACCATTTTACACCTACATACAAAATTTGATGCTTCTAGCTTAAGTAGTTTCCGAGAAAAACAGCTGTGACACACGGACGGACGGACGGACGGACGGACAGACAGACGGACAGACGGACAGACAGGACGCGATTTTAGAAGGGTTTTGTAAAATTATTTTACAAAACCCTAAAAAGAGATTTTGTTTTTTTTTTACTTTAGTCTACTAAATTTTTTCTTTCGCATTTGTTAAGGCTTTTTATGATTTTCAATTTGAAAGAAAAAATCCTTCATTTGCTTCATTTTTCTTGCTTATTAAATTTTCATAGACTATAACGAAAAGCTTGCTAAATAAGCTTTTGGTTATGTACTTTGCAAATAATATATTATGTTAATAGGTTAGTAGGGAAATTTGTTAGTATATGAAGCTCTAGATGCTCGTTTGTTTTGGGAACAACCCAGTTAAATTGTCCATGGGAACGTAAGATCTTCGCAGCAGGACCACAGGTGCAGGGCCATGGACGCGGGGATGGTTTTGTGTGGGTGCGGTGTTCAGGGATAACATATTTCAGTGTTTATCTGACGCCTAACGAGGCAATGCGATCTTTTCGAACCAAACTCGATGCCCTGGAGGACGCTGTCTCGAACACAGAAGGCCACATGCTGGTCGGGGGAGACTTCAACGCTAGAGCCATCGAATGGGGTATGCCACAATCCGACCCAAGGGGAAAGCAAATCTTGGACATGGCGGCCAGAACAGCGCTTTTTGTCCTAAATACTGGTAACACGCCTACTTTCCGCCGCTGGGGTTGCGTAGGAACCATACCCGATGTGACACTCGCTTCGGTGTCCCTGGTACCCAGAGTACACAACTGGCGAGTACTAGAGGACTACTCGGCTAGTGATCACCAGTATATAGCTGTTGAGATTCACGACGGTGCCACTCTGCGTGCATATGCCCAAACTTCAATCCTCGGATGGAGGACTGGGAGGATGGACGTTGAGAGGTTTGCTGACACGCTTACGGCAGGCGCACCGTTGCTGGGAGCTCCGCCAGGGAGTGGAGGGCCTACAGCCAAGGACTTGGTGAACTCAACTATGAGTACCATCATAGCTGCTTGCGAGTCTTCCATGCCCCGCCGGAGACCCCGACATGGTAAGCCTCCAATATACTGGTGGTCAAACGAGATCGCCGAGCAAAGAAGCGAGTGTCACAAACTTCGGCGAGAGGCCCAGTGGGCGCGAACACGGGAGGAGGCAGACACTAGGCTAGCAGCATACAGGTCCGGCAGGAAATATCTTCGCAGGCTTATTAACAAGAGCAAGGCCGATGCTGGCAAGACCTCGTGGACGATGTAAATAGGGATCCGTGGGGCCTTGGCTACAAGCTGGTCATGGGGAAACTTGGTGCCCTACGGAAGCCTTGTATACATGACGCGGAAAAGATGGACGCGATAGTGCGGGGACTCTTCCCCGCCCATCCCGTCCGTGTTGACGCTGTCCATGGTGAAACAGCAGTCGAGTGCCCACTCTTCACACAGCTGGAACTGGAGGAGGCAGTCCTCTCCCTGAAAGCGAGGAAGGCTCCAGGTCCAGATGGTGGTCCAGCTGAGGCTTTGCAGCTCGTCTATCACCATTGTCCTGACTTGCTGCTCAGCACATTCAACGCTTGCCTAGGGGACGGGGTTTTCCCGGTACGATGGAAGGTGGCGAGGCTCGTGCTGGTCAGCAAGGGGAAGGGAAATCCCGAATCGCCGTCTGCATACCGCCCGTTATGCATGCTAGACACGGCTGGGAAAGTGCTAGAGAAACTCATCAAGGGAAGACTCACTGACGCGATGCGTTCTGCTGGGGACCTATCTCCTCGGCAGTACGGCTTTAGAGCAGGACGTTATACCATTGATGCGATTGCAGAGGTCGTGAACGCGGTCCAAAAGGCAGAGACATATAGTCGCACCAAGCGACGAATCGTCCTGTTGGTGACACTCGACGTCAGGAATACCTTCAACTCCGCTAGATGGGTGGATATTCTGGACACGCTGGAAAACTCTTTTCAAGTTCCAGAATATCTAATGCGGCTTTTGAGGAACTACCTAAAGGACCGAAGCCTGCTCTACGACACGACACAGGGCCAACGAAGGATGGAACTTACATCGGGTGTTGCCCAGGGATCTATCCTTGGTCCGGACCTGTGGAACATGTCTTACGACGGGCTATTAAGACTTGAGATGCCAGATGAGTCGCGCTTGGTCGGCTATGCGGATGATGTTGCGGCTCTGGTCACCGGACGCACCGTTGAACAAGCGCAACTTAGGCTAGGTATGCTAATGCGCCGAGTGAGGGACTGGATGACTGCTCGCGGGCTCAGTTTAGCACTGGAGAAAAACGAAGTGGTCATCTTGACAAAAAAGAGAATCCCTAGAGTAAGAATGATCAGTATTGGAGATATACAGATCGAATCGAAGCCAGCGGTGAAGTACCTGGGGCTACTGATCGACTCGAAGATGAGTTTCTCTGAGCAAATCAGGGCAACGGCTGAGAAGGCTGCTTCGGGAATATTGGCCCTGAGTCGACTTATGGCCAACGTAGGGGGACCCAGCCCATCAAGAAGACGCCTCTTGATGAGTGCTGTAGGGTCAGTGCTAATGTACGGAGCAGAGGTATGGGGCGACGCTCTCAGCAAGGAGGTATACCGAAAACGATTGGCACAGGTACAGAGAAGAGGAGCACTGAGAATTGCATCTTCGTATCCAACAGTCTCCGACTCGGCGGTGAAAGTGTTTGCAGGCGTGATACCTGTCGCCCTCCTTGCTAGAGAGCGCCGCGCTATTTACTTGCGCCAAAACAAGAATGCGAGGGAGATGGTTGTCCGCGAGGAGAGACAACGCTGGCTCAACGATTGGCAGCAGTCTTGGAGGAATTGCACGAAGGGAAGGTGGACTGCGCGCCTCATCCCGGATGTGAGACCGTGGCTAAATCGAAGGCATGGTGAGACTGACTTCTATCTGACCCAGCTTTTGAGCGGGCACGGGTGTTTTCAGTCTTACCTGCACAAGATCGGCAAGTCACGGTCTCCCGATTATCGGTTTTGCCCAGGAGAGGAGGACAATGCCTGTCACACATTTTTTGCGTGTACCAAACGGGCCAGGCTGCAAAGGGAACTCTACAGGGAGACGGGAGAGCTCACCCCGGATAATATAGTTGCGGTGATGCTCGAATCGGTTGACAAATGGAACCAGGTGGCACATTATGCTCGGGCAGTCCTAAAATATAAAAGGTACTCACAGCAGCCGGAGGCACTGGGGCTGGGGGATCGCTCTTCTGGCAATTCCTCTTCCCCTCTCCCCTCCCGCTAGGAAAGGGACTCCCCAGCTTGAAGGCGCCCCACGGCGTAACAAAACGAGACCTGGCCCGACGTAATGTGTCAAACGGTTCCAGGCTAGGTTCTCAGATTGACAGGGGAGGTGTTTAGTGGGTAGTCCAAAGGTATCCTCCATGGGAGTTCCACACTGCCAGACTCGGCGGGCATAAATGCCTTCACCTCCCTACCACAAAAAACAAAAATGGGATCGTAAGATCGATACGATCATTTTGTTCGGGAATTATTAGCTTTGCAAGGGAATAGCTTGCGAGTTGTTGTTGTTACTTCATTGCTAAAGCTTCAATTGGTTTTATGTAGTGTGGGACCTAAGTTTTTCTCTTGATGTGGATCGTTAATGTTGTTAGTGGGAAACAAAGATTGATAATTTACATGAAGGTGCTTGAAAAGGTTTGAAGATAAGATGATAAGGAGAATAGCTTTGTCTCTGCAATTACGTGTGAGCAAATAGTATGTTTTTTTTTTCTTTTCAAAGCTTTCACATGCGCCAGTTGCTCGGAATTCTATGCTATGTAGATTGTACATGATAATTTGTGGTTGGCGGTTAATCGTAATGAAGATGATTTGTTTCTATTAGGTTAGCTTTATGCAGTTTGTAGTGGGTAGGGCTTGCTGTGGGATTATGTAGCTTTTAAGGTATATGCCTTCAAACGTTATTTGATTGGTTCAAATTGTCTATTGCAACTCCTGTATTTATATGAGATAGTACAAAGGGAACTTTACTTGAATTATACCACTCTTTCTTTTAATTATGTGTAAAGCTGGAGATTATTGATAAATCGAAGACAAAGTGTTTTTTTGAAGTATTTTTATTAAATAAAGGAACGTTGGGTATGTTATAATAAATGTTATTGAGGAAATAAAATTAGAAGGAAAGATCTTAAGCTTGAAAGTTATGATATAAACTTTGAATGATTTCAGCAAACTGTTAAGTTAAAAATATCTTGCGAGAAGGAGTATTCTAAAACGTATTCGAAACAAAACTATCACTATATGTTGGGCATGGGAGCATATAGTTTCGACCTTCATTTAAGACCCTATATGTTCCGTCAAATCTCCCTAGTGAGTGTCTGTTTGATTTAGCGTAACGTTGTCCCAGATTTTGCTGGAAGACAGAACAGTGCCGTGCAAGGTCACTTCATTAGCCGTACGTTAAAATTGTTGATCCCGATCTCGAGGATGCGTGTAAAGTGGAAGCGTTGGAAATGGGTGGGCTGTTAAGCAGAAATATTACGTTAAAAATATCTTGCGAGAAAGAGTCGCAACAAAACTATCACTATATGTTGGGCAGAGGAGCATATAGTTTCGGCCTCCATTTAAGACCCTATATGTTCCGTCGAATTTCTCCCTAGTGAGTATATGTTCGGTTTGGCGTAACGCTGTCCCCGACTTTGCAGGAGGACAGTACAGTGCCGTGCAAGGTCACTTCATTAGCCGTCCGTTAAAATTGTTGATATCTATCTCGAGAATACGTGTAATATGTAAGGGTGGGACACGGGTGGGTTTTAAATTTTCTGCGTTAACAGCGGGGGTTTAAATGGTGAGTTATTTAGTAGTTAGCAGCGAGAATGTATTTATTGAGCAGGGAAACGTAGTAACTAGTGGAAGCGTGTCTGCAAACCATTTTAGTTCAACAGCACAGAGGCTCCGATTGGTTGGTATATTGTCTTAATATTAAATGAATGTAGCGTGTCTGCTGACGGGCAGCTCAGAGGCTTTTGTTTGTTTCTATAGTGACTTACAACTAAAAATAGCGTGTCCGCTGACAACTAGGGTCCACGGCTCAGAGGCTATTGTCGGTTTCCTTATCGACTTGTAGTTAAGATTAGCGTGTCCACCGACAGCTTCGGCCGATGGCTCAGAGACTATTATGAGTTTCTGTTGTGCCTTATAACTAAAAATAGCGTGTCCGCTGACAACTAGGGGTAATGGCTCAGAGGCTATTGTCGGTTTTCTTACCGACTTGTTATTAAAAATAGCGTGTCCACCGACAGCTTCGGTCGACGGCTCAGAGGCTATCTTTTTTTTACTTAGACTAAAGGCTCAGTGGCTGCCGACAGTTTTGTTTTGAAGGGACCACGTTTGTGGCTGTCGACAGTGGGTTTTCGGGGAACCACTCAACTTATTTTGTTTTCCTATTTATTTATAAAAGCTTGCCGGAATTTATCGGCTTGACTGCCACTAGTTTCCTTTTTATTACTGCTAATACTATGAAATTGCAAATTGAGTGCTGAATTCATATTTTGTCATTCGTGGGGGAGAAAAAATGGGAATTGAAAGATATAATTGGTTTAAGGGTGAATTTGTTTGTATTGAGTTAGCCTATATTGTATTGGGTTATAATAATTAAGTCGTATATTTCACAGTTCCTCCACTTGGATTAGTTCAGTAAAACTTGAAATTATTTTTGTTTCTTGTTAAGCATTTGTATTGAAAAATTTTATCTAGTGTGTAAATTTTTAAATTCGTTTCACGCGGTTAGTTTATTTATTTGTACTTGAATTTAATTGCACAAAAAGTTATTGTTCAAACGTCTATTCATTAATTTCATCTTCATTAAAGGCTCTCAAGAAATTATTCGAATGCTAGATCAATTTTAAAGATAAGACTTGAATATTCATGTGGGTGCACGTTATTGTTATTATTATTGTTTCAGTTGTTTGAGCGATAAAAGATGTTATGTTGATATAACGATGGACACGATTTTGTTTACTCGTTATGTATGTTTTCATTATGCTTGCTTATGTTTGATGTTTACTTGTACTGTTGATTGTTTTGCATGTAAGTGAACTGAAACTATCTCTTTGATAAGTTGTACGTTAAATTAAGTTTAAATTGTTGAGAAGTTTATTTGGATGATTTAGAAAAGACGAGATTAGGTTTTGGAATATGATCGAATTTCGCTGCATAAATTATTGGATATGAATATTATATTTTTGTTATTTAGATTGATTAATGTGATTAATTTTTTTAAATTTAAAAATACTGATGTAGTTTTATTGACAATGTAAGTAGCAATGATAACATACAGGAATTGAGTGGTTTTGGATATCGGCTGGGAGGAAAGACTTACATCCCATTTAATTTTTCTACACAATGCACTACATTGTGGTGTTTGCAAAACCGATATACTACTGGCTGCGCCAAAATATTTGCACAATACCAGTATACCTTATTTATACTAGCACGCACTGGGAGCTTGATATGTTATGTACCCTATGTATACATCAAGTCTCCACGGCTGCAGAGAGGAATCTTACTGGAATACCACTTATATGCTACTAGTCAATACAATACTTTAGACATGCATTTTTCCAAGGTGATTAATATATTAAAGAACTAGTTAATGCGATTCACATTTGTCTGCTTATCAATAAATTTATAGTATTAATTGCGAAGTTAATTCCCACAATTTACGTCCATTTCAATTAAATTTTTAAGTTGTGGAGAGGAAAAATAGAGTTTGAATAAACCAATTAATTTATTTAGGCTTTAACTGTTGCTCGGGCTGATGCCTTGAGGGCGCAGTTATATTAACAAATCGATTGATTACAATCCAACTGCTAGCCCCGGGCACGTAGCCTTGGGACAGATTGATAAATCAATCAATTACTAGTTCAACTGCAGGCCCCGGGCATAACTGCCTTGGTGGCGCTGATACTCGGGCTGATGCCTTGAGTACGCAGTTGAATGTATCCAAAATTCACTTATCCCGGGCTAAGTGCCTTGGGATAGAATAAGCTCGGGCGCACGCCTTGAGCCAGTGAATGGAGAAATACTTCTCGATTGTCTTGTGTCTTTAATTTTCTTTTATACTATAATTATGCTGACTTTATTGCTTACCAGTTTAAATTATGAAGAAAATTTACCATTTCAAAAAGATCAAAGTTCAACAACAAAACAGTTTAACGTATTTAGTGCGCTCTCTCTGTGACTGGCGCAACCACAAAACTAAAGCTTTCACTCGATTTGCAATGCATGTAACCAATTCGTTCCGCTGGGCGGTACGTTCGATTGCGAAGTCTTGTGTGTATATGTTTGATACTTAATACGAGTATGGATACACACCCACTTCTGCTGATCCATGATACGACACCACGCCCACAGATGCATTGATTACATTTGCAACTCTTCGTATATGTATGTTGTAATTTACAGTACACAGAGAGGAACGACGGAACACGAACCGAGCAATATTTGCACTGCGGTTCCCGTAACAATGAGTAGAATTCAACGAAATTGCATTCAGGCAGCTTCGCGATACCTGCAATTGTAGTTTTTTGCGTGGTTTGGATACTTTTGATTCCGAAACCATACAGCTGTAAAATTATCGGAAACGGGGTTCGGAAGCGCCTGAATACCAAAATCGCACTGTTATTGTACTCAGGTACATAAGAAAATTAAAGATCTACACTGCAACGATATTCTGGAGTTCCTCGGAAAACGATCGGATTGATAGGAGTGCGTTGCTGGAAAAACGGGCGTTCTTCATACTTTCTCCAATTTCAAGATATGGGGTGTCAAACGAAAGCTAGTGATGAGTAGAATTCAATCAAATTGCATTCAGGCAGCTTCGCGATACCTGCAATTGTAGTTTTTTGCGCGGTTGGGATACTTTTGATTCAGAAACCATACAGCTGTAAAATTATCGGAAACGGGAGTCGGAAGCGCCTGAAAATCAAAATTGCACTATTATTGTACTCAGGAACATAAGAAAATTAAAGATCTACACTGCAACGATATTCTGGAGTTCCTCGGAAAACTATCGGATTGACAGGAGTGGGTTGCTGGAAAAACGGCCGTTGTTCATACTTTCTCCAATTTCAATATATAGGGTGTCAAACGAAAGCTAGTGATGAGTAGAATTCAATCAAATTGCATTCAGGCAGCTTCGCGATACCTGCAATTGCAGTTTTTGCGTGGTTGGGATACTTTTGATTCAGAAACCATACAGCTGTAAAATTATCGGAAACGGGAGTCGGAAGTGCCTGGAATACCAAAATCGTACTGTTATTGTACTCAGGAACATAAGAAAATTAAAGACATACACTGCAATGATATTCTGGAGTACCTCGGAAAACGATCGGATTGCAAGGAGTGCGTTGCTGGAAAAACGGCCGTATTTCATACTTTCTCCAATTTCAAGATATGGGGGGTCAAACGAAAGCTAGTGATGAGTAGAATTCAATAAAATTGCATTCAGACAGCTTCATTATACCTGCAATTGCAGTTTTTTGCATGGTTGGGATACTTTTGATTCCGAAACCATACAGCTGTAAAATTATCGGAAACGGGAGTCGGAAGCGCCTGAATATCAAAATCGCACTGTTACTGTACTCATGAACATGAAAATATTAAAGATCTACCCTGCAAGGATATTCTGGAGTTCCTCAGAAAACGATCGGATTGCAAGGAGTGCGTTGCTGGAAAAACGGCCGTTTTTCATACTTTCTCCAATTTCAATATATAGGGTGTCAAACGAAAGCTAGTGATGAGTAGAATTCAATAAAATTGCATTCAGGCAGCTTCGCGATACCTGCAATTGCAGTTTTTTGCGTGGTTGGGATACATTTGATTCAGAAACCATACAGCTGTAAAATTATCGGAAACGGGGTCGGAAGCGCCTGAATATCAAAATCGGACTGTTACTGTACTCAGGAACATAAAAATATTAAAGATCTACACTGCAACGATATTCTGGAGTTCCTCAGAAAACGATCGGATTGCAAGGAGTGCGTTGCTGGAAAAACGGCCGTTTTTCATACTTTCTCCAATTTCAATATATAGGGTGTCAAACGAAAGCTAGTGATGAGTAGAATTCAATAAAATTGCATTCAGGCAGCTTCGCGATACGTGCAATTGCAATTTTTTGCGTGGTTGGGATACTTTTGATTCAGAAACCATACAGCTGTAAAATTATCGGAAACGGGGTCGGAAGCGCCTGAATATCAAAATCGGACTGTTATTGTACTCAGGAACATAAAAAAATTAAAGATCTACACTGCAACGATATTCTGGAGTTCCTCAGAAAACGATCGGATTGCAAGGAGTGCGTTGCTGGAAAAACGGCCGTTCTTCATACTTTCTCCAATTTCAAGATATGGGGTGTCAAACGAAAGCTAGTGATGAGTAGAATTCAATAAAATTGCATTCAGGCAGCTTCGCGATACCTGCAATTGCAATTTTTTGCGTGGTTGGGATACTTTTGATTCAGAAACCATACAGCTGTAAAATTATCGGAAACGGGAGTCGGAAGCACCTGAATATCAAAATCGCACTGTTACTGTACTCACGAACATAAAAATATTAAAGATCTACACTGCAACGATATTCTGGAGTTCCTCGGAAAACGATCGGATTGCAAGGAGTGCGTTGCTGGAAAAACGGCCGTTCTTCATACTTTCTCCAATTTCAAGATATGGGGTGTCAAACGAAAGCTAGTGATGAGTAGAATTCAATAAAATTGCATTCATGGCAGCTTCGCGATACCTGCAATTGCAGTTTTCTGCGTGGTTGGGATACTTTTGATTCAGAAACCATACAGCTTTAAAATTCTCGGGAACGGGAGTTGGAAGTGGTTGAATATAAAAATCGCACTGTTATTGTACTAAGGAACATAAAAACATTAAAGATCTACACTGCAACGATATTCTGGAGTTCCTCGGAAACCGATCGGATTGATAGGAGTGCGTTGCTGGAAAAACGGCCGTTTTTCATACTTTCTCCAATTACAAGATATGGGGTGTCAAACGAAAGCTAGTGATGAGTAAAATTCAATAAAATTGCATTCAGGCAGCTTCGCGATACCTGCAATTGCAGTTTTTTGCGTGGTTGGGATACTTTTGATTTACACACCATACAGCTGTGAAATTATCGGAAACGGGATTCAGAAGCGCCTGAATATCAAAATCGCACTAATATTGTACTCAGGAACATAAGAAAATTAAAGATCTACACTGCAACGATATTCTGGAGTTCCTCGGAAAACGATCGGATTGATAGGAGTGCGTTGCTGGAAAAACGGCCGTTCTTCATACTTCATAATTTCAAGATATGGGGTGTTAAACGAAAGCTAGTGATGAGTAGAATTCAATAAAATTGCATTCAGGCAGCTTCGCGATACCTGCAATTGTAGTTTTTTGCGCGGTTGGGATACTTTTGATTCAGAAACCATACAGCTGTAAAATTATCGGAAACGGGAGTCGGAAGCGCCTGAAAATCAAAATCGCACTATTATTGTACTCAGGAACATAAGAAAATTAAAGATCTACACTGCAGCGATATTCTGGAGTTCCTCGGAAAACTATCGGATTGACAGGAGTGGGTTGCTGGAAAAACGGCCGTTTTTCATACTTTCTCCAATTTCAATATATAGGGTGTCAAACGAAAGCTAGTGATGGGTAGAATTCAATAAAATTGTATTCAGGCAGCTTCGCGATACCTGCAATTGCAGTTTTTTGCGTGGTTGGGATACTTTTGATTCAGAAACCATACAGCTGTAAAATTATCGGAAACGGGAGTTGTACTCAGGAACATAAAAAAATTAAAGATATACACTGCAACGATATTCTGGAGTACCTCGGAAAACGATCGGATTGCAAGGAGTGCGTTGCTGGAAAAACGGCCGTATTTCATACTTTCTCCAATTTCAAGATATGGGGGGTCAAACGAAAGCTAGTGATGAGTAGAATTCAATAAAATTGCATTCAGACAGCTTCGTGATACCTGCAATTGCAGTCTTTTGCATGGTTGGGATACTTTTGATTCAGAAACCATACAGCTGTAAAATTATCGGAAACGGGAGTCGGAAGCGCCTGAATATCAAAATCGCACTGTTACTGTACTCATGAACATTAAAAATATTAAAGATCTACCCTGCAACGATATTCTGGAGTTCCTCAGAAAACGATCGGATTGCAAGGAGTGCGTTGCTGGAAAAACGGCCGTTTTTCATACTTTCTCCAATTTCAATATATAGGATGTCAAACGAAAGCTAGTGATGAGTAGAATTCAATAAAATTGCATTCAGGGAGCTTCGCGATACCTGCAATTGCAGTTTTTTGCGTGGTTGGGATACTTTCGATTCAGAAACCATACAGCTGTAAAATTATCGGAAACGGGGTCGGAAGCGCCTGAATATCAAAATCGGACTGTTATTGTACTCAGGAACATAAAAATATTAAAGATCTACCCTGCAACGATATTCTGGAGTTCCTCAGAAAACGATCGGATTGCAAGGAGTGCGTTGCTGGAAAAACGGCCGTTCTTCATACTTTCTCCAATTTCAAGATATGGGGTGTCAAACGAAAGCTAGTGATGAGTAGAATTCAATAAAGTTGCATTCAGGCAGCTTCGCGATACCTGCAATTGCAATTTTTTGCGTGGTTGGGATACTTTTGATTCAGAAACCATACAGCTGTAAAATTATCGGAAACGGGAGTCAGAAGCACCTGAATATCAAAATCGCACTGTTACTGTACTCACAAACATAAAAATATTAAAGATCTACACTGCAACGATATTCTGGAGTTCCTCGGAAAACGATCGGATTGCAAGGAGTGCGTTGCTGGAAAAACGGCCGTTCTTCATACTTTCTCCAATTTCAAGATATGGGGTGTCAAACGAAAGCTAGTGATGAGTAGAATTCAATAAAATTGCATTCAGGCAGCTTCGCGATACCTGCAATTGCAGTTTTCTGCGTGGTTGGGATACTTTTGATTCAGAAACCATACAGCTTTAAAATTCTCGGGAACGGGAGTCGGAAGTGCTAGAATATAAAAATCGCACTGTTATTTTCCTAAGGAACATAAAAACATTAAAGATCTACACTGCAACGATATTCTGGAGTTCCTCGGAAACCGATCGGATTGAAAGGAGTGCGTTGCTGGAAAAACGGCCGTTTTTCATACTTTCTCCAATTACAAGATATGGGGTGTCAAACGAAAGCTAGTGATGAGTAGAATTCAATAAAATTGCATTCAGGCAGCTTCGCGATACCTGCAATTGCAGTTTTTTGCGTGGTTGGGATACTTTTGATTTAGACACCATACAGCTGTAAAATTATCGGAAACGGGATTCGGAAGCGCCTGAATATCAAAATCGCACTAATATTGTACTCAGGAACATAAGAAAATTAAATATCTACACTGCAACGATATTCTGGAGTTCCTCGGAAAACGACCGGATTGATAGGAGTGCGTTGCTGGAAAAACGGCCGTTCTTCATACTTTCTCCAATTTCAAGATATGGGGTGTTAAACGAAAGCTAGTGATGAGTAGAATTCAATAAAATTGCATTCAGGCAGCTTCGCGATACCTGCAATTGCAGTTTTTGCGTGGTTGGGATACTTTTGATTCAGAAACCATACAGCTGTAAAATTATCGGAAACAGAAGTCGGAAGCGCCTGAATACCAAAATCGCACTGTTATTGTACTCAGGAACATAACAAAATTTAGAATCTACACTGCAACGATATTCTGGAGTTCCTCGGAAAACAATCGGATTGATAGGAGTGCGTTGTTGGAAAAACGGCCGTTTTTCATACTTTCTCCAATTTCAAGATATGGGGTGTCAAACGAAAGCTAGTGATGAGTAGAATTCAATAAAATTGCATTCAGGCAGCTGCGCGATATCTGCAATTGCAGTTTTTTGCGTGGTTGGGATACTTTTGATTCCGAAACCATACAGCTGCAAAATTATCGGAAACGGGAGTCGGAAGTGCCTGAATACCAAAATCGCACTGTTATTGTTTTCAGGAACATGAGAAAATTAAAGATCTACACTGCAACGATATTCTGGAGTTCCTCGGAAAACGATCGGATTGATAGGAGTGCGTTGGTGGAAAAACGGCCGTTTTTCATACTTTCTCCAATTTCAAGATATGGGGTGTCAAACGAAAACTAGTGATGAGTAGAATTCAATAAAATTACATTCAGGCAGCTTCGCGATACCTGCAATTGCAGTTTTTTGCGTGGTTGGGATACTTTTGATTCAGAAACCATACAGCTGCAAAATTATCGGAAACGGGAGTCGGAAGTGCCTGAATACCAAAATCGCACTGTTATTGTACTCAGGAATATAAGAAAATTAAAGATCTACGCTGCAATGATATTCTGGTGTTCCTCGGAAAACGATCGGATTGCAAAGAGTGCGTTGCTGGAAAAACGGCCGTTCTTCATACTTTCTCCAATTTCAAGATATGGGGTGTCAAACGAAAGCTAGTGATGAGTAGAATTCAATAAAATTGCATTCAGGCAACTTCGCGATACCTGCAGTGCAGTTTTTTGCGTGGTCGGGATACTTGGAATAACGGCCGTTTTTCATACTTTCTCCAATTTCAAGATATGGGGTGTCAAACGAAAGCTAGTGATGAGTGGAATTCAATGAAATTGCATTCAGTTCCTCGGAAAACAATCGGATTGATAGGAGTGCGTTTTTGGAAAAACGGCCGTTTTTCATACTTTCTCCAATTTCAAGATATGGGGTGTTAAACGAAAGCTAGTGATGAGTAGAATTCAATAAAATTGCATTCAGGCAGCTTCGCGATACCTGCAATTGCAGTTTTTGCGTGGTTGGGATACTTTTGATTCAGAAACCATACAGCTGTAAAATTATCGGAAACAGAAGTCGGAAGCGCCTGAATACCAAAATCGCACTGTTATTGTACTCAGGAACATAACAAAATTTAGAATCTACACTGCAACGATATTCTGGAGTTCCTCGGAAAACAATCGGATTGATAGGAGTGCGTTGTTGGAAAAACGGCCGTTTTTCATACTTTCTCCAATTTCAAGATATGGGGTGTCAAACGAAAGCTAGTGATGAGTAGAATTCAATAAAATTGCATTCAGGCAGCTGCGCGATATCTGCAATTGCAGTTTTTTGCGTGGTTGGGATACTTTTGATTCCGAAACCATACAGCTGCAAAATTATCGGAAACGGGAGTCGGAAGTGCCTGAATACAACAATCGCACTAATATTGTACTCAGGAACATAAGAAAATTAAAGATCTACACTGCAACGATATTCTGGAGTTCCTCGGAAAACGATCGGATTGATAGGAGTGCGTTGGTGGAAAAACGGCCGTTTTTCATACTTTCTCCAATTTCAAGATATGGGGTGTCAAACGAAAACTACTGATGAGTAGAATTCAATAAAATTACATTCAGGCAGCTTCGCGATACCTGCAATTGCAGTTTTTTGCGTGGTTGGGATACTTTTGATTCAGAAACCATACAGCTGCAAAATTATCGGAAACGGGAGTCGGAAGTGCCTGAATACCAAAATCGCACTGTTATTGTACTCAGGAATATAAGAAAATTAAAGATCTACGCTGCAACGATATTCTGGTGTTCCTCGGAAAACGATCGGATTGCAAGGAGTGCGTTGCTGGAAAAACGGAAGTTCTTCATACTTTCTCCAATTTCAAGATATGGGGTGTCAAACGAAAGCTAGTGATGAGTAGAATTCAATAAAATTGCATTTAGGCAACTTCGCGATACCTGCAGTGCAGTTTTTTGCGTGGTCGGGATACTTGGAATAACGGCCGTTTTTCATACTTTTTCCAATTTCAAGATATGGGGTGTCAAACGAAAGCTAGTGATGAGTGGAATTCAATGAAATTGCATTCAGTTCCTCGGAAAACAATCGGATTGATAGCAGTGCGTTGTTGGAAAAACGGCCGTTTTTCATACTTTCTCCAATTTCAAGATATGGGGTGTTAAACGAAAGCTAGTGATGAGTAGAATTCAATAAAATTGCATTCAGGCAGCTTCGCGATACCTGCAATTGCAGTTTTTGCGTGGTTGGGATACTTTTGATTCAGAAACCATACAGCTGTAAAATTATCGGAAACAGAAGTCGGAAGCGCCTGAATACCAAAATCGCACTGTTATTGTACTCAGGAACATAACAAAATTTAGAATCTACACTGCAACGATATTCTGGAGTTCCTCGGAAAACAATCGGATTGATAGGAGTGCGTTGTTGGAAAAACGGCCGTTTTTCATACTTTCTCCAATTTCAAGATATGGGGTGTCAAACGAAAGCTAGTGATGAGTAGAATTCAATAAAATTGCATTCAGGCAGCTGCGCGATATCTGCAATTGCAGTTTTTTGCGTGGTTGGGATACTTTTGATTCCGAAACCATACAGCTGCAAAATTATCGGAAACGGGAGTCGGAAGTGCCTGAATACCAAAATCGCACTAATATTGTACTCAGGAACATAAGAAAATTAAAGATCTACACTGCAACGATAATCTGGAGTTCCTCGGAAAACGATCGGATTGATAGGAGTGCGTTGCTGGAAAAACGGCCGTTTTTCATACTTTCTCCAATTTCAAGATATGGGGTGTCACACGAAAGCTAGTGATGAGTAGAATTCAATAAAATTGCATTCAGGCAGCTTCACGATATCTGCAGTTGCAGTTTTTTGCGTGGTTGGGATACTTTTGATTCAGAAACCAAACAGCTGCAAAATTATCGGAAATGGGACTCGGAAGTGCCTGAATACCAAAATCGCACTGTTATTGTACTCAGGAATATAAGAAAATTAAAGATCTACACTGCAACGATATTCTGGAGTTCCTCGGAAAACGATCGGATTGATAGGAGTGCGTTGCTGGTAAAACGGCCGTTCTTCATACTTTCTCCAATTTCAAGATATGGGGTGACAAACGAAAGCTAGTGATGAGTAGAATTCAATAAAATTGCATTCAGGCAGCTTCGTGATACCTGCAATTGCAGTTTTTGCGTGGTTGGGATACTTTTGATTCAGAAACCATACAGCTGTAAAATTATCGGAAACGGGAGTCGGAAGTGCCTGAATACCAAAATCGCACTGTTAATGTACTCAGGAACATAAGAAAATTAAAGATCTACACTGCAACGATATTCTGGAGTTCCTCGGAAAACAATCGGATTGATAGGAGTGCGTTGCTGGAAAAACGGCCGTTCTTCATACTTTCTCCAATTTCAGGATATGGGGTGTCAAACGAAAGCTAGTGATGAGTAGAATTCAATAAAATTGCATTCAGGCAGCTTCGCGATACCTGCAATTGCAGTTTTTTGCGTGGTTGGGATACTTTTGATTCAGAAACCATACAGCTGTAGAATTATCGGAAACGGGAGTCGGAAGCGCCTGAATACAAAAATCGTACTGTTATTGTACTCAGGAACATTAAAAAATTAAAGATCTACACTGCAATGATATTCTGGAGTTCCTCGGAAAACGATCGGATTGACAGAAGTGGGTTGCTGGAAAAGCGGCCGCTCTTCATACTTTCTCCAATTTCAATATATGGGGGGTCAAACGAAAGCAAATGATGAGTAGAATTCAATAAAATTGCATTCAGGTAGCTTCGCGATACCTGGTATTGCAGTTTTTTGCGTGGTTGGGATACTTTTGATTCAGAAACCATATAGCTGTAAAATTATCGGAAACGGGAGTCGGAAGTGCCTGAATACTGAAATCGCGCTGTTATTGTACTCAGGAATATAAGAAAATTAAAGATCTACACTGCAACGATATTCTGGAGCTCCTCAGAAAACGATCGGATTGATAGGAGTGCGTTGCTGGAAAAACGGCCGTTTTTCATACTTTCTCCAATTTCAAGATATGGGGTGTCAAACGAAAGCTAGTGATGAGTAGAATTCAATAAAATTGCATTCAGGCAGCTTCGCGATACCTGCAATTGCAGTTTTTTGCGTGGTTGGGATACTTTTGATTCAGAAACCATACCGCTGTAAAATTATCGGAAACGGGAGTCGGAAGTGCCTGAATACCAAAATTGCACTGTTATTGTACTCAGGAACATAAGAAAATTACAGATCCACACTGCAACGATATTCTGGAGTTCCTCGGAAAACGATCGGATTGATAGGAGTGCGATGCTGGAAAAACGGCCGGTTTTCATAGTTTCTCCAATTTCAAGAAATGGGGTGTCAAACGAAAGCTAGTGATGAGTAGAATTCAATAAAATTGCATTCAGGCAGCTTCGCGATACCTGCAATTGCAGTTTTTTGCGTGGTTGGGATACTTTTGATTCAGAAACCATACAGCGGTAAAATTATCGGAAACGGGAGTCGGAAGTGCCTGAATACCAAAATCGCACTGTTATTGTACTCAGGAACATAAGAAAATTAAAGATCTACACTGCAACGATATTCTGGAGTTCCTCGGAAAACGATCGGATTGACAGGAGTGGGTTGCTGGAAAAACGGCCGTTTTTCATACTTTCTCCAATTGCAAGATATGGGGTGTCAAACGAAAGCGAAAGATGAGTAGAATTCAATGAAATTGCATTCAGGCAGCTTCGCGATACCAGCAATTGCAGTTTTTTGCGTGGTTGGGATACTTTTGATTCAGAAACCATACAGGTGTAAAATTATCGGAAACGGGAGTCGGAAGTGCCTGAATGCCGAAATCGCACTGTTATTGTACTGAGAAATATAAGAAAATTAAAGATCTTCACTGCAACGATATTCTGGAGCTCCTCAGAGAACGATCGGATTGCAAGGAGTGCGTTGCTGGAAAAACGGCCGTTTTTCATACTTTCTCCAATTTCAAGATATGGGGTGTCAAACGAAAGCTAGTGATGAGTAGAATTCAATAAAATTGCATTCAGGCAGCTTCGCGATACCTGCAATTGCAGTTTTTTGCGTGGTTGGGATACTTTTGATTCAGAAACCATACAGCTGTAAAATTATCGGAAACGGGAGTCGGAAGTGCCTGAATACCAAAATCGCACTGTTATTGTACTCAGGAACATAAGAAAATTACAGATCCACACTGCAACGATATTCTGGAGTTCCTCGGAAAACGATCGGATTGATAGGAGTACGATGCTGGGAAAACGGCCGTTTTTCATACTTTCTCCAATTTCAAGATATGGGGTGTCAAACGAAAGCTAGTGATGAGTAGAATTCAATAAAATTGCATTCAGGCAGCTTCACGATACCTGCAATTGCAGTTTTTTGCGTGGTTGGGATGCTTTTGATTCAGAAACCATACAGCTGTAAAATTATCGGAAACGGGAGTCGGAAGTGCCTGAATACCAAAATCGC
Organism: Odontomyia ornata; assembly: GCA_963969285.1. Taxonomy (NCBI): domain Eukaryota; kingdom Metazoa; phylum Arthropoda; class Insecta; order Diptera; family Stratiomyidae; genus Odontomyia; species Odontomyia ornata. The sequence goes on along the minus strand of OZ017743.1, from coordinate 64,123,222 downwards.
ACTGTTATTGTACTCAGGAACATAAGAAAATTAAAGATCTACACTGCAACGATATTCTGGAGTTCCTCGGAGAACGATCGGATTGACAGGAGTGGGTTGCTGGGAAAACGGCCGTTCTTCATACTTTCTCCAATTTCAAGATATGGGGTGTCAAACGAAAGCTAGTGATGAGTAGAATTCAATAAAGTTGCATTCAGGCAGCTTCGCGATACCTGCAATTGCAGTTTTTTGCGTGGTTGGGATACTTTTGATTCAGAAACCATACAGCTGCAAAATTATCGGAAACGGGAATCGGAAGTGCCTGAATACCAAAATCGCACTGTTATTGTACTCAGGAATATAAGAAAATTAAAGATCTACACTGCAACGATATTCTGGAGTTCCTCGGAAAACGATCGGATTGACAGAAGTTGGTTGCTGGAAAAACGGTCGTTTTTCATACTTTCTCCAATTTCAAGATATGGGGTGTCAAACGAAAGCTAGTGATGAGTAGAATTCAATAAAATTGCATTCAGGCAGCTTCGCGATACCTGCAATTGCAGTTTTTTGCGTGGTTGGTATACTTTTGATTCAGAAACCATACAGCTGTAAAATTTTCGGAAACGGGAGTCGGAAGCGCTTGAATATCAAAATCGCACTGTTATCATACTCAGGAACATAAAAAAATTAAAGATCGACACTGCAAGGATACTCTGGAGCTCCTCGGAAAACGGCCGTTCCTCATACTTTCTCCAATTTCAAGATATGGGGTGTCAAACGAAAGCTTGTGATGAGTAGAATTCAACAAAATTGCATTCAGGCAGCTTCGCGATACCTGCACTTGCAGTTTTTTGCGTGGTTGGGATACTTTTGATTCAGAAACCATACAGCTGCAAAATTATCGGAAACGGAAGTCGGAAGAGCCTGAATACCAGAATCGCACTGTTATTGTACTCAGGAACATAAGAAATTTAAATATCTACACTGCAACGATATTCTGGAGTTCCTCGGGAAACGATCGGACTGCAAGGAGTGCGTTGCTGGAAAAACGGCCGTTTTTCATACTTTCTCCAATTTCAAGATATGGGGTGTCAAACGAAAGCTAGTGATGAGCAGAATTCAAAAAAATTGCATTCAGGCAGCTTCGCGATACTTGCAATTGCAGTTTTTTGCGTGGTTGGGATACTTTTGATTCAGAAACCATATAGCTGTAAAATTATCGGAAACGGGAGTAGGAAGTGCCGGAATACCAAAATCGCACTGTTATTGTACTCAGGAATATAAGAAAATTAAAGATCTACACTGCAACGATATTCTGGAGTTCCTCGGAAAACGATCGGACTGCAAGGAGTGCGTTGCTGGAAAAACGGCCGTTTTTCATACTTTCTCCAATTTCAAGATATGGGGTGTCAAACGAAAGCTAGTGATGAGTAGAATTCAATAAAATTGCATTCAGGCAGCTTCGCGATACCTGCAATTGCAGTTTTTTGCGTGGTTGGGATACTTTTGATTCAGAAACCATATAGCTGCAAAATTATCGGAAACGGGAGTCGGAAGTACCTGAATACCGAAATCGCACTGTTATTATACTCAGGAACATAAAAAAATTAAAGATCTACACTGCAACGATATTCTGGAGTTCCTCGGAAAACGATCGGATTGATAGGAGTGCGTTGCTGGAAAAACGGCCGTTCTTCATACTTTCTCCAATTTCAAGATATGGGGTGTCAAACGAAAGCTAGTGATGAGTAGAATTCAATAAAATTGCATTCAGCCAGCTTCGCGATACCTGCAATTGCAGCTTTTTGCGTGGTTGGGATACTTTTGATTCAGAAACCCTACAGCTGTAAAATTATCGGAAACGGGAGTCGGATGTGCCTGAATACCGAAATCGCACTGTTATTGTACTCAGGAACATAAGAAAATTAAAGATCTACACTGCAACGATATTCTGGAGTTCCTCGGAAACCGATCGGATTGATAGGAGTGCGTTGCTGGAAAAACGGCCGTTTTTCATACTTTCTCCGATTTCAAGATATGGGGTGTCAAACGAAAGCTAGTCATGAGTAGAATTTAATAAAATTGCATTCAGGCAGCTTCGCGATACCTGCAATTGCAGTTTTTTGCGTGGTTCGGATACTTTTGATTCAGAAACCATACAGCTGTAAAATTATCGGAGACGGGAGTCGGAAGTGCCTGAATATCAAAATCGCACTGTTATTGTACTCAGGAACATAAGAAAATTAAAGATCTACACTGCAACGATATTCTGGAGTTCCTCGGAAAACGATCGGATTGACAGGACTGGGTTGCTGGAAAACCGGCCGTTTTTCATACTTTCTCCAATTTCAATATATGGGGTGTCAAACGAAAGCTAGTGATGAGTAGAATTCAAAAAAACTGCATTCAGGCAGCTTCGCGATACCTGCAATTGCAGTTATTTACGTGGTTGGGATACTTTTGATTCAGAAACCATACAGCTGTAAAATTATCGGAAACGGGAGTCGGAAGTGCCTGAATACCGAAATCGCACTGTTATTGTACTCAGGAACATAAGAAAATTAAAGATCTACACTGCAATGATATTCTGGAGTTCCTCGGAAAACGATCGGATTGATAGGAGTGGGTTGCTGGAAAAACGGCCGTTCCTCATACTTTCTCCAATTTCAAGATATGGGGTGTCGAACGAAAGCTAGTGATGAGTAGAATTCAATAAAATTGCATTCAGGCAGCTTCACGGTACCTGTAATTGCAGTTTTTTGCGTGGTTGGGATACTTTTGATTCAGAAACCATACAGCAGTTAAAATTATCGGTAACGGGAGTCGGAAGTGCCTGAATACCAAAATCGCACTGTTATTGTAGCCGGGAACATTAGAAAATTAAAGATCTATACTGGAACGATATTCTGGAGTTCCTCGGAAAACGATCGGATTGATAGGAGTGCATTGCTGGAAAAACGGCCGTTTTTCATACTTTTTCCAATTTCAAGATATGGGGTGTCAAACGAAAGCTAGTGATGAGTAGAATTCAATAAAATTGCATTCAGGCAGCTTCGCGATACCTGCAATTGCAGTAATTTGCATGGTTGGGATACTTTTGATTCAGAAACCATACAGCTGTAAAATTATCGGAAACGGGAGTCGGAAACGCCTGAATACCAAAATCGCACTGCTATTGTACTCAGGATCATAAGAAAATTAAAGATCTACACTGCAACGATATTCTGGAGTTCCTCGGAAAACAATCGGATTGATAGGAGTGCGTTGCTGGAAAAACGGCCGTTCTTCATACTTTCTCCAATTTCAATATATGGGGTGTCAAACGAAAGCTAGTGATGAGTAGAATTCAATAAAATTGCATTCAGGCAGCTTCGCGATACCTGCAATTGCAGTATTTTGCATGGTTGGGATACTTTTGATTCAGAAACCATACAGCTGTAAAATTATCGGAAACGGGAGTCGGAAATGCCTTAATACCAAAATCGCACTGTTATTGTACTCAGGAACATGAGGAAATAAAAGATCTACACTGCAACGATATTCCGGTGTTCCTCGGAAAACGATCGGATTGATAGGATTGCGTTGCAGGAATAACGGCCGTTTTCCATACTTTCTCCAATTTCAATATATGGGGTGTCAAACGAAAGCTAGTGATGAGTAGAATTCAATAAAATTGCATTCAGGCAGCTTCGCGATACCTGCAATTGCAGTTTTTTGCGTGGTTGGGATACTTTTGATTCAGAAACCATACACCTGTAAAATTATCGGAAACGGGAGTCGGAAGTGCCTGAATACCGAAATCGCACTGTTATTGTACTCAGGAAGATAAGGAAATTAAAGATCTACAGTGCAACGATATTCTGGAGTTCCTCGGAAAACGATCGGATTGATAGGAGTGCGTTGCTGGAAAAACGGCCGTTCTTCATACTTTCTCCAATTTCAAGATATGGGGTGTCGAACGAAAGCTAGTGATGAGTAGAATTCAATAAAATTGCATTCAGGCAGCTTCGTAGTACCTGTAATTGCAGTTTTTTGCGTGGTTGGGATACTTTTGATTCAGAAACCATACAGCTGTAAAATTATCGGTAACGGGAGTCGGAAGTGCCTGAATACCAAAATCGCACTGTTATTGTAGTCAGGAACATAAAAAAATTAAAGATCTACACTGCAACGATATTCTGGAGTTCCTCGGAAAACGATCGGATTGATAGGAGTGCGATGCTGGGAAAACGGCCGGTTTTCATACTTTCTCCAATTTCAAGAAATGGGGTGTCAAACGAAAGCTAGTGATGAGTAGAATTCAATAAAATTGCATTCAGGCAGCTTCGCGATACCTGCAATTGCAGTTTTTTGCGTGGTTGGGATACTTTTGATTCAGAAACCATACAGCTGTAAAATTATCGGAAACGGGAGTCGGAAGTGCCTGAATACCAAAATCGCACTGTTATTGTACTCAGGAACATAAGAAAATTAAAGATCTACACTGCAACGATATTCTGGAGTTCCTCGGAAAACGATCGGATTGACAGGAGTGGGTTGCTGGAAAAACGGCCGTTTTTCATACTTTCTCCAATTTCAAGATATGGGGTGTCAAACGAAAGCTAGTGATGAGTAGAATTCAATGAAATTGCATTCAGGCAGCTTCGCGATACCAGCAATTGCAGTTTTTTGCGTGGTTGGGATACTTTTGATTCAGAAACCATACAGGTGTAAAATTATCGGAAACGGGAGTCGGAAGCGCCTGAATGCCGAAATCGCACTGTTATTGTACTCAGAAATATAAGAAAATTAAAGATCTTCACTGCAACGATATTCTGGAGCTCCTCAGAGAACGATCGGATTGCAAGGAGTGCGTTGCTGGAAAAACGGCCGTTTTTCATACTTTCTCCAATTTCAAGATATGGGGTGTCAAACGAAAGCTAGTGATGAGTAGAATTCAATAAAATTGCATTCAGGCAGCTTCGCGATACCTGCAATTGCAGTTTTTTGCGTGGTTGGGATACTTTTGATTCAGAAACCATACAGCTGTAAAATTATCGGAAACGGGAGTCGGAAGTGCCTGAATACCAAAATCGCACTGTTATTGTACTCAGGAACATAAGAAAATTACAGATCCACACTGCAACGATATTCTGGAGTTCCTCGGAAAACGATCGGATTGATAGGAGTACGATGCTGGGAAAACGGCCGTTTTTCATACTTTCTCCAATTTCAAGATATGGGGTGTCAAACGAAAGCTAGTGATGAGTAGAATTCAATAAAATTGCATTCAGGCAGCTTCACGATACCTGCAATTGCAGTTTTTTGCGTGGTTGGGATACTTTTGATTCAGAAACCATACAGCTGTAAAATTATCGGAAACGGGAGTCGGAAGTGCCTGAATACCAAAATCGCACTGTTATTGTACTCAGGAACATAAGAAAATTTAAGATCTACACTGCAACGATATTCTGGAGTTCCTCGGAGAACGATCGGATTGACAGGAGTGGGTTGCTGGGAAAACGGCCGTTTTTCATACTTTCTCCAATTTCAAGATATGGGGTGTCAAACGAAAGCTAGTGATGAGTAGAATTCAATAAAGTTGCATTCAGGCAGCTTCGCGATACCTGCAATTGCAGTTTTTTGCGTGGTTGGGATACTTTTGATTCAGAAACCATACAGCTGCAAAATTATCGGAAACGGGAATCGGAAGTGCCTGAATACCAAAATCGCACTGTTATTGTACTCAGGAATATAAGAAAATTAAAGATCTACACTGCAACGATATTCTGGAGTTCCTCGGAAAACGATCGGATTGACAGAAGTTGGTTGCTGGAAAAACGGCCGTTTTTCATACTTTCTCGAATTTCAAGATATGGGGTGTCAAACGAAAGCTAGTGATGAGTAGAATTCAATAAAATTGCATTCAGGCAGCTTCGCGATACCTGCAATTGCAGTTTTTTGCGTGGTTGGTATACTTTTGATTCAGAAACCATACAGCTGTAAAATTTTCGGAAACGGGAGTCGGAAGCGCTTGAATATCAAAATCGCACTGTTATTGTACTCAGGAACATAAAAAAATTAAAGATCGACACTGCAAGGATACTCTGGAGCTCCTCCGAAAACGATCGGATTGCAAGGAGTGCGTTGCTGGAAAAACGGCCGTTCCTCATACTTTCTCCAATTTCAAGATATGGGGTGTCAAACGAAAGCTTGTGATGAGTAGAATTCAACAAAATTGCATTCAGGCAGCTTCGCGATACCTGCACTTGCAGTTTTTTGCGTGGTTGGGATACTTTTGATTCAGAAACCATACAGCTGCAAAATTATCGTAAACGGAAGTCGGAAGAGCCTGAATACAAGAATCGCACTGTTATTGTACTCAGGAACATAAGAAATTTAAAGATCTACACTGCAACAATATTCTGGAGTTCCTCGGGAAACGATCGGACTGCAAGGAGTGCGTTGCTGGAAAAACGGCCGTTTTTCATACTTTCTCCAATTTCAAGATATGGGGTGTCAAACGAAAGCTAGTGATGAGCAGAATTCAAAAAAATTGCATTCAGGCAGCTTCGCGATACTTGCAATTGCAGTTTTTTGCGTGGTTGGGATACTTTTGATTCAGAAACCATATAGCTGTAAAATTATCGGAAACGGGAGTAGGAAGTGCCGGAATACCAAAATCGCACTGTTATTGTACTCAGGAATATAAGAAAATTAAAGATCTACACTGCAACGATATTCTGGAGTTCCTCGGAAAACGATCGGACTGCAAGGAGTGCGTTGCTGGAAAAACGGCCGTTTTTTATACTTTCTCCAATTTCAAGATATGGGGTGTCAAACGAAAGCTAGTGATGAGTAGAATTCAATAAAATTGCATTCAGGCAGCTTCGCGATACCTGCAATTGCAGTTTTTTGCGTGGTTGGGATACTTTTGATTCCGAAACCATACAGCTGTAAAATTATCGGAAACGGGAGTCGGAAGTGCCTGAATACCAAAATTGCACTGTTATTGTACTCAGGAACATAAGAAAATTAAAGATCTACACTGCAACGATATTCTGGAGTTCCTTGGAAAACGATCGGATTGCAAGGAGTGCGTTGCTGGAAAAACGGCCGTATTTCATACTTTCTCCAATTGCAAGATATGGGGTGTCAAACGAAAGCTAGTGATGAGTAGAATTCAATAAAATTGCATTCAGGCAGCTTCGCGATACCTGCAATTGCAGTTTTTTGCGTGGTTGGGATACTTTTGATTCAGAAACCGTATAGCTGCAAAATTATCGGAAACGGGAGTCGGAAGTACCTGAATACCGAAATCGCACTGTTATTATACTCAGGAACATAAAAAAATTAAAGATCTACACTGCAACGATATTCTGGAGTTCCTCGGAAAACGATCGGATTGATAGGAGTGCGTTGCTGGAAAAACGGCCGTTCTTCATACTTTCTCCAATTTCAAGATATGGGGTGTCAAACGAAAGCTAGTGATGAGTAGAATTCAATAAAATTGCATTCAGCCAGCTTCGCGATACCTGCAATTGCAGCTTTTTGCGTGGTTGGGATACTTTTGATTCAGAAACCCTACAGCTGTAAAATTATCGGAAACGGGAGTCGGATGTGCCTGAATACCGAAATCGCACTGTTATTGTACTCAGGAACATAAGAAAATTAAAGATCTACACTGCAACGATATTCTGGAGTTCCTCGGAAACCGATCGGATTGATAGGAGTGCGTTGCTGGAAAAACGGCCGTTTTTCATACTTTCTCCGATTTCAAGATATGGGGTGTCAAACGAAAGCTAGTCATGAGTAGAATTTAATAAAATTGCATTCAGGCAGCTTCGCGATACCTGCAATTGCAGTTTTTTGCGTGGTTCGGATACTTTTGATTCAGAAACCATACAGCTGTAAAATTATCGAAAACGGGAGTCGGAAGTGCCTGAATATCAAAATCGCACTGTTATTGTACTCAGGAACATAAGAAAATTAAAGATCTACACTGCAACGATATTCTGGAGTTCCTCGGAAAACGATCGGATTGACAGGACTGGGTTGCTGGAAAACCGGCCGTTTTTCATACTTTCTCCAATTTCAATATATGGGGTGTCAAACGAAAGCTAGTGATGAGTAGAATTCAAAAAAACTGCATTCAGGCAGCTTCGCGATACCTGCAATTGCAGTTATTTACGTGGTTGGGATACTTTTGATTCAGAAACCATACAGCTGTAAAATTATCGGAAACGGGAGTCGGAAGTGCCTGAATACCGAAATCGCACTGTTATTGTACTCAGGAACATAAGAAAATTAAAGATCTACACTGCAATGATATTCTGGAGTTCCTCGGAAAACGATCGGATTGATAGGAGTGGGTTGCTGGAAAAACGGCCGTTTTTCATACTTTCTCCAATTTCAAGATATGGGGTGTCGATCGAAAGCTAGTGATGAGTAGAATTCAATAAAATTGCATTCAGGCAGCTTCACGGTACCTGTAATTGCAGTTTTTTGCGTGGTTGGGATACTTTTGATTCAGAAACCATACAGCAGTAAAATTATCGGTAACGGGAGTCGGAAGTGCCTGAATACCAAAATCGCACTGTTATTGTAGCCAGGAACATTAGAAAATTAAAGATCTATACTGGAACGATATTCTGGAGTTCCTCGGAAAACGATCGGATTGATAGGAGTGCATTGCTGGAAAAACGGCCGTTTTTCATACTTTTTCCAATTTCAAGATATGGGGTGTCAAACGAAAGCTAGTGATGAGTAGAATTCAATAAAATTGCATTCAGGCAGCTTCGCGATACCTGCAATTGCAGTATTTTGCATGGTTGGGATACTTTTGATTCAGAAACCATACAGCTGTAAAATTATCGGAAACGGGAGTCGGAAACGCCTGAATACCAAAATCGCACTGCTATTGTACTCAGGATCATAAGAAAATTAAAGATCTACACTGCAACGATATTCTGGAGTTCCTCGGAAAACAATCGGATTGATAGGAGTGCATTGCTGGAAAAGCGGCCGTTCTTCATACTTTCTCCAAATTCAATATATGGGGTGTCAAACGAAAGCTAGTGATGAGTAGAATTCAATAAAATTGCATTCAGGCAGCTTCGCGATACCTGCAATTGCAGTATTTTGCATGGTTGGGATACTTTTGATTCAGAAACCATACAGCTGTAAAATTATCGGAAACGGGAGTCGGAAGCGCCTGAATACCAAAATTGCACTGTTATTGTACTCACGAACATAAAAAAATTAAAGATCTACACTGCAACGATATTCTGGAGTTCCTCGGAAAACGATCGGATTGATAGGAGTGCGTTGCTGGAAAAACGGCCGTTTTTCATACTTTCTCCAATTTCAAGATATGGGATGTCAAACGAAAGCTAGCGATGAGTAGAATTCAATGAAATTGCTTTCAGGCAGCTTCGCAATACCTGCAATCGCAGTTTTTTGCGTGGTTGGGATACTTTTGATTCCGAAACCATACAGCTGTAGAATTATCGGAAACGGGAGTCGGAAGCGCCTGAATATCAGAATCGCACTGTTATTGTACTCAGGAACATGAGAAAATTAAAGATCTACACTGCAACGATATTCTGGAGTTCCTCGGAAAACGATCGGATTGATAGGAGTGCGTTGCTGGAATAACGGCCGCTTTCCATACTTTCTCCAATTTCAATATATGGGGTGTCAAACGAAAGCTAGTGATGAGTAGAATTCAATAAAATTGCATTCAGGCAGCTTCGCGATACCTGCAATTGCAGTTTTTGGCGTGGTTGGGATACTTTTGATTCAGAAACCATTCAGCTGTAAAATTATCGGAAACGGGAGTCGGTGTTGCCTGAATACCAAAATCGCACTGTTATTGTACTCAGGAACATAAAAAAATTAAAGATCTAACTGCAACGATATTCTGGAGTTCCTCGAAAAACGATCGGATTGCAAGAAGTGCGTTGCTGGAAAAACGGCCGTTTTTCATACTTTCTCCAATTTCAAGATATGGGGTGTCAAACGAAAGCTAGTGATGAGTAGAATTCAATAAATTGCATTCAGGCAGCTTCGCGATACCTGCAATTGCAGTTTTTTGCGTGGTTGGGATACTATTGATTCCGAAACCATACAGCTGCAAAATTATCGGAAACGGGAGTCGGAAGTGCCTGAATACCAAAATCGCACTGTTGTTGTACTCAGGAACATAAGAAAATTAAAGATCTACACTGCAACGATATTCTGGAGTTCCTCGGAAAACGATCGGATTGATAGGAGTGCGTTGCTGGAATAACGGCCGTTTTTCATACTTTCTGCAATTTCAAGATATGGGGTCTCAAACGAAAGCTGGTGATGAGTAGAATTCAATAAAATTGCATTCAGGCAGCTTCGCGATACCTGCAATTGCAGTTTTTTGCGTGGTTGGGATAATTTTGATTCAGAAACCATACAGCTGTAAAATTATCGGAAACGGGAGTTGGAAGTGCCTGAATACCAAAATAGTACTGTTATTGTACTCAAGAACGTAAGAAAATTAAAGATCTACACTGCAACGATATTCTGGAGTTCCACGGACTCCGATCGGATTGATAGGAGTGCGTTGCTGGAAAAACGGCTGTTCTTCATACTTTCTCCAATTTCAAGATATGGGGTGTCAAACGAAAGCTAGTGATGAGTAGAATTCAATCAAATTGCATTCAGGTAGCTTCGCGATACCTGCAATTGCAGTTTTTTGCGTGGTCGGGATACTTTTGATTCCGAAACCATACAGCTGCAAAATTATCGGAAACGGGAGTCGGAAGCGCCAGAATACCAAAATCGCACTGTTATTGTACTCAGGAACATAAGAAAATTAAAGATCTACACTGCAAAGATATTCTGGAGTTCCAAGGAAAACGATCGGATTGACAGGACTGGGTTGCTGGAAAACCGGCCGTTATTCATACTTTCTCCAATTTCATGATATGGGGTGTCAAACGAAAGCTAGTGATGAGTAGAATTCAATAAAATTGCATTCAGGTAGCTTCGCGGTACCTGCAATTGCAGTTTTTTGCGTGGTTGGGATACTTTTGATTCCGAAACCATACAGCTGCAAAATTATCGGAAACGGGAGTCGGAAGCGCCTGAATATCAAAATCGCATCACTATTGTACTCAGGAACATAAAAAAATTAAAGATATACACTGCAACGATATTCTGGACCTCCTCGGAAAACGATCGGATTGATAGGAGTGCGTTGCTGGAAAAACGGCCGTTTTTCATACTTTCTCCAATTTCAAGATATGGGGTGTTAAACGAAAGCTAGTGATGAGTAGAATTCAATAAAATTGCATTCAGGCAGCTTCGCGATACCTGCAATTGCAGTTTTTTGTAGAATTCAATAAAATTGCATTCAGGCACATTCGCGATACCTGCAATTGCAGTTTTTTGTGTGGTTGGGATACTTTTGATTCAGAAACCATACAGCTGTAAAATTATCGGAAACGGGAGTCGGAAGTGCCTGAATATCAAAATCGCACTGTTATTGTACTCAGGAACATAAGAAAATTCAAGATCTACACTGCAACGATATTCTAGAGTTCCAAGGAAAACGATCGGATTGACAGGACTGGGTTGCTGGAAAACCGGCCGTTTTCCATACTTTCTCCAATTCAAAGATATGGGGTGCCAAACGAAAGCTAGTGTTGAGTAGAATTCAATAAAATTGCATTCAGGCAGCTTCTCGTTACCTGCAATTGCAGTTTTTAGCGTGGTTGGGATACTTTTGATTCAGAAACCATACAGCTGTCAAATTATCGGTAACGGAAGTCGGAAGTGCCTGAGTACCAAAATCGCACTGTTATTGTACTCAGGAACATAAGGAAATTAAAGATCTACACTGCAACGATATTCTGGAGTTCCTCGGAAAACGATCGGATTGCAAGGACTGCGTTGCTGGAAAAACGGCCGTTCTTCATACTTTCTCCAATTTCAAGATATGGGGTGTCAAACGAAAGCAAGTGATGAGGAGAATTCAATAAAATTGCATTCAGCCAGCTTCGCGATACCTGCAATTGCAGTTTCTTGCGTGGTTGGGATACTTTTGATTCAGAAACCATACAGCTGTAAAATTATCGGAAACGGGAGTCGGAAGTACCTTAATGTTATGCTATATACAACGTCGTCAATTATCTAAGCTCCGCCAAGTGTATACGGCCAATCGTTTAAAAAACAAAAATATAGTATCAATATCCCCACATCATAATATTGCTACTAATACAGTGCATAAAACTAGATCAACCTTCTTAAAACGAAAAAAAAATCAAATAATTATTTGAATCATTTAAATAACATAAAGAAAGTATGAAACTTTACCAGTCTTCCTAAAAAAATATAGGATCACGTTAATCGTTTAAACAACAAAAATATAATATCAGTTTGACGCTACCCATACTGGTCATCTACCCAGATCACTCTTTAATCGAAACAAATAATCCTAATCATCATTTTAATAACTAAAACATAATATCAACATTCAAATATAATAATATTTCTACTCATAATATCCATCAAATAAGACCAGTCCCAAAATCAAATAGTCATTTTGAACATTTAATTCTTCATTCATTTACTCCCTCATTCATATATCTTAAATCTCATCTTTCTTTTTTGAAAGTCATTCAAACTAACTCCTAACCCATTCAAACCCAACGTACAATTTATAGAAGATATAAAGTTTCAATAAACTAACATGCAAAACACAAAACATTACAAGTAAATATTAAACACAAATAAGCAAAACGAAAACTTAATAGCGAGCAAACAAACGCGTGCCCATTGTTATCGAAATGTGATACCACTTATCACTCCAACTGCATGGACAATACGCGTACCCACATGCATATTAAAGTCTTATCACTTGAATTGAATGAGCATTCGAATTAACTGAAGCATAATTAAAAGAGCAAACGAAAACAAACATTTAACTGCAAATTGAATAGATAGACATCTGGGCAATATTTTTAAATGCAATAACATTGAAGAGCAAACTAAATTAATTAACTGCGCTACATAAATACAAAGAATAATTTGCATGAGAACGGCAATTTCCCAACGCAAATAAACATGAGACTAAGTTACACTGAAACAATTTAAGCATGGGAAATTCGAAACAGCAGGATTTTAGAACATTACAACAACCCAAATGATTTTACCCCAAAACCAATTATCTCTTTCAAGTTCCACAGCAATTCACTCACAAACCAAATTTACATCCAGCACTAAATGTGCCATTTCATAATATAAAGGAAATGGGTAAAGTGACAGTCAAGTCGGTAAAACCCCGGCAAAACTATCAGCAGACACGCTTTGTCGATGTCTAAATTGCACGATCACTGGAATGAAAACCAGTTGATTACACAACAGCCTCTGAGCCGTCGACGTAAACTGTCGGCGGACACGCTATTTTTAGTAAACCCCTCTGAGCTGCCCAATTTCAACTTTCGGCAGACACGCTACATATAGTATTAAGTCATATGCAAAAGAGACATCAATTTACCATCCAGTCGTATCCTCTGAGCTGTTGATCCAAAAGGGTTTACAACACGCTATCAATCATGTACCCTTTAAATAAGCCACTACGTTTCCTTGCACAATAAATACCTTATATAACTGCTAACTGTTAGAAAAAAAGTCACAAATAAAACTCCTGTAGAAAGTGCAAGACAATTCAAAGCCCACCCATTTCTCACCCTTTTACTTTAAATATGGCAACAATATCAAATAGCGTCTTAGAAGATGTCTTTAAGTTGCTTTAAACAATCAAGATCGAGATCAAAAATTTATTCACGGCTAATGAAGTGACCTCGCACGGCACTGTACTGTCTTCCAGTAAGGTCCAGGACAGCATTATGCCAAACTAAGTAGACACACACTAGGGAAAAATTAGACGGAACACATATAGGGTCTTGAATGAAGGTCGAAACTATATGTTCCCAAGCCCATATAGTGTAAGTGTCTCTCCTTTTAATTTCAATTTAATGGAACAGATCATCATCATTCACAACTCATACAATATTTCTATACTTAACAAAAAACCTTCATAATAAATAGTCGATTCCAACTTATAAATAATCCACATCTATTTACACATACTGCTGAATACATTTCTAATAACCCTCCCTTTTTACAACTGCAAATGAATAAAAAGTATGTAATTTGCAACGATAATTAAATGCATATACCTCAAAAGCTCTTATAGCATGGATGAATTAAAAGCCCTGCCCACTATGAAATGCATTAAGCCGACTTAATTAAAAACAAATGCTCTTCAAGGCAATTACCAGCCAACCACGAATAAGTACATACATATCATATACGTCACATACTTCCTAGCAATCAGCGCATGTAAAAGTTACAATACATGGCTTCATTCAATTATCTCATGCATCATTGCAGAAGCAATGCTAATCGTATCTTCAAAGCTCGTTAGCGGCGAGCAAAAACAATCACATAAACCTTCAATCCATGACTCCCATTCCCATTAACAGCATTAACCATGTATATTAAGGGGAAAGTTTTTTTACCACACTCACTATGGTCTCTTGCGACGACTCGCCAGATCCAATTCGCACATATGTAGTGATAAGCGCAGTACGTTATTCCCTGATAACGAACTTCAATGATCGTGCGAACTGTTCAGCCCAAAGCTTAATCATTATCACACCATATGAAGCAAGTAAGTGAGCGTACTCGACAAAATTCCCAATCCCGATGGAAACCCATGGGGAAGCTTTGATAAGGTAGCATTCGCCGCCACCACAATGAAAGTTTTTCGCTCGGTTGAAATAAGTCCGAAGCTAATTAAGCGATTGGAGTGAATGATCTTATCAACCATACGAGTATGAGCGAATAGAATGCCGTCAAGCTTGACGTTCTATCCCCACTAAGTATCCTCACATTCCATCCCATTAAAAATTAATTCATAACGTTCCGCCTACATACTAACAAAAGAAAAATCCCACTAAACTATTGGCACAATAATTAATATGTAGAACTTTAAGAAAGCTTAGTTATCGTATTAAATAAAATTAATTAAAAACTATAATAATGTTAAAAGCAATAAGAAGCAATTATGTAAACAATTATTATTAAAGTTAATAAGTAGAATCTGAAATATTCAAAGTAAAAAAAGAAAGAAACAGTAAGAATAATGATAATAGTAGGAATATAAGAACGTTAATCGAATAGAAATTGAAAGTAGCAATGAATTTAAATACAAAACCAAAACAGAGGAAAAGAAGAAAATAATAAGTGCCATTGTACCTGCACCGTTCACATTACATCCTCATTAACGCTAATTTGCTAACATCTGTACTACAGCCTAGTCATGCACAAAAAGGTAAACCAATAATTTACAATTCTGATTTAAAGAAAAATCGGCAGTAAATATGGAAGTTAAAGGGAAATTTACTGTCTCTTAAAGTAAAGCCAATTAAAAGAAATATTGAATTCCGGCATCCCTCAAATGAAAAATAATTTTATATAGATAATAATTTTATTCCCAAGAAAAAACGATTTAGGACCGGAAGAAACGTTCAGTATATTCTTCAACATTAGAATCGAACGTAACATAATTCCATTATTCTATATCAAATGAAATATTGAGTTGTTAATATATGCTTGTATAGAATCAAACCAAACACGAACCTGCTTGACTCAAAGTTGTATCAAACAAAAACCTTTGTGAATAATTATACTGATAAACAATCAAAAAAAAAAAATATATATATATATATATATATATATATATATATATATATATATATACATTATCAATCCACGATTATGTAGAACCAAAAGCGATCTTAGCTCACTATATCAAAAGAAATACTAAGTATCAGACAAAACATCAATTTATAATTAACTTATTATGTTAGTATCAAGTGAAACCGTAACCGTACAGATTAGCGACTCAGGCAAGCAAATAATGAATCCGTAACGATATAAAATCAAAAATGAAGTAGTTTTCAATTGTAACGTTGTATTATGCCATAACATGTTAAGTAGCGTAAATTAGGAGTTCAAGATACACGAAAATTAAACGGTAGAATTAAGTATGTTAATCAAGAACCGGCAGCAAAACAACAATCAACAATAGGCAGTGAGAAGTACAGCGGACAGTAGTAATGGCCTTAACAGCGCAAAGTACAACTTACGCATTAAGTAATTCACATCATTGGAACGGAACAACGATTTATTTCACTCTCCAAGTACGTAAATCAGTCAAATCCGCCGGAGGAAATGTTATGCTATATACTACGTCGTCAATCGTCTAAGCTCCGCCAAGTGTATACGGCCAAGCGCATACGCCCATTGTCATTAAAACATGTACTTGTCGACCAACGGCAAGCGTAAAGTCTTCATAATTCATACCATTAGCGACGACGACCATGTACATAAGAAGCTTCGGGGTGTGCTTATAGAATTATCGACAAGCTACGCCCATTGTCATCAAAGCATGTACTTGTCGACCAACGGCAAGCGTAAAGACTTCATAATTCGATCTACATAAACCACACCATTAGCGACGACAACGACCATGTACATAAAAAGCTTCGGGGTGTGCTTATAGAAATATCGACAAGCTATGCCAAGTGTTATACTACATAAGCCATAATATTAGCAACGACAACGACCATGTACATGAGAAGCTTCGGGGTGTGTTTCCAGCGGAGTGACACTGTGCTAAACCCTGCCTTCAAACCATTTCTCAAATTCGCCGCAAAGCTTCACCATGCGAGTAAGTGAGATGTGCGCGGAGGAAGAAGTTTACGTGGAACGAGAACGCACGTTTCAACTACTTAGCGAATTTAGGGCGAATTGAGGCCGCATGAATCGTTTAAAAGACAATTGGTCGAGCGAGAAACGGCGAGTAGTACTAACAGCGGTTACAGAACTGTACGCGAAGTGAATTTCGCCGCGAAGTGATCAGCGAGGCCAGCAAGTGCATCTAGTTCCGGTGCAATTGCAGGAAATCATCACATCAGTTAGATGGTGAGGTGTAGGCTTGAGCCGCGAACCTCATTCGGCTTGGATGCGTTTTTACGCTGCGTAGCCACCATCGACTAACTCCCACTTTCTTCTAGGCATCCTCCGTCCGTAGGGATAGATGATAAATAAATAAATAAGAGGAGTAAATGTAACCAATTTAAAATAGCAAGATGAATAAAACTTAAAACTTTCGACATGTAAATCTATTCCTTTTTGTTGTTCTAGTTTAAACGGACAGAGTAGCAGGTAAGTGGTAAATTAGGAGTTCTTTCCCCGGGAGCCTTGATGATGTATATTGGATACACATCAAATGTGCTCCAAGTTCATACCAGTATACATAGGGTATACTGATTATGTAACATGAATACCAAAATCGCACTGTTATTGTACTCAGGAACATAAGAAACTTAAAGATCTACACTGCAACGATATTCTGGAGTTCCTGGGAAAACCATCGGATTGATAGGAGTGCGTTGCTGGAAAAACGGCAGTTCTTCATACTTTCTCCAATTTCAGGATATGGGGTGTCGAACGAAAGCAAGTGATGAGTAGAATTCAATCAAATTGCATTCAGGCAGCTTCGCGATACCTGCAATTGCAGTTTTTTGCGTGGTTGGGATACTTTTGATTCAGAAACCATACAGCTGTAAAATTATCGGAAACGGGAGTCGGAAGTGCCTGAATACCAAAATCGCACTGTTATTGTACTCAGGAACGTAAGAAAATTAAAGATATACAATGCAACGATATTCTCGAGTTCCTCGGAAACCGATCGGATTGATAGGAGTGCGTTGCTGGAAAAACGGCCGTTCCTCATACTTTCTCCAATTTCAAGATATTGGGTGTCAAACGAAAGCTAGTGATGAGTAGAATTCAACAAAATTGCATTCAGGCAGCTTCGCGATACCTGCAATTTCAGTTTTTCGCGTGGTTGGGATACTTTTGATTCAGAAACCATACACCTGTAAAACTATCGGAAACGGGAGTCGGAAGTGCCTGAATACCAAAATCGCACTGTTATTGTACTCAGGAACATAAGAAAATTAAAGATCTACACTGCAACGATGTTCTGGAGTTCCAAGGAAAACGATCGGATTTACAGGACTGGGTTGCTGGAAAACCGGCCGTTTTTCATACTTTCTCCAATTTCAAGATATGGTGTGTCAAATGAAAGCTAGTGATGAGTGCAATTCAATAAAATTGCATTCAGGCAGCTTCGCGATACCTGCAATTGCAGTTTTTCGCGTGGTTGGGATACTTTTGATTCAGAAACCATACAGCTGTAAAATTATCGGAAACGGGAGTCGGAAGTGCCTGAATATCAAAATCGCACTGTTATTGTACTCAGGAACATAAGCAAATTATAGATCTACACTGCAACGATATTCTGGAGTTCCTCGGAAATCGATCGGATTGACAGGACTGGGTTGCTGGAAAACCGGCCGTTTTTCATACTTTCTCCAATTTCAAGATATGGGGTATCAAACGAAAGCTAGTGATGAGTAGAATTCAATAAAATTGCATTCAGGCAGCTTCGCGATACCTGCAATTGCAGTTTTTTGCGTGGTTGGGATACTTTTGATTCAGAAACCATACAGCTGTAAAATTATCGGAAACGGGAGTTGGAAGCGCCTGAATACCAAAATCGCACTGTTCTTGTACTCAGGAACATAAGAAAATTAAAAATCTACACTGCAACGATATTCTGGTGTTCCTCGGAAAACGATCGGATTGATAGGAGTGCGTTGCTGGAAAAACGGCCGTTCTTCATACTTTCTCCAATTTCAAGATATGGGGTGTCGAACGAAAGCTAGTGACGAGTAGAATTCAATAAAATTGCATTCAGGCAGCTTCGCGGTACCTGCAATTGCAGTTTTTTACGTGGTTGGGATACTTTCGATTCAGACCCATAGAGCAGTAAAATTATCGGAAACGGGAGTCGGAAGTGCCTGAATACCAAAATCGCACTGTTATTGTACTCAGGAAGATAAAAAAATTAAAGATCTACACTGCACCGATATTCTGGAGTTCCTCGGAAAACGATCGGATTGATAGGAGTGCCTTGCTGGAAGAACGGCCGTTCTTCATACTTTCTCCAATTTCAAGATATGGGGTGTCAAACGAAAGCTAGTGATGAGTAGAATTCAATCAAATTGCATTCAGGCAGCTTCGCGATACCTGCAATTGCAGTTTTTTGCGTGGTTGGGATACTTTTGATTCAGAAACCATACAGCTGTAAAATTATCGGAAACGGGGATCGGAAGTGCCTGAATACCAAAATCGCACTGTTATTGTACTCAGGAACATAAGAAAATTAAAGATCTACACTGCAACGATATTCTGGAGTTCCTCAGAAAACGTTCGGATTGACAGGAGTGGGTTGCTGGAACAACGGCCGTTTTTCATACTTTCTCCAATTTCAAGATATGGGGTGTCAAACGAAAGCTAGTGATGAGTAGAATTCAACAAAATTGCATTCAGGCAGCTTCGCGATACCTGCACTTGCAGTTTTTTGCGTGGTTGGGATACTTTTGATTCAGAAACCATACAGCTGTAAAATTTTCGAAAACGGGAGTTGGAAGCGCCTGAATACCAAAATCGCACTGTTATTGTACTCAGGAACATAAGAAAATTAAAGATCTACACTGCAACGATATCCTGGAGTTCCTCGCAAAACGATCGGATTGATAATAGTGGGTTGCTGGAAAAACGGCCGTTTTTCATACTTTCTCCAATTTCAAGATATGGGGTGTCAAACGAAAGCTAGTGATGAGTAGAATTCAATAAAATTGCATTCAGGCAGCTTCGCGATTCCTGCAATTGCAGTTTTTTTTGTGGTTGGGATACTTTTGATTCAGAAACCATACAGCTGTAAAATTTTCGAAAACGGGAGTTGGAAGCGCCTGAATACCAAAATCGCACTGTTATTGTACTCAGGAACATAAGAAAATTAAAGATCTACACTGCAACGATATTCTGGTGTTCCTCGGAAAACGATCGGATTGATAGGAGTGCGTTGCTGGAAAAACGGCCGTTCTTCATACTTTCTCCAATTTCAAGATATTGGGTGTCGAACGAAAGCTAGTGATGAGTAGAATTCAATAAAATTGCATTCAGGCAGCTTCGCGATATCTGCAATTGCAGTTTTTTGCATGGTTGGGATACTTTCGATTTAGACCCAAACAGTTGTAAAATTATCGGAAACGGGAGTCCGAAGTGCCTGAATACCAAAATCGCACTGTTATTGTACTCAGGAATATAAAAAATTAAAGATCTACACTGCAACGATATTCTGGAGTTCCTCGGAAAACGATCGGATTGATAGGAGTGCGTTGCTGGAAAAACGGCCGTTCTTCATACTTTCTCCAATTTCAAGATATGGGGTGTCAAACGAAAGCTAGTGATGAGTAGAATTCAATAAAATTGCATTCAGGCAGCTTCGCGATACCTGCAATTCCAGTTTTTTGCGTGGTTGGGATACTTTTGATTCCGAAACCATACAGCTGTAAAATTATCGGAAACGGGAGTCGGAAGTGCCTGAATACCAAAATCACACTGGTTTTGTACTCAGGAACATAAAAAATTAAAGATCTACACTGCAACGATATTCTGGAGTTCCTCGGAAAACGTTTGGATTGACAGGAGTGGGTTGCTGGAAAAACGGCCGTTTTTCATACTTTCTCCAATTTCAAGATATGGGGTGTCAAACGAAAGCTAGTGATGAGTAGAATTCAATCAAATTGCATTCAGGCAGCTTCGCGATACCTGCAATTGCAGTTTTTTGCGTGGTTGGGATACTTTTGATTCCGAAACCATACAGCTGTAAAATGATCGGAAACGGGATTCGGAAGTGCCTGAATATCAAAATCGCACTGTTATTGTACTCAGGAACATAAGAAAATTAAAGATCTACACTGCGACGATATTCTGGGGTTCCTCCGTGACGATCGGATTGATAGGAGTGCGTTGCTGGAGAAACGGCCGTTCTTCATACTTTCTCCAATTTCAAGATATGGGGTGTCAAACGAAAGCTAGTGATGAGTAGAATTCAATCAAATTGCATTCAGGCAGCTTCGCGATACCTGCAATTGCAGTTTTTTGCGTGGTTGGGATACTTTTGATTCAGAAACCATACAGCTGTAAAATTATCGGAAACGGGAGTCGGAAGTGCCTGAATATCAAAATCGCACTGTTATTGTACTCAGGAACATAAAAAATTAAAGATCTACACTGCAACGATATTCTGGAGTTCCTCGGAAAACGATCGGATTGACAGGAGTGGGTTGCTGGAAAAACGGCCGTTTTTCATACTTTCTCGAATTTCAAGATATGGGGTGTCAAACGAAAGCTAGTGATGAGTAGAATTCAATAAAATTGCATTCAGGCAGCTTCGCGATACCTGCAATTGCAGTTTTTTGCGTGGTTGGGATACTTTTGATTCAGAAACCATACATCTGTAAAATTATCGGAAACGGGAGTCGGAAGTGCCTGAATATCAAAATCGCACTGTTATTGTACTCAGGAACATAAGAAAATTATAGATCTAAACTGCAACGATATTCTGGAGTTCCAAGGAAAGCGATCGGATTGACAGGACTGGGTTGCTGAAAAACCGGCCGTTTTTCATACTTTCTCCAATTTAAAGATATGGGGTGTCAAACGAAAGCTAGTGATGAGTAGAATTCAATAAAATTGCATTCAGGCACCTTCGCGATACCTGCAATTGCAGTTTTTTGCGTGGTTGGGATACTTTTGATTCAGAAACCATACAGCTGTAAAATTATCGGAAACGGGAGTCGGAAGCGCCTGAATATCAAAATCGCACTGTTATTGTACTCAGGAACATAAGAAAATTATAGATCTACACTGCAACGATATTCTGGAGTTCCAAGGAAAACGATCGGATTGACAGGACTGGGTTGCTGGAAAACCGGCCGTTTTTCATACTTTCTCCAATTTCAAGATATGGGGTGTCAAACGAAAGCTAGTGATGAGTAGAATTCAATCAAATTGCATTCAGGCAGCTTCGCGATACCTGCAATTGCAGTTTTTTTGCGTGGTTGGGATACTTTTGATTCCGAAACCATACAGCTGTAAAATTACCGGAAACGGGGATCGGAAGTGCCTGAATACCAAAATCGCACTGTTATTGTACTCAGGAACATAAGAAAATTAAAGATCTACACTGCAACGATATTCTGGAGTTCCTCGAAAAACGTTCGGATTGACAGGAGTGGGTTGCTGGAACAACGGCCGTTTTTCATACTTTCTCCAATTTCAAGATATGGGGTGTCAAACGAAAGCTAGTGATGAGTAGAATTCAATCAAATTGCATTCAGGCAGCTTCGCGATACCTGCAATTGCAGTTTTTTTTGTGGTTGGGATACTTTTGATTCAGAAACCATACAGCTGTAAAATTTTCGAAAACGGGAGTTGGAAGCGCCTGAATACCAAAATCGCACTGTTATTGTACTCAGGAACATAAGAAAATTAAAGATCTACACTGCAACGATATTCTGGTGTTCCTCGGAAAACGATCGGATTGATAGGAATGCGTTGCTGGAAAAACGGCCGTTCTTCATACTTTCTCCAATTTCAAGATATTGGGTGTCGAACGAAAGCTAGTGATGAGTAGAATTCAATAAAATTGCATTCAGGCAGCTTCGCGATACCTGCAATTGCAGTTTTTTGCATGGTTGGGATACTTTCCATTTAGACCCAAACAGTGGTAAAATTACCGGAAACGGGAGTCCGAAGTGCCTGAATACTAAAATCGCACTGTTATTGTACTCAGGAATATAAAAAAATTAAAGATCTACACTGCAACGATATTCTGGAGTTCCTCGGAAAACGATCGGATTGATAGGAGTGCGTTGCTGGAAAAACGGCCGTTCTTCATACTTTCTCCAATTTCAAGATATGGGGTGTCAAACGAAAGCTAGTGATGAGTAGAATTCAATAAAATTGCATTCAGGCAGCTTCGCGATACCTGCAATTTCAGTTTTTGCGTGGTTGGGATACTTTTGATTCAGAAACCATACAGCTGTAAAATTATCGGAAACGGGAGTCGGAAGTGCCTGAATACCAAAATCACACTGTTTTTGTACTCAGGAACATAAAAAATTAAAGATCTACACAGCAACGATATTCTGGAGTTCCTCGGAAAACGTTTGGATTGACAGGAGTGGGTTGCTGGAAAAACGGCCGTTTTTCATACTTTCTCCAATTTCAAGATATGGGGTGTCAAACGAAAGCTAGTGATGAGTAGAATTCAATAAAATTGCATTCAGGCAGCTTCGCGATACCTGCAATTGCAGTTTTTTGCGTGGTTGGGATACTTTTGATTCCGAAACCATACAGCTGTAAAATGATCGGAAACGGGATTCGGAAGTGCCTGAATATCAAAATCGCACTGTTATTGTACTCAGGAACATAAGAAAATTAAAGATCTACACTGCAACGATATTCTGGAGTTCCTCCGTGACGATCGGATTGATAGGAGTGCGTTGCTGGAGAAACGGCCGTTCTTCATACTTTCTCCAATTTCAAGATATGGGGTGTCAAACGAAAGCTAGTGATGAGTAGAATTCAATCAAATTGCATTCAGGCAGCTTCGCGATACCTGCAATTGCAGTTTTTTGCGTGGTTGGGATACTTTTGATTCAGAAACCATACAGCTGTAAAATTATCGGAAACGGGAGTCGGAAGTGCCTGAATACCGAAATCGCACTGTTATTGTACTCAGGAACATAAAAAATTAAAGATCTACACTGCAACGATATTCTGGAGTTCCTCGGAAAACGATCGGATTGACAGGAGTGGGTTGCTGGAAAAACGGCCGTTTTTCATACTTTCTCGAATTTCAAGATATGGGGTGTCAAACGAAAGCTAGTGATGAGTAGAATTCAATAAAATTGCATTCAGGCAGCTTCGCGATACCTGCAATTGCAGTTTTTTGCGTGGTTGGGATACTTTTGATTCAGAAACCATACAGCTGTAAAATTATCGGAAACGGGAGTCGGAAGTGCCTGAATATCAAAATCGCACTGTTATTGTACTCAGGAACATAAGAAAATTATAGATCTACACTGCAACGATATTCTGGAGTTCCAAGGAAAGCGATCGGATTGACAGGACTGGGTTGCTGAAAAACCGGCCGTTTTTCATACTTTCTCCAATTTCAAGATATGGGGTGTCAAACGAAAGCTAGTGATGAGTAAAATTCAATAAAATTGCATTCAGGCAGCTTCGCGATACCTGCAATTGCAGTTTTTTGCGTGGTTGGGATACTTTTGATTCCGAAACCATACAGCTGTAAAATGATCGGAAACGGGATTCGGAAGTGCCTGAATATCAAAATCGCACTGTTATTGTACTCAGGAACATAAGAAAATTAAAGATCTACACTGCAACGATATTCTGGAGTTCCTCCGTGACGATCGGATTGATAGGAGTGCGTTGCTGGAGAAACGGCCGTTCTTCATACTTTCTCCAATTTCAAGATATGGGGTGTCAAACGAAAGCTAGTGATGAGTAGAATTCAATCAAATTGCATTCAGGCAGCTTCGCGATACCTGCAATTGCAGTTTTTTGCGTGGTTGGGATACTTTTGATTCAGAAACCATACAGCTGTAAAATTATCGGAAACGGGAGTCGGAAGTGCCTGAATATCAAAATCGCACTGTTATTGTACTCAGGAACATAAAAAATTAAAGATCTACACTGCAACGATATTCTGGAGTTCCTCGGAAAACGATCGGATTGACAGGAGTGGGTTGCTGGAAAAACGGCCTTTTTTCATACTTTCTCGAATTTCAAGATATGGGGTGTCAAACGAAAGCTAGTGATGAGTAGAATTCAATAAAATTGCATTCAGGCAGCTTCGCGATACCTGCAATTGCAGTTTTTTGCGTGGTTGGGATACTTTTGATTCAGAAACCATACAGCTGTAAAATTATCGGAAACGGGAGTCGGAAGTGCCTGAATATCAAAATCGCACTGTTATTGTACTCAGGAACATAAGAAAATTAGAGATCTACACTGCAACGATATTCTGGAGTTCCAAGGAAAGCGATCGGATTGACAGGACTGGGTTGCTGAAAAACCGGCCGTTTTTCATACTTTCTCCAATTTCAAGATATGGGGTGTCAAACGAAAGCTAGTGATGAGTAGAATTCAATAAAATTGCATTCAGGCACCTTCGCGATACCTGCAATTGCAGTTTTTTGCGTGGTTGGGATACTTTTGATTCAGAAACCATACAGCTGTAAAATTTTCGGAAACGGGAGTCGGAAGCGCCTGAATATCAAAATCGCACTGTTATTGTACTCAGGAACATAAGAAAATTATAGATCTACACTGCAACGATATTCTGGAGTTCCAAGGAGAACGATCGGATTGACAGGACTGGGTTGCTGGAAAACCGGCCGTTATTCATACTTTCTCCAATTTCAAGATATGGGGTGTCAAACGAAAGCTAGTGATGAGTAGAATTCAATCAAATTGCATTCAGGCAGCTTCGCGATACCTGCAATTGCAGTTTTTTGCGTGGTTGGGATACTTTTGATTCCGAAACCATACAGCTGTAAAATTACCGGAAACAGAGTCGGAAGCGCCTGAATATCGAAATCGCGCTGCTATTGTACTCAGGAACATAAGAAAATTAAAAATCTTCACTGCAACGATATTCTGGAGTTCCTCGGAAAACAATCGGATTGATAGAAGTGCGTTGCTGGAAAAACGGCCGTTTTTCATACTTTCTCCAATTTCAAGATATGAGGTGTCAAACGAAAGCTAGTGATGAGAAGAATTCAATAAAATTGCATTCAGGCAGCCTCGCGATACCTGCAATTGCAGGTTTTTTGCGTGGTTGGGATACTTTTGATTCCGAAACCGAACAGCTGCAAAATTATCGGAAACGGGAGTCGGAAGTGCCTGAGTACCAAAATCGCACTGTTATTGTACTCAGGAACATAGCAAATTTTAAGATCTACACTGCAACGATATTCTGGAGTTCCTCGGAAAACGCTCGGATTGATAGAAGAGCGTTGCTAGAAAAACGGCCGTTTTTCATACTTTCTCCAATTTCAAGATATGGGGTGTCAAACGAAAGCTAGTGATGAGTAGAATTCTATAAAATTGCATTCAGGCAGCTTCGCGATACCTGCAATTGCAGTTTTTTGCGTGGTTGGGCTACTTTTGAGTCCGAAACCATACAGCTGTAAAATTACCGGAAACAGAGTCGGAAGCGCCTGAATATCGAAATCGCGCTGCTATTGTACTCAGGAACATAAGAAAATTAAAGATCTTCACTGCAACGATATTCTGGAGTTCCTCGGAAAACGATCGGATTGATAGGAGTGCGTTGCTGGAAAAACGGCCGATTTCATACTTTCTCCAATTTCAAGATATGGGGTGTCAAACGAAAGCTAGTGATGAGTAGAATTCAATAAAATTGCATTCAGGCAGCTTCGCGATACCTGCAATTGCAGCTTTTTGCGTGGTTGGGATACTTTTGATTCAGAAACCATACAGCTGTAAAATTATCGGAAATGGGAGTCGGAAGCGCCTGAATACCAAAATCGCACTGTTATTGTACTCAGGAACATAAGAATATTAAAGATCTACACTGCAACGATATTCTGGAGTTCCTCAGAAAACGATCGGATTGACAGGACTGGGTTGCTGGAAAACCGGCCGTTTTTCATACTTTCTCCAATTTCAAGATAGGGGGTGTCAAACGAAAGCTAGTGATGAGTAGAATTCAATAAAATTGCATTCAGGCAGCTTCGCGATACCTGCAATTGCAGTTTTTTGCGTGGTTGGGATGCTTTTGATTCAGAAACCATACAGCTGTAAAATTATCGGAAACGGGAGTCGGAAGTGCCTGAATACCAAAATAGCACTGTTATTGTACCCAGGAACGTAAGAAAATTAAAGATCTACACTGCAACGATATTCTGGAGTTCCTCGGAAACCGATCGGATTGATAGGAGTGCGTTGCTGGAAAAACGGCCGTTCTTCAGACTTTCTCCAATTTCAAGAAATGGGATGTCAAACGAAAGCTAGTGATGAGTAAAATTCAATAAAATTGCATTCAGGCAGCTTCGCGATACCTGCAATTGCAGTTTTTTGCGTGGTTGGGATACTTTTGATTCAGAAACCATACAGCTGTAAAATTATCGGAAACTGGAGTCGGAAGCAACTGAATACAAAAACCGCACTGTTATTGTACTCAGGAACATAAGACAATTAAAGATCGACACTGCAACGTTATTCTGGAGTTCCTCGGAAAACGATCGGATTGATAGGAGTGGGCTGCTGGAAAACCGGCCGTTTTACATACTTTCTCCAATTTCAAGATATGAGGTGTCAAACGAAAGCTAGTGATGAGTAGAATTCAATAAAATTGCATTCAGGCACCTTCGCAATACCAGCAATTGCAGTTTTTTGCGTGGTTGGGATACTTTTGATTCAGAAACCATACTGCTGTAAAATTATCGGAAACGGGAGTCGGAAGTGCCTGAACACCAAAATCGCACTGTTATTGTACTCAGGAATGTAAGAAAATGAAAGATCTACGCTGCAACGATATTCTGGAGTTCCTCGGAAAACGATCGGATTGATAGGAGTGCGTTGCTGGAAAAACGGCCGTTCTTCAGGCTTTCTCCAATTTCAAGAAATGGGATGTCAAACGAAAGCTAGTGATGAGTAGAATTCAATAAAATTGCATTCAGGCAGCTTCGCGATACCTGCAATTGCAGCTTTTTGCGTGGTTGGGATACTTTTGATTCAGAAACCATACAGCTGTAAAATTATCGGAAATGGGAGTCGGAAGCGCCTGAATACCAAAATCGCACTGTTATTGTACTCAGGAACATAGGAAAATTAAAGATCTACACTGCAACGATATTCTGGAGTTCCTCAGAAAACGATCGGATTGACAGGACTGGGTTGCTGGAAAACCGGCCGTTTTTCATACTTTCTCCAATTTCAAGATATGGGGTGTCAAACGAAAGCTAGTGATGAGTAGAATTCAATAAAATTGCATTCAGCCAGCTTCGCGATACCTGCAATTGCAGTTTCTTGCGTGGTTGGGATACTTTTGATTCAGAAACCATACAGCTGTAAAATTATCGGAAACCGGAGTCGGAAGTACCTGACCACCATAATCGCACTGTTATTGTACTCAGGAACATAAGAAAATTAAAGATCTACACTGCAACGATATTCTGGAGTTCCTCGGAAAACGATCGGATTGATAGGAGTGCGTTGCTGGAACAACGGCCGTTCTTCATACTTTCTCCAATTTCAAGATATGGGGTGTCAAACGAAAGCTAGTGATGAGTAGTATTCAGTAAAATTGCATTCAGGCAGCCTCGCGATACCTGCAATGCAGGTTTTCGCGTGGTTGGGATACTTTTGATTCCGAAACCATACAGCTGTAAAATTATCGGAAACGGGAGTCGGAAGTGCCTGAATATCAAAATCGCACTGTTATTGTCGTCAGGAACAAAAGAAAATTGAAGATCTTCACTGCAACGATATTCTGGAGTTCCTCGGAAAACGATCGGATTGATAGGAGTGCGTTGCTAGAAAAACGGCCGTTCTTCATACTTTCTACAATTTCAAGATATGGGGTGTCAAACGAAAGCTAGTGATGAGTAGAATTCAATAAAATTGCATTCAGGCAGCTTCGCGATACCTGCGATTGCAGTTTTTTGCGTGGTTGGGATACTTTTGATTCCGAAACCATACAGCTGTAAAATTATCGGAAACGGGAGTCGGAAGCGCCTGAATATCAAAATCGCACTGTTATTGTACTCAGGAACATAGAAAAATTAAAGATCTACACTGTAACGATATTCTGGAGTTCCTCGGAAAACGATCGGATTGACAGGAGTGGGTTGCTGGAAAAACGGCCGTTTTTCATACTTTCTCCAATTTCAAGATATGGGGTGTCAAACGAAAGCTAGTGATGAGTAGAATTCAATAAAATTGCATTCAGGCAGCTTCGCAATACCTGCAATTGCAGTTTTTTGCGTGGTTGGGATACTTTTGATTCAGAAACCATACACCTGTAAAATTATCGGTAACGGGAGTCGGAAGCGCCTGAATATCAAAATCGCACTGTTATTGTACTCAGGAACATGAGAAAATTGAAGATCTTCACTGCAACGATATACTGGAGTTCCTCGGAAAACGATCGGATTGATAGGAGTGCGTTGCTGGAAAAACGGCCGTTTTTCATATTTTCTCCAATTTCAAGATATGGGGTGTCAAACGAAAGCTAGTGATGAGTAAAATTCAATAAAGTTGCATTCAGGCAGCTTCGCGATACCTGCAATTGCAGTTTTTTTCGTGGTTGGGATACTTTTGATTCCGAAACCATACAGCTGTAAAATTATCGGAAACGGGATTCGGAAGCGCCTGAATATCAAAATCGCACTGCTATTGTACTCAGGAACATAAGAAAATTGAAGATCTTCACTGCAACGATATTCTGGAGTTCCTCGGAAAACGATCGGATTGATAGGAGTGCGTTGCTGGAAAAACGGCCGTTTTTCATACTTTCTCCAATTTCAAGATATGGGGTGTCAAACGAAAGCTAGTGATGAGTAGAATTCAATAAAATTGCATTCAGGCAGCTTCGCGATACCTGCAATTGCAGTTTTTTGCGTGGTTGGGATACTTTTGATTCCGAAACCATACATCTGTAAATTTATCGGAAACGGGAGTCGGAAGCGCCTGAATGTCAAAATCGCACTGTTATTGTACTCAGGAACATAGAAAAATTAGAGATCTACACTGTAACGATATTCTGGAGTTCCTCGGAAAACGATCGGATTGACAGGAGTGGGTTGCTGGAAAAACGGCAGTTTTTCATACTTTCTCCAATTTCAAGATATGGGGTGTCAAACGAAAGCTAGTGATGAGTAGAATTCATTAAAATTGCATTCAGGCAGCTTTGCAATACCTGCAATTGCAGTTTTTTGCGTGGTTGGGATACTTTTGATTCAGAAACCATACAGCTGTAAAATTATCGGAAACGGGAGTCGGAAGCGCCTGAATGTCAAAATCGCACTGTTATTGTACTCAGGAACATAGAAAAATTAGAGATCTACACTGTAACGATATTCTGGAGTTCCTCGGAAAACGATCGGATTGACAGGAGTGGGTTGCTGGAAAAACGGCCGTTTTTCATACTTTCTCCAATTTCAAGATATGGGGTGTCAAACGAAAGCTAGTGATGAGTAGAATTCAATAAAGTTGCATTCAGGCAGCTTCGCGATACCTGCAATTGCAGTTTTTTTCGTGGTTGGGATACTTTTGATTCCGAAACCATACAGCTGTAAAATTATCGGAAACGGGAGTCGGAAGTGCCTGAATACCAAAATAGCACTATTATTGTACTCAGGAACGTAAGAAAACTAAAGATCTACACTGCAACGATATTCTGGAGTTCCTCGGAAAACGATCGGATTGATAGGAGTGCGTTGCTGGAAAAACGGCCGTTTTTCATACTTTCTCCAATTTCAAGATATGGGGTGTCAAACGAAAGCTAGTGATGAGTAGAATTCAATAAAATTGCATTCAGGCAGCTTCGCGATATCTGCAATTGCAGTTTTTTGCGTGGTTGGAATACTTTTGATTCAGAAACCATACAGCTGTAAAATTATCGGAAACGGGAGTCGGAAGTGCCTGAATACCAAAAAGGCACTGTTATTGTACTCAGGAACATAAGAAAATTAGAGATCTACACTGCAACGATATTCTGGAGTTCCAAGGAAAACGATCGGATTCACAGGACTGGGTTGCTGGAAAACCGCCCGTTTTTCATACTTCCTCCAATTTCAAGATATGAGGTGTCAAACGAAAGCTAGTGATGAGCAGAAATCAATAAAATTGCATTCAGCCAGCTTCGCGATACCTGCAATTGCAGTTTTTTGCGTGGTTCGGATACTTTTGATTCACAAACCATACAGCTGTAAAATTATCGGAAACGGGAGTCGGAAGTGCCTGAATACCATAATCGCACTGTTATTGTACTCAGGAACATGAGAAAATTAAAGATCTACACTGCAATGATATCCTAGAGTTCCTCGGAAAACGATCGGATTGACAGGACTGGGTTGCTGGAAAACCGCCCGTTCTTCATACTTTCTCCAATTTCAAGATATGGGTGTCAAACGAAAGCTAGTGATGAGTAGAATTCAACAAAATTGCATTCAGGCAACTTCGCGATACCTGCAATTAAAGTTTTTTGCGTGGTTGGGATACTTTTGATTCAGAAACCATACAGCTGTAAAATTATCGGTAACGGGAGTCGGAAGTGCCCGAATACGAAAATCGCACTGGTATTGTACTCAGGAACATAAAAAATTAAAGATCTACACTGCAACGATATTCTGGAGTTCCTCGGAAAACGATCGGGTTGATAGGAGTGCGTTGCTGGAAAAACGGCCATTTTTCATACTTTCTCCAATTTCAAGATATGGGGTGTCAAACGAAAGCTAGTGATGAGTAGAACTCAATAAAATTGCATTCAGGCAGCTTCGTGATACCTGCAATTGCAGTTTTTTGCGTGGTTGGGATACTTTTGATTCCGAAACCATACAGCTGTAAAATTATCGGAAACGGGATTCGGAAGTGCCTGAATATCAAAATCGCACTGCTATTGTACTCAGGAACATAAGAAAATTGAAAATCTACACTGCAACGATATTGTGGAGTTCCTCGGAAAACGATCGGATTGATAGGAGTGCGTTGCTGGAAAAACGGCAGTTTTTCATACTTTCTCCAATTTCAAGATATGGGGTGTCAAACGAAAGCTAGTGATATCGTGATGAGTAGAATTCAATAAAATTGCATTCAGGCAGCTTCGCGATACCTGCAATTGCAGTTTTTTGCGTGGTTGGGATACTTTTGATTCAGAAACCATACACCTGTAAAATTATCGGAAACGGGAGACGGAAGCGCCTGAATATCAAAATCGCACTGTTATTGTACTCAGGAACATAAAAAAATCAAAGATATACACTGCACCGATATTCTGGAGCTCCTCGGAAAACGATCGGATTGATAGGAGTGCGTTGCTGGAAAAACGGCCGTTCTTCATACTTTCTCCAATTTCAAGATATGGGATGTCGAACGAAAGCTAGTGATGAGTAGAATTCAATAAAATTGCATTCAGGCAGCTTCGCGGTACCTGCAATTGCAGTTCTTTGCGTGGTTGGGATATTTTTGATTCAGAAATCATACAGCTGTAAAATTATCGAAAGTGCCTGAATACCAAAATAGCACTGTTATTGTACTCAGGAACGTAAGAAAATTAAAGATCTACACTGCAACGATATTCTGGAGTTCCTCCGTGACGATCGGATTGATAGTAGTGCGTTACTGGAAAAACGGCCATTTTTCATACTTTCTCCAATTTCAAGATATGGGGTGTCAAACGAAAGCTAGTGATGAGTAGAATTCAATAAAGTTGCATTCAGGCAGCTTCGTGATACCTGCAATTGCAGTTTTTTGCGTGGTTGGGATACTTTTGATTCAGAAACCATACAGCTGTCAAATTATCGGAAACGGGAGTCGGAAGCGCCTGAATATCAAAATCGAACTGTTATTGTACCCAGGAACATAAAAAAATTAAATAAATACACTGCAACGATATTCAAGAGCTCCTCGGAAAACGATCGGATTGATAGGAGTGCGTTGCTAGAAAAACGGCCGTTCTTCATACTTTCTCCAATTTCAAGATATGGGGTGTCAAACGAGAGCTAGTGATGAGTAGAATTCAATAAAATTGCATTCAGGCAGCTTCTCGATACCTGCAATTACAGGTTTTTGCGTGGTTGGGATACTTTTGATTCAGAAACCATACAGCTGTCAAATTCTCGGAAACGGGAATTGGAAGCGCCTGAATCCCAAAATCGCACTGTTATTGTACTCAGGAACATAAAAAAATTAAATAAATACACTGCAACGATATTCAAGAGCTCCTCGGAAAACGATCGGATTGATAGGAGTGCGTTGCTAGAAAAACGGCCGTTCTTCATACTTTCTCCAATTTCAAGATATGGGGTGTCAAACGAAAGCTCGTGATGAGTGGAATTCAATAAAATTGCATTCAGGGAGCTTCGCGATACCTGCAATTGCAGGTTTTTGCGTGGTTGGGATACTTTTGATTCAGAAACCATACAGCTGTAAAATTATCGGAAAGGGGAGTCGGAAGTGCCTGAATACCAAAATAGCACTGTTACTGTACTCAGGAACATAAGAAAATTAAAGATCTACGCTGCAACGATATTCTGGAGTTCCTCGGAAACCGATCAGATTGATAGGAGTGCGTTGCTGGAAAAACGGCCGTTCTTCATACTTTCTCCAATTTCAAAATATGGGGTGTCAAACGAAAGCTAGTGATGAGTAGAATTCAATAAAATTGCATTCAGGCAGCTTCGCGATACCTGCAATTGCAGTTTTTTGTGTGATTGGGATACTTTTGATTCAGTAACCATACAGCTGTAAAATTATCGGAAACGGGAGTCGGAAGCGCCTGAATACAAAAATCGCACTGTTATTGTACTCAGGAACATAAGAAATTTAAAGATCTACACTGCAACGATATTCTGGAGTTCCAAGGAAAACGATCGGATTGACAGGACTGGGTTGCTGGAAAACCGGCCGTTTTTCATATTTTCTCCAATTTCAAGCTATGGGGTGTCAAACGAAAGCTAGTGATGAGTAGAATTCAATTAAATTGCATTCAGGCAGCTTCGCGATACCTGCACTTGCAGTTTTTTGCGTGGTTGGGATACTTTTGATTCCGAAACCATACAGCTGTAAAATTATCGGAAACGGGATTCGGAAGCGCCTGAATATAAAAATCGCACTGCTTTTGTACTCAGGAACATGAGGAAATTGAAGATCTTCACTGCAACGATATTCTGGAGTTCCTCGGAAAACGATCGGATTGATAGAAGTGCGTTGCTGAAAAAACGGCCGTTCTTCATACTTTCTCCAATTTCAAGATATGGGGTGTCGAACGAAAGCTAGTGCTGAGTAGAATTCAATAAAATTGCATTTAGGCAGCTTCGCGGTACCTGCAATTGCAGTTTTTTGCGTGGTTGGGATACTTTTGATTCAGAAACCATACAGCTGTAAAATTATCGGTAACGGGAGTCGGAAGTGCCTGAATACCAAAATCGCACTGTTATTGTACTCAGGAACATAAAAAAATTAAAGGTCTACACTACAACGATATTCTGGAGTTCCGCGGAAAACGATCGGATTGATAGGAGTGCGTTGCTGGAAAAACGGCCATTTTTCATACTTTCTCCAATTTCAATATATGGGGTGTCAAACGAAAGCTAGTGATGAGTAGAATTCAATAAAATTGCATTCAGGCAGCCTCGCGATACCTGCAATTGCAGTTTTTTGTGTGGTTGGGATACTTTTGATTCAGAAACCATACAGCTGTAAAATTATCGGAAGCGGGAGTCGGAAGTACCTGAATACCAAAATCGGACTGTTATTGTACTCAGGAACATAAGAAAATTAAAGATCTACACTACAACGATATTCTGGAGTACCTCCGAAAACGATCGGATTGATAGGAGCGCGTTGCTGGAAAACGGCCGTTTTTCATACTTTCTCCAATTTCAAGATATGGAGTGTCAAACGTAAGCTAGTGATGAGTAGAATTCAACAAAATTGCATTAAGGCAGCTTAGCGATACCTGCAATTGCAGTTTCTTGCGTGGTTGGGATAATTTTGATTCCGAAACCATACAGCTGCAAAATTTTCGAAAACGGGAGTCGGAAGTACCTGAATACCAAAATCGCACTGTTATTGTACTCAGGAACATAAGAAAATTAAAGATCTACACTGCAACGATATTCTGGAGTTCCTCCGAAAACGATCGGATTGATAGGAGTGCGTTGCTGGAAAAACGGCAGTTTTTCATACTTTCTCCAATTTCAAGATATGGGGTGTCAAACGAAAGCTAGTGATGAGTAGAATTCAATAAACCTGCATTCAGGCATCTTCGCGATACCTGCAATTGCAGTTTTTTGCGTGGTTGGGATACTTTTGATTCCGAAACCATACAGCTGCAAAATTATCGGAAACGGGATTCGAAAGCGCCTGAATATCAAAATCGCACTGCTATTTTACTCAGGAACATAAGAAAATTGCAGATCTTCACTGCAACGATATTCTGGAGTTCCTCGGAAAACGATCGGATTGATAGGAGTGCGTTGCTGGAAAAACGGCCGTTTTTCATGCTTTCTCCATTTTCAAGATATGGGGTGTCAAACGAAAGCTAGTGATGAGTAGAATTCAATAAAATTGCATTCAGGCAGCTTCGCGGTACCTGCAATTGCAGTTTTTTGCGTGGTTGGGATACTTTTGATTCAGAAACCATACAGGTGTAAAATTATCGGTAACGGGAGTCGGAAGTGCCTGAATATCAAAATCGCACTGTTATTGTACTCAGAAACATAAAAAAATTAAAGATCTACACTGCAACGATATTCTGGAGTTCCGCGGAAAACGATCGGATTGCAAGGGGTGCGTTGCTGGAAAAACGGCCGTTTTTCATACTTTCTCCAATTTCAAGATATCGGGCATCAAACGAAAGCTAGTGATGAGGAGAATTCAATAAAATTGCATTCAGCCAGCTTCGCGATACCTGCAATTACAGTTTCTTTCGTGGTTGGGATACCTTTGATTCAGAAACCATACAGCTTTAAAATTATCGGAAACGGGAGTCGGAAGTACCTGAATACCAAAATCGCACTGTTATTGTACTCAGGAACATAAGAAAATTAAAAATCTACACTGCAATGACATTCTGGAGTTCCTCGGAAAACGATCGGATTGATAAGAGTGCGTTGCTGGAATAACGGCCGTTTTTCATACTTTCTCCAATTTCAAGATATGGGGTGTCAAACGAAAGCTAGTGATGAGTAGACTTCATGAAATTGCATTCAGCCAGCTTCGCGATACCTGCAATTACAGTTTCTTTCGTGGTTGGGATACCTTTGATTCAGAAACCATACAGCTTTAAAATTATCGGAAACGGGAGTCGGAAGTACCTGAATACCAAAATCGCACTGCTATTGTACTCAGGAACATAAGAAAATTAAAGATCTACACTGCAACGATATTCTAGAGTTCCTCGGAAAACGATCGGATTGCAAGGAGTGCGTTGCTGGAATAACAGCCGTTCTTCATATCTTCTCCAATTTCAAGATATGGGGATTCAAACGAAATCAAGTGATGAGGAGAATTCAATAAAATTGCATTCAGCCAGCTTCGCGATACCTGCAATTGCAGTTTCTTGCGTGGTTGGGATACTTTTGATTCAGAAACCATGCAGCTTTAAAATTATCGGAAACGGCAGTGGGAAGTAATGGAATACCAAAATCGCACTGTTATTGTACTCAGGAACATAAGAAAATTAAAGATCTACACTGCAACAATATTCTGGAGTTCCTCGGAAAACGATCGGATTGATAGGAGTGCGTTGCTGGAAAAACGGCCATTTTTCATACTTTCTCCAATTTCAAGATATGGGGTGTCAAACGAAAGCTAGTGATGAGTAGAATTCAATAAAATTGCATTCAGGCAGCTTCGCGATACCTGCAATTGCAGTTTTTTGCGTGGTTGGGATACTTTTGATTCAGAAACCATACAGCTGTAAAATTATCGGAAACGGGAGTCGGAAGTGCCTGAATACCAAAATCGTACTGTTATTGTACTCAGGAACATAAGAAAATTAAAGATCTACACTGCAACGATATTCTGGAGTTCCTCGGAAAACGATCGGATTGATAGGAGTGCGTTGCTGGAAAAACAGCCGTTCTTCATATCTTCTCCAATTTCAAGATATGTGGTGTCAAACGAAAGCAAGTGATGAGGAGAATTCAATAAAATTGCATTCAGGCAGCTTCGCGATACCTGCAATTGCAGTTTCTTGCGTGGTTGGGATACTTTTGATTCAGAAACCATGCAGCTTTAAAATTATCGGAAACGGCAGTCGGAAGTAATGGACTACCAAAATCGCACTGTTATTGTACTCAGGAACATAAGAAAATTAAAGATCTACACTCCAACGATATTCTGGAGTTCCTCGGAAACCGATCGGATTGATAGGAGTGCGTTGCTGGCAAAACGGCCGTTCTTCAGACTTTCTCCAATTTCAAGATATGGGGTGTCAAACGAAAGCAAGTGATGAGTAGAATTCAACAAATTTGCATTCAGGCAGCTTCGCGATACCTGCAATTGCAGTTTTTTGCGTGGTTGGGATACTTTTGATTCCGAAACTATACAGCTGCAAAATTATCGGAAACGGGAGTCGGAAGTGCCTGAATACCAAAATCGCACTGTTATTGTACTCAGGAACATATAAAAATTAAAGATCTATACTGCAACGATATTCTAGAATTCCTCGGAAAACGATCGGATTGATGGGAGTGCGTTGCTGGAAAAACGGCCGTTTTTCATACTTTCTCCAATTTCAAGATATGGGGTGTCAAACGAAAGCTAGTGATGGGTAGAATTCAATAAAATTGCATTCAGGCAGCTTCGCGATACCTGCAATTGCAGTTTTTTGCGTGGTTGGGATACTTTTGATTCCGAATCCAAACAGCTGCAAAATTATCGGAAACGGGAGTCGGAAGTGCCTGAATACCAAAATCGCACTGTTATTGTACTGAGGAACATAAAAAAATTAAAGATCTATACTGCAACGATATTCTGGAGTTCCTCGGAAAACGATCGTATTGATAGGAGTGCGTTGCTGGAAAAACGGCCGTTTTTCATACTTTCTCCAATTTCAAGATATGGGGTGTCAAACGAAAGCTAGTGATGAGTAGCATTGAATAAAATTGCATTCAGGCAGCTTCGCGATACCTGCAATTGCAGTTTTTTGTGTGTTTGGGATACTTTTGATTCAGAAACCATACAGCTGTAAAATTATCGGAAACGGGAGTCGGAAGCGCCTGAATACTAATATCGTACTGTGTTTGTACTTAGGAACATTAAAAACATTAAAGATCTACACTGCAACGATATTCTGAAGTTCCTCGGAAAACGATCGGATTGATAGGAGTGCGCTGCTGGAAAAACGGCCGTTTTTCAGACTTTCTCCAATTTCAAGATATGGGGTGTCAAACGAAAGTTAGTGATGAGTAGAATTCAATAAAATTGCATTCAGGCAGCTTCGCGATACCTGCAATTGCAGTTTTTTGCGTGGTTGGGATACTTTTGATTCAGAAACCATACAGCTGTAAAATTATCGGAAACGGGAGTCGGAAGTGCCTGAATATCAAAATCGCACTGTTATTGTACTCAGGAACATAAAAAATTAAAGATCTACACTGCAACGATATTCTGGAGTTCCTCGGAAAACGATCGTATTGATAGGAGTGCGTGGCTGGAAAAACGGCCGTTCTTCATACTTTCTCCAATTTCAAGATATGGGAAGTCAAACGAAAGCTAGTGATGAGTAGAATTCAATACAATTGCATTCAGGCAGCTTCGCGATACCTGCAATTGCAGTTTTTTGCGTGGTTGGGATACTTTTGATTCAGAAACCATACAGCTGTAAAATTATCGGAAACGGGAGTCGGAAGCGCCTGAATACTAATATCGTACGGTGTTTGTACTCAGGAACATTAAAAAAATTAATGATCTACACTGCAACGATATTCTGGAGTTCCTCGGAAAACGTTTGGATTGATAGGAGTGCGTTGCTGGAATAACGGCCGTTCTTCATACTTTCTCCAATTTCAAGATATGGGGTGTCAAACGAAAGCTAGTGATGAGTAGAATTCAATAAAATTGCATTCAGGCAGCTTCGCGATACCTGCAATTGCAGTTTTTTGCGTGGTTGGGATACTTTTGATTCAGAAACCTTAGAGCTGTAAAATTATCGCAAACAGGAGTCGGAAGCGCCTGGATACCAAAATCACACTGTTATTGTACTCAGGAACATAAGAAAATTAGAGATTTACACTGCAACGATATTCTGGAGTTCCTCGGAAAACGATCGGATTGACAGGAGTGGGTTGCTGGAAAAACGGCCGTTTTTCATACTTTCTCCAATTTCAAGATATGGGGTGTCGAACGAGAGCTAGTGAAGAGTAGAATTCAATAATACTGCATTCAGGCAGCCTCGCGATACCTGCAATTGCAGTTTTTTGCGTGGTTGGGATACTTTTGATTCAGAAACCATACAGCTGTAAAATTATCGGAAACGGGAGTCGGAAGTGCCTGAATACCAAAATTGCACTGTTATTGTACTCAGGAACATAAGAAAATTAAAGATCTACACTGCAACGATATTCTGGAGTTCCTCGGAAAACGATCGGATTGACAGGAGTGGGTTCCTGGAAAAACGGCCGTTCTTCATACTTTCTCCAATTTCAAGATATGGGGTGTCGAACGAGAGCTAGTGAAGAGTAGAATTCAATAATACTGCATTCAGGCAGCCTCGCGATACCTGCAATTGCAGTTTTTTGCGTGGTTGGGATACTTTTGATTCAGAAACCATACAGCTGTAAAATTATCGGAAACGGGAGTCGGAAGTGCCTGAATACCAAAATTGCACTGTTATTGTACTCAGGAACATAAGAAAATTAAAGATCTACACTGCAACGATATTCTGGAGTTCCTCGGAAAACGATCGGATTGATAGGAGTGCGTTGCTGGAAAAACGGCCGTTTTTCATATTTTCTCCAATTTCAAGATATAGGGTGTCAAACGAAAGCTAGTGATGAGTAGAATTCAATCAAATTGCATTCAGGCAGCTGCGCGATACTTGCAATTGCAGTTTTTTGCGTGGTTGGGATACTTTTGATTCAGAAACCATACAGCTGTAAAATTATCGGAAACGGGAGTCGGAAGCGCCTGAATACTAAACTCGCACTGCGTTTGTACTCAGGAACATAAGAAAATTAAGGACCTACACTGCAACGATATGCTGGAGTTCCTCGGAAAACGATCGGATTGATAGGAGTGCGTTGCTGGAAAAACGGCCGTTATTCATATTTTCTCCAATTTCAAGATATAGGGTGTCAAACGAAAGCTAGTGATGAGTAGAATTCAATCAAATTGCATTCAGGCAGCTGCGCGATACTTGCAATTGCAGTTTTTTGCGTGGTTGGGATACTTTTGATTCAGAAACCATACAGCTGTAAAATTATCGGAAACGGGAGTCGGAAGCGCCTGAATACCAAAATCGCACTGCGTTTGTACTCAGGAACATAAGAAAATTAAAGATCTACACTGCAACGATATTCTGGAGTTCCTCGGAAAACGATCGGACTGCAAGGAGTGCGTTGCTGGAAAAACCGGCCGTTTTTCATACTTTCTCCAATTTCAAGATATGGGGTGTCAAACGAAAGCTAGTGATGAGTAGAATTCAATAAAATTGCATTCAGGCAGCTTCGCGATACTTGCAATTGCAGTTTTTTGCGTGGTTGGGATACTTTTGATTCAGAAACCATACAGCTGTAAAATTATCGGAAACGGGAGTTGGAAGTGCCTGACTACCAAAATCGCACTGTTATTGTACTCAGGAACATAAGAAAATTAAAGATCTACACTGCAACGAAATTCTGGAGTTCCTCGGAAAACGATCGGATTGACAGGAGTGGGTTGCTGGAAAAACGGCCGTTTTTCATACTTTCTCGAATTTCAAGATATGGGGTGTCAAACGAAGGCTAGTGATGAGTAGAATTCAATTAAATTGCATTCAGGCAGCTTCGCGATACCTGCAATTGCAGCTTTTTGCGTGGTTGGGATACTTTTGATTTAGAAACTATACAGCTGTAAAATTATCGGAAACGGGAGTCGGAAGCGCCTGAATACCAGAGTGACACTGTTTTTGTACTCAGGAACATAAGAAAATTAAAGATCTACACTCCAACGATATTCTGGAGTTCCTCGGAAAACGATCGGACTGATAGGAGTGCGTTGCTGGGAAAACGGCCGTTCTTCATACTTTCTCCAATTTCAAGATATGGGGTGTCAAACGAAAGTTAGTGATGAGTACAATTCAATAAAATTGCATTCAGGCAGCTTCGCGATACCTGCAATTGCAGTTTTTTGCGTGGTTGGGATACTTTTGATTCAGAAACCATACAGCTGTAAAATTATCGGAAACGGGAGTCGGAAGCGCCTGAATACCAAAATCGCACTGCTATTGTACTCAGGAATATAAGAAAATTAGAGATCTACATTGCAACGATATTCTGGAGTTCCTCGGAAAACGATCGGATTGACAGGAGTGGGTTGCTGGAAAAACGGCCGTTATTCATACTTTCTCCAATTTCAAGATATGGGGTGTCAAACGAAAGCTAGTGATGAGTAGAATTCAATAAAATTGCATTCAGGCAGCTTCGCGATACCTGCAATTGCAGTTTTTTGCGTGGTTGGGATACTTTTGATTCAGAAACCATACAGCTGTAAAATTATCGGAAACGGGAGTCGGAAGCGCCTGAATACCAAAATCGCACTGTTATTGTACTCAGGAACATAAGAAAATTAAAGATCTACACTGCAACGATATTCTGGAGTTCCTCGGAGAACGATCGGATTGATAGGAGTGCGTTGCTGGAAAAACGGCCGTTCTTCATACTTTCTCCGATTTCAAGATATGGGGTGTCAAACGAAAGCTAGTGATGAGTAGAATTCAATAAAATTGCATTCAGGCAGCTTCGCGATACCTGCAATTGCAGTTTTTTGCGTGGTTGGGATACTTTTGATTCAGAAGCCATACAGCCGTAAAATTATCGGAAACGGGAGCCGGAAGTGCCTGAATACCAAAATCGCACTGTTATTGTACTCAGGAACATAAAAAATTAAAGATCTACACTGCAACGATATTCTGGAGTTCCTCGGAAAACGATCGGATTGACAGGAGTGGGTTGCTGGAAAAACGACTGTAGCAAATTCCAATGTGAAGTGATGTCTATGAGAATCAACATCAAAAATATCTTGGTCAGCAATTCGACATTACATTAAAACAAAATTCCCATATGTTCATTCTCATAGATATCACCACCTAAAGTTCATCATTTGTACATCAAAATTCTCAAAGTTCT
Organism: Odontomyia ornata; assembly: GCA_963969285.1. Taxonomy (NCBI): domain Eukaryota; kingdom Metazoa; phylum Arthropoda; class Insecta; order Diptera; family Stratiomyidae; genus Odontomyia; species Odontomyia ornata. The sequence continues at coordinate 64,081,124 of OZ017743.1, read as the reverse complement.
TGTTTCAAGACAATAAATTGTACGTGCATCATGGAGCTGTAATTGACACTTGTTTTGTCTAGCGTGCATCGACATGACTTGTCGATGTGCGCTAGATAAAATTCAGATGTGGATGCAACGTGATCTACCTATTTTAGAATAGGTGAATCTCGTTGCGTTTGCATTTCTTGGCGTGGGAATTACAACTCTACGATGTACTTAGTTTTAATACTTGTTGCGGTTGCATTTCTTGGCGTGGGAATTGCAACTCTACGATGTACTTAGCTTTAATTTAAAAGATTGATATCCAAAATAAACTTCACTTGAAGACGAATATTCAAGGCGTGTGTTTTCATTTGTACTACCTAACAGCAATTATTTTGTACAAGTTTACGTACTTGTGCAAAATTAGAACTTCTCGTATCCTAGTAAAGAACTGGGATAAGTTGGTGTAATTGGCATAAGGCCAACCGATTCAACACAATTATATTTTGTACAAGTTTATGCACTTGTGCAAAATAAAAAACACGCGTATTAGTTATTGGCATAAACAATAATTACAATTAAAGTTACGCCAGTACATTGCACTGGAGTAACGGCACTTGGCATAAGGCCCAAGTTCAGAAAAGTCAAGGCAAAATAGTCTTGATTCAACATTTGGTGACCCCGACGTGATAGTATCGTAGCAGGATTTAATCCATCGTTTTTGAGACACCGCATTTTTCGAACAACATGGATCGCTTAGCCGAGCGGCAGACGCGTTTAGCTGCCGAAATCGATGCAGTGATTGCTAACTACAAGAAGGATCCCGCTACCCGAAAGCAAAGGCCGGAGTTTTTTGAAGAGAGGCTTCGAAGAATTGAGGCATCCTGGGATATCTTCGAGGAAACGGATTCCAAAATCCGAGCATTGAAAGATGTGCCCTTGACGCACGAATATTTTTTGAGTGAGCTATGTGACACAACACAAACCGATTTCCAGAACTTTCAAGCGCACTTCAAGGAAAAATTGCTGGCGTTAAGGCATGCCGCTGAAGACATCCACAAGGAACCAGCTGAGATGCCTCGCGCTGATACGCCTAGTAGGTCTGACATGACTAATAAGCCCTCACCAACCGATCGGACTGCAAGGAGTGCGTTGCTGGAAAAACCGGCCGTTTTTCATACTTTCTCCAATTTCAAGATATGGGGTGTCAAACGAAAGCTAGTGATGAGTAGAATTCAATTAAATTGCATTCAGGCAGCTTCGCGATACTTGAAATTGCAGTTTTTTGCGTGGTTGGGATACTTTTGATTCAGAAACCATACAGCTGTAAAATTATCGGAAACGGGAGTCGGAAGTGCCTGACTACCAAAATCGCACTGTTATTGTACTCAGGAACATAAGAAAATTAAAGATCTACACTGCAACGAAATTCTGGAGTTCCTCGGAAAACGATCGGATTGACAAGAGTGGGTTGCTGGAAAAACGGCCGTTTTTCATACTTTCTCGAATTTCAAGATATGGGGTGTCAAACGAAGGCTAGTGATGAGTAGAATTCAATAAAATTGCATTCAGGCAGCTTCACGAAACCTGCAATTGCAGTTTTTTACGTGGTTGGGATACTTTTGATTCAGAAACCATACAGCTGTAAAATTATCGGAAACGGGAGTCGGAAGCGCCTGAATACCAGAGTCACACTGTTATTGTACTCAGGAACATAAGAAAATTAAAGATCTACACTCCAACGATATTCTGGAGTTCCTCGGAAAACGATCGGACTGATAGGAGTGCGTTGCTGGAAAAACGGCCGTTCTTCATACTTTCTCCAATTTCAAGATATGGGGTGTCAAACGAAAGTTAGTGATGAGTACAATTCAATAAAATTGCATTCAGGCAGCTTCGCGATACCTGCAATTGCAGTTTTTTGCGTGGTTGGGATACTTTTGATTCAGAAACCATACAGCTGTAAAATTATCGGAAACGGGAGTCGGAAGCGCCTGAATACCAAAATCGCACTGCTATTGTACTCAGGATTATAAGAAAATTTAAGATCTACACTGCAACGATATTCTGGAGTTCCTCGGAAAACGATCGGATTGACAGGAGTGGGTTGCTGGAAAAACGGCCGTTATTCATACTTTCTCCAATTTCAAGATATGGGGTGTCAAACGAAAGCTAGTGATGAGTAGAATTCAATAAAATTGCATTCAGGCAGCTTCGCGATACCTGCAATTGCAGTTTTTTTCGTGGTGGGGATACTTTTGATTCAGAAACCATACAGCTGTAAAATTATCGGAAACGGGAGTCGGAAGCGCCTGAATACCAAAATCGCACTGTTATTGTACTCAGGAACATAAGAAAATTAAAGATCTACACTGCAACGATATTCTGGAGTTCCTCGGAGAACGATCGGATTGATAGGAGTGCGTTGCTGGAAAAACGGCCGTTCTTCATATTTTCTCCGATTTCAAGATATGGGGTGTCAAACGAAAGCTAGTGATGAGTAGAATTCAATAAAATTGCATTCAGGCAGCTTCGCGATACCTGCAATTGCAGTTTTTTGCGTGGTTGGGATACTTTTGATTCAGAAACCATACAGCCGTAGAATTATCGGAAACGGGAGCCGGAAGTGCCTGAATACCAAAATCGCACTGTTATTGTACTCAAGAACATAAAAAAATTAAAGATCTACACTGCAACGATATTCTGGAGTTCCTCGGAAAACGATCGGATTGACAGGAGTGGGTTGCTGGAAAAACGACTGTAGCAAATTCCAATGTGAAGTGATGTCTATGAGAATCAACATCAAAAATATCTTGGTCAGCAATTCGACATTACATTAAAACAAAATTCCCATATGTTCATTCTCATAGATATCACCACCTAAAGTTCATCATTTGTACATCAAAATTCTTAAAGTTCTTGTTTCAAGACAATAAATTGTACGTGCATCATGGAGCTGTAATTGACACTTGTTTTGTCTAGCGTGCATCGACATGACTTGTCGATGTGCGCTAGACAAAATTCAGATGTGGATGCAACGTGATCTACCTATTTTAGAATAGGTGAATCTCGTTGCGTTTGCATTTCTTGGCGTGGGAATTACAACTCTACGATGTACTTAGTTTTAATACTTGTTGCGTTTGCATTTCTTGGCGTGGGAATTGCAACTCTACGATGTACTTAGCTTTAATTTAAAAGATTGATATCCAAAATAAACTTCACTTGAAGACGAATATTCAAGGCGTGTGTTTTCATTTGTACTACCTAACAGCAATTATTTTGTACAAGTTTACGTACTTGTGCAAAATTAGAACTTCTCGTATCCTAGTAAAGAACTGGGATAAGTTGGTGTAATTGGCATAAGGCCAACCAATCCAACACAATTATATTTTGTACAAGTTTATGCACTTGTGCAAAATAAAAAACACGCGTATTAGTTATTGGCATAAACAATAATTACAATTAAAGTTACGCCAGTACATTGCAGTGGAGTAACGGCACTTGGCATAAGGCCCAAGTTCAGAAAAGTCAAGGCAAAAGAGTCTTGATTCAACATTTGGTGACCCCGACGTGATAGTATCGTAGCAGGATTTAATCCATCGTTTTTGAGACACCGCATTTTTCGAACAACATGGATCGCTTAGCTGAGCGGCAGACGCGTTTAGCTGCCGAAATCGATGCAGTGATTGCTAACTACAAGAAGGATCCCGCTACCCGAAAGCAAAGGCCGGAGTTTTTTGAAGAGAGGCTTCGAAGAATTGAGGCATCCTGGGATATCTTCGAGGAAACGGATTCCAAAATCCGAGCATTGAAAGATGTGCCCTTGACGCACGAATATTTTTTGAGTGAGCTATGTGACACAACACAAACCGATTTCCAGAACTTTCAAGCGCACTTCAAGGAAAAATTGCTGGCGTTAAGGCATGCCGCTGAAGACATCCACAAGGAACCAGCTGAGATGCCTCGCGCTGATACGCCTAGTAGGTCTGACATGACTAATAAGCCCTCACCAACCGATGATGAAAAAATCCTGAAGCTTATTCGAAGGCATAAAGCACTAGCTGAGTCATTACGATGATTGTTCGCCCGGCTAGATGTAGCTGAACAACCTCTCCCTTTTTACAAGTTAAAAATGGAGTTGATCAACAAATATTGGACACAGCTAGAGGACTATCATCAAGAAATATTAGAGCGCACCGATGACCCAGTGATATTCGGTTACGATCTCAACCAACACATAAAACTTGAAGAGATCACTCAGGATTGGTTGATTCGACTCGAAATTAAATTCAAAGAGCTGAGACCTACACCTGCACCAGCCCCGTTAGCATCTTCAAGTCCTGGAGTAAACCTTCCAAAAATCACGCTCCCTAAATTTGATGGCGAATATCTCCAATGGTGACAATTCCACGACCTTTTCGTACAGATGGTGCACAATCAAACGATGTCAAACTGCCAGAAGATGTGGTACCTCAAAGCTAACTTGACAGGAGAGGCTGAAAAACTTCTGAGGAATTTTGCATTGTCCGACGATAATTATGAGTCAGCCTGGAAGACGCTCAATGATAGATACGATAATCGTAGATTATTCGTTGCTGCTCTTATCAACAAACTACTGGGCCAACCATCTTGTGCAAGCGATAAGCCATCAGCCGCAGTCGTTAGATCACTACATGATGCGACTCAAGAATGCATAAGAGGTCTAGAAAATATGAACATCAGTACTGAAGGATTGGATCCAATGCTTCTACATGATCATACCGCTTCTGTTACTTGCGGAGTTCTTACAGAAGATCAAAGGCTGAATAACACAATTGAAAGGTTTTGGAAGCTAGAGAAAGTGACGGACAACAAACCGCATCATACTTCAGCGGAGAAATCTTGCGAAACACATTTCCGCCAGACGACACAAAGATCCCACGAGGGCCGATTTCTGGTGAGACTGCCGTTCAATGACGATCCCGAAAAATTAGGCGAATCTAAGGATATTGCCACTCGCAGATTCTTCGGAATAGAACGGAGACTTCAAAAGAATGCTGAGCTGCAGAGGCACTATAAGGAGTTCATAAATGAATACATCAAACTCGGTCATATGGAAGAGGTAACCTTGCAATTGTGTGAAGGCTCACGTTATTTTCTCCCACACCATTGTGTCCTAAAACCCGAAAGCAGCACAACTAAACTCAGGGTAGTCTTCGATGCCTCCTGCAAGACAACTACAAATATATCTTTAAACGACATACTGCATACTGGACCAACAATTCAAGACGATTTGTTTTCAATCTTGCTCCGTTTCAGGCTACCTCGCTATGTTTTTACAGCTGATATACAAAAGATGTACCGGCAGATAGTGCTGCATCCTGATGACCGTAAATACCAACTGTTGGTCTGGAGGAATGAACCAAGTCAGCCACTACGTTACTACCAGTCAAACACCGTTACATATGGAACGACGTGTGCTCCTTATTTGGCAACTAAATGTCTGCAAAAGCTTGCTCAGGATCAAATGCAGCGTTACCCACTTGGTGCCACTGTATTAAAACGAGATTTTTACGTGGATGACGTCATGACGGGCTCAGATACCTTAGCAGATGCAATTCAAGCGCAAGATGAACTAATCAAAATATAAGAAGGCGCTGGTATGAAGCTCCACAAATGGTGCGCCAGCCATCCTCGCCTTTTGCACAATATTGCTCCTGATCACAAAGAAGTGCTGTTGGATTTTAGCAGTCACGCTGAAGATTTCATTAAAACGCTCGGCCTAACTTGGCCCCTAAGGTTGATGATTTCCAAATAAGAATCAATATAACCACTAGGGATACAAAAATAACAAAGAGGACAGTATCTTCCGACATTGCTAGAATGTTTGATCCACTAGGCATTATGGGTCCGGTCATCGTCACCGCCAAGGTTTTTCTGCAGGACATTTGGTGCTTAGAGCTGGATTGGGATGCGGCCTTGCCAGAAAGAATGTATACTAGGTGGCTCAACTTTCAAAGGAATTTGCAAGCTTTAGAAAAGGTACAGTTTCCTCGCCACGTTTTTGCGAGAGAGAAACCCAAACAATTCCAGTTACATATCTTTTGTGATGCCTCAGAAAAGGCATATGGTGCTGCGGTCTACGCTCGAGCAACCCTGATGGATGGGAGAATTATCGTTCGACTTCTTTGCTCAAAATCACGTTTGGCTCCGATTCGTCCAATAACGATTCCACGGTTAGAGCTATGCGCCGCAAAATTGGGTACGGAGCTTGCCCAAAGAGTCAAAGTTGCCCTACAAATGGAGGAGATCCTACATTACTTCTGGACTGACTCTGAAATTGTTTTAGGGTGGATCAACGCAACAGCTTGAGCATTCAATACCTTCGTTGCTAATAGGGTATCATGCATTCAATCATTTTCTGTAACAAAACAGTGGCGACATGTGGACTCAAAAAACAATCCCGCTGACATTCTCTCTCGTGGTATTGCACCCACAGAATCGGCAAGATGTAACATTTGGTTATATGGACCACCCTTTTTGCATGGAGTTCAGACACTATGGCCGCCAGAATATACCAAGCGACAGTCATGTAACTTAGAAATGAAGGCAAAACTTGCATCGATGACAGCATTTATCAAGGCATCCAATTTTGTTGACGATATTCATCATCGAAACTCCTTCAAAAGATTACAGCGGATTGTCGCATATGTGCTCAGATTCACAGAACGCATGCGGAAAAGACTCACGTCGAATACATCTTTGGCCAATTCACTCACAAGTCACGAGTTATCTAGAGCATTAGAGGTCATTATAAAGTGTATGCAGCAAGATGAATTTCGTGATAAAATAAAGGCCTTGTTTCATCAGAGAGAGCTCAACAAAAATAGTCCAATAGTTGACCTGACACCTTTTCTTGATGAAAGGGGAATACTGCGTGTTGGAGGTAGACTAGAGGCATCAAACCTATCATTTGATGCAAAACATTCAATGCTACTACCGTACAAACATCCGCTGACTAAGTTACTAATGGGTGATATTCACCAGGACAATTGCCACTTTGGTCCTCAAGCATTACTCGCGACAACAAGGCAACGCTTCTGGCCAATAAAGGGAAAAACGTTAGCATGATCTATTATGCGACAATGCATACGATGCAATAGAGCGAACCCACAGCTACTGTCTCAACTTATGGGAAATTTACCACCTACACGTGTGCAGCCTGCAAGGCCCTTTATCAATACAGGCATCGATTTCTGTGGACCTATGATGATTCATTATCGTGGGCGAGGAACGCGACCGCAAAAGGGCTACATTGCCATATTTTGTTGTTTTGCCACAAAGGCGGTGCATTTAGAGCTGGTGAGTGATCTTAGCACAGAAGCTTTCCTCGGTTCCCTCAAACGGTTCATCGGCAGGCGAGGCCATTGCAAAAATCTGTATTGTGACAACGCAACCAACTTCGTGGGAGCACATCATCAGCTCAAAGAACTCTCCTTGTCCTTATACTCCGTTGAATCGCAAGAAAAAATTGCAGCTGTTTGTAATGACCGGAACATTGACTTCCACTTTATACCGCCTCGTGCACCTCATTTTGGTGGGCTGTGGGAGGCCGCTGTTAAATCGGCAAAATATTTGCTGCTCAGAGGCACATCAGCAGCAACTTTAACTTATGAGGAATTACAAACACTGGTGGTAGGAATCGAAGCCATTCTCAACTCAAGACCATTAACACCACTAGCAACAGATGCAAACGATCTCACCGCGCTCACACCGGGACATTTCCTCATCGGAGAGCCTTTAACCGCTACTGTAGATCCCCTAGCAGAACCACTGAAGGGTGGATTGCTTACCAGATGGAAACTTGTACGCCATATTAAACAAGAATTTTGGCGGCGCTGGTCAGACGAATACTTGAACCAACTACAACAGCGTTCGAAATGGAAGCAGAGCAGTCAGAATGTTCAACCAGGTTTAATCGTTATTATCAAGGAAGACAACACGCCTGTAATGAAATGGCCACTGGGCAAAATTATCAAGGTTTATAGAGGCGACGACGGCTTTGTTCGTGTGACAGACGTAAAAATATCGTCCGGCATATTCAAAAGACCTATCAATAGGCTTGCTCCTCTCCCAATAGAGGAAGTCACATGCGCTTATGAAGAATTCACTGACCCTTGAAAACGATCAGTCTCAGAAGACGACATAGAAGCGGGTAGCTCCAGGGATCAACCCAAAAAACGAATCAAAGGAGCATTAATTATGTCAATGTTGTTGGCCTGCCTACTTGTTCCTATGGTAAACACGGAACAGATTAAAACAACATCTATTGGTCCTAATCCAGGTTTGCATTTCCAATCATTGGGTCATGCATATCTATCATCGAGCGAATGGAAATTGTTGATCTACTATGACTTACAGCCATACTGGGCCGAGTTCTCGATATTACAAAACGGGACGGAGCTGCTGCAACAACTCTGCGATCGAGGAAACTACAAGACTGGTTGCGTACAGCTAATAACCCATTTCAGCCACATACAGAGTGAGCTTATAACCATAAATAAATTTTTGAAGCCTAGATCAAAAAGAGGAGCATTCAATATAGTGGGAAGTGTGGCCAAATCCCTGTTTGGCGTATTAGACGAGGAGTACGCTAATCAAAAATGTTTTCTCTTTTAAAAAATCAGACGTCCATCATCGATTCGACATTAAATATAATTGGAAAGAGTGAGCAAACCATCCAGAAAAGGTTCATGGCAATAGAGACGGAACTAGACCGATTGTCCAATGAAGGGAAGAGCCCCAACAGTGAATCCAGCCAAGATAAGGTCATTAATCTGATCATGACTCTGTCATTTCAAATGACTTTGATCACCTTCAATCTACAAAGAATCCAGGCCTCCATAATAAACGTAATCACTGATACACAACACGGAAATTTTAATCCGTTGTTACTATCACAGCAACAATTGAGCGAAGAAATAGCCAAAATAAAAGAACACTTACCCGAGGCGCAGCGTCTACCTGTAGTACGTGAAAACTACCTGCAATTATTCAAGATGGCATCAATTGATGTAAAAATTACGAAAGATTTCGTTATATTTGAATTGGAAGTCCCACTTATTAACGTAGCTACATTTGATCTGTTCAAGCTGTTTCCAATTCCAACACTACAACACAACGGGCTTATGGCAATACTTCCCAGTTCTAATTACTTAATTGTAAGTCCTCATCGTGACGTATACTATCTGCTCAGAGAACAAGAATATACATCTTGCAGCTGGATGGAACCAACGACCCATTTATGTAAACAGTCTCATCCATTATACCATCAGGTGGCCAACATCAGTACCTGTGAAATTATGCTTTTAAAGGACATACCACCCTCTACCGAATGCGCCTTAACCGAAATCAAAACGCCGTCGATTTGGGATCAGATAACTTATTCCAAAAAATGGATTTTCGCTCTTAAAACCCGGACGACACTTCATGTCGTATGTAACGGAAACACGTCCACAATGAGTTTGGCAGGATCAGGGATTCTTGAAGTGGAGCCAGACTGCGTACTCAAATCCGACACTGCAACCATTCAAGGCCACCGCACTTATTACAGTAATTTTCCTACACAAAGGCTCACATCGGCACAAATAGTGATTCGTTGCTATTGGGAATTCCAAATAAAACGTCTAGCCACTATCAGACATATGCAGCTGAAATCGACGCATTAAAAACTCAACTGCAGGCACAGGATTTCTCCGATTCCACCGAGCTCGACACGCACGATGTTCATCATTACACGGTGGGATATATCAGCCTTGGTTCAATCATTGCTCTCACCGCTTTCCTCACATACAAATTCAAACATCTTCTATGCCGCTCCCGTACTCGAAGACCCGTTCCTCGACCTCGACGTCACAGCCTACCAGTAAGCCAAGCAGAAGTTTGAACGGACCGTTCAACGCGGGGGAGGATGTAGCAAATTCCAATGTGAAGTGATGTCTATGAGAATCAACATCAAAAATATCTTGGTCAGCAATTCGACATTACAGAAAAACAAAATTCCCATATGTTCATTCTCATAAATATCACCACCTAAAGTTCATCATTTGTACATCAAAATTCTTAAAGTTCTTGTTTCAAGACAATAAATTGTACGTGCATCGTGGAGCTGTAATTGACACTTGTTTTGTCTAGCGCGCATCGACATGTCTTGTCGATGTGCGCTCGACAAAATTCAGATGTGGATGCAACGTGATCTACCTATTTTAGAATAGGTGAACCTCGTTGCGTTTGCATTTCTTGGCGTGGGAATGACAACTCTACGATGTACTTAGTTTTAATACTCGTTGCGTTTGCATTTCTTGGCGTGGGAATTGCAACTCTACGATGTACTTAGCTTTAATTAAAAAGATTGATATCCAAAACAAACTTCACTTGAAGTCGAATATTCAAGGCCGGGGTGTGTTTTCATTTGAACTACCTAACAGCAATTATTTTGTACAAGTTTACGTGCTTGTGCAAAATTAGAACTACTCGTATCCTAGTAAAGAACTGGGATAAGTTGGTGTAATTGGCATAAGGCCAACCGATTCAACACAATTATATTTTGTACAAGTTTATGCACTTGTGCAAAATAAAAAACACACGTATTAGTTATTGGCATAAACAATAATTAAAATTAAAGTTACGCCAGTACATTGCACTGGAGTAACGGAACTTGGCATAAGGCCCAAGTTCAGGAAAGTCAAGGCAAAAGAGTCTTGATTCAACAACGACCGTTGTTCATACTTTCTCGAATTTCAAGATATGGGGTGTCAAACGAAAGCTAGTGATGAGTAGAATTCAATTAAATTGCATTCAGGCAGCTTCGCGATACCGGCAATTGCAGCTTTTTGCGTGGTTGGGATACTTTTGATTCAGAAACTATACAGCTGTAAAATTATCGGAAACGGGAGTCGGAAGTGCCTGAATACCAAAATCGCACTGTGATTGTACTCAGGAACATAAGAAAATTAAAGATCTACACTGCAACGATATTCTGGAGTTCCTCGGAAAACTATCGAACTGCAAGGAGTGCGTTGCTGGAAAAACGGCCGTTCTTCATACTTTCTCCAATTTCAAGATATGGGGTGCCAAACGAAAGCTAGTGATGAGTAGAATTCAATAAAATTGCATTCAGGCAGCTTCGCGATACCTGCAATTGCAGTTTTTTGCGTGGTTGGGATACTTTTGATTCAGAAACCATACAGCTGTAAAATTATCGCAAACGGGAGTCGGAAGCACCAGAATACCAAAATCACACTGTTATTGTACTCAGCAACATAAGAAAATTAAAGCTTTACACTGCAACGATATTCTGGAGTTCCTCGGAAAACGATCGGATTGACAGGAGTGGGTTGCTGGAAAAACGGCCGTTTTTCATACTTTCTCCAATTTCAAGATATGGGGTGTCAAACGAAAGCTAGTAATGAGTAGAATTCAATAAAATTGCATTCAGGCAGCTTCGCGAAACCTGCAATTGCAGTTTTTTGCGTGGTTGGGATACTTTTGATTCCGAAACCATACAGCTGTAAAATTATCGGACACGGGAGTCGGAAGCACCTGAATACCAAAATCGACTGTTATTGTACTCAGGAACATAAGAAAATTAAAGATCTACACTGCAACGATATTCTGGAGTTCCTCGGAAAACGATCGGATTGATAGGAGTGCGTTGCTGGAAAAACGGCCGTTTTTCATACTTTCTCCAATTTCAAGATATGTTGTGTCAAACGAAAGCTAGTGATGAGTAGAATTCAATAAAATTGCATTCAGGCAGCTTCGCGATACTTGCAATTGCAGTTTTTTGCGTGGCTGGAATACTTTTGATTCAGAAACCATACAGCTGTAAAATTATCGGAAACGGGAGTCGGAAGCGCCTGAATACCAAAATCGCACTGTTATTGTATTCAGGAACATAAGAAAATTTAAAATCGACACTGCAACGATATTCTGGAGTTCCTCGGAAAACGATCGGATTGCAAGGAGTGCGTTGCTGGAAAAACGGCCGTTCTTCATACTTTCTCCAATTTCAAGATATGGGGTGTCAAACGAAAGCTAGTGATGAGTAGAATTCAAGAAAATTGCATTCAGGCAGCTTCACGATACCTGCAATTGCAGTTTTTTGCGTGGTTGGGATACTTTTGATTCAGAAACCATACAGCTGTAAAATTAACGGAAACGGGAGTCGGAAGTGCCTGAATACCAAAATCGACTGTCATTGTACTCAGGAACATAAGAAAATTAATGATCTACACTGCAACGATATTCTGGAGTTCCTCGGAAAACGATCGGATTGACAGGAGTGCGTTCCTGGAAAAACGGCCGTTTTTCATACTTTCTCAAATTTCAAGATATGGGGTGTCAAACGAAAGCTAGTGATGAGTAGAATTCAATAAAATTGCATTCAGGCAGCTTCGCGATACCTGCAATTGCAGTTTTTTGCGTGGTTGGGATACTTTTGATTCAGAAACCATACAGCTGTAAAATTATCGGAAACGGGAGTCGGAAGTGCCTGAATACAAAAATCGCACTGTTATTGTACTCAGGAACATAAGAAAATTAAAGATCTACACTGCAACGATATTCTGGAGTTCCTCGGAAAACGATCGGACTGCAAGGAGTGCGTTGCTGGAAAAACCGGCCGTTTTTCATACTTTCTCCAATTTCAAGATATGGGGTGTCAAACGAAAGCTAGTGATGAGTAGAATTCAATAAAATTGCATTCAGGCAGCTTCGCGATACTTGCAATTGCAGTTTTTTGCGTGGTTGGGATACTTTTGATTCAGAAACCATACAGCTGTAAAATTATCGGAAACGGGAGTCGGAAGCGCCTGAATACCAAAATCGCACTGTTATTGTATTCAGGAACATAAGAAAATTTAAAATCGACACTGCAACGATATTCTGGAGTTCCTCGGAAAACGATCGGATTGCAAGGAGTGCGTTGCTGGAAAAACGGCCGTTCTTCATACTTTCTCCAATTTCAAGATATGGGGTGTCAAACGAAAGCTAGTGATGAGTAGAATTCAAGAAAAGTGCATTCAGGCAGCTTCACGATACCTGCAATTGCAGTTTTTTGCGTGGTTGGGATACTTTTGATTCAGAAACCATACAGCTGTAAAATTAACGGAAACGGGAGTCGGAAGTGCCTGAATACCAAAATCGACTGTCATTGTACTCAGGAACATAAGAAAATTAATGATCTACACTGCAACGATATTCTGGAGTTCCTCGGAAAACGATCGGATTGACAGGAGTGCGTTCCTGGAAAAACGGCCGTTTTTCATACTTTCTCAAATTTCAAGATATGGGGTGTCAAACGAAAGCTAGTGATGAGTAGAATTCAATAAAATTGCATTCAGGCAGCTTCGCGATACCTGCAATTGCAGTTTTTTGCGTGGTTGGGATACTTTTGATTCAGAAACCATACAGCTGTAAAATTATCGGAAACGGGAGTCGGAAGTGCCTGAATACCAAAATCGCACTGTTAGTTTACTCAGGAGCATAAAAAAATTAAAGATCTACACTGCAACGATATTCTGGAGTTCCTCGGAAAACGATCGGATTGACAGGAGTGGGTTGCTGGAAAAACGGCCGTTATTCATACTTTCTCCAATTTAAAGATATGAGGTGTCAAACGAAAGCTAGTGATGAGTAAAATTCAATGAAATTGCATTCAGGCAGCTTCGCGATACCTGCAATTCCAGTTTTTTTGCGTGGTTGGGATACTTTTGATTCAGAAACCATACAGCCGTAAAATTATCGGAAACGGGAGTCGGAAGTGCCTGAATACCAAAATCGCACTGTTATTGTACTCAGGAACATAAGAAAATTCAAGATCTACACTGCAACGATATTCTGGAGTTCCTCGGAAAACGATCGGATTGACAGGAGTGGGTTGCTGGAAAAACGGCCGTTTTTCATACTTTCTCCAATTTCAAGATATGGGGTGTCAAACGAAAGCTAGTGATGAGTAGAATTCAATAAAATTGCATTCAGGCAGCTTCACGATACTTGCAATTGCAGTTTTTTGCGTGGTTGGGATACTTTTGATTCAGAAACCACACAGCTGTAAAATTATCGGAAACGGGAGTCGGAAGTGCCTGAATACCAAAATCGCACTATAAGTGTACTCAGGAACATAAAAAAATTAAAGATCTACACTGCAACGATATTCTGGAGTTCCTCGGAAAATGATCGGACTGCAAGGAGTGCGTTGCTGGAAAAACGGCCGTTTTTCATACTTTCTCCAATTTCAAGATATGGGGTGTCAAACGAAAGCTAGTGATGAGTAGAATTCAATAAAATTGCATTCAGGCAGCTTCGCGATACTTGCAATTGCAGTTTTTTTCGTGGTTGGGATACTTTTGATTCAGAAACCATACAGCTGTAAAATTATCGGAAACGGGAGTCGGAAGTGCCTGACTACCAAAATCGCACTGTTATTGTACTCAGGAACATAAGAAAATTAAAGATCTACACTGCAACGAAATTCTGGAGTTCCTAGGAAAACGATCGGATTGACAGGAGTGCGTTGCTGGAAAAACGGCCGTTTTTCATACTTTCTCCAATTTCAAGATATGGGGTGTCAAACGAAAGCTAGTGATGTGTAGAATTCAATAAAATTGCATTCAGGCAGCTTCGCGATACTTGCGATTGCAGTTTTTTGCGTGGTTGGGATACTTTTGATTCAGAAACCATACAGCTGTAAAATTATCGGAAACGGGAGCCGGAAGCGCCTGAATACCAAAAACGCACTGTTATTGTACTCAGGAACATAAGAAAATTAAAGATCTACACTGCAACGATATTCTGGAGTTCCTCGGAAAACGATCGGATTGACAGGAGTGGGTTGCTGGAAAAACGGCCGTTTTTCATACTTTCTCCAATTTCAAGATATGGGGTGTCAAACGAAAGCTAGTGATGAGTAGAATTCAATAAAATTGCATTCAGGCAGCTTCGCGATACTTGCAATTGCAGTTTTTTGCGTGGCTGGAATACTTTTGATTCAGAAACCATACAGCTGTAAAATTATCGGTAACGGGAATCGGAAGCGCCTGAATACCAAAATCGCACTGTTATTATATTCAGGAACATAAGAAAATTTAAGATCTACACTGCAACGATATTCTGGAGTTCCTCGGAAAACGATCGGATGGATCGGAGTGCGTTGCTGGAAAAACGGCCGTTCTTCATACTTTCTCCAATTTCAAGATATGGGGTGTCAAACGAAAGCTAGTGATGAGTAGAATTCAATGAAATTGCATTCAGGCAGCTTCGCGATACCTGCAATTGCAGTTTTTTGCGTGGTTGGGATACTTTTGATTCAGAAACCATACAGCCGTAAAATTATCGGAAACGGGAGTCGGAAGCGCCTGAATACCAAAATCGCACTGTTATTGTACTCAGGAACATAAAAAAATTCAAGATCTACACTGCAACGATATTCTGGAGTTCCTCGGAAAACGATCGGATTGACAGGAGTGGGTTGCTGGAAAAACGGCCGTTTTTCATACTTTCTCCAATTTCAAGATATGGGGTGTCAAACGAAAGCTAGTGATGAGTAGAATTCAATAAAATTGCATTCAGGCAGCTTCGCGAAACCTGCAATTGCAGTTTTTTGCGTGGTTGGGATACTTTTGATTCAGAAACCATACAGCTGTAAAATTATCGGACACGGGAGTCGGGAGCACCTGAATACGAAAATCGACTGTTATTGTACTCAGGAACATAAGAAAATGAAAGATCTACACTGCAACGATATTCTGGAGTTCCTCGGAAAACGATCGGATTGATAGGAGTGCGTTGCTGGAAAAACGGCCGTTTTCATACTTTCTCCAATTTCAAGATATGGGGTGTCAAACGAAAACTAGTGATGAGTAGAATTCAATAAAATTGCATTCAGGCAGCTTCGCGATACTTGCAATTGCAGTTTTTTGCGTGGCTGGAATACTTTTGATTCAGAAACCATACAGCTGTAAAATTATCGGAAACGGGAGTCGGAAGCGCCTGAATACCAAAATCGCACTGTTATTATATTCAGGAACATAAGAAAATTTAAGATCTACACTGCAACGATATTCTGGAGTTCCTCGGAAAACGATCGGATTGCAAGGAGTGCGTTGCTGGAAAAACGGCCGTTCTTCATACTTTCTCCAATTTCAAGATATGGGGTGTCAAACGAAAGCTAGTGATGAGTAGAATTCAAGAAAATTGCATTCAGGCAGCTTCGCGATACCTGCAATTGCAGTTTTTTGCGTGGTTGGGATACTTTTGATTCAGAAACCATACAGCTGTAAAATTATCGGAAACGGGAGTCGGAAGTGCCTGAATACCAAAATCGACTGTTATTGTACTCAGGAACATAAGAAAATTAATGATCTACACTGCAACGATATTCTGGAGTTCCTCGGAAAACGATCGGATTGACAGGAGTGCGTTGCTGGAAAAACGGCCGTTTTTCATACTTTCTCAAATTTCAAGATATGGGGTGTCAAACGAAAGCTAGTGATGAGTAGAATTCAATAAAATTGCATTCAGGCAGCTTCGCGATACCTGCAATTGCAGTTTTTTGCGTGGTTGGGATACTTTTGATTCAGAAACCATACAGCTGTAAAATTATCAGAAACGGGAGTCGGAAGTGCCTGAATACAAAAATCGCACTGTTATTGAACTCAGGAACATAAGAAAATTAAAGATCTACACTGCAACGATATTCTGGAGGTCCTCGGAAAACGATCGGACTGCAAGGAGTGCGTTGCTGGAAAAACCGGCCGTTCTTCATACTTTCTCCAATTTCAAGATATGGGGTGTCAAACGAAAGCTAGTGATGAGTAAAATTCAATAAAATTGCATTCAGGCAGCTTCGCGATACCTGCAATTGCAGTTTTTTGCGTGGTTGGGATACTTTTGATTCAGAAACCATACAGCTGTAAAATTATCGGAAACGGGAGTCGGAAGTGCCTGAATACCAAAATCGCACTGTTAGTGTACTCAGGAACATAAAAAAATTAAAGATCTACACTGCAACGATATTCTGGAGTTCCTCGGAAAACGATCGGATTGACAGGAGTGGGTTGCTGGAACAACGGCCGTTATTCATACTTTCTCCAATTTAAAGATATGGGGTGTCAAACGAAAGCTAGTGATGAGTAAAATTCAATGAAACTGCATTCAGGCAGCTTCGCGATACCTCCAATTCCAGTTTTTTTGCGTGGTTGGAATACTTTTGATTCAGAAACCATACAGCCGTAAAATTATCGGAAACGGGAGTCGGAAGTGCCTGAATACCAAAATCGCACTGTTATTGTACTCAGGAACATAAAAAAATTCAAGATCTACACTGCAACGATATTCTGGAGTTCCTCGGAAAACGATCGGATTGACAGGAGTGGGTTGCTGGAAAAACGGCCGTTTTTCATACTTTCTCCAATTTCAATATATGGGGTGTCAAACGAAAGCTAGTGATGAGTAGAATTCAATAAAATTGCATTCAGGCAGCTTCACGATACTTGCAATTGCAGTTTTTTGCGTGGTTGGGATACTTTTGATTCAGAAACCATACAGCTGTAAAATTATCGGAAACGGGAGTCGGAAGTGCCTGAATACCAAAATCGCACTATAAGTGTACTCAAGAACATAAGAAAATTAAAGATCTACACTGCAACGATATTCTGGAGTTCCTCGGAAAACGATCGGACTGCAAGGAGTGCGTTGCTGGAAAAACCGGCCGTTTTTCATACTTTCTCCAATTTCAAGATATGGGGTGTCAAACGAAAGCTAGTGATGAGTAGAATTCAATAAAATTGCATCCAGGCTGCTTCGCGATACTTGCAATTGCAGTTTTTTGCCTGGTTGGGATACTTTTGATTCAGAAACCATACAGCTGTAAAATTATCGGAAACGGGAGTCGGAAGTGCCTGACTACCAAAATCGCACTGTTATTGTACTCAGGAACATAAGAAAATTAAAGATCTACACTGCAACGAAATTCTGGAGTTCCTAGCAAAACGATCGGATTGACAGGAGTGCGTTGCTGGAAAAACGGCCGTTTTTCATACTTTCTCCAATTTCAAGATATGGGGTGTCAAACGAAAGCTAGTGATGAGTAGAATTCAATAAAATTGCATTCAGGCAACTTCGCGATACTTGCGATTGCAGTTTTTTGCGTGGTTGGGATACTTTTGATTCAGAAACCATACAGCTGTAAAATTATCGGAAACGGGAGCCGGAAGCGCCTGAATACCAAAATCGCACTGTAATTGTACTCAGGAACATAAGAAAATTAAAGATCTACACTGCAACGATATTCTGGAGTTCCTCGGAAAACGATCGGATTGACAGGAGTGGTTGCTGGAAAAACGGCCGGTATTCGTACTTTCTCCAATTTCAAGATATGGGGTGTCAAACGAAGGCTAGTGATGAGTAGAATTCAATAAAATTGCATTCAGGCAGCTTCGCCAAACCTGGAATTGCAGTTTTTTGCGTGGTTGAGATACTTTTGATTCAGAAACCATACAGCTGTATAATTATCGAAAACGGGAGTCGAAAGTGCCTGAATACCAAAATCGACTGTTATTGTACTCAGGAACATAAGAAAATTAGAGATCTACACTGCAACGATATTCTGGATTTCCTCGGAAAACGATCGGACTGCAAGGAGTGCGTTGCTGGAAAAACCGGCCGTTTTTCATACTTTCTCCAATTTCAATATATGGGGTGTCAAACGAAAGCTAGTGATGAGTAGAATTCAATAAAATTGCATTCAGGCAGCTTCGCGATACCTGCATTTGCAGTTTTTTGCGTGGTTGGGATACTTTTGATTCAGAAACCATACAGCTGTAAAATTATCGGAAACGGGAGTCGGAAGTGCCTGAATACCAAAATCGCACTGTTAGTGTACTCAGGAACATAAAAAAATTAAAGATCTACACTGCAACGATATTCTGGAGTTCCTCGGAAAACGATCGGATTGACAGGAGTGGGTTGCTGGAAAAACGGCCGTTTTTCATACTTTCTCCAATTTAAAGATATGGGGTGTCAAACGAAAGCTAGTGATGAGTAAAATTCAATGAAATTGCATTCAGGCAGCTTCGCGATACCTGCAATTCCAGTTTTTTGCGTGGTTGGGATACTTTTGATTCAGAAACCATACAGCCGTAAAATTATCGGAAACGGGAGTCGGAAGCGCCTGAATACCAAAATCGCACTGTTATTGTACTCAGGAACATAAGAAAATTAAAGATCTACACTGCAACGATATTCTGGAGTTCCTCGGAAAACGATCGGATTGACAGGAGTGGGTTGCTGGAAAAACGGCCGTTTTTCATACTTTCTCCAATTTCAAGATATGGAGTGTCAAACGAAAGCTAGTGATGAGTAGAATTCAATAAAATTGCATTCAGGCAGCTTCACGATACTTGCATTTACAGTTTTTTGCGTGGTTGGGATACTTTTGATTCAGAAACCATACAGCTGTAAAATTATCGGAAACGGGAGTCGGAAGTGCCTGAATACCGAAATCGTACTATAAGTGTACTCAGGAACATAAAAAAATTAAAGATCTACACTGCAACGATATTCTGGAGTTCCTCGGAAAACGATCGGATTGACAGGAGTGGGTTGCTGGAAAAACGGCCGTTTTTCATACTTTCTCCAATTTAAAGTTATAGGGTGTCAAACGAAAGCTAGTGATGGGTAAAATTCAATGAAATTGCATTCAGGCAGCTTCGCGATACCTGCAATTCCAGTTTTTTGCGTGGTTGGGATACTTTTGATTCAGAAACCATACAGCCGTAAAATTATCGGAAACGGGAGTCGGAAGTGCCTGAATACCAAAATCGCACTGTTATTGTACTCAGGAACATAAAAAAATTCAAGATCTACACTGCAACGATATTCTGGAGTTCCTCGGAAAACGATCGGATTGACAGGAGTGGATTGCTGGAAAAACGGCCGTTCTTCATACTTTCTCCCATTTCAAGATATGGGGTGTCAAACGAAAGCTAGTGATGAGTAGAATTCAATAAAATTGCATTCAGGCAGCTTCGCGATACCTGCAATTGCAGTTTTTTGCGTGGTTGGGATACTTTTGATTCAGAAACCATACAGCTGTAAAATTATCGGAAACGGAGTCGGAAGTGCCTGAATACCAAAATCGTACTGTTATTGTACTCAGGAACATAAAAAAAATTAAGATCTACACTGCAACGATATTGTGGAGTTCTTCGGAAAACGATCGGATTGATAGGAGTGCGTTGCTGGAAAAACGGCCGTTTTTCATACTTTCTCCAATTTCAACATATGGAGTGTCACACCAAAGCTAGTGATGAGTAGAATTCAATAAAATTGCATTCAGGCAGCTTCGCGATACCTGCCATTGCAGTTTTTTGCGTGGTTGGGATACTTTTGATTCAGAAACCATACAGCTGTAAAATTATCGGAAACGGGAGTCGGAAGTGCCTGAATACCAAAATTGCACTGTTATTGTACTCAGGAACATAAAAAAAATTAAGATCTACACTGCAAAGATATTCTGGAGTTCCTCGAAAAACGATCGGATTGCAAGGAGTGCGTTGCTGGAAAAACGGCCGTTTTTCATACTTTCTCCAATTTCAAGATATGGGGTGTCAAACGAATGCTAGTGATGAGTAGAATTCAATAAAATTGCATTCAGGCAGCTTCGCGATACTTGCAATTGCAGTTTTTTGCGTGGTTGGGATACTTTTGATTCAGAAACCATACAGCTGTAAAATTATCGGAAACGTGAGTCGGAAGCGCCTGAATACCAAAATCGCACTGTTATTGTACTCAGGAACATAAGAAAATTAAAGATCTACACTGCAACGATATTCTGGAGTTCCAAGGAAAACGATCGGATTGACAGGAGTTGGTTGCTGGAAAAACGGCCGTTTTTCATAGTTTCTCCAATTTCAAGATATGGGGTGTCAAACGAAAGCTAGTGATGAGTAGAATTCAATAAAATTGCATTCAGGCAGCTTCGCGATACCTGCAATTCCAGTTTTTTGCGTGGTTGGGATACTTTTGATTCAGAAACCATACAGCCGTAAAATTATCGGAAACGGGAGTCGGAAGTGCCTGACTACCAAAATCGTACTGTTATTATACTCAGGAACATAAGAAAATTAAAGATCTACACTGCAACGATATTCTGGAGTTCTTCGGAAAACGATCGGATTGATAGGAGTGCGTTGCTGGAAAAACGGCCGTTCTTCATACTTTCTCCAATTTCAAGATATGGGGTGTCAAACGAAAGCTAGTGATGAGCAGAAATCAATAAAATTGCATTCAGGCAGCTTCGCGATACCTGCAATTGCCGTTTTTTGCGTGGTTGGGATACTTTTGATTCAGAAACCATACAGCTGTAAAATTATCGGAAACGGGAGTCGGAAGTGCCTGAATATCAAAACCGCACTGTTATTGTACTCAGGAACATAAAAAAAATAAAGATCTACACTGCAACGATATTCTGGAGTTCCTCGGAAAACGATCGGATTGCAAGGAGTGCGTTGCTGGAAAAACGGCAGTATTTCACACTTTCTCCAATTTCAAGATATGGGGTGTCAAACGAAAGCTAGTGATGAGTAGAATTCAATAAAATTGCATTCAGGCAGCTTCGCGATACCTGCGATTGCAGTTTTTTGCGTGGTTGGGATACTTTTGATTCAGAAACCATACAGCTGTAAAATTATCGGAAACGGGAGTCGGAAGTGCCTGAATACACAAATTGCACTGTTATTTTACTCAGGAACATAAGAAAATTAAAGATCTACACTGCAACGATATTCTGGAGTTCCTCGGAAAACGATCGGATTGATAGCAGTGCGTTGCTGGAAAAACGGCCGTTTTTCATACTTTTTCCAATTTCTAGATATGGGGTGTCAAACGAAAGCTAGTGATGAGTAGAATTCAATAAAATTGCATTCAGGCAGCTTCGCGATACCTGCAATTGCAGTTTTTTGCGTGGTTGGGATACTTTTGATTCAGAAACCATACAGCTGTAAAATTATCGGAAACGGGAGTCGGAAGTGCCTGAATACCAAAATCGCACTGTTATTGTACTCAGAAACATAAGAAAATTAAAGATCTACACTGGAACGATATTCTGGAGTTCCTCGGAAAACGATCGGATTGCAAGGAGTGCGTTGCTGGAAAAACGGCCGGTATTCGTACTTTCTCCAATTTCAAGATATGGGGTGTCAAACGAAGGCTAGTGATGAGTAGAATTCAATAAAATTGCATTCAGGCAGCTTCGCGAAACCTGGAATTGCAGTTTTTTGCGTGGTTGAGATACTTTTGATTCAGAAACCATACAGCTGTATAATTATCGAAAACGGGAGTCGGAAGTGCCTGAATACCAAAATCGACTGTTATTGTACTCAGGAACATAAGAAAATTAAAGATCTATACTGCAACGATATTTTGGAGTTCCTCGGAAAACGATCGGACTGCAAGGAGTGCGTTGCTGGAAAAACCGGCCGTTTTTCATACTTTCTCCAATTTCAATATATGGGGTGTCAAACGAAAGCTAGTGATGAGTAGAATTCAATAAAATTGCATTCAGGCAGCTTCGCGATACCTGCAATTGCAGTTTTTTGCGTGGTGGGGATACTTTTGATTCAGAAACCATACAGCTGTAAAATTATCGGAAACGGGAGTCGGAAGTGCCTGAATACCAAAATCGCACTGTTAGTGTACTCAGGAACATAAAAAAATTCAAGATCTACACTGCAACGATATTTTGGAGTTCCTCGGAGGACGATCGGATTGACAGGAGTGGGTTGCTGGAAAAACGGCCGTTTTTCATACTTTCTCCAATTTAAAGATATGGGGTGTCAAACGAAAGCTAGTGATGAGTAAAATTCAATGAAATTGCATTCAGGCAGCTTCGCGATACCTGCAATTCCAGTTTTTTGCGTGGTTGGGATACTTTTGATTCATAAACCATACAGCCGTAAAATTATCGGAAACGGGAGTCGGAAGCGCCTGAATACCAAAATCGCACTGTTATTGTACTCAGGAACATAAAAAAATTCAAGATCTACACTGCAACGATATTCTGGAGTTCCTCGGAAAACGATCGGATTGACAGGAGTGGGTTGCTGGAAAAACGGCCGTTTTTCATACTTTCTCCAATTTCAAGATATGGGGTGTCAAACGAAAGCTAGTGATGAGTAGAATTCAATAAAATTGCATTCAGGCAGCTTCACGATACTTGCAATTGCAGTTTTTTGCGTGGTTGGGATACTTTTGATTCAGAAACCATACAGCTGTAAAATTATCGGAAACGGGAGTCGGAAGTGCCTGAATACCGAAATCGCACTATAAGTGTACTCAGGAACATAAAAAAATTAAAGATCTACACTGCAACGATATTCTGGAGTTCCTCGGAAAACGATCGGATTGACAGGAGTGGGTTGCTGGAAAAACGGCCGTTTTTCATACTTTCTCCAATTTAAAGATATAGGGTGTCAAACGAAAGCTAGTGATGGGTAAAATTCAATGAAATTGCATTCAGGCAGCTTCGCGATACCTGCAATTCCAGTTTTTGCGTGGTTGGGATACTTTTGATTCAGAAACCATACAGCCGTAAAATTATCGGAAACGGGAGTCGGAAGTGCCTGAATACCAAAATCGCACTGTTATTGTACTCAGGAACATAAAAAAATTCAAGATCTACACTGCAACGATATTCTGGAGTTCCTCGGAAAACGATCGGATTGACAGGAGTGGATTGCTGGAAAAACGGCCGTTCTTCATACTTTCTCCCATTTCAAGATATGGGGTGTCAAACGAAAGCTAGTGATGAGTAGAATTCAATAAAATTGCATTCAGGCAGCTTCGCGATACCTGCAATTGCAGTTTTTTGCGTGGTTGGGATACTTTTGATTCAGAAACCATACAGCTGTAAAATTATCGGAAACGGAGTCGGAAGTGCCTGAATACCAAAATCGTACTGTTATTGTACTCAGGAACATAAAAAAAATTAAGATCTACACTGCAACGATATTGTGGAGTTCCTCGGAAAACGATCGGATTGATAGGAGTGGGTTGCTGGAAAAACGGCCGTTTTTCATACTTTCTCCAATTTCAACATATGGAGTGTCACACCAAAGCTAGTGATGAGTAGAATTCAATAAAATTGCATTCAGGCAGCTTCGCGATACCTGCCATTGCAGTTTTTTGCGTGGTTGGGATACTTTTGATTCAGAAACCATACAGCTGTAAAATTATCGGAAACGGGAGTCGGAAGTGCCTGAATACCAAAATTGCACTGTTATTGTACTCAGGAACATAAAAAAAATTAAGATCTACACTGCAAAGATATTCTGGAGTTCCTCGAAAAACGATCGGATTGCAAGGAGTGCGTTGCTGGAAAAACGGCCGTTTTTCATACTTTCTCCAATTTCAAGATATGGGGTGTCAAACGAAAGCTAGTGATGAGTAGAATTCAATAAAATTGCATTCAGGCAGCTTCGCGATACTTGCAATTGCAGTTTTTTGCGTGGTTGGGATACTTTTGATTCAGAAACCATACAGCTGTAAAATTATCGGAAACGGGAGTCGGAAGCGCCTGAATACCAAAATCGCACTGTTATTGTACTCAGGAACATAAGAAAATTAAAGATCTACACTGCAACGATATTCTGGAGTTCCAAGGAAAACGATCGGATTGACAGGAGTTGGTTGCTGGAAAAACGGCCGTTTTTCATAGTTTCTCCAATTTCAAGATATGGGGTGTCAAACGAAAGCTAGTGATGAGTAGAATTCAATAAAATTGCATTCAGGCAGCTTCGCGATACCTGCAATTCCAGTTTTTTGCGTGGTTGGGATACTTTTGATTCAGAAACCATACAGCCGTAAAATTATCGGAAACGGGAGTCGGAAGTGCCTGACTACCAAAATCGTACTGTTATTATACTCAGGAACATAAGAAAATTAAAGATCTACACTGCAACGATATTCTGGAGTTCTTCGGAAAACGATCGGATTGATAGGAGTGCGTTGCTGGAAAAACGGCCGTTTTTCATACTTTCTCCAATTTCAAGATATGGGGTGTCAAACGAAAGCTAGTGATGAGCAGAAATCAATAAAATTGCATTCAGGCAGCTTCCCGATACCTGCAATTGCAGTTTTTTGCGTGGTTGGGATACTTTTGATTCAGAAACCATACAGCTGTAAAATTATCGGAAACGGGAGTCGGAAGTGCCTGAATATCAAAACCGCACTGTTATTGTACTCAGGAACATAAAAAAATTAAAGATCTACACTGCAACGATATTCTGGAGTTCCTCGGAAAACGATCGGATTGCAAGGAGTGCGTTGCTGGAAAAACGGCAGTATTTCACACTTTCTCCAATTTCAAGATATGGGGTGTCAAACGAAAGCTAGTGATGAGTAGAATTCAATAAAATTGCATTCAGGCAGCTTCGCGATACCTGCGATTGCAGTTTTTTGCGTGGTTGGGATACTTTTGATTCAGAAACCATACAGCTGTAAAATTATCGGAAACGGGAGTCGGAAGTGCCTGAATACACAAATTGCACTGTTATTTTACTCAGGAACATAAGAAAATTAAAGATCTACACTGCAACGATATTCTGGAGTTCCTCGGAAAACGATCGGATTGATAGGAGTGCGTTGCTGGAAAAACGGCCGTTTTTCATACTTTTTCCAATTTCTAGATATGGGGTGTCAAACGAAAGCTAGTGATGAGTAGAATTCAATAAAATTGCATTCAGGCAGCTTCGCGATACCTGCAATTGCAGTTTTTTGCGTGGTTGGGATACTTTTGATTCAGAAACCATACAGCTGTAAAATTATCGGAAACGGGAGTCGGAAGTGCCTGAATACCAAAATCGCACTGTTATTGTACTCAGAAACATAAGAAAATTAAAGATCTACACTGCAACGATATTCTGGAGTTCCTCGGAAAACGATCGGATTGCAAGGAGTGCGTTGCTGGAAAAACGGCCGGTATTCGTACTTTCTCCAATTTCAAGATATGGGGTGTCAAACGAAGGCTAGTGATGAGTAGAATTCAATAAAATTGCATTCAGGCAGCTTCGCGAAACCTGGAATTGCAGTTTTTTGCGTGGTTGAGATACTTTTGATTCAGAAACCATACAGCTGTATAATTATCGAAAACGGGAGTCGGAAGTGCCTGAATACCAAAATCGACTGTTATTGTACTCAGGAACATAAGAAAATTAAAGATCTATACTGCAACGATATTTTGGAGTTCCTCGGAAAACGATCGGACTGCAAGGAGTGCGTTGCTGGAAAAACCGGCCGTTTTTCATACTTTCTCCAATTTCAATATATGGGGTGTCAAACGAAAGCTAGTGATGAGTAGAATTCAATAAAATTGCATTCAGGCAGCTTCGCGATACCTGCAATTGCAGTTTTTTGCGTGGTTGGGATACTTTTGATTCAGAAACCATACAGCTGTAAAATTATCGGAAACGGGAGTCGGAAGTGCCTGAATACCAAAATCGCACTGTTAGTGTACTCAGGAACATAAAAAAATTCAAGATCTACACTGCAACGATATTTTGGAGTTCCTCGGAGGACGATCGGATTGACAGGAGTGGGTTGCTGGAAAAACGGCCGTTTTTCATACTTTCTCCAATTTAAAGATATGGGGTGTCAAACGAAAGCTAGTGATGAGTAAAATTCAATGAAATTGCATTCAGGCAGCTTCGCGATACCTGCAATTCCAGTTTTTTGCGTGGTTGGGATACTTTTGATTCATAAACCATACAGCCGTAAAATTATCGGAAACGGGAGTCGGAAGCGCCTGAATACCAAAATCGCACTGTTATTGTACTCAGGAACATAAAAAAATTCAAGATCTACACTGCAACGATATTCTGGAGTTCCTCGGAAAACGATCGGATTGACAGGAGTGGGTTGCTGGAAAAACGGCCGTTTTTCATACTTTCTCCAATTTCAAGATATGGGGTGTCAAACGAAAGCTAGTGATGAGTAGAATTCAATAAAATTGCATTCAGGCAGCTTCACGATACTTGCAATTGCAGTTTTTTTTCGTGGTTGGGATACTTTTGATTCAGAAACCATACAGCTGTAAAATTATCGGAAACGGGAGTCGGAAGTGCCTGAATACCGAAATCGCACTATAAGTGTACTCAGGAACATAAAAAAATTAAAGATCTACACTGCAACGATATTCTGGAGTTCCTCGGAAAACGATCGGATTGACAGGAGTGGGTTGCTGGAAAAACGGCCGTTTTTCATACTTTCTCCAATTTAAAGATATAGGGTGTCAAACGAAAGCTAGTGATGGGTAAAATTCAATGAAATTGCATTCAGGCAGCTTCGCGCTACCTGCAATTCCAGTTTTTGCGTGGTTGGGATACTTTTGATTCAGAAACCATACAGCCGTAAAATTATCGGAAACGGGAGTCGGAAGTGCCTGAATACCAAAATCGCACTGTTATTGTACTCAGGAACATAAAAAAATTCAAGATCTACACTGCAACGATATTCTGGAGTTCCTCGGAAAACGATCGGATTGACAGGAGTGGATTGCTGGAAAAACGCCCGTTCTTCATACTTTCTCCCATTTCAAGATATGGGGTGTCAAACGAAAGCTAGTGATGAGTAGAATTCAATAAAATTGCATTCAGGCAGCTTCGCGATACCTGCAATTGCAGTTTTTTGCGTGGTTGGGATACTTTTGATTCAGAAACCATACAGCTGTAAAATTATCGGAAACGGAGTCGGAAGTGCCTGAATACCAAAATCGTACTGTTATTGTACTCAGGAACATAAAAAAAATTAAGATCTACACTGCAACGATATTGTGGAGTTCCTCGGAAAACGATCGGATTGATAGGAGTGCGTTGCTGGAAAAACGGCCGTTTTTCATACTTTCTCCAATTTCAACATATGGAGTGTCACACCAAAGCTAGTGATGAGTAGAATTCAATAAAATTGCATTCAGGCAGCTTCGCGATACCTGCCATTGCAGTTTTTTGCGTGGTTGGGATACTTTTGATTCAGAAACCATACAGCTGTAAAATTATCGGAAACGGGGGTCGGAAGTGCCTGAATACCAAAATTGCACTGTTATTGTACTCAGGAACATAAAAAAAATTAAGATCTACACTGCAAAGATATTCTGGAGTTCCTCGAAAAACGATCGGATTGCAAGGAGTGCGTTGCTGGAAAAACGGCCGTTTTTCATACTTTCTCCAATTTCAAGATATGGGGTGTCAAACGAAAGCTAGTGATGAGTCGAATTCAATAAAATTGCATTCAGGCAGCTTCGCGATACTTGCAATTGCAGTTTTTTGCGTGGTTGGGATACTTTTGATTCAGAAACCATACAGCTGTAAAATTATCGGAAACGGGAGTCGGAAGCGCCTGAATACCAAAATCGCACTGTTATTGTACTCAGGAACATAAGAAAATTAAAGATCTACACTGCAACGATATTCTGGAGTTCCAAGGAAAACGATCGGATTGACAGGAGTTGGTTGCTGGAAAAACGGCCGTTTTTCATAGTTTCTCCAATTTCAAGATATGGGGTGTCAAACGAAAGCTAGTGATGAGTAGAATTCAATAAAATTGCATTCAGGCAGCTTCGCGATACCTGCAATTCCAGTTTTTTGCGTGGTTGGGATACTTTTGATTCAGAAACCATACAGCCGTAAAATTATCGGAAACGGGAGTCGGAAGTGCCTGACTACCAAAATCGTACTGTTATTATACTCAGGAACATAAGAAAATTAAAGATCTACACTGCAACGATATTCTGGAGTTCTTCGGAAAACGATCGGATTGATAGGAGTGCCTTGCTGGAAAAACGGCCGTTTTTCATACTTTCTCCAATTTCAAGATATGGGGTGTCAAACGAAAGCTAGTGATGAGCAGAAATCAATAAAATTGCATTCAGGCAGCTTCGCGATACCTGCAATTGCACTTTTTTGCGTGGTTGGGATACTTTTGATTCAGAAACCATACAGCTGTAAAATTATCGGAAACGGGAGTCGGAAGTGCCTGAATATCAAAACCGCACTGTTATTGTACTCAGGAACATAAAAAAATTAAAGATCTACACTGCAACGATATTCTGGAGTTCCTCGGAAAACGATCGGATTGCAAGGAGTGCGTTGCTGGAAAAACGGCAGTATTTCACACTTTCTCCAATTTCAAGATATGGGGTGTCAAACGAAAGCTAGTGATGAGTAGAATTCAATAAAATTGCATTCAGGCAGCTTCGCGATACCTGCGATTGCAGTTTTTTGCGTGGTTGGGATACTTTTGATTCAGAAACCATACAGCTGTAAAATTATCGGAAACGGGAGTCGGAAGTGCCTGAATACACAAATTGCACTGTTATTTTACTCAGGAACATAAGAAAATTAAAGATCTACACTGCAACGATATTCTGGAGTTCCTCGGAAAACGATCGGATTGATAGGAGTGCGTTGCTGGAAAAACGGCCGTTTTTCATACTTTCTCCAATTTCTAGATATGGGGTGTCAAACGAAAGCTAGTGATGAGTAGAATTCAATAAAATTGCATTCAGGCAGCTTCGCGATACCTGCAATTGCAGTTTTTTGCGTGGTTGGGATACTTTTGATTCAGAAACCATACAGCTGTATAATTATCGGAAACGGGAGTCGGAAGTGCCTGAATACCAAAATCGACTGTTATTGTACTCAGGAACATAAGAAAATTAAAGATCTACACTGCAACGATATTTTGGAGTTCCTCGGAAAACGATCGGACTGCAAGGAGTGCGTTGCTGGAAAAACCGGCCGTTTTTCATACTTTCTCCAATTTCAATATATGGGGTGTCAAACGAAAGCTAGTGATGAGTAGAATTCAATAAAATTGCATTCAGGCAGCTTCGCGATACCTGCAATTGCAGTTTTTTGCGTGGTTGGGATACTTTTGATTCAGAAACCATACAGCTGTAAAATTATCGGAAACGGGAGTCGGAAGTGCCTGAATACCAAAATCGCACTGTTAGTGTACTCAGGAACATAAAAAAATTCAAGATCTACACTGCAACGATATTCTGGAGTTCCTCGGAGGACGATCGGATTGACAGGAGTGGGTTGCTGGAAAAACGGCCGTTTTTCATACTTTCTCCAATTTAAAGATATGGGGTGTCAAACGAAAGCTAGTGATGAGTAAAATTCAATGAAATTGCATTCAGGCAGCTTCGCGATACCTGCAATTCCAGTTTTTTGCGTGGTTGGGATACTTTTGATTCATAAACCATACAGCCGTAAAATTATCGGAAACGGGAGTCGGAAGCGCCTGAATACCAAAATCGCACTGTTATTGTACTCAGGAACATAAAAAAATTCAAGATCTACACTGCAACGATATTCTGGAGTTCCTCGGAAAACGATCGGATTGACAGGAGTGGGTTGCTGGAAAAACGGCCGTTTTTCATACTTTCTCCAATTTCAAGATATGGGGTGTCAAACGAAAGCTAGTGATGAGTAGAATTCAATAAAATTGCATTCAGGCAGCTTCACAATACTTGCAATTGCAGTTTTTTGCGTGGTTGGGATACTTTTGATTCAGAAACCATACAGCTGTAAAATTATCGGAAACGGGAGTCGGAAGTGCCTGAATACCGAAATCGCACTATAAGTGTACTCAGGAACATAAAAAAATTAAAGATCTACACTGCAACGATATTCTGGAGTTCCTCGGAAAACGATCGGATTGACAGGAGTGGGTTGCTGGAAAAACGGCCGTTTTTCATACTTTCTCCAATTTAAAGATATAGGGTGTCAAACGAAAGCTAGTGATGGGCAAAATTCAATGAAATTGCATTCAGGCAGCTTCGCGATACCTGCAATTCCAGTTTTTGCGTGGTTGGGATACTTTTGATTCAGAAACCATACAGCCGTAAAATTATCGGAAACGGGAGTCGGAAGTGCCTGAATACCAAAATCGCACTGTTATTGTACTCAGGAACATAAAAAAATTCAAGATCTACACTGCAACGATATTCTGGAGTTCCTCGGAAAACGATCGGATTGACAGGAGTGGATTGCTGGAAAAACGGCCGTTCTTCATACTTTCT
This sequence comes from Odontomyia ornata, assembly GCA_963969285.1. Lineage (NCBI taxonomy): Eukaryota > Metazoa > Arthropoda > Insecta > Diptera > Stratiomyidae > Odontomyia > Odontomyia ornata. The sequence continues at coordinate 64,050,043 of OZ017743.1, read as the reverse complement.
CCCATTTCAAGATATGGGGTGTCAAACGGAAGCTAGTGATGAGTAGAATTCAATAAAATTGCATTCAGGCAGCTTCGCGATACCTGCAATTGCAGTTTTTTGCGTGGTTGGGATACTTTTGATTCAGAAACCATACAGCTGTAAAATTATCGGAAACGGAGTCGGAAGTGCCTGAATACCAAAATCGTACTGTTATTGTACTCAGGAACATAAAAAAAATTAAGATCTACACTGCAACGATATTGTGGAGTTCCTCGGAAAACGATCGGATTGATAGGAGTGCGTTGCTGGAAAAACGGCCGTTTTTCATACTTTCTCCAATTTCAACATATGGAGTGTCAAACCAAAGCTAGTGATGAGTAGAATTCAATAAAATTGCATTCAGGCAGCTTCGCGATACCTGCCATTGCAGTTTTTTGCGTGGTTGGGATACTTTTGATTCAGAAACCATACAGCTGTAAAATTATCGGAAACGGGAGTCGGAAGTGCCTGAATACCAAAAATTGCACTGTTATTGTACTCAGGAACATAAAAAAAATTAAGATCTACACTGCAAAGATATTCTGGAGTTCCTCGAAAAACGATCGGATTGCAAGGAGTGCGTTGCTGGAAAAACGGCCGTTTTTCATACTTTCTCCAATTTCAAGATATGGGGTGTCAAACGAAAGCTAGTGATGAGTAGAATTCAATAAAATTGCATTCAGGCAGCTTCGCGATACTTGCAATTGCAGTTTTTTGCGTGGTTGGGATACTTTTGATTCAGAAACCATACAGCTGTAAAATTATCGGAAACGGGAGTCGGAAGCGCCTGAATACCAAAATCGCACTGTTATTGTACTCAGGAACATAAGAAAATTAAAGATCTACACTGCAACGATATTCTGGAGTTCCAAGGAAAACGATCGGATTGACAGGAGTTGGTTGCTGGAAAAACGGCCGTTTTTCATAGTTTCTCCAATTTCAAGATATGGGGTGTCAAACGAAAGCTAGTGATGAGTAGAATTCAATAAAATTGCATTCAGGCAGCTTCGCGATACCTGCAATTCCAGTTTTTTGCGTGGTTGGGATACTTTTGATTCAGAAACCATACAGCCGTAAAATTATCGGAAACGGGAGTCGGAAGTGCCTGACTACCAAAATCGTACTGTTATTATACTCAGGAACATAAGAAAATTAAAGATCTACACTGCAACGATATTCTGGAGTTCTTCGGAAAACGATCGGATTGATAGGAGTGCGTTGCTGGAAAAACGGCCGTTTTTCATACTTTCTCCAATTTCAAGATATGGGGTGTCAAACGAAAGCTAGTGATGAGCAGAAATCAATAAAATTGCATTCAGGCAGCTTCGCGATACCTGCAATTGCAGTTTTTTGCGTGGTTGGGATACTTTTGATTCAGAAACCATACAGCTGTAAAATTATCGGAAACGGGAGTCGGAAGTGCCTGAATATCAAAACCGCACTGTTTTTGTACTCAGGAACATAAAAAAATTAAAGATCTACACTGCAACGATATTCTGGAGTTCCTCGGAAAACGATCGGATTGCAAGGAGTGCGTTGCTGGAAAAACGGCAGTATTTCACACTTTCTCCAATTTTAATATATGGGGTGTCAAACGAAAGCTAGTGATGAGTAGAATTCAATAAAATTGCATTCAGGCAGCTTCGCGATACCTGCGATTGCAGTTTTTTGCGTGGTTGGGATACTTTTGATTCAGAAACCATACAGCTGTAAAATTATCGGAAACGGGAGTCGGAAGTGCCTGAATACACAAATTGCACTGTTATTTTACTCAGGAACATAAGAAAATTACAGATCTACACTGCAACGATATTCTGGAGTTCCTCGGAAAACGATCGGATTGATAGGAGTGCGTTTCTGGAAAAACGGCCGTTTTTCATACTTTTTCCAATTCCTAGATATGGGGTGTCAAACGAAAGCTAGTGATGAGTAGAATTCAATAAAATTGCATTCAGGCAGCTTCGCGATACCTGCAATTGCAGTTTTTTGCGTGGTTGGGATACTTTTGATTCAGAAACCATACAGCTGTAAAATTATCGGAAACGGGAGTCGGAAGTGCCTGAATACCAAAATCGCACTGTTATTGTACTCAGAAACATAAGAAAATTAAAGATCTACACTGCAACGATATTCTGGAGTTCCTCGGAAAACGATCGGATTGCAAGGAGTGCGTTGCTGGAAAAACGGCCGTTGTTCATACTTTCTCCAATTTCAAGATATGGGGTGTCAAACGAAAGCTAGTGATGAGTAGAATTCAATAAAATTGCATTCAGGCAGCTTCGCGATACCTGCGATTGCAGTTTTTTGCGTGGTTGGGATACTTTTGATTCAGAAACCATACAGCTGTAAAATTATCGGAAACGGGAGTCGGAAGTGCCTGAATACCAAAATCGCACTGTAATTGTACTCAGGAACATAAGAAAATGAAAGATCTACACTGCAACGATATTCTGGAGTTCCTCGGAAAACGATCGGATTGATGGGAGTGCGTTGCTGGAAAAACGGCCGTTTTTCATACTTTCTCCAATTTCAAGATATGGGGTGTCAAACGAAAGCTAGTGATGAGTAGAATTCAATAAAATTGCATTCGGGCAGCTTCGCGATACCTGCAGTTGCAGTTTTTTGCGTGGTTGGGATACTTTTGATTCAGAAACCATACAGCTGTAAAATTGTCGAAAACGGGAGTCGGAAGTGCCTGAATACCAAAACCGCACTATTATTGTACTCAAGAACATAAAAAAACTTAAGATCTACACTGCAACGATATTCTGGAGTTCCTCGGAAAACGATCGGATTGATAGGAGTGCGTTGCTGGAAAAACGGCCATTCTTCATACTTTCTCCAATTTCAAGATATGGGGTGTCAAACGAAAGCTAGTGATGAGTAGAAATCAATAAAATTGCATCCAGGCAGCTTCGCGATACCTGCAATTGCAGTTTTTTGCGTGGTTGGGATACTTTTGTTTCAGAAACCATACAGCTGTAAAATTATCGGAAACGGGAGTCGGAAGTGCCTGAATACCAAAATCGCACTGTTATTGTACTCAGGAACATAAAAAAATTGAAGATCTACACTGCAACGATATTCTGGAGTTCCTCGGAAAACGACCGGATTGATAGGAGTGCGTTGCTGGAAAAACGGCCGATTTGCATACTTTCTTCAATTTCAAGATATGGGGTGTCAAACGAAAGCTAGTGATGAGTAGAATTCAATAAAATTGCATTCAGGCAGCTTCGCGATACCTGCAATTGCAGTTTTTTGCGTGGTTGGGATACTTTTGATTCAGAAACCATACAGCTGTAAAATTATCGGAAACGGAGTCGGAAGTGCCTGAATACCAAAATCGTACTGTTATTGTACTCAGGAACATAAAAAAAATTAAGATCTACACTGCAACGATATTGTGGAGTTCCTCGGAAAACGATCGGATTGATAGGAGTGCGTTGCTGGAAAAACGGCCGTTTTTCATACTTTCTCCAATTTCAACATATGGAGTGTCAAACCAAAGCTAGTGATGAGTAGAATTCAATAAAATTGCATTCAGGCAGCTTCGCGATACCTGCCATTGCAGTTTTTTGCGTGGTTGGGATACTTTTGATTCAGAAACCATACAGCTGTAAAATTATCGGAAACGGGAGTCGGAAGTGCCTGAATACCAAAAATTGCACTGTTATTGTACTCAGGAACATAAAAAAAATTAAGATCTACACTGCAAAGATATTCTGGAGTTCCTCGAAAAACGATCGGATTGCAAGGAGTGCGTTGCTGGAAAAACGGCCGTTTTTCATACTTTCTCCAATTTCAAGATATGGGGTGTCAAACGAAAGCTAGTGATGAGTAGAATTCAATAAAATTGCATTCAGGCAGCTTCGCGATACTTGCAATTGCAGTTTTTTGCGTGGTTGGGATACTTTTGATTCAGAAACCATACAGCTGTAAAATTATCGGAAACGGGAGTCGGAAGCGCCTGAATACCAAAATCGCACTGTTATTGTACTCAGGAACATAAGAAAATTAAAGATCTACACTGCAACGATATTCTGGAGTTCCAAGGAAAACGATCGGATTGACAGGAGTTGGTTGCTGGAAAAACGGCCGTTTTTCATAGTTTCTCCAATTTCAAGATATGGGGTGTCAAACGAAAGCTAGTGATGAGTAGAATTCAATAAAATTGCATTCAGGCAGCTTCGCGATACCTGCAATTCCAGTTTTTTGCGTGGTTGGGATACTTTTGATTCAGAAACCATACAGCCGTAAAATTATCGGAAACGGGAGTCGGAAGTGCCTGACTACCAAAATCGTACTGTTATTATACTCAGGAACATAAGAAAATTAAAGATCTACACTGCAACGATATTCTGGAGTTCTTCGGAAAACGATCGGATTGATAGGAGTGCGTTGCTGGAAAAACGGCCGTTTTTCATACTTTCTCCAATTTCAAGATATGGGGTGTCAAACGAAAGCTAGTGATGAGCAGAAATCAATAAAATTGCATTCAGGCAGCTTCGCGATACCTGCAATTGCAGTTTTTTGCGTGGTTGGGATACTTTTGATTCAGAAACCATACAGCTGTAAAATTATCGGAAACGGGAGTCGGAAGTGCCTGAATATCAAAACCGCACTGTTTTTGTACTCAGGAACATAAAAAAATTAAAGATCTACACTGCAACGATATTCTGGAGTTCCTCGGAAAACGATCGGATTGCAAGGAGTGCGTTGCTGGAAAAACGGCAGTATTTCACACTTTCTCCAATTTTAATATATGGGGTGTCAAACGAAAGCTAGTGATGAGTAGAATTCAATAAAATTGCATTCAGGCAGCTTCGCGATACCTGCGATTGCAGTTTTTTGCGTGGTTGGGATACTTTTGATTCAGAAACCATACAGCTGTAAAATTATCGGAAACGGGAGTCGGAAGTGCCTGAATACACAAATTGCACTGTTATTTTACTCAGGAACATAAGAAAATTACAGATCTACACTGCAACGATATTCTGGAGTTCCTCGGAAAACGATCGGATTGATAGGAGTGCGTTTCTGGAAAAACGGCCGTTTTTCATACTTTTTCCAATTCCTAGATATGGGGTGTCAAACGAAAGCTAGTGATGAGTAGAATTCAATAAAATTGCATTCAGGCAGCTTCGCGATACCTGCAATTGCAGTTTTTTGCGTGGTTGGGATACTTTTGATTCAGAAACCATACAGCTGTAAAATTATCGGAAACGGGAGTCGGAAGTGCCTGAATACCAAAATCGCACTGTTATTGTACTCAGAAACATAAGAAAATTAAAGATCTACACTGCAACGATATTCTGGAGTTCCTCGGAAAACGATCGGATTGCAAGGAGTGCGTTGCTGGAAAAACGGCCGTTGTTCATACTTTCTCCAATTTCAAGATATGGGGTGTCAAACGAAAGCTAGTGATGAGTAGAATTCAATAAAATTGCATTCAGGCAGCTTCGCGATACCTGCGATTGCAGTTTTTTGCGTGGTTGGGATACTTTTGATTCAGAAACCATACAGCTGTAAAATTATCGGAAACGGGAGTCGGAAGTGCCTGAATACAGAATCGCACTGTAATTGTACTCAGGAACATAAGAAAATGAAAGATCTACACTGCAACGATATTCTGGAGTTCCTCGGAAAACGATCGGATTGATGGGAGTGCGTTGCTGGAAAAACGGCCGTTTTTCATACTTTCTCCAATTTCAAGATATGGGGTGTCAAACGAAAGCTAGTGATGAGTAGAATTCAATAAAATTGCATTCGGGCAGCTTCGCGATACCTGCAGTTGCAGTTTTTTGCGTGGTTGGGATACTTTTGATTCAGAAACCATACAGCTGTAAAATTGTCGAAAACGGGAGTCGGAAGTGCCTGAATACCAAAACCGCACTATTATTGTACTCAAGAACATAAAAAAACTTAAGATCTACACTGCAACGATATTCTGGAGTTCCTCGGAAAACGATCGGATTGATAGGAGTGCGTTGCTGGAAAAACGGCCATTCTTCATACTTTCTCCAATTTCAAGATATGGGGTGTCAAACGAAAGCTAGTGATGAGTAGAAATCAATAAAATTGCATCCAGGCAGCTTCGCGATACCTGCAATTGCAGTTTTTTGCGTGGTTGGGATACTTTTGTTTCAGAAACCATACAGCTGTAAAATTATCGGAAACGGGAGTCGGAAGTGCCTGAATACCAAAATCGCACTGTTATTGTACTCAGGAACATAAAAAAATTGAAGATCTACACTGCAACGATATTCTGGAGTTCCTCGGAAAACGATCGGATTGATAGGAGTGCGTTGCTGGAAAAACGGCCGATTTGCATACTTTCTTCAATTTCAAGATATGGGGTGTCAAACGAAAGCTAGTGATGAGTAGAATTCAATAAAATTGCGTTCAGGCAGCTTCGCGATACCTGCAATTCCAGTTTTTTGCGTGCTTGGGATACTTTTGATTCAGAAACCATACAGCTGTAAAATTATCGGAAGCGGGAATCGGAAGTGCCTGAATACCAAAATCGCACTGTTATTGTACTCAGGAACATATGAAAATTCAAGATCTACGCCGCAACGATATTCTGGAGTTCCTCGAAAAACGGCCGTTTTTCATACTTTCTCCAATTTCAAGATATGGGGTGTCAAACGAAAGCTAGTGATGAGTAGAATTCAATAAAATTGCATTCAGGCAGCTTCGCGATACCTGCAATTCCAGTTTTTTGCGTGCTTGGGATACTTTCGATTCAGAAACCATACAGCTGTAAAATTATCGGAAGCGGGAGTCGGAAGTGCCTGAATACCAAAAACGCACTGTTATTGTACTCAGGAACATATTAAAAATTCAAGATCTACGCTGCAACGATATTCTGGAGTTCCTCGAAAAACGGCCGTTTTTCATACTTTCTCCAATTTCAAGATATGGGGTGTCAAACGAAAGCTAGTGATGATTAGGATTCAATAAAATTGCATTCAGGCAGCTTCGCGCTACCTGCGATTGCAGTTTTTTGCGTGGTTGGGATACTTTTGATTCAGAAACCATACAGCTGTAAAATTATCGGAAACGGGAGTCGGAAGTGCCTGAATACCAAAATCGCACTGTTATTGTACACAGGAACATAAGAAAATTAAAGATCTACACTGCAACGATATTCTGGAGTTCCTCAGATCACGATCGGATTGATAGGAGTGCGCTGCTGGAAAAACGGCCGTTTTTCATACTTTCTCCAATTTCTAGATATGGGGTGTCAAACGAAAGCTAGTGATGAGTAGAATTCAATTAAATTTCATTCAGGCAGCTTCGCGATACCTGCAATTGCAGTTTTTTGCGAGGTTGGGATACTTTTGATTCAGAAACCATACAGCTGTAAAATTATCGGAAACGGGAGTCGGAAGTGCCTGAATACCAAAATCGCACTGTTACTGTACTCAGGAACATAAAAAAATTACAGATCTACATTGCAACGATATTCTGGAGTTCCTCGGGAAACGATCGGATTGCAAGGAGTGCGTTGCTGGAAAAACGGCCGTTGTTCATACTTTCTCCAATTTCAAGATATGGGGTGTCAAACGAAAGCTAGTGATGAGTAGAATTCAATGAAATTGCATTCAGGCAGCTTCGCGATACCTGCGATTGCAGTTTTTTGCGTGGTTGGGATACTTTTGATTCAGAAACCATACAGCTGTAAAATTATCGGAAACGGGAGTCGGAAGCGCCTGAATACCAAAATCGCACTGTTTTTGTACTCAGGAACATAAGAAAATGGAAGATCTACACTGAAACGATATTCTGGAGTTCCTCGGAAAACGATCGGATTGATAGGAGTGCGTTGCTGGAAAAATGGCCGTTTTTCATACTTTTCATACTACTAATAAAAAAATTTAAGATCTACACTGCAACGATATTCTGGATTTCCTCGGAAAACGATCGGATTGATAGGAGTGCGTTGCTGGAAAAACGGCCGTTCTTCATACTTTCTCCAATTTCAAGATATGGGGTGTCAAACGAAAGCTAGTGATGAGTAGAATTCAATAAAATTGCATTCAGGCAGCTTCGCGATACCTGCAATTGCAGTTTTTTGCGTGGTTGGGATACTTTTGATTCAGAAACCATACAGCTGTAAAATTATCGGAAACGGGAGTCGGAAGTGCCTGAATACCAAAATCGCACTGTTATTGTACTCAGGAACAAAAAATAATTTAAGATCTACACTGCAACGATATTCTGGAGTTCCTCGGAAAACGATCGGATTGATAGGAGTGCGTTGGTGGAAAAACGGCCGTTCTTCATACTTTCTCCAATTTCAAGATATGGGGTGTCAAACGAAAGCTAGTGATGAGTAGAATTCAATAAAATTGCATTCAGGCAGCTTCGCGATACCTGCAATTGCAGTTTTTTGCGAGGTTGGGATACTTTTGATTCAGAAACCATACAGCTGTAAAATTATCGGAAACGGGAGTCGGAAGTGCCTGAATACTAAAATGGCACTGTTATTGTACTCAGGAACATAAGAAAATTAAAAATCTTCACTGGAACGATATTCTGGAGTTCCTCGGAAAACGATCGGATTGATAGGAGTGCGTTGCTGGAATAACGGCCGTTTTTCATAGTTTCTCCAATTTCAAGATATGGGGTGTCAAACGAAAGCTAGTGATGAGTAGAATTCAATAAAATTGCATTCAGGCAGCTTCGCGATACCTGCAATTGCAGTTTTTTGCGTGCTTGGGATACTTTTGATTCAGAAACCATACAGCTGTAAAATTATCGGAAACGGGAGTCGGAAGTGCCTGAATATGAAAAACGTACTGTTATTGTATTCAGGATCATAAGAAAATTAAAGATCTACACTGGAACGATATTCTGGAGTTCCTCGGAAATCGATCGGATTGTAGGAGTGCGTTGCTGGAAAAACGGCCGTTGTTCGTACTTTCTCCGATTTCAAGATATGGGGTGTCAAACAATAGCTAGTGATGAGTAGAATTCAATAAAATTGCAATCAGGCAGCTTCGCGATACCTGCAATTGCAGTTTTTTGCGTGGTTGGGATACTTTTGATTCAGAAACCATACAGCTGTAAAATTATCGGAAACGGGAGTTGGAAGTGCCTGAATATCAAAATCGCGCTGTTATTGTACTCAAGACCATAAAAAAATTCAAGATCTACACTACAATGATAATCTGGAGTTCCTCGGAAAACGATCGGATTGATAGGAGTGCGTTGCTGGAACAACGGCCGTTTTTCATACTTTTCATACTACTAATAAAAAAATTTAAGATCTACACTGCAACGATATTCTGGAGTTCCTCGGAAAACGATCGGATTGATAGGAGTGCGTTGCTGGAAAAACGGCCGTTCTTCATACTTTCTCCAATTTCAAGATATGGGGTGTCAAACGAAAGCTAGTGATGAGTAGAATTCAATAAAATTGGATTCAGGCAGCTTCGCGATACCTGCAATTGCAGTTTTTTACGTGGTTGGGATACTTTTGATTCAGAAACCATACAGCTGTAAAATTATCGGAAACGGGAGTCGGAAGTGCCTGAATACCAAAATCGCACTATTATTGTACTCAGATAAACATAAGAAAATTAAAGATCTACACTGGAACGATATTCTGGAGTTCCTCGGAAAACGATCGGATTGTAGGAGTGCGTTGCTAGAAAAACGGCCGTTGTTCGTACTTTCTCCAATTTCAAGATATGTGGTGTCAAACAATAGCTAGTGATGAGTAGAATTCAATAAAATTGCATTCAGGCAGCTTCGCGATACCTGCAATTGCAGTTTTTTACGTGGTTGGGATACTTTTGATTCAGAAACCATACAGCTGTAAAATTATCGGAAACGGGAGTCGGAAGTGCCTGAATACCAAAATCGCACTATTATTGTACTCAGATAAACATAAGAAAATTAAAGATCTACACTGCAACGATATTCTGGAGTTCCTCGGAAAACGATCGGATTGATAGGAGTGCGTTGCTGGAAAAACGGCCGTTTTTCTCTTACTGCTAGTGATGAGTAGAATTCAATAAAATTGCGTTCAGGATGCTTCGCGATACCTGCAATTGCAGTTTTTTGCGTGGTTGGGATACTTTTGATTCAGAAACCATACAGCTGTAAAATTATCGAAAACGGGAGTCGGAAGTGCCTGAATACCAAAATCGCACTGTTATTGTACTCAGGAACATAAAAACATTAAAGATCTACACTGCAACGATATTCTGGAGTTCCTCGGAAAACGATCGGATTGCAAGGAGTCCGTTGCTGGATAAACGGCCGTTTTTCATACTTTCTCCAATCTCAAGATATGGAGTGTCAAACGAAAGCTAGTGATGAGTATGATTCAATAAAATTGCATTCAGGCAGCTTCGCGATACCTGCAATTGCAGTTTTTTGCGTGGTTGGGATACTTTTGATTCAGAAATCATACAGCTGTAAAATTATCGGAAACGGGAGTCGGAAGTGCCTGAATACCAAAATCGCACTGTTATTGTACTCAGGAACATAAGAAAATTATAGATCTACACTGCAACGATATTCTGGAGTTCCTCGGAAAACGATCGAATTGATAGGAGTGCGTTGCTGGAAAACGGCCGTTCTTCATACTTTCTCCAATTTCAAGATAAAGGGTGTCAAACGGAAGCTAGTGATGAGTAGAATTCAATAAAAGTGCATTCAGGCAGCTTCGCGATACCTGCAATTGCAGTTTTTTTCGTGGTTGGGATACTTTTGATTCAGAAACCATACAACTGTAAAATTATCGGAAACGGGAGTCGGAAGTGCCTGAATACCAAAATCGCACTGTTATTGTAGTCAGGAACACAAGAAAATTTAAGATCTACACTGCAACGATATTCTGGAGTTCCTCGGAAAACGATCGGATTGACAGGAGTGGGTTGCTGGAATAACGGCCGTTCTTCATACTTTCTCCAATTGCATTATATGGGGTGTCAAACGAGAGTTAATGATGAGAAGAATTCAATAAATTTGCATACAGGCAGCTTCGCGATACCTGCAATTGCAGTTTTCTGCGTGGTTGAGATACTTTTGATTCAGAAACCATACAGCTGTAAAATTATCGGCAACGAGAGTCGGAAGTGCCTGAATACCAACATTGTACTGTTATTGTACCCAGGAACATTAGAAAATTAAAGATCTATACTGCAACGATATTCTGGAGTTCCTCAGAAAACGATCGGATTGATGGGAGTGCGTTGCTGGAAAACGGGCCGTTCTTCATACTTTCTCCAATCTCAAGATATGGGGTGTCAAACAAAAGCTAGTGATGAGTAGAATTCAATAAAATTGCATTCAGGCAGCTTCGCGATACCTGCAATTGCAGTTTTTTGTGTGGTTGGGATACTTTTGATTCAGAAACCATACAGCTGTAAAATTATCGGAAACGGGAGTCGGAAGCGCCTGAATACCAAAATCGCACTGTTATTGTACTCAGGAACATAAAAAAATTAAAGATCTACACTGCAACGATATTCTGGGGTTCCTCGGAAAATGATCGGATTGCAAGGAGTCCGTTGCTGGAAAAACGGCCGTTTTTCATACCTCCTCCAATTTCAAGATATGGAGTGTCAAACGAAAGCTAGTGATGAGTATAATTCAATAAAATTGCATTCAGGCAGCTTCGCGATACCTGCAATTGCAGTTTTTTGCGTGGTTGGGTTACTTTTGATTCAGAAACCATACAGCTGTAAAATTATCGGAAACGGGAGTCGGAAGTGCCTGAATACAAAAATCGCACTTTTATTGTACTCAGGAACATAAAAAAATTAAAGATCTACACTGCAACGATATTCTGGAGTTCCTCGGAAAACGATCGGATTGATAGGAGTGCGTTGCTGGAAAAACGGCCGTTCTTCATACTTCCTCCAATTTCAAGATATGGGGTGTCAAACGAAAGCTAGTGATGAGTAGAATTCAATAAAATTGCATTCAGGCAGCTTCGCGATACCTGCAGTTGCAGTTTTTTGCGTGGTTGGGATACTTTTGATTCAGAAATCATACAGCTGTAAAATTATCGGAAACGGGAGTCGGAAGTGCCTGAATACGTAAATCGCACTGTTATTGTACTCAGGAACATAAGAAAATTATAGATCTACACTGCAACGATATTCTGGAGTTCCTCGGAAAACGATCGGATTGATACGAGTGCGTTGCTGGAAAAACGGCCGTTTTTCATACTTTCTCCAATTTCAAGATATGGGGTGTCAAACGAAAGCTAGTGATGAGTAGAATTCAATAAAATTGCATTCAGGCAGCTTCGCGATACCTGCAATTGCAGTTTTTTGCGTGGTTGGGATACTTTTGATTCAGAAACCATACAGCTGTAAAATTATCGGAAACGGGAGTCGGAAGTGCCTGAATACCAAAATCGCACTGTTATTGTACTCAGGAACATAAAAAAATTAAAGATCTACACTGCAACCATGTTCTGGAGTTCCTCGAAAAACGATCAGATTGCAAGGAGTGCGTTGCTGGAAAAACGGCCGTTTTTCATACTTTCTCCAATTTCAAGATATGGGGTGTCAAACGAAAGCTAGCGATGAGTAGAATTCAATAAAATTGCATTCAGGCAGCTTCGCGATTGCTGCAATTGCAGTTTTTTGCGTGGTTGGGATACTTTTGATTCAGAAACCATACAGCTGTGAAATTATCGGAGACGGGAGTCGGAAATGCCTGAATATCAAAATCGCACTGTTATTGTACTCAGGAACATAAAAAGATTAAAGATCTATACTGCAACGATATTCTGGAGTTCCTCGGAAAACGATCGGATTGACAGGAGTGGGTTGCTGGAAAAACGGCCGTTTTTCATACTTTCACCAATTTCAAGATATGGGGTGTCAAACGAAAGCTAGTGATGAGTAGAATTCAATAAAATTGCATTCAGGCAGCTTCGCGATACCTGCAATTGCAGTTTTTTGCGTGGTTTGGATACTTTTGATTCAGAAACCATACAGCTGTAAAATCATCGGAAACGGGAGTCGGAAGTGCCTGAATACCAAAATCGCACTGTTCTTGTACTCAGGAACATAAGAAGATTAAAGATTTACACTGCAACGATATTCTGGAGTTCCTCGGAAAACGATCGAATTGATAGGAGTGCGTTGCTGGAAAAACGGCCGGTATTCATACTTTCTCCAATTTCAAGATATGGGGTGTCAAACGAAAGCTAGTGATGAGTAGAATTCAATTAAATTGCATTCAGGCAGCTTCGCAATACCTGCAATTGCAGTTTTTTGCGTGGTTGGGATACTTTTGATTCAGAAACCATACAGCTGTAAAATTATTGGAAACGGGAGTCGGAAGTGCCTGAATACCAAAATCGCACTGTTATGGTACTCAGGAACATAGAAAAATTAAAGATCTACACTGCAACGATATTCTGGAGTTCCTCGGAAAACGATCGGATTAATAGGAGTGCGTTGCTGGAAACGGCCACTCTTCATACTTTCTCCAATTTCAAGATATGGGGTGTCAAACGAAAGCTAGTGATGAGTAGAATTCAATAAAATTGCATTCAGGCAGCTTCGCGATACCTGCGATTGCAGTTTTTTGCGTGGTTGGGATACTTTTGATTCAGAAACCATACAGCTGTAAAATTATCGGAAACGGAAGTCGGAAGCGCCTGAATACCAAAATCGCACTGTTATTGTACTCAGGAACATAAAAAAATTAAAGATCTACACTGCAACGATATTCTGGAGTTCCTCGGAAAACGATCGGATTGATAGGAGTGCGTTGCTGGAAAAACGGCCGTTCTTCATACTTCCTCCAATTTCAAGATATGGGGTGTCAAACGAAAGCTAGTGATGAGTAGAATTCAATAAAATTGCATTCAGGCAGCTTCGCGATACCTGCAATTGCAGTTTTTTGCGTGGTTGGGATACTTTTGATTCAGAAATCATACAGCTGGAAAATTATCGGAAACGGGAGTCGGAAGTGCCTTAATACGTAAATCACACTGTTATTGTACTCAGGAACATAAGAAAATTAAAGATCTACACTGCAACGATATTCTGGAGTTCCTCGGAAAACGATCGGATTGATAGGAGTGCGTTGCTGGAAAAACGGCCGTTTTTCATACTTTCTCCATTTTCAAGATATTGGGTGTCAAACGATAGCTAGTGATGAGTAGAATTCAATAAAATTGCATTCAGTCAGCTTCGCGATACCTGCAATTGCAGTTTTTTGCGTGGTTGGGAAACTTTTGATTCAGAAACCATACAGCTGTAAAATTATCGGAAACGGGAGTCGGAAGTGCCTGAATACCAAAATCGCACTATTATTGTACTCAGATAAACATAAGAAAATTAAAGATCTACACTGGAACGATATTCTGGAGTTCCTCGGAAAACGATCGGATTGTAGGAGTGCGTTGCTAGAAAAACGGCCGTTGTTCGTACTTTCTCCAATTTCAAGATATGTGGTGTCAAACAATAGCTAGTGATGAGTAGAATTCAATAAAATTGCATTCAGGCAGCTTCGCGATACCTGCAATTGCAGTTTTTTACGTGGTTGGGATACTTTTGATTCAGAAACCATACAGCTGTAAAATTATCGGAAACGGGAGTCGGAAGTGCCTGAATACCAAAATCGCACTATTATTGTACTCAGATAAACATAAGAAAATTAAAGATCTACACTGCAACGATATTCTGGAGTTCCTCGGAAAACGATCGGATTGATAGGAGTGCGTTGCTGGAAAAACGGCCGTTTTTCTCTTACTGCTAGTGATGAGTAGAATTCAATAAAATTGCGTTCAGGATGCTTCGCGATACCTGCAATTGCAGTTTTTTGCGTGGTTGGGATACTTTTGATTCAGAAACCATACAGCTGTAAAATTATCGAAAACGGGAGTCGGAAGTGCCTGAATACCAAAATCGCACTGTTATTGTACTCAGGAACATAAAAACATTAAAGATCTACACTGCAACGATATTCTGGAGTTCCTCGGAAAACGATCGGATTGCAAGGAGTCCGTTGCTGGATAAACGGCCGTTTTTCATACTTTCTCCAATCTCAAGATATGGAGTGTCAAACGAAAGCTAGTGATGAGTATGATTCAATAAAATTGCATTCAGGCAGCTTCGCGATACCTGCAATTGCAGTTTTTTGCGTGGTTGGGATACTTTTGATTCAGAAATCATACAGCTGTAAAATTATCGGAAACGGGAGTCGGAAGTGCCTGAATACCAAAATCGCACTGTTATTGTACTCAGGAACATAAGAAAATTATAGATCTACACTGCAACGATATTCTGGAGTTCCTCGGAAAACGATCGAATTGATAGGAGTGCGTTGCTGGAAAACGGCCGTTCTTCATACTTTCTCCAATTTCAAGATAAAGGGTGTCAAACGGAAGCTAGTGATGAGTAGAATTCAATAAAAGTGCATTCAGGCAGCTTCGCGATACCTGCAATTGCAGTTTTTTTCGTGGTTGGGATACTTTTGATTCAGAAACCATACAACTGTAAAATTATCGGAAACGGGAGTCGGAAGTGCCTGAATACCAAAATCGCACTGTTATTGTAGTCAGGAACACAAGAAAATTTAAGATCTACACTGCAACGATATTCTGGAGTTCCTCGGAAAACGATCGGATTGACAGGAGTGGGTTGCTGGAATAACGGCCGTTCTTCATACTTTCTCCAATTGCATTATATGGGGTGTCAAACGAGAGTTAATGATGAGAAGAATTCAATAAATTTGCATACAGGCAGCTTCGCGATACCTGCAATTGCAGTTTTCTGCGTGGTTGAGATACTTTTGATTCAGAAACCATACAGCTGTAAAATTATCGGCAACGAGAGTCGGAAGTGCCTGAATACCAACATTGTACTGTTATTGTACCCAGGAACATTAGAAAATTAAAGATCTATACTGCAACGATATTCTGGAGTTCCTCAGAAAACGATCGGATTGATGGGAGTGCGTTGCTGGAAAACGGGCCGTTCTTCATACTTTCTCCAATCTCAAGATATGGGGTGTCAAACAAAAGCTAGTGATGAGTAGAATTCAATAAAATTGCATTCAGGCAGCTTCGCGATACCTGCAATTGCAGTTTTTTGTGTGGTTGGGATACTTTTGATTCAGAAACCATACAGCTGTAAAATTATCGGAAACGGGAGTCGGAAGCGCCTGAATACCAAAATCGCACTGTTATTGTACTCAGGAACATAAAAAAATTAAAGATCTACACTGCAACGATATTCTGGGGTTCCTCGGAAAATGATCGGATTGCAAGGAGTCCGTTGCTGGAAAAACGGCCGTTTTTCATACCTCCTCCAATTTCAAGATATGGAGTGTCAAACGAAAGCTAGTGATGAGTATAATTCAATAAAATTGCATTCAGGCAGCTTCGCGATACCTGCAATTGCAGTTTTTTGCGTGGTTGGGTTACTTTTGATTCAGAAACCATACAGCTGTAAAATTATCGGAAACGGGAGTCGGAAGTGCCTGAATACAAAAATCGCACTTTTATTGTACTCAGGAACATAAAAAAATTAAAGATCTACACTGCAACGATATTCTGGAGTTCCTCGGAAAACGATCGGATTGATAGGAGTGCGTTGCTGGAAAAACGGCCGTTCTTCATACTTCCTCCAATTTCAAGATATGGGGTGTCAAACGAAAGCTAGTGATGAGTAGAATTCAATAAAATTGCATTCAGGCAGCTTCGCGATACCTGCAGTTGCAGTTTTTTGCGTGGTTGGGATACTTTTGATTCAGAAATCATACAGCTGTAAAATTATCGGAAACGGGAGTCGGAAGTGCCTGAATACGTAAATCGCACTGTTATTGTACTCAGGAACATAAGAAAATTATAGATCTACACTGCAACGATATTCTGGAGTTCCTCGGAAAACGATCGGATTGATACGAGTGCGTTGCTGGAAAAACGGCCGTTTTTCATACTTTCTCCAATTTCAAGATATGGGGTGTCAAACGAAAGCTAGTGATGAGTAGAATTCAATAAAATTGCATTCAGGCAGCTTCGCGATACCTGCAATTGCAGTTTTTTGCGTGGTTGGGATACTTTTGATTCAGAAACCATACAGCTGTAAAATTATCGGAAACGGGAGTCGGAAGTGCCTGAATACCAAAATCGCACTGTTATTGTACTCAGGAACATAAAAAAATTAAAGATCTACACTGCAACCATGTTCTGGAGTTCCTCGAAAAACGATCAGATTGCAAGGAGTGCGTTGCTGGAAAAACGGCCGTTTTTCATACTTTCTCCAATTTCAAGATATGGGGTGTCAAACGAAAGCTAGCGATGAGTAGAATTCAATAAAATTGCATTCAGGCAGCTTCGCGATTGCTGCAATTGCAGTTTTTTGCGTGGTTGGGATACTTTTGATTCAGAAACCATACAGCTGTGAAATTATCGGAGACGGGAGTCGGAAATGCCTGAATATCAAAATCGCACTGTTATTGTACTCAGGAACATAAAAAGATTAAAGATCTATACTGCAACGATATTCTGGAGTTCCTCGGAAAACGATCGGATTGACAGGAGTGGGTTGCTGGAAAAACGGCCGTTTTTCATACTTTCACCAATTTCAAGATATGGGGTGTCAAACGAAAGCTAGTGATGAGTAGAATTCAATAAAATTGCATTCAGGCAGCTTCGCGATACCTGCAATTGCAGTTTTTTGCGTGGTTTGGATACTTTTGATTCAGAAACCATACAGCTGTAAAATCATCGGAAACGGGAGTCGGAAGTGCCTGAATACCAAAATCGCACTGTTCTTGTACTCAGGAACATAAGAAGATTAAAGATTTACACTGCAACGATATTCTGGAGTTCCTCGGAAAACGATCGAATTGATAGGAGTGCGTTGCTGGAAAAACGGCCGGTATTCATACTTTCTCCAATTTCAAGATATGGGGTGTCAAACGAAAGCTAGTGATGAGTAGAATTCAATTAAATTGCATTCAGGCAGCTTCGCAATACCTGCAATTGCAGTTTTTTGCGTGGTTGGGATACTTTTGATTCAGAAACCATACAGCTGTAAAATTATTGGAAACGGGAGTCGGAAGTGCCTGAATACCAAAATCGCACTGTTATGGTACTCAGGAACATAGAAAAATTAAAGATCTACACTGCAACGATATTCTGGAGTTCCTCGGAAAACGATCGGATTAATAGGAGTGCGTTGCTGGAAACGGCCACTCTTCATACTTTCTCCAATTTCAAGATATGGGGTGTCAAACGAAAGCTAGTGATGAGTAGAATTCAATAAAATTGCATTCAGGCAGCTTCGCGATACCTGCGATTGCAGTTTTTTGCGTGGTTGGGATACTTTTGATTCAGAAACCATACAGCTGTAAAATTATCGGAAACGGAAGTCGGAAGCGCCTGAATACCAAAATCGCACTGTTATTGTACTCAGGAACATAAAAAAATTAAAGATCTACACTGCAACGATATTCTGGAGTTCCTCGGAAAACGATCGGATTGATAGGAGTGCGTTGCTGGAAAAACGGCCGTTCTTCATACTTCCTCCAATTTCAAGATATGGGGTGTCAAACGAAAGCTAGTGATGAGTAGAATTCAATAAAATTGCATTCAGGCAGCTTCGCGATACCTGCAATTGCAGTTTTTTGCGTGGTTGGGATACTTTTGATTCAGAAATCATACAGCTGGAAAATTATCGGAAACGGGAGTCGGAAGTGCCTTAATACGTAAATCACACTGTTATTGTACTCAGGAACATAAGAAAATTAAAGATCTACACTGCAACGATATTCTGGAGTTCCTCGGAAAACGATCGGATTGATAGGAGTGCGTTGCTGGAAAAACGGCCGTTTTTCATACTTTCTCCATTTTCAAGATATTGGGTGTCAAACGATAGCTAGTGATGAGTAGAATTCAATAAAATTGCATTCAGTCAGCTTCGCGATACCTGCAATTGCAGTTTTTTGCGTGGTTGGGAAACTTTTGATTCAGAAACCATACAGCTGTAAAATTATCGGAAACGGGAGTCGGAAATGCCTGAATACCAAAATTGCACTGTTATTGTACTCAGGAACATAAGAAAATTAAAGATCTACACTGCAACGATATTCTGGAGTTCCTCGGAAAACGATCGGATTGATAGGAGTGCGTTGCTGGAAAAACGGCCGTTTTTCATACTTTCTCCAATTTCAAGATATGGGGTGTCAAACGAAAGCTAGTGATGAGTAGAATTCAATAAAATTGGATTCAGGCAGCTTCGCAATACCTGCAGTTGCAGTTTTTTGCGTGGTTGGGATACTTTTGATTCTGAAACCATACAGCTGTAAAATTATCGGAAACGGGAGTCGGAAGCGCCTGAATACCAAAATCGCACTGTTATTGTACTCAGGAACATAAGAAAATTAAAGATCTACACTGCAACGATATTCTGGAGTTCCTCGGAAAACGATCTGATTGATAGGAGTGCGTTGCTGGAAAAACGGCCGTTTTTCATACTTTCTCCAATTTCAAGATATGGGGTGTCAAACGAAAGCTAGTGATGAGTAGAATTCAATCAAATTGCATTCAGGCAGCTTTGCGATACCTGCAATTGCAGTTTTTTGCGTGGTTGGGATACTTTTGATTCAGAAACCATACAGCTGTAAAATTATCGGAAACGGGAGTCGAAAGTGCCTGAATACCAAAATCGCACTGTTATTGTACTCAGGAACATAAGAAAATTGAGGATCTACACTGAAACGATATTCTGGAGTTCCTCGGAAAACGATCGGATTGCAAGGAGTGCGTTGCTGGAAAAACGGCCGTTTTTCATACTTTCTCCAATTTCAAGATATGGGGTGTCAAACGAAAGCTAGTGATGAGTAGAATTCAATAAAATTGCATTCAGCTTCCCGATACCTGCAATTGCAGTTTTTTGTGTGGTTGGGATACTTTTGATTCTGAAACCATACAGCTGTAAAATTATCGGCAACGGGAGTCGGAAGCACCTGAATACCATAATCGCACTGTTATTGTACTCACGAACATAAGAAAATTAAAGATCTACACTGCAACGATATTCTGGAGTTCCTCGGAAAACGATCGGATTGATAGGAGTGCGTTGCTGGAAAAACGGCCGTTCTTCATAGTTTCTCCAATTTCAAGATATGGGGTGTCAAACGAAAGCTAGTGATGAGTAGAATTCAATAAAATTGCATTCAGGCAGCTTCGCGATACCTGCAATTGCAGATTTTTGCGTGGTTGGGATACTTTTGATTCAGAAACCATACAGGTGTAAAATCATTGGAAACGGGAGTCGGAAGTGCCTGAATACCAAAATCGCACTGTTATTGTACTCAGGAACATAAGAAAATTAAAGATCTACACTGCAACGATATTTTGGAGTTCCTCGGAAAACGATCGGATTAATAGGAGTGCGTTGCTGGGAAAACGGCATTTTTTCATACTTTCTCCAATTTCAAGATATGGGATGTCAAACCAAAGCTAGTGATGAGTAGAATTCAATGAAATTGCATTCAGGCAGCTTCGCGATACCTGCGATTGCAGTTTTTTGCGTGGTTGGGATACTTTTGATTCAGAAACCATACAGCTGTAAAATTATCGGAAACGGGAGTCGGAAGTGCCTGAATACCAAAATCGCACTTTTATTGTACTCAGGAACATAAGAAAATTTATGATCTACACTGCAACGATATTCTGGAGTTCCTCGGAAAACGATCGGATTGATAGGAGTGCGTTGCTGGAAAAACGGCCGTTCTTCATACTTCCTCCAATTTCAAGATGTGGGGTGTCAAATGAAAGCTATTGATGAGTAGAATTCAATAAAATTGCATTCAGGCAGCTTCGCGATACCTGCAATTGCAGTTTTTTGCGTGGTTGGGATACTTTTGATTCAGAAACCATACAGCTGTAAAATTATCGGAAACGGGAGTCGGAAGTGCCTGAATACCAAAACCGCACTGTTATTGTACTCAGGAACATAAGAAAATTAAAGATCTACACTGCAACGATATTCTGGAGTTCCTCGGAAAACGATCGGATTGACAGGAGTGCGTTGCTGGAAAAACGGCCGTTTTTCGTACTTTCTCAAATTTCAATATATGGGGTGTCAAACGAAAGCTAGTGATGAGTAGAATTCAATAAAACTGCATTCAGGCAGCTTCGCGATACGTGCAATTGCAGTTTTTTGCGTGGTTGGGATACTTTTGATTCAGAAACCATACAGCTGTAAAATTATCGGATACGGGAGTCGGAAGTGCCCGAATACCAAAATCGCACTGTTATTGTACTCCGGAATATTAAAAACTTAAAGATGTACACTGCAACGATATTCTGGAGTTCCTCGGGAAACGATCGGATTGCAAGGAGTGCGTTGCTGGAAAAACGGCCGTTCTTCATACTTTCTCCAATTTCAAGATATAGGGTGTCAAACGAAAGCTAGTGATGAGTGGAATTCAATTGAATTGCATTCAGGCAGCTTCGCGATACCTGCAATTGCAGTTTTTTGCGTGGTTGGGATACTTTTGATTCAGAAACCATATAGCTGTAAAATTATCGGAAACGGGAGTCGGAAGCGCCTGAATATCAAAATCGCAC
The DNA here is from genome assembly GCA_963969285.1 of Odontomyia ornata. Taxonomy (NCBI): domain Eukaryota; kingdom Metazoa; phylum Arthropoda; class Insecta; order Diptera; family Stratiomyidae; genus Odontomyia; species Odontomyia ornata. Next base: position 64,028,451 of record OZ017743.1, on the reverse strand, counting down.
TGTCATTGTGCTCAGAAATACAAAAATTAAAGATCTACATTGCAACGATATTCTGGAGTTCCTCGGAAAACGATCGGATTAATAGGAGTGCGTTGCTGGAAAAACAGTCGTTTTTCATACTTTCTCCAATTTCAAGATATGGGGTGTCAAACGAAAGCTAGTGATGAGTAGAATTCAATCAAATTGCATTCAGGCAGCTTCGCGATACCTGCAATTGCAGTTTTTTGCGTGGTTGGGATACTTTTGATTCCGAAACCATACAGCTGCAAAATTATCGGAGAGGGAGTCGGAAGTGCCTGAATACCAAAATCGCATTGTTATTTTACTCGGGAACATAAAAAAATTAAAGATCTACGCTGCGACGATATTCTGGAGTTCCTCAGAGAACGATCGGATTAATAGGAGTGCGTTGCTGGAAAAACGGCCGTTCTTCATACTTTCTCCAATTTCAAGATATGGAGTGTCGAACGAAAGCTAGTGATGAGTAGAATTCAACAAAACTGCATTCAGGCAGCTTCGCGATACCTGCAATTGCAGTTATTTGCGCGGTTGGGATACTTTTGATTCAGAAACCATACAGCTGTAAAATTATCGGAAACGGGAGTCGGAATTGCCTGAATACCAAAATCGCACTGTTATTGTACTCAGAAACATAAGAAAATTTAAGATCTACACAGCAACGATATTCTGGAGTTCCTCGGAAAACGATCAGATTGATAGGAGTGCGTTGCTGGAAAAACGGCCGTTCTTCATACCTTCTCCAATTTCAAGATATGGGGTGTCAAACGAAAGCTAGTGATGAGTAGAATTCAATAAAATTGCATTCAGGCAGCTTCGCGATACCTGTAATTGCAGTTTTTTGCGTGGTTGGGATACTTTTGATTCAGAAACCATACAGCTGTAAAATTATCGGAAACGGGAGTCGGAAGCGCCTGAATATCAAAATCGCACTGTCATTGTGCTCAGAAATACAAAAATTAAAGATCTACACTGCAACGATATTCTGGAGTTCCTCGGAAAACGATTGGATTGATAGGAGTGCGTTGCTGGAAAAACGGCCGTTTTTCATACTTTCTCCAATTTCAAGAAATGGGTTGTCAAACGAAAGCTAGTGATGAGTAGAATTCAATAAAATTGCATTCAGGCAGCTTCGCGATACCTCCAATTGCAGTTTTTTGCGTGGTTGGGATACTTTTGATTCAGAAACCATACAGCTGTAAAATTATCGGAAACGGGAGTCGGAAGTGCCTGAATACCAAAATCGCACTGTTATTGTACTCAGGAACATAAGAAAATTAAAGATCTACACTCCAACGATATTCTGGAGTTCCTCGGAAAACGATCGGATTGATAGGAGTGCGTTGCTGGAAAAACGGCCGTTCTTCATACCTTCTCCAATTTCAAGATGTGGGGTGTCAAACGAAAGCTAGTGATGGGTAGAATTCAATAAAATTGCATTCAGGCAGCTTCGCGATACCTGCAATTGCAGTTTTTTGCGTGGTTGGGATACATTTGATTCAGAAACCATACAGCTGTAAAATTATCGGAAACGGGAGTCGGAAGTGCCTGAATACCAAAATCGTACTGTTATTGTACTCAGGAATATAAGAAAATTAAAGATCTACACTGCAACGATATTCTGGAGTTCCTCGGAAAACGATTGGATTGATAGGAGTGCGTTGCTGGAAAAACGGCCGTTTTTCATACTTTCTCCAATTTCAAGAAATGGGTTGTCAAACGAAAGCTAGTGATGAGTAGAATTCAATAAAATTGCATTCAGGCAGCTTCGCGATACCTGCAATTGCAGTTTTTTGCATGGTTGGGAACTTTTGATTCAGAAACCATACAGCTGTAAAATTATCGGAAACGGAAGTCGGAAGTGCCTGAATACCAAAATCGCACTGTTATTGTACTCAGGAACATAAGAAAATTTAAGATCTACACTGCAACGATATTCTGGAGTTCCTCGGAAAACGATCGGATTGATAGGAGTGGGTTGCTGGAAAAACGGCCGTTATTCATACTGTTGCGTGTTATTGGTTCGCAGCCAATAATTTTAGCGTTCCGGGAAAGTGAAAACGCAATATCTTTTAATTTAAGTTAAAAGAGTTTATTTAATTACAAAAATGCACAATAATCAGTATAACACTTTCACTAATTTGAATTTTCACTATTAAAAAATCTAACACTTGTCCATGAATTTCTTACCGCAATTGTCTTCTGAATCACTTCACTATTACGAAACACACCTCCCACACACTATCGCAGTTCTTATCGCGGTCGAATGAATGATGATCCCCCCACTCATCCAGCTCGCCTTTATATAGGGTCTCTACCTATTCACCCATTTCTCGTACATTGGCGAATGTTCTACCGAGAGGTACCTGGTAGATTCGAGCAAATTAATGAATGGAGTGACTTCACTTGCAGATGTTGATCATGCTTGTTGGGTTCTCGTGGGTTCGAGTAAATCCATTTGTTGACGTTCTTAATGATTATTAAAACAATTGCGACAGTAGCTCGCAGAATTATTTGTACATGTAATTATTTGTACATGTAACACTGCCCCCACCTCAGTTCTTTTCGCCCCGAAAAGATGTGTCGCTATTTGTAGTCAATTCTCCCTGGGTGTAATATGGGGCAAGACGGTCCAGATGCACGATTTTCATTTTAGCTCTCGGCTTACGATGTTCCTGTATTCGGTATACGACGTCGTTGATTCGCTTTGTAACTCGGTATGGTCCCTCCCAATTATGTTGCAACTTTGGAGACCTACCTTTTCGCCGTTGCGGGTTATAAAGCCACACCAAGTCATCTTGCTGGACCCAATTTAACACTAGCTGTTCAGCTACAGTAGTTGCTTCCTGGTTGGGAATGGGGTAGACCTCCGGCCACTCGCTGAAATAATCGGCTACCACCAGCGTGTATCGATTTCCCCATTCAGATTCAGGAAAGGGTCCTACAATGTCAACAGCAATCCTTTCAAATGGTACCCCCACGTTATAGGTTTGCATTTGTCCTCTCAGTCGTCGCTTTTGGCCTTTGACGGAAGCGCAAATTGTGCATCTGCGACACCAGTCCTCTACGTCTTCTCGAGCGTGGAGCCAGTAGAACCTTTTCCGCAATTTCGCTAAGGTCTTATTAACACCAAGGTGGCCTCCCGAGGATCCTTCATGCATTTCCTTAACCACATCGTGGATTCGGCTTTTGGGTAGTATAGTTTGCATCCTATAGGAGCTGCCATCCACCGTTTCCCATTTCCGCTTGAGTATGCCACCCTCTACCTGAAGGGAGTTCCATTGTGCCCAATAGCTTTTCAGGGTTGCGCCATGCGTTGAAACGTCTTTCCACTCAGGTCGCCCAGTCGTCTCCTTCCATACGAGCAATGGTCCGATGTCTTCATCGGCTAGCTGGGCATTTTGAATCTCCTCCGATGACTAACCTTCATCGAATTCGGCCGTTATCAGTCGCAGATCAACGGGCGGTTCCTTTTCCTCAATCCGTCAGCAATGCTTGCAGTTAGCTGGACATGGGTGACGAGATAGGGCGTCAGCATTTCCATGAACTCTGCCCTTGTGAAGTAGTTGGGGCCTCACTAGGTCGGGCCGGATCGTCGATCGGGTTGAACTAATGTCGTTTGTTATGGTGCAATGTTCTTCATCAACTTGACCAGGAAGGCATCTGTCTGCTTCTCCACGATGTTGCCTTGGCACGGTGATGGGGGTGCTGGGGATGTCGATCCTCCTAGCCAACGTACGCCCCACGAAGTTGGCCCTTGCAACTTGATGGTCCTCCATTGTAGGCTCCTGACACGGTCTGGATCTCCACCATCCTGGACAATAGCTCCATTTTCTTCGCTTCTTGCAGTCTCTTTGCAGGTGCCCTTTTTCTCCGCAATCCCAACATCTAGGCGCATTATACCCTGCGGCTCTCACTCATTTTCCACGCGCTTACACCTGCACTCGTCTGCCACTACTTCACGGACCAGGGCAGTGGTACGAGTCGCATTTTTTGCTGCATCATAGTTCAGACTATAAATCAATGCCTCCTTAACCGTTTGCTTTTGAGCTAATCACACGGCTTGTTGCAATTCCTGGTCCTTTAACGCACTGATGAATGCTTCTGTTGCTGCGTCATCTCGATGTTCTGGGTCGTAAGCTGGATAAGCCAAAAGTGCCAGGCGCTCAATGTCTTGGGCTAGCTGCTGTAAGGTTTCGCCAGACTTTTGCATCCGATGCCGTAGCTGTGCCCGGTGAATCTGCTTCAGATGATCGTCTCCATAACGCATGTCCAGCGCATTCATTATAGCAGCTGGGTTTGAATGCAACTCAACTGGGATAGTCTGCAAAAGCTCGGTAGCTGGGCCTCTTAGAGCAAGAATCAATGCAGTTGCTCGTTCCTGCTCATTCCAGTGATTTGCCCTTGCGGCAGCTTCAAACTGGGTCTTGTAAATACTCCAGACCGTTTGCCCGTCGAATATTGGTGCTTGCACATTTCTGGATGTGCTTTGCGCTGCGGTTATAAGCGGGGCTGGTGAGGTGGTTACTACTGCCTTCGCTGCTTCCAATTCTTTTTTCACTTTTTCCATCTCATGGTTCATTCTCTCTTCGACCTGGCTGATCTCATAGTTGATTCTGTCCTCAACCTGGCTGATCTTCTCCTCGACCTGGTAAACCTTTTCCTCGACGCATTTAATTTGATTGTCCAGGCTACCGAGCTCCGCTTTTATTTCGGTTGACTTTTTTTGCACTTCCTTGATTTCGATCGCTTGTTGGTCCAGCTTCGCTGATTGTTCATCTAGCTTCGTAGTAAAATTGGACGACTGTTCATTGAGCTTTGCTGATTGTTCATCTAGCTTCGTAGTTAAACTGGATCACTGTTCATTGAGCTTCGCAGATAAATTGGATGACTGTTGTCGCTGCTCTTGCTGCATCAGCATCAACATTTGCATCAGTGCATTTTCTGGGTCCTTTGGTTTTAGTGTTTCTGCTTCACCACCTTCTGCGTCTTTTTCAGCATCTGAGGGCTCACTCACCATGGTAAATTCATTAATTTTTCACTGTTAGCTTGGTGGTATTTTTATTATTTTGACTTATTTTTTTTTCAACAGTTTCCACGTTAAATTTCACTATTGTGCACTTTAAAAATGTTTTAATGTTTTCACTTTTCGAAATTTTCTTTCTCACTTCTCGACACCATTGTCGCGTGTTATTGGTTCGCGGCCAATAATTTTAACGTTCCGGGAAAGTGAAAACGCAATGTCTTTTAATTTAAGTAACAAGAGTTTATTTAATTACAAAAATGCACAATAATCAGTATAACACTTTCACTAATTTTAATTTTCACTATTAAAAAATCTAACACTTGTCCATAATTTCCTTATTGCAATTGTCTTCTAAATCACTTCACTATTACGAAACACGCTTCCCACACACTATCGCAGTTCTTATTGCGGTCGAATGAATGATGATCCCCCCATTCATCCAGCTCGCCTTTATATAGGGTCTCTACCTATTCACCCATTTCTCGTACATTGGCGAATGTTCTACCGAGAGGTACCTGGTAGATTCGAGCAAATTAATGGATGGAGTGACGTCACTTGCAGATGTTGATCATGCTTGTTGGGTTCTCGTGGGTACGAGTAAATCCATTTGTTGACGTTCTTAATGATTATTAAACCAATTGCGACAGTAGCTCGCAGTATTATTTGTACATGTAATTATTTGTACATGTAACAATACTTTCTCCATTTTCAAGATATGGGGTGTCAAACGAAAGCTAGTGATGAGTAGAATTCAATAAAATTGCATTCAGGCAGCTTCGCGATACCTGCAATTGCAGTTTTTTGCGTGGTTGGGATACTTTTGATTCAGAAACCATACAGCTGTAAAATTGTAGGAAACGGGAGCCGGAAGTGCCTGAATACCAATATCGCACTAGTATTGTACTCAGGAACATAAGAAAATTAAAGATCTACACTGCAACGATATTCTGGAAATCTTCGGAAAACGATCGGATTGATAGGAGTGCGTTGCTGGAAAAACGGCCGTTCTTCATACTTTCTCTATTTTCACGATGTGGGGTGTCAAACGAAAGCTAATGATGATTGGAATTCAATAAAATTGCATTCAGGCAGCTTCGCGATACCTGCAATTGCAGTTTTTTGCGTGGTTGGGATACTTTTGATTCAGAAACCCGACAGCTGTATAAATTATCGTAAACGGGAGTCGGAAGTGCCTGAATACCAAAATCGCACTGTTATTGTACTCAGGAACATAAAAAAATTAAAGATCTACACTGCAACAATATTCTGGAGTTCCTCGGAAAATGATCGGATTGAAAGGAGTACGTTGCTGGAAAAACGGCCGTTTTTCATACTTATTCCAATTTCAAGATATGGGTTGTCAAGGATAACTAGTGATGAGTAGAATTCAATAAAATTACATTCAGGCAGCTTCGCGATACCTGCAATTGCAGTTTTTTGCGTGGTTGGGATACTTTTGATTCAGAAAACATACAGCTGTCAAATTATCGGAAATGGGAGTCAGAAGTGCCTGAATACCAAAATCGCAACGTTATTGTACTCAGGAACATAAGAAAATTAAAAATCTACACTGCAACGATATTCTGGAGTTCCTCGGAAAACGATCGGATTGATAGGAGTGCGTTGCTGGAAAAACGGCCGTTCTTCATACTTTCTCCAGTTTCAAGATATGGGGTGTCAAACGAAAGCTAGTGATGAGTAGAATTCAATAAAATTGCATTCAGGCAGCTTCGCGATACCTGCAATTGCAGTTTTTTGCGTGGTTGGGACACTTTTGATTCAGAAACCATACAGCTGTAAAATTATCGGAAACGGGAGTCGGAAGCGCCTGAATATTAAAATCGCACTGTTTTTTACTCAGAAACATAAGAAAATTATAGATCTACACTGCAACGATATTCTGGAGTTCCTCGGAAAACGATCGGAATGATAGGAGTACGTTGCTGGAATAACGGCCGTTCTTCATACTTTCTCCAACTTCGAGATATGGGGTGTCAAACGAAAGCTAGTGATGAGTAGAATTCAATAAAATTGCATTCAGGCAGCTTCGCGATACCTGCAATTGCAGTTTTTTGCGTGGTTGGGATACTTTTGATTCAGAAACCATACAGCTGTAAAATTATCGGAAACGGGAGTCGGAAGTGCCTGAATACCAAAACCGCACTGTTATTGTACTCAGGAACATAAAAAAATTAAAGATCTACACAGCAACGATATTCTGGAGTTCCTCGGAAAATGATCGGATTGATAGCAGTGCGTTTCTGGAAAAACGGCCGTTCTTCATATTTTCCACAATTTCAAGATATGGGGTGTCAAACGAAAGCTAGTGATGAGTAGAATTCAATAAAATTGCATTCAGGCAGTTTCGGGATACCTGCAATTGCAGTTTTTTGCGTGGTTGGGATACTTTTGATTCAGAAACCATACAGCTGTAAAATTATCGGAAACGGGAGTCGGAAGTGCCTGAATACCAAAATCGCACTGTTATTGTACCCAGGAACATAAGAAAATTGAAGATCTACACTGCAACGATATTCTGGAGTTCCTCGGAAAACGATCGGATTGACAGGAGTGGGTTGCTGGAAAAACGGCCGTTTTTCATACTTTCTCCAATTTCAATATATGGGGTGTCAAACGAAAGCTAGTGATGAGTAGAATTCAAAAAAATTGCATTCAGGCAGCTCGCGATACCTGCAATTGCAGTTTTTTGCGTGGTTGGGATACTTTTGATTCAGAAACCATAAAGCTGTAAAATTATCGGAAACGGGAGTCGGAAGTGCCTGAATACCTAAATCGCACTGTTATTGTACTCAGGAACATAAGAAAATTAAAGATCTACACTGCAACGATATTCTGGAGTTCCTCGGAAAACGATGGGATTGATAGGCGTGCGTTGCTGGAAAAACGGCCGTTTTTCATACTTTTTCCAATTTCAAGATATGGGGTGTCAAACGAAAGCTAGTGATGAGTAGAATTCAATGAAATTACATTCAGGCAGCTTCGCGATACTTGCAATTGCAGTTTTTTTTGTGGTTGGGATACTTTTGATTCAGAAACCATACAGCTGTAAAATTATCGGAAACGGGAGTCGGAAGTGCCTGAATACCAAAATCGCACTGTTAGTGAACTCAAGAACATACGAAAATTAAAGATCTACACTGCAACGATATTCTGGAGTTCCTCGGAAAACGATCGGATTTATGGGAGTGCGTTGCTGGAAAAACGGCCGTTCTCCATACTTTCTCCAATTTCAAGATATGGGGTGTCAAACGAAAGCTAGTGATGAGTAGAATTCAATAAAATTGCATTCAGGCAGCTTTGCGATACCTGCAATCGCAGTTTTTTGGGTGGTTGGGATATTTTTTGATTCAGAAACCATACAGCTGTAAAATTCTCGGAAATGGGAGTCGGAAGCGCCTGAATATCAAAATCGCACTGTTATTGTACTCAGGAACATAAGAAAATTAAAGATCTACACTGCAGCGATATTCTGGAGTTCCTCGGAAAACGATCGGATTGCAAGGAGTGGGTTGCTGGAAAAACGGCCGTTCTTCATACTTTCTCCAATTTCAAGATATGGGGTGTCAAACGAAAGCTAGTGATGAGTAGAATTCGATAAAATTGCATTCAGGCAGCTTCGCGATCCCTGCAATTGCAGTTTTTTGCGTGGTTGGGATACTTTTGATTCAGAAACCATACAGCTGTAAAATTATCGGAAACGGGAGTCGGAAGTGCCTGAATACCAAAATCGCACTGTTATTGTACTCAGGAACATAAGAAAATTAAAAATCTTCACTGCAACGATATTCTGGAGTTCCTCGGGAAACGATCGGATTGATAGGAGTGGGTTGCTGGAAAAACGGCCGTTCTTCATACTTTCTCCAATTTCAAGATATGGGGTGTCAAACGAAAGCTAATGATGAGTAGAATTCAATAAAATTGCATTCAGGCAGCTTCGCGATACCTGCAATTGCAGTTTTTTGCGTGGTTGGGATACTTTTGATTCAGAAACCATACAGCTGTTAAAATAATCGGAAATGGCAGTCGGAAGCGCCTGAATATCAAAATCGCACTGTTACTGTACTCAGGAACATAAAAAAATTAAAGATCTACACTGCAACGATATTCTGGAGTTCCTCGGAAGACGATCGGATTGATAGGAGTGCGTTGCTGGAATAACGGCCGTTTTTCATACTTTCTCCAATTTCAAGATATGGGTTGTCAAACGAAAGCTAGTGATGAGTAGAATTCAATAAAATTGCATTCAGGCAGCTTCGCGATGCCTGCAATTGCAGTTTTTTGCGTGGTTGGGATACTTTTGATTCAGAAACCATACAGCTGTAAAATTATCGGAAACGGGAGTCGGAAGTGCCTGAATACCAAAATCGCACTGTTATTGTACTCAGGAACATAAGAAAATTAAAAATCTTCAGTGCAACGATATTCTGCAGTTCCTCGGAAAACGATCGGATTGATAGGAGTGGGTTGCTGGAAAAACGGCCGTTCTTCATACTTTCTCCAATTTCAAGATATGGGGTGTCAAACGAAAGCTAATGATGATTAGAATTCAATAAAATTGCATCCAGGCAGCTTCGCGATACCTGCAATCGCAGTTTTTTGCGTGGTTGGGATACTTTTGATTCAGAAACCATACAGCTGTAAAATTATCGGAAACGGGAGTCGGAAGTGCCTGAATACCAAAAGCGCACTGTTATTGTACTCAGGAACATAAGAAAATTAAAGATCTACACTGCAACGATATTCTGGAGTTCCTCGAAAAACGATCGGATTGACAGGATTGCGTTGCTGGAAAAACGGCCGTTTTTCATACTTACTCCAATTTCAAGATATGGGGTGTCAAACGAAAGCTAGTGATGATTAGAATTCAATAAAATTGCATCCAGGCAGCTTCGCGATACCTGCAATCGCAGTTTTTTGCGTGGTTGGGATACTTTTGATTCAGAAACCATACAGCTGTAAAATTATCGGAAACGGGAGTCGGAAGTGCCTGAATACCAAAATCGCACTGTGCTCGTACTCAGGAACATAAGAAAATTAAAGATCTACACTGCATCGATAATCTGGAGTTCCTCAGAAAGCGATCGGAATGCAAGGAGTGCGTTGCTGGTAAAACGACCGTTTTTCATACTTTCTCCAATTTCAAGATATGGGGTGTCAAACGAAAGCTTGTGATGAGTAGAATTCAATAAAATTGCATTCAGGCAGCTTCGCGATACCTGCACTTGCAGTTTTTTGCGTGGTTGGGATACTTTTGATTCAGAAACCATACAGCTGTAAAATTATCGGAAACGGGAGTCGGAAGTGCCTGAATACCAAAATCGCACTGTTATTGTACTCAGGAACATAAAAAAATTCAAGATCAACACTGCAACGTATTCTGGAGTTCCTCGGAAAACGATCGGATTGATAGGAGTGCGTTGCTGGAAAAACGGCCGTTTTTCATACTTTCTCCAATTTCAAGATATGGGGTGTCAAATGAAAGCTAGTGATGAGTCGAATTCAATAAAATAGCACTCAGGCAGCTTCGCGATACCTGCGATTGCAGTATTTCGCACGGTTGGGATACTTTTGATTCAGAAACCATACAGCTGTAAAATTATCGGAAACGGGATTCGGAAGCGCATGAATATCAAAATCGCACTGTTATTGTACTCAGGAACATAAAAAAATTAAAGATCTACACTGCAACGATTTTTTGGAGTTCCCCGGAAAACGATCGGATTGATAGGAGTGCGTTGCTGGAAAAACGGCCGTTTTTCATACTTTCTCCAATTTCAAGATATGGGGTGTCAAACGAAAGCTAGTGATGAGTAGAATTCAATAAAATTGCATTCAGGCAGCTTCGCGATACCTGCGATTGCAGTTTTTTGCGTGGTTGGGATACTTTTGATTCAGAAACCATACAGCTGTAAAATTATCGGAAATGGCAGTCGGAAGCGCCTGAATACTAAAATCGCACCGTTATTGTACTCAGGAACATAAGAAAATTAAAGATCTACACTGCAACGATATTCTGGAGTTCCTCGGAAAACGATCGGATTGCAAGGAGTGCGTTGCTGGAAAAACGGCCGTTTTTCATACTTTCTCCAACTTCAAGATATGGGATGTCAAATGAAAGCTAGTGATGGGTAGAATTCAATAAAATTGCATTCAGGCAGCTTCGCGATACCTGCGATTGCAGTTTTTTGCACGGTTGGGATACTTTTGATTCAGAAACCATACAGCTGTAAAATTATCGGAAACGGGAGTCGGAAGTGCCTGAATACCAAAATCGCACTGTTATTGTACTCAGGAACATAAGAAAATTAAAGGTCTACATTGCAACGATATTCTGGAGTTCCTCGGAAAACGATCGAATTGATAGGAGTGCGTTGCTGGAAAAACGGCCGTTTTTCATACTTTCTCCAACTTCAAGATATGGGATGTCAAATGAAAGCTAGTGATGGGTAGAATTCAATAAAATTGCATTCAGGCAGCTTCGCGATACCTGCGATTGCAGTTTTTTGCACGGTTGGGATACTTTTGATTCAGAAACCATACAGCTCTAAAGTTATCGGAAACGGGAGTCGGAAGTGCCTGAATACCAAAATCGCACTGTTATTGTACTCAGAAAGATAAGAAAATTAAAGATCTACACTGCAACGATATTCTGGAGTTCCTTGGAAAACGATCGGTTTGACAGGAGTTGGTTGCTGGAAAAACGGCCGTTTTTCATACTTTCTCCAATTTCAAGATATGGGATGTCAAACGAAAGCTAGTGATGAGTAGAATTCAATAGAATTGCATTCAGGCAGCTTCACGATACCTGCAATTGCAGTTTTTTGCGTGGTTGGGATACTTTTGATTCAGAAACCATACAGCTGTAAAATTATCGGGAACGGGAGTCGGAAGCGCCTGAATATCAAAATCGCACTGTTATTGTACTCAGTAACATTAGAAAATTTAAGTTCTACACTGCAACGATATTCTGGAGTTCCTCGAAAAACGATCGGATTGATAGGAGTTTGCTGGAAAAACGGCAGTTTTTCATACTTTCTCCAATTTCAAGATATGGGGTGTCAAACGAAAGCTAGTGATGAGTAGAATTCAATAAAATTGCATTCAGGCAGCTTCGCGATACCTGCAATTGCAGTTTTTTGCGTGGTTGGGATACTTTTGATTCAGAAACCATACAGCTGTAAATTTATCGGAAACGGCAGTCGGAAGTGCCTGAATACAAAAATCGCACTGTTATTGTACTCAGGAACATAAAAAAAATTAAGATCTACACTTCAACGATATTCTGGAGTTCCTCGGAAAACGATTGGATTGCAAGGAGTGCGTTGCTGGAACAACGGCCGTTTTTCATACTTTCTCCAATTTCAAGATATGGGGTGTCAAACGAAAGCTAGTGATGAGTAGAATTCAATTAAATTGCATTCAGGCAGCTTCGCGATACCTGCAATTGCAGTTTTTTGCGTGGTTGGGATACTTTTGATTCAGAAACCATACAGCTGTAAAATTATCGGAAACGGGAGTCGGAAGTGCCTGAATACCAATATCGCACTGTGTTTGTACTCAGGAACATAAGAAAATTAAAGATCTACACTGCAACGATATTCTGGAGTTCCTCGGAGAACGATCGGATTGATAGGAGTGCGTTGCCGGTAAAACGGCCGTTTTTCATACTTTCTCCAATTTCAAGATATGGGGTGTCAAACGAAAGCTAGTGATGAGGAGAATTCAATAAAATTGCATTCAGGCAGCTTCGCGATACCTGCAATTGCAGTTTTTTGCGTGGTTGGGATACTTTTGATTCAGAAACCATACAGCTGTAAAATTATCTGAAACGGGTGTCGGAAGTGCCTGAATACCAAAATCGCACTGTTATTGTACTCAGGAACATAAAAAGACTAAAGATCTACACTGCAACCATATTCTGGAGTTCCTCGGAAAACGGTCGCATTGATAGGAGTGGGTTGCTGGAAAAACGGCCGTTTTTCATACTTTCTCCAATTTCAAGATATGGGGTGTCAAACGAAAGCTAGTGATGAGTAGAATTCAATAAAATTGCATTCAGGCAGCTTCGCGATACCTGCAATTGCAGTTTTTTGCGTGGTTGGGATACTTTTGATTCAGAAACCATACAGCTGTAAAATTATCGGAAACGGCAGTTGGAAGTGCCTGAATACTAAAATCGCACCGTTATTGTACTCAGGAACATAAAAAAATTAAAGATCTACACTGCAACGATATTCTGGAGTTCCTCGGAAAACGATCGGATTGCAAGGAGTGCGTTGCTGGAAAAACGGCCGTTCTTCATACTTCCTCCAATTTCAAGATATGGGGTGTCAAACGAAAGCTAGTGATGAGTAGAATTCAATGAAATTGCATTCAGACAGCTTCGCGATACCTGCAATTGCAGTTTTTTGCGTGGTTGGGATACTTTTGATTCAGAAACCATACAGCTGTAAAATTATCGGAAACGGGAGTCGGAAGTACCTGAATACCAAAATCGCACTGTTATTGTACTCAGGAACATAAGAAAATTAAAGATCTACACTGCAACGATATTCTGGAGTTCCTCGGAAAACGATTCGATTGATAGGAGTGCGTTAATGGAAAAGGATACTTTTGATTCAGAAACCATACAGCTGTAAAATTATCGGAAACGGGAGTCGGAAGTGCCTGAATACCAATATCGCACTGTGTTTGTACTCAGGAACATAAGAAAATTAAAGATCTACACTGCATCGATAATCTGGAGTTCCTCGGTATGCGATCGGATTGCAAGGGGTTCGTTGCTGGAAAAACGGCAGTTTTTCATACTTTCTCCAATTTCAAGATATGGGGTGTCAAACGAAAGCTAGTGATGAGTAGAATTCATTAAAAATGCATTCATGCAGCTTCGCGATACCTGCACATGCAGTTTTTTTCGTGGTTGGGATACTTTTGATTCAGACACCATACAGCTGTAAAATTATCGGAAACTGGAGTCGAAAGTGCCTGAATACCAAAATCGCACTGTTATTGTACTCAGGAACATAAGAAAATTAAAGATCTACACTGCAACGATATTCTGGAGTTCCTCGGAAAACGGTCGTATTGATAGGAGGTTGCTGGAAAAACGGCCGTTTTTCATACTTTCTCCAATTTCAAGATATGGGGTGTCAAACGAAAGCTAGTGATGAGTAGAATTCAATAAAATTGCATCCAGGCAGCTTCGCGATACCTGCAATTGCAGTTTTTTGCGTGGTTGGGATACTTTTGATTCAGAAACCATACAGCTGTAAAATTATCGGAAACGGGAGTCGGAAGTGCCTGAATACCAAAATCGCAATGTTATTGTACTCAGGAACATAAAAAAATTAAAGATTTACACTGCAACGACATTCTGGATTGGCTCGGAAAACGATCGGATTGATAGGAGTGCGTTGCTGGAAAAACGGCCGTTTTTCATACTTTCTCCAATTTAGAGATATGGGGTGTCAAACGAAAGCTAGTGATGAGTAGAATTCAATAAAATTGCATTCAGGCAGCTTCGCGATACCTGCAAATGCAGTTTTTGCCGTGGTTGGGATACTTTTGATTCAGAAACCATACAGCTGTAAAATTATCGGAAACGGGAGCCGGAAGCAAATGAATATCAAAATCGCACTGTTATTGTATGCAGGAACATAAAAAAATTTAAGATCTACACTGCAACCATATTCTGGAGTTCCTCGAAAAACGATCGGATTGATAGGAGTGCGTTGCTGGAAAAACAGCCGTATTTCATACTTTCTCCAATTTCAAGATACGGGGTGTCAAACGAAAGCTAATGATGAGTAGAATTCAATAAAATTGCATTCAGGCAGCTTCACCTGCAATTGCAGTTTTTCGCAGGGTTGGGATACTTTTGATTCCGAAACCATACAGCTGTAAAATTATCGGAAACGGGATTCGGAAGCGCCCAAATATCAAAATCGCACTGTTATTGGACTCAGGAACATAAAAAAATTAAAGATCTACACTGCAACGATATTCTGGAGTTCCCCGGAAAACGATCGGATTGATAGGAGTGCGTTGCTGGAAAAACGGCCGTATTTCATACTTACTCCAATTTCAAGATATGGGGTGTCAAATGAAAGCTAGTGATGAGTAGAATTCAATAAAAATGCATTCAGGCAGCTTCGCGATTCCTACGATTGCAGTTTTTTGCGTGGTTGGGATACTTTTGATTCAGAAACCATACAGCTGTAAAATTATCGGAAACGGGAGTCGGAAGTGCCTGAATACCAAAATCGCACTGTTATTGTACTCCGGAACATAAGAAAATTGAAGATCTACATTGCAACGATATTCTGGAGTTCCTCGGAAAACGATCGAATTGATAGGAGTGCGTTGCTGGAAAAACGGCCGTTTTTCATACTTTCTCCAAGTTCAAGATATGGGATGTCAAATGAAAGCTAGTGATGGGTAGAATTCAATAAAATTGCATTCAGGCAGCTTCGCGATACCTGCGATTGCAGTTTTTTGCACGGTTGGGATTCTTTTGATTCAGAGACCATACAGCTGTAAAATTATCGGAAACGGGAGTCGGAAGTGCCTGAATAACAAAATCGCACTGTTATTGTACTCAGGAATATAAGAAAATTAAAGATCTACACTGCAACGATATTCTGGAGTTCCTCGGAAAACGATCGGATTGATAGGAGTGCGTTGCTGGAAAAACGGCCGTTTTTCATACTTTCTCCAATTTCAAGATATGGGGTGTCAAACGAAAGCTAGTGATGTGTAGAATTCAATAGAATTGTATTCAGGCAGCTTTGCGATACCTGCAATTGCAGTTTTTTGCGTGGTTGGGATACTTTTGATTCAGAAACCATACAGCTGTAAAATTATCGGAAACGGGAGTCGGAAGTGCCTGAATAACAAAATCGCACTGTTATTGTACTCAGGAACATAAAAAAATTTAAGATCTACACTGAACCCATATTCTGGAGTTCCTCGGAAAACGATCGGATTGATAGGAGTGCGTTGCTGGAAAAACAGCCGTATTTCATACTTTCTCCAATTTCAAGATACGGGGTGTCAAACGAAAGCTAGTGATGAGTAGAATTCAATAAAATTGCATTCAGGCAGCTTCACCTGCAATTGCAGTTTTTCGCAGGGTTGGGATACTTTTGATTCCGAAACCATACAGCTGTAAAATTATCGGAAACGGGATTCGGAAGCGCCCAAATATCAAAATCGCACTGTTATTGGACTCAGGAACATAAAAAAATTAAAGATCTACACTGCAACGATATTCTGGAGTTCCCCGGAAAACGATCGGATTGATAGGAGTGCGTTGCTGGAAAAACGGCCGTATTTCATACTTTCTCCAATTTCAAGATATGGGGTGTCAAATGAAAGCTAGTGATGAGTAGAATTCAATAAAAATGCATTCAGGCAGCTTCGCGATTCCTACGATTGCAGTTTTTTGCGTGGTTGGGATACTTTTGATTCAGAAACCATACAGCTGTAAAATTATCGGAAACGGGAGTCGGAAGTGCCTGAATACAAAAATCGCACTGTTATTGTACTCAGGAACATAAGAAAATTGAAGATCTACATTGCAACGATATTCTGGAGTTCCTCGGAAAACGATCGAATTGATAGGAGTGCGTTGCTGGAAAAACGGCCGTTTTTCATACTTTCTCCAACTTCAAGATATGGGATGTCAAATGAAAGCTAGTGATGGGTAGAATTCAATAAAATTGCATTCAGGCAGCTTCGCGATACCTGCGATTGCAGTTTTTTGCACGGTTGGGATTCTTTTGATTCAGAGACCATACAGCTGTAAAATTATCGGAAACGGGAGTCGGAAGTGCCTGAATAACAAAATCGCACTGTTATTGTACTCAGGAATATAAGAAAATTAAAGATCTACACTGCAATGATATTCTGGAGTTCCTCGGAAAACGATCGGATTGATAGGAGTGCGTTGCTGGAAAAACCACCGTTTTTCATACTTTCTCCAATTTCAAGATATGGGGTGTCAAACGAAAGCTAGTGATGTGTAGAATTCAATAGAATTGAATTCAGGCAGCTTTGCGATACCTGCAATTGCAGTTTTTTGCGTGGTTGGGATACTTTTGATTCAGAAACCATACAGCTGTAAAATTATCGGAAACGGGAGTCGGAAGCGCCTGAATACCAAAATCGCACTGTTATTGTACTCAGGAACATAAGAAAATTTAAGATCTACACTGCAACGATATTCTGGAGTTCCTCGAAAAACGATCGGATTGGTAGGAGTTTGCTGGAAAAACGGCCGTTTTTCATACTTTCTCCAATTTCAAGATATGGGGTGTCAAACGAAAGCTAGTGACGAGTGGAATTCAATCAAATTGCATTCAGGCAGCTTCGCGATACCTGCAATTGCAGTTTTTTGTGTGGTTGGGATACTTTTGACTCAGAAACCATACAGCTGTAAAATTATCGGAAACGGGAGTCTGAAGTGCCTGAATACCAAAATCGCACTGTGTTTGTACTCAGGAACATAAGAAAATTAAAAATATACACTGCATCGATAATCTGGAGTTCCTCGGAAAGCGATCGGGTTGATAGGAGTGCGTTGCTGGAATAACGGCCGTTCTTCATACTTTCTCCAATTTCAAGATATGGGGTGTCAAACGAAAGCTAGTGATAAGTAGAATTCAATAAAATTGCATTCAGGCAGCTTCGCGATACCTGCAATTGCAGTTTTTTGCGTGGTTGGGATACTTTTGATTCAGAAACCATACAGCTGTAAAATTATCGGAAACGGGAGTCGGAAGTGCCTGAATACCAAAATCGCACTGTTATTGTACTCAGGAACATAAAAAAATTAAAGATCTACACTGCAACGATATTCTGGAGTTCCTCGGAAAACGATCGGATTGATAGGAGTGCGTTGATGGAAAAACGGCTGTTTTTCATACTTTCTCCAATTTCAAGATATGGGGTGTCAAACGAAAGCTAGTGATGAGTAGAATTCAATAAAATTGCACTCAGGCAGCTTCGCGATACCTGCAATTGCAGTTTTTTGCGTGGTTGGGATACTTTTGATTCAGAAAC